>JARDYH010000007.1:13968393-15264662 GCA_029215795.1 Anniella stebbinsi
CCGAGTGGCCAGAAAAAACAAAAGTGATTGGTTGGGTCACCCAGATGGGAAAATTTTCTTCACAAAAGGGCTATTTTATATATCATGCTTGACTGTTGCCTGAGAAACATTAAAACTACATCCATTGATGTTCTTCTGTTAGTACAAAAGCTTGTTCAACTTGTAGAGGCATAAGAATTATTGTGTTGTAGCACTGTGAACATTTCACAAAGCCTTATAGAAATGCTTGTTGCGCTAGCCACTATGTCCCTTCTAAATCACAGTTCTTTGGATCCCAAGCCTTGCTTCCTTAGATTGTCAGTGAAAAGAGGTTTGGAAATAATATTTTACTCATGTATTTTGTCTTTAATTTCTATGGTTGTATCCAATGTTAGTCCTACTAAAATTGACCCACTGAAATTAATGGGACACGTTATTAATTTTATTTGCAAAATTTGTATGTCACTCCATATTTAAAACAGATTCCAGAACGGTGAACATAACTAAAACAGTCAAAAACAAAAAGATAAAAACACTATATTAAAAAATCTTACTTTTTAAAAACAGAATGCCAACAAAAAAACCATGGTTGTCAGTTAAGGAACGCTTCCCAGAATAGAGCTGTTTTCAGGAAGCTCTGGAAGCAACACACTGGCTCAATTCGGACAACACGATAGTCAATGGTGGGTTGACTAACCCTAAACCTAGGGGATACTCCCCACACAACATGGTAATAAATAATCAACTGTGGTGTGGATGAGGATCAGTGCTGAGTTGACTATGGCAGCATTCGGATGATACAGTAGTCAAAACAACTGATGATTGTTTCCCCCACACCAGTTGTTTATTGTGTCGTCCGAATTGAGCCACTGTTGGTGCCTGCCTGGAGTTTCCAAAAAAAAAACTCCAGGCAGGCACCAAAAACTTCTCCTGGCAGACTCCAGTCAGGCCATAGCTCCATGTGGAACCACCAGGAGCAGTTGCTCTGATGCCTCCGGTGAAAGGGCAGGTTGGTAAGAGAGAAAGTGCTCTGTCAGGTATCCCCGTCCCAAGTTGTTTAGGGCTTTGTACATTAGTACCAAAACCTTAAACCTGGCCCAACAGCAATTAGGCAACCAGTGCAGTTCCCTCAGCAAAGGAATTCCATGTGGAAAAGGGACAGCCGTTAGACTAACATTGGATATCACCCACTATGTTTTAACTGTGTGGCAGTTGTATCCATGCTTCTCTTTATAGCTCCAGTTCTATTTTTAAATGGAATCTAGAGTAAGCCCCTGGGGCGGGTCTGTAGCTCAGTCATAGAGCAGATGTTTTCCATGTGGAAGGACCCTAGTTCAAGACCTGAGATCTCCAGGAAAGTCAGTGAACTTCCAGTTGGTTTCTGAGGCCCCGGAGAGATGCTGGCAGGCAATATCGAGGTAAATGGGCCAGTGTCCGGACTTGGTATTAGGCAGCTTCATATATTTATACATGACATTTTCTACATGTGTGGGGGAAACCTGCACAAGATATTTATAGCCCCGAAGCCCCTGTACAACTGCAGTGAAAATCTAATTTAAAAAATCATCAATAACAAAACATTACAAAGAAAATAATAGCAAAACAGACTCTAAAGAGCCACTGTATGATGTGCGGGGCAAAGGTCTGCCTAAAGATGGTGGTCATCACACAAATATGCACACCATGGTCTATGTTCTGTTTTTCACATAACACCCTAACCCTAACCCATGAATTGGTAGGGACAAGTGCAAGCTGCATCCTGCCTGCTCACCTCTTTCGCTTTCCGAAACAACCCAAGAATGGCCCTTTCCTGGGTTGTTAGTCATGACATCTGAACACGGCACTCTGGGTTGTTGAGGGTGAAACAGCCCAGAGCTTTAACCCAACAACAAAACAGAGATTCAAAGTCTGGGTTGTTTAACCCACAGTAGTCCAGAGTGTGGGGTTCAGATGCCATGACTAACCACCCAGAAACTGGATGCAAAGCAGAAGCAGTGAGTAGTCAGGAGGCAGTGTACTCACTGGCTGAATTCGGACAACACGATAGTGGTGGGGTAATAATCAACTTTACAGTTGTTCATCTAGGGGCTACTCCCCACACAACATGGTAATAAATAATCAACTGTGGTGTGGATTAGGATCAGCGCTGAGTTGACTGGCAGCATTCAGATGACACGATAGTCAATGCAACTAACGATTGTTTCCCCCCCCCCCCCCAATATCCCATGGGTTATCATTCTGTGTGAACCAGGCCTATGAAAACTGCATTCTCTGTGTGCGTTGCATCAGAGAGACAGAACTCTAGATGAAGGCTTTCCAAGAGACAAGTTTGAAAACCAATTGGATTTATCAGTCCCAAAGCTGGCAGTGGTGGACAACATTTCTTATATGACCATTTGCTCATTGTTACTGATCACCCTCTTGCAATCCAGTATTACAGAAGTGTGTTCAGGGTGTTGTAGGCCACGCTTCCACTTGATGTGCGGTACTGGTGAGGTTGAAAAGGACCTGAATGTGTGTATGAACCCAAATCCTCTATGTGTATGACCCCAAATCTTCAAGTAGTCTATCAACGCACAAAGGGTTCACTGAAGGTAGAAATGCTCTTGAGTTCATGGCAATGAAAGTGGTAGTGTGCTGTGACCACTGTTGTAGCACCCATAATGGATCTTCCCTTCTCAGCTGTTATCGGGGTCCTTTTACTATGTAATAAGGCATTTGAGGCTCGAGGGTGGTTCCTAACACTTCTTGACTTCAAGAGGCATGAGGCCACGATCACTTTGTCGAAAGTTGGGAAACAGCTGAATATAATAGAGTCCACGTTCTAAGATTGCCAGATCAATTGGGCCCACCCTGTATATCATTTTGAAGGGCACCGTGCTGAAGTTAGTGAGTGCATTGATTACCGAACCGACATTACTAAGGAGGAACATACTCATTGATTTCCTCAAGGAAGACCTCTATGTGGCATTGAGCTCCTAAGCGTGGCTGATGTAGAACGTCTTAGTTTTCTGCACAAAGCACTCTGGCTAACTTAGCTGAACAGGGTTTTTTTTTTGTTTTTTGTTTTTGGGAGGGCTGGGTAACAGCTGCCAGAAATAGTTGTATAAGCAATGCACCTATTTAAATGTTATCCTATTTATAACACACACACACATTTTTTTTAAAAAAATATGTATTTTACAGTGCAATTCAAGGCATGTCCATTCAGAAGTCCTATTCAGTACAATGTGACATACTCCCAAGTAAGTGAGTATAGGATAGCACCTTAAGGCTGCAATCGTATACTCACTTGGGAGTATGCCACATTGTACTACATAGGACTTATTTCTAAGTTGACATGCATTGGATTGCACTGTAAAATACGCACTATGCATGTTTAGACAGAAAAAAAGTCCTACCACTTCTAGCATTCCCCAGCCAGCGCTGGTATTCATATATATCTGTATGTATGTGCTCTTTAGAGTCCTATATTATCTTATATTGTATTATATTTGGAGGCTCTAAAATATGAGTGTCACATATTAATAATTTAAAATAGCGACCTTGAATACCTAGTACAGAAAGACCAAACACAAATCTCTCACACACACGCTACTAGAACAGCTGTGCAAAAATGGACGACCCAACAGCGTTACCTTTCTCTTGTCTCTTTTTCTGATCAAAATGGTGGTGGTGATGATGATGATGATGATGGGAGAACTCCACATAGATCTCTGCTATCACGTCTGTTTTGGCCATGAAACCAAAAGATTTTGTAAATACAATCATAGAAAAGAGGGCATGCCTTTGGGGCAGAACAGAGGGAACACAGAGGGGACACTGGTATTTCTGAACAAGGTGAGCCCACATCCTCTGTTTTTAAATGAGGCAGCCATGGAGGAGTTGGGGGGCAAGGGACCAAAACAACCAACCATCCGCAAAGAGGCTGGACGAAAACAGTGGGGCTTTGATGAAAATGTCAGCATAACAGCAGGCACCATAGCAAGACAAGAAAAAAGGAACAAAGGCAGAGCATTTCGAAAGCCACCGGTACTAGCAAACAACACAAGTGCTGTATCAGCTGGGGGTTTCATCAAAGCAAATAGGATCTTCAAAAGAGCATTAAGGGCTGGGGGGTGGAGGAAATAAAAACAGCGGCACCGCACTGAAGATCTCTAGAGCAGAGGAAGGCTCGTAAAAGAAGTTTGAAGTAGCTGTAATTCATTATAGTGCAGGTATATTGCATTTGCCAATTTGCTGCCTGTTTACTGCCTTGTGTTGAAACCAGGGCATCCTGAACAGCCACTGAGAGAATCCCAGACTTGAAAATGCCTCGGCTGCAATGCAAGGGGATTTGTCCCACGAGGAGCTGATAGAATGTCTTCACCCCAATTCGTTCCTGTTTTAACTGTCCTTTTGGAAGACCTACCAAGGGTAGGTCTTCCAAAAGGAACAGCCTGCCTTGACGGACATTAAGCAGAACATTAGAGAAATGGAAACCAATTTAATTTTTTTTCTCGTTTTTTGTTGGAGAAGAATAGAGAGGACTGGGACAGGGGAAGAAAAAAGCAGAAGAGATCAAGGTGTAGCCAGCATCGTTGATCGACTTGGAGATGTGATAGGATGAGAAATGCAAAGGCTAGGAAAACATCTTCACTCTGAAAGTGGCAAAGAGGAAGCCACGTCTCAGAAGGCCCAAGATGGGGAGAGGGGCTCCCAAAACCATTCCAGAGCAAGGGGAGCACCTGCCTTGCTTTAGAGCAGGGGTGAAGAACGTCCTTCAGCCCAAGGTCCAAATTACATTTTGGGAAAGCTCTCGGGGGGCGCATTCTGATGGTGGGCAGGCCCAAAGGTAAAATGGGCGTCACCCCAAAACAAAAATACCATCATATTTTAGCTTAATGGTCTTACTGCCAGGAACTAAGCTTCGGGTGACGCATTTTTTCAACCCTTTTAGAACGGAGAGGAAAACTGCACAAAAGCCCAAAACAAAACTATGAAACAATCAGCAGTATATGGGGAAGAGGTGAGACCCCCTGAGAATCCCAGAGGGCCGGATTGGAATCCTTGCAGGGCCGAGCCTGGAGTTCCACAACCCTGTATTAAAGCAAAACCACTGCTTTGTTTGCTGACACCAACACATTCTAGCTGGCAACAGCAGTGGGGGGGGGGGGAATGGGAGTTGTAAAAAAAGACCCGGGGAGGCTGCATGTTACCTACCCCTGGTTTGTAGTTTAAGGTTTGTGCTTTTAAAGGATCTGTTGCATTTTATGGTTGCAGCCAGCTGCTTTGAAAAGCAGAACACAAATTCAACAAATAAATCTTAAATAAAGGTGAAGAATTTGCCCATTGTTGTTGGTTTTGGTTTTCCCATATTCACACTCTGGGAAACCAGCTTCTTTGGCTGGAAAATTGCCGAAAAGTTGGTGTGCTTTTTCTAGTCCATTGAAAATGTTTTGAGGACGGGTGCCTTCCCAAAGGATGCCATTATTAAGGACATACAGCCTTAATTATATCGTTACATTTACACACAAAGCCGGCCTACCTAATACCATTACCTTTGCAAGCCATAATATGATTACGAGAACATTAAGGAAATTAAACTCGTGGTGAAAAGAGAAATAGCTCTTGAGTAATTGAAACCAACTTTCTCACAGAGAAATCATTGGGAAGCAGAGCAGGCAGCAAAATTAAAGGGAAATTTTGAGGGCTGATTCAGCTGCAGTTTGAATGCATAAGGGCAGACGAACGCAGCAGGAAGAGTGTCAGCCCATTTTTTTTTTAATGAACATGGGGATTTCCATGGCAATCTGGTTGTGATGTTGGGAAAACTTTTAGCAGACAAAACATTGATTAAACCTGCAACCCGATTCTAGACGTGTTTGTTTGGAAGTAAACTCAACTGCGTACAATGGGCCTCACTTTTGAATAAACATAAAGAGAAATAAATAAATGTAAATAGGATTTTTCTCAAAACAGACACACACATGCACACACATGAACAGAAATCATTGGCATTACACTAACATGGAAAGCAAAGTGCAATCTGAGAATCCAGAGCTCAAAACGTGAGCTAAGGCACCCTTCCCCAGTCTGTTGCCTTCCAGATGTTTTGGGATTCAACTCCATCAGCCCCAGCTAGTATGGCAATGGTCAGGGATGTTGGGGGTTGTAGCCCCAAACCTCTGGAGGTTGGGAAGACTGAGCTAAGGCCTGCTGTATTCAAATGCTCTGGATGGTGTCCATAAATCCCCATGTTGTACATGTGGATGTCCAACAGCAGGTTCTCTGATTAGCAGGCATTACGGGGACTCTGGATTCGCCAAGACAGGTGTAAATATTAGGAGCTTGGCTTTCTGCTCTTGCTTGACCAACACAGCAGAATCGTCTGCCTTGCTGATCTCTCGGCTCCTGACTACAGGAAGGGGTGTCCCAAAGTGAGTCCAACAAGATACTAGTCACCTGCTGCAGAGAAGATACTCAGGACCCCCTGACACATCCTCTGGACCTAAGGACTCATTCCTGCCATCAACCTCAGCCTCCAAGAATGCTCTAAGGTCCTTTAGCCATGTACTACAGGGGTGGGCAAGTTGTGGCCCTCCAGATGTTTTGGGCAACATCTCCGCTCATGCCTCACCATTCACTATGCTGGCAAGAGCTGATGGGAGCTGTTGGCCAAACATTTGGATGGTCACAAGTTGCCCCCCTCTGGCATAGGAGCATAAGGCTGCAGGAATGAGCATGGGCCCTTCAAGGTTGCAGTCAGTAAACAGTGGGAGGTGAACCTGAGGGACCTGAACTGACCAGCCTCAGTGGCTGCTCATCCCTTGCCAGATCAACAACTCCTTCCATGAGGAGCTACCCCAGTCTAGATGCTCCTGCAGAGAACAGTCCAAAGTTCTATCAGTCTCTGACTTGCTGTGCTGAGAAAGTAGATGAGACATTTATCTCCCTCTCTTTCAGTACTAGAAACTGGGTCATCCCATGAAGCTGATTGGTGAGAGATTCAGAACAGCTAAAATGAAGGACTTCTTCACACAGCACATAGTTAAACTGTGGAATTCACTACCACAAGATGTAATGATGACTGCCAATTTGGACAGTGTTAAAAGGCAGTTGGATAAATTCCTGGAGGAGAAGGCTATCAATGGCTTCTAGTCCTGATGGCTAAGTGCAACCTCCAGTAACAGAGACAGTAAGCCTATATACATCAGTTGCTGGGGAACATGGGCAGGAGGGTGCTATTGCACTCATGTCCTGCTTGTGGGTTTCCCGTGGGCACCTGGTTGGCCGCTGCGTGAACAGAATCCTGGACCAGATGGACTCTTGGTCTGATCCATCATGGCTCTTCTTATGTTCTTCTGAGGGCAGGCCGTTCTCTTGCATTTCTACATCAGGACTAATTGAGTGATCTGAACCTATCTGATGTGAAGACATAGGGTTATCCACCCTGTGGAGTGAATCATGCAGAGACACGACACAAATGCTCTTCAGAGGGAAGGGTACCTTGGCTGCTTCTTTGAGAGTGTCTGAACGTTCAGGAGACCTACTACAGTGGGGATGCACAACCTATTGTAAAGGAGGCCAGATAGACTGCGCTGGACTTAAGAGGGGCTGGGAAGGGAATAGAGCAGGGAGCAAACATGAGCTTAGTAGAGGTTTCTTTTAGTTAGCAGTAGAGCAATTAGCAAGACAAAGGGCCCTGGCTTGACCACCTGGGGGGAGATAGAGGACTCAAGGACGGATCTGGCCAGGAAGGACTGGGCTATCTCAAACCATAAAACTTCAAGGCTGGCGTAGGAGGTGTGAAGAGGAGAAAAACGCTGGCGCTGAGAAGGGAGGGGGAACATTCCAAGGTGGGAAATAAAACCCAGCGTGGGAGAGAGCTCGGGGTTCTTGGTTTCTGGAGAGAAGTCAATGAGTCAGCCCGGCTGGGGGTAACTGGTAAACTGTCTCTGTATGTCAGGCTGGGGCCTTGCTGTAGATGGAAAAGTTTTTAGACTGCTTGACCTGCTCTTATTCTAATAAAGACGTATATCTCAAGTAAGTTGAGTCTTGGTTTGTGTTCTCTGAGTCCTGCACACTCCTAGTAGGAGATTGCCCTAGGGCTTTCTTCCTTTACACCTATGACCTGGGGGCATGTACTATGCCCCCAAGGGTGCCCCTAACCCCCCTGCCCATTTCCACACTACCTGTGCTCTCCACTCCCTTTCCCAGAAATCAGCTTTTTCTGCCACTTCTAGCAGCAAGGAAAGTGCAATCTCAGTCAAGAACATTGGTGTGCATGTGTGCATGTCTCTGTGTGTGCATCTGTGCGCAGGGTGCCCATATGGAAAGGTGGACCAGGGTTCTGTATCTTTAACAGTTGTTTAGAAAAGGGAATTTCAGCAGGTGTCATTGGTATGCATACAGCACCTGGCAAAATTCCCTCTTCATCACAATAGTGAAAGCTGCAGGAGCCCTGCCCTCTTGACCAGATACAGAAGAAGTCAGGGCTCCTGCAGCATTAACTGTTGTGATGAAGAGGGAATCTCACCAGGTGCTGCATGCATGCCAATGGCACCTGCTGAAATTCCCTTTCCTATACAACTGTTAAAAGATACAGGAGCCCTGTCCTCCTTTCCATATGGGCACCCTATCTGTGTCTTTAAGCATGCGTGGATCCTGACCACACATGCATACCAAAGGCAAAAGGAGTGAGGCCAAAATAACAAAAACACCAGCATATTTAGCTTAAAGCTCTTCCAGTAACTAAGCCTTAGGAGAGGTACTTGAATCTTTTAGAATCGAGGTGGGAGGGATGCACGTAAAAGCTAGAAAACTACCAAATGATTGGCAGTCAGAGAAAAGGAGGTGTGTCCAATAAAAGGGGGTATGGTGAACTGCAGAACCCTGGGAATGGGCTGGATTGGGACCCCAGGAGAGCTAGTTTTAGCCCACTGGCAGAAGGTTCCCCACCACAGTACTTCTATGCACCAGCCCTCGGTAAATTGCTTCGAGATTCCTCTATTTCTAACTCCGCCTTTCTATGTTTTGATTCTATAATTCTCGAGCCAAGTTCACCTCTTGTCAGGCCAACTCACATTGCAGCCCCTATAATTAGCTAATTAGTCCGCCTTACAAATTAAACGAAGCGAATGTCGCCTGTCATTTCAGTCCCGGGAGACCACCTCCTCCGCGTTATTTATAAACCTTTGAAACGTTCACAGCAGCAATTGAGGGAACGCTTTTAAATCAAGCATAATTTCTCAAGTAAGCAGCTCCGAGAATAAATATAAAGCATATCCATCTAGATTCGCTGAGAGGATTAAAAAAAGGGACTGTTTCCCTGCTGGATGGGAAGCTTTACCAACCCACCGCCTTGGCTATAACACACAGAACTGTAGGGCTCGCTAGACTAGACAGGGAGGGAGGAGAAATTTGGTTGGTTCACATGAAAATGTGATCTCACCTCATTTTGCACTATTATTATTATTGTTGTTATTATTATTATTATTATTATTATTATTATTATTATTATTCCACCTTTTTCCCAATACTGAGACTCAAGGCAGCTTACAAATTTAAACATGTACAGTTAAAAACAGATAGAGGTATACAAAAATTTTGAAAATACAATTAAACATGGTGCAATATTAAAATATTTAAAACATTTAAAAACATTCAAAATATAAATAATTTTTTCAAAATCCAAGATATGACAACACATCAGCAGAAGTCCAAACTACTCTCTGAAGGCCTGCTGAAACAGAAAGCACACCAATGAGGGAACCAGTCTAGCTTCCCTGGGAAGGGAGTTCCAGAGCCCTGGGGCAGACACCGAGAAGGCCCTGTCCCACATTCCCTGTGATGGTGGTGGGACTGAGACAAAGAACCCCCCCCCCGAAGACCTCAGGGGGTGGGCAGGCCTTCAAAATTTGCATTTCTCCAAATTTTGCAATGGATCTCCATTTTTTTTTAAAGTACAGAAACAAGCACATATTGGGGAAAGTGCACGCACATAAAATGCATATTTCTGTGATAATAACTTAAAATTCATTATATTAGAGAAAATGCTTGCATAAATGTGTACATTTGGCACATGTATCTGGTCACTCTAGTATAACTCCTGCAACTATTGTGATGAAGAGGAATTTCATCAGGTGCTGCATGCATACAAATATCACCTGCTGAAATTCCCTTTTCAATACAACTGTTAAAGATGCAGGAGCTCTGTCCTCCTTTCCATATGGTCACCCTAGTTTATGGAATACCCTCCTTACGGAACAAACACTTCTTACTATAGCACCGACTGTACTGTCTTTTAGGTACAAAGTTACAACGATTTTACTCTCCCGAGCATTTGAAGGCTGATGTGTGTGTGTTTCCTTGCCTGTTCTATTTTTAATGTTGGTTTTTATTGAATTTTTTTTTGTTCTTTTTAGGTAGGGATTTATCTTTTATGTTTCAATTGTTTTATTTTTTGGGAGCCAGCTTCACGGCTCTTTTCAACCAGAGAGAGATGATAGAAATAGTTGAAATAAATGTGCCAAAGAGCCTCAGTGCGGGAGTTCAGTTACTACACCCTTCCCCAACCTCTACTGCTTTCCAGATTTTTTTTGGACTACAATTCCCAACATTCCTGACCAATGGCCATGCCAGCTGGAGCTGATGGGAGGTGAAGCCCAAAACATCTGGAGGGCACCAGGTTGAGGAAGGCTGAATTGTTGCAGTGAAACTAGAGGCTGCAACGGTTAGGGTTGAAAATCATCCCTGAACCTAGAATGTATCCCTATTGTATCCCTTCTGCTGGTCATGGCTATACACACATCCTACCCTCTGGATGCCTCTATAACAGTCACATTGGCCAGAGCCGGTGTCAAGGTGGCCATGATCAGCATCTGCCATGGGCCCACATTCCAGCATGGGCCCACTTGCTCCTCCTCCATCGTTGCAACCTGCTCGTTATCCTGCCTCTTACTCTGGCCCAGGTAATGATGGTGCTGAGGAGGAGGAGGAGGAGGAGGAGGAGGAGGAGGAGGAGGAGGAGGAGGAGGAGGCCCGTGCCTCCTTGCTCACTGGCTTTCTGCCTCTCAAACAAGCAAGTGGTACTAATGATGAGAAAGAGGAAGAATGGTGGGAAAAAGGTCTCCTCACTGAGGGAGGAGGCCCATTGATGGTGTCTTGCCTCAAAAACCCAGAGCCAGCACTGACAGATGCCCATGGGAAGACCAGAAGCAGGATTTGAGGACGATAGTCATCTCTCGGCTTTGCTCCCCAACCAAACAGAGATTACCAACTTTTCGCAGCCCATTCTAATAAGCATTGAGTGCTTTTCTGAACAACCAAGGCTTCACCAATTTTCTAAAACCTCAGTAGAGAGGAAGCCTGGTGGGCCTCCTTGTGGCGTGAATTCTCCAACAAAGGGGTAGCCACTAAGAAGGCCCTATTTGTCAGAGACACTTGCCTCATTTCAGAAAGTGGTCAGCCCTTTAAGCAGGCCCACCTTGTACAATGTTAAAACATAAGAGGGTGCAATCCTGAAAACATTTGGGGCTGGATCCAGATTTAGTCATGCTTAGAATAGATTTATTGAAATAACGGAATCTTTAGTTTTTAATGACTAACATAAGTCCAATTGATTTCAATGGGTCTACTCTGAGTAAAACTGGATCCACCCCTGATGGTGCAATACCTATCAGTTGACCACAAGGGCCACTCCTTTGTTCTTTCACTTTATCTCATTTCCCTCTTTCTCACGTTATTTTCTTTGAGGCTGCTTTTAAGGACAATGATTCAGAAATCACACAACCTTGAGTCCGGTTCCCATTTGCTTTTGCAGAAAAACCTGCCGTGATAGGAATTTGTTTCATAAAAGACCATAACAAATTCAACCAGAACAAAAACAGAAAAGGAGAAAGTCTTTGCCGCTTCTGTAATTACACTAAAGCAAAGATTTCTCAGCTATTTGCTGACCTTTTCCAGAGTAGTGATGAAAATAATATTCCGTTGTTGCCGGCTTCAAAGGCAGAGTGAGTTGAAAACAGTGGCTTCTATCATTCCTGGCGGTGTAGCTCAATCTTTGATCTTGGCGAAAGCGTGAGTTTTCTGTTCAGGGTGTTTGAAACAAAGTTTTTGGACAAACTGGCTTAATCCTTCAAAGCTTAGGTATATTCTACATGGGCCAATGTGTTGCTTGAATGCGTTTCGTTATCTAATGCAGAACTTGATGCTGAGAATCTCAGCCTTCGTTTTACAAACAGCCATGTTCCTAGTCCTCAAGGTTGTGAAGAAAATGTTGATGATCATAGAGTTGAAAGAATTTCCCAAACTTCTCAAGCAAACTTCTCCTTCTCATAGAATTGAAATTGGAGTCAACTTCATCCACAACACACAATTTTTGGAATGGGTAAGAGTGGAGCCCCAGGCTAAATCTGGTTCTTGCCTCTGACAAGCAGCACTGGACCAGCAGCATTAGAGGCAGAAGTACTGGAAAGTGGAAACTTAACTCAGGCTCTTGCATCATGACCCGGGCTGAACCAGAGTCTGCACCTATTGGATTGGGGCATCTTGATCCAGAGACCTTGGATTCAGAACAGCTAGAGCCCATCTCCATGGAGTTTGAACCCCTTGAGTTGGTGCCCCCTTTCAGACAAGGCCCCCTATGCATTCCCCCTGTTATACGGTGGCCACTTAGGCATCTCCAAAAAAGAACACACAGATTTGCATGACATTTGCCTGTGCTTATTTATGTGTATAGATGCAAATTTAGAAATCATCTCTATAATTTAAAAAGATACACTATGTCTCACCATAATGGGGAAGGTGATGACCAAGTGTCTTGTGTGGCTGCTCAATCTGCTGTCCAGGTGCCCTCCCTTCACCATGGGCTATGCTGGCTTGGGCTAATGGAAGTTGTAGGGTTGAGACCCACAAATTGCCCATGCCTGCTGTACCCAGTTTGGCTTGCTTGCCCACTTCGCAGTACCCTCCATCTTGTCTGGATTCAGCTTGTTTGCCCTCATCCCTTCCAAAAAAAATCTGGCTCTGCAGTCCTGATATAAATAATAAACAACATAAACTGGGCTAGTTGAGGAGCTGGGGGTTAACTTCACAGTGAGGGGGTGGGGTTGCCTCCCTCTCAAACCCCACACTTACCCTCTCCCAAGTTGGCAGCGGGTAATCCCGATGTCGAGGAAGTAGCACAGGGTTTCTGGGCGGCCATCTGGGTACCGGAGCTGCCCCCACCTTCTTCCTGGTGGAAGGTGACCAATCACCTTCCAGCAGGCACCGCCCCCAGGTTGACCCTGGATTGGCTCTGAACAACATCAGATGGTGGAAGAGGCGTATTGACGTTGCTCCGTTTGAAAAAGTCGAGGTAAATCCCTGACATTTTTAAACCGCAGCATCATGGGGAAGGCCTGTGGTGGCTGCAAAGCCGTGCCTGCATTGTCTAACCGATGCGGTGCAGATCCACAGCCACCGTAGGGCTTTCACTATGTAGAGACAGCCCCTTGGAATACAGTGAGGGCTTTTTTTTTTGGTTTTGATTTACAAAGCCACTAACGCTGCAGTTTCAAGTGAAAGATCATCAGCGGAACGGGGGACCTAGTTAACCCTCATGCCATTCCCCCCCACCCCCTGAAAATGGAAAGCCTTCCTCCCCCACTGGAGAAAAAGAGAGAGGTCTGTTTTAAGAAACTCTTCTCCCTCCCACCCCAATCCTGTTCAGCAAAACAGAATTCGTTCACCGGGTCTATTTCAAGGACATGCTGATTAGATACTCCGTATGCTTCTTAGGACTGTATCCCATTTAAGGCAAGTTCCCTCCACCTGCCAAAGGACCAATTCCTAAGCACACACATTTGCCTCCAGCTTACTTGCGCACAAGTCAGTGGCTTTGATGGAGACACACCTCTTTCCATCAGGAGCGAGTTTAGCTTTGGAATCACCATATGGCTCCTGCACGTCGCCATATGTCTGTCTCCCTGGCTCCTGCTGTCCACCCGCAACAAGATTGATAGCACTTTTATCAGATGTGCGGAGATGGCTGTTCACATCATCCGATTTCTTAGATCCCTGAAGGCAGCCCTGAACCAACTTCAGGGAGCAAAAGTAACACCTACGACTCCACTAGAATCCATAAACACATTTGCCATTTTTAAAAAACTGGATTAAACTGGATTAATACTTTAAAACTGGATTAAAGTATTGTTTTTTAAAACTGATCTATAAAGTGGACAGCACTCAGGCTCCCCCCCCCACACACACACACCACTGTACCCAAATTCAGGGGGGGAAATGGCATCTATAGCAGCTAATGAGTGACAAAAGAGTCGATTTTAGCTTGACCCTTATAAGACTCTGTAGCCCCTAAAGATGCCATTTTTAAGGGTACAATTCTATGGACTGCGCTCTTGCTGCTCAGTAGTCCTGAAATGAGATTCCTATATCTAGTGAGGGCACTTTGGAAGGTAGGGGAAGGAGGCTGGAGGAGGCTCAGGATAAATCATATCCTGGCCTCTCCAGTCTCCTCCCTTCCCAGCCTACAAAAATGGCCCCTTTTCCCCGTCTCTGAGGTTGGTTATCTGACCACAGAGAGGTAACCAGCACGATTCTCTGTGCATTGGCTGCAAGGGATCATTGTCAGGATTCAGATCTTCAAGTCCCCTTCCAAGGTCAGGGACTGTAGAATTGCTCTCTCCATGTATTTATTTTTCAGCACCCGTGGGGGGAGGGGGTTTGAAAACGCACGGGTGGGTTTACATGGAGCCATAAAGTAGATTTAGGACATATTGGCTGAATTCGGACGACACAATAAGCAACTGAGGGGGGTGGAAACAATCTTCAGTTGTATTGACTATCGTGTCGTCCGAATGCTACCATAGTCAGCTCAGCGCTGATCCTAATCCACACCACAGTTGATTATTTATTACCATGTTGTGTGGGGAGTACCCCCTAGATGAACAACTGTAAAGTTGATTATTACTCCACCATTGACTATCGTGTTCGAATTCAGCCAGTGTGTAGACACAGAGGAAAACACAGTGTGTGAATTGCCTAGATTCATAGATTCTGCAAATGCAGGAGTCACTTGCACATCTGCATCTCTCAACTTCAAATGAGAAGTGATCTCTTGTACAAAAGGGCGAGGGCTCTACAAAATACAAACATAGAGGCCGTTTGTCAGCCAAAAATAGCTTCTTGAGAGTTTTACAATAGTAGCTTGATTCATTCTATATTTACTTACTGATTAGTTCGTGAGTGCCCACCCTCCTCTTGCAACCCATCCAAGGACTCAGGGCAGGTAAAATCACTGATTATTCTACCATATCCCTGACCATCAAAGGCCAGTCTGAATGACTGCATCAGCCCAAGAGCCAAATATAGAAGCTTGGGGGGGGGGGCATATTTCAGTGGTAGGTGGAGCCAAAGGCAAAAAGGGCAGGGCCCAAAAATACAAAGAAGACCAGCATATTTTAGCTTAAAGCTCTTACTACCAGTAACTAACCCTTGGGAGATGTGGCATTTCAACCTTTTAGAATGGGGGAAAAAACCATAAAAGCTGGGAAGCCACCAAAGGATTGGCGGTGGGAGAAAGGGGGCAGGGGTCTTTGGGGAACACTGTAGGGCCAGATTTGATCCCCGGCCCTGAAGTCCTGGACTCTACCTTCCACTACGTCCAGGAGACATACATCACCCTTTCCCAGCCTGGCATGCATCCAGATGTGTTGAACTGCACCTCCCATCATCCTCAGCCAGCTCAAACTGGCTGGGGATGGTGGGAGGTGCAGTACAACCCATTGGGAGTCGAGCCAGTTTTGGAGGACACTGATAGACAGTCTCATGCTTCGGCAGATCTGCAGGGGAAGGGAATGACAGAGGAAGGCCAACACAGTGTGAATTGGCTTTGTGGTTAACTGTGGCAGGTGTTTGCGTGAAACTCAAACTTTGAAATATTATATTTCTTTAAAGCATGAAGTTGCTTTAACCTGAAGTGAGACCATCTGGCTGAGGCTTGTCTACATCAAACACCAGTGGTGATCTAGGGTTTCTGGAAGAGTTTCCCCCCCAGAATTCCCCCCCCCCTAGAGATGTCTGGGATTGAACCTGGGGGGTGCCAAGTGAGGCCTCTGCCCCTGAGCTAGAACAACACAAGCAACCTTTCATTCAGTCCCCAAAAAGCAAGTGTTTCAAAAAAAGAAAGATGAGCCAATATGCACTAGTAGTTAAGCGCCCGTTCATCTTCTACGCAGCAGCTGGACGTTTGTACTCTTGCCTGCAATTTCTTCGTTTCTTGCCCAGAGTCATTCGACAAACAAAAGCGCCCCCTGGTGGCAACACCAAGAGAAAGTTGGCAGCCGCAGCTCACAGTCAGAACTAGCAAACGGACCCAGCTTCTCACAGCATGGAATAGCTCATAGTTCGATACAGAGATGCCCTAAAGTAAACGTATAAAGCTGTCAGAATTGGACATATACTGTGCTCGCCCCCTCTGAGTGAAGCCATGCACCCAAAGTATGGGCCGTGCCATGGCGCGGGGGGCTGCCCCACAGTAGGGAGGAAGAAACCATATAATTCTGTCTCTTGGCCTGCTAATCTTCCGTGGCTTCGAACTAGGTCAACTGTCAAAGCTATATGCTGGTTAGGGAAGTGTGTGCAGAAGATGTTACTGCAAGCTGCAGCCAAAGGGATACATAAAAATGAATGCAGTGGGTGTGGCGTCAGGGGAGGGGGGATCTATTTGGGGAACCCCAGGTCGGCCCGCTTTGGCCCACAGGACTGAAGTTCAACACCCCTGGTATAAATGCTTTAAATAAAATGTAAAAAATAATAAAGAGGCTAGAAATAAATAACAAAGAACCTATCCTGCTGCCCTCAGGTGCAGTACAGGACACTGGCACATTGCCAGGGTTGAAAGAAAATTCACCTGTCAGTCTGTTTATCTGTTGTAGATGGAATGGGTGGTGCCATCCTGTCCTTCACATCTGGCCAAAAAATGTCTTGGCTCAGCCTGTATTGTGTGTTCTCACTGCTGAACTCACTAAGGAAGGATTTTCAGTTATCCATGCCCACCTTTGCAATCTGTGTAGCTGAAGGTCATCAGGATCACCTTGCTGTTTCAGATGAAGGACAACCCAGTCCAGCACTTCGGGAGAGTCACAAGTAAGACATTGCCATAAGACATTGCCGAGAGAGCCGTCTTCCTGTTGTCTCTATCCCTATGAATTTTCCTAATCCAGGGGTTGAGAAACATGTGGCCCTCCAGAAGTTGCTGGACTGCACCTTGCATCAGTCTTAGCCAGCATAGCCAATGGGGAGGGGGAGTTACGTCCAACAACATCTGGAGGGCCACAAGTTGCCTAACCCATGGCCCAATGTAATGTTTGGACAAGATGGAACATCGGTGCTGCCTTACACTGAATCAGACCCAGTTTTGTCAACACTAGGCTGACCAGATAAAATCCAGGTCAGGGCTCATGTAACTTTAACAGTTGTAGAGAAAAGGGAATTTCAGCCAGTGTCATTTGTATGCAATTAGTTCCTGGTGATATTCCCTCTTCATCAAACAGTTAAAGGTGCATGCACTATACTAGAGCGACCATATACAAAAGAAGGCAGGGCCCCTGCAACTTTAACAGTTGTGATGAAGAGGGAATTTCACCAGGAACTAATTGCATACAAATGACACAGGCTGAAATTCCCTTTTCTCTACAACTGTTAAAGTTACATGAGCCCTGACCTGGATTTTATCTGGTCACCCTAGTCAACAGTGACTGGCAATGGCTCTCCAGGGTTTGGTTTTTTTTTCCTGCCCTACCTGCAGGTGCCGGGAATTGAACCTGGAACTTTCTGCATGCTAAACAGGGGCTGTACCACTGAGCTAAAGCCCCTCTCTCAACTCTAGAGCAGCTGATCCAGGAAACTAGCGTCCAACACACATGCCCACCACCATCTTGGGGCCACTTTCACACTCACGTGCCCTCCCCACTGTTGTTTCTGTGCAAGCTGGAATCGATTAGGTTCAGGCTCATAGATAAGCTCATGATGGACAAAGGTATCAAAAACGTGGTGCCTCTAAATTGCAGCCTGAACGATGCCTGCCTCATCGCGAACAAGCCAACCCGGCATTGCGTAAAAGCAGATCCCTTGACCTATGCTTCTGTCACGGACAATTGCAAAATGTCACCCTTTATCTGCAACCTTCTCAAAGGACCACCTGACCCACAAATGTCTGTGCCTTTTCTGCCCACCCACCGCTCAAACATAGAGCACAGTGAGAACCAAACCGTGTTAATATTTGAGGAGACGGATAGCCAGTGTGACCTTTTAGAAAGTGTTTTACTGTGTTTCCTCGCAGTGAGTCAAAGAATAAAATTGGCTCTTAAGTCCTCCACACCACATTTCCTGGAATCACTGAGAAGGATATATATAAATAAATACAGACAAGCCTTTTTACCTCACTCTCCATGTACACTATAGGTCAAAACTGATTTTTGTTCCAATTAAAGTATAAACGGACGTGTTAACACCATCTTTGGTCATATTTTTCTGGGCCTCTATGGGAATAGACTTGTACATTAGAATCCTATTTAAAAATAACTACAACAACATAGGTAGACGGACAGACAAACAGCCTGATTTTATACATGTTTACTGAGGCATAAGCCCCAGGAAATTCAATTAGTTTTTTCCCTAAGCAGTGGTACCTTCAAGGCAGGACTTTGGAGCAAAATCCAATACAGGGCTGGATTGCCACAATTAAATAAACAGCAAATTACATTTAAAGATGTTTTTGACTTCGACTCCAAGCATTCATCACCATTGGCCATGCTGGCAAAGGATTATGGGAGTGGAAATCCAAAACATCTGGAGATCTACCTTCTTCCCACCCCTATCCTAGTGCATAGACACCAAAAACATTGAGATTTGACATGGTGCCTGTTTATTTGTCGTTTATTTAATTATGCATGTACCAAACAGTAGTGATCTAACCTGTTGCTTATGAAAATACTTCTGACAACATGATATCTATCCAAATCTGAAAGATCCCTAAAAAAATTAGTAAGCCCAGGAGGCACCCCCACTATGAAGATGCCCCAAATGCAGGACAGTCATGGCTTCTCTACAGAAGACTAAAATTCCTTGATCGATTGAGATTGGCTCTTTTACATGTGTTTTTTTCGGGGGGGGGGGGGGTTCTTTCTGAGCAAGCTCTATATGTTTCATTATACGGCCACTAGATGGCACTGTGGTATATCTGATATAGCGCAACAAAATTTCTTGCTGCATTTTCCCTGTTGAGAATAAAGATGCAATGATGGCCAGAAAGCACAGGAGGGGCCTTGGAGGTTAATGACATAATGTAAAGGACCCACAAAAACCATGAGTGACCAATCACAAGTGCACAATAAAAGCCTCGTGTGGAGAAGCCCTCATTTCTATCACAGGCAGGAGGGGAGGGGAGGAGAAGAAGACAGAGGGCTGAGCAGATAGGGTAGCTATGCTGGAATTGGCAGTCCTGCCGTGAAATTGGCAGTCCTGCCATAGAAGTGGAAGACAGCTGTCTTCCCCCATGGGCCCATTTCCTTGACTTTAAGAGATGTCTCATCAGAAGGCCCCAGAGAGGACACACGATGCAGCCATCTCACTGAAACTGGGTAGCCTTCAGTGTAAAGAAATACATCATTAATAGCCTTCTCAGGGGGTATGACTTTCTAATCGTTGTAGTAATAATTAGGGGCAAGGCAAAGAAGCCATAAAATGGACAGTCACCTATAAATGGAGTCTAGCACAACTGGCAGGCACCAGGTTGGGGAAGGTTGAGATAGAGGAAAGGAAGGAGACGTGTGATTCTCTCTGCTCAGAGAGGGAGTATTGGAGGAGGAGCAGGAACGGGGTAAGAATGGTCTCCTTCCCTCTGCCTGAGGTCAAAGGTTCCTCCGCCCACCATTCTTCATACCATGTAATGGGAGATAAAACAGGGCAATGGAATGGCAGTGAGCCATTACTGCCATTGTAGTCCCAATGCAAACAGCAAGCTCCTTGAAGAGAGTGCAAAGAACCCAACAAATCCAGCCCCGGGATGCTCATAAACAATACCAATTTATATGTGGAATGTGGAAAAATCTGGGTCGAGGGAACGAGAAAGGTACACATGAACTCAGAAAGCCACAAATAGCCCTCCAGGCCTTCACAAGAAGAAGAATGAAAAGATGAAAACTATCAGCCGGAACCAGGTGAAAAATTAATGTTCCTTGTTGCGGGGAAATCCCTTTGCCCATGGACAGAAATCTTGAAGGAAAAGTGATTAATTGTCAAAAGAAGTAGAGAAGTCAATCGTGTATCTTGGTAATCTCCTAGCTTTCTCCATAGCACCATTTATTAAATGTCCACTGCAATCTTAGGTCCCCTCTACAAGGATTCGCTTTTGCGCCTGGTTAGCCGATTATGTGCATAATCGCAGAAGCGCATTTACGCCTAATACCTCTGCACGAGAGGCGGCCAGAGGCGGCGAAGCGCATTAAGGGATGACCAAAATGCGCTTTACAAGTAGTTAATGCGCATAATCGCTTGTTCACATAGTCAAAATGCGCTTTAACGGCTGGAGCAAAATAAAACTCGCTGTTTAACGCGCATTCGATAATGCGCATAATCGGAGCGATAACACGCCTCTACGCCCGATTTGTGCTCCGTTCTTGTAGAGGTAATTTTTTTAAAGCGCCTTGAAAGAGCTTTAAACCTCTCTTGTAGAGGCAGCCTTATCTACTCAGACAGTAAAACCCTATTGAGTTCAATGGGATATAGGGACATAGGAAGCTGCCTAAAACTGATTCAGGCCATTGGTCCATCTAACCCAGTTTGGTCGACACTGACTGGCGGTAATTCTCCAAGGTTTCCGGTAGGAGTTTTTTCAGTCCTATCTGGAGATGCCAGGGACTGAACCTGGGGTTTTCTCCATGCAAAGCATAAACTCTACCACTGAACTGTGGCCCCTTCTCTGCAATGTACTCCCATCTAAGAGTCTCTTCTAGAGCAACCTACAGGTCTCTGGAACTTCCCAGATCATGCAACTTTATGGCAAATCCCCAAATTACCAACCCCTTCATACCAAGGGAGCGTCACTAAAATATAAACTCTAACAATACATCCGTGTTTGTCTCTAATCTCCCCCATTTAGACAGTTGAAAACACTGTTAGGGCATTTCTACATGAGGTTTTTTCCTACATCTTTACCAAGGCTTCTGTTTCCAGATTCTTTGCAGGATTAACCTTGGCTCCTTTATATATGCTTTTTTACAGGGGTTTTCTTTCTCTGCCTTTCTATATGTTTCATTTTACAGTCACTAGATGGTGCTGTGGTATAACAGAATTGCACAATTACATGTAGAGTTTAATGGCACCATTCAGGATATGCCAGTCAGAACCATCAAGCATGGAAGAGGCCCTGGAGAATGACAACATCATATAAAAGACCCGCAAACTGTCATGAGTGAGTAATCACAAACGCACAATAAAAGCCTCATGTAATAAGGCTCTCATTCTATTGGGGGATTAGTGGAGATTCTCCATTGATCCCCTTCTCCCCACAGACCTGGGTCCCTGCTGTCATTCCTGCCATCTGGCCCACTTGATCCCCACAGCAGCAAATGCCAGGTGCTGCCCTCTCCCTGTTTATGTGGTGAACAGTGCTGGACTGCCACCATCTTTTTTCTTGGAAAAAAATACTCGGCTCTCACCACACCCCAAAAGCAGGGCCACCACTGAGTAAGCATGAGCAGGGGGAGCGACTAGCTGTTGCATAGATGCTCATACCAATGCTGAGTAAGATAGCAATGGCGAGGGTAGGCATCAGCTCTGCTGGGGTTCATAGATCCCTAGCAGTGTCCCCCACATGCCAGATACTGATGCTGGACCTGAATCCTACGCACACTGACCTGGAAATGAGCACCACTGAATTACAGTGCAACCCTATGCGTAATACATAACAGTGCACTGTAATTCATTACAGTGCAACAGGACTTTTGCTATTTTTCTGCGACAGAATCAACACAGTTAGGACGCAATCCTATGCAGGTTTGACAGGAAAATAAGTAATACAACTCTCAGCATTCCCCAGCCAGCATGGGCAGGCTGGGGGATGCTGGGATTTGTAGGACTTTCTTTTCTGTTTAAATATGCATAGGATTGCAGTTTTCTAGCATAGATCCGATTTAATCTGTGGGATGTGTAGACACACTCACACATCTATATTTGTCTATCTGTCTACCCAACAAACCTACATGAGACCTATACCAGAAAAGTAGCCTATTGTTTTGTTGCGTATTGTATCTTATTCTTTTAAATATTTGTATTCTATTCTATTCTCTCAACTGCTTGCAATCTGCCCGGAGAACACTGGTAATTAAAAATAGCATTGATAAGTAGAGTGAATGCGATCTTTTATATTAGAACATGATATATAATATTTTATAGTATGTGTGTGGTGGGGGAGAGAATTCTCCACACCTTCCACTTAACTACAGCACCCAGCTTTCTCGGGGGGAAACCAATGAGATAGTATGTGTAATATTAGAACTCTATCTATCTATAATATTTATATCATGTGTGTTCATGTATGCATATATAAAAATCCCCATGACCTTCCCCAAAGAATGCTGGATACTGTGGAGAAT
Source organism: Anniella stebbinsi (assembly GCA_029215795.1). Classification (NCBI taxonomy): domain Eukaryota; kingdom Metazoa; phylum Chordata; class Lepidosauria; order Squamata; family Anniellidae; genus Anniella; species Anniella stebbinsi. The sequence goes on from JARDYH010000007.1 coordinate 13,991,010, forward strand.
TCTTGGATAGAGGTGCCTGCTCCGCCCACCCAGAACTACAAATCCCAAGATTCCAAGAGAAGCGGGGGGGGCGGGGTCGTTGAGTGGGTCGAGGAAGCGACGGTTAGCCTAGTCTTTGGGAGAAACGCTCCGTCGGAATCCAGATCCCTTCCGCCTGGCTCCACTCCCCGATTTCCCTCTCTCCCGACATCCTCGATCTTTGCCTCAGAGGGCGTGAGGAGAAAGGGGGCGTGTCCTTCCCCTGCAAGGAGGCGGGGCCCGGCGCCCCCCCCCACGGGCGCGTGCGTGCGTGCCTGCGTTGCGGCGCGGTGACGTCGGCGTGCGTGGCGAAGGCCTTCCCTTTCCTCCTCCTTCCTCTTTCCTCCCTCACGCACGGCCGTCCTGATCCCGGTGTTTTGCGGCCTTCCCCTCCCCACCCAGCCGGCGCGGCGGCCTTCCCTATCCCGGGCCCTTCCAGCCCGCCATGGCGAATGTGGCCGACACCAAACTCTACGACATCCTCGGGGTGCCGCCGGGGGCCTCCGACAACGAGCTGAAGAAGGTCCGAGGAGGCCGGGCGTGAGGGGGGGGGGGGGGAGGAGGGAGGAGGAGGAGAAGGCCGGGAGATGGTTGCGAGTCTGAGGGAGAAAAGTGAGGCCCGGGGGAGGGGGGCGCCAAGCCAGGCCTCCTTCCCTCCCCCCCCTCTCCGCCCTAGACGGGGGTCACTAGAGACGCTGGCTTGGGCAGAGCAGGCCTCGGCTGGGGGCAGGCGGGGAGAGGGGGCAGGCCCGGGCTTGTTGTGGGGGGCAGGCCCGGGGCATGAGTGAAGGCCGCCGGCTGAGGTGAGCCAGCCGGCGTGCGTTACCCAGGTGGAAGGTGAGTCGACCTTCCTGGAGGAGGAGGAGGAGGAGGGCGGCGACCTTTCTGCTGCCTCGGAGAGGCTTATTTCGTGGGAGTGGGGAAGAGAGAGCGAAAATAAGAGTAGGGGGAGACAGAGACCCCTCTTCAGCTGCCCCATGTTTCTCATTCCGCTCCCTGAATGGTCCCAAATGCTTTTTTGTTCCTACTCTTCTCTCCAAACACCTGCCCAGACTGGTTTTTTTAAAATTTTCGTTGCTTCTTTTCGCGTGAACTCGCCGTAGTGTGTAAGTTTTAGGGTGGCCCGAAGGAAGAGGTAGGGACGGGGTCCCCATTGGGGCTTTTCTAAGTTTGTGTGAAAGGGGTGACCCAGAGAATAGTTTTCTTCTGCCTGTTTCCTCCTCTCCCCCCCCCCCCCCGTTTGCGTGTTCATTTTTCAGGTCCGAGCTCCCCCCCCCCAATCGTATGTGCCTTGGGGATTACTTTGGGGGCACAGCATGGGAAAACTGAGGACTAACGTCTCTTCTCTCCCCCCCCCCCCCCGGTATTCTTCCCAATTCTTCATGATTTAGGTGATGCTTACCTTACATCTCACCTCCTCCTTCCAGTCTTGTGTTTTGCTTTGTCTTGTAGCACTGATGAAACAGAGAATATCCCCCCATCTCACCATTTTTCCCTCTTGCCCCCTCCCCATCCCCCAAATCTTATCCCTTAGGACAACCTGGAAATTTGCTCTCCAGTTTTCCTCCCCTCCCCAATCTTGTGTCACCAAGGAATTATTAACCAGGAGCTTACCTTGTGGGAATGATCATTACAATGAGTACCAAAGGCTATATTTCACCCTTTATTTATTCCAATTGGGTTAAATCCCATTCTAGCATGAACCATTTCTTCCCCCAGAAGTTCAGGCTTCATTCTGGGCATTGTTTCCTCTGTAGGTGATTCCATCCCTCCCAGGCTGCCGGGAAGGGGGGGTGTGAACAGCCTTTTAAAAAGAGGGTGGGTAGGTTTCTTGTCCGTAAGCAAGGTTGACCCTTTCCACAACTTAACTGCAGTATGGTTGTTTTTATAACACATAACCTACTTCTTTCCTTCATCCACTGTTGGAATACTCAATTCCACCTCAGAGCCTTGAGCTGGTTGATCACCAGGTCCTGCCTGTTTTTGAAGGAAGGGCAGTGTTGCTGAGGAATAGGCATGTAATAGCTTAATTTGTTTGGGCTGGGTATTCATTATTATTGGAAGCAGGTGTCTGAGAGGAGACACATGAGGGATAGGTTTTGAGATCAACAGGAATATACGATCCTTATTGTGGATTGAAAAAACCCTGTTAAGTTCTGTATGTGTATTCCCCCCCCCCAAAAAAAGTGTTACATAAAATCATAGGTAATTGCTAGCAAGAATTGTTGACGTCCAGTCTTGTCTCTTTTAAACAAGAAATTAGGTGGACTATGGCTTGGTCTTGTTTTTTTTTAATATATACCCTATTTGAAAGAAAACAGGTCTAATATACCTGTTGGAAGAATAAAACAAGGAGAACTTCATGGAAAGTAGGTTGAATTTTTAAAAAGACATTCACATGGACAGAACTATAGGGTTATTGTTAAATTAGGGAATAGATTTAATAACTGGTCATTTGATCTTGCATAAATTGTTACTTTTTAAGTTAGATGGAAAATGTTTGAGTGTTTGCAGATGCAAATCACTTAGCTCTGCATACAAGGGCTCTCTTTGCATGAGACACAGTGAGATTGCATTCGACTTGCATACATTTGGGAAAATATACAGGCCATGGTTCAAAAAAACCCTTGTCTAGCAATTTAATCCTCTTTTTCCACACATGTGTGCATGAGTACGCACACACATGTAACAAGCTGTTTTTGAGCTCTAGGAATATCAAAAGCAGTTAAATGTGGCATGGGAAGGCTTTTGTTTGGGAGTGGGGGATCAGAATTTCCATTGCTTATGTAAAGTTTGGTCATGCTAGAAGAAGCTCTCTGGATTGTGATAATTGGTTACAATAGATCAAGGGTGGAGAGAAGGTAGCCCTCCAGATGTTTTGGGCCCCTGCCAACATGGTCAATGGTCAGGAATGCTGGGAGTTGGTCCAAAACATCTGGAGATCTACTTTGTGCTAATTTCTGCAATAGATGACTGAAGACTCCATGTTTAACTTATAAAACAGTATCATTTAGGTAGTAGGTTGACATCTAGGGTGGCCAAATACAAAAAAGGACACGAGTCCTGCACCTTTAATAGTTGCATGAAAGAGGAAATTTCAGAGGTGTAGTTTGTCATGCAAGATACACCTGTAGTGTGGTTTTCCCTCTCATAACTGATATTGTATTTTATGCCATGTCTGCAGGTTTATTAGTTTTATGTTGATTTTATTGCAATTTTATTTGTGTTATAATTTACATTGTAAAAATGCCTTGAGAAAATTATTTTATGAGGTGTTAGTTTTGCGTTCAAATGTAAAAAAAAATCTTTAAAACAGTCCTTTAAACAGCCCAACGTTTCGGATTGGAAACAATCCTTCTTCAGGAGCAGTATCGGAAGGCTAGTTGTTCAACGTTTGTTATAAAATGTTTTTCAACACAAATGTGTCCTGCCGTTTTCTTGCCCGAGACTAATCTCTTAGCGCTGCGTTGCCAAGAAACCCAGAGGACAGAACTTTTTTCTAGGAATTTCAGCATGACAACCTGCACCTAACAAGATTCCTTCCACTGTATCTAGTTACCTTAGACAGGCGAGAATCCTAATACTACTTCATTATGTATTTTAATTCATGTCTACAAAACGGAAGAATGTGCACTTTGGCTCAGAAGTCAGTGGAGGTGGTCCATTCAAAGTGGCACTAAGAGTGATGTCTATAATGAAAACTGTTCAGGCTGACCACATATGTCTCTATTTCCGATAGTGCTTGTAATCCTAGTAACATTTTAATTTCAGCAGTCTTGGCATTTGGTGGTAACTTGAGATTGCCATTGAATTTTCAAAAGCTGCAGTGTTGCCCACTAATTTGTTATATTGGCTTCTTTTTCCATTTAGGCATACCGGAAACTTGCCAAGGAGTACCATCCTGATAAGAATCCAAATGCTGGTGACAAGGTAATTCCTTTCTCTTCCCCTCCACCTCTTCCTGCTAAAACATAGATGTTGCACCTTGATCTGCAATACACAATAATGAGTAAAATAGGTGTAGTCTAAGCTGTGAATTGTTTAAAAAAGAGATAAATGGCTGTGCTGTTGAAGATTAGACCTCAGTGAGACACTGTGTAGTACAGATAATGTTCATTTTTAATTGGGGAGGTCTGCTGGTTCAAACCCATGCTCAGTCATAATACTCACTGAGCCAGGCACTAAGAGCCTCTGGTATCTCAAAGCTGTTGTGAGGATAGCATGAGTTAATGCCTGGGTGTCCTGAGTGTGTGAGCTCACTGGAGAAGCAATGGGATGTGAATGTGGTCATCGAAATTGTCAGCATGTCATGAGCTGAGCGCCTGTGTTTTGATACAGGAGCAGAGAGCAGCTTGTTAGGAGCATCTGAATGTGAGTAATGAGGAGAGCTTGTGAATGATGACTCTAAAGATGCCTGAGCACTAATGACATCTATTAAGATGCCTGAGTTCAAAGCACAGCTAATGTGTAGATTCTCTATGTAGAACAGGATAAACCTACTTCTTCTTTGGAACCAGAGGCGAGGCCTGCCCATTAACGGGAGGTCAGTGGAGGAATGGAGAAGAGTTGGATGCCCAATGCCTATTTCTAGAGTCCAGGCTGGACTGACATTGTCTGTATGTCCACCTATAAATCAGTTACAATGAAATGGATGGCTCTTTTGTCACAAAATCCTCTTTTCTTTACATGATAGTGCCAACCATACATTAACAGGCTTTTCCTTTGCTTCCCCCCCCCCCCATATTCAGTTCAAAGAAATAAGCTTTGCCTACGAAGTTCTCTCAAATCCAGAGAAACGTGAATTATATGACCGATATGGAGAACAAGGCCTTCGAGAAGGTAGTGGTGGAAGTGGAGGAATGGACGATATTTTCTCCCACATATTTGGTGGGGGGCTGTTCAGTTTCATGGGTAATCAGAGCAGAAGTCGCAATGGAAGAAGAAGAGGTGAAGATATGATGCATCCGCTTAAGTAAGTACTTGGCTAATTGTTTCTGGGAGGAAGCTCTTGAATACATAATTGCCATATTTGCTTAAGTTCTCAGAATAAATGAGGCGCCTTGAAATCACTCAACACTAAAATAGCCATGAAAACCCAATATTTTTTTAAAGCTTTAATCGGTGGCTAAACCCTTCAGAGTATGTATAATACCTGGGCAAATGTGACAGCGCAAATTGGCTAACGGCATGATTCCTTCTAATGTGAATGTGCCAGTGTAGGCACATAGGGATCTCTGTAGGATGGAATGGAGCTGTCCATGGTGTAAGCCCACATCTGCATCCAGCTCAGCTGACACTTTAATTCAGCAAGAATTTAATCCAGTTTGAAGAAAATTCTGGGTTGGGTCTTAAATTGGAGAAGGACAGGTTGATTAAAAAGCAGGAGTTGCACGAGCCACCCATTCTAGATGATAGCTGGCAAATGACTACGCAGTTTAGAATTTCATACTTCATTCTTCACACTGTAGCTTCTTCCATGTATCAGCATAGATTTAAAACAACAAATAAAACCAGCAGCAGAGATAATTTGAGCTAGATTGGAAACGAGCCAATTTAAGGCTTATGGGTTGAGTTTGTTTTTTACTGGCACCAGAAGTCTACCAATCAGAGCCTCACATAAAATGGTGACTCAGAGCAGAGTCACTGATCTACGGCACCTCATGAACTATACACTGGGGTATATACAAATCTACCTGTGAGTTACTGGAGATCATGGATTCTAACACAACACTCTAGAACTGGCCAGCAAAGCTGAATAAAGACCTGCTCAAAAGGAGCTTATTAGTAGTCCTACAAATGGGGAAGACTGAGGCTGAGAGGCAAACAGTGCAAGGTCAGCTGTGGCAGACTTCTTTTTCTTGCAATTTTACTTGCACTGATTAAAATTATTGGGAGTCAGAAACCCTTGGATATCTACTACATATCACCTGTAGATCCTGATCTACATTCTCCCCCACCCCCGAGCTAGGTTTAAAGAATGTAAGAGCTTACTCCAAAAAGCCTGCGTAGAAGAAGGTGACCCTTAATCTGCAATGCTCTGGGGGAGCATTGCAGATTAAGTGAGTTGTTGCCTGTTGTGAAGGCTGGTGTACTGAGAGAAGAGTGAGGAGGATCTTAGAACCTGGGCAAGTTCATGTGGGAGAAGCCTTTATCCCAAGCTGTTTAGGGCTTTAAAATTAAAACCAATACTTGCCATGGAGTGTGGAACCAGACAGGGAGCTAATGAGAGCAGGAGATGATCCCTTCAATCTGCATTGGATCCAAGAACTTTAGATACATGCCTGTACAGTGGATGGTTTTCCCACCTGAAGTTATTGTACGTTGGATAATTATGGTTGAACTTGCATTTCTGGTTGATAAATGAATAAAATAAACAGCATCAATAAAACACAAAACACTTGGGAAGAAATTAAGAGGACTTAGCGAAAGAGATGTCAAATTTCACTAGGACAATGCCATTGCCTACAAATCTGGAGAATTTCCCATGTCTGCTCTGTGTTGACACCTACAGGGGTTTTTGGACCCAAGAGTTTCAAAGCTTTTAATCTTGCATGGTAGATGAGAGTCCCAAAGAACTTGTATCTGGTTATGCATTTGTTGTTTACAACAAAAGAAGTGACTAAAGAAATAAGGCCAAGCCTCAAAATAATCAGGGAATTGAATATTAGAGCCTCACCCATGTTTACAGTAACTTGATAAGTTTACAAGGGGGGGGGAAACTAATCAATGTAGCAAAACCACTTGTTAACAGCGTCATAAGTCATAGTAAACCTGAGGCTATAATTGTATCAACTCAGTGTGATTGAAAGCATTGAAGTTCAAGTTGTTTAACATCCCTTTACAATGAAAAATGGACAAGTTTGAACAACAAGATGTTCCAAGTAGACCTTGGGGAGTGAGGGGAGGAATAAGCACTCACCAATTCCAGAATACCTGCCTCACTCCATCTAACGTATGGGAAGTACTAGCTGACTTGGAACTTAGCCGGCAGATAGGTTGAGCAAGCAGTAATGGATGAGACATTGAGCAACTTGAGAGTGTCATGTTAAGAACAAAAGCTTGCATGCACAATGCCTACCGTAACCATCTTGTGGTGGTGGTGGGTAGGATGAAAGTGGCAGGACATAGGCTTACTGTTCTGCATAGTTTCCTAACTAGGCCTTGTGGAGCCCTAGTGCATAAAGGCAAGATTTAAATAATAACAGGAGCCAAAGGGATAATGCAAAATGAAGATCCGCTTGCTTTCATTGTCCCAGTTTATACAGGTTGCAAAATGCACTAGCTTGAGTAGGAGCTAGGCACATGCTGCTTCTGTTTTTAGAGTGCTGCATTCTGGCGATGCAAACGTACCAGAAAATGATGGCAAACAATTCTTTTTATGGTTACTGTATTATTCCAGTGAGTTTTATGAATCTATGAATGCTAGAGCAGGAGTGGGGAACCTCAGGCCCAGGGGCCAAATCTGGCATTCCAGGAGTCCCCAGATGGCCACGCCACCTTTCCCCCAACTACTGATATTTCATGCAGTCACCCCCCCCCCCCCTTTTAAAAGGCTGAAAAGCATCTTCTAATGTTTAGTTACTGGCAGTAAGTGATATAAGTTGCAATATGCTGCTATTTTTGTATTTTTGGCCCCACCCTTTTGGCTTTGACCCTGGCATCTTTTCCTTCGCCCCTCACCCACCACTGAAATGTGGCCCCCAAGAGCTTCTCAAGAACTGAATTAGGTCCTTGGGCTGAAAGAAATTCTCCGCCCCTGTGCTAGGGTGAAATGCTTCATTTCACTGGCGGTGAGGTGGATGGTGGGCAACCAGAGCCTTCCCAGTGGTGGTGCCCCATTTGTGAAATTAATTTCCCTGGGGAGGTCCACCTAGTGCCAAAATGTTACCTTTTCAGTGTTTTATTTTCCACGGCTTCTTAATGTACATTAGGGAGCAATCCTGTACTCCCTGTGAAGTTGGCTGAGGCGCTCATCCATGCTGTGGAGTTCCCTCTCCACTTGCGCAGAGGAAAGTCTTATGCTGGGGGTCCTCCCTGGACAACGGCAAAGCTAGCAATGCTTCACCAACAGTGGGGAAGAAAATGGAGCATCTCGAGGGCAGCTGAGGCACTGCAGGATCTTACTTTGTTACCTTCTCTGACGTGACTTCAAACAGAGCCGGGAACTACATTGGCAGGCCCGTGTAGTTGCTTCCCTTTTACTGCAGGCATTGGAAAGTGGGAGAAGAAGCTTCCCCTCCCCACCGGCTGCCCTGGCCAGCTGGACTCAGGGAAGGGTGGCAGTTCGGCCACAGATTCTCTTTTCTTCCTACCCAGCCTGCCTTGTTTCAGTAGGATTGCTCCGTTAAAGTACTTTAGGGCACAGTCCTATGCAGGTTTAGACAGAAAAATGTCCTACAACTCCTGGTATTCCTCAGCCAGCATGCTGGGCGTTGTAGGACTTCTTTTCTGTCTAAACATGCATAGGATTACATCCCTAATCTCTTAGCATGTTGTTAAAGTTCATATATCTTATTGTAAAAAAAATGCCTTGGAAACTCTTCTGAAGGGCGGTGTATAAATCTTTCAAATATGTAAAGACAGTAATAAATGTGAAATCGTTGGTTAAAATGACTGCCCTGAAACTGCTGCCTTTAAAGCATCTATATCTCCTCCTGAAGGCTCTAGAAATTAGCATCAGCTCTGACTGTAACACTGCAGCTGGTCGTTTTAGGGCAGCAGTGTGAAAGATGTGGCCCTCAAGATGTTGAACTGCAACTTCCAACGGCCCAAGCCAGCATAGCTAATAGTGAGGGGATGATGGGATTTGCAGTCCATCGTTGCTTTAAGACAAGCCTCCTTTCTTTGGTCAGCTGATCCTTGTATTTTCCTTCAACCTCCCTTCTGATGCCATAATTTATTTAAAATATTTTTACCTTGCCTTTTGAACACACCATCACGAAGGTTAGCTTACAACTCATTAGATTAGAATAATAACATAAACAATCCACAGTTAAAATTAAGACTGTTGGATGTCCAAGAGCAGAAGCCGGTAGCCCTATCATGAAGGCCAGTAAAGAGCAGTATACTTCAAGTGATTAGATATCGCTAAATGCCTGGGGAGTAGGGCCTAATATTTGAGGTATCTACTTAATAGATATGGAGCCAGAGTTTAGCAGGGAAGGCATACCCTAGTAGCCACCCAACTTATCTCCGAAAATGAGGGCACCGAAAGTAGTAGTAAGGCTGCATGGCATAATGGTTAAGGGTATTGGGTTAGGACTTGGGGGAAGACGGTTTTAAAGGCCTGCTCAGCTACTAAGCTCACTAGATGACCTTTGGCTTATTGTTTAGCCTAACCTACCTCACGGGGCTGTTGTAAGGATGAAATGGGAGAAGATCTGTGTATGCTTCCCTGAGCTTCTTGGAGGAAGGGCGGGGTGTAAATGTAACAATAATGATACATCACTGTGCTATGGGCACAAGATGGCGGGTAACTCTGATTTTCCACTTAGCTCCTCATCCAGCTACGATTGCTATTGGGTTCCCTTTGCTGATCTAATAACAGTGATATTTTTTTTTTAAAAATGTAGTGGTGCATTTTCACTGTCTGGGATAAAGTTTTGCCAGTTGACATAGTTTTTGTATTCATGTACTTGTAGCACTGGGGTGGGGAACTTCTGGGTGGAGGGGCAAATGATCCCTCACCCAGGCCTACTTGGGCTGGAGGGTGTCAAAGGGCGTGGCCACACCTCTGATGTCTTCTGGTCTTCGGCTGAAACATGGACTGGAGCTCTAGATGGCGCTTCATCTGGGGACCCAATGAAGTTAGGAAAGCCCACATGCAGTGGAGCAGACGGCTGGAGTCGCCACCTTGGTCAGGGCTGCTTTGCCTACCCTGCTCCTTGCACCGATTGAGGCGGCAGCAGGAGGAGAGCCTGCAGGTAGCCAAGCTACCCCAAGTGAGGCATGTGCTTCAGCTTTCACCTGAGTTGGGGCAGTTTCACTTGCCCTGCGCCTTCCCGCATTGGGGAGGATGTCAAGGCAGGTGAAGCACTTATCGTGGTGTCCCCTCTTCCATTTGGAAACGTGCACAGTGTGCTAAGTAAGGAGACCCCCCCATGTTACCTGGTCAAGGTTCAGGAATTTCGGGGGGATTCCCCTCTGCCCTGAATTGGGAACCTCCATAGGCTGAATTGGGCTGAAAGTTCCCCAACTCTGCTGTAGACCTTGGTTCAAATCCCCCTTGGGTGACCTTGGGCCAGTTGTGCTCTGTCAGCCTAACCTACCTCACAAAGTTGTTGTGAGGAGAAAAATGGGGAGGAAAAGCATGTTCACCACCTTGAGCTCTTTGGAGAAGAGATGGGGTACAAATGAATTAAATAAAATTGCACATGAAAGAAGATTTTAACGGATTCCTCTGCTGGTACTTGTATTTAAACTAAATAACTAACCCTTCCCCCCCCTCACACCTGCAGAGTTTCTTTAGAAGATCTATATAATGGAAAGACCACCAAACTACAACTTAGCAAGAATGTCCTTTGTAGTTCATGTAACGGGTGAGTTGTGTGTTTTTTCATTCATGTTTTAACGATGAATTACTTGATTCTTGAAAGTTTTAGTTATTTGAATTACGTTAATATAAAAATGTTGCTTACAAAAAGTTAGTTTGTCCATTTAGAAGTCAGTTTGTGTGCTTGGTTTTTTTTTTAAAAAAATCATCAGGCAAGAACTGTGTTTGGATTGTGTGTGTGTGTGTTCATTACGATAATGTGGTCTGAATGGGATCAGACCTGCACCCGCTTAGGTTCAACAGTTGCTACACCATTGGATGCTCCCAGGCCACTGGTTGAACTCAAAAGACGTAAACATTTGCTTGTTGTTTGTATCTATGCTAATACGTAACCAACCCCTTTTGATCCAGTCAAGGGGGTAAATCTGGAGCAGTTCAGAAGTGTGCGGCTTGCCGAGGCAGAGGTGTGCGTATCATGATCAGGCAGCTGGCTCCTGGGATGGTTCAGCAGATGCAGTCTGTCTGCTCCGACTGCAATGGAGAAGGTAAGCCAGCCAGTTCTGGCGTGACACTGGAAGAGGGAGAAGACCCAAGTATTTTGGCAGGCTAGATCCCAAATGATCAAGTAAGGCCTTCATAATGACGGCTTCAAAATGAGGGAGCAGTTTAGTGGGATGAGAAGTTCAGCACTCTCTGGTGCCCCATTGCCTTGGAATTTCTTGGACAGGTTGGCACAGTGTGCCTTGCCCTTCGCCTTGCTTTCCCTGGTGTGATTATTCTGTGATGTTGGTGTAAATGGGATGATAAATCGTCTGGCTCAAAGAACTCCTTTGATGCTCAGTCTCAGTTGCATATAGCACAACCTTAGGCCTAATTCTTACATTGCAAGAGGTGTGTGGTTGCTGCTGTGGTAATGTAGGAATATAGAAACCCAATCAAATCACTTGGAAAAAACTGCTCCAGCATCTGAGGCCTTCAATATCTCTCCCTTGCATGGTCCCTATATTCCTGTTACCAGATCAGTATGAGATAAAACCATATGGGAGCAGCAGTTGGCTCCTGGGCTCTTTTGGCCCTTTCTATTTCAGAGAATCTCTCGGGGGCTGCATTCCAGTTGTGGGTGGGACAGAAGACAAAAGGGGTGCAGCCAAAGTAAAAAGGAACAGGCCAAATAATACCAGCTTACTGTAGCTTAACATTCTTACTGCCAGTAACTAAGCCGTAGGGGAGGCATTTTAACCTTTGAAACAGTGCAAAGCCAGTAAAATACCAAATAATGGGGGTTGGGAGGGAACTGGGTGGGGCCACAGTCAGGGGGGCAGGGCCATCTATGATGCCCAGAGGGCTGGATTGGGACCTCAGGAGGGGCAGATTTGGCTGTGCACCCCTGTTGTGAAGTGAGAGTTGGCTTTTCTCTGGTGAGGTGCAATACAAACATCAAGTAGTGATTTGGCATTCGTCTCCTTTGCTACATGAAAATAAAACCATTTGAATGGGAAGTCACTGATCTGGACCACAAAGATACCCTGCCACCAAATGATGATACTTAAAGCTAGATGAAGTAGTATCTAGAACTTCAGTGCTTGTGGACATGAACATCCTGCTTCTTAAGAAGGAAACAACACCTAGGAATTCTAACATGCTCTCTCTTTCCAGGAGAAGTCATTAATGAAAAAGATCGTTGTAAAAAATGTGAAGGGAAGAAGGTGATAAAAGAAGTGAAGATCCTCGAAGTTCATGTAGATAAAGGCATGAAGCATGGACAGAGAATCACCTTTACTGGAGAAGCCGATCAAGCTCCGGGTGTGGAACCAGGTGACATAGTTCTTCTGCTCCAAGAAAAGGAGAACGAGGTAACTTGTTAATCGAGATGCAAAGCTGTCTTTTGTTGAAGGCCGCCGGAACAATTTGAGCACCGAGGTTGGGGAGGAAATGTTTCATTGAATGAGTGGCTGATAACGGGTTGATCCAGACAACCGTGAGCAGAAAGAAAATAGCTGCCAGTGCTGTTCTACACATTCTTGTGCAAGAGTTCAAGCAGCTCTTGTCCTTCTGCTGATCAAGGGATTGCACAATCCGAATTTCCATCTTCAGATTGTTAACTTCTGTACGCTGCATTCTAGCATGAGGTGTAAAAACAACTCTTCTGTGAGCGGGAGACACTTTCTGCATGCAGGAGGGCACCTCTTTAGGTGTTTAGGAAACCAAGTTAGTTGCCATTTCACCTGGTGCAGCAGTGGGACAGGTGGAAAGTTGGGCCACTCCCATTTGCTAGCAGTTGCCTGAGTTTGCTTGTTTTCCTCTCCCCCCTGTACCTTTTTCCTTTCATGTTGTGTCTTTTAGATTGTAAGGTTGTCTTTTTAATCTGTGTAGTGCCTAGTATGTTTTAAGCTTATTGTTATCATCATCATCATCATCCACCTCCTCTTTTTCATCATCATTTATAACATACATTTGTGGCCCGTTTTCACACTTTGCATATATCCACTGGAGAAGGGTACACAGGAACCTGTTTCTATTTTAAACACACCATAAAAAGCTAGTGAAGCTAGCAATAGCAAATGTACATAATGGTAAGAGACTATGACAGACATGTTGCTTTTCCAGTCTTAAACTTTCCCAACAGGATGGATTTTAGGGAACTTACTTTTGTGGCCTGAGCAACTGAAAACAATATGAAGTTCAAAATTCAAGCAGAAGACTCTCAGCTCAGACTTGGGTATATTTGCTCACAGATCTCACTGAATTCCTTGAAGTTTACTCTGAAGTAAATGTGCTTAGGATTGGCAACCAAATCCTCAGTTTTATTATTGGAATGCGTATATGGGCGTGCCAAAGGCGCACCTTTGTGGGCGTAATCAGATGTGAATCTAAGATACTCTTGTTCTCTATAGTTCCCTCAGTGCATATGTCAGGTTATATTGTAACATAAATAACACCCTGCCCAGAGGCGCTTATAGGCTGAACTGGAGGGCAGAATCAAGTATGATAACCAAGTAAGTCTCATTGAGTTTGTTAGGGCTTATTCCAGTGTAGCTGCATATAATTGTGACCTTTGCCTGAATCAAGAGGGAAGAGAAGTTGCTACAGCACCCTTTTCGGACCCTCCAGTCTTTTATCACTTGAGGCTATTTATTTCATCAGCAACCCTAAATCAAGAGTTAGTCAAAAGTTGTGAATCTGTGACTCTGTTCGAATGGCACGCTAAGCCACGGTGGTTAAGCATTGTGAGCTAAACATTATGGCTTTAGCGTGTCGTGTGAATCATTCCTAACCATAGCTTAACATGTCTTGCATTGGAGTAAATCTTGCTGAACTTGGGGCATACTTCTGAGCAAGCAGGTGTAGGATCAAGCTTCTCCGCCCTAGAGACGAGAGCGTAAGATGGGAAATCGAGGGTAGTACAAATACGATTACGTGTTTTTAGACTTCGTTCGGTTGGACTTGCTTTGAAGTCCAGCTTTGAAGCAGGCATTGCATGTTCTTGGGAGAATTGACACATCTCCCAACAATCTTGTAGCCGCTCCCATGCATCTTATGCATATATTAAATGAAAGTATGCAAAGATATTGGCGAATTTCCAGGCTTCTCAAGGAATCCCGATGGATGCATTTTCCTAGAAAAGTGACATGGGCTAAATTTCAGTAACTATCTTTCTCACAGAGTGGTTGTGACCTTTACAGATATAGTTGTGTTCCAGTGCTTGTTGTGTCAAACCTTTCATACTTCCTGCAAATCCATTTTCCTGAGGATTTATGTCCATGGAATTGAATAGCATGGGAACTACGGAATTAAAATAATTGAAGTGAGCTAAAGCAGTCCTTACCATTGAACTTGAAAGACTCTGATGGGTCTTTTTTTGCTTATGATAACCCATCTGCCTATGGGTTTGTTGTCATTGTCAGTAACCCCTCTATCTCCCTTCCCCCTTTTTCCAAGGTGTTCCAGAGAGATGGAAATGACTTGCACATGACGCACAAGATAGGACTTGTCGAAGCACTGTGTGGCTTTCAGTTCACTTTTAAGCACCTTGACGGACGTCAGATTGTGGTGAAATATCCTCCAGGAAAAGTAATTGAACCAGGTAAAAGCTGATAGTCCAGGAGTTCAGAAGGCAGTGATCATCCCCTCTTTAGCCTGTGATGTATCTACATTTGACGCTGCACAGAGGGAAGATGCAGGCTGCCTGTTAATAATTACTTTGTCTGTGACCTTTCCTGAACTATAGGCTGTGTCCGTGTCGTTCGAGGGGAAGGAATGCCACAATATCGCAATCCTTTTGAAAAGGGCGATCTTTATATAAAGTTTGATGTACAGTTTCCTGAAAATAACTGGATTAGCCCAGAAAAGCTTACAGTAAGTATCCCAAGCTTGCCCTCTAAATGTTCACCTCTTGTGCGCCCTAGCAGCAGAGTGCATGAGATTTTCACACCCGTTACAGTTGTTCATATACAGTGTGAATTTTGCGTTTTTACATCTGTAAGGTTACCTCTACAATCATAAGTTGTGATTGCGTGAAATGGGGATTAGACAAAGAATAGGCCTATCGGTAGTTATCATAATGCTATATGGAGCTTCCATGTTCAAAGACAATATACTACTAAGTGCCAGATATTTCAAGACGCAACAAGGTGAGGAAGTTATGGCTTTAGTCGCCCTGCTTCTGAACTTCCCCAAGGCATCTGGTTGGCTGCTTTTAGTAACAGTATGCGGGATCAGATGGACCTCTGGTCTGATCCTGCAGGCATGTTCTTATGACTACTAACTCCAGAACACTTAGCTGTATTGCAGAAGAGCACAGTGTACATAAGACAGGTGGGGGTTTTTTATGGGTGGAGAAAAGTTTTGTGCTGACGAAGCAGTGAGAAGTCACGTGTGCATATAAGTGCTCCGTTTTGCATCACTCTCCAATATTCACTTTTAGGAACTTGAAGATCTTCTGCCTGCCAGACCAGAAGTCCCCAACATAATTAGCGAAGCGGAAGAGGTAGATCTTCAAGAATTTGACACCACACGTGGCTCAGGCAGTGGCCAGAGGCGTGAAGCGTACAATGATAGTTCTGATGACGAAAGTGGCCATCATGGACCTGGGGTACAGTGCGCTCACCAGTAAAAGTTTTGTCTGGGATGGGGTGGGATGGGATGGGGGAAGTTACACATGGATTTTTCTCTTCAAATTTTGCCTGATTTGTTTTCAGCAATCCAGTTTGGATTGTGTAAGCAATCCACACAAGCCCAATGGACATCTGTTGCTGTATGTGTAACTTTTAAATTGGTCCATCGTATCTACAGAGTGTATAATTTAAACTAACCACAAAAAAGCTTTCATCTTTTTTTCCTTTTTTTCTTTTTTCGACTGAATGTTCTGTAGCAGAATAAAGGCACTTGAAAGGAAGGTGAAACTCTCTCCTTTACACCTGGGTTAAGTTTCAGTCCTTGTACTCGTGCTTGATTTTTACCAGTTTTCGTGTAGATTTTAAGTTCTATATTTTAAATTCAAATTCTACATTGTAAAGATTTGTGTAAAACTTTGTCCCGAGGCTTGGTATTTGGCTGCACCTACATAAACTGCTACAAATAGAATAAAGAATTTCATAGCCTGTATCTATCATTTTAGATGCATGGTAAGTCAATGGGCTTGGCACACACTGGGTTAGAACTGATGGGAGGGGAACCATGGAAGATAAAAATTAGAAGTGGTTGTAAAAGTTTTTTTTACCATCTTGTGAAAGGTTTTGGAAACTAAATAAAAGCCGTTGGTGTATAACGATACTCCTTGTAACCTCCTTTTTCCATATTTCACACCTAAAATTAGTCTTGAGAGTTGGAAATAGTCACATCTTGAACTTAAAGTTCAGAAGGATGGTTAGGTGTCTCCTGCGCCATAGTTTGGTGGATGAGCATAAGCTTTGCATGCCAATAGTCTTGGGTTTTAATCTATGATAGCGCCAGTTAAACTCTCCTTCAGATGTTGGACTGCAACTCCCAGCATCCCCAGCCAATATGGGCATGGTGGGAGTGTAAGCCAACACATGTGGAGTGGGCCAGGTTGGGGAAAAGGTTGAGTTAAATTATCACATTAGGGCTGAGAGAGACTTGGCTTCTGCTCTTCAATGCTTCAAGCAATCAGTCACACTAAACTGGAAAGACAAATGTAGAGATCAGGTGACGGCATAAAGTGAAGGTCCCCAACCTTGTCAGACCATGAGCACATTTGGGAATTTGAGAAACTGCTGGGGCACCACCACAAAATGGATTGTGTGTGAATGTGTACATGCTTACCTTATAGCTTTCTATACCACACCTTTGTAGTACAAACTCAATTGAATTACTAAATCAAGTTTCTTTATAGAAGTAATATGAAGTTTATTAGGCAATGCATGAGCTGTTAAAAATCTAGTTGCTTATCACTCTAAACATAAGGAATTTTTCCAGAATATTTAGATACAAGAAAAAAAACCGTGCCCGTCAATTCCATCAACTTGACTTAACTGTTGCTTTTCCACAAAGTACCGTCAGTTGGTTCTGAAAGAAAACGATGCACAAGAGAATTGGTATCTGTTTTCTAAGTATCCATTTGAAGCACCAAATATTCACGTTTGCATGTCTTGGATAGAAGGGGAGGGGGCAGAAGAGGGGGGGGAATCAGCCCTACATTTCACAGATTAAAGGGGGAGGTATAGATACAAAATACATTCCAAGTAGTTTTCTGACTCATGTAATTGGGACCCATTAATCCCTGGTTTAGCTGTAATACAAGACTCAAGGAAGAGAGCAACTGAACATGACATCAATGTTTGTGCCTGTAAAAATGGGACTTCCAAACAAAGGGTTGCAGAATGGAATTCTGACACCCTGCTCAGGGTGCCAGTCAGCCAGCCATATCCTCTTGCAAGTAATTTGGTTCAATTCCTGCCCCACCTGCCCAGTCAATCAGCATTTTGTCATACTCAAACTTCATTGGGCTGTTTTGGGGCTTCACCCCAAAGATTTTGCACTTTGGCAAAACCTGTGGTTCCTCCAAGCCCGATGAGAGCTCCCCCTTGCTCAGAGAATGAGTTTGCTCTTCATATATAGGAGTATTGAACCTCTCTCAGGCTTTTTTAGATTAAAGTGCTTTCTGCCAGTAACTGAGACACATTTCAACCTTTTTGAATGGGGGAAAAACAGCATAAAAGGTGGGAAACCAGGGAAAGAGGGTGGAATCAGGAGCCATGGAGGGCCAAATTGGGATCCTGGATAGGCTAGATTCTGCACCCCTGCTATATACAATATATGCATCCTTAAAATGGGATTTGATTACCTTTTTTGCTTTAATTTGGATTGAAGGAGGAGAGTTTCCCAGTCAAGGTGGCAGTCACAAGCATTGAAACAGCTCCTTGAGGGAAATTCCAAGACCTGCACTCTTTGTGGGGGAAAAGCTAGCTGTTTTTAGTATTACTTGTTCTGCATGCTTACCACAAGTGTATGGATATGTTGAACGGTGTCATCATTTAATAGCTCCACGTTGATGTTCTGGAGATCAACGCCAGCCGAACAGAGAGTCTGAACAAGAGCAGAAAGTTATTAACTGGAAGATACATAGAGCTCATGTGCATATAATTTCACATGTTTAATGAACCATGCACAGTCTGTGGCTCTTCCTCCCCATCTCTAATCATAAAATGAACTATATTTAGAAATGTATACTTTATGCTTTGACAATGCTCAGAGCAGCTTCTAACAATTAAGTCAATGTTCCCATAACAAAGCAATCACCTGGCTCATGTATAAGAGCAATTTGTTGGTTGTTTAAGCCATGAATGATCAGGGCTGCTTGGTCACAAATTCTGCCCAGTCTCTGCTTCTACTTTGCATCCAGTTTTTCAAACAAGCAGTGTCCCGATCCAGAATGCTGAGTTACTGAGAGATCCAGAATTTGAACCCATCGTAGGAACAACTCAGAATTTGAACTCATGGTGGGAAACCTCATGCAATTTAATGCCAGAATGCAGGGATGTACAGATGGTGAGAAACTCCATTCCGTCTGTGTGCAGCTGAATTTGATTTTTTTTCCCCGTTATGCAGAAAAAATACACAAGAAAGTTTGTGACAATTTACATAATTTGTTAGCATGTAACATTTAGCATATTGTCCCCCATTCCATTCAACTATTCCCCGCATATAGTTTCCAGTATGCTGTATGCCTCAGTAAAAACTTGCGTATTTTCTTGCGAATTAATTCGTGTAAAGTTTGGGAGAGTAAAAAAAATAAATAAAATCCAGAAGTACACAAACTCTGCGCGGCCTGGGGAAGCTGGTCTGCAGCAGATTCCGCAGGCTGGATTCTTAAAACGCCAAACTCATTTTAGTCCTCAAATTTCTCCAGCATCTTTAGGTATAGCCCTCCTTCGATGATACAGTACCTGCCCATCGGCCAGAGGTATGTTGACAAAAGGAACAGATCTTTCATGGGGCATCGAGGTACTCCGCAAAGACATAGCCTGAGTTCTCTCGGAGGCAGATGTACTTTTGGAGAATCCCCTCTGTGCAGATCTAGAAACAGGAAAGCAGAAGAGAGAGGAGAGTGCCTTGACGTCGTTTAAATACTAATTGGTTACTCACACTACCTAATCTAACCAGCCAGTCATTTATAAAAGCTAACTTCTTTCCAGTAATTAAAAATATTCTCAATGAAAATGCATATTAAGGGCTGATGGTTGTTGGGAGTCTAACAATGTCTGGAGAGCCAGAGGTCTCCCATCAGACATTTGGGATGACTACTTTTGATGCTAAATAGAGGAGTTTGTAGGCTTTTAGGCATTCGCTTCCAGGGACCAACCCTCCTTCTCTCTGTCCAACCTCTGCCACAACACCCAATTTCTTTCCCCTTTAATGAGTTCAGAGCAACATCCATGTGGTTTAGCTCAGTTTTATTTTACCAGCCACTCCATTAGGTAGATTCGGCTGAGAGACTAGGGATATTCAACTATTGACACCTTCAAACGTACCAGCCCTGGGTTTCAAAATCACAAGGAAGCCAGTGTGGTGTAGTGGTTAGAGTTCTGGACTGGGACTCGGGATCTGGGTTCTAGTCCTGTCTTGCCCATGAAGCTGACTGGGTGATTTTGAGACTGACTCTCAGGCTATGGAAAGGAGAAACACATAAGCCACCCTGGGTTTCTTGCAAAGGGGATCGTTTGAACATTCCTATAGTGGCTTGCCCCAGGGACATCTAGACGGCATCATGGCTAAGCATAGCAAAATAAACATAATAACATTTTTTAAAAAATAGTAATAATAAAAAGGAAGAGATTACATGCATACAGCTGTATGGGCACAGGGCACTTCCTTAGTAAGAACATAAGAGCCATGCTGGATCAGACCAAGGGTCCATCTAGTCAACTGTTCTGTTCATAGAGTGGCCAACCCACAAGCAGGACATGAGTGCAACAGCACACTCCCATCCATGTTCCCCAACAACTGGTGTGCACAGGCATACTGCCTCTGATACTGGAGGTAGCACATAGCCATCAGGACTAGTAGCCATTGACAGTCTTCTCCAGGAATTTATCCAACCCCCTTTTAAAGCCATCCAAATTGGTGGCCATCCCCACATCTTGTGGTAGCGAATTCCATAGTTTATGCTGTGCGTGAAGAAGGGTGTCCTTTTATCTGTCCTGATTCTTCCACCAATCAGCTTCATGAGATGGCCCCATTGGGTTCTAGTATTATGAGAGGGGGGGGGGGGAAATGTCTCCCTACCCACTTTCTCCACACCATGCGTAACATTGTACACCTCCATCATGTCTTCTCTGACTCACCTTTTCTCCAAGCTAAAAAATCTCATTAACACGGTTAGAGCTGCTGGGACAATGGCCAACAGATCACATTCCCCAGACATACACATGCACAGAACATGTGAGGGGATAATTTGAACACCCCTATAGTGGCTTGCTTCAGGGACAACTAGACAACATCATGGCTAAGCATGGCAAAATACTGCCCAATATAGCACACCGTCAGCCATATTTTTGGAAGTCCCTGCAAGCACTTTAGTACCACATTTTGAAATAAAGCCTCGATAGTCTATCTTCTTTTTAAACCGCAGTTGCAAAACACACCTTTTAGATCCCAGTGAGGGGCACTTGGAAGCGGACACTGGCCGTTCGCGCATTGAAGCAGATCGCCCAAGAGTTTTTGCATTTGGAGTGGAGAACGCAGATGCAGACCTGATGGGACACAACGGGGGGACACACATAAGACACAGCTGTACAATTATATAGCAATTATACAACAGTATACCAATAAATACTATTACCCAAAGAAAAATAAAGTATTGTAAATTA
Source organism: Anniella stebbinsi (assembly GCA_029215795.1). Lineage (NCBI taxonomy): Eukaryota > Metazoa > Chordata > Lepidosauria > Squamata > Anniellidae > Anniella > Anniella stebbinsi. The sequence goes on from JARDYH010000007.1 coordinate 14,011,848, forward strand.
CTAACAAGTATCTTCTAGCACACTTACATTTCCTCCACCTTAAATTTTGCCTACAGATTTACTGCATCCTGGACTCCAACATTCCAATATGAAATTAATCTATGAACCTATTGTGTTGCCATTTCTCCTCCCTAACTTTTAATGGATTGCACTGTATAATGTTCAGTGTTATTTTAGGGTGTTGTAAGTCACCACAAGGACCAAAGTGGTGGGAAACACTTTAAAAATAAAAGCCTTTTTATTTCCTAAGACCATCAGAGGAAGTGACTATATATCCTTTTAAAAGGTTATGTGCGGCTAAGTGGGTTTTTTAAAGTTCTGTTTCGTGGCTCTTCAAAGTTGAATGGTCAAAACAGACATTACGGTGTCTAGAGGGGTGGGGGAGCACATAGCTGCTAGAGCAGGGTTCTAGATTTACTTTAAACTATACAAGGGGACCTGCAACAAAATAATGTCCTGTGGAGTGCTCCTGTTTTCATGCTTCAGTCATCCATGACCTCCGCCAGGATACTCTATTCCATCCAACTTGTTTCCAGTCCCCCCACCAGTCAGTCAACGTTCTGTCCTCAATGGGCTGGGCTATTTTTGACGCACCCACCTTCAGATATACCCCCCCCCCAGCAGAGCTTTTGTCCCTGTGCAAACCTTAGACTTTACCTGAGCCTGCTAATCATAGAATCATAGAATTGTTGAGTTGGAAAGGACCACAAGGATCATCAATGTGCCAGCAAACCAATTCAACCATCCGCGAGAGGTGGCTGCCCAGCCTCTTCTTAAAAACCTCCAGAGATGGAGAACCTACATCTGCCGTAGGTTCCATCGTTGTACAGATCTTATTGTCAGGAAGTTTTTTCTTATATTTAATCGGAATCTAGGTAGCTGTAACCTATGCCCATTATTTCGGGTCCTAATTTCTGTGGCAATGGGAAATAGTTCTTGACCATCTTCCCTGTGGCGCCCTTTTATGTACCTGAACACTGCTCACCTGTCTCCCCTCAGTCTTCTTTTCTCCAGACTGAACATCCCAAGTTCCTTCAGCCTGTCTTCACAGGGCATGTCCTCAAGTCCCTGTGTCATCTTTGTTGCCCTCCTCTGAACCTGTTCTAACCTGTCAATGCCCTTCTGGAAATATCTTCCTTGTGTGCATGGGTGGCACTGTTTTGGCTACTTATGCACTAGCATGCACCTCTGAACATTAGAAATAGAAGGAAGGTTGTCATGTAGTCATTTGACCATCTAGAAGAGCTACTGATGCCTTTCACTCACTCAGTGGAAAAAATAACTCCAATTCCAGGTGTCAGGTGGATGAAAGGTAGCCAAGAATATTGGATTATTCCTACCTGGACAGAGTACCTTTGCCCTTCATGGCAGAACCCAAAGAAGCCAGTGAATTGGTTTTAAATACCTATAGAAAAATTAAGCGGTACATGTTAAAAAAAAATATTCCCCACACTTCAGCAAGTCCCCCCCCCCAGGGTAGGTTACAAAAAAATTATAGCAACAACAAAATAAATTAAGCAAAACCATTAAAACACAAGAATATTCAACACATTGCAATATAAAAGACTAGGATGAAAGCAGCCACCAAGGAGCATAAAAACAAATGGACAGAGGATTAAACATTCTGGGAAATACTAAAAGAAGTCTTTGCCTGGCACCCAAACGATGTCAAAGTAGGTGCAAGGCCAGCCTCTGGAAAGAAGAGCCTGGGGAAAGCATTCAGCAGACGTTGTGCCACCACTGAGAAGGCCCTTTCCTCCAGAAGCAAAATGCCCCCTCTGTCCTCTATTTCAGCATCAGGGTTATCAATGCAGTTTCAGTGCCAAAGCTAGGCCTGGGTGGGGACCCATTTTCATCCTCATTGGCCATGCGCTGGAGCACTGGCACCACATGCCAGCAGTGGGTGGGCTCACAGCTGGGATGCACCCTTTCCCTCATTTTCACATATGCAGACACCCCCCCATTTCCCCCATACACCATCCTCTCCCCTTCAGTCACACACCCACACACCCTTCCCAGAGTCATCTTCGCAACTGATCCATGTAGATCAACTGAGGTGGGGCATTTTCCCTGCCCCAGTGCTAAGGAAGGTGCCTATCTCAGCACTAGGCTTATCTAGTGCTTATCTCCAGTCTGCCCTGATGGAGGGAAAGGGGCTTATTTCTAGAGTTCTTACACTACTTGCGACTGTCTTGAATGCTCCCTTTGCAAAGAGAATGGAGGAGTTGTAGGCCTTTCGCCAGTCTATCGCCCCCCCCCCCCCCCGATGAACTTCCAGTCTCATCTGGATTACTCCACCACACTGTTACTCATCACAGAGGATATGGTGACCAATAGCTACTAGTCATATATGTAGCATATCAGTCTCTCTGGTTCATGTGAATAATCTATTCTGTATTTTTCTGCCTTGGTTTGTCATAATGATTGATATGCCTGGACTATCACATAATAAAGGGGTGGGTGGGGATATGAAAGAAAGTTCCTAAATAAAATTATTTTTTTTAAACAAAAAAATATTGCTTCCAGTATCAGAGACAATATGCCACTGTATATCAGTCGCTGTGAACGTGAGCGGGAGGCTGCTATCAGGCTTGCATCCTACTTGTGGGCCTCCTATAGGCAATTGCTTCACCACTCAGTGAGCAGAACACATTGAACCAGATGGGCCTTTGGCCTGAACCAGCATGACTCTTCTTAGGTTCTTAACCCAGAATTTTCACATTCGGGCCCCACTGCTGACAATGGTACCTTCAAACTGGCAAAAAAGGGCTCCGTCAAGAAGCTAAGTGGGACACACTGACCTTCTGAGATGTTTTCTTGGCCTGCGTTCTGTTCTCCTCCTTCTCGTCTTTGTATTCCACGATGGTGGTGACCTTGACTGGAAGGGGGACATTTTGGTCAAGGGTTATTTAGACACGGCTTCCCTCACACAAGGATGGGCAAATTTGGCCCCAAAGCCGCTTCCAAGTTTGAAGATCAGCTTACCTCGTTTGCTATTTGTCCTCACCAGTCTGGGATTTGGCAGGTCTCCTGCACCGCAGTCATTCTGTAGACATGTTGGGGCCATGGGGAGAAGGGGAAGTGAAGACTAGCATCATACTGATACTCCTGTTGCAGATCTGGCTGGATACAAGTCCTAGATCACTAGGGTCTAAGTAGGTGATCAGGACTAGGGTAGCCGGATACTTTTAACAGTTGTACACATGGAAGAATATCAAAGGGTGCAGGTATATTTTGGGGGTGGGAATTTACAACTTACACCCCTTCCTCTTCCCTTTGATCATTAGGGGAGGCCCTTCTGGGGCTTCTGCAAACTCCTTGGATTCCTCTGGTGGCCACTCAGAAAAAGGCATTTGCTGTCATTGCCTTTGCCCTCCAGAATACGCTGCCCCTAGAATTAAGGCACGTGCCAATGATTGTGAGTTTGGGGCTCATGCTAAAAAGGTTTCTTTTCACCAGGCTTTTCCGGGTTCGTTTTTTTGCGATCAAGTACATTTCTGATTATGCTTTTAGATACGTATAATGCTGACATGAACATTGTTGTGATTTTGGTATTTTGTTGACAGAATGTCTTTTACTGTACGCGGCTTTGGGAAATTTCTTTGGTAAGTGGCGTCTGAACTTGTTGAATAAATAAAACCAATTAACTACACAGTGCTGAGATGGGAGCAGCTTTGTTCTTTGTAGCATCCCTACAGGGTTGACATCCGTTATAGACACTTACGGCCTCGGCAGCGGCGGCAACTGTAGCAGCAGCAGCATCTTCTTCCTTGAGATCTGTGATATATAGACAATTCCAACACAACCACTGGTTGCTGATTAATAGAAGAGACTTGCTTCCTATGATGATGCCGTGCCTACTCATTCCCTCAAAACCCCGCAGTATCGCTGCGGCGAAGAGGCAGTGATAGGGTTCTAGGGGCGGAGGGAGCACCAGCTGTCCAGGCAGGAAAATAATTGTAGCGCTGTTGTCAGATGGTGGTAATGGGTACCTAATATCAGGGGACCGAAAACTGCAACAATCTTTTTTTTAGAGGGTGTGTGTGGTTTCTGACAACTCTGCACAACTTTGAAATCCTGTAGCAGCGCAATTCATTGAATTTATGCAGTATTCACCAAAACTGCCCCCTACTTTCATTCCCCAGACTTTAATATCACCATGGCAGCCATGACTAGGCTTGTCAAGTCCATCCCCTGCCCTGCATTCCCACACCCACCCTGCCTTGGGATCTGCCCCTAACTACGCCTACTCCCTTAATCCGAGCTGAAGACACCACTGACAAACAACAAACAACCGTCACGACATCAGAGCTATGTAAAAAGTCGCTGTAAAATGACACATCGAAAAAGCGCAGTTTCATGGGGGAAAGCATGATGTGACTGCGAGATGGCGGCTGCATCATATAAATAACGAGGCACAACTGCGCAGCCATGGCAAGGTATATAGGGAATATAGACAAGCCCTTTCAGATGACACATAATTTAGGGCAGGGGCAGGGAGGAGGTAGGTCATGGGAGAAGGAGCTACTGGGTCATTTCCGATATTGCTTAACTAGCAATGACAAAAAGGCCCTACTCCCTGCATGACTGCAGTTCTGTGCATGTTTACTCAGAAGTGAGGGGCTGACTCCCAAATAGGTGCATATAGGATTGCAAAGTCATTTAATTTGCAGAAATGGAGACGTTTGGGGGAAACCAGGAGTGGAGATTTGAGTGATGGAACTGTGAGCTCAAGTCAGATACGGACAACAAATTACAGGGCTGAGCAGGGCTGCAGGTTGGGGGGGGGGGCACTTGCCATGATGGCTGGGGAATTATGGGAGCTGTAGTCCCACACATCTAGAAAGCATCAAGTTGGGGAAGGCTGCTTTAAAGAGGAAATTAATGCATGTGTAGACAGGAAAAAAGCAGGCCTACAGCTCCCACCATGCCCCAGCCAACATGCTGGAAGTTGTAGGCCTGTTTTTCTCTGTCTAAACATGCATAGGGTTGCACCTTTAGGGAAATAAAGGTTGGCAGGAGAAGGAGAAGGAGGAAGGGAAGATGAAACCACACAAACGTACGGATCAAGTCTTTCCTTCTCATTTTTCTCATGACCACAGGCATTGTCAACGACTCCACTCTGAAAGCTTTCTCGGCTGTCTGAAGAAGAGAAGCCAGTTCTTTCTTCATCTCTTGCAGGGTTTCCTTAGCTTGGAGAAAGAAGAACAACACACACACACACACACAATGTTAGCGGTGGTGCAGCTATGGCCGAGGCTCTCCCAATGACCACAGAGAGAGGGGGGAGGCTGCGGTGACAGAAGACGTGCCAAACAGGCCCAGAGTCAACCTTTGGGCTAGCATGGGCATGACTGGGCTCCCCAGGGCAGAGGTGGCTTGCCACAGCATCCTTTCCTAGTTATAGTCATCAGGTGGCCTGCTGAACATGTGCACGGGCTTACAGATGCTCATTTTATTATTTTTACTTTTAAAATATTGCATCCTTTTCTACAACAAAATGGTGCTTGTCCCCAAGTCAGTGTATTTAGCAACTGGGCAGCAGAAACAAACTTTGCTAATAATCATGCAATGATTCAAGTTTATAATGCAACACTACACATGCTCAGAGTACTTCTTTGTTAAAATTCAGGAGGAATGGTGGAGTAGAATGTGTGTGATGATTGGCTGAGGGAGAGTGGTGGGTGAAGTGTGTGCGTGATTTAAAAAAAAGCAGGTGGCTGTGCTTAAGTGAATCAGATAGGGTTTGTAAAAGATATGAGATCAGATAGGGAATTGATGATAGAGGGTTTAGATAACAGAGGATTGTAGAACAGAGAGAGAGGGGGAGGTCTGTGTTGATTGGGAAGTGATTGATTGAGACAGTGATTAGGTTTATTGTGTATGGAAGAATATACATTGATAGGATCATTAAAAGTTTCTTATTTATTATTCAACAATGTAACACTGTAATTTAGTTTTCTTTGTTTCTAAAACATCCTACACCTTCTCCTCTTGGTTACATAAGAGGGAAGTATGAAAAGGAACAGTACAGGTGATAATAAAAGTTGGCAGATAGAGGGCTGAGGGTGGGTTGGACCTGAGCCTAAAAGTCCTGGTGGCAGCAGGACCATGTGTGGGTGTGTATGTGTGTGTGGGAAGGTGTTTCCTACTGGGGTGAGGAAGGCCTTAGAGAAAGGGGATTCTCACTGAGAAGAGGCAGGGATGCCACAGAAGTGTTTTCTCAATACCACCAGCCTCTCCAAGATCTGGGGATAGGAGTATATGCAGCCACACCCTTTGGGGATGGTTGGGAAATACCTTCTTTGCTCATCGCCCCCAAGCCTTACCCTGATGGTCGAAATCCTGTAGAAACAGACTGATCCGCTGGTCCTGCTGCTTCTTGCTCAAAAGGCCCCGATCCGGTTCTACTCCAGAGTCAGCACTGCACTCTTCCAAACGCTTTCGGAAAGCCATAGCTCGGACACACAGGCAAACCAAGAGTGAATCAGGACAAAACTGGGGAGGGATTTATAGCTGAGCCCCACCCCGGCTGTGGACTCACCCACTCAGGACCAGGGGGAAAGAGACATTCAGTTGGAGGAGCAAACTGCACCCTTCCTTTGGGCAAAGTCAAACCAGTCTTTGGAATGGATGCATCAGCTGTATGGAGCAGTGGGTGTTTCAACTCCCCTAACCCACAACTTACTGGAAGAAGGGTCTTTCCATGAGGAACAGTCCTTAGTTTGAAAAAGAGCTTATCTCCTGGAGTGATTCCCTTCCAATGGTTTCCACTTTATACCTGGCAGGCCTCCTGGGCCTTTAACAGGTGAACACTGATTGACTGATTGACCAATTAACATTGCTGTACCACCTTGCATGCTAAAAAGGTGGTACAGCCATTTAAAACAATAAAAACTAAGAACATTAAAAACAGTAAAAACATTAAAGCTACACATTTTGAAAGGCCAAACTGAAAAGATGAAAATAATCAGGTGCAGTTCTTTCTGGCACAGAGATGCAGTGAAGAGGCTTCACCTGCAGAATTTCTACCTGCTGAACTGCATAAAAGGCATAGGAGCCTTGCCTGGGTGGAGCCTCAAGTGAATCTCCCAAGGGAATGCAATGTAGACCTGGGTGCAAACACAGCAATTTGTTACTACAACTTAATCCCAAGCTTAAATGGGCCCAAGAGGATAGGTCCATCAAAGGCTATGTTAGTTCAATAAACCTTCCATGTTTGCAGGCAGTTTAGGATTCTAGGGTAAAGAAAAAAACAGGACACCCATCACTTATGGGTTTGCAGAGGTTTCTGCCTGTCAGTGCTGGACTACAAACAGATGATATTGAAGAAAGGACTCGTTAAATGTGGCAGGGGGCTATTCAGTAAGTTGTAACTTGCTTCTGTTCTCACACATTTTAAGAAGTGGTACATCACGTTGTTTTCCCATGAGTGAAGTTCTCCTTGAATTGTATCCAATGTTAGTCCTACTTAGAGTAGACCCATTGAAATTAATGGGACTTAAATTAGACCAACAATGGACCCCGTCTCATGGCTTTGCTTTAGTTTTGAGAGCGCAACAGAGATTTATGCATAAACAAACCGAGCAGGAAGTAAGGAGCTAGTCCTCTTTAAAAATGAGTCTATACTCTGAATCCTCCTCTTTACTCTTTTTAGGAAAGAGTATCTATTAAGACCACATCAGGGCTGGCACTAGCTTTGAGGGGACTCTAGACAAAGTAGTCCCCCCCCCCTTTTACATTTCCAGAATGCACAGAGTATAGTATCACTTCTGAAAATTGTGGGGAAAGTGTGGGCCCTGGCAACTGGCAAATATGCCAGACTCTGGCCCTGGCCCTGTGCCAATGACAGCTGTTACCACCTTTACTAGAACAATTCCCTTGTTTGTGTTATGGGTGAAAATCATCCTAATTAGTGATCCATTGCACAAGCATAGTTTACTTGATTACATAGAAACAGCTGCTGCATTGCATGATATTAAAGTGGCCTTGATATGTGACTCTGATTCCCATCAGCCTCAGCTAGCATGGCCAACGGTCAGGGACGATGGGAGTGCAAAGCATTTGTAGAGCATCAGGTTTGGGAAGGCTGAATGAACCATACCAGAGTTTAAAACCGTGAATGCTATGAAATGCATTCCTGGAATGGAATTGGCTCAGGCTGCAGTCCTGTAGACCCTTACCTGGGAGTTAGTCCAATTGAACTCAGTGGCTCAATTCGGACGACACAATAAACAATTGGTGTGGGGGAAACAATCGTCAGTTGTTTTGACTATTGTGTCATCCGAATGCTGCCATAGTCAACTCAGCGCTGATCCTAATCCACACCACAGTTGATTATTTATTACCATGTTGTGTGGGGAGTACCCCCATGTTGAACAATTGTAAAGTTGATTATTACCCCACCATTGACTATTGTGTTGTCCGAATTCAGCCACTGTGTGTGATTCTACTTTCTCTCTCTATGGAAAAAAAGCACTCTCCACTTTCTACATCCCACCAGGCTTCTCTGCACTGTGGCACTCTATGGTTGTGACCAGTGTGGTCAACCATCTCTGTGGTGTGTCCTGCATCTCTGTTCTGCATTCCCACAAAATATTCAGATTTGTGAAAAAATGGGACCAACCCAGACACCCGTACCTTAAGTGAATTATGTACCTCTGATAGTGGGTACATAATACTTCAGTGGGGCGGAAAGCTTTTCAGGTTCTTTCTCCTTGAATGTGACCTAAACAGGTTGATGGTTATCTTTGATCATTGCATGATTATCCTGGACCATTCCATAAACAGGTTGAGCACAAAATGGCAAATGGAGAATTTCTGTACATTGATGGTGCGTGCTATATGAATAAATAATAATTCTATAGAAAACTCAAATACAATATGGCAGAGATAGGCAGCCTAATGGCCTCCCGACGTTGTTGAACTGCAACTCCCATAAACCCTGATCACTGGCCATGCTGGCTGGAGCTAATGGGAGCTGGAGTGCAAAACACCTGAAGATGTTCCAGGTTGCCCACCACTGCAATATGTTCATGTTGTGTGTTAAAACCTCAGTTCTCAGAAGACTTCATACTACCAAACTGCTTTCAATAGCTTTTTTATTTGTCGAAGTTGTAGGTATGTTTAAAAAGTCATCCAAGTAGTGTGAGGAGCACCTGTAGGAAACGCAAACCTACGAGAGCATGCATCATCATGTTAGATTGCGCCACATTCAAGGACTTACATAAAATAAAAATGAGTCAAAAACCAGTGTCATAACTTTCCCCCCATTTCTCAGGCTGAAATCCCCAACTGATTTAAACTTTAGCTCACTGTAGTACATATAAGTGTGGAAAATCAACGATATTATCGACTGCATTTGCACACCATTCTCCAAGAGATGCAGAAAAATAATAATAATTACCTCATACATTCTCTCTTGCAGTACCAAAAAGAAAGGCACCATAATAAATTGTTTAGAAAACACAATGGAAGGCAGGTCAGTATCCTTGATTTTAAAAGTAAACTATTAGATTGCTGCCCCCATTTTTAAAAGACATAAAGGGGGAAAAATCAGACCTCTGATTTAGAACACCCCTGCAAACAAGTTATTTAGAAACATATAAACCCTGAATTGTTTTCAGGAACACTGGGTGTAAACACAAGGTAAATATAAAACCACTGGTTTGTTAAAACTACAAATATTACCTGTCCCACCCAACTGCCCCGTCCCAAACCCATGAGAAAAATCTTCACTTACAAAAATATTTTTAAAATATATAGGCATTGCCATGATCAGAGCTCAGAATTCTCTTGCTACAGGTCCCATATGGCAATCCCTCCTAAGCAGTGAGCCTAAAGATCAGAGGAAAAAGTGCAATTGCTTTGAGATTTTAATTTTTGACTGACATGACACGTTCTGAATGAAACTTACCCCCAGCTTATGCTCAATCAATGCTTAGGAAACCATGGCAGCTACAGAGCAACAGAAAGCCGCATGCTCTGTACGTACAGGATCATGCATTCATATACTCCTGTCCTCATACGGTGCCAATAAGATGGCAGAATTAGGGGACAAAAATATAAAAAGCCTGCTCCTAATTCTCCCAGTGTTTGATGGCAGGTTTATGTGCCCATTAAGTACTAATGCTATTGATAAGATCCAGTTGTTTGCCTCTTTCAAAGTTCTCCCAGTAATTTGTAGTGCAATCCTGAACATCAGCCATCCTAGCCTGGTGTTGTCCAGATGTTTTGGACTTCATTTCCCATCAGCCTCAGCCAGCATGGCCAACAATTAGGTAGCCCAGTGAAGGTACCAGGTTGAGAAAGTCTCTTATATACATTCAGTAAGTTGAATAGGACGTACTCCCAGTTAACGGAGTATAGGATTGCAGTCATAGTCAAGTATGTAAGGTATTCAATAATCTCCAACCAAATGGACCACCCTATTTTAGTCCAATCAATCCTCTTCTGGAAACTTGGGTCAAGTACCAAAATACTAAGCCAGGTTGATATACAAGATCCGACATGTCATCAATGGCGAATAATGACCTTTCAACATACCATAAAATCAATCCCAGTTGGACCTATACAGGAGGTTTCCTAGATCCTACAGAAAAGTGCAATGAACATGGGAAATAGTGGCAGTTAGGGCCACTTTGTTTAGTGAAAGGCTTACTGCCTCTTTGCCTTGCCGTTTTTGCTTCCCCTTAAGCCAAAAAGAGCAGCTCCAGTAGCTCATGTCTTGGGCAACTTTTGCAGTGCAAAACTGCGCTTATTGAGCTGAAGGAGGCCAAAGTTAATGGCTTCTGTGACAAATGAAGTTCTACAGCTGCATAAGACTCAGACTCTTTCAGAACACTTTGGTGATGGTCCTCACATCTTTCTGAAGCTAGAAACTTAAGAGATTGCGTTGGAATAATATCTATTTTTGCAGACCATCCACCTGGCTGTTTGTTCAGATTAAAACTGCAGTCCTGAAAAGGGGCTCAGCATTCCGACAAGGTTGCACCATCACTGGTCAGGGTGGAGCCTTTCTTCCTGCCTAACTCGGTGCATCTTCAACTTTGGTCCCTTTATTATTATTTGTGGGAAAAGAGATCCTTCTGCTAAGAGCTATAGGAAGCAAAACTGGCAGTTCATTCGGTACACAGGCAAATGCTCCTCCGACGTTGGCATTTACTGCCATGCTGGGATGGATTCAAATTGACAGTGAAGAAACCCATCCCTCTTTTCTTTAGCTAATTGATTCTATGGCTCAATTCGGACGACACAATAAACAACTGGGGTGGGGGGAACAATCGTCAGTTGTATTGACTATCGTGTTGTCCGAATGCTGCCATAGTCAACTCAGTGCTGATCCTAATCCACACCACGGTTGATTATTTATTACCATGTTGTGTGGGGAGCACCCCCTAGATGAACAACTGTAAAGTTGATTATTACCCCACCATAGACTATCGTGTCGTCCGAATTGAGCCAATGTCTTGTTTCTGAAGCAGTAGCTAGCTAAATGCAAGTAGAACAGTACTGTTTGAATTGTATCTGTTCCACACCTCCCCTTATTTCTGCCAACCCCCCCCATTTTTTCCTCTTATTTTTTAATTTAAATTTTTGTTTTTGTTCGTGTTTGTAAACAGAAGAGAGCTTCTGATAATTCTTTTCCATGCGAAGACCTTGGTGCCACAATCCACATGCTGGGCCGGTCAAGCCTGAGAACAGAGCATTCGTTCGGTTCTCAAGAACGTTTTTGCAATTTCTTAAATCTTGTTGCAGAAAATCATGACACATGCCTATTGCCCACGTGTGTGTGTGTGTGTGTGTGTGTGTGTGTATGCGTGTGGCAACTTTGGCCTACAAATCCCATCCATCCCTCACCATTGGCTATGCTGGCAGTTGTAGTCCAAAACAACAGGATGGCCAGTAAGTGCTCAAATCGTGAGTTTGAACATGGGGCACAACACAGAAAGATTCCCTCTCTTGCGCAACTCCGACTGGGAATTGCACAGAGCATACACAATCCTTACCCTGCCCCAGTTACTACAATTGTACAGCTTCTAAAATAGATTAGGTAGAAAGCAATGTTCGGTTTGTTGTGTGTTGTTTTTTAGCCTATAGAAGGGTATTTATTGATACAGAATTGCCAGTTTGGACAAATTTCGCTTTCATATTTAAGAACAAAGGCAGATTTGGTCATGTCCCTCCTGTTTTCAAACAATAACAGTGCCAATTATTCTTATTAAGAGCTTCCTTGTTGTATTTTGTCAGGCTAGCCTGCCATACAAGCCAAGAATGCAATTTTGTATCAAGGCACAAAATTGTACTCTCCCCCTCCTCCAATTCCTGCCCTGGTTTCCATCCCTTTCCATAAAATTAAAACAGAGTACGATATTCCACAGTAGACGCTTGGGCAGGATGTACTCAAATTTCATGGCTGGGGCTCTAGCTATTCTATTGTGGATTTGATTAAAGAAGGCCAAAAAAGCATATTTTCCCCATCACAGCTTTGTTTGCTTCCCAGATTCACTCTGGAAAGAGAGAAAGAGAAAGTCTTTATTTTGCTTAAGAGTATTCTTCCAGAAACTTTATGTGGAAGTCTTTCACTTTGTCCAGCAAAATCTTTAGCTTCTCTACCGGAGGGAGAATGGTCATCCTGGAGAAAGAAGAAAGACTGTGGTATTAAAAAGGAAAATAAAGAAAACAATTCAGCCGCTGCTGCGATAAGCTTAACTACCAAACAACACTGTACTCACCGAAAGTGGTGAGTTCCTTCTCTTTGGCCAAACCCACTTCCAGGAACGACACAAATTCCTGTTTCCTCCAGAAGTTTCATACAGTAGAACATATCGGGAGCCATTTTGTGAGCCTGAAGTGATAAAATGTTGGAGTGATTTGAAACGTGAGTGCAAAATAAGTGACATATTCCTTCTAATTAAAAAAAATAATTGTTTCCAAATACTGGATTTGGGCATCGGCCTGTCATAGCTTCTCTGCAACAGCTGAAGTTGTCTTCCCTTTGTGGGACTAATTGGCTATTAACACTCTGAGACCGTCAGATTGGTCACGCCTAGGATTGTGCCAGGTTATAATACTGCCTTTGAGCCTCTCTACAGTAAGGGAAATCATGTTGTTTACCTGGGGTGTTTGTGCTTCCTGGTTCTTTGGCAAAATTATTATGGGCTGCATTCCATGGGAGAAGAGGGATGACAAGGGGCTTGAATTGAATACTTCCCCCCTGTTCAGTTTCATTGGCTGAATTCAGACGACACGTTTAACAACTGTGGGCCATGTCGGCCACCAATGCCATCATCGACCGTGGCATGCGGGAGCGCACAGCAGCCATCGACTGCCAAACCGAGGTTGCTCAGGGACCTCGCCCAGTCATTCCGGGACGCCTACGATGGGCCCCCGCAGCCCGTACCTTACATGGTACAGATACATGGCGCCACCGCAGCAACAGCAGTACTTGCCCCCACCAATGGCCGCAACGTACCGGGCCCCACGTTCGGCATCAGCAGCAGCAGGTGCCTCAGGGAAGGCAGGGGGGGTGGCCGGAGGGCAGGAGCAGTGGAGCATAGGCGGCCGGCCGAAGAGGGGCCGTGACATCCCACCTGACTCCGACGAAGAGGGAGAGGAGGAGGAGGCAGAGGAGGAGGAGGATTTGGGGGCGGAAAGACCCTCCCAGGGCGACATGGCCTAAGCCACCGTCGTCCTACGGGTCCCTAGACTCATCCGCCACGGGACCATAGGGGAATGCAGTTGTAGGTTCGCCCCCACCCCTATACGCAATAAGGCCCCTTTAGATCCCCGTCCCTCTGTCCGGCGCTTCCCTCGGCCCAGTCTAGACGCTCAAGGCTATGTCCATCAGCATCCCTATGCAACATTGTTGTACACGCTGAATGCCTCTCATTCCTGGCCCTATCTCCCCCCATTGCAGCCAGATCCAGTCAAGATGGCTGCACCCTACAGGTCCCACGGGCACTGAGCAGGGCCCATTGTCCGACGCTGAAGGGCCCTTCGGCGTGGAGGTTAGTTACGGGGCTGTTGGGTGGGAAGCATTGGTGTTGCTGTGGCCTCCGTGTCACTGATGGCAGTCCTCCCCTCCTCTCCCCCCTTCTGTTCTCATCTCCCAGGGAAACTACGCTCCCTCTGCCGTGCCATCCGCAGAAGGCAGAGGTCCCAAAAGGCACGGCGTCTCCACGCTCTGGAGGTGGCCCTGGGAGAAGTCATACGTCGCATTCGACGTCTGGAACAAAGTGTCCAGCGTTGCTGCCATCCGATCAATGGCCAGCCGTAGGCCTTTCTGCCGGCATGAAGGCTCACGCCCATCCCCCCTAGTCGTAGCGTAGACTCGGCCTGCTATGCCGATCCCCCCTCGCGCACCCCACTCTGGCTGCTTCCTGTCACTCCCCTCTCTCGCAGGTGCGCTTCAGCCTAAACATATCCTCCTGCCCTCCCATTCCCACACTACTGTAGTTGGCAGTCCCATGCTCCCAGCCTTGCACCACCTCCCACTGCCCTCCTGCTCCGTCACGCCCACCGCTCCTCCCGTCCTGGCCGCCTCCCCCCCTGGCCCGCCCGGCATTTGCGACTATGTCCCGGAAGGAGCTCGCAACAGCCTGCTTGCAAGGAGCGATCCAGGCGGCCACGCAGAACCACGCCGACGCTGTCGAGGAGGACCTTTTCTGTGCCCGGCTGAGGCGGCTAAGTGGAGCCATGCCCGTGAAGCCAATGTTCGGAACGGAGTCCTTCCACTGGCCCCTCAGAGCAACGGAGGCCGTGCCTTGTCTCCGGGCCACCATCCTGCCCCTGGTTCGTCCCTGTAGGGCACCCACGATGATTGTGGAGAAGCTGGCCAAAGGCACAGCTGAAGAAACCCTCCATTGCGCTCCCCCCCTCTCAACGTTGACCGAACTTCTTGCCGAGCGCGAGACCGTCCATCGCTGGGTGCTCCCCCGGATGGATGCCGTGTGGAATGAGATGCAGGACTGGGACGACGAGCGCTTCCGTGGCAGCTTCTGCATGTCCCGCGCGACTTTCGAGGTGTTGGTGGCTGAGGTGACACCTGTCCTGCAGCTGGAGTGTACAAATATGCGCCGAGGTATTCCAGTGTCCCGTCGGCTCGGCCTGACACTGTACAAGCTGCCGTTCAACATAGGCTACCTGCCGCTGTCGACCATCTTCGGGGTGGGCGTGTCTACTGCATGCGAGATCTTCCGTAAGGTGGTGAGCGTCCTGAACGAGCTATACCTGGCCGACGTCATCCGGGTGGGGGACGAGAAGGAGAACATGCATGGCTTCTGTGCCCTGGGCTTCCCGCGGGTGGTGGGGGCCATGGACTCTACCCACGTGCGCATCCTGCCCCCCCCCCACCCGTGGCGAGGAATACTACAACCATAAGCATTTCTACAGCATGGTTCTTCAGGCGGTGGTGGATGCCAAGGGCCGCTTCCTTGACATCTATGCAGGCGTGTCTGGGCGGAGCCACGACACAGCTGTCTTCTGGAACTCCCCCCTGGCTGCCAAGCTGGCATCGGGGCGCTTCCTGAAGTCTGGCCCCACTTCCGTGTGCGGGCGTGCGGTGGGTCTGCTCCTTCTGGCCAACCAGGCGTTCGCCCTGCAGCCGTGGCTGATGGCCCCGTACCGCTACCCATGCACCAACGTGCAGCGTAAATACAACTACTACCATTGCCGTGCCCACCTGCTCATGGAGCGTGCCTTTGGGCGTCTGAAGGAGCGCTGGCGCTCCCTGTTTAGCTTGCTGGACTTGCAGGCCGACATCATTCCGGACGTGATGGTGTGCTGCTGCATCCTGCATAACATCTGCGAGTCCCGTGGGGATGTGTTACTGGCCAAGCATCCCAACCTCCCCCAGGCGGGCGCCGCCGCCATCGCTGTGGATGGGCGGGACATCGAGCCTTTGCCGGGGCCCGAAAATCCCGTTGGGGAGCGCCGCGCCCGTGCGGAGGCATCCTGGGTGCGTGAAAGCATCAGTGCCTGGATCTGGCTGCGCTACCCCCACCCCGTGTAAGCTTTGGCTGTGGAGTTCCATCTGTGGATTGGCATCTCTCCCTGGCGTGCCTCCCCTCTCCACCTCCTCCCCTTGGCACGTTCCATGCTTGGCTCCCTGGGGGTGTGGCCTCGGCCGTCCCCGCTTCACCGCTGTGCCTTCCAGGCGCCTCCTCCCTTCCCGGGGGTGCCTGTCCTTTCCGTAGGCTCTGCCTGGCTTAGTGGTGCCCATGTGCCTTATTGCCCATGTTTGTGCTCCCTGCTGAATAAAGTTTTCTAAACCACCCCACTCTTGCTTCCTTTCCTGTGTGTGCGGGTGGCTGCTCTGGGAGGGAGGTGGGAGGGGGCTGGGGGAGGTGGGTGGCCCTCGCAGCTGCCAGGTCTCCCGTATAGGGTGGGCGGGGGTGGCTCCCTGGGGCGTGGGTGCCAACGTTTGGGGTGCAATGCTGGGTGCGGCTATTGTATTGGTGCTGCCGTTCCTCATGGCTGCCTCTTGGCCCACGGCTGCTGAGTTCTGCCCACTGACTGCGGCAGCCAATGGGGTTTGGGAGGCGTGTCCTGCATTGGCTTCAATGGCGGCGCCCATGGATTTTGGCCGCAGTGCCTTCCGGGATACCTGCTGGAGGACCTACGGAGTTCGGTAAGGGGGGAAAATGGCGGCCGAGCTGTCAGTCAGAGACGAGTAGGCAATTTGCAACCAGGGTGGTAGCCGATTCCTTGCTGCGCCTGCTGCAGCGTGTTGTCTGTAGATCACCCACTTTTCCAACAACCGTCAGTTCAACAACCGAGGCTCAGCATGTTGTCCGAATTGAGCCAGTGAGTTCTCTTGAGAAAGCGCCATCTAGTGGTGGAAGATCCTGCTGTTTCCAGCCTATTACCATTTTTAAAGTGGTTCTTTTTATCTCAGGATTTCTGGAGGATTCCATGGGAATCGTCCTGGTTGTTGACAATGTCATGAAATCAACTGAAAACATCCATGAGTGGCCAATTACGAGCGTGCAATAAAACACTTATTTAGAGGAGCCTTTAGCAACGGTAGTCTCTGACCCAAGGAGTATTTGCTTGGTTTTTAACAGGGAATACTTGTTGATACTTGTACAAACCCATTGACGACAGAAGGCAAAAAATGCCTCCCAAAATAGCAAAGAAATATGCCCTATTAAAAGCATATGCTAATCAGTATTTTCAAGCCAAGGTCCCAAAGTTCATGGCCCGTTCCTTGATTATAGACATAACACTGTTTAGAACAGCCACTGGGTAGGTAAACAATCAAATTGGTGAGATACAAGAGATCTGACAAAGGGGAATCTGGAAATGCAGGTTCCTAACAAATCAAGCTGCAAAAAAAAGAAGAGGAAGACGAAAATGTGTGGCCGTTCTGGAAAAACCAGAACAGCTCCTGTCAAAAAAGCCCTACTGTTCCTTTAAACCAGCATAGTAGCTTCAGAGAAGCAATGCAACTTTCTCAGAGAAACAATGTAACTAAACAGGAGTATTGCTAAACAACAACGATACACAGTGTAGTACAGCTGCAGTAAAAGCAAAGGTGGAGAGGAAATGCAAGCTTTACCTTTGCGGTCTCAATGGCCTTGGAAGGGATAAAGATCCGCGGGAAAGCATACATGGCACCTTGAAGGGGATTGCAGCGAATCCCCGGTACTTGGTTGAACATGCCTTCCGTCAGTTTGGCTTTTTTTGCAAGGTTGCTCAAGACAGACGCCTTTTCCTGTTTCAAGGACATGGGGAAGGAGAAAGTACAATCACTTCACACGGAAAGCCAACGAGCCCTTCAACACCGCTTCTGTCATTCTGCAACTGCTTTGACCCTTAAAAGCAGCATTTCCCCAAACTCCTAAATACAGCCCTGCCCTCTTTCTAAACTTACTACTACTACTACTACATTTATTTCTTACCTGCCTCTCCCTCTGGATCGAGGAAGGGAACAACGCTGTATACAAAAATACTATAAAATACATAAAACTGATTAAAAACATATAAAATTAATACATTATTAAAATATGGCTTTCTTAAATTCAGAAAGACTGTTAAGTTGACAAATAATAATAATAATAATAATAATAATAATAATAATAATAATTTATTTATTGCCTGCCTCTCCCTCTGGATCAAGGCGGGGAATAACATCAAATATAAAATGCATAAAACTGATTAAAAGCACATAAAACTAATACATTATTAAAATACCCATAACACTCTTAACATTCTACTGGGTAGGCCTGCCAGAAGAGATCGATCTTTATGGCTTTCTTAAAGTTAAAGAGACTATTAAGTTGACGAATCTCTCCTGACAGGCCATTCCACAGTCTGGGAGGGGCAGAAGAGAAAGTCCTCTGGGTAACGGTTGTCAACGTAGTTTTGGCTGGCTGGAGTAAATTCTCCCCAAAGGACCTGAATGTGTGGGGCGGATTGCATGGGGGAAGGCAATCCCACTACCGTTAAAACCATGTAGGGCTTTAAAGGTAATAACCAACACTTTATACTTCACCCGGAAACTAATAGGCAGACAATAAAGTGATTTTAAAGTTGGTGTAGTATCTTTCCATTACACCCGCCCCCCTACCTTGCATCACCTTGACTGGGGAATGAATGGGAATTCCTGTGTGAAGCAGCATGTGCCCCTCTGGCGGTTACAACAGTCTCCAAGATGAGCCCTTCTGAGGGTTCAAAGTGTGGCATTTCCGTCTAATGTTTCCTTTCAGTCACGTCCTTTCTCCCTTTCAGCTCCTAAGGAAGCGCCACTCCTGCTTTCAGAAGATGGGAGAAGGAGAATTTCGCTCTCCAAGTGAAACCCATACACACACACAAGCGACCCACCTTGATGAACTGTGCGTACGATTCCTCCCCAGGGACCGGAGGATTCACTACAATGTCCATAGCTGCTTGACCCGAGACTGGCGGACACAGGCGGACCGACAGCAGCTTAACAAGTTGCCCTTTAATATCGGGGTGCAGGTTAATCACCTCCATGTAGCCTCCTCTGTAGCCACACCTGAGAGCAATGGGGAAGTGTATATGAGGAGTGGGAAGGTAAAAAAGAAAGAGAAGAGGAAACATAACATAGCCTGAAACTCTTGTAATGATGGCAAAACTAATTACCCCTTTACTACAGAGACAGTGACTGGGGTTTGGATGTTGCTATGGGGAAACATCCCTACACTGCAGAGCAGGTTGGTGTGTTGTCTGAACCCAGTGCGCATCAGGACGTGGGTGGCTTCGTATCCACCCTACAACCCACAACGTGCAGTAGAGATCGTAGGGTGGGTACAAAGCCAACCCCCACCCCACGTCGCTCCACATTCAGACAACACGCCAGCGCAGGGAATTATGCAATTGGGGGTTGCGAGCGTGGCACACTCAGATGTGGAGAGAGGCCACAATGGCTTCTTTCTACATCGTGATTGTCAGAACAAGCCCAGTGTACAATAGAATACGAAGGGGGTAGGGCTTTAGGTTGGCAGGGTCCACTTTAGAGCGACAAGCAAACATGCACAGGATTGCCCCTTAAGATAGGCATCCTATGGTCCCAGGGAGAGCATCCCAGGGACCACAAGATAGTTGCAGGCATTCTGAAAACTTACTCTCCCATGTATCCTTTGGAGGTGGAGTGAAAGGAAGCGAGTTCCACGTTGTTGCAGTAATCCGGTCCCATCTCATAAAGGACCTTTTTGAAGGAGTGGAACTGACAGCTGTCCGAGTAGACGTTGTCTTGATAAACCTGTACCATGGGAAAACAAAGGAAGCGCCCTTTGCTGACAAGCAAACGACAGTCCTTTATGCTTGAAGCAAAGGACATGGAGGAAGCAAGCACACGGCCTGCGGTTTAATGCTTTTATTACCTCGTCAGCCAGAAGAAACAGCTTCTCTTCCCAGGCAAAATGTATCACATCTTCAATGCATTTCCTGCTTTGAACCTGACCTAAATTTGGAGGGGACAGGGAGGAGGCAGAAAGAGCTCTAATTCATTAAAATGTGCAGGATTGTTCCATCCCAGAACCCCCCCCCCCCCGCCTAACAAAACAGGTTTACATTAAGGTTATTTTACTGCAGGAGAACCACAGAGCCAAATATGACCATCCTTTTGCCAAATATTACATAAAACAGATAAAAATCCAGCAAGGTAAAAGAGATATTGAAATTATATGAGCTAGATTTCCCAGTGTGCTTTCTGACCAATCAAAAGGCATTGTGCCCCCCTCTTCCCATTTTTAAGAGATTTTTTAAATAAGAAAAAAGCTTCACACATGGTGGACTTGTGAATAAACAAACAAAACTGAGGTTATATGAAACGACAGTTTAATTTGGGCATTAATAAATATAGAACTTTTGCGTTACCAATCCAATTTTTTGTGAACCGTCTAGAGCGCTTCGGCTACGGAAAGATAACAAATGAAATGAAATATAAAGTTTTGATGTGGATACTGGACCATTATGAATCTATTAAGAAAACTGGGGAAATTAGGAGGGCTTAGATAGCTTGGTGATTGTTAGTTGTTAGAATTACTTGAGAATCTATGTGTATATGTTGTGTGTTGCATTTTTTTTCTAATGTTTTATGATATCCTCTATGTTTGTATATTTAGAATAAAAAGTTTAAGAAGAAAAATTAAGACAACAGATGGAAGTTGGAAGGATTACCAACAGAAGACATCATCATCTGGACATTTTGTAAAATTCCGCGTTGGAGGCAGGTTAACTCCAGGATAAAAGGCTCATCTGGAAGCATCCTTAGAAAGAAGTGACAGACTAACTCACACTCAGTGGTTGAGTGTGCGTTGTTACTGAACCATGAGTTGTTGTTGAACTATGGGTTAGTGTGTTGTCTGAACTGATTACATTTTCCACAGGGTGGCTTGTTAAATATGCAGTGTGGCTTATTTTTCTTGAACAAGCCACCTTGAGACCTCATGGTTTGTTGTTGGGTCATTCAGGGTGGTTAACAAGCCTCACTGAATCATTAACAAGCCACCTGGCAGAAAACACGCTGCATTCAGACAACACAATAACACACAGTTCAACAACAACTCATGGTTCAACAACAACTCATGGTACAACAACAACCTAGGGTTCAAAAACAACCCACATTCAGCCCACTGAGTTTGGGTTAGCATATTGTGCATGTGTGTTGTAGGGTTGTTCAGGGTAGTTAACAAGCCACACTACATGATTAAAAAGCCACCCTGTGGAAAATTTCCTGGGTTCAGACAACACACTAACCCATGGTTCAACAACAACCCACACTCAATCACCGACCGTGGGTTATTGTGTTGTGTAAACAAGCCCAAACAGTAGGTGAGTGATGGGTGTTCTGCCTACCTGTGGGATTTCCTGGATTGATGATGCACAGGACCTTTGGGTTGCAGTACGTTTTGGCTTCGTTCAAGGAACGGCGAAGTTCGTTCACGTCTAGGGCCCAGCAGTTCTCTTCATCAAGGTAATAGTTCATCTGAATGGCGTCCAATTCTGAAATGGCTGCTGAGTACAGGGGATACTGGGGGATTGGGATCATAACTCCAGTCCGCGACCTTCCACCTCCTGAGACAAGGATCTTCAGAATGGTCTGGAGGAGAATTTTTATTATTAAGTTTGTATCACGTTCCCACTCCCAACATACATATATTACAAAAATAGTTTGCTGTATTCTCTAAAACACCAGAAGGGCCATGCTGGATCAGACCAGGGGTCAATCATTCTGTTCACACACTGGCCAATCAGCAGCCTATTGGAAACTCACAAGTAGGGCCCCATAGCAAGTGGTGTGTCTATAGGCATTCCACCTCTGATACTAGCCTTATCATCTATGAATTTGTCTTATCCCCTTTTACAGCCATCCAAATTGGTGGCCATCACATCTTGTAGTAGCGAATTCCATAGTTTAACTATGCGCTGTGTGAAGAAGTGCTTCCTTTTATCTGTCCTCAATCTCCTAGTAATCAGCTTCATGG
Organism: Anniella stebbinsi; assembly: GCA_029215795.1. Lineage (NCBI taxonomy): Eukaryota > Metazoa > Chordata > Lepidosauria > Squamata > Anniellidae > Anniella > Anniella stebbinsi. The sequence goes on from JARDYH010000007.1 coordinate 14,033,801, forward strand.
GATAACATATAACGATGTATTATTGCAATTGATGCATTCATATGCATTAGAACACAAGAAGAGCCATGCTGGATCAGACCAAGGTCCATCTAGTGGAACATTCTGTTCATACAACGGCCAACCAACTGTCCATGGGAAACCCACAAGCAGGTCCTGAGTGCAACAGAACCCTCCTCCCCAGATTCATACTGCACATAGACATACTGCCTCTGATACTGGAGGTAGTATGTAGCCATGGGGACTAGTAGCCATTGATATACCCTTCTCCTCCATGAATTTGTCCAACCCCCTTTTAAAGCCATCCAAATTGGTGGCCCTCACTACATCCTGTGAAAGGGAATTCCATAGTTTAAGTATGTGATGTGTGAAGAAGTCCTTCCTTTTATCGGTCCTGGATCTCCCACCATTCAGCTTCACTGGATGAACCCAGGGTTCTAATATTAGGAGACAGGGAGAAGAACTACTCCCTATCCACTTTCTCCGCACCATGAATCATTTGTATGCCCCCTTGCAAAGATTAATTCTTTTTTGTTCTTATGAATGTATAGGGTTTTTCCTGCAATTGTTGCGATGGCCATGAACGCAGATGGCTTTCAAAAGGGGATTAGACCAACTCATGAAGGATTGGCTATAATAATTATACAGACCCTCCATGTGTCACCAGTTGTGTGGGGAGGTGGGAGGGTGCTGGTGCACTACCAGTTGCATGGGGGAAGGTGCACAATAGCAGGGGCAGGAACTGTTTCCTTCAGGACTTTCCCAAAGCATGCAGCTGTCCACTGTTGGAAACAAGACGCTGGGGCTAAATAGACCTGCTCTAGCAGGGCCCTTCTTACATCCTTATCTTATAGCACGGTGGATCCTCCAAAATACTGGACCACAACTGATTCCAGCTGAAGCTGGAGTTTCATTAACTGGTGGCTTTTATTGTGAAAGCTTCAGATGAAGTGATTTGATTCATTAAGCAGAAAGGAAGAAGTGCAGGCAACTCTGGGGAGGTGCGCATTTTCTGGCAAAGTTTGAAAGAAGCAGCTCGTTGCCTACGCATCTCCCCCCCCCCCCCCCCCCCGGTCCACAGCCAGGTCAGAGCCAAGAGTGCTGCAATACTGAACTGTGCCAGGTGATGGCATTTTAATTAAGTTTTTGCAAGACAGCCAAAAAGAAAAAAGTTGCCTGGATAGATTGAAAAATAAATAGAATAGTGCGTAAGACAGCAAGGCAAATATTGATGGATTTGGTTTGAAGTGACCCTACGTCACACGATGTAGTTGGGTTTTCTGCTGAAGGTCAACCAATGTTGTACAGGCACTAGCACCCCCCCCCCCCTCCGGGTTGCCCAATCTAAGTGGGAGGGAAAAGGGCAAGAGCTGGAGGAGGATTTGGGGAAAGGTTTAATGGTGGATCATACCCCAAAAGCATCCCCACCTCTAATGTGCTGAACCAATACAGTTTTTCCTCCATGAGCTTTTCCTCCATCATTTGTGAGCAAAGGGCGACCAGATTAGTAAGAGATGTTGGAGCCCAAAAACCCTGAAAAATGCCAGGTTGGTGAAAGCTGGATCGATACTATCACTTGCCGGGTAAGTCTGCTAGGAGTGGGGTGAAGGCCATCTAAAAGCCTGTAGCCCAGTGGTAGAGCACCTGCTTTGCACGCAGAAGGTCCCAGGTTCGATCCCCGGCATCTCCAGGTAGAGCTGGAAACATTCCTGCCTGAGACCTTGGCGAGCCAGTCAATGTCAAAAATATTGGCCTAGGTGCTACCACTGGACTGATTCAGTAGAAGGCAGTTTCTTAGGTTCCCATTTCCTGAAGCCAGCGCCGCCCCCATGTGGTTCAAGGAACATGGGATACCTAATCATGTGGAGGACCTGTCCGTGCATCGTTGAGTGAAGCGGGTGGGTAAGGGAAGAGAAATTATATAAGCAGAATCTCCACATAAACAAGCGTAGAAATGGAGGTCATGGTTCCCATGATCCTTGAACAGGATGTGGAAGAGGGGAATAATAAAATACATTAAAATAAAACCAAGTAGGGAAGAGCATTTCACCACACAAGGGCCACTGTCAGGAACGCAGCAATTGGGCCCCTTTTCCCTTTCCCCTGCCACCCCCTTCTATGACAATTTCCAGATTCCTCATCTTAGCCTTTTCCTTTCTATCCGAAAAACAAATATCCAAAATACTACAGAACACCAAACGTTGCCGTGAGAATCACTTGGGCAGGCCAAGTACGTCACTGCCTGCTTGGTGAAGTTTACCCTACTCATTCCGAGTAGCCGATTCGGATTTTATACACTTGGAGGATGCACAGCTCGGGCTCCCCCAATTGCAAAGGATCTCTGAGGTCTCTTTTGGCACATCAGGCAAACGCTCAAAGCGAAACCTACAGCAATGCCGTCGCTCGCCCCTGTCGTCAGGTATATGTTATCAGGATCCGCAGGAATCCCTCCGTCTCGCCGTTCAATGTAGGTGGCAACGTCTTCACGGATGCAGTTCACCCCTTGGCTGGCACTATAGGCACCTGCGAGAGAAAGGGAAAAGACCATCAGAAGCTCATACTGAAACAAGGGGAAACTTTATAACGCTGACCAGGTTTGGATGGTCAGCAGGGGAAACAACGCAGCATTGGTAGTTTCTCCTGCTTGTGCCAGTCGAGCGACCGGGATTACCCTTATTACCTGCATTGAGTCGTGGGTTGCCGTGTCATCCAAACCCAACGTGCGGCACAGATGCCACGATTATTCACCCATCCTACAAACCATGGCTTCCAGTAGGGATTGTAGGGCGGGTAAAAAGTTACTCTGCCTGTGCTGCGCGCCGGGTTCCAAAAGTACTGCAACCGATGACACAATGCGGGTAATTAAGGTAATCCTGGTTGCGTGACCGGCATGCGCAGGGTCAGGCGAAACAACTAACACTGCATTGTTTCCCCCGCTGATCATCTGAACACCCCCATTAAGTGTGCATGGGATAGGCAGAAGGTAACTCTCCTGATGGTTTGGATGCAACTCCCAGAAGCCCTTATCAGCATGGCCAAGGCTAAAAACTGCTATAAGCAGAAGCCCAAAAAATCTGGAGAGCTGCTTTCTGCACAGCCCCTCAGTAAACAACTTGCTATCATATACCAAGGTCATTACACATGTCCCATAAATATAAATTTAGCGAAGCCATTTTGAAACGCAACCACACTGCATGGTTAACAGTTGCATTCAGACAACACAATAACCTGTGGTGGGTTAGCGTGTTGTGTGAATCCGGCCAATAACTTCCTAATGCCTCATGATTGCAAAGAAACAACGACAAAATGTTGCAGGAAAAATCCATGCTCAAAAAACTAGACGGCACACCTAATTAATTGCGCTTCTCCAGATACAATCATGTCTATGCTTACTCTGTGATATTAGGATAATTAATGTAGCACAGGGAGGGGCTGTAGTAGCTCAAAGGTAGAGCAACTCCTTTGCATGCTGAAGGTCCCGGGTTCAATCCCCAGCATCTCCAGGCAGAGCTGGAAAAAACCCTGCCTGGAGAGCTACTGCTAGTCAGTGTTGAAAATACTGGGTTAGATGGACCCACGGTCTGACTCATAATACGGCAGCTTCTTGTGTTCCACAGCATTTTTCTAGGATCACAGGGGCTAGAAACTTGCCTGTCCAGCAAACAAAGCAAAGATGCATATAATTCTGTTTCTGTGCCAGACACCATGACTCTATGTGCGAACTGGCCTTGCTCTGCTCCCACAGTTACCACTTCCTTATAGTTCTAGTTAAACGGGTTTCCACGTTCAACCACTATTAGGCACACATTCATGGACTAACTAGAAAATTACATGTGGGAGTGGAGTGAGAGGACAGAGAATAGAGCTACAAGCACAAAGACCTGCACATTTGCCACGTGGCTACTTAAAATCAGCCCAGCTAGAGCTTCATCTGCCAACCGGCCGAGGTTATTCCAGTTTAGATTTAATATTTAGCGACAGGGAATGTCCGACGTGCAGCTTTGCAAATGTCTTGCTATATTTCACTGCACTTGCTGTTCCGTCCTCCTCCAGAGACCGGCAGTGATCTGACCTTATCTCATGAGAAAAACCAACAATGTTTACAGCTCATGCACATTCACGGCTTATCCAAGGACAAGCTTTTTTCGGCAGGTATCAGTTACCAAGGCGCAATGTGGCTGCTTCTCTGTGTGCATTTCTGAAAAGTGTTGCATGCTCATGCCTCGGGTCACAGGGAATTTGCTCGGGAGTAACCCTATTCACACACCCAAGAAGTCTTTATGGCAGAAAAAGGAAAAAGTGGCTGCGTGGCTGTTTCTGTCTCATTGAAAAAAAGTTAAAAGGAACATAAATAAATTCTGCTGATACTCTTCCTGTCACCTGTGGGTAGCCTTTTCTGAAACCTAAAACTCCAGCTCATGAGGTCTGCAAATCTAACATGATCTTATGATCCTTCACTGGCTAAAAAGAAGGAACCAGATGAAACTCCCTTTCTTACCCACAAAAAACGTACAAGTCCCCCTGAGTTCAATGCAGCTGCAATTCTATACACACTTAGCTGGGGTTTACTTCTGAGTAGACATGGAGAAGGCTGCACAGTTGCTCTCTAGAAATTTTTCTTTGTATCCCAATCCAGGCCAGCACTGTGGCACGACTGTGGCTATTCATATCTTTGAAACTGCTCCTTTCCTTAATCCGCACGGCAGTGTTCAGCATCAGCAGGGTTGAAACAATTAGCAGCAGGCCGATTGTAAAATGCTGATATTACTCGAAACCATGTTGTAATTGATTTTAAAACGTGTTTCTGCACTGTGTGATACACTGAAGGCCGTGCAAGAGTTTGGGAAATGCAAGAAACGGCAAGTACAAGCCAAGAGAGTGCAGAATTGCTACTTAGAATTCTGGATCACTTTCACTCACACACACCTTGCAGCAGGGTGGAAATAACTCCCCTGTGCTTTGATCTCATTTGGCTGCAGTGTGTGTGAATATCAGAACGACATTGATCGGACCAAGTTACATCCGCCTTTCCTGCCCCATCTTTGCACTCCACAGGAAAGCAGTGGGGGTGGGGGAATAATGAGAGGCTAGTTGAAATTTGGAAACTACCGATTCTGAAACAGAATCTAAAACATGTTGCTCATGATCACAATCCACGCAAAACCAGACAGCGATCGCCCAGTGTGCAAAAGCAGAAAGCAAGAGGCTATGGTACAGGTCCCCAACCTTTTTTTGAGTCAGGGGGCACATCTGCAATAAGAACATAAGAAGAGACATGCTGGATCAGACCGAGGGTTCATCTAGTCCAGCACTCTGTTCATAGGGAGGTCATGGGCTCTCCCACACTAGAGGTAGTCAAGAGGCAGCTGGACAGTCATCTTTCAGGTATACTTTAAGGTGGATTCCTGCATTGAGCAAGGGGCTGAACTCGATGGCCTCATAGGCCCCTTCCAACAACTCTACTATTCTATGGTTCTATGTAATGGGCAACTAGCCACCCATGCACCAGAAAGGTCAAGAGCTAATGCATCTGTTACATCCATTCAAACATCTGGCCTTGTGTTCATCAGTTTCATAGGTCATGAACTGCCCAGGACCAGATGTTCCTAAAGCCCACTCAATAATACACAAACACCTACAGGCGATAGCATAAAAGATAAGCAGTTATCAGAAAGGCCCTGGACCAGGCATAGCCTGGCAGATCTATCCCTAAAGGTACAACTATCACGCAGCTCAGGGCTTTGCACAATTCGCAATGCCAAAAAAGAAAGCGAAAACCTGAAGCAGAACTGAGTGAAGTGTTCACTAATGTCGGATTGCACTGCCTTTAGAAATGTCACATTAACTCTCTTCTTCCAGGAAAGAAAGAAATCAAGACTGTCAGATCCTGCAGTTCTTTCCCTGCAGCAAAGTTACTATCTACAGATCAGCAATTTAGGGCGCAATCCTATGCATGTTTAGACAGGCATGCTGGCTGGGGAATGCTAGGAGTTGTAGGCCTTCTTTTCTGTCTAAATATTCATAGGATTGCACCTGTAAACTCTGTTTCTCCAAAACAAAACTGTGTGTGTGTAAAAAAAGACATATATAACTGTACTGAGCTATGCTGCCATTTGATGCGCCCTCTTCTGGGAATAAGTTTCAATTAAGTCAGTAGAATTTATTTCCTATTAGTAAACAGAGCTAGGATCAGGCTGGTAAAAGTAGGTAGATGGTCACCCAGCTGGCAGTCTTTATACATGCTTACTTGGGAGTGGGCCCCACCAAACTCAATAAGACCGACTTCTGAGTAGACACGCGTAGGATTTCACTGGGTTAACAGCCTTGTCTGTTTGAAATGCTCTCATGCCATAGAACCTCTATTCTTTCTTTCTACGTGAATACTTTCCCTTTGCCAAAATATTCCTTATATGAGAATCCACACTACATACTCTGGAAACAGCCAGATCTTGTCAGATGGAACAAATCAAGGAAGTTAAGTAAATGTGCAAACTAGCTACCCTTTCATAACTTATTCTGTTAGCACCTAAGGATACTTTGTATAACGCACACCTACGGCCTAACCTATCTTGCTACCCAAGGCAAGAAGCAGCTGCCTGCCTGCTGTCGTCTTCCTTGCCAGCTGCAGGTTGCTCACCCGAAATCTCGTGAGACTTCAGGTGAGCAGGAGAACATGCTAGGAAGGTAGATGCTGCTCCAGAGAGTCCTACTGGCCACTCTCTTGCTGCAGCAAATGTAAAAGATAATAAAATAAATATGTTCCCATGGCAGAATCATAAATACAGCAGCCAAAATTGGAACTCAATACTGGAGTGCCAAGAATGGATAAAGCAAAAGTTATTTGGATAGGATTGTGGAGGTAGGGTGGTAGACACATATTATTTAAAAATAAATAAATAAATCCAGATGTTCCCTTGATTGTCTTTAAATTAAAGGCTACAGAAATAAGGCTATATTACTTGTATGCTAACATCCCAGAATTAAAGATCAGACGACGTATCATTTAGAATTAATAATATTAGCAGAGTACCTAAGCTGTTGCCTCCACAATCCTGCAGGATCCGCCTCGCTCTCTCCTTAGAATCTTCTGGGAAGCTTGGGCTGTCCAACAGGTTTGGGTATGTGCAAAGTGCAACCACCTGTAAGGCCCCAGAAAAAGTGCAGAGACGGGTTAGTGCTACGTATTACAACATTTGAAACATAGCAATACTGAGCTTTCCCCAGGGGTTACAATGAATAGGGCAGCCTTCACCATCTTGTGCCCATCAGATATTTTGGATCAACTCCGATCAGTCCCAGCAAGCATGGCTGACGGTCAGGAATTCTGGGAGTTTAATCCAAAACAGTTAGAAGGCATCAGGTTGGGGAAAGTTGAAATCGTGTTTCCAGTCTTCCTCCATTACTGAAAGTACCTGTTCTTTTTGGACAATGACCCCTGCTCAGTTTTTCCCCCCAGTTAAGATGTTCTATTTTAAAAATGAAGTGAAATAGAACATTGCTTCTTCAGATTTGTCAACAGAGCCTGGCATCTTCAGAGCATTCAAAGATGGCTACAGCTATCCCAGGGCCTCTATACTAAGGCACAACAATTTGGTTGGTGGTAGGTAACCACTCGCTCTTGGCGTAGGGTTCAGAACTTCTAGAGCTAGTATTCCAAAGGTTTTGGACTTCAAACCCCATCAGCCCCAGCCAGCATGAGCAATGATTAAAATGGCTGGGAGCCACAACCCAAACGTTTTAGAGGAGTTCAGGTTGGGGAAGACAGACAACTTTACAAACAGCTTGCTCTAGAACAATTATTGTTATTATACGTGTATGCCAACTTCCTTCCATGAAATTCACGTTGGCAGACACAATGTCATATTTACCTCCATGCCCTAAATAGCTTCACCAGCTGAATATCAGAAACAACAAACCATGCTCATCTTTTTTTGAGCCAGTTGTTCAAGTTGCCCTAGCTCTTATTCACCCCTTCAATGTCCCAAACACACACACACCAGTTGCCAGCTACTCGCAGGAGCTCTGGCCACAGGGCTGCCAACTTGAAATGCTTCATGCTCTAGTTTCCAAGCAAGAGAAACAGGGCATTGGTGGCGTTAGCAGGACCTGCCTTGCTCTGGCTGCAACGGATCTTATCTGAGTAGACCAGGTTTGTTGTACCTCTTTCAGCCCGAGGGCCGAAATCCATTTCAGAGAAGCTTTCAGAGGGCCGCATTCTGGGGGGTGGGGGGAAGCAAAAGGCCAAATATCAAAAATGGCAGCTTATTTTAACTTAATGCTCTCCCTGCCAGTAACTAAATCTTAGGCGAGGTGTTTCAACCTTTCACAATTGAGGCAAAAATGGCACAAAAGGTGGAAGTCCAACTAGTAAAAAGTGGTTAAGGGAAAAGGGTGGGGTCAGGGAAAGGTGTTGGAGCCATTGGCAGATCTGGCCCCCAGGCTCTGAAACCCCGAAGTAAATAAATGGGGAATGGAAGCAGAGATGCCATGGCTCAGGAACCATCTTACCTGACGAAGGAAGGTGATCGGCTGCTGCCCCATGGCGTGTGCATCACCAATGTTGGCCTTGATGACCTCGGTGAAGGGCTTTTTGATTCCCTGAAGGGGGAAAAGCACACAAGCAGTCCATCTAAGGGGCAGAGCAAATTAGATGAACATCATGGCTCGCTTCTACACACATTGCCATTTGAAAAGAAACATCTGCAAAGAAAGAAGGCTCCCCGCAGAATGCAAAAAGGTGGAAGTTTGGGCTGGCGTTATCAAGGATAAAAGAATTGCAGGGTTGGAAAGAGAAAGAAATGACCCCGGTCCTCTAGGAAATGGCGTATGTGGGGCAAAAAAGCATTAGGTTCTTACCCCTATGTGTTTGAAGTAAAATGAAACACACCATCATTCTCAAGTGGTGGTGCACTTGTATCTTCTTACACAGAAATGTCTCCCAAGAAGCAAGCCTAAGGGTCATTTCTGTTCCTATGGCCTGAGATAAGACGTGGATGGGGTCTTGATGGGGCTGGGATCCAGTGGAGGCCAGTGGCTCCGATGTCAGTAGGGTGGTGAATCCACTCCAGGTTTCGGTTCGAACTCTAAAAGAGCTATCCAAGGTTGGATAGCTCCTTTTGAGCTCTGACTGAAATCTGGAGCAGATTCACCTCCCCACTGACAAAGAAGCTACCAGCCTCCAATGCTGGAGTTACGAATTTGAACTCTGGAGACCTGGATTCAAATCCTTGCTCATCCATGAAGTAAACTGGGTGGCCGGGGGGTGGGGGAGTGCTTGGGTCCATCCAGACATTTCATTCCTGACCCTTGTGCTCACAGACTTCTTCTCCTGCAGGGCGTTTGGCTTAATGAATAATATCCTGGTTTGATCAAAATTTAAGAGGAGCTGTACTGGATCAAAGGTCCACTGAAGTAGTCAGTCTGTTTCTAACAGTTTTGTAGGGCTGCTGGCTGGGGGCTGCTGGGAGTTGTAGTCAACACACCTAGAATGCATCAGGTTAGGGAAGGCTCCCTGATAGTTTTATATTGTGCTTGCTACAATGGAGACTTCTGGGAGGCATTGATATTGTGTTTTAAAATACACTCACAAGGTACAGCCTGCCCTTTACTTTTTGCAATTTACAAAAGTTTTTATTTTCAAATGGAACAGTTACCTTTTTTTGATGAGAACTAACAGAGAGAGAACATCTGATTGGCACTGACTTACAATTAAACTGTCTTTATATTACAAATAATGTCCTGTTTCACACAACACAACAAACCAGAGCATGGGTTGGGTATGGGTTGTTATTGAACCATGGGTTGTTGTTGTTGAATTGTGGGTGGTTGTGTTGTGTGAATCCAGCTGTGCTATCAAAAGATGGTTTAACTACGAACAACCCACAGTTCACAAGCGAAAGAAACCATGGGTTCTCTTAGTGGGTTGTTTGTGGTTAGCCAAATCATGGCTTGTTAGTGTGGCTGGGTTCACACAACACACCCATTCATGATTCAATGACAACCACGATTCAACCCACACTCAACCCATAATAAAACTTATTGTGTTGTGTGAACCCAGCCAATGGCTTCAACATCAGCCATTTTAATCCTTCCCCCACTTTTGGCTTTGTTTACCACCTTATATGATGATGAGTTTTGAAGAACTTGAAAACTTGTACAGCGTTTTATGGCTGCTAAGTTAGCCTCTTAAAGGGACTGTGCTAATAGCCTTTTTTCCTTTGGGATTTTTCTTTTGGTCAATGCTTTTTGCTTAAAAAAAAAAACAACCTTAAGCATAACAATATTTAAACCACCCACCCCAAAAGACGCCTTGAAGGTCAGCCCGTGCAAAGACATTTATTATCCAAAAGCCGAGCTTCTACACCTCTCATCAAGGGTTACACAGATTGGAATTGAGAGAACGTTTAAAAAAAACACAAAATAGCAGATACAAGGTTAAAGATCTTTGTGACATGCAGCTCAGGAAGGGAGAGCATGTTATATCAGATGGTACAAATCAAACCCCCTTAAAGCTCTGGCAAAAGTACAAAGGCCATCCAGAAACGGACTGCTGAGTCTTAACGCCACTCCAGGATCTAATTTCATTTACACAAGGCATCTCAGAGAGAAGATTTCTCCTCCTTGACATGAAAAGCAACACAGCTAGGTCCTGGGGGGGAAACCCACAGCAGGGTTACAAGCTTTTCTTTGGCTGGGCCTCATCTCATGATGAGTAGAAATCCAACTGAAGCTTTCCCCCATAACCCGGAAAAAAAGCCCGAACTGCAGAATTGCTGACTTTCATGCAGCCTCTATTTTTTCTAAAGAGTTAGCTGCTAAAGGCAAAAGAGAAAAATAATAATCAACACCAATAAAATCAGTCACCCTAGTACAGCATGTGTTGGCCTTTTAAACGCAGGCCCCTTTCCTGGGATCTCTGGGGGAAAACAACCAGCCCCTCCACTCATTTGAGATTAGGGAGAAAGAAACTTTGAGGTCAGAAGGCAGGATAGGCAGAATTCCCCCTGAAATTTTGAACAGTAAAGCATCCCCTTTTAACCTGATCGCACCGTATATTTGAACTTCCTTCCAAATATGGATGCTTAGAATTACTGCAACCCTCTGCATAAAGTAAGTTCCAATGAACTTAGTGGCACTTCCTTCCAAGTAAACATTTGCAAAGGGTGAGGCGGCAAGTCAACCAACCAACTTCCTTTTCCCCCAACAAGAGAAAACCAATTTAAGCACGGATAGATCCAGCATTTATTTCTTCATTGATTTATAACCCGCTTTTCAACCAAGGACATGACGCTCAAGGTAGCTGACAGTGACCCTGTTCAGACGACATGCTATGCCATGGTGGTTAAGCATTTTGAGCTAAACATAAATTGGGTGAACCATGACTTAGCGTGTCGTGTGAACCATTCCTAACCACGGAGGCTACATAACCATGGTTTAAACATGGCCACTAACCATTTGCTGCAAAAGTGCTAGCAGCTTAACCATGGTTTAGTGTGTTGTCTGAACAGGCCCAATATTAAACAAGGCATCTCCATAATAGATTAGAACAGGGGTGAGCAAAAAATTGATATCTCAATATTTTGGACTTCAATTCCCAGCATTCCTGATCATTGCCCATGCTGGCAGGGGCTTCTGGGAGTCAGAAGTCCAAAACATTGGGAGATCTATCTTCTGCCCACCTCTGCACTGAAACACTTTTTAAAATATGTTATTTGCAAAAGCTTCTGAAAGCTTGATAGTACAATCTTATACACGTCTACTCAGAAGCAAGCCCCCTTCAGTTCAATTGGACTTACTTACCCACAAGTAAGTGTGTATAGGATTGCCATCTGGATTAGCAATTTACAGGATAATACTAGTCATGTCTACTCAGACATAAATTTCACTGAGTTCAATGGGCTTACTCCCAGGAAGGTGCGTGCAGAATTGCAGCCTAAATCTCCCATTATCAAATAGGCTTGATGGAGATGCAATTGTCCTGCTGTAGTTTGCGCTGGTGCCACTTGTGTGTAATTCAAGTTGACAAGAGCTGCAGTCGATTGGGGGAGGCTAAGCTGTCTTGATGTTGACCTCAAACGGCACTTGAGCAGTTCGATGAGTCTTTTGGCCCCCTAGAATGGGATGATGTAACTGGAGGGACTTTCATAACAAGATCCAACCTGAGGTTACAAGCTTGACGCATATTGCAAATTGCTATAACTTAGCCAAAAAATAAGTGCAAAGGTGTTGAGAAATAGCCAAATAGCATAGATTTAATACAATTCTACTTTTTAAAATCAAAAATAATGCTCAGAGGGTATACAGAATTCCCTGTACATGGGTGGGCTGACTTCAAGCTTGCAGAATGAACTTGATTCTTCTCTTTAACTAGAATGACCAACCTTCAGAACCAGGTGCAAAGAACACATATTTCGAATGCAAGAATTCTGAGCTCACGAATTTGTTTCAAGTACCATAACTTGACTGAGCTCATAGTCTTTCCGCACAAAAATCCACTCCTGGTTGCCCCAAGTTATCTTCATTTCTGCACAATTTGGAGAGGGAGGTGAGTGGCAGGTCATTTTGTTGTTATACAACGGCGAATCAGAACTCCTTGTAGATCCATTGCAAGTAACCCAAATATTTACCAGTAGATCCCAATCTACCTTTTACCCAGCCCTGATGTGCATTACTTCTCCTATTAAGGCAACTCTGAAAGAGGACGAATCAATTCTGAATAATTTACATTAAAAGAAAAAAGGCTTTGGATCTTTTAGGCTGCGTGCCTCTACTAATTTTTTACTAACCTGTAAAATCAACAGATCCATCTTGAGTTTAGCATGGGAACACTCTATGGCCATCGAGCATAACATAGATTAACATCAGTATCATAGATGATGGGCATATCTACAAAACAAACTTAACCCACCACTTTATCAAGGTTTCTGTTTCTGGATTCTTTGCAGAATTAAGATCAGCTCCTTTACACGTGTGCCCCCCCCCCCCCCGTGGGCTTTCTTTCTCTTCCTTTTCTTATGTCCTATGACAAAAGCAATAGGTGGCGCTGTGGCATAGTGCAATTGTGCAATTACACCAGGCTTTATCCCACCATTCACAAATATTACCAGACGTTCCGTCTTAGAAAACCTCCCGGCTAAAATGGTTGCAAAGCACAGGAGAGGCCCTGGAGGACGATGACGTCATGTAAAGAACCTGCAAACTACCATAAGTGAGGAATCACAAGTGCACAAATAAATGCTTCATGTAGAAAGGCTCAATGCCTAGTTCCCATCACCACAAAAATATCCATCTTATTCCCAACATGGAACTCCGTTTTCTACCCACTCCTGTTAAACCATACAGAACGAGATAAAAGGGGGAGCAGAGCCACTCCATCAAGCCTGCTGAAAGACCTCCCCAATGAAGGCTTGCCCTCCATCAGTGGTCACCACCAGCAGACATTCCAGCAGGCAGTACAGAAGGAGGTGATGGGAGAAAGCAGGGTCATTCCACCAGCCCTATTGAAAGGCTACTTAATTTTTTCCTCTTCCTCTCCTATTCCTTTTTCCTTGTGTGACATGTCTTTTTTTTAATGGTAAGCCTGTGCAGGCATTGTCTTGTTTTACTGATTGCACATAAGCCACTCCTGGAAGCTTTTTGGGGGTTGGGTGGCTGAGCAGTGGGATAATAATGTGTCAAATAAATATATTTTAAAAAATAGCTATTTCGAATATCAGGACCTCTACATCATGCATCAAAATGCCACAGTTATTCTAACTGCTCTTTGCTGAAAGACCTTCCCCAGACATGTTTCTTCCTCATCATGGAATGACTTAAGGTGAATCAGACATGGGTCCAGGGAAGGATACTGGGTTCTGGTCCAGACGTGTCCTTGGCACATTTCCAGGCGTCTACTATAAGGATCTCATAAAAAAAGAAAGAAAGAAAGAGAAAGAAAGAAAGGTGATCCGCACAGTATAAAACATTTTATTGGGAGAGGCAGAAAAGTCAACCCAGCGCATACACTTTTGGTCAAGCCAATCAGCCTTTATTCTACCCTAATAAGGCATGTCAATGGCACTGTATACAATTTGAGAAAGGGTTCCTATTACAGAACACACATCCATCTCATTTTTCTCTACATCGGCGAAGAGCCAAAGAGCTTACTACGCATGCTCAGGAGAGGACTCCACAGAACTTGTACAACACCAAGTTAAAAAGAATGGATCTGACACTTAGGAGCCTAAACGTACCTCCTTTTGCCCTGCATTCAGGTTAGTAGAACACAACAACATGTAAACCTGCCCCAGGGCTTCAAGTTTGCCTGGTGGAACTTTTGTTTTTCTTTGAAAACCTGACTCTGTGATATATAATGAACCGGTGTGGTGGAGTGATTAGAAAGCTGAACTGAGACTCGGGAGAGCTGGATTCTAGTCCCCACTTAGCCATGAAGCTGACTGGGTGATGTTTGGCCAGTCACTGATTCTCAGCCTAACCTACCTCGCAGGGTTGTTGTGAGGATAAAATAGAGAGGAGGCAGCCCATGTAAGCTGCCTTGGGTTCCTTGCAAGAGGAAAGAAGGTGGGATATAAATGTATTAATAGTAAAAATAACAATAAGTGTGAGCCTTTTAAAAAAACTTCCCCTCAATTTCAAAAGCCAGTTCCTGCATGGTATGGGGTGGTGGTTTTTTTTTTTTTGCCAAGAAATGTGAATACTTGTGGATGGGGGAAAGCAGAAAATGTCAGAAGCAAAACATCCCCTCCCCAAATTTTCCAAAAATTCCTGTTGCTGACATTTTCTGTCTTCTCTTTTTTCCATGCCTTCGTACCTGTAATTGCCATTTTATAGTAAGAAACCCAAAACTCCCTTGGGAATATGAAATTAACAATAGTAATCTTTTGTCCATTCACGATTCGGCATGGCAAAGTCTACGAAAATTCACCATAGGTACCGTTAAGGGTCTGTTCCCCCCACCCCCGGGTAAAAAAGTTTAAACTCTGGGTCAAGTGTCATCCACAGTGCTGCTGCACTAGACTAGCCTTCCACGACATGAGACCCTCCAAATGTTTCAGACTTCAATTCCCATCAGCCCCAGCCAGTATGGGCAGTGGTCGGGGATGTTGGGAATAGAAGTCCAAAGTATCTCAAGGATATCAGGTTCAGGAAGGCTGCTCTGCACTACAACACCCATCACTCTAAGCCAGCATAACCAATGGCCAATGCTGGCTGGGGGTGATGGGTGTTGGACCCCATCACATCTGGTGGGCACCAAATTGGGGAAGCCTGATTGAGAGACAGATTTTGGATCCAGCATTGGTCTTTGGATAGCACAGGTTACATTATTGCTATGAATCACTGCTTTCCGAGGAAAGCAGTGCCACATTTACAAATTGTGCTGGGAAAGCTTTTACGCCGGGGGCATGAAAGGGCAGATTACCCAAGCAAAGCAGTGATGAAGCAAATATCTGCTAGAGAGACCTTTTTTTCATATTTAGGGTTGTCACTGTTTTCCATGTATACACAAAAAAAATTCCTACGACTCCCAGCTTGGCTGACTGGAGTATGCTGGGCATCGTAGGACTTTACTGTCTAAACGTGGACAGGATTGCCCCTTTGCACACAGAAAGCCTATATCTGGATTGCTTATAATTGACGTTTTCCTTGTCGATTTCAAGTGCACACTTACCCTAATAGCCATCATTAGCCTGTCTCACTGCAGATAAACTGGGTATGATAGTTGCATTTATTTATTTATTTAAAACACAAAGCTCCCTCAAATTACTCTTCTCCTATCATAACAGTCCATGCCTGGTGAATTCTTCCTAGTTTAATGTGTGTGTTTGCATAGATGTATGAAGACTCACAAGCCTGAAACTAAAGTAAACTGTTGAGAACTAAAGTAAATAAAAGCCGAAAGAGCATTAGCTGGGATGATAAAGCCAAGGCTTGTGATTGCTCAATTTGAGGCTCACACGACTGAATGTTCCTCCCTGTCCACCCCACAAATCCTTCTACAGAGAACTGGAGTGTCGCGGAGAAGGGTCAGGGCCATCCTTACCATTAGGTGGAGTGAAGCAGTGGCCTCAGATGCTGGGGTCTGCAATAGGCAGTGAGATGAACATAGAAAGCCACCTTATACCGAGACAGAACATTGCTCTGTCTAGCTTAGTATCATCAATGCTGATTGGCAGCAGCTCTCCAGGATTTCAGATGGGCACCTTTGCTGGCTCAACTTGAGAGATACCAAGCTACGGGGGTGCTGGAAAACGGAGCTGTGCATGTGCCGCACAACCTGCCTTATGCCCCCTAAGCTGGCTTGCTGCCCTCAGGTGTGGCAGAGGACACCTTCCCTTTGTTAGTGTTGAAGAACGATTTAGCTCCTATATGTGGCGTACGGGGGTGGGATGCCATCTTGCTTTTTCCTCAGGGAGCAAAATGTCTTGGGCTGGCCCAGAGAAGGGTTCTGGTCTAACCTTGTAAGTGACATGGTAGCTTTCGACATGGAGGGATTTATTATTATTATTTTGGTGTGGAAGTGCGTTCAATCGTGTGAGTGCCCACCTGCAGCAAGCTTGAGAAAGGGATTCTGAACTGAGAGATACCGTGAAGAAATGTCATCGGTAGAGGTTTCTTATTCCAACAAGAATAGACTCTAGGTTAACTGTAGAGAACATCTGAAATGTTAACAGTGCAATCCTATGCATGTCTACTATGAGATAAATCCCACTGAGTTCAGTGAGGCTTATTCCCAGGTAAGTGAATGTAGGACTGCAGCATCACTATCTGCAAATGAACCAATGCACCTTAAGACCTTAGTCTCACAGCAACCTAAAGACCAATAGGTGTTTTGTGCCATAAGCTTTTGCTGCAACAGATTCTGAAGAACTGAACAGTTATCTATTGCCTCATTACATAAGACAACAGGATCCTTAATTACATCACAAGGCAGCAGAGGCAGGAGAAAAGCAAATATTATTTTACAAAATATGTGATCACATTCTTACACAACCGCATGACACAGAAAGTGGGAGGTGGCCAACTGTTTTTCTCTCAGTGTGTTTTAAAGGCTTCTGATTAAGTTTAGCAAAAGCATTATGGTGCAGAAAATTGAAATGATTACATTATGAAGTTTGAGAGTACCATTCTAGTCTCCTAGGTCTTTAAACACACATTGTTCTTCCTTGAGCACAGGGTGAAATTCCTACAGTCGCAAGAAAGCTCTGTTTAATAAAAAGGACAGCAAACATTTTTGGTGCTGTGAAAAAACCAAAGGGGAACTTTCTGAAAATTGTCTCTAAAATAATTACTGAAAAACAAAACGTTGCTCACCGGTTTTAAGGAAGTAGAAACTTTATTTCCCCGACCATCTATGAGTTTTATGTGGAAGCCAACTTCACTGACATAAACTGGATTTACTTCACTGAAACTGGTACAATCTGGACTTCAGAAAGTTAAGGCTGTGACCCTAAATGCACTTACTGGAGAGTAAGCCCCACTACATTTTGAGAAACTTACACAAGGATAGTATTGCCCTGTCTGAAAGAGTGAAACAGGTATTTGGGGATGGCCATTCCTTGAAAAGTCTGCAAAGGAATTTTATTCAAAGGGGGATTGTTAATTTACTTGTATGTGGTGGGCCGCTTCCCCCCCCACTGCCCCATATATAATAGAACTATCATATAACTAGATGCAGCTGCAGAAGTGTGAAAAGTCGCAGCATCATTTTCAAGCCTTTGGAGAAGGGGAAACATTTGGATGGAGTAGAGGAAGGGATGGATCCAGAGATTCAGTCCTACTTAGAATATATCATTGAAATCAATGAGACACAACAATTTCCATAGGGTAGCCATGCTCATCTCTTGCAGCAAAAACAGCCAAGAATCTTGCTGCACTTTAAAGATTAAGGGCGCAATCCTATGCATGTCTAAACACAGATAAGATTGGGCCCGAATATATTTATTCTGACATAAGTTTTCGTGGACCTCATCAGATGCATGGAGCATTACCGAGAGTTTCAGATGCATAGACAGCACATGTGGGGAGCGGGGGAAGAATGGTAAACTCTGAGGTCAGAAGCGAATTAGATGGAGGAAGTGACAAATCACATTAAGAGTGGTCAGTCACAGAGCAGATATTGCTGATAACACAAACACTAGCATTAGGTAAGCCAATTAACACAGGTCAAGTTAATCACAACTAACTCATGTCCCACTGGTGGGAGTCCAAAACGGCTGGAGGGTTCCTGGTTGGGGAAATCTGGCCTATGCAAAGTCTGGATCCAACCCAAGGTGCGCGTGGTTTGAATCCAATGGTACTCTTACTTCGAGTAGACCCATTGAAATGAATGGGACCTAACTTCGTCATGATTAATTTAAGTCACCTTCATTTTAACAGGTCTACTCTAAATAGGACTAACGTTGGTATGTGTATGCCAGAACCATTGGGGACCTGGGGTAGTAGCCAATGTTAGTCCTACTTGGAATAGACCCATTGAAATGGATAGGGCTTCAGTTAATCGTAACTGAAGTCTCGTTCGTGTCAATGAGTGTACTCTAAGTAGGCCTAACATTGAATATTACCCTTAGAAATGAAGCCATCCCGACACTCCCCAGGGTTCTGCTCTGCTCTGCTTGTTGATGGAAGAGCTTAGCACCAGCCTGCCTCTTCCTCGGCTGGCTGGCTGGCTGGCGGGCCTCCCTCGCCTGCCCCAATCAAGAGCCGGCGCGGCGGAGGAGTGTCCCGGGGGCGCGGCGGCCCAGCCAGGCCGGCAGCAAGGAGACATGGAGGAAAGGAAGAGAGAAAAGGAAGGGGAAAGGAGGCGATGGCTTCCTAAGCCCCTGCGGCAAAGATCGGGCAGGCCCGCCAGCTTGAGGGGAAGACCACCACCCTGCTAGGAACCAGCCTGCAGCTGTGCCACATCCGCGGCAACGTACTGGGGCGTGTGCGCGTGTTGACAGCGTGTGCTTGCACGCCATCCTCCCTGCGCATCGGGGCTCTTTTGTGAGCAAAGCTGCCTTTTGCAAAATCATTAACCTAAAACAATAATAATGAATAAATAATAATAATAATAATCCCATCCATTCTGCCTCCACCCTTCGCCAGCCGTTACCTTCCGCAGCTCCTTTTCGATCTCGCCCGCTTTCAGGACAATGGGCCCCCGCACGGCGTACTCCACCGCTTTCACCTGCGGGTTCATGGACTCCAACGTGAGGATTTTCTCGCGGGCCGGCTTCTCCTTGACCTGCACCGCGGAGGCCTTGGCAGCGCTGCTCCTGCGCACCGGTGCCGATGGCAAACCGTGGGGCCGGGCCCCGGGGCGCTGCGACGACGGCGGCGGCTCTTTACCGGCCACCAGCGAGGCGACGAAGCGCACGGCCGTCTCCTTCCTTGCATGCTTGCAGCAGCTCGGGCGGGCGGCGGCGGCGGCAGCTTCTTTGGCGAGCCCCGAAAAGCGATGCATGCTCGCCCGCTTCGGAGGGTCCTTTTTTATTCTTCCCCAAAGGGGGGGGGGATAAAAATCAATCCCACCCACCGTCTCTCCAAAAGGAGATCTCGGCTAGCGCGCCAGCGATGCAACCAGACCTCATGAGCGATCCCAGAAACCGAATCCGCGTCGCCTGGTTTGCAAAGGCGCGCTCGGCCCTTCGTCTGCAAGCAACTTTAAGTGGAAAGGGCGGCAGAGTTGGGTCTTCTCGCCGGGGAAATCTATTGTGATGATCTCAACCAATGAGGAGAGAGGATCCCGACCCTTTGCAACGATCCGGTCTTGGGGATCTGCTCTCCGCAGAGAAACGACGTCCTGGAAAATCCCATTTGGCCGCGCGTCCCCTCCGGCCCGAGAGCCAACTCCACGCCCCCCCGAGTACCCGCTTCCCAACGCCCGGCGATGAAGGTGTAACAGATTGCACCAGCCAAAGCAAACGGGCGCGCTGCCTGCTGGGACTTGAAGTTCTTCTCCTCCCACGGCGACGCCAGCCCTGCAGCGCCAGGTGGTGGAAGAGGAAACTACCGCGCCCGGCATCCCCTCCTCGGCGTCAGCACAGCTGGGGACATGGTATCTTCCTTGGGACTTTCAGCGTGGGAAGGAGAGGCGGTGACGGTGATGATAGGAGTTCACGCCACGCTTGAAAATGCGCTCGTCCTAAATATGGGTTGGCATTTGGTTTTCATTGAAAAAGCAGTAGCAGCAGCGACCTGAGTTGCACAAATCAAGAAGCAAGAACCCCGTGGTTGAAACGGTGCTTTACCACATTCCGAGGAATACATCGGAACAGATACAGTCATTTGCGTGGGGAAACCCTGAGCAGGAATTTCCGGGGGTGGGCTGCTTGTCTGTCGTAGCTTAAAGACTGGCAGGTGTATTTTGGAATAAGCTTTTCGGGGAAACCGATACATCTGGTGAAGTGGACAACGTCCACCAAAGTTTATGCCAGAATAAGGGTGCAATCCTATGCATGTTTAAACAGATAAAAGTCCTACAACTCCCAGCATTGCCCAGACAGCACTGGTGGCTGGGGAATGCTGGGAGTTGTAGGACTTTTTTTCTGTCTAAACACGCATGAGATTGCCCACAAGACTCCCCCCCCCCCCGTTTTCAAAAAGGGATTTTCAAAAGGCATTTCCCTCAAGTAAAATTGTCTTTAGGATCAAGGCTTGAGGCTAAATAAACAACAAAAGTGGCCACAACTGTAATTGTACAACGAAGCACACTTATGACTCTCTGGGCCTCCTCTACCAGTGAAAAGAGAACAGTACTGAAGTGTTTGCACAATCAACAGTGCCTATTCAGCATCAGTGTTTTCCCAATGATCTTACTTTATTTTACAACGGGAAATAACTGTGCAGTCTGTCAGATCAACTTATGCACTAGTCTGAGTGACTTGTGGACTGGTGTGTGCATTTGTGTAACCAAACCGGAAAATAGAACAAATTTTCTGTTTGCCATGAATTTTAGTTGTGCGTACTGATCCACAGCATGTGGCATATAAGGCTTGACTTAGAGTTGGATCCAGACTCAGTCATGACTAGAGTAGACCCACTGAAATCAATGGAACACAGCTCACTTAAGTCCCATTGATTCCAGTGGATTTACTCTAAGTATGACTGAGTCTGGATGCTGCCTGGAAAGTGATCTGCAAACCATTTGAAGAGGAGTAGTTAGATTAAAGGTACATTTTCAAAATATTCCAGGATGTGTGTGCTTGTTACAAAATGGAGAGCTCTTAGAACTCCCAATGAAAAGACACTGGGCAATTATTTTGTCTTTTTGTTTTCCATGGATTTTTGGTAGAAAGAAAAAAAGAAGGAAGTAGTGGGAAAACGTGAGAAGGTTACAAATGAAAGATGTCATCATCTGGCCTCCCTATAAAAGTCCTCTTGTTTTCTCATAAAAGTCCAGGCAGGGCAATTGCACAATGAAAGTCTGAATGCACCCTGTGTATATTTATTGCAGGCAGTTTTAGGATAGCAGACTGTGACGATGATAGCAAACTATCATTATCTCTCTCACCATTAACAAAAAGCTGCCTGGATTTTCTTGTCTTGTTGAGTAGGTTGATCATTTGTTATATTGCATCAGAACTATTTGCAGGCGGCACCATGACCTTTGCAAAATGCTGATGTAAATTGTCTCTGTTCACCCGTTTTGAAAGTTACTTAATTGTTGAACGTTACACAAAGAGCTGCTTATATCAAGTTAAGTAAAGAGACAAAATGCAACCTGTGAAGAGCCTTATCTTCTCTATTATCATAATTCCATCATACTGTTGCAAATCTCTGGATTTCAAAAACTTCAAGATGTGTAGCGCTACCTTGGGGTGCTTTTGAAATATGAATGTATCAGGAAAAAAACACATTCACAATGTGGCATTATTGCTTAATATTTATTTAGCTTAGCAGCGTGCTACATAGTTAAGTGTGCCAGTCATCACAGAACTGAGATCCTTCCAGTAGCCCTGCAGCGTAAGGGCAGGGCAAAAGCAGAGAGAACAGGATTTAATAAACTGGGAGGATATCAGCTGAGAAGATACCACATAATAATACTTAGGCAAAGTACTATACACATTTTAAGTGCGCAACAGCTGATGGTTTTATCTAGAAAATGCTTGGTGTTCATAGTAGGCCTTGAAAAAGAATGTGCAGCTTAATTCTAAACAGTGCAAAGTAAGATCCTTTGAGTCCCAATACAGCCATCTGGGGTTCTCCAGATGGCCATGCCCCCTTCCTCTAACTCCGCCCCCTTTCCACCAACTACTGTTTGGTAGTTTTCTGGCTGTTATGCAGTTTCTCCCCATTCTAAAAGGCTAGATGCCTCTCCTAAGGCTTTGTTACTGGCAGGAAGAGCTTTAAGCTAAAACATGCAGCTGTTGTTTGTATTTTGCCCCTGCCCCTTTTTGTTTTAGCCCCTCCCACGACTGGGACATGGCTTCTGAAAGCTTTTCCAAAATGGAATTCAGCCTTCAGGTTGAAAGAAGTTTTGCGCCCCTTTCCTAGTAAGTGTGTTTAAGGTTGTAGCCTTAAAAAGGTGAGGATAGAACAGCTTTTCCCAACCTTTGGTTGAATCCAACGTTAATCTAATTTATCCTTTGGGTTGAATCCAACATTAATCTAATTTAAATTCCTTTCATTTCAGTGGTTCTACTCTAAGTATGACAAACATGGATACCACCCCTGGGCTACAACTCTCAAAATCAGCCCCAGCGGCACAGCTAATAGTCAGGGAAGATGGAATTTGTAGTTCAGAACATTGGAGAGCACCATGTTGGGGAAGACTGGGATAGAGAAAATGGAAGTTCCCCACATTTGCAATGTCATTGTCAATCATGTCTTGTTGGTCTCAATTGGGCACCTGTGAATTAAGAGTAACGATCTACTTCACAGAGCTCTTTGGGGGAAACTATTTTGAACAATGCAGCTATATATATAGTAACAGGTACTGATGTATTTCACTGGATTCTAAGCTGTAATAGTTTGTTATACATTTTTCTTTTTAACACCATATATATATATATATATATATTCCTCTGAAGAAGTCACTTCTATTTTACAAAGTCAGGTACAGCTACTGTTGATCTTTTGGGACCATCTTCATGCCTGAGATCTCTTATAGCTCTTCTGTACACTTGGTGCAATCAAAGGGGGGCATTTCTCTGGCTAGTCGGAATGGAGGGAGGAAAAGGGGAGGCCGGCATCCAAGTAATAATTGAGAACATAAGAACAGCCATGCTGGATCAGACCCAGGGTCCATCTAGTCCACTGCTCACACAGTGGCCAATCAGCTGTTGGCCAGAGATCAACGAAGCAGGACATGGTGCAACAGCACCCTCCCACCCATGTTCCCCAGCAACTGGTGTACATAGGTGTACTGCCTTGGATACTGGAGGTAGCACATAGCCATCAGGGCTAGTAACTATTTTAGCCTTCTCCGGGAATTTATCCAACTCCTTTAAAACCATCCAAATTGGTGGTCATCACTACATCTTGGGGTAGTGAATTCCATAATTGAACTATGCGCTGTATGAAGAACCTACTTTTCTCTGTCCTGAATCTCCCACCAATCAGCTTCATGGGATGACCCCATTGGGTTCTAGTATTATGGGAAAGGGAGAAAAATGTCTCTCTATCCACATTCTCCACACCATGCATGATCTTGTACACTTCTATTAGGTCTCCCTTTATCTTCTCCCACACACAAGGTAAACATAGGGGAGATGCTCCAGCCCCTTGATTTATTTATTTATTTATTGCATTTTTATACCGCCCTATAGCTGAAGCTCTCTGGGCGGTTCATTTTAGTTGGCGTTTTCTGCACTCTTTCCAGCTCTAGTTTGAGGCACTGACAATTGAGCCTTTGAGGCACTAACAAGGTTTTCATTGACAGTTGTTTAAAGTCTCTGGGTTTGGGGGTGTGGTTTTTTTTGTCATCATTTGCTATTTTTGTGTGTACCACAAGATGCTTTATTTATTTATTACATTTATATCCCACCGTTTTTCCTCCAAGGAATTCAAGGCAGCATACATAATCCTTCTCCTCTCCATTTTATCCTCACAACAACAACTTTGTGAGGTATGTTAGGCTGAGAGACTGGGACTGGCCCAAAGTTACCCAGTGAGTTCTATGGCCGAACATTGACCAGAACCCAGATCTCCCAACTCCCAGTTCAACACTTGTGACCACTAAACCACACTGGCTCTCAGTGCTTGCTTGCGTGTGTGCGTGTGTTTAAAAACAAAATAGAAAACTGGGGTAGAACTTAATAAGAATTAATTTGTGGAAGGAATCCTCAAGCACAATTGTCCAAACCAGCCAATCCTAGGCTGATGTAACCACCAGTGACCAAGGTTCAGAAGTCAAGTGTATGCCATAAATGTCCTCTCCTTAATTCCATGGCACCTGTGATCTTAACACTACCTTGAAAGTGAGTTTCAGTGGGATTTCCTTCAAAGTGGGTGAAGGTTTTGGATGAGAAAATAACTTCCCCAGCACAGTTTCATCTGGAGGAGACCTGTTCAAATCCCTGTTCCCCTCTGAGAAGCCTCTCCAAGGAGTGTCTGAACTCTGGCTCCATGGGGAACAACTCTCATAGTGGGAGGGACTGATGGGATTTGAAGTCCAACAACATCTGGAGGGCCATAGATTCCCCAGCCTTGTTCTGTGGTGACACGGCCCTCCTACTTTCTTTGCAGGGGGAATTGCCTATCTGGTAGCTTCTTTTACAAGCTGCTAAATCTTCCGCTTTTGGAAGGCTATTGAGTGGCTGGGAAGGGTGGAGGTTCTAGTGCATGTTTTATAAAGCTATTTTTAATTCTACCGGTTGACACTTCTATGGGCATAATTTGTTTTCATATTGTTAATTGCATACGCCTTTGCCAGAGCCATTCTGTTAGGCATGTGGCTCAAACTATCAAATAAATAAACTGTTGAAAGCAATCTCAAAGAACTTCTTGACCTGAAGGAAATGAATGGCTATAGTGGAGTTAATCACCAGGCTCCCAAAGGTGCATGATTGTACGTGAAGCTGTACTGTAACAGGCGTGCTCAGTAGAGTTCCAGGCCCTGTTGTAATGCAGCGCTTCTTGGGAAAATCCATTTCACCCCCAATTATTGTGAGGACTGCAGCTAAGCTCGAAGGGAATCGGACATTCTGAAGAGTGATGGTGGAAAATGATGTCAGCATCCCAGCTAATAATCTGCCAGCACAGTCTCCCTGTGAGCACCACTATCCTGGGAGTGTCTAGTGGCAGTTTCCACATTGGCAGCAGATGTCTGGCTGTGGCAAAATGGGCAGGCCAGAGACGACACAGCATGCTTTCCTTTACCCTTCCTAGGCCAAGGACATGGTAGGCAATCTGCCAGGGTGGCAGCAGCATATCTCCTTCCCTGGACATAATTTTAACTTGCGTTGTCCAAGGTAAGTGAAAGAATACTACTACTAATAAAAACGTCTTAACAGAATGTCTAAAGCTTAAAAGGAAGGGAACCAAGGAGGGAGATGCATAATGTAAGTGTTGCAAAACAAACCCAATTTTGCATCCCAGCCAGACACACCATTGAAAGTGGACTGCAGAGCATTCCATCTCTCTTCAGTAACATCTACATTCTTGATGACAAGATGAAGGCATACATGGGCTATTTTTTCTTTATTGAAGGGATAGAATAACATGACAAGGCAACAACCTTCTGCTCCAGCCATCCTTGCTTTATTACCATCATCATCATCAATTGCAGTTCTCTACTGCCCCATAGTCAAAGCTTTTTGGGTGGTTTACATAAGATTAATTAAAAATATACAGAAAAACTATAAAAACATGCAGCATTCATAAGAACATACATAAAAAAACAACTATAAACAACTTGCTTCTTTCTGCCTATTATGCAATTCCAATGTGAGGAGGCTGCCCTCTGCCATCCCCAATTGTACCTGAAAAGAAGCCTAGGCAGGTGCAATTGAATTGGCCCACCTTTGTCAGCACCTGATGAACCTGATAGCTACTTCTCCATAAAATTCCAGATACATTGATATTGATATATCAGCAATCCCCAACCTGGTACCCTCCTGATGTTTTCAAATTCAACTCCCACCAGCATGGCCAATGGTCAGAAATACTGGGGATGGTAGTCCAAAACCTCTGGAAGGTACTAGGTTGGAAAGGTTGTGGTCTATAAAGCAGAGCCAGGCAAATGTGCCTCGAGTGAATTTGTTTTTTCCCTGTATACCTGAATTTAACTGTATTTGCTCAAACAAGTTTTTATTAAATATGGAATCTCATTCAATGTGTATGAGCTTTTGACCTTGGAGATTTCCCCACACTCAGCTCCATCTCCAGGAAGGATCCATCAGGATGCCAGTAAAGTATCATTAAGCCCCCTTCTATCAGGGCACCATCACTAAGCTGAGATGTCCCCATGAAGGGGACTCTGGCTGTGTGTAACACAGTTTTATGTCAGCCATGTGCTCATGGGCTTGGCAGCCTTCCCAACATACAACTCAAAGCAGCAAACAAACACCTGAAAGCAAGCAAAACACAAATATAAATTCCAAAACTATAGCCCCATACATGAGTATCTTCTTCCTCGGACTACTTAATGAATTCCATAGTGGTTCCAAAAAGGTCAATTGGGCTCCCTCGACCATTCTATTTTGTACGGACAATTTCTTTACTGGCCCCATTTCAGAACTCATGGTTCTGAGGGCTATGGCTGTAGAGTTCCCCAGTTCTTCTAGAGAGGTGGATAATTTTAAAATAGCCATGTGATTGGCACCTGCCTCATGAAAGGGAACAGCTCCTCTGAGGTACATTTCTATTGTTGCTCCTCCCTTAGCATTGAGATAATTGAGAATCTAGTGAGCAGGAAAGGATTTCAGGACTCTCCCAGAGGAGAAAATATATAAGAGGGAACACAGGCCAGTGTAATTATATGGAAGCATTTTATGGACACTTTCTCTGCATTGCCAAAATGCTCCAGTCTGGCAGATCCCTTCCAAGACAGTCTGGCCACTGTGTAGATCATATATGCATAGACAAATATGAACTAGACAGTGGCCAGACTGTCTTGGAAGGGATCTGCCAGACTCCTGCTTTTTCCTTGAACAAGCACTATTCTCTAGCTCAACTGAGCATATATTTGGTGGCCAGTCTCTGCTAGATGCAGCTCCCCCCTTGTATCTATATGTGTAAAATCTCATCCCCTGCTTAGACATGCAGGTTGCTTACCTGTAACTGTAGTTCTTCGAGTGGTCATCTGTGCAGTCACACATATGGGCTCGCGCCGACGCCGAGCCTACTTCCGGGAAACTTCACTAGCTAGATAGAGTTTTGGCGGGAACCCCTCCCCCACCATCCACCGCGCATGCTCAGGGTTCCCGCTCTAACTTACCTCAGTTCCCTGAGACCGCTTGGCCTCGCAACTAAGGCATTAATGTACGAAATCAAACAAGAGCATGGCGAATCAACTTGACGTCACAACAGCGATGCCAAGAGGGGATGGTGGGAGGGTTGTGTGACTGCACAGATGACCACTCGAAGAACTACAGTTACAGGTAAGCAACCTGCATTTCTTCTTCGTGGTCTCTGTGCATCACACATATGGGCGAATAACAAGCAAAACTTACCGGAGGTGGGTAGGCACGCTGCTTGATCATTGGCAAATCGAGGAGAGGACCGCCCTTCCAAAAGAGGAGTCCTGTCGAGCTCTGACATCAAGGCGATAATGCTTAACAAACGTGGAAGCATTAGTCCAGGTAGCTGCCTTGCAGAGATCAGTCAGCGAAGCCCCCTGGAGCAACGCCGAAGACGTTGCTTGCGCCCTAGCAGAATGCGCCGTCAACTGGAACGGCGGGTCCCGCTTTGCTATCTGGTAGGCCAACGTAATAGTTTGTACTACCCACTTGGATATGCGTTGAGAAGAAACAGGCAGTCCTTTGGATACTCCTCCATAACAAATAAACAACTTGCGAGATTTCCTGAAAGTCTCAGTTCTGGACTTATAAAATGCTAGCGCCCTTCTAACGTCCAATGCATGCAACGTTGCAGTCAACGGGTCAGATGAGGACTTGAAGAACGTGGGTAAGACAATGTCCTGACTTATGTGGAACATTGAGGAAACTTTAGGGACAAACCTCGGGTCCGGCCTCAGAACTACCCTATCCCTAAAAAACTGTAAGTAGGGAGGGTCTATTAGTAATGCTGCCAATTCCGAAACACGTCTTGCAGACGTTATAGCAACCAGGAAAAGAGTTTTAAGTGTTAACAACCGAATATCTATGGTAGCTAACGGTTCAAAAGGTTTTGATGTGAGTATAGTGAGAACCAAAGATAGGCTCCACTGTGGAACTACTGGACGGATAGTAGGGAACAAATTATTCAAACCTCTCAAAAAAGTTCTTGCCATGGGATGTGTAAACACGGAAAAACCGTCCACCAACCCATGGTTGGCCGCGATGGCAGACAGGTATACACGGATGGAAGCCGGCTTTAGTCCTTCCGAGTGTAGAGAATAAAGGAAGGAAACGATGTTAGGCAAATCTGCTGTCAAAGGATCAAAGGCATTGATCAGTGCATAATCTTGGAAACGTCTCCATTTTCTATCGTATGACAGCCTGGTTGAGGGCTTACGAGCAGCCTTTAAAATATCCTTCACTTCTTCTGACAAACGGAGGTCGTTCCATGACGCCGGATTCTCCACGCCGTTAGGTGCAGAGCGTGGGCCTCGGGGTGCAGGATTTTCCCTCCCTCCCTGGAGAGGAGGTTGGGGAGACGTGGAAGGTGCCACACTTCCGACCTCGCTAGTTTGAGTAGCGGCGTGAACCAAGGCTGCCTTGGCCACCACGGTGCTATCACTATAGCATTTGCATTGCTTCGCCTGACTTTGGCCACTGCCAAGGCCATCATAGGAAACGGAGGGAAGATATAAAGAAGCCCCTTCGACCAGTCCCATTGCATGGCGTCCCCCAACGACGCCCGTCCTATGCCCGCTCTTGAGCAGAACGCTGGGCACACCGTGTTGGCAGGTGTTGCAAATAGGTCGATGCTCGGGACTCCCCAACGAGCAAATAGACGGTCCAGGATATGAGGGGAGAGTTCCCATTCGTGGGTGTCGTTGAACGTTCTGCTTAAGTCGTCCGCTATGACATTCTCCGTTCCCGCAATATGTAATGCCGACAGTAGCATATTGTGGGAAATTGTCCATTGCAAAATGTCCATCACAAGACGAAGGAGGTGATGTGACCGTGTCCCGCCCTCCTTGTTCAAATACCAGACTACTGTGGTATTGTCTGTTAAAATGCGAACATGGTGTCCTTTCAGGTGAGGGGAAAAGGCTTGCAGAGCCTTTTTGACCGCCAAGAGCTCTAATATGTTTATATGAAGGCGGGCTTCTGAAGGTGACCATCTTCCTTGTGTTACTAGATCGCCGTGGTGAGCACCCCAACCTGCTAACGACGCATCGGTTGTGACTATGCGAGACGGTGCCGGAGTGGTAAACGGCATTCCCCGAGACAGATTGTGATCGTCCGACCACCATCGGAGTGAGTCTCTTACAGACAGCGGTACGGTAAGTATTAACTTGTGGGGGTTCTGCACAGGGGAGTAGTGCTGGAGCAGAAACTGTTGGAGAGGCCGCATGCGTAGCCTTGCCCAACGTACGACAAACACGCTCGCTGCCATTAATCCCAGCAGCCTTAAAATCTGAAAAGCTGAGATTCGGGGTCTCCGTCTGAGCTTCTCCACAAGTTGTCGCAGGACCATAGCCCTGTTCGCTGGAAGAAACGCTCTTTCCACAGAGGAATCCAGAGTAACTCCTATGAATTGTATCTGACGTGCTGGCCTGGTGACTGACTTTTTGTAATTTATCTGCAGCCCCAGCGACGAAAGAAGAGTGATTACGTCGTGGACGTCGGCGAGGGCCTGGCTTCTGGAGGCGGAGACGATGAGCCAATCGTCCAGGTACGGGTACACCTCGATGTTGTTTGATCGAAGGTGCGCGCAAACCACCGACATGCACTTGGTGAACACTCTTGGTGCAGATTTTAGCCCAAAGGGCAGGACAGAAAACTGGTACGCTTGTTGTCCTATGATAAACCGGAGGTAACGTCGGTATAACGGATGAATGGCGATGTGGAAATATGCATCCTTTAAGTCTATTAATGTGAACCAGCTGCCCTCCGTTAACATTGGAAGAACTGACGCCAGAGTGATCATTCGAAATTTTTTGGTTCGTATGAACTTGTTCAAAACTCTGAGATCCATAATGGGACGAAGACCCCCGTCCCTTTTTGGCACCGTAAAATACCGGGAATAAAATCCTGAGTGGAGATGGTGTGGCTTCACCCTTGTAATTGCCCTCTTGCGGAGCAGTTCGGTGGTTTCTTTTGCTAAGATTATAGATGGTGGTGTAGATTTTATGGTACCAAGAGGAGGAGAGGCTTCGAGCTCCATTCTGTACCCCTCCGCGATGATTTTTAATACCCAAGCATCCGATGTTATTGATGCCCAGGTCTGTAGGAAAGGTTGGAGTCTGTTCGCTTGGTCTCCGAGCTGTATTGGCGTCAAGTCAAAGACGGCGCTTGTTCGACTGTTGGTGTTTGGTGCGTTGCTGGAAATGGCCTGTGGACCTACGCTGTTGGAATGGCCTAGACGTGTCTGGAGGATAGCGCTGACCTCTCTCCTGCTGCTGTTGTTGTCTGTAAGGTACAGGCCTGTACCATTTACGTTGCCTATAAGGCTGCTGAGTCGGCTGGGAACTCATTTTCTTTGCCGTCATTCTGGCTTTGTGGAGGGTATCCATAGTCGCATCCGTCTCAGAGTTGAAAAGACCCTCCCCGTCAAAGGGGAGATCTTCAATTCGGTTTTTAGTTTCCTGAGGCAGCATGGCCGAACGTAGCCACGCGTGGCGGCGCAATGCTACTGCTCCAACCATCGCCTTAGACAGACAGTCAGTGATATGGCGAGCAGTTGTGAGTTCCTGCCTTGACAGTCTGATGGCCTCAGCTTGAAAAACGCGAGCTAGCTCCCGCTGGTCTTCCGGAAGGTAGTCCGTCAGGGATGAGACCTTCTCCCAGAGGAACAACTGGTACCGTGCCATTAATGCCATATAATTGTTCACTTTGACGCCCAGTGATGTGGATGCATAAATACGTCGTCCATATGCATCCAATTTCCGGCCCTCTTTGTCTATGGGTGCAGAGTGTGTACGACCTGACTTGCCTTGTGAGGCCTCCACCACAACCGAGTTCGGCTTTGGGTGATGGAACAGGCACGGTGCATGATCCTGTTTTACCTTGTAAATTGCGTCTAAGCGCTTTGACGTCGGGCCCACCGTAGCAGGGTGTTCCCAAGATTGCTTTAAAGTCTTTAGCAAGGCCTTAACCATTGGCACAGTCACTTGTGGAGATGGTTCTGTAGACATGACATTGTAAATGCCATCATCTGAATCTTCAGTAGGCTGTTGACAGTCTAAATTAAGAGACTGAGCAAGCCGCAACATTTGCTCCGAAAAACTCCCCATTTCCATCGTTGGGGATGCCCTGTCCTCTGTGCCGACAGTGTCCAAAGGGGACGGTTCAGACGGGCGAACAGATGGAGATGATGAAGAGTCGGAAACGTAATCCTCGAAAGATTGTGACGGCTGTCGATGCCGAACCGATAACCGATCCCGGTTGGTCGGTACCGCTAGAGCCGATAACTCCCGACTATGCTGCGATAACGATGCCGTGCGACGTGGAGGAACAGGTGGTGGAGATTGTGCCGCTCGCTGGCGAACCGGAGAGTGGGTGCCCCGAAGCCGCCGACCCGTGTATGGGTCAAACAGATAGCGGCCGTGATCAGACGGCCGCGAGCGGGCAGAACAACCTCCCATTCTCGAGATCGGGACCTCGATCTGGACGTCGACATCGAAGACCCTTGTCGAGATCGATGAGCTCGACGTCGATGGATGTCACTCCGCTCAGCGGGTTGCTGCGGCTCCGCCGGTAGCGATCGCTCGGTATCGGACGCGATGAGGATCGGTCCAGGCGACGGCAACGAACGTGAAGGCGACTGGGCCGGTGGCTGTGGCAACTGCACCATCGGAGTTGGCGGAGTGCGGAGCGGAGGTGACAGAGAAGGGGTGTGCCTTTTCGGTGCCGAAAGTGCCGGAAAAAACTCTGGACGCAGAGACGACTGTGAGGTCGAACCCATCGAGGACGTGCGCTGCCTCGATGCCGATGATTGTGTCGGTAACGAGGCGGGCTTGTGCACCATTGCCACAACCTCGAACGTTGAAGACGGTACCGACGCCGGGCGTTGTTTCGACTTTTTTGATGTCGACGGTTTCGAGGATGGACGCGACTTCGCCGCCGAAGGGGTCTTTGATTTTTTTGTCCTCTTAGCAGGAGGAGGAGATAAGGAGGGTGAAAACCCCGATAGTGATGCCGGTTGCCCAACCTGAGGATGGGACGAAGCCGGAGATGCTGGGGCCGAAGGACCTCGACTCTCCCCAGAAACAGGCTCTTGCATTGCCGCTGGTCGCGGTTGATCTACCGCTGAAAGGGCTTTAGACCATAAAAGACTGCGAAGCCGGTCTGCCCTATTTCGTCTCGTCTGCCTCGAAAAACGCATGCAGTGTGCGCAAGAGTCAACGATATGGGTCTCCCCCAGACAAAAAAGGCAGAGAGAATGACCGTCAGTGAGGGCAATTTTTGCCCTACACCGGGAGCACCTCCTGAAGAGAGCGGATTGCGCCATAAGATGGCGGCTTCTAGAAAAATAACTATTCTCTCAGGCAACTATCCTAACAACAATCAATTTTAAGATATATATATATATATATATATTTTTTTTAACTAACTAACTATGTAATATAGAACACAACTCTATCTAACTAACAACTAAATAAACTATTCTTCTTTCTTACAGGTTCAAGAATTGAAGAGGAAGTCTCCCGCGAGGCTAACAGTGAAGCGGTCGAAGAAGAACTGAGGTAAGTTAGAGCGGGAACCCTGAGCATGCGCGGTGGATGGTGGGGGAGGGGTTCCCGCCAAAACTCTATCTAGCTAGTGAAGTTTCCCGGAAGTAGGCTCGGCGTCGGCGCGAGCCCATATGTGTGATGCACAGAGACCACGAAGAAGAACTTGCGAGGTACACTGGGTCCCATTAGCATATGGGGAGAGAGTATTATGCTGGAGAGTAAAAAGAGTTAATTGTCCACCAGTGATTGTTCAGGGTTTTGTTACTTGGGGCCTACATCCAGGAGACATTTTCCCCATCCCACTTAGGACTGGCCGAGACTGAAACTATGGGCAGGCCACCGTCAGCCCGTGAGAACAGACCCAGTAGTGGGTCCTGTTCTGTGCCTACTTCTATCTGCTTTTACATGATTGAGAAAAGTGTTGCCTGAGTAGAGGGAACTCACAGGGGTTACTAATGGAAAGACTAATAGCAGGATTTCCTTCATCATGAGAATTCTATCAACATAATTATTGTAACAATAATAATGACTATAAAAAGCAAATACACTAAGTAAGGCCAGCATGACTGAACCCATGAATAACTAGTTTCTAAACCAAAGGTTTTGCTGGAGAGAAAACCTGGCAGTTCAGTTTCTTCAACCTCACTCTGATGTCTCCCAAAGGGGTAGCCATTCATCTGGCGGTCTTGGGAAATCTGTCCACATCTACAGTCAGCTTTTTCTGGGCTGGGCAGCCTGCGTCGCTCCGTTGGGGATCGCTGTCTCTGTCCCTGGCTGTCATCTCTTGACTGGCGTCGGCAGTCACTCTTTTGCAGTGCGAGGTGTGGACGCAGCTGTTGCAGCCCTCACGCTTAACAGTGGCGTTGGTCCCAAGAAGCACCTGATACGGACCTTTCCACCTTGGTTGCAGGACGTTCTTCCTTTGAAATGATTTGATGTAGATCCAATCTCCAGGCTGGAGGAAATGGCTGCTCTTGCCTTTCTCTGGTGGTCGACGCACTCTTTTGGCTACCTGTGAATGAGAAGCTTGAACACACCTCATTAGGTTCTTGCAATAGTCAGACAGCAGTTTGTCTGCTAGCTCAGCCTGGCAAACCAGTTTAATTATGCTGTTAATCATGGCATTATACACTGCATATGGCTCAGAATATACTGGAGGTATGGGTTTTCCTCTCCTCCGAAACATGGTGTGTCCTTATATCCTTGATATTCCCTTTTCTTAACTGCAAAAAGGGATTTCTTTAAATTCCAAGACCCCCAGGTGATCAGGCTGGAAGTCTGGATTTCATGAGGAGGAGTCAGGAAACTCAACCAGTCTCCAAGGGAGGAAAAAGCCACATCATGCCTTGCAACAAGGTCACAACACATTTAGGGTATAAAGAAATACTCTATGTGGTAATAAACTTTACATTTTTTACTTACAGAGGTGGTAAGATCCACTTTTCTAAGTCTGTTTTGCTGAGTCTCACAGAAGTCCTGGGCTGGGATTCGAGCATGCTCCAGACCCACGGTTCCACCCAAAGGGGAGGCCAAGCCAATAGGGATTTCAAAAGGTCCCATACCTTGGTGCGCGCTGGGATGGTGGTCCCAAAAGGGTTTCAACTAATGTGGTCCTGATGAGTGTTGTCGAATCCCAGACGAGGACCCCAAGTATTGTCGTGGATTTCCAAGGCACTGACGAAGAGACCAGTGAGACCCAAGCAACACCATTATTTTTGGCAGCAAAAAAGAGTTAACCCAGCTGTGGGCTGAACCCCAGTAGGAGAGAGGAGGGCCAGATAACCGCTATAGTAGGCTTTTTATACTACTGAGCAAAGAATCTCAGTGTGCATCTCTCTTTTCCATGAGAACTAACTAACTAAATACATTATGAACTCATCCTTCAAGATTAGAAACCTATGTTCTATTACTTCCAGTCAGTTGCTGTCCAGGAGGATGGTTCAGATGGGTTGTTGAGAGTCCAGGAGTCAGCAAGGTCCAGAAAAGAAAGGTGATAGGGAGAAGTTAACTCACAGTTGATTGAAGCAGAGATCTGGTTCTGTCTGGGAAGATTTATGGCGGGATGTTAAGAAGGGAAGCTCCCTAATATGGTCAGTGTTGCTTTCAAGGAAAGCCCCATGCAATGACCGCTTCTTCTTCTCTGCTGCCACATCCGAGCCAAAGGTGTGTGTAGAGATGAAGCATCTCTGGTTCTGCTTCCTGCACTTGGAGGAGTCTATGAATGACATTGGATGTGTTATGTTGCACTGCCAAGGTTTCCAGGAAGTGCTGTCAAACACAGCTCCAGCTGTCTGCCGAGCCCCCGCTATGCCGGCTCCCCCCTCCACTATCTCCTCTGATACTTCTTCCTCCAGGTAAAAGCATGACATCCATGAAGGACATGCTAGCCATCTGAAACACAGTTCTGAGTCAGCAAGCCCCATAAAGGGGCAGGCATGGTACGTCTCAATCCCTGGTATCCCAGCGAACGGGAAGCTGGCAGTGTTTAACACAGATCGAAGTCAGCCAACCCCGTGAAGGGGCGGGAAGGGTAGGTCTAAGTCCCTGGCATCCCAATGTATGGGACGCTGGCTGCATGTAACACAGCTCTAAGTAAGCCAGCCCCATGAAGGGGAGAGCAGGATGGGTTTAAGATCCTGGCATCCCAACGAATGGGTCGCTGGCTGCGTTTAACACAGCTCTAAGACAGCCTGCCCAATGAAGGGGCAGGCCTGGTAGGCCTAAGTTCCTGGCATCCAAAAGTATTGGACGCTGGCTGTGTTTAACACAGCTCTAAGTCAGCCAGCCCCGTGAAAGGGCAGGCAGGGTGGGTCTAAGTCCCTGGTATCCCAACGAACGGGACGCCGGCTGCGTTTAACAAAGCTCTAAGTCAGCCTGCCCCATGAAGGGGCAGGCAGGATAGGCCTAAGTTCCAGGCATCCAAAAGTATTGGACGCTGGCTGTGTTTAACACAGCTCTAAGTCATCCTGCCCCATGAAGGAGAGGGCAGGGTGGGTCTAAGTCCCTGGCATCCCAACGAACGGAACGCCGGCTGCGTTTAACACAGCTCTAAATCAGCCAGCCCTGTAAAGGGGAGGGAGGGTGGGTCTAAGTCCCTGGCATCCCAACCAACGGAACGCCGGCTGCGTTTAAGACAGCTCTAAGTTAGCCAGCCCCGTGAAAGGTCGGGCAGGGTAGGTCTAAGTCCCTGGCATCCCAACGAACGGAACGCCGGCTGCATTTAACACAGCTCTAGGACAGCCTGCCCAATGAAGGGGCAGGCCAGGTAGGCCTAACTTCCTGGTATCCAAAAGTATTGGACTCTGGCTGTGTTTAACACAGTTCTAAGTAATGCTCCCTCATGAAGGGGCGGGCAGGGTGGGTGTAAGTCCCTAGCATCCGAACGGACGTGCTACTGGCTGTGTTTAACACAGCTCTAAGTCAGTCAGCCCCGTGAAGGGGTGGGCAGGGTGGGTCTATGTCCCTGAAATCCCAAAGAATTGGACACTGGTTGCGTTTAACACACCTCTGGGTCAGCCAGCCCCGTGAAGAGGCGGACAGGGTGGGTCTAAGTCCCTGGCATCCGAAGGAACGGGACGCTGGCTGCGTTTCATACAGCTCTATCTCAGCCACCCCATGAAGGAGAGAGCAGGGTGGGTTTAAGATCCTGGCATCCCAACGAATGGGACGCTGGCTGTGTTTAACACAGTTCTAAGACAGCCTGCACCATGAAGGGGTAGGCAGGGTGGTTCTAAGTCCCTGGCATCCCAAAGAACGGGACGGCGGCTGCGTTTAACACAGCTCTAAGTCAGCCAGCCCAGGGAAGGAGAGGGCAGGGTGGGTCTAAGACACTGGCCTCCCAAGAACGGGACATGGGCTGCCTTTAACACACCTCTGGGTCAGCCAGCCCTGTGAAAGGGTGGGCAGGTTAGGTCTAAGTCCCTGGCATCCCATCGAACGGGATGCCGGCTGCGTTTAACACAGCTCTAAGTCATCCTGCCCCATGAAGGGGCAGGCAGGATAGGCCTAAATTCCTGGCATCCAAAAGAATTGGACGCTGGCTGTGTTTAACACAGCTCTAAGTCATCCTGCCCCATGAAGGAGAGGGCAGGTTGGGTCTAAGTCCCTGGCATCCAAACGAATGGGATGCCGGCTGTGTTTAACACAGCTATAAGTCAGCCAGCCCAGGGAAGGAGAGGGCAGGGTATGTTTAAGTCCCTGGCATCCGAACGAATGGGACACCGGCTGTATTTAACACAGCTCTGAGTCAGCCAGCCCCGTGAAAGGGCGGGCAGGGTAGGTCTAAGACCCTGGCATCACAACGAACGGGATGCTGGCTGCATTTAACACAGCTGTAAGACAGCCTGCCCAATGAAGGGGCAGGCCGGGTAGGCCTAAGTGCCTGGAATCCAAAAGTATTGGACTCTGGCTGTGTTTAACACAGCTCTAAGTAATCCTGCCCCATGAAGGGGAAGGCAGGGTGGGTCTAAGACACTGGCCTCCCAAGAATGGGACGCCGGCTGCGTTTAACAGAGCTCTAAGACAGTCAGCCCCGTAAAAGGTCGGGCAGGGTGGGTCTAAGTCTCTGGCATCCGAATGAACGGGACACCGGCTGCGTTTAACACAGCTCTAAGTCAGCCTGCCCCGTGAAGGAGAGGGCAGGGTGGGTCTCTGGCTTCCGAATGAATGGGACACCGGCTGCGTTTAACACAGCTCAGAGCCAGCCAGCCCCGTGAAAGGGCGGGCAGGGTTGGTCTAAGACCCTGGCACCCAACGAACGGGACGCTGGCTGCGTTTCATACAGCTCTATCTCAGCCAGCCCCATGAAGGGGAGAGCAGGGTGGGTTTAAGATCCTGGCATCCCAACGAACGGGACGCTGGCTGTGTTTAACACAGTTCTAAGACAGCCTGCCCCATGAAGGGGTAGGCAGGGTGGTTCTAAGTCTCTGGCATCCCAATGAATGGGACACTGGCTGCGTTTAACACACCTCTGGGTCAGCCAGACCCGTAAAGAGGCGGGCAGGGTGGGTCTAAGACCCTGGCATCCCAATGAACGGGACACTGGCTGCGTTTAACACAGCTCTAAAACAGCCTGCCCAATGAAGGGGCAGGCCTGGTAGGTCTAAGTTCCTGGCATCCAAAAGTATTGGACTCTGGCTGTGTTTAACACAGCTCTAAGTAATCCTGCCCCATGAAGGGGCGGGCAGGGGATGTTTAAGTCCCTGGCATCCGAACGAACGGGTCACCGGCTGCATTTAACACAGCTCTAAGTCAGCCAGCCCAGGGAAGGAGAGGGCAGGGTGGGTCTAAGACCCTGGTATCCCAACGAAAGGGACATTGGCTGCCTTTAACACACCTCTGGGTCAGCCAGCCCTGTGAAGGGGCGGGCAGGGTAGGTCTAAGTCCCTGGCATCCCAACGAACGGGATGCCAGCCACGTTTAATACAGCTCTATCACAGCCAGCCCCATGAAGGGGAGAGCAGGGTGGGTTGAAGATCCTGGCATCCCGACAAATGGGACGCTGGCTGCATTTAAAACAGCTCTAAGACAGCCTGCCCAATGAAGGGGCAGGCCGGGTGGGTCTAAGTTCCTGGCATCCAAAAGTATTGGACTCTGGCTGTGTTTAACATAGCTCTAAGTAATCCTGCCCCGTGAAGGGGCGGGCAGGGTAGGTCTAAGACCCTGGCATCACAACGAACGGGATGCTGGCTGCGTTTAACACAGCTCTAAGACAGCCTGCCGAATGAAGGGGCAGGCCAGGTAGGCCTAAGTTCCTGGCATCCAAAAGTATTGGACGCTGGCTGTGTTTAACATAGCTCTAAGTAATCCTGCCCCATGAAGGGGAGGGCAGGGGATGTTTAAGTCCCTGACATCCGACCGAATGGGACGATGGCTGCGTTTAACACAGCTCTAAATCAGTCAGCCCTGTGAAGAGGCGGGCAGAGAGGGTGGGTCTAAGTCCCTGGCATCCCAAGGAATGGAACGCCGGCTGCGTTTAACACAGCTCTGAGTCAGCCAGCCCCGTGAAAGGGTGGGCAGGGTAGGTCTAAGACCCTGGCATCACAATGAACGGGACGCCGGCTGCGTTTAACACAGCTCTAAGACAGCCTGCCCAATTAAGGGGCAGGCCGGGTAGGCCTAAGTTCCTGGCATCCAAAAGTATTGGACTCTGGCTGTGTTTAACACAGTTCTAAGTAATGCTCCCCCATGAAGGGGCGGGCAGGGTGGGTGTAAGTCCCTAGCATCCGAACGGACGTGCTACTGGCTGTGTTTAACACAGCTCTAAGTCAGTCAGCCCCGTGAAGGGGTGGGCAGGATAGGCCTAAATTCCTGGCATCCAAAAGAATTGTACGCTGGCTGTGTTTAACACAGCTCTAAGTCATCCTCCCCATGAAGGAGAGGGCAGGTTGGGTCTAAGTCCCTGGCATCCAAACGAATGGGACGCCGGCTGTGTTTAACACAGCTATAAGTCAGCCAGCCCAGGGAAGGAGAGGGCAGGGTATGTTTAAGTCCCTGGTATCCAAAAGTATTGGACTCCGGCTGCGTTTAACACAGCTCTAAGTCATCCTGCCCCACGAAGGGGAAGGCAGGGTGGGTCTAAGACCCTGGCATCCCAACAAATGGGTTGCTGGCTGCATTTAACACAGCTCTAAGTCAGCCACCCCAGGGAAGGAGAGGGCAGGGTATGTTTAAGTCCCTGGCATCCGAACGAATGGGACACGAGCTGTATTTAACACAGCTCTATCTCAGCCAGCCCTGTGAAGAGGCGGGCAGGATGGGTTTAAGACCCTGGTATTCCTACAAATGGGATACTGGCTGCATTTAATACAGCTCTATCTCAGCCAGCCCAGTGAAGGGGCGGGCAGGGTGGGTCTAAGTCCCTGGTATCCCAATGAACGGGACACTGGCTGCGTTTAACACAGTTCTAAGTCAACGAGCCCCATGAAGGGGCGGGCAGGATAGGCCTAAATTCCTGGCATCCAAAAGAACTGGACGCTGGCTGTGTTTAACACAGCTCTAAGTCATCCTGCCCCATGAAGGGGCAGGCAGGATAGGCCTAAGTTCCTGCATCCAAAGGAATTGGATGCTGGCTTTGTTTAACACAGCTCTAAGTCAACCTGCCCCATGAAGGAGAGGGCAGAGTATGTTTAAGTCCCTGGCATCCGAACGAATGGGACGCCTGCTGCATTTAACATAGCTCTAAAGCAGTCAGCTCCGTAAAGGGGAGAGAGGGTGGGTCTAAGTCCCTGGCATCCCAACGAACGGAACGCCGGCTGCGTTTAACACAGCTCTGAGTTAGCCAGCCCAGGGAAGGAGAGGGCAGGGTATGTTTAAGTCCCTGGCATCCGAACGAATGGGACACCGGCTGTATTTAACACAACTCTGAGTCAGCCAGCCTCGTGAAAGGGAAGGCAGGGTAGGTCTAAGACCTTGGCATCACAGTGAACGGGATGCCGACTGCATTTAACACAGTTCTAAGACAGCCTGCCCAATGAAGGGGCAGGCCTGGTAGGCCTAAGTTCCTGGCATCCAAAAGTATTGGACTCTGGCTGTGTTTAACATAGCTCTAAGTAATCCTACCCCATGAAGGGGAGGGCAGGGGATGTTTAAGTCCCTGACATCCGAACGAACGGGTCAACGGCTGCATTTAACACAGCTCTAAGTCAGTCAGCCCCGTGAAGGGGAGGGAGGGTGGGTGGGTGTCCCTGGCATCCCAACGAACGGAACGGCGGCTGCGTTTAACACAGCTCTAAGTCAGCCAGCCCAGGGAAGGAGAGGGCAGGGTGGGTCTAAGACCCTGGTATCACAACGAAAGGGGCATTGGCTGCCTTTAACACACCTCTGGGTCAGCCAGCCCTGTGAAGGGGCGGGCAGGGTAGGTCTAAGTCCCTGGCATCCCAACGAACGGGATGCCGGCCACGTTTAATACAGCTCTATCACAGCCAGCCCCATAAAGGGGAGAGCAGGGTGGGTCTAAGACACTGGCATCCCGACAAATGGGACGCTGGCTGCATTTAAAACAGCTCTAAGACAGCCTGCCCAATGAAGGGGCAGGCCTGGTAGGCCTAAGTTCCTGGCATCCAAAAGTATTGCACGCTGGCTGTGTTTAACACAGCTCCAAGTAATCCTGCCCCGTGAAGGGGCGGGCAGTGTGGGTCTAAGTCCCTGGCATCCGAAGGAACGGGACGCTGGCTGCGTTTCATACAGCTCTATCTCAGCCACCCCATGAAGGAGAGAGCAGGGTGGGTTTAAGATCCTGGCATCCCAACGAATGGGACGCTGGCTGTGTTTAACACAGTTCTAAGACAGCCTGCACCATGAAGGGGTAGGCAGGGTGGTTCTAAGTCCCTGGCATCCCAAAGAACGGGACGGCGGCTGCGTTTAACACAGCTCTAAGTCAGCCAGCCCAGGGAAGGAGAGGGCAGGGTGGGTCTAAGACACTGGCCTCCCAAGAACGGGACATGGGCTGCCTTTAACACACCTCTGGGTCAGCCAGCCCTGTGAAAGGGTGGGCAGGTTAGGTCTAAGTCTCTGGCATCCCATCGAACGGGATGCCGGCTGCGTTTAACACAGCTCTAAGTCATCCTGCCCCATGAAGGGGCAGGCAGGATAGGCCTAAATTCCTGGCATCCAAAAGAATTGGACGCTGGCTGTGTTTAACACAGCTCTAAGTCATCCTGCCCCATGAAGGAGAGGGCAGGTTGGGTCTAAGTCCCTGGCATCCAAACGAATGGGACGCCGGCTGTGTTTAACACAGCTATAAGTCAGCCAGCCCAGGGAAGGAGAGGGCAGGGTATGTTTAAGTCCCTGGCATCCGAACGAATGGGACACCGGCTGTATTTAACACAGCTCTGAGTCAGCCAGCCCCGTGAAAGGGCGGGCAGGGTAGGTCTAAGACCCTGGCATCACAACGAACGGGATGCTGGCTGCATTTAACACAGCTGTAAGACAGCCTGCCCAATGAAGGGGCAGGCCGGGTAGGCCTAAGTGCCTGGAATCCAAAAGTATTGGACTCTGGCTGTGTTTAACACAGCTCTAAGTAATCCTGCCCCATGAAGGGGAAGGCAGGGTGGGTCTAAGACACTGGCCTCCCAAGAATGGGACGCCGGCTGCGTTTAACAGAGCTCTAAGACAGTCAGCCCCGTAAAAGGTCGGGCAGGGTGGGTCTAAGTCTCTGGCATCCGAATGAACGGGACACCGGCTGCGTTTAACACAGCTCTAAGTCAGCCTGCCCCGTGAAGGAGAGGGCAGGGTGGGTCTCTGGCATCCGAATGAATGGGACACCGGCTGCGTTTAACACAGCTCAGAGCCAGCCAGCCCCGTGAAAGGGCGGGCAGGGTTGGTCTAAGACCCTGGCACCCAACGAACGGGACGCTGGCTGCGTTTAACACAGCTCTAAAACAGCCTGCCCAATGAAGGGGCAGGCCTGGTAGGTCTAAGTTCCTGGCATCCAAAAGTATTGGACTCTGGCTGTGTTTAACACAGCTCAAAGTCAGCCAGCCCCATGAAGGGGCGGGCAGGGTAGGTCTAAGACCCTGGCATCCTAACGAATGGGGCGCTGGCTGCGTTTCATACAGCTCTATCTCAGCCAGGCCCATGAAGGGGACAGCAGGGTGGGTTTAAGATCCTTGCATGCCAACGAATGGGTCGCTGGCTGCATGTAACACAGCTCTAAGACAGCCTGCGCAATGAAGGGGCAAGGCCTGGTAGGCGCAGGTTCCTAGCACCCAAAAGTATTGGACGCTGGCTGTGTTTAACACAGCTCTAAGTAATCCTGTGCCATGAAGGGGAAGGCAGGGTGGGTCTAAGACACTGGCCTCCCAAGAACGGGACGCCGGCTGCATTTCACAGAGCTCTAAGTCAGACTGTCCCATGAAGGGGCAGGCAGGATAGGCCTTAATTCCTGGCATCCAAAAGAATTGGACGCTGGCTGTGTTTAACACAGCTCTAAGTCATCCTGCCCCATGAAGGAGAGGGCAGGGTGAGTCTGAGTCCCTGGTATCCGAACGAATGGGACACCGGCTGCGTTTAACACAGCTCTAGGGCAGGCAGCCCGTGAAGGGGAGGGCAAGTTGGGTCTAAGTCCCTGGCATCCGAACGAATGGGACACCGGCTGCGTTTAACACAGCTCTAGGGCAGGCAGCCCGTGAAGGGGAGGGGAGGTTGGGTCTAAGTCCCTGGCATCCAAACGAATGGGACGCCGGCTGCGTTTAAGACAGCTCTAAATGAGCCAGCCCCATGAAGGGGCAGGCAGGATAGGCCTTAATTCCTGGCATCCAAAAGAATTGGACGCTGGCTGTGTTTAACACAGCTCTAAGTCATCCTGCCCCATGAAGAAGAGGGCAGGGTGGGTCTAAGTCCCTGGTATCCCAACAACGGGACGCCGGCTGCGTTTAACAAAGCTCTAAGTCAGCCAGCCCCGTGAAGGGGCGGGCAGGGTAGGTCTAAGACCCTGGCATCCCCACGAACGGGACGCTGGCTGCGTTTAATACAGCTCTATCTCAGCTAGCCCCATGAAGGGGAGAGCAGGGTGGGTTTAAGATCCTGGCATCCCTACGAATGGGTTGCTGCCTGCATTTAACACAGCTCTAAGACAGCCTGCCCAATGAAGGGGCAGGCCTGGTAGGCCTAAGTTCCTGGCATCCAAAAGTATTGCACGCTGGCTGTGTTTAACACAGCTCTAAGTAATCTTGCCCTATGAAGGGGCAGGCAGGGTGGGTCTTAGTCCCTGGTATCCCAATGAATGGGACACCAGCTGCGTTTAACACAGCTCTAAATCTGTCAGCCACGTAAAGGGGAGAGAGGGTGGGTCTAAATCCCTGGCATCCCTACGAATGGGTCGCTGGCTGCGTTTAACACAGCTCTAGGTAATCCTGCCCCATGAAGGGGAAGGCAGGGTGGGTCTAAGACACTGGCCTCCCAAGAATGGGACGCCGGCTGTGTTTAACACAGCTATAAGTCAGCCAGCCCCGTGAAGGGGCGGGCAGGGTGAGTCTAAGTCCCTGGCATCCCGACGAATGGGACGCTGGCTGCGTTTAACACAGATCTAAGTAATCCTGCCCCGTGAAGGGGTGGGCAGGATGGGCCTAAGACCCTGGCATCCCAACGAATGGGACACTGGCTGAGGTGAATACAGCTCTATCTCAGCCAGCCCAATGAAGGGGGGGCAGGGTGGTTCTAAGTCCTTGGCATCCCAACAAACGGGACGCCAGCTGTGTTTAACACAGCTCTAATTCAGCCAGCCAGCCCCGTGAAGGGGCGGATAGGGTAGGTTTAAGATCCTGGCATCCCAACGAATGGGACGCTGGCTGTATTTAACACAGCTCTATGTCAGCCAGTCCAGTGAAGGGGTGGGCAGGGTTTTCTAAGACCCTGGGATTCCAATGATCAGGACGCTGTCTGTGTTTAAGACAGCTCTAAGTCAGCCAACTCCATGAAGAGGCGACACTGTAGGTTTTATTTCCTGATGTATATAGGACTCTCACTAGTCTACAAATTACACGCTTACCTAGTGAGGAGTAATTGGAGTGAGAATCATTATCAAAGTCTTCAACTGATGTTTATGATCCTGATGGCTATTGTCATTCCTATGCACACTTACTTGTGAGAAACCAAATAGGTAACTG
Organism: Anniella stebbinsi; assembly: GCA_029215795.1. Classification (NCBI taxonomy): domain Eukaryota; kingdom Metazoa; phylum Chordata; class Lepidosauria; order Squamata; family Anniellidae; genus Anniella; species Anniella stebbinsi. The sequence goes on from JARDYH010000007.1 coordinate 14,078,330, forward strand.
AACATTGAGTGATAAATGTTAAGAGCTAGCATGGAGAAGCTTTTAACAACGAAGATCTTTGTGTGATTAATAAGAACTATTAAACCCACAAATAATGTTTTAAGGAAGAAAGCAAACAGCCAAATGCTGGAAGGATGCAAAAGGTTTAAACAATCTAGTATGGGCAATAGCACCCTGAAAGAAACTTTCTCAACCTTTTGAGAGTATTAAGGAGAGTAAAGAAAAGTGACATGCTTGCAACAGAATGCCGGTGTTTTATTAGACGCACGAACGAAATAAAAGCACCAACACAGTTTCCACATGCCTTTAATAGCTCATGGTTACAATAGTTTTTCAGGAGAAACATTAAAATACATAGTAATAAACAAACAGCCTTCCTTTTGATTTGGGACCTATCCTCCCATTTTAGAGTTTAAATTGGCCTAATAACTAATGTTAAGTTTGTACCATGTATTTATTGTGTTGGACTACAGCACTTTCTTTTTTAAAAATGTTTTATATGACTTATTACTTATTCCTTGCCTTTATGGTTTCTGTATTGTGTTGATATTTAAGTTTATTATTTACAAATGAAGTAAAATAAAATTCAATACACAGCCATTCAAACCACAAAATGCATTGCCCAATAATATGCAAAATATAATGTGAAAGCACAATTAGGAAGACAGGAAGGTATCTTGGTAAGGGTATTTAGCGCTATCACTGCCAACCAATCTTCCTTTTAATCACCCTTCCCTAATCCTTCCCCAACCTGGTGCCCTCCTGTTTCACAGTTAAAGATGTTGGGATTTACTTCTAATTAAGCACACGTAGGATTGTGTGTGAAACCCTAAAAATGACACAAACCAACTCTCACAAAGCTCTCTGGGCAGTTTACAACAATTCAAAACACAAAATGCATTATCAAATGCAATGCACAACAATTCAAACCACAAAATTCATTGTAAAGAAAATACAGTAAAAAAATGAAAATGCTCAATTAGGAAGCAAGGAAGAAACTTGGAAGGGATGTTTAGCCTATCACTGTCAGCCATATTTTGTCTTAACCACCCTTCCCCAACCTGGTGCCCTCCCATTTCACAGTTAAAGACATTGGGATTTACTTCTAAACACATGTAGGATTGTGTGCTCAACCCTAAAAATGACACAAACCAACCCTCAACAAAGCTCTCTGGGCAGGTCACAACAATTCAAACCACAAAATGCATTATGAAGTAAAATGCAATATGCAACAATTCATACCATAAAATGCATGATCAAATAAAATGCAATATGCAACAATTCAAACCACAACATGCATTGGAAAGGAAATGCAATAAAAAAATGCAAAATCCTCAATTAGGAAGCCAGGAAGCAATCTTGGTAAGGGGTATTTAGCCCTATCACTGCCAACCATTCTTCCTCTTAACCACCTTTCCCCAACCTGGTGCCCTCCCATTTCACAGTTAAAGACACTGGGATTTACTTCTAATTAAACACATGTAGGATAGTGTGATAAACCCTAAAAATGACAGCAACCAACTCTCACAAAGCTCTCTTGGCAATTCACACCAATTAAAACCACAAAATTCATTGCAAAATAAAATGCAATTCACTACAATTAAACCACAAAATGCTTTATGAATTAAAATGCAATATAAGATGTAAAAGCACAGTTAGGAATCAAGAAAAGAATCTTGGTAAGGGATGTTTAACCCTATCACTGTTGCAATTCTTCCTCTAAACCACCCTTCACCAACCTGGTGCCCTCCCATTTCACAATGAAAGAAATTGGGATTTACTTCTGAGTAAATTCACAACGATTGTGTAATAAATTCTAAAAATGCACACAAACCAACCCTTACAATGAAGCTGTTTGGCCAATTCACAACAATTAAAACCACAAAACACTTTATGAAATAAAACAATTCACAACAATTAAATCCATCAAAACTAATTACAAAATAAAACACAGATAACCAAATCTTTGAAGGATGCAAAATGTTTAAACATAAGAACATGGTATAATATAGTATGAGAAATAGCACTCAGAATTTTTCTCAACATTTGAGAGTATTAAGACAAAAGAAAAAAAAGACACTTTTGCAACAGAATGCCAGTGTTTTACTGCACAAACAAAATAACTGCACCAACACAGGTTTTCAAATGCCTTTAATAGCTTATGGTTACAATAGTTTCTCAGGAGAAAAAAAATGAATATACGTAATTAAAAACAGCCTTCTTTTTGATTTAGGATATATCTTCCCTTTAATTAAGTAATTATATATTAAATCTACCAAATAACCAATGTTAAATTTGTACTGTCTATTTACAGTGTTGGACTGTGTTGCAGGTTTTTTTCTTTAAAAAAGTATAAGCAATTTATTACTTATTCCTTGCATGTAAGGTTTCTGTAGTATGTTGATATTTAAGTTTTATATTTGCAAATACAAAAAATAAAGTAAAATAAAATGCAATACACAACTATTTAAACCACAAAATACATCTAATGCAACAATTAAAACCCTCAATAAACATGAAGGAGGAGCTGGCCATGCTTGCTAGAACACCTTCACTAACCTGAGACATTCCCATGAAGGGGATGCTGGTTGTGTGTCACACAGTCCTAAATGAGCCATCCCCATGAAGAGGAAGCAAGCAATTCTACTAAGTCCCTGAACTTCAGGCATAATGTTCTCCATGAAGGAGGGGCCAGCCATGCTTGCAACTGATCAGTGCTACAACAAACTAAGCTGAGTTGTTATGCTTCTGCTCTCACACATGTACAAATTATACACTTACCTTGTGAGAAGTGATGGGAGTGGGCCTGGTCCTCAAAGTCTTCAACCAATGTTAATGATCCTCACAGCATTCGTCATTCCTATGCACACTTACCTTGCAGAAAACCTAATTGGGAACTGAACATTGTGTGATAATTCATAAAAGGTGGCACAAACTCTTACAACCAATCTCTTTGGGCCATTCACAACAATTAAAACCACAAAATGTGCTTTTACATTTGATATTGCAATTAGGATGCAAGGAAGGAACCTTGGCTTTACATTTTATATTGCAATTAGGAAGCAAGGAAGAAAACTTGGTAAGAGGTGTTTAACCCTAACACTGCCAACCATTCTTCCTCTAAACCATGCAAGATTATGCAATAAACTAAAAAGGGAACAAACTAACTCTTACAATGTAGCTCTTTGGCCAATTCATAACAATTCAAACCACAAAATACGTTACAAAATAAAATCCCAGACACTTACCTTTCTTTGAAGCAAGTAGATCAAGCAGACAGACAAGCTGGAAAGAGAAGTGAAAATGTACAATTATATACAAAAACAAACAAAACACTAAGACTAAAACAAAATAAAACTTACTAATTGCAATACCCAAAGAGACACCTTAGTTTTCGGATGTCCCTCAAACAGAAGCTGCATTTCAATAGCATTTGTTTGCTCATTTGCTGTTCAGTACAGCCAGGAGGAGAGGGGGAGTAAAGCAAGTGCCCAAATAACTTTTTGACCACCCTGGCCATCACTACAGCAGACTAGCCAAGGGAGCAGAGCTCTATTTTATTTAATTAATTTATTACATATTTATACTGCCCAACAGCCAAGGCTCTCTGGGCAGTTTGCAATTAAAATTATAGTATGTCATATAAAACCAAAATAAGTTATAGTCCAGGGAAAATTTGTCTAAAAATATGTTTTCAGGAAGCGTTTGAAGGATGTTACATTTTCCACCTACCAAACTGCAGGAGGAAGGGTTTTCCAGAGTGTGGGTGCCACTACAGAGAAGGCCTGCCATCAAGGTTCTTCATAACAACATTCTGTCCATCTTGGAATGATGAGCAGGACATTCTGATAATTGTAAATGTTGTCTGGGTGTATATAAGGGAAGGTGGATTGCTAGGTATCCTGGTCCCAAGTTGTTTAGGGCTTTGTATTATAATAACATAACCTTGTATGTGGCTTGGTAGCTAACAGGCAGCCAGTGCAGTTCTTTCAATACCAGTTTTATGTGGGCAGAGCTAGATGTCCCACTGAGCACCCTAGCTGCTGCATTCTGCACAAGCTGCAGCTTCCGAACCGCACACATGGATAGCACCACACAGAGTATGTTGCAGTAGTCTAATTGTGAGGTTACCAGTGCATGAATGACTGTGGCTAGGCTATCCCTATCCAGGAACTGGCATAGCTGGCATACCAACCAGAGTTGATCATGGGTGCTCCAGGCCACCAAAGCCACCAGTGAGAAAGATGGATCCAGGAGCACCCCCAAACTACAGACCTGCTCCTTCAGAGGGAGTGCAACCCCATCCAGAAGAGGGAAACATCACAATTCCCAGACCTGGAAACCACCAAGCCGCAGGGTCTCTGTTTTATCAGGATTCAGCCTCAGTTTATTAGCTCTACGTTTATCCAAGCCATAACTGTATCCAGGAACCAGTTCAGAATGTGCATGGCCTTTCCCGATTCAGATGTTACACAGAAATAGAGCTGAGTGTCATCAGCATACTGGTGACACCTTGCGTTATGACCACTCTCAATGGCTTCATATAGATATTGATTAACATTGGGGACAAGATGGTGCCCTGTGGCACACCGCAGTTCAGTTGTTATGAGGCTGAAGTGCAATCACCCAATGCTATTCTCTGGAACTAACCCCACAAGTAGGAGTCAAACCACTGTAGAACAGTGTTTCCAACTCATGAAGTCAGTCCAGGAGGATACCGTGGTCAATGGTATCGAAAGCCACTGAGAGCTCAAGAAGAAGTAACTGGGTCAGACTCCCCCTAGCTCTCTCCATCAGGGAGACTAAGGCCAATTCCATCTCCAAACCAGGCCTGAATCCAAACTGGAATGGGTCCAGAAAATCAGTTTCATCCAAGAGTGCCTTCAGTTGAGAGCACCTTGCTCAAAAATGGGGCATTTGTGACAGGACGATAGTAAGCATAAAGGGAGGGTTTTCCCAGGAGTGGTTGCACCACTGCCTCCTTCAAAGCAGCAGGGACCACCCCATCACACAGTGATGCGTTCACCACCACACTGATCCATCTGGTCAGCCCCCCCCCTTGGCTAGCTTGAATAAGCCATAATAGGCAAGGGTCGAGAGAGCATGTGGTGGATCGAACAGATGCTAGAGTCTTGTCCACATCCTCAGGCTCCAAAAACTGAAATTGATCCCACAAAATAAGATAAGATGATGCACTGGACACCTCAACAGACACGGAATCAATAGCAGCATTCAAGTCAGCATGAAGGTGAGCGATTTTATCCTCAAAGTGTCTTGCAAACTCATCACAGCGAGCCCTCAGGGGTTCTAGTATTGGATTAGGTGGGTTAGATGTTAAGTAATCCCTGAGCCACTTGGAAAAGCTCAGATGGATGACAGCTTGAGGATGCGATGGGAGACAGCAAAGTAAGCCTTCTTTGCTGCCTTCACCACCATTCAGTAGGCACAATTATACACTCTTACGCATGTTCGGTCACCTTCATGACTAGTTTTATGCCACTGAGACTCCAGTCGTCTTCTGACCTGTTTCATTGCCTGGAGCTGTCCAGTAAATAAGGGCACCTTCCGAACTCCAGTGTTGAAGAGGGTGCTCAGGAGTGATTGTGTCAACGGCCCTTTGCACCTCGCCATTCCGTAGTGCATTAAGGGTCTCAACAGAATCACCAGCTCTGGCTACTGAAAATTTCCCCAAAGCGTTCTGGAATCGCTCAGATTGCATAAAGCTCCGGGGCAGACCACCTTAATGGGTCCACCACCACTGCAGGGAGGGACTGGCACCATGAGACTAAATTTCACCAGGAAGTGGTCTGACCATAACAGGGTAATGTCCACTCCCCTCAATATCCAGACTGCACCCTCACATCCTGCCCAAATACAGTCATGCCTTTGCCCTTTGTGTTGGGCCTGTGATACACTGAGATAGCCCCATGGTTGTCATGGAGAACATGAAGTCCTGAGGTGGTCCTGTTAAGGCAGCCTCAGCGTGAATATTGAAATCTCCCAGGACCACATTACATCCGAGACCACCTCAACCGGCTCGGTCAGGGAATCCATTGGGTAGCAGGGTGGACAGTACCCAAATAGTATCCCCAATCTGTCTCTTTAGCCCAGCATAAGGTACAGGCCCTCACAGCCTATCCCAGGGTACAGTGGTCTCCTAGTGAGCAAAATTGAACTTTTATGGACCTCAGCGACTCCTCACCCTCACCCTCACCCTGACTCCCTAGCCTGGGTTTTGCTGCACTGAATAACCAGATGGGCAAAACTGAGTCATATCTACACCACCCAGCTCACCCAACCATGTTTCAGTGATGCACATCAGGTCGGCTCCCTCATCCACGATTATATCATGGATGAGTGCGGTCTTGTTGCAAACCTACTTGACATTCACCAGCCCCACAACCAGGCCAGAGGGTGCAGTAGCCAGTCTACCAGGAATCTGTGGGATGGGGAGGGGATCAGAAAGGGGAATGGCTTGTAGCCATGTAGCTCCCCCATGATTTTGATAACATTTTCTCCCCATCATGCCAGACCTTCCCTTACTATGACAACTGCTATGGCAGAGCCCTCTACCTCCATGTTACCTTCCCTTCCAGCCTGGAACATCCTGGGTTCTAACAACCCTTATCCCTGAATCTAGAGAGAGAGAGAGAGAGAGAGAGAGAGGAGGAGGAGGAGGAGGAGAGAGAGGGAGGAAGAAAGGGACAGGTTAAGGAGCAGTGACAAAAGTTAGGGCAAACAAATAAAACCCAAGTGAGGTTACATTCTACCCACAGTTGGTTGGAGCTTTTAACCTCTATTCCTTTCTTTTCTCCTCCCCTGACTCTCACTCAGGGGAGGAACCTCACATAACACAGCTCCCCCCATGTAGCCTCTCACCCTAGGTCAGGGTCACAAGCCTGCCTCTCACAGAAACCTGGCCACCTTCCAACACCCAAACCAAGAGGGGCAGTAGCTTGCCCCCAAATGGAGGCTTGCCAGGTTTGCCACCAAATGGTAGGGCAAGCCGGGCAAACTGCCACTTGGGCGCAAATTGGGGCTTGGATGTTGGAAGGTGGTTGGACCCAAGGCAGGGCTAGTCTTCTTTTTATGAGCCTCGTCCAGGTGAGGCTCTGGTTCAATCCAGCCACCACACAGTCACCAGCAGCAAACCCTTACCAGCAAAGCTGCAGATTGAAACAGTCCAGGTATGCAGGCAGGCCAAGTGAGAAGGCACTCTTGCTAGCAGCTAAAACACAATTGAGGCTGGAGGCTATGTTTTTTGTGGGGCCAAGTAAGCCCCATGCTGCCAGTTGGTGCTTTGTGCTGCTCCCAGGAAGGAAGACCATGGCAGGGCTGTTCCTTTATGAGCCACTTCCAGGTGAGGCTCTGGCCCAATCCAGCCACTGCACAGTCCCCAGCAGCAAAGCTTTACCAGCAAAGCTGCAGAGTGAAACAATCCAGGTAAGCAGCTGTAAGACTACAGCTGTAATACTACTGAGAAGGCACTTTTGCTAGCAGGTAAAACAATTGAGGCAGAAGACTATGTGCTGCTCCCAGGAAGAAAGACCACAGCAGGACTGGTTCTTTTATGAGCCACTTCCAGGTGAGGGTCTGGCTCAATCCAGCCACCACACAGTCCCCGGTAGTAAATCCTTACTGGCCTACTGGAGATTAAAACAGTACAGGTAAGACGGCAGGCCAAGTGAGAAGGTGGCTGTGCCCGGCTTTACCCCCAAGTGGTGGCAACGGTAGTTTTTTTTTTATGAGCCACTTCCAGGTGAGGCTCTGACCCAATCCAGCCACTACACAGTCTCCAGCAGCAAATCCTTACTACCAAAGCTGCAGATTAAAACGGTCCAGCTAAGCAGACAGCCCATCAAGTAGAGCTTGGAGAAGGTACTCTTGGTAGCAGATAAAACGCAGTTGAGGTAGAGGGCTAGACGTTTCTTGTGGCCCAGTCAGCCCCACAGTGCCAGTTGGGCCTTTGTGCTGCTCTCAGGAAGGAAGGAAGACCACGGCAGGGCTGGTTCTTTTCTTGAGTGTACCCACCTAACTAAGGTACTGGGAAGTCTGACAGATTATATAAACTCTGGCTCTATAGCTGCTGCTGAACCAAGTCTGGCTTGTTAGTATTACAGCTGGTTCTTCCTTCTCTTGAGTAGATCCCTCCAATCTCCACCCTTTTGATGCTTTGCAGCGCTGAAAGCACCTATTAAAAAAGAGAAAAAGAAACTTTAAAAGTTCCTGCAGTACTGGTTCTTTTACATCATGAGTAGGCATTTGTTTCTGAGTAGAATTTTGAGCTTTGAGCCTTTCAGTGTTCTGTAATGCTAAAAGGTGACATACACACACACACACACACACACACACTATATATATATATATATATATATATATATATATATATATTGTGGGGAACTGGCTCTTCCTAAGCTGATTTTCTCAAGCAAAGTAGGTGCTTTACTAGTGAGCAATGGCCTCAATCCCCTTTAGCTCTGTGTAAGGAAAGGAGAAATTGACCCCTTCTGTAGTTGAAGGCTCTAGACTGGGGGAACCCATGACTTGTGTCTTTTCTGTTAATTTTACTGTGAGTGAGTGATGCATATACTGGGTGATTTGTGTCAGAGGTTTTTCTTGTAAGGGGGCATGGAAGTTTGGGTGTGGAGTGAGGAGAGAGATTAAGGAGTGGGGGAGACAGTAAGAATTTCAGACATAAGGGAATACTAATATTTACTTTGGGGTTTTCAAGATTGCTTGGTGACAATTCTGAAGGACTCAAGAAACCCTGTTGCTGTTACAGGGAAAAATGGCACCCACATCTCTGGAAGTTGCTTCCCCTGGTCTACACTGACTGGCAGCAGCGCTGCTCTCCAGGGAGTCAGGCTGGGGTTTTTCCGGCCCTACTATACCTGGAGATGTCAGGGTTAGCCCAACCAACAGCAAAATAACAGAACGGTGAGAGGGTGTTCATCATTATTGCCAGAGGGAGAGTGTACAGTGTCTGAAAGAGACTTCCCAAAGCACCAAACAGAAATCCAGACTCTCCCTAAAACCATAGTTTAGGGGAGGAGGAGGCAACACTGGAACTGCCAAAGAAACCGCTCCGAAACAACCTCTTGTAGAGTCTGGTCCAAAAATGCCCAAGGGAAATTTCTCCTCCTTCAGAGCCCATGAAACCAGCTTTTGCTTCCAAACAGCCTTTTCATGCAAGGAAGACTTCAAAGGTAGAGCCTCCAGCAGCAGGAAAAGTCTATTTGAAACACAATATGGCTTTGTTCAGAAGACACCTTACACCTTAAACCAAGCTTCAACGATGGTGAATAAAGCTTTTTGCCTTATTCACTGTGGTCAAAGTCATGATTTAAAGTGTCTTCTTCTGAATAGGGCCATTAAAGTTTAAAAATTATCATTTTATCCCTAAATCAGCAATTGGTCTCACAGTACATTCACAAGGAGTGGACAAAGATCTGCCAAAGAAACCTCTCCCAAACAACCTCTTGGGGAGTCTGGTTCAAAAATGCCCAAGGGAAATTTCTCCTCAGTTAGAACCCATGAAAGAGTCCCCCCCCCCCCCCGCAGTACACTCTCAAGTTCAAGAGAGTGAGCAAACCCAGTCTAATGTTTATGACATGCCAAATTGTAAACAAAATCTTGTGGCATGTTTACAAGTATAAAGCCAGTCAAGGAATGCTGTGTAGCACAGAAGACTATTTCTCAAGAGAGTGAAACAACACTTGCTTCGTCTCCTGAAATGGTAGCAAAGCCAAATAAAGAACTACATGTGTTTGTTAAACAGCTTCTGCTTCCTAATAAACGGCCTTTTGATGCAAGGAATACTTCAAAAGTAGAGCTGCCAGCTGCAGGAAGTGTCTATTTGAAACACAAATTAGCCTTGTTAAGCTACCGTAAACCACGGCTTACACCATGGTGAAAAAGGCTTTTTGCCTTATTCACTATGGTCAAAGCCGTGATTTAAGGTGTCTTCTGAACAGGGCCTTTAAGTTTAAATTAAACATTTACTCCCTAACCAGCAAAGGGTCTCAGATTACAGTCACAAGAGAGTGGGCAGATGTGGAAGCCCAGAATCTTGTGCAACCTGACTGTGTAAAGCCAAATGTTGCTAACACTGAAGTTTTCTTTTTAGATGCCAACACTAAACAGAAAGGTGCTAAACCAAAGTGCACCCATGACAAGGGTGTGCAAAATACTAATGCTTTTTAAGGGTGACCATATCTTTACGTGATATGCTCTAGTTAGATCCTTGTACAAACTTTCACATGTTCTAATGAAACTTACACACCCACTTATAAGGAATCTCAAAACATTTAGCAATACTGCATTTATGGCTAATAAGGCGATTCCCACCCAAAGAGAGCCACACAATTGGAGAGGATAATGCCATAATGGTACATTTATTGAGGTTTAAACAGGTTCAAATGCAGAAGCTAGTTTGGGGGAATTAGCTGAGCAAACAGAGCCCTAAAATTAGTTTCAAGGCTGTGAGAAGGAGTCTTTTTGAGACTAAAAGCATACACTCCCACACACATTTGAATGTGTTGAAACCTCAATAAATGTGCCATTGGGATGTTATACTCTTCAATAGTGTCTGAGGATAGATCATTCCTGCAGCTCTAACTAGTGATGAAGAGGAAATTTTACCAGGTGCTGCATGCATACAAATGTCCCCCGCTGAAATGCCCTTTTCTGTACAACTGTTAAAGATACAAGAGTCCTGTCCTCTTTTCCATATGGTCACCCTAGGAAGCATTGTTAATTGGTTTAGGCTGGTACATCAGGTGCAACCATCCTAGACAGTCTTGGCAACAGAGGAAGCTGGCTTACTCTTCCCCAAGTGTCATCCTTCATCCAACTGCTTCAATACTGTTTACACTAGGGGAAGGGAACATGTGGCTCATGACCTGCATGTGGCCCTGGCTATCACCCAGCATCCCCTCATGTCCTCCCAATGAAAAAAAAATCCAAATCAAAGGGTGAGTCAGTACCTGCTACAGAGTATGCAAAAAGCCAAATTTCACTTGATTGCAAGCTAAATCAAGCCCTTTTGCTGCTGAAATTCAGTGGAAATCTGGTGATTGGGGGAGTTCTTTTCAGGGGCACCCCACAAACTCTTTGGTGCCTTGCAGACTGCTGCAGGGGTCTAGGGGAGAAAACAGCACCCACACCTCTGAAAGTTGCCTGCCCCTGGTCTACAATGACAGGGAGCAGCACTGCTCTCCAGGAAGTCAGGCTGGGGTTTTCCCAGCCTTACCTGGAGATGTCAGCATTAGCCCAGCCAACAACAAAAGAACAGAACAGTGGGAGGGAAAGTTCATCATTGATGCCAGAGAGAGAATCTAAAGTGTCAGAACAGACTTCCCAAAGCCGCAAACAGAAATCCACACTCTCCCTAAAACCCTAGTCATGGGGGGGGGGGGGGAGGAGGCAACACTGGAACTGCCAAAGAAACATCTCCCAAACAGCCTCTTGGGGAGTCTGGCGCAAAAATGCCCAAGGGAAATATCTCCTCCGTTAGAGCCCAGGAAAGAGCCCAGGAAAGAGCCCCCCCACCCCCAGACACTCTCAAGTTAAAGGAAGTGAGCAAACCCAGTCTAATGTTCCTGCCATGTCAAATTGTAAACAAAATCCTGTGGCATATTTACAAGTAGAAACTACAAGTATATAGCCTGTCAAGGAATACAGTGTAGTACAGAAGGCTATTTCTCAAGAGATTGAAGCACCACTTGCTTTGTCTCCTGAAATGGTGGCAAAGCCTAATAAAGACATCTAATAAACAGCCTTTTGATGCAGGAAATACTTCAGAAGTAGAGCTGCCAACTGCAGGAAGTGTCTATTTGAAACACAAATTGGCTTTGTTAAGGTACCATGGCTTTCACCATGGTGAAAAATACTTTTTGCGTTATTCACTATGGTCAAAGCCGTGATTTAAGGTGTCTTCTGAACAGGGCCATTAAGTTTAAAATTTACTCCCTGAACCAGCAAATGGTCTCGGATTACAGTCACGAGAGAGTGGGCAGATCTAGAAGCCCAGAATCTTGTGTAACCTGACTGTGTGAAGCCAAGTGTTGCAAACACTGAAGTTTTCTTTTAGGGTGACCAGTTAAAATCCAGGTCAGGGCTCATGTAACTTTAACAGTTGTAGAGAAAAGGGAATTTCAGCCAGTGTCATTTGTATGCAATTAGTTCCTGGTGAAATTCCCTCTTCATCACAACAGTTAAAGTTGCAGGCACTATACTAGAGTGACCATATACAAAAGAAGGCAGGGCCCCTGCAACTTTAACTGCTGTGATGAAGAGGGAATTTCACCAGGAACTAATTGCATACAAATGACACTGGCTGAAATTCCCTTTTCTCTACAACTTACATGAGCCCTGACCTGGGTTTTATCTGGTCACCCTATTTTTACATACCAACACCAAACAGAAAAGTGCTAAACCAAAGTGCACCCATGACAAGGGTGTGCAAAATACTATCGCTTTTTTAGGGTGACCATATCTTTACGTGATATGCTCTGGTTAGACCCTTGTACAAACTTTCACATGTTCTAATGAAACTTACACACCCACTTGTAAGGAATCTTAAAACATTTAGCAATACAGCATCTATGGCTAAGAAGGCGATTCCCACCCAAAGAGATCCACACCATTGAAGAGACTAATGCCACAATCGCACATTTATTGAGGTTTAAAACAGATCCGTCGCTCCAAATGACAGCTCAGATAGATGCGACTGCCAGGAGTGCCTACTATCAGCTTCGGCTGATACGCCAGCTGCGCCCCTTCCTAGAGTTGGAAGACCTAAAATCAGTAGCGCACGCACTGGTAACTTCGAGGCTCAACTTCTGCAATGCGCTGTACATAGGGCTACCTCTGTGCCTAGTCCGGAAACTTCAATTAGTTCAAAATATGGCAGCCAGGTTGGTCACCGGTACATCTAGGGGTGACCACATTACACCAGTTTTAAAATCTCTTCACTGGCTGCCAATCAGTTTCCAGGCGAAGTACAAAGTGTTGGTTATTACCTTTAAAGCCCTACATGGTTTGGGTCCAGGTTACCTACGGGATCGCCTTCTCCCATACAATCCGCCCCGCACGCTCAGGTCCTCTGGGAAGAATTTATTACAGTCAACAAGAACTAGACTGACAACCGTTACCCAGAGGACCTTCTCTTCTGCCGCTCCCAGATTGTGGAATGACCTGCCGGGAGACATTCGCCAACTTACTAGTCTTCAGGAATTTAAAAGATCTATAAAGACTGATCTCTTCCGGCAGGCCTACCTAGATTAATTTTAAAGTGTTTTATTGGTGTTTTATTGGTGTTTTAATGATGTACTGGTTTTATCTGCTTTTAATCAGTTTTTGTATTTTGTGTTTGGTGTTGTTCCCCGCCTCGATCTGTTGGGAGAGGCGGGTGATAAATAAATATATTATTATTATTATTATTATTAAATGCACAAGCTAGTTTGGAGGAATTAGCTGACCAAACGGAGCCCTAAAAGGAGATTCAACAATGTGGAAGGGAGTCTTTTTGAGACTTAGAGCGTACACTCCCATACGCATTTGAATTGTGTTTAAACCTCAATCAATGTGCCATTGTGGTGTTATGGTCTTCAGTACTACCTGAGGTGAGAATCGTCTTACTTAGCCATAGACACTCTATTGCCAGTGTCTGAAGATTTCTTATAATTTGGGTGGTCATATGGAAAAGACGTCAGGCCTTCTGTATCTTTCACAAATGTGTAGAAAAGGGAATTTCAGCAGGTGTCATTGTTATGTTTGCAGAACCAGGTGAAATTCCCTCATCACAACAATTAAAGCTGCAGGAGCCCTGCCCTCTGCTGTACCAGGTCATGTTAAACAGGGCTTTTGCAGCTCTAACTGTTGCCATGAGGGAATTTCATCAGGTGCTGCATGCATACAGATGACGCCTGCTGAAATTCCCTTTTCTATACAACTTTTAAAGACACAGGAGCCCTATCCTCTTTCCCACATGGTCACCCCAAGAAACCTTGTTCACTGGTTCAGCCTGGTGATCAGATGCAACCCATCCTAGGCAAAGGTGGCATTAGCAAAGAGGAAGCTGGCTCACTTTACCCAATGGGAAATCCTTCTGCCTTCTGGCTCAGTATTGTTTACACCAGGGGAGGGGAAAGTGTGGCTCATGAACTGCATCCCCTGGAGCCCCCCATAAAAATCCAAATAAAAGGGGGAGTCTGTAGTTGCTACAGAGCACTCAAACAGCCAAATTTTACTTGTTTGCAAGCTAAATCCAGCCGTTGGTGCTGCAATTCAGTGACAAACCTCTCCCAAACAACCACTTGGGGAGTCTGGTTCAAAAATGCCCAAGGGAAATTTCTCCTCCGTCAGAGCCCATGAAAGAGCCTCCCCCCCCAGACACTCTCAAGTTCAAGAGAGTGAGCAAACCCAGTCTAATGTTTATGCCATGCCAAACTGTAAACAAAATCCTGTGGCATAATTAGAAGTAGAAACTACAAGAATAAAGCCAGTCAAGGAATGCAGTGTAGCACAGAAGACTATTTCTCAAGAGAGTGAAACAACACTTGCTTTGTCTCCTGAAATCGTGGCAAAGCCTAATAAAGAAATCTGTGTGTTTGTTAAGCAGCTTTTGCTTCTGAATAAACAGCTTTTGATGCAGGAAAGACTTCAGAGGTAGAGCTTCCAACTGCAGGAAGTGTCTATTTGAAACACGAATTGGCACTATGCAGAAGATACCTTAAACCACATTTTTAGCATGATGAATAAGGCTTTTTGCCTTATTCACAGTAGTTAAAGCCGTGGTTTTAGGTGTCTTCTGAAAAGGGCCTTTAAGTTTAAATTTAACATGTACTCCCTAAACCAGCAAATGGTCTCAGATTACAGTCACAAGAGAGTGGACAAAGACCTGGAATCCTAAAATCCTGTGCAACATGACTGTGTGAAGCCAATTCTTGCTAACACTGAACTTTTCTTTTTAGATGACAGCATCAAACAGAAAGGTGCTAAACAAAAGTACACCCATGACATGGGTGTGCAAATACTAACACTTTTTTAGGATAACCATATCTTAAAGTGATGTGCTCTAGTTAGATCCTTGTACAAACTTTCACATGTTCTAATGGGTTTTATACACCCACTTATAAGGAATCTTAAAACATTTAGCAATACAGCATCTATGGCTAAGAAGGCGATTCCTGCCCAAAGAGATCCACACCACTGAGAGGATAATGCCACAATGGCACATTTATTGAGGCTTAAACAGACTCAAATGCACAAGCTAGCTTGGGGGAATTGCCCGAGCAAACAGGGCCCTAAAATTAGTTTCAAGGCTGTGAGAAGGAGTCTTTTTGAGACTAAAAGCATACACTCCCATACACATTTGAATTTGTTTAAACCTCAATAAATGTGCTATTGGGATGTTATCCTCTTCAATAGTGTCTGAGGATAGATCTGAGTGAGACTCACTCCTGCAGCTCTAACTAGTGATGAAGAGGAAATTTCACCAGGTTCTGCATGCATACAAATGTCCCCTGCTGAAATGCCCTTGTCCCCTGCTGAAATGCCCTTTTCTGTACAACTGTTAAAGATACAAAAGCCCTGTCCTCTTTTCCATATGGTCACCCTAGGAAGCATTTTTCACTGGTTTAGGCTGGTACATCAGGTGCAACCATCCTAGACAGCCTTAGCAATAGAGAAAGCTGGGTCACTTTTCCCCAAGTGAAATCCTTCATCCAACTGCCTCAATACTGCTTACACCAGGGGAAGGGAACATGTGGCTCATGACCTGCATGTGGCCCTGGCTATTACCCAGCATCCCCTCATGTCCTCCCAATGAAAAAAATCCAAATAAAAGAGGGAGTCAGTACCTGCTACAGAGCACCCAAACAGCCGAATTTCACTCGTTTGCAAGCTAAATCAAGCCCTTTTGGTCCTGAAATTCAGTGGCAAGCTGGTGATTGGGGGACTTCTTCTGGGGCACCCCACAAACTATTTGGTGCCCTGCGGAGAAAACAGCACCCACATCTCTGGAAGATGCTGGCCCCTGGTCTACACTGACTGGCAGCGGCACTGCTCTCCAGGGAGTCACGCTGGGGTTTTCCCAGCTCTACCTGGAGATGTCAGGACTCAGGATTAGCTCAGACAACAGTAAAAGAACAGAACAATGGGAGGGCAAGTTCATCATTGAAAGAGAATCTAAAGTGTCAGAGACTTCCCAAAGGGGGGGAGGAGGGGGGAGGGGGAAGCAATACTGGAATTGCCAAAGGCTGCCTCTACAAGAGAGGTTTAATGCTCTTTTTCAAGGCGCTTAAAATTTTTTACCTCTACAAGAACGGAGTGCAAATCAGGCGTAGAGGTGCGTTATCTCTCCGATTATGCGCATTATCGAATGTGCGTTAAACAGCGAGTTTTATTTTGCTCCGGCCGTTAAAGCGCATTTTGTCTATGCGAACAAGCGCTTATGTGCATTAACTACTTGTAAAGCGCATTTTGGTCATACCTTAATGCGCTTCGCCGCCTCTCACCGCCTCTTGTGCAGAGGTATTAGGCATAAATGCGCTTCTGCGATTATGCGCATAATCGCCTAACCAGACGCAAAAGCGAATCCTTGTAGAGGGGACCAAAGAAACCTCTCCCGAACAACCTCTTAGGGAGTCTGGTTCAAAAATGTGGAAGGGAAATTTCTCCTCCATTAGAGCCCATTAAAGAGCCACCCCCTGCCCCCCGCAGCGCACCCTCAAGTTCAAGAGAGTGTGCAAACACAGTCTAATGTTTATGCCATGCCAAATTGTAAACATGCCACAAGATTTTGTTTATACAAGTACAAAGTCAGTCAAGGAATGCTGTGTAGCACAGAAGACTATTTCTCAAGAGAGTGAAGCAACACTAGCTTTGTCTCCTGAAATGGTGGCAAAGCCTAATAAAGAAATCCATGTGTTTGTTAAGCAGCTTTTGCTTCCTAATAAACAGCCTTTTGATGCAGGAAATACTTCAAAAGTAGAGCTGCCAGCTGCACGAAGTGTCTATTTGAAACACAAATTGGCTTTGTTAAGTTACCTTAAACCATGGCTTTCACCATGGTGAAAAAGGCTTTTTGCCTTATTCACTATGGTCAAAACCGTGATTTAAGGTGTCTTCTGAACATGGCCATTAAGTTTAAATTTAACATTTACTCTCTAAACCAGCAAATGGTCTCAGATTACAGTCACAAGAGAGTGGGCAGATGTGGAAGCCCGGAATCTTGTGCAACCCGACTGTGTGAAGCCAATGGTTGCTAACGCTGAAGTTTGTTTTTAGATGCCAACACCAAACAGAAAGGTGCTAAACCAAAGTGCACCCATGACATGGGTATGCAAATACTAACGCTTTTTTAGGGTGACCATATCATTACATGATATGCTCTAGTTAGACCCGGGTACAAACTTTCACATGTTCTAATGAAACTTACACACCCGCTTATAAGGAATCTCAAAACATTTAGCAATATTGCATCTATGGCTAAGAAGGTGATTCCCACCCAAAGAGATCCACACCATTGAAGAGACTAATGCCATAATGGCACATTTACTGAGGTTTAAAACAGACTCAAATGCACAAGCTAGTTTGGGGGAATTAGCTGAAAAAACAGAGCCCTAAAAGGAGATTCAACAATGTGGGAGGGAGTCTTTTTGAGACTTAGAGCGTACACTCCCATACACATTTGAATTGTGGTTTAACCTCAGTCAATGTGCCATTGTGTTGTTATGGTCTTTAGTACTACCTGAGGTGAGAATCGCCTTACTTAACCATAGACACTCTATTGCCAATGTCTCCTTATAAATTGGGTGGTCATATGGAAAAGAGGACAGGCCTTCTGTACCTTTAGCAATTGTATAAAAAAGGGAATTTCAGCAGGTGTCATTGCTATGTATGCAAGACCAGGCAAAATTCCCTCTTTACTACAACAGTTAAAGCTCTCAGATACAAAAGAGGGCAGCGCGCCTGTAGCTTTAACATTTGTGATGAAGAGGGAATTTCACCAGGTGCTGCATGCATACAAATGACTCCTGCTGAAATTCCCTTTCTTGAAGTTGAAACAGACTCAAATGCACAAGCTAGTTTGGCGGAATTAGGGGAGCAAATGGAAGCTTAAAAGTAATTTCAAGACTATGAGTTGTTTTGAGACTTAAGAGCATACAATCTCTCTCTCTCTCTCTCTCTCTCTCTCACACACACACACACATACACACACACTCACACTCACTCACACAGAGAGAGAGAGAGAGAGAAAGAAAAAAGATGGGATGGAACCTCTAAAAGCAAGATACCTTTGCCTGGGCTGAAACCCTTTCCTGTAGTCAGCAAGTTACAGCTCCTGGTCTCAGTGAAGAGGTAAAACAGGGGACCTTGACTAGGAGAGGCAAGGTACCCACCAATGGCACCTTGCTCTGGCAAGCAAGAAGTCTAATGATCTCAGCAGGAGCCTTTCCTCTTGGAGAGACTCAGTGAGTTCAGCAGCAGTGTGCCACCTCACCCAGGGGTGGGGGAAGGTGATTCCAGCAGCATGGCCCCATGCCACTGGAAAGAGGGGATGCTTGGACTTTCCAAACTCAGGGTACTTATACAGTTTAGAGAAAGGCAGTAACATCACTGCTCATAAGCACTGGAAAAGAAACTTCTTGCTATGGCAGAAAGACTTTACTGGCCTTTCATCCCATATAACAAAAGAGGGTGTTTGGGGATTATGGGAGTACTTGCCAGAAACAAAAGTTCTACTTGGTCTTTCTTACCATTTCTATTATTTTAATAAGAAGATGACCATAGATGCTGATGACCCACTTAAAGACAGGTGTCCAAGCAGACCAGGTGTATTGCTAATTACCACTCTTGCTATCCAGCATTCTTATTCTGCTCAATTTTACTCCCACTTTTGCCTTTGGTGAATGCATTTTAGGAGGTCTATTATAAACTGAATTGCTTGAACTAGCCTTATGTGATTGTTCTCAGTCCCATTCCTGTGCCTTTATCACAAATGGGGATGAAGAAACATTGGCTTTATGGCTGCCTCAAAATAGAGTCAGTTCTCAAAAGAGAGCTACTTTATAACAAAATGAAAAGTAGGACAGGGCTCCTTTATCTTTCACTGTTGTATAGAAAAGGGAATTTCAGCAGGTGTCATTTGTACACATGCAGCACCTAGTGAAATTCCCTCTTCTTCACAACAGTTAAAGCTACAGGAGCCCTGCCCTCTTTTGTATCTGGTCACACTAGGCAGGGCTCATGCAGCTTGAACTACAGGAGACCTGCCAGATAACTCTAATTCAATCCAGCCACCACACAGTACCCAGCAGCAAACCCTTACCAGCAAATCTGCAGAGTGAAACAGTCCAGGTTAGCAGGCAGGCCACCAAGCAGAGCTTAGAAAAGCAAGAAGACACTCTCACTAGCAGGTAGAACACAACTGAGGCAGAAGGCTAGGTGTTTTTTGTGCATGGTCCAGTCAGCCCCCTACTGCCAGTTGGTCCTTTGTGCTGCCCCCCAAATAGGAAAACCACAGCAAGACTGGATCTTTTATGAGCCACTTCCAGGTGAGGCTTTGGCCCAATCAGTCCCCAGCAAAAAACCCTTACTAGCAAGCTGCAGATTAAAACAGTTCAGGTAAACAGGCAGGCACTCTTGCTAGCAGGGAAAACACAGTTGAAGCAGAGAACTAAATGTTTCTTGTGGTCTAGTCAGCGCCTGGGCCTTCGTACAGCTCTCAGGAAGAACAGCCATGGATTGTTCATTTTTTGAGTCTTTCCCCTATGCAAACTCTTCATCTAATCAAGGCATTGGGAAAACTGAGAGATTATATGCACTGTGGTTATGTAGCTGCAGCTGAATTGAGTCTGGCTCATTAGTATGTACAGCTGGTTCTTCCTTCTCTTGAGTAGACCCCTTCAGTCTCCACCCCTTTGATGCTTTGCAGCACTGAACACAGCTATTGAAAAAGAAGGGGAAAAGAAATTTTAAAAGTTCCTGCAGGACTGGTTTTACCTCATGAGTAGGCTTTTGTTCCTGAATAGAAATGTTGAGCTTTGAGCCTTTCAGTGTTCTGTAATGCTAAAAGGTGCCATATATAATTGTGGGGAACTGGCTCTTCCAAAGCTGATTTTCTCATGCAAAGTAGGTGCTTTACTACTGAGCAATGGCCTCAATCCCCTTTAGCTCTGTGTATGGGAAGGAGAAATTGACCCCTTCTGTATTTTGAAGGCTCTAGACTGGGAGAACCCATGACTTATGCGTCTTTTCTGTTAATTTTACTGTGAGTGAGTGGTGCATTTACTGGGTGATATGTGGCAGAGGTTTTTCTTGATAGGGGCTATGGAAGTTTGGGGGGGCTGAGAGTGAGGAGAGAGATTAAGGACTAAAGAGGGAAGGGGAGGAGACAGTAAGAATTTCAGACGTAAGGGAATACTAATATTTACTTTGGGGTTTTCAAGATTGCTTGGTGACAATTCTGAAGGACTCAAGAAACCCTGTTACTGTTACAGGGGAAAATGGCACCCACATCTCTGGAAGTTGCTTAGCCCTGGTCTACACTGACTGGCAGCAGCGTTGCTCTCCAGGGGTTCAGGCTGGAGGTTTTCCGGCCCAACTATACCTGGAGATGTCAGGGTTAGCCCAACCAACAGCAAAAGAACAGAACGGTGAGAAGGTGAGTTCATCATTATTGCCAGAGGGAGAGTGTAAAGTGTCTGAAAGAGACTTCCCAAAGCAGCAAACAGAAATCCAGACTCTCCCTAAAACCCTAGTTTAGGGGAGGAGGAGGCAACACTGGAACTGCCAAAGAAACTGCTCCGTTGCTGTTACAGGGGAAAATGGCACCCACATCTCTGGAAGTTGCTTAGCCCTGGTCTACACTGACTGGCAGCAGCGCTGCTCTCCAGGGGTTCAGGCTGGGGGTTTTCTGGCCCTACCTGGAGATATCAAGGTTAGCCCAGCAAAAGTAAGAACAGAACAGTGAGAGGGTGAGTTCATCATCGTTGCCAGAGGGAGAATCTAAAATGTTGGAAAGAGACTTCAAAGGTAGAGCCTCCAATTGCAGGAAGAGTCTACCTGAAACACTAATTAAGTTTTAAAATTAACATTGTTTTCTCCCTAAACCAGCAAATGGTCCCAGATTACTTTGAATCCAATATGAGTTTTTGTTTTTTTAAAAATGCATTTGCTGAATGTATTCAAGGTGCGTGACTGGTTTCCCAATCTTGCTTTAAATGTTGATATGCCCTCTTCAGAGCTGGGGAAGCTGTGCCCTGCCACTAGAAGCAGCTACAGTAGCAGTATGGCAGAACAGGTAACAGGGAGCAGGGGATGCATTTGGCAAGATGCCTTTCCTCAGAGAGCCTCTGACTTTGCTAATGACGCCGAGAACAAGTGGTTAGGTGGACTTCTGTATGTTGGCACACCAGCATGTCACAACCAGTTTGTAAGCATTCACTTGTTTGGAAGGCTCTGGTTTGCTCCAGGTATCTAAATTTAGCCTTTTTTTTTTTTTGGTTGGCTGGCAGAACTTATGTTTTGGAAGAGAATGTTTGCAAATCTTAGCCGTATTACACCTTATTAGTCACGCAAGCACTTAAAAAGCAAGGGGAAGAAATGCAATATTCCATGGATTTATGGAGGCAGGTATTTTTATTTATTAAAGGGGAATATGTGTCCCCATGAGCCTTTTCAGGATTTATTTCAGCTCAAACAGGACCAAGTTTTAGAGCATTAAATTGTCTACATAATGTTAGTAACAGGCAAGGTATATGGTTGTTGTGAGATAAACAGTTGTGGGGAAGGAGGGCAGATCTATAGACTTAGATTTTAAAAACTAAACCAGTACAATAATGCACCTGGGTCTAATCATCAATGACTTGCTGATCACCTGAGGAGGGAGGGGATCCATGCAAGCCTTTGTAGAAGAAACATTCATTTGTACCAACAGAAGAAGTAAGAAGTCCTGAGAGTCCCAAACTCAGGTATTGAAGGTGTGGCCAACCTTATTGCTGTTTATATCAAGTAACTTGTAAATTATAATACTGCATTTTGACCCAGATTAAGAGCTAGGGGAATGTGCTTTGCAGTAACCTTTACTCATTGCCAACGTGTTTATGTTTAGACTACTGCCTTAAATGATGTTATTTATTTTATACTAAAAGGAATTCAAGCTGGCTGTTGTTTTTGCTGCATTGAGAGATTGGAGATACATCATGAAATTAACATCATGAAACCAACAACAGTAATGGTGTCTGGTCAGAGCAAGGTTCCTGCAGCTTTAACTGTTATGATGAAAGGGGAATTTCACCAGGGGCTGCATGCATACAAATGACACCTGCTGAAATTCCCTTTTCTATACAACTGTTAAAGATTGTCATGGAATTTCAGAACACAGAACATGAGTCAGGTTACTTTCTTGCCCAAACGGCCTTTATTTCTTATCAGCCTTTATTGCTTATCAGTAAGACAGACCACACTCTGCAGCGGAGCCACTTCAACACACTAGAAGAAGAGACTAATGTCCAGCTGCTATTAGTAACATATATAGGTTAAATGTCATCATTGATCATTCTGAGTTTAACAAATCTGGTTACAGCTTACATTGCTAAGACTAGGTTTCTACTACACGTGTGCTAACTAATATCTACTTCTTAACTTAGGAAAAAACTTGTTCAGCACTTTGGATGTTTCCCACAAAAACAGCTTCTTCACATACACAGGCCTTATCAGTTACATTCTAACTCGTACAGTTACATTCCAGCTTGTATACTGACCTTCCAGTAAAATTCTATCACTTCCTAAAAGACTCTAATAAAACTCCATAACAAGATACAGCAGCCCTGTCCTCTTTTCCATATGGTCACCCTAATTGAATAGGCCTTACTCACAGGCAGCAATATCTTTTCCCTCTTGGTCTCTGTTACCATTTCCTCCATCTCTATGTCTGTACATAAATAAATATAGAGTTGCTTAAGTAGCCATGATCACTAGCTGAGATGGCTTTAAAAGGAGACAAATTATAGAGGACAAGGCTAACAAATGCTACTTCGATGGCTGTATTAACTGGCTTGGGGAACATGGGAGAGAGGACGTCACGCCCTGCTACGTGGACTTCCCAGAGACACTGGGCTAGCCACTGAGGGAAACAGAATGCTGGACTAGGTAAGCCATTTGTATGATCCAGCAGGGTTCTTCTGATGTTCTTATGAATTTATTTAGTCCATTTATATCCCACTTTTGATCCCAAATTGGATCCTGCAGGGTTACTACTTAAAGACAGTGAAGCTATGGATAGCCTCCTCCTCCATTTCTGCCCAACTATTTATTCTCCCAGCTGACAGAATGGGATGGAGTTGCCTGAACTGTGAAACCAATGCCTGCTGCCCTGCTGTCATGGATCTTGATATAGGGTGGGGAGGGGGCTGCTGCTGCAAATACTTCCCTGGGTATAATGCTTGTTTTAGGCTTGGGTGGGGATGGGGGGCTTGGGAAAGGTGCCCACATAGTGGTAGTAGTAGGGGGTGGTAGTAGTGGAGAGCCACACTTGAGGTGGTTGGGAGCCGTGATTGGGAAAAAGACTGCTGTAGAGGTTCATGTTTTAAAAAATAGTACTGAGCTTTGCTTTCAGTTACACTGGCTGAATTCAGACAACACGATAGTCAACGGTGGGGTAATAATCAACTTTACAGTTGTTCATCTGGGGGTACTCCCCACACAACATGGTAATAAATAATCAACTGTGGTGTGGATTAGGATCAGCGCTTAAGACTATGGCAGCATTCGGACAACACGATAGTCAATACAACTGACGATTGTTTCCCTCCCCCCAGTTGCTTATTGTGTCGTCCGAATTCAGCCACTGTCTTGCTGATTAAAAAATAGACACAAATAGTGCAGAGGAGCATCATAATTGCCACCCATGTGGGCCTTATTTCTTCTTCTCTAGTTGATAACTTAGAATACTGCCCGGACTATGTACTTCATGTAACCTTGTATTGTACCCCCACCTTTTTTTTGTCCCTCCTCCAGGTGCCTCTTTGAAGTGTGAAATGTGCAGCGGAGTTACAAGCTACACAGGCCAGAAGAAGACTTGTCCTGAGGGCCAAGTTCCTGTGCCATCAGTTTGATGGAAGGCTCCAGAGGTGGGTGAGAGGGATCATAAACCAGGCCACAATTAATAGAGCACAGTTTGTGCAAGGCATGTCGCTATCTGCAGCTGCCTTATAGTGAGACTGTTGTCCATCATGCCCAGTGTTGCCCACTCTGACTGGCAGCAGTTATCCAACATCTCAGACAAAGGTCTTTCCCAGCCTGGCAGAGTTGTAATCATTGAGAGAGCAAATGTAGGTCCCTCTGTGTGCAAAACTTGCATTTTACTGCTGAACAATGGCCCCGCCTTGCTCATACAACATAGAGGCAGAGCTGATATCGTGCTGGGCTTCAAAGCCATGCTTTAGGTCAGGGGTAGGCAACTTTTTTGGACCGTAGGCATATTTGCCCCACTTGAGAAACTTGTCTTGTGCAACACCAAAAAATGGCTGCCATGGCAGGTGTCGCAAAGGACAAGTAACCTGCTCACAAGGCTTGAGTACAAGGCAGAGGAGGGAGTCTGTGTCCCAACACATTAAACAACTATTTTCAGCCACCAGTTTTCAGCACCAACAGAAACCCTGCCCTCTTTTGCAGCTGGTCACTCTAGTATAGCTCCTGAATCTTGAATTGTTGTGATGAAGAGGGAATTTCAGCAGGTGCTGCATGCATACAAATGACACCTGCTGAAATTCCCTTCTCTATACAACGGTTAAAGAAACAGGAGTCCTGTACTCCTTTTCATATGGTCACCCTATTGATTTCTGAAAAGTTGCTAGATATAGAAAGCTGGTACATTCAGAATGGTGAGCAGCAAGAGTGGGCAGACAGAGATCAATAAATGGCTGAATCATGAGAAGAAAAGTATTCATATAACTCTGTATAAGCAATGGAAAATATTTTGATGCCCAAGATAGAAAGTCCAAATGATGCCCCTCAAGCAATAAATATTATAATAATTTGAACAGTTTACAATTTATTGTTTTTTAATGGTGCCTAAAATCTGTCACTGAAAGCAAGTCCTACACACTGTATCATTGATTAGAGTTGCTGGTTTTACAGTACAACGCTTGCAATCATATCATAGAAAGACAGCATTGTAAGAACAGCCTGCTAATATTTTTGGCAGGTCTTGGGATGACTAAAACAATAACCTTCAATGTGTTCTGTCCCCCCTCCACCTTCACGCTCTTCCCTCCTTTATGAAATCAATGTGTGGGTGTGTGTGGAAAAAGAATGAGAGTGGAATCAAAAGCTATGATGTTGTTAAACATAGAATATTGCAGAACTATAATGAAGGATTTCCACATCTAGGGGTGTAGATGTTTTCTTTGCCGGGTGTACTCAGGCTGTCCTCTGCCCGCCTCCCTCACCTCCCAATGGACAAGATTTGACTGGTGTGTTTCCATAAAAGGTTTGGAGATACACTGTGTGATAAAGACCTAATAGATGTGATATGTAGGTAGTGTAAGTTCCAGATTTTGGAGAGCTTGGCCAAGGCTCCCTCAATGGACGCCCTCAGTGAGTCTACGTTCTCACCACAAAAGGTTTGGAGATACATTGGCTGCATTCGGACAACACATTAGTCAATGGTGGGTTGAGTAGCCAACTCACAGTTATTTTGTGGGTACTCCCCACACAACGTATTCCTACACAACTGTGGGTGGTTGGGGCTGGCGTTGAGTGAACTAATAGTCAACCCAGCATTTGACTGACACAGCCCCTGCCCCTCTCCTCACCCTTAGGGTGACCAGATAAAATCCAGGTCAGGGCTCATGTAACTTTAACAGTTGTAGAGAAAAGGGAATTTCAGCCAGTGTCATTTGTATGCAATTAGTTCCTGGTGATATTCCCTCTTCATCACAACAGTTAAAGTTGCAGGGGCCCTGTCTTCTTTTGTATATGGTCACTCTAGTATAGTGCATGCACCTTTAACTGTTGTGATGAAGAGGGAATTTCACCAGGAACTAATTGCATACATATGACTCTGGCTGAAATTCCCTTTTCTCTACAACTTTTAAAGTTACATGAGCCCTGACCTGGATCTTATCTGGTCACCCTACCCACCCACCCTCGCTCTTCCCTCAGTCCTCTCAGTTCTATCCCAGCAGCCTCTGCAAGTTGCACCAGTTGTAGCAGAGTGGCAGCTACCACTTTGGTCGCTCTTGCCGCCTGCCTCTATGGGCTTGTGTTTTAACCCACTTACCACACGGCATTAACACACTCACCCCTCCACACAACACTTTAAACAACTGGCTTCGAGCTAAACAACTTTCAAGCCAGTTGTTTCACTCAGTTGCGGAATAGCATACTGTCGGTAGTTTGTGAGCGGCGTGTTACCCTCCACACAACACAATAAGCAACACAACTGACGATTGTTTCCCCCCCCCCACCAGTTGCTTAATGTGTTGTCCGAATGCAGCCATTGTGTGCAAAAGATCTAAAAGACGTGATTTGTAGGTAGTACCCAGTACCAGATTTTGGAGAGAGCTTGGCTAGGGTTCCCTCAATGGAGTCCTTCAGTGAGTCTACATTCTCACCACCATTGTCACCAGCTGCTACTGCTCCTCCTATTTTACATCATTGCTACCATTTGACAGGCAGAGAACCAGCGTGCAAATAGGATGTAACTTCTACTCCTTCTCACCATCGTCGTCAGTGGGCTACTGCTAGGGTGTGGGCCCTTTTTGTAGGATTTATTTAAGTTGTTTATCAAATAACTGAAAATTAAAAGCAGAGAAATTGAAAGGGGATGTGTCACAAGGAATAAATGCTAGGCATGGCAGACACTATAATCCCCATTTATGGGTGCATTGCAGATTGTGCTCCCAGTTTCCATATCTTGTGGGAAATGTGGTGATAAATTCTGAATTCTTTGCTCAGCTGTGTAAACTGGGTGGTCTACATGTTTTATAAAAACAGCCAAGATGTTCCTCAGAATTTTTTTAAGATCAGTCCACATTCCCAACCTCTGTCCTAAAATTTAAAGTGTCTTGTTAATTTCCCTTGTTCTTGTGATCACTACTTGCAGTTTTATAAAGCAGTCAGCTGTGAAAGTGGTTAATGTATAAAAGTCATTGTCCTCAAATAACACCCAGAAGTTGTTTTCACAGAAAGAAATCATCAAGAAGACAGCCCTGGCAAAAAGACATGTAAAGAAAGAAAATCTCTTTATAAATTCCTGCCAGAAGCAAGTACATTACTTGGATGCCTGCAGAAATAATTTGGGAGCAGCACAAAGGAGACAAGATTAAACTTGTTTTAATTTAATAGATTGGGTTGTTTATTTTTTCCATTTTAAGTAAAGGAATCCACATCTGTTGGCATTTACCCAATCTTTTTGAGGTGAATTAAAATGCTCACTATTCAGGAGCAGGAAAGTGTGGCGGTAGCAAACACTGGGCAAAATTATGCATGCATGAGTCTTGTTTTCACATGTTAGAAAAATGTGCACCTGTAAGAAATACCTTAAACATTAACGTGCAACCTATACTTTGAGGTGGAATCCTTTTTGTAGAGTGGCTTGTCTCTCCCTGGTAAATCAGAGAAATAACCCATTTCTCTGGCATGTGAGTTCCAGGTTCACACATCTTACTAAACAAACCACGGATGGGTCTGTGTTGTATTGAGCCTCTCCTGTTTGCAACAGGAGCAATCAGGAAGCATGCACCAGCAGAGAAATGACAAATATGCCTCGAGGTGGCGGTACTCCACAGCAACCAACATTGTGAAACTTACTTCCAAGTAAACATGCATGGGATGCTTACTTACCATGTTGTCCAAACTACGTTGCGAGTCCTTGGAGGGTCTGTCCTATGTGGACCAATTTATGATGTCCTGTGTGATTACCATTTTTTGGGGTAGGAATAGGATATGATTTCTTTTATACATAATCTCTTTTGGTGCTGTGGACTTGTATTCCAGAGAGCCTGGTGAATTATTTCTTTGCCCCAGCATGCATCACTTTACACTTGCTTACACTGAATTGCACTTGAAATAATTTACAGTAGTGCAATGTAATTTACTTTAGGATTAGTCCAATCCCATGCATTTTAGGTAGAAAAGCCCTCCAACTTAAACCTTCAGCACAGCTGGCTTGGGAATAGTAGATATGCATAAATATTGTGTCCTTAAACTGCAATCCTATATATACATTTACTTGGGTGAAAATCAGGTCCTATGGGACTCAATGAATTATGCCTCATGGAACTAAATAAGGCTTGCTTCTGAGTAGACATGCATAGGATTGTATTGTTGCTTAAGATGAGGACAAAAATGAGAGAATTATGTGAGGAGAAGGTGTGGCCAAATTGGAAAAGGAATATGGAAAAGAGAGGGATTATATATTTCACATATTTCTGTGCCTTTGTAAATATTACTATTTCTTTTTAAGGATGACATCTAACAGCCCATTCAATATTTTAACAAAAATTGCAGAAATGTTTGAATTCTGAACAGAATTTGAATATCAAATCAACCAATTCGAATATTGAACTAGAAAAACGTCTCTAAATCGGTCTCATTCATGCCTGCTCCGTTCCTTGATATCTTCCCGCCTTTTTATTCCCTCAGGCCGCATCGCTCCCAACCGTCGCTGAGGCGACTCCCCTTCCCCCCCATTCTTCTTTCATACGCATTCAGCCAATCCCAGCGCGAAACGGCTTCTCGTCACCATTTAGCCCCTCCCCCCTGTCTCGAGAGAGAGAGAGAGAGAGAGAGAGAGAGAGAGAGAGAGAGTGAAGGGGTGTGGCTTGGCGGTTAGAAACGGATTCCTGTCGCTATTCCGGCTTTGAAAGCCTCCGCGTCTGCGCGCGCACCCGCGAGAAATAGAGAGAACGCGCGTGCGCGGGAGAGGGAGCTTTCAGGGCCGGTGGGTGGGCGCGAGCCGCGGGCCGAGCTTTTGAGGTCTGGCGCGCGTGCGCGCGCGCAGGGGGCGGCTATTGCTGCTGGCTGTTAGTGGCGCGAGGGCTTCGTTCCATCGGGGTGGGAGGGGCGGCTCGCTCGCGCGCTCTCTCCCCCGCCTTTGCAAGCAGCAGCTGCTGCTGCATCCACCGCTGTGCGAGCAAGCAAGCAAGCAAGCAGCAAGGGAGCATGTCTGCAGGCAGGGCCAAGAAAGTGAAGATGGCCACCAAGTCCTGCCCAGAGTGTGACCAGCAGGTGAGACCACCGTAGTGCCGGGGGAGGTCGCCCCCCAGCTCTGTGCCCCCAGCTCGGTGAATGCCCCCTAGCATCCTGCTTTTGTCCATCCCGACTTGAGCTGCTTACCTATCCCCGGAGCATCCAGGTGTGTTGCATGCATGCTCACCTGAGAAGGCAACTCGGTTTGCAAAGCTCTGATTTGGCTAGCTTCTTGTCTGAAAGACTGCACCGAATAATCCCCAAAATGCTGGCTTTGTAGGGTGCCTCAAAATAATAATAAAAAAAAACCAGTAATGGTTTTACTTTTTGTTGTTGTTTTGTTTTCTTGGAAACGCCACTGCATTGGACTGCTGGCAGCTGCAATGATCTGGCAAGAGAAAACGAGGACTGTGAAGCTTTAAATTCAGGAGTGCAAATATATCTATCTGGCGCTTTTGGCACAGGCTCTGTAGAGTTTTGCAGAGCTGGGGATAATTCTGAATAAAGGCATCCAGTATGTTCTCTTGAGGTGAAAGAGGGAGAGACTGGAAATAAAAGAGGCCACCCAGCTTGCGGGGTTAATGGTTCCAGATGAGTAGGATCAGAGGCTGAAAGCACAGCCCTAGGAACGTCTCCTCAGGAGTAAGCCCAGTTGAGTTCAATCGGACATACTGCCAGAGGTGTGTATAGGATTTCAGCTTTAATAGCTGAAAATTAGAATTTAAAATGACTTAAGGTTTGTGCACTCAGATTTTGATTTCACTTTTTCAAAAAAGCTGTGGTAGTAACTGTCCCAATTCCTAGAAATAATGGTGTTTTTTCCTGCTCATGTTATGTTTTGTACTCATGTCAATCAGACTTTTCTCTTCAAGAAATGTAGGTCATTTTTTTTGAGGCAATGCAAGTGTATGTAGTTCACTTTGAGCCAATATGTCATGTGCTTGAGGTGATGAGGGGGAAATGATTGTGAACAAGTCATACTGCCTATCTGGTGGTAAGCAACTTGATGTCTGCCATATGTTGGGAACTACAGCTCTGACCATTAGTCAGCTGGGTGGGATTTATGGGAGTTGTAGTCCAAAACATCTGGAGGGCATCAGGATGTCTATTCAGCAAAATTACATCTGAAGCCTTATGTTATAACTGAGAATAAGCTGTCTTTCCATTCTGCCTGCTTTGTGTAACTGAAAAGCATATATATTTTTACGTTTATATCTTGCCTTCTTCCCTCTTGCAAAGAACCCAAGGCAGTTCTCACATGGTCCTCATCTCCATTTTCTCCTCACAACAACACGGTGAGGTAGGTTTGTCTGACAGTTTGTGACTGGCACCCAATCAGTGTCATGCCCAATTGGGGACTAGAACCCAGATCTCCTGAGTCCCAATCCGACACTCTAACTGGCTCTTTATACACCGCAAAGCAATAAATATGTATTTCATATCTTGATGAAATAATGTAAACAACTTCATTATATTGAGGACACAAGAGTGTTCTTTTTCCATTTGTCACTCACATGTTATATTGTCAATTTTTCCTGTTCTTAATCTTCCCCTTTTTGTGTTTGAGAGTTCTTAGTGTCATTTTCTGTTTTTACGTCCACTTCTTTTGGCTCCATATTTTATGTGGCCAGCATGTTTGCTGCATGTACACTGGTGTTACACATTTCCTACAGGAAGTGTATGGATAATTCGCATGTGTCTTTGAACACCTGTATTCACATATTGGGGAAACATGTCCTGGTCAGGTTTCACAGCTATGTGTACACGTGCATGCCACCCACATTTTATGCCTTTTCTGTAGGAAACACCAGTGAATACATGACAAACACATATTTCATGTAATGTGTGAAGTTGCCCTTTGTCGGGGCATTTATCTGATGTACTTCCTCTCCAGAAAGGGTTCTGTTATTTGTCAAATGAGCATTATTTCACCCAGCATGGAGAAGTTATTCAGGAGAGCGCACGGTGTTAAGCCGTTGGTTTTGTGATGTCTTGTGGCGCTATAACGTCTTGTTTCACTTGCCCTAATGAGAACCGGTTCAGAGTTTATTTTATATTTCAAGACTCCTGCAGCAAACCCCACCGTTTCTCTTATATGTTGGAGCTTGGAGTTGCATCTGGTGTCCCAGTCTTGATCCTTAGCCTTGTGAAACCTGGCCAAATCGCTTCCTCTTCCCTTCTAGAGCTGGCCTTCAAAAGGAGGCACTGTTCTTATTGCACAAGAAGAACCCTGCCTTAAATGTAGTGAATTTTGCGTACCACTTGTTTCTGTCTATGCTCCATTTCCTTACATAGCTCCTTACTTTGCTTACATTGCTCTATGACACTTTCATGTTCTTGAGGGGGTTGGCGAATGTTTAATACCGCAGCCGTAGCTTTATGATGACTGTCTCCATGCTCCGGCAGAGTTGGCAAACGGTGCTGAATAGATCATTTTTCTTACAAGGCCTAATGGCACACAGCTGCAAAGAGTCAGAATTTTTTTTTTGAAGGCTTATTTTTAAACTGCTTTTGATCTTTAGCATTTGCAAATACCATCCTGCCAACTTGCTGCTTAGTCATTTCACGGTTGTAATTTTAAAATATTTTGTACATGCTGTGTTTCGTTAGTGGCCTAATAAAGGACTAGAAGAAGGACTTCTGTTTTGAGAAATGTAAAATGTCCTCGCTCTAGAGAGCTAAATAATTGCCTTAACATGCAATGATACACTTTGCCTGTGGGGCGGAAAACAAAGTCTAATGGTGAAACTGTTTTTATCATGTGTTCCTATAGCAGCTAACTCTGTGTGTGTGTGTATGTGTGTGAGAGAGAGAGAGAGAGAAGGAAATTGAATCTTCATTCTCTGATCCCCCCCCCCCAGCAATATTTAACAT
Source organism: Anniella stebbinsi (assembly GCA_029215795.1). Taxonomy (NCBI): domain Eukaryota; kingdom Metazoa; phylum Chordata; class Lepidosauria; order Squamata; family Anniellidae; genus Anniella; species Anniella stebbinsi. The sequence goes on from JARDYH010000007.1 coordinate 14,110,409, forward strand.
TTTTCTCCCTGAGCACAAGTAGAACACTCTTATAAAAAAAACCCAAACATTAGATATAACATGATTTTTATTCTTCAAGGCACACAAAAAGCAAAGATCCATGTGTTTGCCCAAAAGAAAAATCCACAAATCCACCATAGGGCAACATTTTTATTAGGACCAATCAAAATGTCACAAAATAAATTGTGAGCAAGCTTCTGAGTTCTCCAGGACTCTGTGTCAGGCTGGATGTTAACCAAAGCAGGATCATGGGGACAGGGGGCAAGAAAAAGTCGGCTTGGTGTTAAAACCATACAGTCTGCATTGGTCAGACTTAAGGTGGACTATATTAAGCAGTTATAGCTCTAGGTGGATGAAACTCTCCTAGGTGCTATGCAGGTTTCAGGTTCTACCTGGGGCCAGGCATCTAGAAGAGCTTAGTTCATCCCGGTCTGCGACCTCTTTCTGCATTTCATTTTAGGACTGTGAGTAATGCAAACTTTTTGGCTTCAGCACAATGCTAGCTTTTTCCCTGCACATCTCACCCCTTCTGGTGTGCTTTAACGTCCAGCATGACAAAGAGTTCTGGAGAATGTTAAGGCTTGCTCAATATTTTGTGATATTTTGTTTGGTTCTAAAATTGATATAGCCCTACTCTAGACTTTGATTAAAAATCCTTACTGTGCATTTGTAATGATAAATATTATTAATTAATAATTATCTTTCCCCCAAAAGTTATTCTCCCATTTCTCCACCTACTTCTTCCACACCCGATTACAAAAACAGCATTATTACACTTTACCAGAATTTTATTACGTTCAGCCATTACATTTAACCATTTCATTACAGTTAAGCAGGATAGTCCAGTGAATGCACCATCCCTATTTTGAAACGGCCCATTTAGAAAGACATTGACAGAGACTTTATGGAGTTTCTGTTCTAGTCCCTTCTTAAAGTCGCCATTGCCGTCTTCCCAGTCAGCTGATTTATTAAGGGCGTTTGAGATGCAAACACATGGCAGCATGACCAACAGCAAAAATGGCCCTTGTGACAGCATTTCCTTGGTTTTCAGCTGTAGGTTAATGATTCATGTCTGGGTTGCGATCTTACCTAAGCTGAACTACAGAGGAGTCACAATCTTTAAGAGATCTGAAGACGAATAGGAAGAACAGATCTTGTGAAGTAAAGGGAAAATATATAAAATTTAAAAGTGGGTCTTTTGGATCCGTAAGGTTGAAGGCCATTGCTTCTCCAAAACTTGTTGGAAATGAGGTGTGTTATACACTTTCACTGCAGTTTTTATTTTAAAAAAACTTGTAATTATATTTTGGCTCCATGAAATATTGAGCAATGGAACCAGGCTAGCCAGTTTTGCTCATTTGTGTGGAACTGTTGGAGCAAGTTCTTAATAGACAGATATTTGGTAGGCTGAGGGAGATAATTTCTTGTGCTTCTTACAAAAAAAAGTTGAGTAGAATTCTAAACATTTACCTATACTAAGGTGTGGGATGGGATGTGGTTTTGTGGGTTGATGTGGGTGTTTTCCCTGTTGCAGGAAACCACTTTATTTTGTTTTTAAAGTTTCTGTACTGCCCTTTAATTTAATATGTGTATAATTCAGGGTAGTTTACAACAATAACAGGAATCACATTAAAATAAAATGTCAGTAGTCAATCAAACAACAGTTTAGGGTGCTATCCAATTGGGACGGCCATATGCCTTGAAACTTGGAGGCTTACGGCCTTCCGATGCAGAATGGGAAGGACGGCAAAGGTGATGTTTTCTTAGGTACCTAGGTCCCAAACCATGTAGGGCATCCTCTCCCAATTGGGTGCCCTCCCAATGTTTTGGAATATAACTCCCAGCGTCCCTGACCATTGGTCATGCTGGCTGGAGTTGAGGGGAGTTTTAGTTCAAAACACTGAATTTGTAAAGTATTGCTTAGAAAAGGAAAGGAGCTGCTCAAACTCCCTAAGCATTGGCAAGATTTATTCAAGGTATTCCTTGCCTTTGATGCCATTTGGGCTTCCAGTGACTAAGTTGGATCAACACGTACCCCCCCCCCCCCGACTGTTCCTGATCGTTTAGGGGAAGTGCAGCCCCATCCAGAACAGGTTGACTGTCATCGCCCTGGACAGATGGACCATCTGACAACACTACGTCCGTCGTGCCAGGATGAAGTTTCAGTTGGTTGGCCCTTGTCCAGTCTAAGACTGATCCCAAGCAATAATTTAACCCTTCTTCTACCTCATCTGAATCTGATGCAAAGAGGAGAGCGTGCTGAAAGACATCTGCATATTAATAAGGTCTGACCTTGGATGATTTCTCACGCAGTGGATTTCATAGATAGATGGTAAAAGCATAAGGGGAAAGATACAACCCAGTGGTACCCCATAGCATAAAAGCTACAGCATTGAACAAATTGGTCTTCCAACTAGGAGTAGAGCCACTTTGCCCCCAAATTCCAATTCAGAGAGCCTACACAGAAGTATACCATGATTGAAGCTATGAAAACGGTCTGAGTTCTAGGAGAATTAGCATCATGCTCCCCTTGTCATCCTGGTACAAGTCATTAATCAGGATGACCAAGGCAATTTCTGTGCCAAACTGGATCTGAAATTAGATTGTAATGGATCCAGATAAATGGTTGCCTGGAGTTGCATAATACCTATGCATATTCTTAACCTTGGCAGTTTGTTCTTGTCTGGAAGCTGTTAGTTTTGCATTCCCAATAAATATTTTTTTTATCTTCGTGCTAGGGTTCAGCATGCCTTTGACCTAAGGGGAACTTTGCTGTTGATTTTGATGACAACAGGTCTCATAGGCGTTTATATTTTTAGCTTTGTACAGTCGGTTTTTGTGGCTGTCCTCTTCCGTGCTTTTAAGTGTGCAGGCCATTACTGAAGCTGGCAAATCCAACTGGGCATGAAATAGTGTCCCTGAGCAATGTGAATTAAATAGCCAGGTTTGGGGTCTTGAATGATGACCAAAAACAACCAAAAAAATAAATAAATTGGAGAGCTTTTGTTGTGGCATAAGTATGCCACTGAGGAGCTTGTGTTGTATTTATCCTTACTTAAGAGGCCTTCACTTCTGTGCTTTGCAGTTTAATTTTTACAAGCAGCTCATGCTGCTCCTCATACTGAGGACTTCAGAAATTGTAGTTGCTTTGGTGGAAACTTTTGGGGTGCTTACTAAAGTGGGAAGAGTCTTCAGCATTTGGGGTTTCCCCCTGCCCAAATACCTACTTCAGCTTCATGAGAGAACTTATACAAGTCGCTCTCGGGTAATACCCGGTTTGACGTCTCCAGGGCCTGTAAAAAGCACTTTAGTACTCAGGAAGAGTCTTTCATTGCTCTGTCGCACTGCCTTATTTACAGAACTGAACGGAGCTCCCAGGTGCCATCATCTTCTACTTGTAACCTTTCTGTGTTTTCCCGCTGCTTCTTCGGTCTTCTTTCTCAGCACACAAGATCCGTTAAGGAAAAAAGGCAGAATTGTTGCGCGATGCCTTCTGAGTAGTAGTGCTAGGAGCCCTCTGTCTGGAAGGTAATTGGGGTCAAGTAGACCCCAACTGAGTAGAGATTTGCAGAAAGACCCAATGTTATATATCAGACTCCCAATTTCATGTAAAAATAAAATTGTATTAAGAATTGTCCATAGTACAAGAAAATACTTATGTAAGTATCTGGTCTGTATAGACCCCCAATGTTTAATTACTATGGTTTATTGCAAGTTCTTCATACTTACCCACTTTTTGTTAATTCCAAAAATGGAGGTTTGAATGGAAAAGAAATATGAAATGGGTTTATACAACACAGTTGTTGTGGCATTAATTTTTGACATGTTGGGGGCCTATGCTCCAATATCGTGGGCATGCAGTATTCTATCCCCTCCCCCCAATTCATTTTAATTGGGATGTAACTGACCCTAATGCCATTTTAAATTATGCCTGCAAATTAAAATATAAAAATAAACAGAAGGGATGTTGGACTGCTTTATTTCAGGGGTAGGTAACCTGGTGCCCTTCAGATGTTGTTGGACTACAATTCCCATCATCCCTCACCATTGGCCATGTTGGCTGGGTTTATGGAAGCTGTATTCCAAAACATCTGAGACTACATGGAGTTTGAAGTAGCACAGGGTAGGAGAAATGTTACATTTTGGTTTCAACCCCCCACCCCCAGAGCTGCCATTGGTTACAAGTTCAGGGAGATCTGCTGCTGCTACTGGTCTAGCATAAATTTTAAATGCATGGAAGAAAATGCAGTGTTGGGATTAACTTGCCTCACAGGGTTGTTGTGAGGATAAAATGGAGAGGACGAGGATCATGTAAGCCGTCTGGGTTCCTTGCAGAAGGAAAAAAGATGGGATATAAATGTAATAATAGTAATTAAACATATTTAAACCTTAAATCTGCAGAGCTAAATGTTTCTTAGTACTTTAGGAATAGATAACATACGGGCCTGGCATCTGCATATGGCTTCTTTCAACATCTGCAGGGGCCTCAGCACCCTTTCAGGCCACCATTGATGCTTGTCTTAGAGACCCCCCCCCCTCCTTTAAAGTGGCTTAGTCCAGAAGCAGTTCGTTTAATTTTCTACGCTGCCCTGGAGCGACACAACATGGGAGGAAATTAAAATTGTGATTCTCAGATCTCCAGCTGATAGTCTGTGGTTGCATCTGCTTTTGTTGCTCACCTCTGCCAGCAGGTAAATTGGAGGGAGGCCATTGACTTGGGCTAGGAGTAGGGAACCTCTTTCAGTCTGAGGGCCCAATTCAATTTTGGAGAAGTTCTCTGGGCTGCGCTCCAGTGGTGAGTGGGGGCTAAAACCAAAAGGCAGTTGGCCCTGGTAAAAGTGTTGCATATAATTTGGGTACCATTTAAATTTTCTATTTCATATCCTGGTGAACGATGGCCCAAATCCAACTGTAGGCATGGATAATTTAAGTGCAGTCTTACATGTGTCTATTCAAAAGCAGGTCTCATTGAATTTAGTGGGACTTACTCCTGGGTAAGTGGGCAGCCTCAGTCACAACTGATGCACCCGGGTGTTAATGCACAAATACATTTGTGTAAAAAGATATATTCAGGAAATTTGGACTCAGACCGAGTGTCAAGGTCAATGTCATCAGCAAAACACATAGGAGGTTGCTTAAGGTAGGGATTTCTTGAGAGATTGCAAGGTATGTATCTTGTCTTGCTACAATGCCAGAAGACTTGATTTTAGGCTCATTGCTAACTGTAGCTGCAGGCTAGGCTGTAATCAAAAGTAGCAAACTGTGGAATGTAACTTAAAAGAGTTGCTGAATGCCACTATTTTCCTGGAAATGGTTGCATAGATTATTGTTGACTAAGAATCAGCATTTCCAACTGAGTCAGTCTTTTTGCATGCAATCATAGATTTGTGTATGAGCAATGGAACTTACAGCTTCTTGAATAGCGGCTCTGTGCTGCAGGAAGCTGCTTCTGAAAATTTGTATGGGACACCTCTTCCTGTGTGCTTCTCTGGGTGTGGAAGTTGCACAGCTTCTGATGACTAGCTTTTGCAGGGGGAAAACCAGTAATAAATGCCACAGTTGCATGTTCTGGAATAATGCCTTCCTTAAAGATTTGGCTTTAAAAAAAAAAAAAAAGTTCCAGGAAATTATGTGAATGGCGTTATCTATGCAAATTGCTTTGGGGTATTGGTCCAATTAATCACCTTCAGATTCGCAGTGAATGGGTTCCATTGTGAATAACATGAAGTCTTGGCAGATAGGCGCTGTGTACTTGAAGAGTAATAATCTGCTGTTCAAAGGGTGACTGCTCATAAACATGCATCTGTGCAAAGCGTTGCACAGGAAATAAAGCCCTTGCCTCTGGCAGCAGTAAACTCAGTGTGATGCACACCATAGAAGAATTTCCGTTTTTCAACTGAACGTAGAGGTTGAATAGCATTTGTCCTGCTAACGCTGGTTCGTGAATTGAAGCTTTTTTTCATTAGCAACAACTCTGGTCTTGTATTTTATGTTAGCTTTGCTAAAAATGGGTCAATTTAAAACTAGCTATAGTTGCAACAATAAGAGTTGTGGCAGCTGCCAGCTTAGGTTTATAGCACGCTTGCTGCTCTTTATTTTATCAATACCTGGCTTGTTGAAACAATAGATGTGGTTACCGGGCAGCAGACACTCCTACCTTGATCCTGTTTGGTTATCGTTGCAAGTAACACGACTTCCTCATTGCACAGTTGGTTTACCGTTAAGATAACGAAGTTATAAATCAACATGAGTTGAATAGATGACGTACTGCATGATTCTATACATGCCTACTCAGAAGCAAGTCCCATTGAGTTTATTAGGACTTACTTCCAAGTAAGAGGGTATAGGATTGCAACCTTAATCTCCAGCTTTCAAAGCAATCAGCAAGTAGTCAAAACAGGAAATGACTGTGGTAAAAGCAGTGGTGTAGTGAAACCAGGGATCACAAGGCTGAAGCAATGGGACTTTTTGATTAGCAGGAATGTCTTCTTCCAGCCCTTTCCCTCTTAGCTTCCCTCTTCTCTCTGTGCCTAGCTGTTATTCGAACAGTACCTGGGGTGGCAGTGGCAAAGGGGTGAGAGCAGATTTTCCAAGCAACAATTGATGTTTGTGAGCTATCCCTGTTGTAACAGAAAGGCCACGTTGTCCGTCTCCCCCCACCAGGTGTGCCTGTCATGTGACTGGCATTTCCTGAATTTCTCGCGCTGCGTGGCAGATTGCCGTGGTGGGGGTGGCTGCTCACCCACCCCACAACCCCTACTCAAGCCATTGGTGGTAGGGTGGGTAATAAGTCACCCCTGCCACACCACATGCTGGGTTCAGATGACATGGCAACATGTAACACAGAGCAGGTAACTAGGGAAATGCACAGCCACTGGGGTGGGGGAAACAACCCATACTGCGTTGTTTCCCTGATCGTTAGAACCCAAAGTATTTTCGAGTGGGACTTTATCTTGAATGGGCATTAAGGACCAATTAGCTTTACAAAGCACATATAGAATACATGAAGACAGAGAGAGAGAGAAGGATGGATGGATTGATGGATGGATGGATCAACACAGCTGTCCACATTTACGGACTTTTCCTTGGGGGCTAAGGGGACAGCTCCTGTACTACAAAAGTTATTACTTCTGGTGAATGTTTGAGTTAGGCGAATGTTTGAGTTCTCACCTCCTCTCTCCCCCCACCCCCACTTGCTGACAAGCAATGTCAAGGGGAAAGATTCTAGTCTGGTTTTCTCTCTGACATGCTGGTTTTCTGTTTGTTTTTCTTTTAACATGGAGGGATTTCTGCACCCAGGGGAGAAGCATTGAGAAATGCCACGCATACCTGTGTCTGAAACAGTCCAGTTTTATCACATGATCTGATGTTTAACCTAGACCAGGCATAACTTTCCCTTTTGGACTTCAGTGTGTGTTTGGTTTTTTTTCTTCTTTCTGATAGATACTTGCTCATTTCCTGACAAAACATGGAAATCCTTTGAAATAGACTCAACTTTTTTTGTGTTTGTGTGTGTGTGTCTTTCAGGTTCCTGTTGCATGCAAATCCTGCCCATGTGGGTATATATTTATTAGTCGAAAGCTCTTGCATGCTAAACGTTCGGAGAGGCTGCCATCTTCTGCAGGTATTGTTCTACTTGATGGGTATTCTTTAACTTTCCTATTGTGTAAAAATGGTTTGTTTGTTCCTTCCTTCCAGCAGAGAAATCAGTGGAAGAGGTAGGGAGGGTTCTATGCCTTTCTCAACTTGGTACCCTCTGGAATTGTTGGAAGACAACTCTCAGCATCTCTCTGAGAAGCCCCTCTCCTAATATTCCTGACGCTGCCTTCCCTTTTTTCCTTTAAGTGCTGGGATAATTGTACATGTGCAGAGCCATTTTCAGGATTTTATTTTTTTAAGCCATGGGTAGGTCAAGACTTACTGCTAGATTTCTGGGTGAATTGCAGTAGATCAGCAAGGAATCCTGACTCCCAATTGTTTAACAACAGCAGGAACAAAGTGACTCCTCTCCCTGCCATCCCCTCACCTCAAATTGGACTGCTCAAACGAAGAAAACTCCCAGGGGTGGATTTTCTTGTGTTTTCTTTTTGGGGTTTGGCAGTATAGAGATTACTGTAGGTTAGGTTGGGTGGTGGTTGAGCATTGTCTTGTTGGCATCTGTTTGTGTTATTGTACCACCTTTGGAAAAATAAAAATAAAAACTTCTCAAATTTAAAGGAGCGGATGTTTTAGAGGTAACTTCACACAGCGTTTTGCTTCATGCATTAAAAAGCTTGTGGGCAAGGAAGCTGGTAGTGGTGGGAGAGATACCAGGAAGGAATAAAAGCTCCAGTTGGTTAAGTAGCTCTTAAAATGCGCAATTAAATAATAAGGGTAATGTGTTGCAGCAGAAAGCAGAAGTGAGGCTAAGAGAAGACGGACAGAGAGAGTCAGAAGAGAGAAGATCAACTCTGTGGTAAATAAAGACTTAGAAAACAGGAGAAGATCCAGATCCAACAGCCATTCAGAACACAGCAGAAGAGGACGAGGGCGACCAAAGACTTCCTCAGCCAAAAAGCACGAAGAAGAACGAGGTATAAGAAACAGAGCTTGCTGGTTTTAGCATGATGCAAAGTCCGCAAGCTTGTGAGGTCTGTGTATGTGTGTGTATGTTCTTTTCTCTGGGCTAGGAAAAAAAGCCTCCACTTTGCTTTTATAACTATTTCCGGACCCTGGTCAGACTGATGGGGGAATGTTGTGACAAGGAAGACAAGATTCTTTCCTTTGAGGAAACTAGAATTGTTTTTATAAGCTATACTTAAAGGATCAACTTGAGAACATGCCTGATCTTTAAGATCTGCTTCAGAGACCTCCTTTTTGTTTGGCTCCCTCCAACTTCAGAGATTTAAGTGGATAGTGAATAGAACAGGCCAAACCGGCAAGCATCCTACCACCATTTCCTCCTCCAAACCTGAATGGTGGAGGCAGGAAGCAGGGGTACAGAACAAAGCTGGTGGGGCAGGGAAGAGCCACCCTTTCCAGCTCTAAACCTGAATGGGGGAGCAGGATTGTCCCCAACCTCCTGCACTGCAGAAATTCAGGGATCCTAATGATCACAGTACATGTCTACCAAATCTAGCCAAAATCGTATACCCCTGGTTATTAATCTTGAATGGTATAAAATTAGGGCAGTCCTAGCGATCTGAAATTTGGTTTTAGGATATATTTGGTCAGATCTGTAAGATGGGTATTAAAAAAAGTTAAGAAATAGCTCAGATGCAGCAATTTAAAGATCATTAATGTGTGTGCCTTTCCCCCCCTTTTTTGAGCACTGAAAACGTCCTAGTTTTCCTTTTGGCAGGTGTAGATGGTTTCAAAACCTTGAGGCAATTATAGGGGTCTTGCCCTTCCTGGTTTGGTATAAATTTGTTGCATGTTCATAGTTATTAGCTGTGAAAGCCTGGAGTTTAATAGGTATACATTTGTGAGTAAAAATACGTTTTATTCATCTCTGAGACAAGGTTGTACATTCATAGGAGGATCCTGGGTCATTGTTACTAATTACCAATTGAGTTTCTTTTATAGCTGGAGTGCAGAACTCCTTTCAACCCAAGAGTCTCAGGTTGCATTTAAGCATATTTTAGCTTAAATCTCTCTCAACCAAGCCTTAGGAGAGGCATTTCAACCTTTTAAAATATGACGGGAGGGGAATGCACAACAGCCAGGAACCTACCAATCAATCTGTGGCCTGGATTTGGCCCCATGGCTAAGGTTCTGCACCCCTGTATTATAGGAAAGCATCTTTACATAATCTTCAATTTAGCAAAAATGCATGCATACAATCCATCCCTCCATAGGTACAGCGCTCATGTGCAGAGAGCTCCCAAGATGTGTCTTCCCTCTGTGTGTTCAAATACCATATCAGAGTCATTCGAAGAACAGGATGGCTTACGTGAGACTCCCAGATCCCTATCTGGCTGCTCCCTCAATTAGTCAAGGAATGGAAGCTGAGAGCTCACGTTTCTTCCCAGGGAGAGGCCTGGAGTGGGAAATGAGAGACGTGCACAGGCCTCCCCTTTCCCATAATGTCCTGGTATGCTGATTGTATGTGTGCTCATGTGCACACGATGATGGGTCGGTGTGAATCAGGCCTCTATTATGCCTTATTGTGACTCCTCTGCAGCAGTTGCACCCACATGGAGGAAGATTGTGCCTATTTTTGCATTTCTGTAAATGAGCAAATTAGATAACGGATAATCTTCATCACGAACCCAAATAGCCAAATGTGCAACTGAATGACCATGGGCGATCTCAACAGGAAAACAATGTATCCAACCTGACTAGGCTAAACTGATGCATGGACAGAAAAAGGAGAAACAGGTTCTCAGGATGCAAGAAATTCCTTGATTATCATAGGAGGCAATCACTTTGTTAGAAGTATTTCTGCAGACAACTTTTAACAACCCCCCTGAAGAAGGCTTTTGAAAGAATACAGGCCGAAGTGTGTCGGGCTTTGAAATAAAGAATTTCTTGCATCCTGAGAACCTATTTCTCCTTTTTCTGTCCTGACTTGGATGCCTCCTCCGTTTAGTTTTGCGTAAACTAATGCATGTCCATTTTGGCTATGCTCTTACTCAGAGTGATGATGTTTGAGGGCTGTGTTATGGAACAGCCCTTGCTCTTGTTTATAAAGAACGGAGGCTTTATAAATTGTATCCCAAATGGAAAACAAATAGGTCATCTTTATGTCATTCTGAAACTGTATTTTCTCTAAAAATATCAGCCCATTTCTTGGATATATTTAGATCCGTCTTTCAACTAGCAGTCCCTTGGAATATAACTCAGTTGTTGAGTTTTAGTAAAGCAACTTTCTTCTTTTACTGAAATCATGTAATGGGATCGTATGGCATGACTTCAGAATAGAGGGTAAACCAATGAAATAAGATGAAAGAGAAAGCAAAGGACTGATATGGTGTCATCTCTCTGTCCTGCTGTTCCATTGGTTAGGGGTCTGTTAACGCAATCTGAAATGTATCTACAGTGTGGATATGGGGGAAACGGGGTTACGTTTGCTGGCAACAAAAGTAGGGTAAGGAAATGTTGCAGTCGTGCCCTTGCTTGTGAGCGCAGAAGCAGCCAATCGACATATCAAGGCTGTCCGTAGGCCAGTAGCTGGGGAACATGAGGTTGCTGTTGCTCTAATGTCCTGCTTATGGGTTTCCCATTGGAGCAAACAAATGCTAGACTAAATGGACCTTTGATCTGATCCAGCAGCACCATTTACGTTCTTTCTTATCTTTATTGCTTGAACAAGATGGAACCTGGCCTAATCCAACAGGGCAGAAATGTAACAGAATTGGGCACGTGGGTAATGTCTGCAGGCCCAATTCTCACACAGTCTTTCCGCTTAAAAAAAAAAGAGAGAGTTGAAATAGTTGTGGTTCATGCAGTGCCTTTTCTTCTTCTTCTACAGAAAAACAAGAAAAAGAAGTTGACATGTACGCAAATCTGTCTGACGAAAAGGCCTTTGTATTTTCTGTGGCCTTGGCAGAAATAAACAGAAAAATTATCAACCAGAGACTTATTCTTTGATGATGTGGTCGGGACCTTTGCATGCCATGCTGTTTAAGCCAGGTAGTTGATTTTGAACATCCGGGGAGTCCTGTCAAACAGCAGCTCTGGCCGCCTGCATCAAAGAAAGCCAAATGTTTTTCCCTGGCTGAATTTTCTGCCGTTGTTGCTGTTTTGGAGCCTGCTGACTTCTTGTTACTGCTAATTGTCAAGAAGCAAAATGACCAACACTTTGCTTGGGGGGGAACGTGGGGACAAATCAAAAGTAAAATCCTTTACTCCTTGCAAAGACAGCTTCTAGAAGAACTCTACAGAGATTTTGAACAACAAAAACTAAACACTGTTTCTTTGGACACTTCTGCAATGAAAATGCAATATTTTAATTTAAATTTCCTTCACAACACAGATTCCAGATTTTCTGCTATATTGAAGCTTACACTTGTATATAGTTAACCTAACATTTTAATAAATGGATATTCTAGTACTTTATTGCAATCTGTTGATTGTGGAATTGGGAATATGATTGGAGAGGTGGAGTTGAACCACTATTGGAAAGTTTGGGGTTGTTTTTGTTTGTTTGTTTTGCTTTGGACTTAAACGTTGGTATACACATGGTTCTATAGTCAGTAAATAGCTGACCAAGACTGCAGTCCTATATACACTTACCTGGGAGTAAATCTCATTGAACTCAGTGGGACTTACATCTGAGCGAACATGCATAGGGTTGTGAATGATGCCTACTGTGACTTATGTATAAATCAGCCTTCCCCAATTAGGTGCTGTCCAGATGTGTTGGAGTGCAACACATCTGGAGGGTGTCAGGTTGGAGAAGGCTAGCATAGGTTATCTAAGGAGAGGCATAGCTTTTATGCGATAGTGAAGGGAAGATTTATGTTTTAAGATACTTATAGTACATCTAGAGAGCAAAATAGTATTTGTATTTAAAATAATTTAGTTTGGGTTGGATCCAAACTTAGTCAGGTTTAGAGAAGATAGAATAAAATCAGTGAGACTAATGTTCGTCATGACTAATGTTCCAGTGATTTCAATGGATCTTATCTAAGTTGTTCATGATGAACTTGACCTTTTGATTTCTGTGAGTCTCAGCATGACTAAGGGCACATTCTATGCATGTTTAGACCCAAAAAAAAGTCCTACATCTCGCAGCGTTCCCCATGTCCAATATTTTCTCTTAGAGTAGCTTTCCAGGGTTTCAGGCAGAAGTTTTATCTCTGGGCAGATTACAGACTGGGGCAGCAGCTAAAAGAAAAGGAGTGATACAGGTGAGTAGAGTAAGAGCACATTTCTACCCTTGGAAAATTAGCCTTAGTGGTGGCAGCCAGGGACCTTGTTCACACGTAACAACAACCCATGGATAGTTGGGTATGAGTGAGAGCGTTGCCTGTTGCCCACTCTCTTCCTCTTCAATTCCACTTTTGTGAACAACCCAGAAACGCCCCATTCCTGGATTGCTCATCATAATGTGTAGATATGGAATGCTGGGTCATTGAGGGGGAAACAATCCAGAGTTTTAACCCATAATTTGTTGCTGGGTTCAAACAGGGTTGTTTCCCCCTCAGCAACCCAGAGTTCTGGGTCCACACATCATAACTATCCTGGATTGTTTATGAAGGTATAAATGAAGTGGCAAGCAGACAGGAAACAGCATGTTCTCTTGCTCCTGCCCATCCCTGGCTAACAATGGGTTGTTTAACCTAGAGTTGATCATGATGTGTGTGAACCTGGGCTATGACTTCAAATGCAAAGTGCCTTATAAAATTGTATTGCCTTGGCGGCAAAAAGAAGCCTCAGTCAGGAGTGGGGAACCTGTGGCCCTCCACAGGTTGGAATGACTGGGGATAATGGAAGTTGGAGTCCCGACAACTATGGAGGAGCACAGATTCCTCACTCCTGATAAACGTGAATTAAAAAGGAACTATAATGATGGGTGCAGCAACATCTTCACGGGTGGGTTTACTGTATAATAATGTGATTTTGGTTTTCAGAAATCCTTCTTGAATAGTTTGCATAATCTATGACTCACCAATAGAATTTAGCAATTCAGTTCCCAAAGGTTACAAACTAGTGTTATGCTAAAACCTAGAATAGTTCTGTCATTTAATAGATGGTTCCAAGACTTGTTTCATTCTTCAAAATACTGGTGATTTTATTTTGCTCTTTCTTTTTTGGTTTGTTTTTAAAGTGAAAAGCCCTAAATTCTTGCCAGGAAATCTTCAGAAGAAGGGATTGAGCATGACAAGGCAAGTGTCATGCTCAATCCCTTGTGTTTGAAAACTAAAACCAACAATTTCCCTAGAACTCTCTTCCTCTTGCCTCATTGCAAGAATGTGGTGTCTATTGCAATTTATGCTGAAACTGAAGTGAAGGAAATGATAGCTGTGCGGCTCTGAAATTTCAGGAAAAAAAGGGTATAGCATTGCAAGGTTCTCTGACGGTTCACCGAAATTCAAAACTGGTGCAAATTTACCACAGCTGAAAGTTGTTCCTTGATGATAGATGTCGTTTTTACTACCAACAACTTCTGTAATCACTGGGGCATTCTGTTCCCCAGCTGGTCTGGGAATGTACTTTGCCGCACAATCTGACTCCATCCCAGAGTGACCGTGCTCCATAATATAAGTTTGTACCACCTAGAATTAGGAGGCACTACAATAAAGTCCAAGAGATGTAGCGACCTCTCTCTCTCTCTCTCTCTCTCTCTCTCTCTCTCTCTCTCTGGAAGAGTTTTGCATGCTTCTAATTTTTTTATTCAAACTTGAAAACTTCTTTTCCTATAAACAAAACTGGACAAACCTTTTTCCGTACCTCAGCTAAAGTGAATCTCGTATGAGACAGGTTGACATTTATGATCTGTGTCAGAGGTTCTCTGGATGAGCATCCTTCAGCAGTGAGGTGAGCGGCAACTGTGAGAGCTTTTTCAGTGGTATGAGGGGAACACAACCAAATATTGTACCAGGGTGGAGTGCTTCAAGCCGCCACACTTTACAATATTCTATTTCATCCCTCCCCCCTTACCCAATTTCCTGTTCCTGCCTCCTCTCAACAGTCTGTGGCCGGTGAACAAGTTCAGACTTCAGTAGATTATTTTGGGTCCCACCCTTCCATTTAGGTGTCCGTCCACACCTCCCACTTTGAACTATATTATTGTACTTTGGCAAACCTCAGGGTTCCTCCAAGCCTGCTAATGCCTCCCTTTTGCGACGGATGCAGCTGTTTGGCTATATAAGTGACGGCACTCCTATCTAAAGATTGGAAGTAGTGTGAAAACGTCTGACCTGTAACAAAATGTTGCAGTGAAGGGTGCTTCTGTTTAGGACGGTCTGTTCTAGGAGTCCCCAACCTTTTTGGATCTGTGGGCACATTTGGGAATTTGAGAAACTATTGTGGACACCACCAGAAAATGGCTCCCACGAAGCATGTGGCTTGTCCTGTAAGTAGCTGGCGTGGGACTCTGGTTAGTCAGAAGTGTGGGCTAATGAAGCGTGGGGAGAGAAAGAACAAGGCTAGAGATTGGGAGGGGGGAATCTGGAAGACACTGGGGGAGAGAAAGCAAGCCAAGGAAGAGAAGAAACTGGGCTAAAGTGGGGGGAGAAATAGGGCTAGAGGCTGCGAGGGAGGGGGAAAGAGCAAGGCTAGAAGCTAGAAAGGGAGAGAAAGAAGGCTGCTAACATTTCTCAAGGTTTTTATTTAATTTTCTTTTTAGGAAGCATAGGCAGTGGAGAGCTTTATGGGTGCCATTGGAGGTCCCCACAGGGGATCCCTGCTCTATTCCCCCCTCAACAATCAGCATTCCTTGCCCACTGAGCACGCTGCGCCCCACTAGGCTGTTTTTGGATCCCTCCCCCCCACCACACTCTGGCTGCATTCAGACAACACAATAGTCAATGGTGGGGTGATAATCAACTTTACAGTTGTTTATCTAGGGGGTACTCCCCACACAACATGGTAATAAATAATCAACTGTGGTGTGGATTAGGATCAACGCTGAGTTGACTATGGCAGCATTCGGACGACACGATAGTCAATGCAACTGCCGATTGTCCCCCCCCCCCCAGTTGATTATTGTGTTGTCTGAATGCAGCCCCTGTGTGTGTTTCTAAAGATGCTTAGTGCTACCACAAATCAATGGGTTCCTCCAAGCCTTCCGACACCTCCCTCTTGTGGATGAAGAGTGCAGTTTTAGCTACAAAAAAGGCCGTTCCTCAGAGAATCAAGTTCGCTCTCTGTTTATAGGATGATAGAAAAGTTGTAAAACAAAGTTTGGCAGGGCAGCGACACTTGTTTTAGAGGCTTGGCTTGGGCAGGAAAGCCACCTGCTGGCCATCCCTAATAAAGCTGGCGGACTTCCCTTATCTGAAACGCTTTATCATATACTTACGATAAAGATGAACAGAGCAATCCACTATGGGGAAAAAAACAACCAAATGGGGGGAAAATCTTTCCTGCTATTCTTCAGAACGGAGCTGTTTCCACTTTTAATAATAAATACAGAAACAAATATTTATTTGGTAAACGTATATCCTGTTCTTTAGCAGTGCTCCCAGGGCAGCTATCCTCCCCACTTCTTTTCTAGGTAAGGAAAAACAAGGGGAAAAAGTAGGGGGGGGGAACACATAGGTAAAAGTAAGCTGTTGTCTCTTTGATTCGAAATGTGATTTGCAGTAACCCTTGGCTTCACCAAAAACTCATGGAGCTTCCTGTAAGCAAGACTTATAGTTTATCCCAGGAGGAGGCGATCTGGTGCCCTCCAGAAGTTTTGGACTACAATCCCCATAATCCATGACTGTTGCCCATGTTGGCTGAGGATTATGGAAGCTGTAAACCAAAACATCTGAAAGCATTGTGGGCAGCTGATATTTTCATGCTGTGGTCCCTTCCTACCCAGTATTTTTCCTCTTTAAACTGGCTGCTGTGCCCTGTGCATTTAATTCTCCATACCATACACTGAGAAGTGTGCATTTGGCACCTTTAAAGCCAGCGTCATGCATTCAAACGATGTACTCTTTCTTACGAGAGCGAGCAGGGTAACTTGCAATTATTTTAAGAACAACTTCAAAACCGGGAGCAATTATGGACGCAGGATCAGAGAAGCAAAGGGCTTCACCCCCCCCCCCATCTACTTCATCAAGCAGACAACAAAATAATAATAATAATAATAATAATAATAATAATAATAATAATAATAATATTTCTTACCCGCCTATCTGTTTGGATCAAGGCGGGGAACCATCCTGAATATATTGGGAAAGCATCGTGTAAATACTAAGTATTAGTACTTTTACCTTCCGTCTGTGAAGAGCAGGAATTGAAATTCACTTCGAGCGTAGCCTGCTGGTCCAAACGGCGAAGATGGTGAGAAAGAGCCACTCCCTACTTGGTCTTTGGCTCTCTACCTGCCAAGCAAGCAAGTGGCAGCGATTGTGAGGAAGAGGATGAGGAGCAAGTACAGGTAGTGACAAGAGTTGTGAAAAGGGAGATTCACTGAGGGAGGGGCCCCATTGGGGATGTCTTACCCAAGCCCCCTCCAAAACCTGAAGCCATCATTCTTTGTTCAGAGTTTCTTGGGTATTTAACTTATATCCTCCACACCATAGGCGCATGCAGCACATTTCATTAGGGTGTGCACGCAGGTAGTTCCAGTTTTTTTTTTTAAAAAGCCAACATTTATTGAATATTCAACCTTAAAGGTCATTTTTATTCATTTATTTATCAAACACTGTAGACACGGATGCCCTACTCCATGATCAGCTTGCCTTACCATGGGAGGGCCATTGCATGTGGGGGAGGGATGAAGAGATGGTCCTCAAGCCCCAGCATTGGTGGGGCTTTGTTGTGATACTGGCAGGAGGAGGGGATGACGAGGTGATGCTAGCCTTTGGGGACCCTCCTCCTAGCCTCTTTGAGGTGTGGCTCCTGGCAGAGAGGATCCCGACGGAGCGATTCCTTTTCACTCCTGTTGCCTGAAGGAATGGTGTGCTGTCAGGGGCAGTGGCCGCAGAGCAGCCGGAAGACTGTTCCCGCTGCATCTCAATCCCTACTTAATGGCCCCTTCAATTAGGCGCTTATTGCTTGAGACATTAGGGTGTGTCTGGGCACACCTGGAACACTCCTTGCGCACGCCGATGCTCCACGCCTCTGCAGAGTGAACAGCGCTGTGTCGGGATGGGGAAGGGAGTAGCGCACAAAATAAGTGTAAAAGTAGTAAAATGAAAAACTTGGGCGAACTGAAGCCAGCGCTCTTGAATGAATCATGTCCATTTAATAATAATAATAATAATAATAATAATAATAATAATAATAATATAATCCAAATTGCAGCCTGCTCTTCCTCAGCCTTTTAATGGCTCACAGTGATGGAGGTGAGAAGATCCTGCCATCAAATAGCGGTCTCTTCCCACCCTGCCCCCTATCCAGCGAAAAAAACACTTTTAGGTTACACCTGCTCTCCCGCTTTGCAACAGCAAATAAGAACCTTGTGTACACATCTCCCTGTGACCGCGGAGCTGAGGAAATGAGCTGACGCTTTATCAAATGACTTCTCCAGCGAAGGAAAATGACTTCCCAGCCTAGACTGTCGGCTGGAGAAAGGAAGTAATTGCATTTTTGTGTTTTTGCAAGAAGAGGTTGTAACGTGATAGGAATGCCAGCCGGAGCTTCCCTTGCTGGTCTTTTGAACTCTCTCAAAAAACAATTTTCTCATTACTTGGTCTCTAAGGTATACCTGTGTTGCTAAATCCCAGCTCAAGCCATAAATGGATCAGTGCCTGAATATAGTTTGGGGGAAGTGAGGTCTTTTTGACAAACAAACACACAGTTCACAGGCTATAGCATTATGTTTACATTCTTCCTACTATATATGGATTGTACACATTTCATTGGTGGGCCTAAACTCTATTGCAGGGGTGGGGAGCCTCCCTCTGAAGTTCATGCCGCATCCCCCAACACCACCTCCTTTTCCCCATCCACCGGTCGATGGGCAGTTCCCCTGCTTTTGTGCATTCAGATTGAAATGCCTTTCTTAAGGCTTAGGGTATCTTTACATTAAGGGGAAATCACATTGTTTACCCGGGGCATTTGTGCTTCCTGCTTTTGGGCGTGATTGTTATGGGCTTTATTATAAAGGCGGAGAGGGTGGACCAATCGAATGCTTCCCTTCCATTCAGTTCCATTGAGACAGCGCCATCTAGTGGCACAAGATCCCCTTTTTTCAGGATGTTATCCTGAAAGATAGTCCTTTTCATGGTGGAATTTCCAACAGATGCTGCAGGAGATGTCCTGGTCATTGACAACGTTGTGTTAAAGACTAGCAAACTTTCATGAGTGACCAATCATAAGTGTGCAATAAATCACTCATTTAGTGGAGCCCCTAGTTACTGGCACTAAGAGCTTTAAGCTAAAATATGCTGTTTTTTTTCCTTTCATTTTTGACCTTTGACTTCTCCCCATTTGCCTTTGGCCCCTCTCACCACTGAAACAGGCCCTCCCCCAAAAGCTTCTCTGAAGTTAAATTCGGCTCCCAGTCTGAAAGAGGTTCTCCACCCACGTCCTAGTGAAAGACAGTGTGGTGTAGTGGTTAGAGCAGAGGTAAGCAACCTGGTGCCCTCCAGGTGTTTGGGGCTACAACTCTCACTGCCAGCCAGTTATGGCTAATGGTTTGGGATTATGGGAGCTGTAGTCCAAAGCATCTGGAAAGCTCTTCGTTGCCTCCCTTTGGGTTAGAGTGTTGGTCTAGGCCTGGGGGAGACTCAGGTTCAAATCTCCACTTAACCATGAAGCCCTTTGGGTCATCTTAGGCTAGTCACTGTTTTCAGTGTAGCCTCTCTCGTAGTTTTTGTTGTTGTGAGGATAAAATGGGGGTGGATGTGAGAGCCATGTACGCCGCCTTGAAGAGCCGGAAGGAAAGCTGGGATGTAAATGTTTCAAATTGTAAAAAATGGTCCTGGTTTAAAGGACACAGCAGTCAGGAACCTTAACAAGAGCTTTATAGTCTCTCTCCAATAAGAACAAAACAGAAACAGGCTGCTGCTGCACCATGTCCTGTTTGGGGGTCCCTGGTCAACAGCTGGTGGGTGGGCCTCTATGTGAACACAATGCAGGACTAGAGGGACCCTTGGTCTGATCCAGCATGGCACTTCTGCTGTTCTTACTTGAAACCTGCCCCCCTTCTTAAATAGAAACAGCCAGCAATACACTGTCATTAGCAACGTTTTCATGAAGTCAAAATGTCGCCAACACGTTAAGAAAGGTTTAAAAATGGGTCCCTCTTGGTCGTGGGAGATTTCCTTCCTGACTCCAAGAGATGCAGAGGGCCGGATAAATATGAATTAGTTGCGGGGAAGGCTTGTGGGACCCTGACCTTTTGCTCTAATCTATTTGGAGTGAAGCTCCTATTGAAATATATTTGTGCTGAGGCAGTGCAGACGGAGACGCACAGGCTGCTGTCCTGCAAGAAACTGGCACATAACCCTAAGTGCCCTTTTCCCTTTCTCTCTCCCTCCAGTTAGAACTTTGTCATTGTCTCTGCTTAGGTTTTTTCCTCCTAAAAAAGGATTTAGCTTCCCCCCCCCCCTTCTTTCTTTGCAGGTTCAAGTGTGCAGCATCTCGTTGCATCTCTTCCTGGCGCCATTTCTGGGAAGCTGCTATATGCTGGCGTCCAATTCCACTTTAGCTCATGACTGGAAGACAAATGAAAGGGTAGGTGCCGGTGGAATAAAGAGGCTGGATTTCCTTTGTAGTTGTGAAGTTCTGGTATATCGATTGGAAATGTTGGATGTTGCAGGCTTGCGTAACCAGGAATTAGATTTAAATCAAATTCTAAGCAAAGTCATGGAAATGGGGAATGAAGGGTATTGGCAAATCCCATTTCTTTCCTGATTTTATTTTTGCAGAGAATTAACAGTCAAAAGAGGGCCTGATGTGGTGACTAAAGTCGCAAAGAGCCAAACTAATTTAAGATGGATTTTTAGGAAATGGGAAACATGTTTAAAATAGTTTTTTCTTAAAAGCCAGATGTAATCAAGATTGCTGCAAATGACTGGGCCATCATGAGAGGTTTAACTAGAACCATGCCTTTGGGCATTGCCTGTGGTTGAAAGCTGATCCAAGTGGAACTGGATAAATGCAAAACCGAAATTGTCATAGGCAGGGGACTTGGAAGTTTAAACCTTTCATGGTCAGTTTTTCGCTTGTTGTGGTTTCTTAAATCTGTGTCTCTTATTCCACTCTAGTTTCACCCTGAGAATGCAACTGTCGCTGGCTGTCTTGTTTTAAAAGGAACAGTGTATATTTTCTTGGTAGTTGCTGGGATGACTGAAGTTGTGCCTAATACTGGAAGCTGTCTGCGTTTTACATTATTGGGCTGACAGTGCCCTTCAGCTCCGTTCAGACAGAATGCCAAACTGTAGATTAGTCCCTGGGATGGGCAGAAGGGAGAGCTCCAGACTTCCACCCCCAGTATTCCTGATCATGGTCATACTGACAGGGATTTCTGGGAGTTGAAGTCCAAAACATCTGGAGATCTACCTTCTGCCCGTCCCTGGCTTAGAACTATGAGAACTAGCCAGAAGGAGTCTTGAGCTCACACACTCCTTTCTCATGGCATGCTCAGAGTACTGCATTTTCTCTTGGTTTTCAGCAAACAGACTTGCTTGTTACATCTGATCCTGATGTTGGATCCAGAGATGCGTGAGTTGAGTTCTGCTCTTGCAAATGTAAGGGGTAATGTTGAAAAATTGTTCCAGGGGTTGGGTGAGTGGGCTATCCAGAACAGCATGGGAAGGAATACGAGGGCTGTATGGAAAGCTTCTTCCATCAATGGAAGCCTGGGTGACCACGTATCCTACTTTACAAAAGACAATCCCCAATTTGAAAAACTGTCAGAGGACAGTGCTTTAATTCTGGGTTGGGCAACTTGTGACCCTCTGGATGTTTTGGCCTACAACTCCCATGACTCCTAGCCAGCATACCCTGTGGTGAGGGCTCGTGGGAGTTGTAGGGCAAAACATCTGAAATGCTTCAAGTTTGAAGGGCTGTCCAGTCCGAGACTGGTTTATAGATAAAGCACCATAATAATAAGAACAGGGGTCTTGAATTTGCCCGTGAACAGTCAGACACGTAGATCACCTGGTCATACTCTTCTGCACTTTGCAGATGTGCATTATAATGTTATTTATACTGTAAACATTATGTCCGAACTTGACTCAATCTTGTTAAGCAAATATGTTATGCAAATATGTATCCTCTTTTGTCCACTGTTTTTGATGATGCATTTCCCTAAAAGAAGGGCATCTTTGAACCCAGTCATATATGTTTCACTTGGCCTACCAACCAACATTCTATTCTGGGTGTAAATGACAGTCTGCCAGCTGAGACGTAGAGCTCCATGACATCAGCGATTTAGTGCCCTCTCGCCATGCCTGGTGTGTGGATTTGCTGACACCCCACCTCTTCCCCAGCCTTTCCTAGAACACTGAAAGTCTGGATTATTTTCCCTAAGCACATTTAACACACCCTAAATCTCTGTGTAGTTTTAAAGGAACTGGGGGCTTGAATGGATTGCATCAACTCCTTGCAGGGAAAGGCGATCTCTCCCAGCAGCCAGCTCCAAGCCTCAATATAAAACCCAAACCTTACATCCCAGGCTGGAAAGCTTTTTTTAAAATCATACAACGCCTGAATCTCTACAGAGACAGGATTGCACTCCCTTGATGCCCCAAAGAGCCAGGCTAAAGGGTTGTCCCATTTTTCCCCAGGGAGAAAGGCAGTCTGGTAGAAGTTCTCATCTGCCAGGACCTGACTGGAGGGAGAAAGAGAAGGGGAGGGGTGGAGTGAAGTGGAAGAGCTAAGGAGCAAAGGAGGTGAAAGGGATCATAAGCTTGATGCGCTTTTGCCTCAGAGGTAAAAAAAAACGCGGAGGCAAACCATGGTGGGGATTAGGCGTGATGGAGGTTGTAATGGCAAGCTATGCCAAAGCCCTGGAAATAACAAATTACATTCACAGAGAAGAGGAAATTGTGTATGAGCATTAGATTTCTTCTGGGCTCCTCCTTGTAGCAGCAAAACCATGGACTAGCATTCCGTCTCACCAAGCCTTTGTCTGGGGAACTTGATATCCCAACTTTGCTGGTGTATATGTGAAATGTGTCATCTGTGTGTGTTTTAAATAAAAGTCTAGTGTTTGGGACTTGAAGTGTTCTGGGACCATGTTGACTTCTAAGGATGCTTCGAGATGAGGCTTTTTATTACATCGTTGTTTGCAGAATGGTACACCAGATGTCGTAGTGTTCCACTCGTCAACCTTTCTCAGATCTTCTGTCTTCTTACCGCAGGAAATTTGTTAAGTAGAAAAAGTAAAAATAGCTCAACCTTCTCCAATCTGGTGTCCTCCAGATGTTTTGGACTTCAAGTCCCATAAGCCCCAGCCAGCATAGCCAATGGTCAGGAGTCCTGGGAGTTGTCCAAAACATCTGTAAGGTACCAGTTTAAGAATGGGGCTGTACAATGCCTTCCAACTGGTAACATTATGAGCTCTCCATCTGGAAGCACTCTAAATGTGGGACAAGGCGGCATAAGGACAGTTGTATTTTAGATATAAGATTTTAAATGTTCTTCACCTTCTGGAAATAGTTCTCTGGTTGTGATGATCCACTTCTATCATCATTATCATCATCATCATCATCATCAGTATCACTTTACATTTATACCCCACCTTTTTTCCACTTGCAAGGAATTCAAGGCAGTTCACATGGTCCTCCTCTCCATTTTATCCTCACGACAACAACCCTGTGAGGTAGATTAGGCTGAGAAGCAGTGATCGGCCTAAAGTCACCCAGTGAGCTTCATGGCCACATGGAGCCTAGAACCCAGGTCTCGTGAGACGCAATCAAACATTCTAACCACTACATCATGTTGGCTCTTCATGTTCTCATGGGAGCAAAGAGGCCAACAGATCCCTAATGCCAAACTAAAATCCCAAATGTAGTTGATTCATGCCCTGCTCTGCAAACATGGGTGTAATGGAGCCAGGGCTCACAGGTTTGAAGATCTGGGACTTTTTTGTTAGCAGGGATAATGATGTCATCTATCACCTTCCTCAGACATCCCTATTTCCTCTGTGCTTTTCTGCAATCCTCACAGTAGCTGGTGGAAAAATGAATTTTGCTAGCAATGATATATTGTTGCAAGCTATTCCTGTAATGCAAGCTATTTTGAGGTGCTTGGTCTTGAATGGGCAATAGAGACCCAAAAGATCTACAAAAGAGAGAGAAAGATACGAATCAATACAGTTACCTGCATGTTTTGGACTCTCCTTGGAGGTGTGGCTATGGGGATTCCAGGCCTGCACTTCAAAAATTACCAGGACACTATTATCTGCAATATCCCAAAAGGAATTGAAGACCTTTTGCTTACAAAAGACGAAGCTGATGGATAATGGAGTTCTCTTCCTGAATTACAAAGATCATCTTCATGATCTGAAGATGATACAGTGGGGGAAGTGTCCTTTTACACTCCCATTCTGTATTTAGAGCCGCTAACGGAAGGTGGCCAGCTGAACCTCGTTTGTTCCAGTCCGGCTGCCAAATTTCCTAACGGGGACGCTCACTGCCGTGCAACCTTGTCGTTTTTGCTTTGGCACTCTCCAACTCTATATGTGTTTGACCCCCCCCCCCTCCCTTGAAATGCCATCCCTTTGCAAAGTGCAGAATAAACAATGCTGTTTGAAAAGGAACGATTCCCTTTGCTTCATGTTACCCCATCTAAATGCATCCCCTCTTTCCTGCTGGATTATTGTTCTGCAAGCAGGGCCAGTCCTAGGATAAATAGGACTCTGGGTGAGTGGTACCTTTGGTCTCCCACTTCCCTGTGGCGAGCTTTTCACCCAGAGGGTTCATGGGGCCTGGGGCAGGTGTGATGTTGAGGGTCCTGCTGCTGCCCCCTACAAGGACCCATGCATATGTGTACAAAGCTGGGAGCTACAAGCGAGAATTATTGCATGTACGGACTGTAGTTGAAGTGCTCTCGATAACGTTGCTTTAAAGCAAAGCTGTGTTCCACTGATTCTTACCCAGCACAAATGACATCAAAGTGGGAATTCAAAAAGAAACCTGCTTTAAAGTTAACTAGGCTGACCATATGAAAAGGAGGACAGGGCTCCTGTAACTTTAACAGTTGTAGAGAAAAGGGAATTTCAGCCAGTATCATTTGTATGCAATTAGTTCCTGGTGATATTCCCTCTTCATCACAACAGTTAAAGTTGCAGGCACTATACTAGAGTGACCATATACAAAAGAAGCCAGGGCCCCTGCAACTTTAACTGCTATGATGAAGAGGGAGTTTCACCAGGAACTAATTGCATACAAATGACACTGACTGAAATTCCCTTTTCTCTACAACTGTTAAAGTTACAGGAGCCCTGTCCTCCTTTTCATATGGTCAGCCTAAAGTTAACTGAAGGAAGAGCATTTTTTGTAGCTAGCGCTCCAAACAACCTGTAGAGCCTTGGGAAGAAATGGTTGTAGATGCTTGCTTTTGGCTACCCTAGCTCACCGCAGACAGTACATTGAAAGAAATTCAGCCACTGGGCTCACCTTAGTGCCCTTCTCGGTTTAGATTGGTGCACCTCTTGACTCAGCTTGGCACCCCCCTCAGCTTGCCCACCCCTAAAACTGACCCTGTCTGCAGGCACTCACTAGGAGCAGGAGACCTGCCTAGTCATCTGCCTTCCCGATTGCTAACGGTTGATGGGCAACTTCAGGACTCCTGTTCTCCTTCCTTATGATTATTTATCTTTAAACTGGATGTGGACTGGGCGATTGTTCAAATGGAGGGTGCCTTTAAGTAGAGGACTGTCCTCAGATAGCCTTCCAAAATAGAAGACCATCCCCTGTAAAGTAGGTTGCATGGCCACCCGAGAATCATATGGGGTCTTGCAACACCGGGAGGGTTGATACTCCCCACATCCTCCCTACATCATGATGATGATGATGATGATGATGATGATGATGATGATGATGATTTGTTTCATTTTTATACCACTCCTGGGCTGAAGTTCTCTGGGCAGTTTACAAAGATTAAAAAAATATATACAAAGTTCAAAAACCATTTCCATAAAAACACGGAAACAGAGACAACATATATCTAAACCAACTTTGAGCAATCAACCATAAACATAAGACAAATCCAGGACTTGATTAAACTCGTATGCTGCCAATTGCCTGAGAAAAGAGAAAGGCCTTAACCTGGTGCTGAAAATGCAACGATGTTGGAGCCTGGCAGGCTTCGTCAGGGAGATCATTCTTTAATTGGGGGGCCACCACCGAGAAGATGCCCTCAGAGGGAGAGGGAAAGACGAAGGTCAGATTAACTTACCCCAAGGTACCTGCAAAACCTGCCTCTGAGATGGTATTTCATCCATGTTCTGTCCACTGGGCCCAGCAAACTCTCACATTTTGTTAGCCAAGCTCTGACGGCAACTTCTTGTGCATCTCCAAGTTACAAAAGGGGAGTCATACAATGAAGGGATCTCTTTAGGGACTTCAAATTAGACACTTTAGCATCCCCTGTTCTGCACTGCCACCCTTATCAGCATTTCAGGAAGTGTGCTGTAGGAATACAGATAACAGCCGCTGGCTTGGAGATAAGAAAGTGACTGAAATGCCTGGTCTAGTGGCAGATAAGGCGGGGTGCCTACTCTGGCAGGCCCCCATGAGGTTTTGATTCTTCGTGCAGTCCAAAGCGGCAGGCTGCCCTGGTGGTTTGCCCAACAAGGTGAAAGGGGGGAGGAAAAATGGGAACGCTGTATCAAGGATCTTCGTTGCATAAGACCCTTCGCTTGAGCATGGGAGGATCTTGTGTCTCCGATTACGTAAAGAAGTTTGCGGTAAGGAATTATTATTATTATTATTATTATTATTATTATTATTAATCTCTTTCTCGTGGCGGTTTTTCTAGACAGACATGACAGGCTTTGCGAAGTCATGCTGTCTTTTACAGATTCAGGAATTTCCTGACAATTTAGTTATTATTATTATTATTATTAAAATCTACTTTTATGTAAACAATAATTTTCTTCATGCTGTTTTGTCTTGAATATCAGGTAGGCAGGTTTACACATGACAAAGGGGTGTAGACCCATCCAGAATTGAACCCATTGACATTATAATTTCTTTCCACGTCATTCTGGTTTTCTTCAAAATCTGAGTACTTTTGTAAATTTTTTCCTCCTGGCCTCTTATGTCTGTACCTAGACTACACGTTGTTTTTGCGGGGGGAGAGGCAAGTCTACTAAGATTCATAGTGATGAATCTTAGTAGACTTGCCATTGAAGACTGCTCGGATATTTTTTCCCCTGTGAAAGCAATATAGTCAATTTTCCACTGAAGGCAATTTTATCATTCTGTATTCTTAGCCTTTTGGTTCTGTGTTGTGATTTTATTACAATGTACATCTTTGTGGCAGGGATGCGCTGCTTTATTCTTGATCCGTACAGTGCCATACACTGATGGTGCTATATAAAGAAATTAATAATAATAATAATAATAATAATTCCAATGGTAGGTGGGCCCAAAATACAGGGATATTTTAGTTTAAATTGCTGCCAGTATCTAAATTCTTAGGAGAGGCATTTCAAGCGTCTAGAACGGGAGACATGGGGAAACCACCAAACTGGCATTTGGGGGGAAGGGTTTGTGGTCAGGGAAGAAGGCCTGGCCATATTTGGCTCGCAGGCCGGAGGGTCAACAACCCTGTTGTGCGGGGTCGGAACAAGATAACAGATGCGCTGTGCTCTGAATGCTGGATAGCCGAGTCTTCTTGCTGAGCGCTGTGTATGCTTTTGCCTCACCTGCTCAATCTGTCCCTGCTGCCGCTTGCCTCGCTGTTATTGTTGGATCGCTAAGCTCCAAATGCCATTTTCCCTGCAACCGATAAATTATTCTCATACGTGCGAATGACGTCAAATGAAAATGTCACGGAGATCTCAGTTGGCGGAGGAGCACACGCCGCGATTAGTTGTGGTGGGAGATCCCAGGTGTCAAAGGGACGCTGCTCTGAAAGTTCACACGGGGAGCTTCCCCCCCTGACGTTAGCAAGAGGGCTGCCAGTTGGTCGTGGAGGGCTGTGTAGGAAAGACTCCCATTAGAGTGAATGCAAGGAAGATGCTGGTTTTGTGCATGACAGATGTACTGGGGAGCAAGAGGCAAATGGAATGCAGAGGCCCGGATTAACTGCGTGGCACGCCAAGGCACCTGCCCGGGAACACCTCCTCACAGTGCTGTTTTAGGGGGGTCGGTAAGCATTGCTGTTTAAGCTTTGGCAAACAAGGGCATTTTGCCCGGCGATAACTTTGGATGCTGAAGCTCAAAGATGTAGGGATCCATCGCACGTCAGGTGCCTTTTGTTGGGTTGTCCCCGTATTGACGGAATACTTTTTTTTCTTTCCAAATTTGTGTGAATGAGAATTTGTGGAAATGTGGATTTGCAAAAATTCACATGAGTGCAAATTCCTCCCAAATGCACATTTTCACACTTTATCTTATGGGGGAAATGCATGGTTTTGGCTTGTTTTTTAAATTTTTGCATATTTTTCTATGACAAAATTTGCGCAAAACTCTTGAACTTTAGGAAAACAGTCCACAAGTCCATGGATTCTGCCCAATGGGCAAAAAGACAGTCTGCTGTAGAATTTGCAGGGTGGATTCATAAATAACTGAACTCATTTGGGTTGTGAATTTCTCTGACGTCCTTATTAGTGGGTTGTCTGATCTCAGGACATTTTCTGCAGGGTGGCTTGCTAACCATGCAGTGTGGGTTATTTTTCTTGAATAAACCACCTTGAGAACTCATGGTTAGTTGTTGGGTTGTTCAGGGTGGTTAGCAAGCCACCCTGCACGGTTAACAAGCCACCCTGCAGAAAATGTCCTGGGTTCAGACAATTTGCTAACCCACAGTTCAACAAACAACCCATGGTTCAACATCCCACACTCAACCACTAAGTGTGGGTTAGTGTGCTGTTGAACGGCCCCACTTGAACAGTAACAGAAACAAGGAGAAGGAACAGCAGCCTCTGCTTTCCTTTTCCCTCTGGGTGCTTGTGTGGATTGGGCTCAGAGAGAAAGGGCATGTGGATGGAAGCTGTATCAGCGATGAAGTTCAGGTGGAGTTACTCAGAGAGGTTGTGGTGGACACTCAAGGAAAATTTGTCCAGAGGCCAGCCACACCCTGAAGCTGACACTGACCAGAAGGGGCCATCTTTGGTGGCATCCTCATGCCCCAAAACAAAACAAGCAAACAAACAAACATGTATGCAAGCCCTTATTGTGGTCCTGCTTGTGAGGAATGTCCATCTTGATAATAAATCAAATTGTTTTAAATTTGTATGTTAAAAACTTTAGTCAACATTTTATTATCACGGAATGTTTGTATAATGTGGTGGTTTGTGATTTTTTTGTGAATTGTTGTGAACTGTCCAAAGAGCTTTGGCTATTGGGCATTATAGAAATGAAAATCATCATCATCACCTACACAGTACAGAAGTAAGGCAAGCCATTCTGCATAGCCACAATTGTAGCGTCTATCCACGACGTGAACCCAGACATAAGAGAAACAACCTTGGGCATTTCGGCAAATATCATTAGCACTAGCTCCTTCCAGAAAACAATTGATAAGAAAAATACAGTGTCTGAACAGCAAATCCTTTTCCTGGGGGGGTGGGGCACCTGTAGGATTAATGATTTTGCTGTTAATTGTGGAAACAATTTCGACATGTCATTCTGTGGATTTCTTTTTTTTTTTTTTTTAAACACTGTTGGCTCTCTTGGCACCAAAGAAAGAATTTAGCTTGAGTTGTTTCAGTTGACAAAGGCATGCTGGCGCTAGATATATGCTTCATATCATTGTCATTGCTTTCTATTTTTAAACCCCAACTGCTGGCCAACCTGAAGCACGGCCGACGTATACGTCGGCCATTGTGCGTGTATTTCTGTTCAACAATATTGTCTTTTTTCAGGCCTTGCCGTGATACACCCAACTCAACTTTATGCTTTTTCCCCCCTGATGACAAAAAAGAAGCCAGTCTTCCCCATGAAGTAGAAAAACCCCATACCAAATTCTAACTTTCCTCTTCTCTGTGCGGATGTCCGCTACACAACCGTTGCTAATTCTTAAGATGCTTGGTTATCAACAGCCTCTCCAGGAAAGAATTTTAAATGGTTCTGTGACGTCAAAGAGACCAGTAGTGTGTGTGTGTGAGTGAGGGGTGGGGGACCAGAGCTCCAAACCCATTGCCAAGTTATAAGCATTCAAGTAACAAAACAGATAATACAAAATGAAGAACGTTTTGTATAGCAGCTAATAGCTGACGTGCCCCTAGAGCCTTCTAGAATTTTCCCTTCATTCCAAAGTGAGATGGAATTTCAAAGAGCTCGCCCCTAATTTCAGCAAGTAGCGGGCAGCCAAGTTAAAACTCTTTTATCATCAGAATGTCTGAACGTAATCTGGAGCTTGAGGAAGTATTTGTGCAGAGGTCGCGGGTTAGCAAAGGGAACAGTTTAAGCACAATGGACAAAAAACTCAACCTTCTCAATGAAAAAGTCGACAAACTGTTAGAAGCCCAGGAAGTCTTGACGGGAAAGCTTCAGAAGGTGAATCAAGGGATTGACGATTTGGGGAAAGCAAGTGTATGGCAAATCCCTGCTGAACAGATCGGAGGAGTAAAAAGAGGTCTGGGATTTGAAGATGGTGTGCAACGGATGGATACTCAAAGTGTGTGCTCTGAGATCTTAAAGCTGATGAAAGCTATGCATCAGGACGTCTCAAAGTACAGGGAAAGACTGGAAAAGATGGAGAAAATGGTAGACTCGGTGGACAAGGTTGTGAAATGTTTGGGAGACACATTCAAAAACTCTAAAGTGGTGGATTTCATTCTGAAGGGTGGGGTTCCTTGGCGGAAAGGGAGTCCAGTTGAAATCCTAGAAGAGGTGAGTTTCTCCCCCTCCCTTTATTTGGGATTTTAAAGACTTCCACAGTAGTAATGCCTCCTGATAAAATTATATGAAACATCTGTAGACTTTTCTTGCATTGTTTTATCTTCTACTCCGCTGGTCTTCAGCTTGTGGGTTGGGACCCAAACTTAGTTCACGACTTGACGTAAGGAGGGTTGCACCATTCCTATCACTGCTGTTTTCTTTTTG
Source organism: Anniella stebbinsi (assembly GCA_029215795.1). Taxonomy (NCBI): domain Eukaryota; kingdom Metazoa; phylum Chordata; class Lepidosauria; order Squamata; family Anniellidae; genus Anniella; species Anniella stebbinsi. The sequence continues at coordinate 14,141,167 of JARDYH010000007.1, forward strand.
TTGTTTGTAAGATTTTTTTTATTTTAAGAGGAGGAGGAAGGGAGAGGATCCTCCCAGATGAGGTTTTGATTGCACCGTTGCCCTGCGATGGTTCCCTTATTCAAGAGGAAAAGTATATTGTAGTACTGCCTTACTTCATATCTAAGAGTGGGGGATGGGGGAGTTATATCTGGTAAAATGTTTGAAATGAGTTTCCAGTTGAGGCTTGCGGGACTGAAATTGGATCCTGGATCTGAAAAGACGGAAGGTTACTTGTTCTGGACCCTTTCGCATCTTGGTATATCTCCTCTAAATCCTTCCCAAGTTGTCAACATCTTGATTCTCGTTTTTTGTTTTTGTTTTTAAACCAGAATGGAGTCATTTTTATTCCTTGAGGAACATGTTCCAAGTTGTCCAGATCTGACAGTGAAAATAAGTGAATGCGTAAGTGAAGGTGTGGGAATAGAAATACTCCTGCACCACAGGGCATGAGAAATAAAGGCTAACTAACATCTGCAACTATCAGTATTTCAGACTGATGGGAGGCACCTCGACTCACTTTTAGCCCAAGGGTCGAATTCAGTTTCCGAAAAGCTCTCAGGGGCTGCATTTGAAATGCGGAGAGTATCAAAGGCAAATGGGGGTGGAGCTAAAATGCAACCCCCGGTTTAAAACTCTCACTGCCAGTAACTAAGCCTTAGGAGAGGCATTTGAAGAATGGGCAAAATGCACAAAAGCTAGGAAGCCATCAGGGGTCGGGAGAAAGGGGTGGACAGGGCCAGCACCACAGGTAGGTGTGGTCGAGGATTAGCCAAGGACAATTTCAAACTGCGTGAATGGCATCTTGTCTAGTTTAGCCCTAAGATGAAAACTGCTTTGCATGATGGAAGTGCAGGTCTGAAATTATCTTATCTTTCTCGTATTGTATTTTGCTTGTTGTTTGGGTGGTGGGAGAGGAAACCAATGCGTTGACTTTGGTTTCCCATTGGTGGCTAAATTCTGGTCCGGAGGCCTAACTTTGCATTTAATTGTACATGCTTTTATGAGCAGGTGGAAAACGGGTTCAGAAATTTTCCATGGAACACGGTTTCTTCAACCGCTTGCCATGGTGTATCTCTTATCACTCAGAAGAGCGGATAAGCTGAACCCAGACAAGTGAAGAATTCATAAACAACTGTGCTCCTTGGAAAACAACCCAGTTTACTGGGAAAGCTCCCTTCGCTAGGGTAAGCTTTACGGAGGTGGGGGAGATACCCCATTTTAAGATGCGTACAGCTTAACTGGAGTTGCTCCAGCCCCATGATCACTTTAGTTGCCCCTTTCTGCAATTTTCCAACTCTGCAATATCATTTTTTGGTACTGTTTTTGTATTGCTGTTCTTGTGTTGTGAGCTGCTTTGGCACAACGTGTGAAAAAGTGGCATACAAATTAAAGTGGTGATGATGATGTAGTGGTAACAGTGCCATCGCGGGTGGGCACCAAGAGCCCACCAAAATCTGGGTCTGAGCATGAAATAAAAGGGAGGAAGGGGTTCTTTAACTGTTGCCCATTCATAGTTGCATTGGTGTTTCCCTGTTCTTTCCTTTTCTAGACTAAAGATAAACCAGAAGAGAAAAGCGCAAAGGGAAAGCATGCCCCTATCAACAAAGGAATCCAGGCAGAAGACAAGAATTCTTTGGAAGGTAGTTATAAACACATCCTGACGAATAAAAATGCAAAGTTGTCGCAGAGTCCGTTGTTGGAACGTTTGATGACGCGTTGGTAGCATGGCTCAATTCCAGGCAAGGCTCAGCTCCCGACAGGAGCATGGTTTAGGGAAGGAGGGCAGACCCTCATTCCTGCCGTTTGACACCACAAGTTAATTAACTGGTTGGACGAGGAGGACCTCCTGTCAGATTCACAAGCTGGTTTTAGACAAGGTAGATCAATCGTTAGACCACTGTTTGGTTTTGAATCATCGAATTGATAAATACGCTGAAAAACCCAAAGGAGCTTTCAATACTGCTTTTATTGACTTAAAAGCAGCATTTGATTCAATCTCCCATACAGGATTTTATAGCTCAGGAGCAATCATCTCTAGTCAATTTGCTGGTTTGACACATTATTGTTTATAATGAAATCGGTCCACATGCTAGCTGTGCGTGCCGAAAGCACAAGTCCCGTTGCAGAAAAAGATGATTCCTTTGGCCAGTACTGATGGACAAACTCATCAGCTATAAGATAGCTTTATTTGCATCAGCTGCAAGAAAGATAAGAGCAGCCTTTCTAAACCATACCACTGTCAAATCCTGAGGGGAGGGGGTTTAAACAAAAGGAATGTTTTAAATCCTGATCATTTTATTGTATTCTTGCTTTATTGTATCAAATGCTTTTCTGTTTTATATGTGTGTGCTTTGTGATTGTATTTTGATGGCCATTGGCTACAAACAATAAAAACTTGAGATATCAAAAAGATGCCATAGCTGTTGTTTCTGTGTGGCATATGTAAAACAGAAACCAACTGTTGATGGTCAATTAACTGTTCTTATGGTACTTTATCTTCAAACTAGAATTAGACAGGACAGCCCTCAAATAAAAGGCGACTTCAAACTGAGTACTGTCTTTCGTAAAAGACCCTAAATATGCCTGGTGCTGGGGCAAGCCTCAGAAAACAGGAAGGAATGATATAAGAAGGGGGATAGAGAGAGACTGATCACTTTACCATCTTCCCCAGCTTTTGCAATCTGACCCCACTTCTGTCACCCAACTAATGGCTCGTGCTAATATTTCCCCTATGAATGTAATTTCTGTCCCTAGAAAACAACAGGGAGAAAAAGCTGGATGACCGCAATGGTGTGTGTGAAAAGGTGAACTTGGCTGGCGCTGTCCTTTTCAAAATTGACTCTGGTCCACCCGCGAAAGAGAAGATGGCCCAGCGAGAAATGACAGGAACGTTTGGACAGGCAAAGAACGCTAAGGATTGGCCAAAGCCCACGGACACTGCTGGGGTCAGCGTCCAGAACAATGGCCTCTCCTGCGTAAGCGGCAGCAATCCAGCAGGAAGCCAGAATGCGGACAAAAGTCCTGGCCTGGATGAACTCCCAAAGAAACCTGTCAATCCAAAATCAAAGGAAAGTGAAAAAAACACCTCCAGACTTGGTACGTCTGCTGGGGAAGCTGCACCATCCACCTCCAAGTCTGGCAGTGAAGTGATACGGACAAGGTAACGGCTTGTAGCCTCTTCTTTTCTACTCTTGGATGATGAGAACATAAAGAGGTCCCCTTGGTCCATTTAGTCCAGCATCCTGCTTCCCCACAATAGCCACTGAGTTGTCTTGGGGACACCCCAAGGAAGGCACAAAGCAAGTGTGCAGAATCTCAGGCCTGCGGGCCAAAGGTGGCCCACTTGGGGCCCCGCTCTTTTTTTTTTTTTTTTTTGAAATAATTTTATTATTTTCAACATAATAATAACATAAAATACATACATAACCCTCGACAATCCCCCCCGTGCACCCCCACTCCATGAGACCTTCTCTTAATCTTTTATTCTATCCAGAAATTTATCGACTCTTTTGAAGGTGTTTGTCCCTTCCCCGATCTTAATACGTATTCCAATAGGGGACTCCATATTTCCCCAAAATCATTTTTACTGGACATTCCCCTTTTCAATTTCATTTTACAAGTCAGCATATCATTCAAAGCCATATCCCATATTTCTTTATACCATTCTTCTATTGTATAGCTTCCTTGTCCTTTCCAATTTTTTGCAATCATTAGTCTAACAGGTGTCAGGAGGTTGTTTATCAATTCTCTCTTATTTTTGTCCTCTTCCCCTCTATCCCATATTGCTAGTAGAGCAAGCTTCGGGTTTAATTCCACTTTACTTCCAATTATTTCACTTATTTCTTCAAATACCCTTTTCCAAAATTTTTGTACATATTCACAGCTCCACCACATATGGTAATAAGTTCCAACCTCCTGGCATCCCCTCCAACAATTTTTAGATATTTTTTTGTCTATCTGGTGAAATCTAACCGGTGTTAGATACCATCTCCACAATACCTTGTAAAAATTCTCCTTAATTCTGATCGATAACAATTTTAACATTCTTGCGTTCCACAACCTCTCCCAGTTATATTCCTTAATTTCTCCATTTACGTCCTCTTCCCATACCTTTTTTATTGCTTTAAGTGAATTTTGAAATTCTTCCTCTATCAATAATTTATATATCTCACTAGTCAACCCTTTCTTAATTTCCTTTTCTTCTTTCCTACCTTTTGACTCTATTAATTCTTCAAATCTTGTATTATTTCTACACTTTTTATTTTTCAATCTCCATTCCTGAGTCCATTTCCCTAATTGTATACATTTAAACCATGCTGATTTTTGACCTATCAATAGCTCTTTAATTTGCTCATTATCCTTCAAATTTTCCATCCACTTTCTTAACTTAATTATTTCCTTATTTTTCAGTCTCGCTTCAATCTCCACTTTTAATACTCTTGGGAAATTCTCCACTACTACCACTGGGGCAAGTGGTGAATCTCCTGGTATCAACTTCCCCCTAAATTTCTCCCAGATCTCCACTATATTTACTAACAAAGGGTTGTCCAGTCCCTTTAATTCTCTCTTTTGAATTTTTTTAAAGAAAATATTTTTCAATTTATAATCTATTTCCCCAGTTTGCGTCTCCAACCACTCCAAATCTTCCTCCCCTAGAATACAGCTTATAACATATCTTAACTGATTAGCTATGTAATAATACTTAATATTTGGAAGTCCTAAACCTCCCTTCTTTTGAGCCTTATACCATAACCCTTTATTAATCCTAGCTTTCTTATCCCCATTACAATATGCGTTGATTATATTTTGCCAACTTTTCAACTCTACATCTGATATTTTAATTGGTAACATTCTAAACAAAAAATTAATCTTAGGTAAAATCTTCATTTTAATAATTGCTATTCTACCAAACCAAGAATGTTTTAATTTCTTATATACTTCTAATTTCTCCCCTACTTGTTTTTTTAAAGCTACCAAATTAAGTTCCTCAAGCCTATCTAAATCTCTATCAATGTTAATACCTAAGTAACGTACTATGTTTTTAAGTCTAAGACCCAACTTATCCTTACCTTCTTCCAACTCTTCCTTATTATAATTAAATAACATCATTTCTGACTTCCCCCAATTTACTTTTAATCCCGTAATTTCTCCAAATTCTCTTAAATGTTTCTTAATCACCTCAGCACTCCCTAGGGGATCTTCTACCGTCAATAAAGTATCGTCCGCAAACATATTCATTTTAATCTTCTCCTTTCTTCCTATCCCCTTCACTCTTTCATCTTCCCTTATTACATTTGCCAAAATTTCTATTACTATTGCAAATAAGATCGGTGAAAGAGGACATCCCTGTCTAGTTCCTCGGGCTAGTGTAATCTGTTGTGTTAACCCATCATTAACCATTATTTCCGCTTTATTATTTTTATACAACTTATCCATCACTCCCATAAATTTATCTCCAAACCCAAATGTTTTTAATATTGTTTTGAGTGCTGGCCATTCCACACAATCAAAGGCTTTGAATATATCCAATGCTAGCAGGCCTGCTTTTAAATTCCTTTTTTTTATAATACTAATTATATTTAATACTCTTCCCATTAAATTAGACATTTGCCTACACGGAATAAATCCACACTGATCTTTTTAAATATATTTACAAATAAATGTGGCCATTCTTTTTGCCATTGGGGCCCCGCTCTGGCCTTCCGGGGTTCCCCAGATGGCTCCATCTCTTTCCCCAGGCCTCACCCTGTTTCGACCAACCATCATTTGGTTGTTTACTTACTTTTGTTCAGTTTTCTTCCCATTCTAAAGGTCGAAATGCCTGTCTTAAGGCTTCGTTATGGCATAAGCGCTTTAAGCAGAAATATGCAGGTATTTTTGGTATTTTGGCCCTGCCCCTTTCTGCCTTTGGCCCCACCCACTGGACACATAGCCTGCAAGAGCTTCTCTGAAATGGAATTCGGCTCATGGGCTGAAAGAGTTTCACACCCTCTGGTGCAAACAGAACACTCCTACCCTGTTGTTGCTCCCAGCAATTGGTACCCAGTGGCTTAGTGTCTATCTATGAAGGTGGAGGTGCCATTTAGCTATTATGGCCAATGGCCATTGATGGACTTCTAACACTCCTCCTCCATGACCTTGTTGAATTCCAACCTAAAAACCAAAAGGAGGAGAGCATCCAAGTCAGGACAGAAAAAAGGGGAGAAACAGGTTCTCAGGATGCTTAAAATACTTTATTTCAATGCCCAACGCATTTTGGCCTGTGTTCTTCCAAAGGCCTTCCTCAGGGGGTTGATAAGAGACATCTGCAGAAATACCCCTAGCAAGGTGATCATCTCCTATGATAATGAATGGCGTTGGGCTTTGAAATAAAGTATTTTAAGCATCCTGAATTCCCAGCTAAGCCAGTGTCCGTGACCAAATCTTGGGGTGGCAAATCCCATCAATGAATTACACGCTGCCTACTTTCATTCATGCCTCCCAACTCCATTGGCTCTCGCTGTCACCCTAAAGGTATGTAAAAATCCTATCCCAAAAAGGGTTCACTCCTGCTCACTGCCCCCTTTTTTTATTTTATTGGTTTAAATTGTTGCACGCTGCCTTGATGGCGTTTTAGTAAATAAGGCATTATAAACACGTCAATAATGCATTAAAAAATAGATCTCTTGACAAGACCTCAGGGAATTTGCAGAGCAGAACATGCATTTAGGAATGAGATTTGTATAAATGCAACAGGAGCAAGGGAACACAACTAAATCTTTATGATTCAGGTTTTCAGTGTTGGGGAGCGATGAGATATTTTGCAGTGGTTGGATAGAGGAAAAGTATGGAGAGTTTTCAGAACAGAAGCACTAAAAAAGGATTCCTCCTCCTCCTCCTCCTCCTTCTGAACAGATAGAACGGCCCTTCTTAAATATCAAACTACTGGCTAGGTTTGATGCAGGTATTGCCCAGCAGAGGGCATTAGTAAACATACAAACACTGTATTGAAAGGTCCATTTGATGTTCTTCCTATCCTGTTGGATACTGAATGCTGCAAATGTCCTAGTCTGCAGTTCATAACCGCCTTAGTTTGCACACATAGTTGGGTCAGTCCGTGCTTGGTGCAAAAGGCTCCGGGGGGAGAGAAACAGCCACTGCTCTGTCTCTTTCTGAAAATTTAAAAGCCACCATTTATTGAGATGTCTGTCTCAAGCGCTTGCTGGAACACCCGGGCCCCTTGTGAGGCAAATAGCAGAAGTTAAGGGAGATATAGTAGTTCCCGTCCCATGGAGATTAATTTCAGGCAGTGCAGTAGGCAGAGGGTCGACAGGAGCCAAATGGAGTAGCGTGATCTAGTGGTCAGAGGGCATGTTTGCTTTTCCAAAGGTGAAATTCTGTTATTAGGTGAGAGAAGATGATCTTTGCCCTGTTCCATATATAGTCCTGCTTCTTTCCCCTGACTGCCGATCGTAGTTTGATCGGCCGTCAGGTTTTCTGCAGTTCCCCCACACCCCCATTCTAAAAGGGTGAAAAGCCTCTCCTAAGGCTTAATGCCTGGCAGTAAGAGCTTTAAGCTACAATATGCTGGTATTTTTGGTCCTAACCCCTTTGGCCCTGCCCACCACTGGAATACTGAAAGAGACTCAACACTCCTGTGATGTGTCTTTTAGGGCAGGAAATCCCAAAGTCACAGTAGGGTAATACCTTTATTAGGGTCTACACAGGGCTTCTCTCAATGAGCGATTTATTGCACGCTCGTGATTGGCCACTCGTGGAAGTTTTTGGGTTGATTTCATGACATCATCAACATCCAGGACATCTCCTACAGAATCCTTTAGAAATCCTGGGATAAAAAGAACCACTTTTAAAGTGATAATAGCCAGAGAAACAGCAGGATCTTCTGCCACTAGATGGCATTGTCTCAAGAGAACTCAATGGAAGTGAACGGAGAGGAAGTATTCAATTTAAACCCCTTGTTGCCCCTCTCCTCCCAAGTAATGAAGCCCATAACATTATGCCAAAGAAACCTGGAAGCAGAAAAGCCTCGGGTAAATAACAAGCTTTTCCTTAATGTAGAGATGCTCTAAGAGGCCAGAAAGAAGTGTCTAAGTTGACTTTTTTTTGTTTTGCTTTGTAGGTTTTCAATCAACGTGCAGATGAGCGATGCTCAAGAGAAGATTTCAAAGAGAAAAGAAGGAAGCGTCGACAGCCATGGAGGTAGATGTGTGGGCGTATCATCTCCTTTCCCTCCTTCTTCAGCAGGCGAAGAAGCGAAATGTTTGCCGGAGCCTTGTAAAGCTAAACTGCCCTCTAAGAGCAGCAGGACTGAACCCGCTAAAGACTCAAAAGGGCTGAGGTTACCTAACAAGCAAGCTGAGCGGAAGTCAAAACTGGTGGATCCAGTACAGCCAACACCATCTCTTGGAAAGGCCGAAGAGAAAGGTGAGAGCCAAAGCAAGGCTGCATCAAGCCCTGGTTCCATTGCAAAGGACTCTGGGAAAGATCCAGCAGGCTTGGTAAAAAGCCCCAAGGAAACAACAAAGATAACAACAAAAGACTCTACAAAAGATGTCAAATTGGAAACTGTGGAATCAAGAATTGCACTCGTAGGGAGGCGAGAGAGCAGATCCAGTCAAGGGGCAGGGAAACCACCAGAAAATGCTACATTGCTAGGAGCTGGCAAAGCGGAGGAGGTGGTCATTGGTAAGTTGTTGGTCCTTTGTCACCTGAACACTCTTCAGCAGTGGTGTAGTGGAACCAGGGTACACTGGGACGTAGCAGTAACATTTTTTTTATTACCAGGGATGCTGACCTCATCTACCACATCTTTCCCTTCAGATGTCCTGTTCCCTCTCAGCTTAGCTTCAGTTCTCTGGGGAAGAAATGAATTTCCCAGCAATAATATATTGTTCACATTTGTAATGCAAGGTATTTGGAGTGGTTGAGTCCTGAATGGGCAATTAAGACCAAATCGCTTTATGAACGGCATGCGCCTGATGGAGATGAAAAGTGCTACCACTGATTTGTTGATAGCGATGGACACAGCTGCTTGCATTTTTGGACTCTCCTTGGAGGCATGTCTATGGGGAGTACCATGGTGAATGCCTGCACTTCCAAACCTACCACTATACCACTGCTCTCTGGTCACAAAGAATTCTAAAATATTTTGAAATTGATTTAACTGCATCAGGGCAGGGGGTTTACAACAGCCATGGGGAGAAGTTAGATCTCCAGATGTTTCGGACTTCACCGCCCAGAAGCCCCTGCAAGCATGGACAACGGTCAGGAAAGCTAGGAGATGCAATCCAAAACATCTGGAGATCTACTTTCTGCCCACCTCTGGCCTACAAGGCCCCTCTCAGCTCCTACAATCTTACAATATGTGTTTGCCTACCTCCCACAGGACACGTGGTATTAAACTTTTGTCTAGCCTGTACAGCGTCAGCCACAGGTGGGGGCTTAATATGATTGGATGTTCCTCCACTAAAACAACAACAACAACAACAACCCTGAATATAGAAAACAAGCATAGAATTTTTTTCCTTGACATGTAGCTTTCTACAGTCAGGGAGATTTTTATTTTTGGAAGGCGCATTCCCAAACTGAAGTAAGTTCCTCCTCCTCTCTTAAATAGAAGAAAAAGTGGTTTGCCAATCCTGAGATTAACCTCAATTAAAGTTCACCATGGTTTCCCCATTACCCAGGATCTGAAATCAACTTCATTATGCCATGATCTCTGATCCTGGGTTATGGAGAACCCTGAATACAGGGCTTTTGAGCTTCTTTCATCCCAAGTGCTGAATTTGATTTTGGAGAAGCTCCTGCGGCCATGTTGTAATGGCTAGATTTCAAGGTCAAAGGAGAAGGCCAAAAATACCAACATATTTTAGCTTAAAGTTCTTACTGCCAGAAACGAAACCTGAGGAGTGGCATTTCAGCCTTTAAGAGGAGGGGAAAACCCTGGTGCAAAAGCCAGGAAACCACGAAACAATCGGTGGTTAGGGAAAGCAGTGTAGGGAGATGTTGCAATCCGCAGAATCCCACCTTTCTTCCTATCACGGGCAGGCTTCAGCCATTCAGCTTGCCCCTCTCATCACAGCGAGTGTGGCGACCGTGATGAGCCACCAGCCTCGCTCCCAGGTTGTGTTAGTGGCCTACACCAAGGGTGGGCAGAAGAGATATCTCCAGATGTGTTGGACTTCAGCTCCCAAGATTCCTGACTGTTGGTATTGCTGGCAGGGGCTCCTGGGAGTTGAAGTCCCAAACACCTGGAGATCCACCTTCTGCCCACCTACTTACACCAATGGAGGCTTCCAGAATTATACCCCTTGTCTTTGCTGCAGTGCTTGAAACGATTGGCTTGATCCTATATGAGGCATGCCTGTAAAGTGTGATGTATCACTCTATATTGGCATGAATTCCTAGAGAGCTATGGCCATGGATCGCTCCCCCTCCCCTTATTGGGACAATACCTCCATCATGTGGGAACATGCATGTGTTAATGCTCTGGCGTTTTGCTGCATCTCCTCCTGGGGAAAGTGAAGACTCAAGCAAAAGAGACCAAACAGATGCACAGCTGTTGCAAAGAAAAATAAATGTGAGCATGGTTTGTTTCTCCTTTAGATGACAGTCCTCCTCCTCCCGCTCCTTTTGAACATCGCATAGTGAGCATCAAGCAAACGGAGTTAACAGCGTCTTATTCTGTATGTCATCATGAAGTCCTTGGAGGGTGAGTCCAACCATAATGTGGTCATATCAATCATTGTACCCCATAAACGAGGGATGCGGGCCTCTGGCTTGGGTCGAGGGGGTGGCAAATGTGGCTCTCCTGAAGTCCTAATCCAGCCTTCCAGGGTCATGGCTTGCCCAAGACATTTTGTTGCCTGAGATGAAAAAAACAAGATGGCGCCCTCTCCCATTCCATGCACAAAAGACAACCGGACTGTTTCTTCAAGACTGGCAACAGAACAGCATCCTCCACAACACCTGAAGGCAGCAGGCTAGCGTAGGGGGCCCAGGGCAGGCCACATGGCACACTCTCTCTCCCCTGCTCCCCACTACTGTAGAGATGGGGAACCTCCACCCCATGGGCCAGATATGGCCTGCAGTAGTTCTACATTAGGCCCCTGCTCTCATCTCCGATCAGAGGGAAAAGGGTTTTCCCCTTGTCCCTTTCACACAGCAAGTGAGGCTTTAAAAAACTTTCCGTTTGTGACCAGTGACACTCTTTTAAAGCCCAATGATGGAATGGGGAAATTGGGACGAGGGCTGCTGGGATAATCCTTCCCTCTAACCCTGTGACACCCCCCCCAAAAAACAGCTGCCCCTTCTTTGCTGCTTTTTTAAGAGTCTTGTTGCAGCATGGGGGGATTTTGGGGGGAAGGGGGTCACTTCTGGGAAGGGCAATGTGTAGAATCTACACATATGTACCTCACTCTTCCCAAGAACCAATCACCTATCTGGTCATGGCAAGTGCAAATATAAGGTTCTGCCAAAAAGAAAGAAAAGAAAAATTGAAATACAAGAAAAGTACATTCATGTGTTCCAACCTGCCTAAAGCTGCAATCCTGGGCACACTTACATGGGAGTAAACCCCACTGCACACAATGAAGCTTCCAAGAAAACGTGCCTAAGATCACAGTGTAAATTATATTATGCTCATCTGATTGCAGAACTGGCACTTCCTGCCACCTAGAGGGTCTAATGGAGCAATGGCAAAATCCTGGAAATAGTTATTGGTCCTAGTGCCATTTTAGAAAGGGACAAATTCAGTCCAGAGACATGGGCTGATGGCTATGTGCTACCTCCAGGATCAGAGGCAGGAAGCCTATATACACCAGTTGCTGGAGAACATAGGTGGGAGGGCGCTGTTGCACCCGTGTCCCGCTTGTGGGTCCCTGGTCAACAGCTGGTTGGCCGCAGTGTGAACAGAGTGCTGGACTAAATGGACCCTTGGTCTGATCCAGCATGGCTCTTCTTATGTTCTTACTCACTCAAAGAGAGCTTTGGTAAATGCATTGTTAAAGGACAGCAGATGAAACATGTACTATTACAGAACCAAATACAGGCCATTGCTGGGCCCTTGTTCCATTGTGAAATGCAGGAATACAAATGGGGTGTAATCTTTTAACGTAAGCATCGAACAACTGGTTGGAAAGATCAAGCTTAATCCTCCCTAAGCCGGGAGAAAGAGGAGCTCTTGGACTCCTGACCTTCCGATTCTGTTCGCTTTGTACCAGGTTATTTTTAATTGAAGATAAGAATAGTTGGTGTCCGGAGGCGTCTGCGGAGTTTCCCCCTAAGCCGTTTTCCCTTTGGGCTTCATTACCTTGTGTTCTCCATCTTTCAACAGGGGGCGTTTTGGTCAAGTTCACAAGTGTACGGAAAAGTCAACCGGACTCTGCCTGGCAGCCAAGATCATCAAAGTGAAAGTGGCGAAAGAAAGGGTAATGATAGGCTCTTAAAAATAAACGCAAGACGAGCAGGACAAAATGTCGCCCTGTATCTTCCTTTCTATAAGGAGTGTGACTTTTCAGGGTTCAAGCAAATTATCCTCCAACAGCATGACATTCTACTAGAAACGGGCCACTAAAATGATCAAGGGAGTGGAGCATCTCCTCTATGATGGAAGGTCACAACAGCTGGGATTGTTTAGCTTGGAAAAAAGGAGGGATATGGGAGACATGATAGAGCTGCTACAAAATCATGCATGGTGTGGAGAATGTGGAGAGGGAGACATTTTTCTCCATCTGTCATAATGCTAGAACCCAGGGTCACCCCATGAAGCTAATTGGTGGGAGACACAGGACAGATGAAAGGACGTCCTTCTTCACACAGCACATAGTTAAACTATGGAATTTGCTACCACAAAGTGTAGAGATGGCCGCCAATTTGGATAGCTTTAAAAGGGGGTTGGAGAAATTCCTGGAGAAGGCTACTAGTCCTGATGACTATGTGCTACCTCCAGTATCAGCAGCAGTAAGCCTATATATAGCAGTTGCTGGGGAACATCTAGTCCAATACTCTATTCACACGGTGGCCCGCCATTTGTTGATCAGGAACCCACAAGCAGGACATAGTTCAATAGCACCCTCCCACCCACGTTCCCCAACAATTGGTGTAAAAAAGCTTTTAGATATAGTATTTTAGATTGTAAGCTCCTTGGGGCAGGTTGGGAAAGGCTGATCTAACAGAACTGGGGGAGGAATGTCCAGGAGATGCTGTGACTACCTTGGTTTTCCCGGACATGGTGCTTTCCAGATATTTTGAACTACGGCCCTCCCATGATCCCTGACCAGCGGCCATGCTGGGTGCTGATGGGAGTTTCAGTCCAAAATGTCTGGAGGGCACTTCAGATGTCTGGGGAAGACTGGGCAACCTTATCTCGCAATTCAACAACAAAAACGTAAAGGTGCAGGGGAATTTCCAAGCCTGGGGATTGATCCAAAATATCTGGAGATTGTTGGGAAGTTTGGAAGAAATATTAATATGTCTTCAGACTGTGGCTCATGCGAACAACATCTTAGAGCGTCATCACATGGGCGGAAATTGTGTTTCCTTACTGTCACTTCTCTGCCCCTGCGTTTGTCCTTCATTACTTCCTCATTCTTCCCAGAGAGGAAAGAGGAAGTAAACAAAGACCACGTGGCCCATTCAGAGGCTGTTTTAATTGCGCCGCTTTTCCTGCACACGGCAGGAGATTAAGGCACATTCCGTTTTTTTTAAAAAGTCGGATGAAAGGGGGTCTATTTTGTGAAGGAAAAATGAGCGGAAGGTGTGCAGGAGGTGGATGTCATAGTCTAAAGGATGCACGCATATCCGTAAGTGGCCAGTAGCAAGTGTGTGATAAAATGTTCATTTGACAAACCTCTTAATCTCTGCTCTTCCAGGAGGAAGTGAAAAATGAGATCAATATCATGAACCAACTGAATCATGTGAATTTAATCCAGCTCTACGATGCTTTTGAGAGCAAGAACAACCTCACCTTGATCATGGAATAGTGAGTCACAAGATACCTTAGGAGTATTTTTTTCTGAGTTTAAGGAGCTCAGTGTTATTGAAACCCGTTTGGTGGAAGCAGTGAGAGAAAGGTTCCCTAATAGGAGATGGGTTGGGTCATATATATATATATATATATATATATATATATAGCAACAGGACAAATATGACTTTTAAGGGGCAATACAAGCAAAGGGATCCACTTGAGACGTGCAAATAAACCAAACTATAAATGTTGAGGGTCTTCCATGAGAAAGGCTCATTTCTAGTGTTGCAAGCTTTTCCTTTAGGGTTTAAATTCCTGTTTCTGCTGTTTGGCTTTCATGTTTTACTCTGTAGTTTGAGCTGTATGTTTTATTACAGTACATGTATTTTTGAAGATGTGTTTAGTATTATTTTATATTGGTGTATTTTACTATGCTGTTTTAGTTTTTTTAAAAATCTTTGTAAGCTGCCTTGAATACTTTGTAAAAAGTCAGGATAAAATAATAAGATCAACAACAACGCCAACAACAATAACAACAACACAACTTGCAATAGTTAGTCATGCCTAAATAGGCTAAATAGGCTGCAATGCTATACAGGCTTACCTGTGAGTAAGGGCTTTTCTACATGAGGTCATTAATCCACTACATCTACTTTCAGTTTCATCACAGCACTGAGACCCAAACACTACATGAGGATTGTCTCCTTTCCTGCTTTTCTGCTACATAACCTCTAAGTGGCAGTGTGATGTAGCAGAACAGCATAAATACACAAGAGGAAATTGGGCTTTCTCTCAAGAACAGGAATAATACCCCATTTTCCATGTTCAAAAAACCTCACGGAAAGTGCTGTTTACAAAAAAAAAAAAAAAGCACAAATGGAGGGTCATGAGTCATGACACCATCTTAAGAACCTGTAAACAGCCGTGAGTAGGCAATGAGGAATGTACAACAAATGCCTCGGGTAGAAAAGTTCTAAATCCCACTGAAATCATTAGGGCTTACTTCCGCATAGGCATGTATAGAATTGCACTGAAAGCTCCATTTCATTGCTTTGATGCACTGCCTGACCCTGTACATTTTTACCCAGACTTACTCCCATGTGTAAGTATATAGAACTGGAGTCATGCAGCACAAGTCCTGAGAATGTTTACTCAGAAGTAAATCACTTAAGAGTCCTTCTAAATCAGTGTGCATGGGACTGCAGCCTCAGTCGTATTTAATTTTTGCTGGTCTGCAGGATCCTCAACCAATTAAAACATTATTTCTTTAAAGAATTATTCCTTAGATTGATTAGTTCAAGTTAAATATTATTCTTACTGGGTTGTCTCCAATATTATTTCTTAGAGTAGACCCATTTAAATGAGTGGGACTTAAATTAGATTAATATTTTTGAAATAATTTTATTAATTTCAACATAATAATAACATAAAATACATACATAATCCTCGACAATCCCCCCCGTGCACCCCCACTCCATGAGACCTTCTCTTAATCTTTTATTCTATCCAGAAATTTATCGACTCTTTTGAAGGTGTTTGTCCCTTCCCCGATCTTAATACGTATTCCAATAGGGGACTCCATATTTCCCCAAAATCATTTTTACCGGACATTCCCCTTTTTAATTTCATTTTACAAGTCAGCATATCATTCAGAGCCATATCCCATATTTCTTTATACCATTCTTCTATTGTATAGCTTCCTTGTCCTTTCCAATTTTTTGCAATCATTAGTCTAACAGGTGTCAGGAGGTTGTTTATCAATTCTCTCTTATTTTTGTCCTCTTCCCCTCTATCCCATATTGCTAGTAGAGCAAGCTTCGGGTTTAATTCCACTTTACTTCCCGTTATTTCACTTATTTCTTTAAATACCCTTTTCCAAAATTTTTGTACATATTCACAGCTCCACCACATATGGTAATATGTTCCAACTTCCTGGCATCCCCTCCAACAATTTTTAGATATTTTTTTGTCTATCTGGTGAAATCTAACCGGTGTTAGATACCATCTCCACAATACCTTATAAAAATTCTCCTTAATTCTAATCGATAACAATTTTAACATTCTTGCATTCCACAACCTCTCCCAGTTATATTCCTTAATTTCTCCATTTACATCCTCTTCCCAAACCTTTTTTATTGCTTTAAGTGTATTTTGAAATCCCTCCTCTATCAATATTTTATATATCTC
The DNA here is from genome assembly GCA_029215795.1 of Anniella stebbinsi. Taxonomy (NCBI): domain Eukaryota; kingdom Metazoa; phylum Chordata; class Lepidosauria; order Squamata; family Anniellidae; genus Anniella; species Anniella stebbinsi. Next base: position 14,157,341 of record JARDYH010000007.1, read on the forward strand.
ACTAGTCAACCCTTTCTTAATTTTCTTTTCTTCTTCCCTACCTTTTGACTCTATTAATTCTTCAAATCTTGTATTATTTCTACACTTTTTATTTTTCAGTTTCCATTCCTGAGTCCATTTCCCTAATTGTATGCATTTAAACCATACTGATTTTTGACCTATCAATAACTCTTTAATTTGCTCATTATCCTTCAAATTTTCCATCCACTTCCTTAACTTAATTATTTCCTTATCTTTCAATCTCGCTTCAATCTCCACTTTTAACACTCTTGGGAAATTCTCCACTACTACCACTGGGGCAAGTGGTGAATCTCCTGGTATCAACTTCCCCCTAAATTTCTCCCAGATCTCCACTATATTTACCAACAAAGGGTTGTCCAGTCCCTTTAATTCTCTCTTTTGAATTTTTTTTAAAAATATATTTTTCAATTTATAATCTATTTCCCCAGTTTGCGTCTCCAACCACTCCAAATCTTCCTCCCCTAGAATACAGCTTATAACATATCTTAACTGATTAGCTATATAATAATACTTAATATTTGGAAGTCCTAAACCTCCCTTCTTTTGAGCCTTATACCATAACCCTTTATTAATCCTAGCTTTCTTATCCCCATTACAATATGCGTTAATTATATTTTGCCAGCTTTTCAACTCTACATCTGATATTTTAATTGGTAACATTCTAAACAAAAAATTAATCTTAGGTAAAATCTTCATTTTAATAATTGCTATTCTACCAAACCAAGAATGTTTTAATTTCTTATATACTTCTAATTTTTCCCCTACTTGTTTTCTTAAAGCTACCAAATTAAGTTCCTCTAGCCTATCTAAATCTCTATCAATATTAATACCTAAGTACCGTACTATATTTTTAAGTCTAAGACCCAACTTAACCTTACCTTCTTCCAGCTCTTCCTTATTATAATTAAATAACATCATTTCTGACTTCCCCCAATTTACTTTTAATCCCGTAATTTCTCCAAAGTCTCTTAAATGTTTCTTAATCACCTCTGCACTCCCTAGGGGATCTTCTACTGTCAATAAAGTATCGTCCGCAAACATATTCATTTTAATCTTCTCCTTTCTTCCTATCCCCTTCACTCTTTCATCTTCCCTTATTACATTTGCCAAAATTTCTATTACTATTGCAAATAAGATCGGTGAAAGAGGACATCCCTGCCTAGTTCCTCAGGCTAATGTAATCTGTTGCGTTAACCCATCATTAACCATTATTTCCGCTTTATTATTTTTATACAACTTATCTATCACTCCCATAAATTTATCTCCAAACCCAAATGTTTTTAATATTGTTTTGAGTGCTGGCCATTCCACACAATCAAAGGCTTTGAATATATCCAATGCTAGCAAGCCTGCTTTTAAATTCCTTTTTTTTATAATGCTAATTATATTTAATACTCTTCCCATTAAATTAGACATTTGCCTACCCGGAATAAATCCACACTGATCTTTTTTAATATATTTACAAATAAATGTGGCCATTCTTTTTGCCATTATTGCTGTAAAAATCTTTGAATCTTGATGTATTAAGGAAATTGGTCTGTATGATGCGGGATCCGTTAAGTCCTTACCTGGTTTTGGAATTAATATAATCAGGGAATGATCCCATGATGGCGGAGTCTTCCCCCCTTCTATTATAGTATTAAATAATTTCTTTAATCTTGGTATTAAAATTTCTTTAAAAAGCTTATAATACTCCGACCCCAAACCATCCATCCCCGGTGATTTTCCTCCTTTCAGTTTATCAATAACTCCCTCTATCTCTTTTTCAGTAACTAAGCCTTCCATATAATCCCTATCCTGCTTCTGCAATTTTATTTTCCAATTCCTCTCTACATATTCCAATACCTTATCTTGCGGTCCCGATCCTGATGTATATTAGATTAATATTTGATGTAGCCCAATATTTGCTGAATTTTGGATGTGATGTAGATAAATCACTTGAACTAATAAGAGGATATCTATTTGTCTTCTCCGTGTTCTGTTTTGTCACTGTGTCAGTGTTGATGGCGGCGAGCTGTTTGACCGGATCATAGATGAGAACTACAATCTTACTGAACTGGATGCCATCCTTTTTACCAAGCAAATATGTGAAGGAATTCATTATCTGCATCAACAGTACATTCTTCATCTAGACCTGAAGGTGACGGAAATTTCAGCTTATTCCCATAAAGTCGTCATAAACATTCTTTCTGTTTCTGATGTTCAGGCTGTATAATGCTGTGGCTTATGCAGCCAAAATGGCACCACCCGTGCTCAAGACGGAGGTACGAGTAGGTTTAAGGGAACCCCAAGGTTTGCGGAAAGACAAGAGATCTTTGAGTTGGGGGGGAATGCTTAAAGAGGGGGAGACTCCAAAAATACTTGGAGAGGACCTGGGGGCTGTCTTCGTGGCTCCGAGTTGGTGCCCCCTTCCCCCCAAACCCCACTGTTTCCCTTACCCAGGGTGGTATCAGGTAATCCCAACGTCAAGGAGAGAGCGCAGGGTTTCCAGCAGTCCTTTGGATACCGGAGCTGCCCCCTCGCCCTCTTCCTGGTTTCCAGCCCAATTCAATCTGCTCCAGACTGCTTTGCTGGAACTATGCAATGGCTATAATTGTGGGAGGAGGAGGGAACACTTTGATTTCAACATGGCAGGGATCCAAATCTTAGCAAGCGTTCTAATCACTAAGCTACACTGGGCTACTGCAAGTTGAAAGCGGGTTCTGAAGAGATTGCAAATGTGGACTGAAGCGTGATCTCTTCTCTTGCAGCCCGAGAACATCCTATGTGTGAATTATACAGGAAACCAGATTAAAATAATTGATTTTGGATTAGCAAGGAGGTAAGACCCTCCCTCCTTTTTATCTTTATGTCTTTTGATGAGGTTCTCCTTTGTGTTTTACAGCCTAACGTTAGCCACTTACTCTAAATATTTTGTAGCCCTTTAAATGCGACAATGACCCTGTTTAGACGACATGCTGAGCCACGATGGTTAAGCATTTTGAGCTAAACATTATGGCTTTGCGTGTCATGTGAACTATGACTTAGTGTGTTGAGTGAAGCATTCCAAACCATGGTGGCTACATGCTCACTAACCATTTGATGCGAAGGAGTTAGCAGCCTAACCGTGGCTTAGCGTGTCATCTGAACAGGGTCACTGTGTTGTGTGAATCATTCCTAACCATGGTGGCTACAGAACCACGATTTAAACATGCTCACTAACCATTTGCTACAAAAGGGTTAGCGGCCTAACCATGGCTTAGCGTGTTGTCTGAAGAGGCCCATTATCCACATGTAAGGCACTTTGCTGTTGCGGGCATTCCATGTACCAACTCTTGTATTCAAAAAGCACTTAACTTATGCCTGGGCCCAACCCTTAACAACGCGCTAACCATTTATTCTTTTTACAATGGTATAATTGGGCTTCTGTCTATTCAGCAATCACCCAAATGTGTGTGTTACAGTTTCAATCCGTGAGGATTTTATTCGGCCTGTCTTTATCTTTGAGAGCTGTGTCTCAAACCTTTCTTCACAGCCTCAAAGTCTCCCGAAGCTTGCTTCCTTTTTTAAAAAAAGTTTTGTTTTGAATTGGGAGACCTTGTGGTGGAACAACACGTTTTGTATCAGACGATAAAATGTTCAGCCCTATGTATGGTCTATGCCCTTCTTAGAGCTCCAATGGTTTAGTTTTTAAACATGTTATTTCTCATGTTTTTGAACACCTTTGTCTGATTATAAAACGTATGTATATAGAATTTTAATATCAGGATAGTTTAGTTCCATCAGCGTATTCATAACATTTTGGAAACGTGAAATTGTATAGTAAATGTTTTGATGTCTATTTTATATGTAATTCTATTTAACATTTTATATTCCCCATTTCCCTTGATAAAGACTCGCATCGAAATGCGTTGGGAACACAACCGATACAGCTGTCTCTTGTTTGTTTTTGGCTTCCAGCCTTACAGCTACTTTTCTGATCCCTATTTTTATTTATTTATTATTGCCTATGGGTATTGGGGCAGATCCTCAGGCCCAGGGGCAAAATCCGGCCTTCCAAAGTTCCCCAGATGTCCTTGTTCTTTTCCCCTTTCCCCACATCCTTTCTCCTCATGACCGATCATGTCCAGCTTTTGCGGTTTTCCTCCCTATTCTAAAAGGTTGAAATGCTTCTCCTAAGGCTTATTTACTGGTAGTAAGGGCTCAAAGCGAAAATACACAGGTATTTTTGGCCCCGTCCCTTTCCCTTTGGCCCCGCCCATGACTGGAACGTGGGCCCCGAGAGCTTCCCCCTCATGGAATTTGGCCCTCGGGGCCGAACGAACTTTACCATGAAGGCGTTCAATTCTGAGCAACGTTTCATGGCTTCCACCTCTCTTTCTTCTTTCTGGCGAAGGTACAAGCCCCGGGAGAAGCTGAAAGTTAATTTTGGCACGCCGGAATTCTTGGCTCCTGAAGTGGTGAACTACGATTTTGTGTCGTTCCCGACGGACATGTGGAGTGTAGGCGTCATAGCATACATGCTGTGAGTAAACCCTCCTGGAGCGAGGGAGGGAGTCAGGATAACATCATCTCTTACATAAGAGCAGCTGGTGGGATTTTCTAAGGCCAGGATGCAGATGAATGTCATAAAACCCTAGTTGGAGCTGATCTTTGTGTTACCTTTGCTCTGGCACATTCTCCAGGATAGGAAAGATGGGGGGTGGGGAGAAGGGTACATAGTAGGGCTGTACACTACCTCGGCTCTGAATCCAGATCCCAAACCGAAGCAGGCCGATTCGGCCCACCTCGGGCTGAATCCGGATAAGGTTGAAGTGGTCTGGAGCAGAATGGATTGGGCCTGAAGCACCTCAGGCTGCTTTGGCCCATGGTGGGACTTACCTGATCCGTTCGGCAGCTGCTCGCCCTTGAAAGCTGCCATTTTTAAGGAAGATGGCGGCTCTGTCGTTTCTTAGATCTAATGTTGAAACTATGGCGGTCGTAAAGGATTTGAACCCCTAGACAGCTGGTTTGGGAACTCTGCTCCAACCTCAATTTTATTTTATTTATATTTACATTTATATCCTGCAGTGAATGGCAGTAAATCCAAAGTAACAGTTGAAAACTTAAAAGCAAAGCAAGTAAAACACACTGAAAAAAATAATCAACAATCAGCGAACAGAGCAATTGCAGCATATTTACAAAGGCCAGCTTGAGACCAAAGCCCTGTCTGAACAAAAACAACTTAAACCTACCAGCAGAAGGTCATCAGAGTAGGGGCTAGGTGGGCCACCCTCGGCAAGGACTTCCAGAGGTTGGGAGCGGCCACTGAGAAGGCCCTGCTATATACCCCATTGGCTTTCCATGACTTCAAACTAGACCTGAACAAAGGTTGCAGAGCCCCTTGGGAACTCTTAACGTCACTCCAAAGCACAGGTGGGGTGGCATAGGACACGCATGCAAAGAGTCACCACCGCCTCCAAATAGCGCTTCTGCTCCGTTTTAGGGTCAGCGGCTTATCGCCCTTCCTCGGCGAAACCGACACGGAGACCATGAATTATATTGTCAACTGCAACTGGGATTTTGATGCGGATGCCTTTGAGCAAGTGTCGGAAGAGGCGAAAGACTTTGTTTCCAGGCTCCTCATCAAGGAAAAAAGGTACGGCGCTCCTGAAGCCCAAGATGGCATCTTGTGGCCTCCGGGCCATGCTGCTATCAGCGTGTCCATCCCAGGCTGCCAGAACCCTCTGTACATGGAGGGGGAGAGAGGAATGGAGTTTGCTGGCTCCACCCCATCTTCCTTGCGCCTGCTGTTGATGCTCACCTGCCCTTAACGCGTTGAAATGATAGTGAGCATCAGATGTCTGTGTGTGTGCAGTGTTATGCGCACAGTCAAGTCTTCCCCCATTCGGTGCCCTCCAGATGTATTGGACTACAGTTCCTATCATGCCCAGCCAGCATGGTCAATGGCTAAGCCTGAGCATTTGATCATTTTAATGTATAGATACATGGGTTATTTAAAAATGTGGATGGATGTGTTTTTCTTTGGCTTCCTGGTCGAAGAGGAGTTGTTCATTTTGCTTTTTAATTATGGTTTTTTTATATGGGATCCATGGTTTTTAACATTGCGCACACCACCCTGGGATCCTGTGGATAAAGAGCAGTTTACATATTTTAAAAGCAAACCAAATAAATAAAAACACGGTGACCTTGTTTGCATGACCGTTGCAGTCCATCGGGGCAGATAATAGTGGCAGCAGGTTGGCAATCCAAGCACCCGCCATGGCTTGTCGTCACATGCAAGCCCAGCAAAGGTGGGTTGTTGGCATGTTTGACAAACCACCCAGAACCGATGGGCTATTTCACCCATGCTGGCTTCCCATTAAGTGTGGACGAGGCCTATGTGTCCAATTTCATTTGGTTCTAGAATAATTGGGTCGGCTGCCCATTCATAAATTGTTTTCCTTCTGCTCAAATCCTCCCAGTGGCCGGACGAGCGCAGCCAACTGCCTTAAACACGAATGGCTGACGGACCTGCCTGCCAAAGCCAAGAGATCCAAGGCTCGCTTGAAGTCTCAGGTGCTCCTGCAGCGTTATATGGCTCAGCGGAAATGGAAGGTACGTCCTACAGGGGCTTCCCTACTCTTTACCGAGCACAATTCAAGGCGTTTGCCCAATGGATCGACTCCTCCCATACGATTTCCGGTCACATTAATGGAAAGGGGGAGATGCCTGGGGAAGGGATCGTGGCCATCTGGGGGACCCTGGAAGGCCAGATTTGGCCCTAGCCCTGCACCGCTGTTCTAGACAGATCAAAAGAAGGACTTCTTCACACAGCGCATAGTTAACTTATGGCATTTAGTGCCCAAAGATGTGGTAAGGACCACTAGCATAGATGGACTTGCAAGGCAGATTCATGGAAGACAAGGCTACCATTGACTACTAGTCATGATGGTTCAGAACACAGGAAGCTGCCTTAGACTGAGTCAGACCCTTGGTCCATCAAGCCCGGTATTGTCGACACTGGCTGGCATAAACGGCACTCCAGGGTTTCAGGTAGGATTCCTTTCCTCTCCCTACCTGGAGAAGCCAGGGATCGAACCTGGGACTTTCTGCATGCCGAACTGCCCAGAGACCTTTGGCTATAGGGCGGTATAAAAATGCAATCAATCAATCAGCAGGTGCTCCATCACACTGAGCTGTGGCCCCTCCCATGACTCCTCCAGCTTCAGAAGATCAGTTGCTGGGGAACAACAGGAGGCGAAGGCTATTTACTGTCTCCATGACCCTTTGGGGTTCCCAGAGGCATCTTCTGGTTGGCCATTGTAAGAAACTGCACACTGGTCTAGATGGACTCTTGGTCTGATCCAGCAGGGCTTTTCTTCTGTTTCGAGACTTATCTAAATTATTGCTACGCAGCTCCTCGGTCCCAAAAAAAAGTTCCCAGAGCAGCTTACAATCCATCAGCAAAAACAGTCCCTGCCTGCAGGCTTACAATCTAAAAAGATGCAACATACAAGGAAAAGAGGAAGGGGAGGGGAGAGGAAAATAATAATTCAGCAGGGCTGGTGGAATGGCCCTGCTTCACCTCTTATTTCCTGGTGAGGGCAGTCCAAATGGAGCTAGTCCTTGGTGTTTCCTTGGCTTGCTCCTGTGTGTCTCCCTCCTCCCTCCTAACGGGGCATATAACGTAAGGGGAGTCCAAATGGAGAAAGTGCTTGATGTTTTCTCGACTTGCTCCTGTCTCTCTCCTGTCCATCCATTTGAATTGGACTTCTCCCGTACGGCGGTTATTACCCCTTGGGCTGCTTTTGTTGCAGCATTACAGGAACCCCAGGGAAGGTTGTGATGGGTAAAACGTGGGACTTTGCTCTGTGATAAAACCAGGAATGTCGTGCCTCCTCCAGGGGAGAATCCAAGCATCGCTCTGCATTGTCACAATGGCAAAGGTCTTTAATCGCATCAACACCTTGGGTCCCCCAAACGGTTGCAATTAATGGCAGGCAGGGCAACTGTATGGACAGAAAGAGCGTTGTGAATATGACATAGGAGTACCGAGCTAGTTCGATGGACTACAAGGGTTGAAAGACAGGGTATTTTATTTTTATTTACCATACTGCCCAATAACCGAAGTTTTCTGGGTGGTGTACAAGTCATTGAAAGTACAAATATTAAAACAAAAACAAAACACAGCACGGGATAAAACAACGGATATAAATGTGGAAGTAAGTAAAATATACCTTCATACAGGTATCTAGGGCTCTAAATGCCTGTGATCCTGCCATAATCTAGGGTTAGCAAATCTATTAACTAGGTTCTATAACCGTTTTCTGGCCTGAAACTCACAAGATCTTGAATAGCATCACAGCTTTACTTAAGCATCCCATTGCTTCTCTTTCCTTTACAGAAACATTTCTACGCAGTTGCTGCAGCCAACAGGTTGAGGAGGTTCCAGAGTATGTCTGAGAATCCTGCATAACCTGCTGTGGAAGAGGACTGAAAAGCAAAAGACTGGACGATTTTAGCGATCAGTCCACTCCCACCCATTTGGCAATGAGATTTCTTTCGTCTTCTTCCGTCACATAGCCCACAAGTGTGCATAGGTTTTCTGCCTTCGAGCCTCGTAGGATAGAAAGGGACTTCTTATAAGCAGAAGGAAACCAATTCTGTTGTGTTACGAGTTATCACATGAAGGGGGAGCGGTGAAAAGCTTGAATTATGCCTCTTTGTGCCTTCATTTCTTTAATTATATGTTGGTGATTAGCAATTACCTTTTCTGAGTGGGACTGGATTTCCTTTAAGAATATAATTTTGTTTTTAGAAATGCCGGGTGTGGAACGAGGCTTAAGTTAAAACAGGGCTGTGTTGAATATCTTCTACCATCAGTCAATTTAATTTGAAAGTAGCACACCAGACTAGGGATAACCGTCGCTTGGAAATCCGTCTATTTTGGGGCTCAACGGACTTCTGCTGCCTGCCTGCCTGCATTTGCTAGCCAAGCCATGGCTTTCCCCTAAACTCCGGGGACTTTTCCTGCATTTTTTTTGGGGGGGGGGGGTGGCGGCGTTGGGCTGAGCCAACGAAAGGTCATCAGGCTCCACCCCCTCCAAAGAGATTCCTAAGACATCCCTACATTGGACATGGCTGAACAGTTGGCTTTGAAAAAAACAACCTTGTCCAACATTTGTAATTTGCGCAAATTAAAACACACTGAAAATGCGCAAGCTGGTTCAACTCATTGCAGGCCAGTTAGCAGAAGACGAAACAAAGTTGCGGGGGGGGGGGGGCAGAGCTGACGGAAGCTCGCCCAGCTCCACCCCCATAATGGATTCCTCCGACATCCCTTTTTTGTACCCTTAGAATTAAGCATCAGGGTGCCTGTCAGCACATGCTCAGCCCAATAATTTATTTTCAGTTGAGAACTGACTCATAGCCCTTTCACATACACATAGATTCACATCTGGCTTTATCCTGAGCTTTCTTGAACAGAACGGTCTAATTTAGGGACAGGAAAGTGCCTTTTAATTGTTACTATTGTTAAACCATTGGGAATCTCGATCAGAAACTCTTTCCGATCTAACCCAGGGGATCTTTAACAGTAGATCCCCTGGTTTAGACTGACCCAAAGTTATGCAAGATTGTGGCTGAGTAGGGATTTGAACCCATTTCAATCTTCTCTAAGCCCAACACGCTAATCATTACATCATTACACCACAGTCTCTCTCTTTTTTAAACGCTTTCTTATTATCCCCAAAAGGATACTGAGGTTTTGGTATCACACACATTAAAAACTAAAATCTACAACTAGGTGAGTGATTAAGTACAGCTTAAGTACAGCTCTACTTATTTATGCTCCTTTGGACTGGAAGCAAGAAGGAAAACACAGCCCTCTTGAAGTTGATATTGACTTCTGATATTTGCAAAACAAATGAGGCACGAAAATGTAGAAATAACAGTATTTATTGTTGTTTCTGCAGCACAGTTAAGTCTTCTACAAATCTCACATGCAAAAGCAGAGGGAGACAATAATCTCTAAAAAACATCAGATTTAAAATCGGGCAAAATGTTGCTTAAAGGGTAAAAATAAATGGGGAAGAATTCTACGTTGACAGACAGTAGTCTCCCTTTAGTCACCCCCAAGGAAGATTTTGAAGGACAGAAATGAGAATGAAATGGTAGCAGGAACTTTAGAATTCGGATACAGATCTTAACACCCAGATTCTAAGCCTTGTACACGGAAGCCACTTCCACTGAAAACAAATTACACTTGGGAGGAAGTGCAGTTATGACTGAAGTAGCAATCAAACATTTACACTGGCAAAATCAGAGGGCTCCACTTTCAGAATATGATCTGTAGCCCAGGAACTGTCTCACTGCAACAGGGGTCCAGGTTGTTTAGCGTCAAAGACTTCAATCTACTTCAAAGGGTGTCCGCGTAGCCATCAACAATAAAATAAGGGGCTTCTCCAGGGAATTCAACTTTCAGGGACTATTTCAGCAGTCTACACCTCATGGCTGATCAACCATTCAGGATGACTGGCTTCTGTGGTCATCAGAGACATTCCAGGGAAGAAGGGATGACTGCAGCCAATTCTTACCATCCCACCAACGTAGTACAACACCCAACTGAGATGTGTGTGGTTAACAAGGCATAAAAAGGATGCCGACATAAAAATATGTCAAAAGCTTGGAAGGATTGTTTGTAGTTTGCTCCCAGATCAAAAGCTGTCCCTTTGTGATTTAGCAGCGTTTTCTAGAATTTTCCTTTTCCAGTCTTCATAATCTTCTTTTGCCTCAGTTTCACTTTTGGGACGCTTGCGAGGGACCTCTGCTTCCATCTCTGTCGGGGGGGGGGGGGAATAAAAACACAGATGGTCTCTTAAGGTAACACAATTAAAAAAAAATCTAGTATACCTCCCCTTAGCTGATTGGGATTTTTTTTCCATCCCCCCCTAGACATGGTTCCTTCAAGTGGATTCAGGTGAGCAACTGAGATACTGAAAACACGTGGCACAAGTGGCAAATTTGTGACTCGAAAGCACTGCCACTAGAGCAAGCCATATGGACTAGCAACGTGGATGTACAAAAGAGTGGCTGTTTGATATGTATAGTCCAAAACATCAGGAGGGCACTAGGTTGGGAAGGCTGATCTTCTATTGTACTAAAACCCACTCTGTCCTGAGAACATTTTCTATGAGCAATGGCACAATCCTATGAGTGGTTAGACAGAAAAAAAGTCCTACAACTCCCAGCATGTCCCCGAAGTCAGTCCACTTAAACCTACCTTCTTCCTTTCCAAGGTTTTCAAGTAAGGTCATCTGGGTTTTGGTGGCCTCTGCCGTCAACGGATCGCTTTCTCCTTCAGAAGAGAACAATTCCCTTACTGCACTTTAGGCTGATTTGGACTTCTAGACAATGGACATGTTCGTACATTGCTCGAAGCCAGGAATCCTGGCTTAATAAACCATCATGCAAAGGAGCAGCATGCTGATGTAACCCCCCCACCCCCGATTTACTCCTCATTTTGCAAGAGCGGGCAAACGAACCAGGAAAAAGATAGCTTGGTGTTATGTCTGAACCTGGTATACAGGCTAAGCAGTGGTGGCTAGTGCTCACTCGGGCTGGTGGGGCAGGGCACCTAAATGTAGGCAGAGCCAATGAGTTGCAGTAGGCGGAGCCATCTAGAGCATGAATTCAAAACAGAGGGGAGGGGGGACTCACCCAAAAATACCAACCTCCCCACAAATACCAGTAGTCTCTGCAGTTAAGAAGGACAATCAAGGCAGGACCATAAGCTAGCGCTAAACTGGAGTTTAGAGGCATTTCTACATTTTATAATGGGGGGGGGGGGGGAATACTACGCAAAAACCAGGACATTACCAAACAATTGAAGGTTGGCAGAAAAGGAGCAGGACCACCTGGGCTTGATTTACCTCACCCCTGGCTTGTAAGATAAACTCTGGATCTTTGTGCTTCTCTCTCGCCGCCCACACTCAAAACAGGGAATTGTGGGTACAAGGCACGGATTACCAAATACATACGGCTGATATGCTGGCTAATCTTCTGTAGCTGGCTGTGGAGACGGTCAAATATGGTTTTCTTCACACCGGAGGCAGCCACCATTTTGTTCTTATCCACTTTAATTTTCAAACATCTGTAACAAGAAGCCGATTGACTTGTGAAAGGATCATCTTGGACCCTTCTTTAACCACACAGAAGATGCAACACCCCCCCCCCCCAGGGGAATAATGTGGACAGACCCTTCCCTTAGGGGGCTTTATGGCAGTGGGAACTCCTCAGGGTAACAGCAGAGGGTCCGACTCTGTCAGCTCCATAAATTCCAGCCTGTATAAAGCTGGCTCCATTCGCTTGTTGTTATTATTATTATTATTAATAATAATAATAATAAATTTATTTCTTACTTGCCTCTCCTTCTGGATTGAGGCGGGGAACAACATTAAATACAAATAATATAAAATACATAAAACTGATTAAAAACATATAAAACTAATACATTATTAAAAGAACAATAAGCCTCTTAAAATAAAACTAGATAGGCCTGCCAGAAGAGAATCAGTCTTTATGGCTCTCTTAAAGTCAGAGAGACTGTTAAGTTGACGAATTTCTCCCGGCAGGCCGTTCCACAGACTGGAAGCGGCAGAAGAGAAGTTCCTCTGGGTAACGGTTGTCAGCCTAGTTTTGGCTGACTGGAGTAAATACTTCCCAGAGGACCTGAGTGTGCCAGGCGGATTGTACAGGGGAAGGCGGTCCCGAGGTAACCTGGACCCAAACCATGTAGGGCTTTAAAGGTAATGACCAACACTTTGTACTTCGCCCGGAAACTAACTGGCAGCCAGTGAAGTGATTTTAAAGTTGGTGTATACAGGGATGGCCTGACTAATTCGCTTTATAGATGGAGGTGCAAGTCTCCACTTCCTGTTGCTATCCTTCAAGGGTAGGCAACCTGTTCAAGCACAGGGGAAGCCCACCTTGGGTCATTATTGGACTTGCCTTCTTCCATCTCATGAAATGATTCTAGGGTGCAATGCTCCTCTTTCTAAACAGGCACACCTCACACCTCGCTTAGCATGAGTGATGTGCACAGATCAGGCTCTTCCACTGAAGTGAACAGCAGAAGCATCCGTACAAACAAACAAAACGCATGGGAAAGTAAAGATGGCAGGACAATTTACAGAAGCATTTGAGTTGTAACTCTCTCCCCTTCTGCCCCTCAACACCCCCCCCCCCGGGGTCGGACATTTCTGCCGAAAAATACTTTGCACCCCCAGATGGCAAGATTGGAAGTTACCAACTTCTGAAAACCTGGTGCTTTTCAGACCCCACAGTTCAGGAGTAGGCAGCCTGGGTCCTGCCATGTGTTGTCATCCTTAATCATTGGGCTGACTGGGAATGATAGGAGTTGGGAGTCCGATAACACCTGGTAGACCTCAGGCTTTCTATCCCTGCCACAGTTGCTATTATTTTAAGGGCCATGATAGTGCCAGAAATGTTGGGCTTAATGCCCAGATCTGCTTACGGAGAGAATGGAGTAGTAGAGCCTTAAAGGGCTTCTTACATATCTCACCCTCCTTGGCTTAAAGTCTGGTTAGGTTGTCTGTTGAAAAAGCTCATTAGCAGGTCCTTTACTTAGCATAATCCTGCAGACATGAAAAAACCGCTACAGCTGACATGTCCCACAATCCAACTGTACTGTTCCCATGCTACCGAAATTGAGATAGGTGTCCTCAAACTTTGCGGATCACTTGAAAATTGCGGGAGGCCTCGGCAGACCGCTCATGTTTTGCTCAACACAGTTTTCTGCTTCTGGCTTAAATGTGAAGGAAGACAAAGTAACATTTTTAAAGTCAGCGCTGTATTATGAAAATCAGGGGCCTCGGGCCAGGCTGTTGAGAACGGCCCCTTGAACCGGTAAATGTTTAGGGAAAAATCTGCAGGTAGCAACAGTGCTACATTATGAAAATCAGGGCAGTGTTAGTCTGTTTGATAACCCGGCCCTGATCAAAACGGCCTCAATCTCCATCGTCAGAAGAAAATTAACCAAGTGCAGATATTCTCGACTAGTCCTCAGTTTTTCCGAGGATTGTCTGAATGGTGCTTGCAGAGCATGGCTTGAGAAACTCTTTTCTAAACAATCCTTTTATTTCTTCCTGCAGCAGACTTGGTTTTTTTCCTTCTTCCCCTACAGTAAAATGAGCGACAAGGAGAACTCCTTTGTACCACTACCAGCCCAACCACACCACAGACCGCAGACCACTTTACCTGCAAGCAGTAAACAACGCCGCACTTGTGAATAAGGGTTTAGACAAATCGAGATCCGCTTGCTGAGCTTCCGGCAGACTGGATGCGTACCTGAAACGGCAAACCGGCTTTCTGAAACTGCAGCCATTTTGATAACAATAAAGACAGGCTCAAACAAGAGATGCAAAGCGGCAAAGTTTAAAACCCCCCCGCACTGTACCAAATATAATACGAGAACAAAGGGAGCTGTCGCTCCTGATCTGCACGGGCATTGTCATATTGATGTTGTGTTTTTGTTTTGACTTGTGGGAACGTATCCGTTGGTTCCCGCTCAACGAATGGGGTGAGCGACTGGGATCAAAAACATATGTGTAAACACATCACTTTCTTACAACAGGGATAAATCATGCCTGCGAATGTTGCATCAAAGTCCTGCAATGGACTATAAATGCAGTTTGGAACAAATTAAGGTATTGGAAAGCTGAACCACTTGGGCAGGGGGAACATCAAAGATTTGGCCAGAGCACATACTGGGATATATACAATTTCCTGTAGTGTAAGGCATGAAATCTGCGTAGAGAGTTCTTTGCCTGCCTAGCACTTTGCATGCTAATAGCAAACTTATTTTCTGAGTGCCGATCGTTATACAGCCCAAAAGGAGACATTGCTGTATAAGAGGGAGGTATCAGCAAACTTGAGGGAACCCTAAAGTTTGGAGAATTACAATATATATATATATATATATATATATATATATATATATCTTCAGGGGCAAACTCCCCTCCCGTCCCCCCCAAAACAACCAATCCTTAATGAGGACTGAGCGTGCCCAGTGACAGCGGAATGCTCATGAATGTTGGATACAGAGAATGCAATGGAGTGCCCTAGTAGGAATAGCATGGCTGCCTCCCTGAACAGGAGCAATTCACACTGCAACATTCTGTCGCAGATCTCACTTGTATCTCACAGCGTCAAGAACAAAGCTGGGGGCTATGCCATCTCCTTCAAAATCCCCTACCTCTGCAGTATTTTTGATGCCATATTCACTGCTTCCAGGCAACAGAACTGAACGGCCAATTCTTGGATCCCAAGGTTGGAATGCACGCCAAGCAGGCTTTCAAAGGACTTCAACCAGCTCTGGTAAGTGGTCTTGTTCAAGCCAGACAGTTTCGCTAAATAACTCTGGAGAGGAAAAGCAAAGAAAACAGTTAACACAGTGTCTCCTCCTCATTTGTAAATAGATGCTCACCTAGTCACCTGGGGCAAACAAGGATCTCTTCCGGGTGATCAGATAGGGCAGCTCAACAAAAGGTGGTTCCAAATGGCCCACATAGGTATGTGCAGGTAGGCACACAAGAAACCATTCTCGTGGCCTTGCTTATTTGCAAGCCTGGTTTCCTCCCAAATTTAGTGATTTTATTGCAAATTGGATTGTACACAGCGATATGCCAGTCCTGCTATGCAGATTGGCAGTTCTGGTGTCAAAGAGAAAATGCTAGGTGTACAGCTTCCATAAGCTACTGAGTGTCCAAGCACAGAGCCACGCAGATGTGTCTCTCTGGGCCCGCTGCGGCTAACCTACCACCAGCCTCCCTTTTTTAAAAAAATCCCTGTAATTGTTTTAGCAGCTAGCTGTTGTGAGCAGGCCCATCCCCAGGCTTCTCCTCACGAACTTTGGCAAACCGACAAGACACTCAAGATGGTGAGACTCCTTTTATTGGCGAAATCACATGGATTACAAGCATTACTGTTTCATTTTTGCATACATCCACTTAAAGCTGTTAATGGTCAGAAAACTTTGGGCTAGTCTTGATGCGATCCTTTAGGCAATCACTCGGGGGGGGGGGGGGGGAGAAGAAGTGTAGTGTTAACCTCTATCCTGTCTGAGCATTTCCAGATGCCACATACACTGACTCTTCAAGAACATGGCTAGAGGCCAAGGAAGTGCTCCAGGCACAGGGCTGCTTGGAGCCAGGCAGAGACAGGTTAGTGTGAGGCAGGTCGGTCTCGCACTAACCACAGCCAGCCTGTCGGAAACGCTGAGCTGACCAAAGTAAGCAAGACCCCAGGGAACGAACCTTGTCGACCTAGGAAACCTCCCCTGCGCATACTTTAGTTCCGGGGGGAAGATTTCTCGCAGGCCACACACATACAATCCAGAGCAAACACAAGTCCAAGTCTATGAAAAGCCTCATAGCACTTTCCATGGAAAATTCCTTAGAAATTCAGAGCCCAAATAGCAAATGAGCATGTACAGAGTGCTTCCAAAATCTCCAAACAGGTAGAATCCAAACATGAGGGGTTTCAGGCCAAGTGTCGAAAGATAATCTCTAGCGAGGGTTCTTTACCCTTGCTCCCCTCTTATAGATGGGAGGCCTGGCTTATTCCAAGGCACCTGACAGATAGGTCCTCAGACCTGTAAACCAAACCCATGTGCCAACAGGGTGGAACTGTTCGACCTCCTTTTGCTGATTCTACAAAGTGAGTGACTGCTTGTAAGAGAGCCCCCCCCCCCCTTTTCAAACATTCTTTGTTCCCAGGGAAACTATCTACTTCAAGGCTTCTGCTAGCAAACTCCCGTGGGAAACAGAAATAGATGATAAGCTTACAGAGAAACAGACTTTCTTAAAACAATCCCAAATTCTTCAACTTACAATCCACAAGGCCTCTGGGCTTTGTGGTACACCTGACACTAGCGTATATCTTTATTATCCTCAACGCTTCTGCGCCCAACATACATAACATCAGAGATCAGAGGCAGACTAGGAAAAATAAAGGCGCAGAAATGTCGGCTACAGCACTTCGTCTTTCCGCTCCTCTTCTCAGCGCTGGGCTGCCTGTCGCTGGCCACCCTCCATCCTTGTTGCTCAGCCCTCTGCCCCTTGGTAAGGTTTGGGAGGCAGCTCTCCAGGGTGGTACGGGATGACGGGCACCTTGCCCAGGGCCCTCTCAAAACTGGCAATTGTTCCACCAGCATTAGCTACAGGATTTCCCAACTTGGTGGCCCTCTAGATGTGTAAGAATACAACTCCCAGCTTCCCCAGACAGCATGCTTGGAGTTGTGCTCCAACACATCTGCAGGACACCAAGTTGGGAAGAGCCGATCTACTACATAGGCTGCCTGCATGGCATGCTCACTGTTTAGTTTTCTGGAAGTCATAAAGGAAAGTAGTGACTTGGCTGAAACATTTACTTTTTTTTTTTTATTAACAGAAAAGGTAAAATGCAAAAATTCCAGAAATTGCACCAAACATCTGGATAGCAGTATAAGTGACTAGGTTCACACAACACACTAAACCACACTCAGTGATTGAATGTGGGTTGTTGTTAAACCATAGGTTGTTTGTCAAACTGTGGGTTAGTGTGTTGTCTGAACCCAGGACATTTTCCATAGGGTGGCTCGTTAACCATGCAACGTGCCTTATTTTTCATGAACAAGCCACCTTGAGAACTCATTTGTTGTTGGGTTGCTCAGGGAGGTTAACAAGCCACTCTGAGGAAAATGTCAATGGTTCAGACAACATGCTAACATATGGTTGAACAAACAACCTACACTCAATCACTGAGGTTTGAGTTACATGTGGTGTGAACAGCCCCACTGTGTGTGTGTGTGGAGTGGGGAGAAGAGACTGGAGTGGATGGGCCATTCGGGATGCCCAGATGTTCCTATGCCCCTCATCTGTTATCTAATCAGATCAATAAAGGATTTTAAAAACAGCAAGAACAATACAGGAATCGGGGAATGGAGAAATCCACTGAAAAATATGTCTGTACTTTGTCGACCGGGTTCTTCGTGAAGGCAGCAGCCAAGTCGAGGCAGATGACAGCAATGCTCGTGGCGGTCATCTGAACCAGCAAGGTGGCGCATTTCACTTGAGACAGACGCAGGTACTCTTCCGCTTTTCTGTTGACCCACAAAAAGAAAAGGGAGTGGATGACCACTTTTCATATCATATCATTTTTAGATTATGTTTTGACGGTGTTTCTTTGTAATTTGTATTGTTGCACTGATTGTTTTTATATACACGTTGGGTTCTTTAATGTTATATGAATCATGGGTTCCTGTATTTGTGCATATCAGGCGCTTTGAGGATTCTTTTCATGGTGGGAAGTGACACGTAAGTTTAATAAATATTAATAATAATTTTCGCCGCCATTCCAGTAGGCTGTACTAAGGGAGATGCAAGTGGGGGAATGAGGCCATTCTATCAGGCCTGCTGAAAGACTAAAGATGCAATCCTATGCCTGTTTAGAAGGGGGAAACCTGATGTGGCCCAATAACCTCTGGAGAGCCACACAAGTTCCCCACCTCTGCGCAATATTGGATGAGATAAATCAATGGCTGTTCAGCAGCACCTCTTTCTCCACAGCACCTAGAACCCCCATGGACAGGGGCAGCCTACCCCGAAATGCGGAGGGTGCATGAGTTTCTCAGAAACATCTGGAAAGCCACATCGTGTATGTGTGTGTGTGGGGGGGGTGAGGGTGGAAGAGGAGATTGGACTAGATGGGCCCTTTGGCCAGATACCAGCTATCCCCTACCTGGCACCCTCCAGATGTTTTGGACTTCAAGTCCCATCAGTCCCAGCTAGCACACCCAATTCTCAGGAATGATGGGATTTGTAGTCCAAAACACTTGGAGGGCGCCAAGACGGGGGAAGGCTAGCTCCCTCCAGGTGGCGTTGGGCTACAACTCCCATCACCCCCGGCAGTTGATGGGATTTGTAGTCCAAACTTCGGGCGGGCACCGAATTGGTGGAAGGCTGACCTGGACTGCTGATGGGAAGCATGCATTGCAGTTGCGGCCTTATATACCCCCCACCCCGCCCAATAATAATAATAATAATAATAATAGTTTCCTGTCCCGGTTTACCCGATCACTCTGGGCGCCGTGATGCCCAGCTTGGCCGCCAAGCGCTGAATCACTTCGCGCTCCATCGACTCGCCGCCGCCTTCAGCGGATTCCCGCGCGCTTAGAACCTTGCGACATCCTCACGCGCTACAACCGGCGCTGGCCACGCCCCTTTCGAACGCCGGCGCTTTCTCCGGCGTTCTGTCTCCGCCCACTCCCGCTCGTCAGCAGCCGAACTCTGCTCTGCTCGCTCCCCCCGCCCTTTCAGAACGTGACGTAGCCTCGCTCTATCATCTTCTTAACAGAGGAAGGGTGGAGGGAGGCAGACTACAATCCGCGAGGAAGAAAACCTGCGTCCCTATTGGCCTAGCAGAACGTCCGTCGGAGCTCCGGGCGCCCAATGGCTGCCGAGCACGCGCGTTTCTTCCAATGAGGAGCCAGGGACGGAGACACAAGGAGGCGGGCTTCTGAGGGGGGGGGTCCCTGTGTCACATGACGGGGGTGGGAGGGGGAAGGCTGAGCAGGCGCCCGTCACGGAGGTCCTGGAGCTTGTCGGCAGCGCTGTTGCAGCGGGGGAAGCGCGGCCATGGTGAGTAGTAACGGGAGGCTTCGGGGAGGGGGAGCCGGGAGCCGGGAGCCTTGCACAGGGGGCCTCGGGGCCTGCCCGGTGCAAGCTGCCTGCGCTGCCCTCCTCTCTTTCCAAGGGGCGCAAGGGTCTGGGCCTGCCCGGTGGCGGCTCCTCCTCCTCCTCTGAAAAGGAGGAGGGGGGAAGAAGTCGCCCAGGTGTGGCTCCCGGGGGGGACGAAGAGGGCGAGCCGATGTGGGTCTACTCGGAAGTAAGCCCCACGGGATCCAATGGGGCTTCCTCCCTAGGAAAGGGCATGGATGCATCTCTGGGATCGTGTGCCCGCTGAAACTGGGCAGGAAGCGCCATGGATGGCTCGACTCCCAGAGTCATTCGCCCCAGTACTCGGTGGCGATGCCTTAGGATCGGGCCGCTCGCTTCATTCCTCTGCAAGGGTGGGGATACCTGGGGTAGAATCCAACTGAAGCCCTACGTGGAGTAGGCCCGTTGCAATGAATGGGACTTAAGTTAGTCATGTTAGTCTCACTTAAATCCCATTCATTCCAGCGGGTCACTTCGATTCTACCTCTGTGTAGCCTGTTGGATGTTGCTGGACTCTCAGGGTTGTATCCGGTGTTGTTCCTACTTAGAGAAGACTCATTTAAATGAATGGGATTAATATTAGGTAAAACCCATTCAATGCAACCCTCAATTCCCATCAGCTCCTGCCTGCATGGGGATGATGGGAGTTGGTAGCCCAGCAACCTCTGGAGGATGTCACAGGTTCCTCAACCCCTGGATGAGAGAATTAAGATTGTGCATTCCTGTGCACACTTTGGCAGGAGTACGTCCCATTGAATAAGGTAGGGTTTATGTTCAAACGAATGCATGCAGCTGCTGTAGGTGCGCTATATATGCTGTGCAGAGGTAGTATGTACCAGTTCTCCCTAACCTGGTGCTCATCAGATTTGTTGGGGTATAAGGCCCAACATCCCCAGTCACTCTGGCCAGCCCAGTTTGACTGGGGATGATAGTCCAATAAATTTGGTGGGCACCAGATTGGGGAGCGCTGGTATGTATAGGCTTGTGTGATGAGCTTGCATTCCTGTGCACGCTTAACCTATGAGCAAGCCCTGTTGAGTAACACAGGGCTTTCTTTTGAGCAAACATCTGTAGGTTTCTCTGCGGATCTATTCATTTAATTAGGGTGCAATCCTTTGCATGTTTAGACAGGAAAAAATTACAATTCTCAGCATGAAGGGGAAGGGGCTTCAATCAAAAGTAAACATGCTCCAGGAAAGAGCTTGCAACTTGGACTTTCAGTGACCAGGGGCTGGAAGTGTTCGCCATATATCCCTAATAGCTTACATTGTATCTCTGTGATAGATTTTAATTGGCTCCCAAATTGGTTTGCAACACTCTTGGTTTAAAAGCAGTGTATATATCCGCATGACAATAAAAAAATCCTGCCTAGCATATCTTGGAAAGTGGTTTTGACTAGGTCTCCGCCTTTGATACCCATATGCACTCTGTCACACTGTAGAGGAGACCAGAGCAGACTAGGGGTGGTTCTCAGTTGATGGGATTGCCAAAGGCAGAGAACAGAATTAGGGCCCATTCCACCGCTGGTTTCTCTTGAGTGCACCTCTTTTATTTCTCCAATATCGGTGAATATCTGGTATCTAGTTAAGAAGAGCCTTGCAGGGTTAGACCCTGGGCCTATTTAGTCCAACATCCTGTTTTTCACAGTGGCCAATCAGATATCTTTGGGAAGCCCCAAAATAGGACATGAGGCCAATAACCTTCTTCTACTGTTGCTTTCTCATGCTGCTTCTGATCCTGGAGGTAGGATCGTAGGAAGCTGCTGGTTTCACAGAACATGACAACCCACACTCACACTTGAGTGTGGCTTGTTGTTGAACCATGTGTTGTTGTTGAAACATTGGCTGAATTTGGACAACACGATAGTCAATGGTGAGGTAATAATCAACTTTACAGTTGTTCATCTAGGGAGTACTCCCCACACAACATGGTAATGAGTAATCAACTGTGGTGTGGATTAGGATCAGCGCTGAGTTGACTATGGCAGCATCCGGATGACACGATAGTCAATACAACTGACGATTGTTTCCCCTGCCCCCAGTTGCTTATTGTGTCGTCCGAATTCAGCCATTGTGTTGTGTGAACCCAGCCGTGCTAACAAACCCCGGTTTGTTAACCACAAACAGCCCACATTTTACAACCCAATAATAAGCCATGATTCCTCTTTGTGGGTAGTTTGTGATTAACAAACCACGGCTTGTTCATGCAGCTGAGTTCACATAACATCACCCATGATTCAACAGCAACCCATGCTTCAGTGACTGTGGGTTGTTGTGTTATGTGAAACCAGCCACTAAATCAGACCATGGATCCATCTTGCCCTGCATTGTTGACACTGACTGGCAGTGGCTGTCCAGGATTACAGGGCAGGAGTTTTTCCATCCTACCTGGAATTTCTGGGGATTGAACCTGGGACCGTTGCATGAAAATGCTGTACCACTAAGCTGCGACCCCTAAATAGCAGTATATAGCCATCATAATTAGCAAGGGGAACGGAAGCAGGAGGTGTATAGTGGGGCAAATTGGCTGAGTACACCAATTTACAGTTCATTCAGGTTAAGCCAGCTTTCTCCAGAATGCTGGCTTATCATTGTATCCAAACATGGCCAGTCTCTATAGTATATTCTTGGAAGAACACTTAAGAGGCAAGTTGCCTATGCGTGATTTGGTGACACTTCCTATATCTTCCGCATCTGTTTTCTTTCCTTCCTCTTTCAGTATTCCCTCCATAAGCTACCCTGGCAGATAAAATGGACTTCTTCCAATCACAGCCTGATGCCCTCCAGATCTGTTGGATTGCAACGTCCATCCTGGCAGGGGATGATGGGAGCTGTAGTCCAATGCATCTGGAGGATTCTGGCTTAGGTCAGTCTGTCCTAGCCCGTTTCCATAGATCTCTTCATCAAAGGTCTTGCTTTGATTTGAGTGGCTGACTTTTAAACGTCGGGGGTTTTGCACATGCAGACTCGCGTGCGGAGGAGAGGGACAAACTGGATCCGAATTCAGGATAATAGAAATGGCTCTGAATTATTTGGTCCTGTTAGACAGCCCTTCACACCACAGAAGCGATGCAAGAGTCTTCTATCTGGGGATCGTGTGTAATTCTAGACTGAAGTGGCTGAGCAATAATGTTACAACAATAAGGTTGCGCCAAGAGTGGGGTATTTCAGCAGTCAGATATTGCGCAAGTGTTTTGAAAGCAGTGACTTTTGTAGAACAACGATAGAACTAGTGTGATCATCATCAGCCTTCCTACCTGTGTTAATGGCCAAAGCAAATTAAGATGGCACGTTTAGACAGAAATAGTCCTACAATTCCAGCATTCCCTCAACATAGCTGTCTGGGGAATGCTGGGAGTTGTAGGATTTTTTTTCTGTCTAAAGAGGTATAGGCTTCTGCCCTTAATTACTTTTGTCATTTTATAATTTTTGAGAGGGTAGAAGGCAGATCAGGATCTACAGGTAGGTTTCTGACTGGCAGGAGACAGGTAAGGATTTCAGACTCTCAGTTGTTTTAACAGTAGCAACAACAAAATGATTTCCTGCCCTGGTCCTAAATGATAGTGCTGAAAATGGAGTTAATATGGAGTAAGCAGGAGTAGATTTTTGCAAGGCAGGAATGTGAGCTCCGTTCAGTTCTGGTTCTCAAAACAAATTTCTGGCCCAGACATCTTTCATTGTAAGTCTGTGACTTTTTTGCATCAAGGTTTGGTTGGTGGATCTTGGGGTTCTAGTAAAAAAGAAAGTAGATTTCCCCCTTGCCTAATGTCTGATCCCTGTTTTACCTAGGGCATAATCCCATACATGTTTACTGGGAGTTATAATGCTTTTTTCCTGTCTCAACATGCATGGGATTGTACTTTTAAGCATGCATGGGATTGTACCTTTAAACACTTTTAAAAAAGAGTAAAACTTTAGTTAAGGTTTCTATAAATGTATTGAAGTGTCCTTCTTTTTGGGTCTTAACTTGGAACGCTTAGATCAGTCTATAAAAACAGAAATAAATCAAAGTAACAGCAACTACTAAAGCAAGTTATTTTTACAAGGCAGTGATAAAGGAAAGCGGCCACCTATGCAGTGGCAATCTTAGCTTCATGGAATATTTGACCAGCATGTCAGCCCCAAGTAATGTCTGTGGTCATTTATAGTTTTATTGGGATGGATAGGTCTGATGCTGGACATGAGGAATTGCAGGTTTGGAGCCCAAAACAGTGAGCGGCGCTTCGATTAACGTCTTTGGAAGAGCTAGGAGTGTCCTTCCCTACCCTGGTGTCCTTCAGTTGTTTTGGACTACAACTTCCATCACCCTGAACCAGCATGGCCATTGGTGGGGTGTGCGATGGGAGTTGTAGTCCAAAATATCTAGCGGTCACCAAGCCGGGAAGGCTGAGCTAGGGAAAGACATTTTGCAGTGCGACACTGCGATGTATCCATGGTTGCGTTAAGCAGTATGAAAAACAGCGAATGGAAAAATATAGGCTGCAGCATAGATGCTCTAGCGCAGGGGCAGCACCTTGGCCCTCCAGTTTGGAATCCCAACTACCATCACCCCTAGCCAGCAGGGCCAGGGATAATGGGAAGTGGAGTCCATCAGCATCTAGAGGCTCTAGTGCAAGGGTTGTGGATGTCATGCAGCTCCAACTGCTGCCTGAATATCACCTGCCTGCCACTGAATTTGGCAGTATGGCGACAGTGGTAAAAAGATGTGTGGTCCCTTTAAAATAAGGCACGTAGTGAGCCTGGCAAAGCGTGCTCTTCCAGGAGCGATTTAAAACAAGGAGCACGCTTGCTGAATGCCTTATTTTGCAGTAGGAATTCAGCCTTTTTGCTGCTGCTGCTGCTGTATGTGTGTGGGGTGTTTGTCTGGCCCTGGCTGGTGTTCGGGGGTGGGGTGGGGATAAAACGTGTCTTCATCCCCCAGACCCTCTGAAGTTCCCCACCCCTGCTCTAGTGGAACACGCAAGGGGTGTGAACATGCATGTGCGGCCACAAACTCTTGTGTATGCGAGAGCTCGTGCAAACGGAGGAAACCCTTTGGATTTGAGGTCGCTGCATTGAAAGCGGCCCTGGCGTCATCGGAAGCGGCCTTCTGCAGTTGAAAAGCACCTTTAGACCCAGCCCCAAATCTGGAAGGAATGGAAATTTGGAAGGCTGGAAGGGAGAGCGTGCAGGAGAATTTTTTTTTTTGCTAATGGCCACCAGGGTTCATTCTTTGTGCAGAATATAAGGATTGTGTAACGAAAGTACAGATAATTGAAATAATTACATATTCTTCCTCCATTTCTCCCCTCCGTAGGTCTTCTTTGTCTGTCTTAGATTGCAAGCCCAATTTGGGGTAGGAACCTGTCAAACCTGTTCTTCTTAAAGCGCTATTTGCATAGATAGCGCTGAATTCATAAAATAGTAAAGAGGCATGCAGTTTCCTGCTGGATCCTTTTCTAGAGAAGAAAAAGACCATGTGGGTCTGATGCCAATAAGTACCACTTTGGCTGAGTTCTTAACATATATTAATACCGATGGAGGCTGCGCTTATGGGGAGTGGGTGGATTCGAGATAGATCAGGAGAGGGATGTTTGGAACATTCCACAAGCCCAGAAAATGGACGCAAGTTGCATTCAGATTCACATTGGGTTCTGGGAGATGCAAATGGGATAATCTCCCATTTAAATGCAAACCCCTTGGATTTCTCATCCTTACACAAGATGTGCCATTACTTCTTCCCGCAATGAGGAATCCATTTATGGAATTTGCTGCCATGAGATGTCATGATGGGAGTGTTCAGATCAGATGGCTTTAAAAATGGGTTAGACACATTCAGGGAGGAGGAGAGTTCAATCAGGAGCTATTTAGCCACATTGAAACCAGCACAGCCAGGGAGGGGATGTCCCAGTTTGGGACGCTGGAGAATTTCGAGACGGATTAAAATGAGTTCGGTTTTCTAAGAATCTAACCTGTGGACTCCACTGCAGACCAGCTATGCTAAATCCGTGGACTTCCAAGTTGTTGCTTTTTACTTTCCTGAAATTTACGTAAATTCACTTACAGGAAAATACGCAAGTTTCTGCCGAGACATATGTCACGCTGGAAAATATATGTAGGGGAAAGTTGAATGGACTAGGGGAACATACGCTAAATGTTACGTACAAACATAAATTACGTAATTTGTTGCAAACTTTCTTACAGAATTATTTGCGTATTTTTCTGCGTGACGGGGAAAAGAATTTCGAATCCGCCTATAAACGGATGCCGGAACAAACGACACTGCACAGTCCACGAAACACACGTGGCACAGATTTCACAAAATCTGGATATCCTTGGTACCATTGCATGTCTTGCTGGAGAGCAGCAAAAGCAGAGTGCAGTTACATAAGAACTTAAGAAGTGCCATGCTGGATCAGACTAAAGGTCCATCTAGTCCAGGACCAACAAAGCAGGACACGGTGCAACAGCACCCTCCCACCCATGGTCCTCAGCAACTGGTGCACACAGGCTTCCTGCCTCTGATACTGGAGATAGCGCACAATCATCAGGACTAGGAGCCATTGATAGCCTTCTCCTCCAGGAATTTATCCAACCCCCTTTTAAAGCCATCCAAATTGGTGGCCATCACCCCATCTTGTGGTAGCGAGTTCCATAGTTTAACTATGTGCTGTTATCCTCCTTGTGGGCTTCCTAGAGGCAGCTGATTGGCCACTGGAAGAAGCAGAATGCCAACAGGGAAGCAGGGAACAGGAACTAGGCGGAGCTTTGAGCTGATCTAGCAGGGTCTGCCCTTGGTGTTCTAATAGCTGGGTTTTCTCCTGTTTTCTAGCCGACTACACAGCAGTCTCCTCAAGATGAGCAAGAGAAGCTCCTGGATGAAGCAATTCAGGCTGTCAAGGTCCAGTCTTTCCAAATGAAGCGATGCTTGGTAAGTGGCTCGTAGTTCCTTTGTCCTCGCTCCTCTTTTTTTGGTTTGGTTTTGGTCAAGATTGGTTTCTTTGTTTGCAAGCACCTTAGAAAGCTCCTTTAGAGTTCTGACTGGTTGTGACTGAAACCTGGAGCGGATTCGCCGCCCCACTGTCATCGGAGCCACCAGCCTCCACTGCCTGGATCCAAACTTAATCATACTTGGAGAGGACCCATTAAACTCAATGGGACTTAAATTGGGCCTGTTCAGGCAACACGCTAAGCCGTGGTTAGGCTGCTAACCCTTTTGTTCCAAATGGTGTTTAAACCATAGTTATGAAGCCACCATGGTTAGGAAGGGTTCACACGACGCGCTAAGCCATAATGTTTGGCTCAAAATGCTTAACCACCGTGGGCTTAGCGGTTCGTCTGAATAGGGTCATTGATTTCAGTGGGTCTACTCTAAGCATAATTAAGTCTGGATCTAACCCACTGTCCTTTCTGTTCCATTTTGGCCTTTGTGCGAAATGGCTTTTGGCTTTTATTGCTGTAAAACTGCCTCTTGAGTGCTTGTTCAAAACGGTGGCCTAGTGGTGTTTATAGACGAGTATTTGAGGATGCTGGAAGGTGAATAATAGGCTGTTCCATTTAAAAACAAGCAAACTCCAAACCGCTAACACTTCCTAAACATTACTAAGAGTTAATAACTGTTAGCATGTACGTATTACTAGGGCACTGAAATGAGGCATGCAACCGGTAATCTTAATTTTTTCCCCTATGCGTTTTGTAGGACAAAAACAAGCTGATGGATGCCCTGAAACATGCCTCAAACATGCTTGGTGAGCTGCGGACTTCCATGTTGTCTCCGAAGAGCTATTACGAGCTCTGTATCCTCTTGAGTCTGGATGAATCTTGCTGCTAGGTGATCCTATAGTTTAGGGTTGGGGAACCTCAGGCATATGGAGACAAATCCATCCCAACTGGGGTCCCCGTCCATCCATCCGGGTTTGCCCTCATTTGGTGGTTTTCTATCATGTCTCCCCCCCCCCCCCCCATTCTGAAGGATGGAAATGTTTCTCTTAAGCTTTAATTACTGGCAGTAAGAGCTTTAAGGTCAAAGATGTTGGTATTTTGAACCCACCCCTTTTACCTTTGGCTCCGCCCACTGGAATGCAGCCCCCAAGAACTTTTCAGAAATTGAATTTGGCTTTTGGGAGGTTCCCTACTCCTGCTGTGGGGCACAGACCCCACCTCTTCCTATCAGAGTTGGTGTGGAAGACGAGGGGATGGTGTTGTTGCACTCATGTCCCAATTGGGGTTTCCCCAGAGGCATCTCTCTTCTTTTGCTTGTTCAAGAGCCAGTGTCCCAAAGTTTGATCTTGCACGCGCTCCCCTTGCCCCGATCTCAAAGTCTGCCATTCACCCTCTTGCCTAGCTGCCTCTGCTTAATCCTTCTGCCATCTGAAAAGTTGGCTCTGTTGTTTGATGGTTGCACCAACAACAAGCCAGGAAGGGCGCCAGTTAAATAGGACCAAAACAAACCAGTGCTAAAGAGCGCACAACCGTCATTGTATCGGGTACAATTAGAAACAATTATACAAGACAAGTTTATACAAATACCCAAATGCTGATAAGCTAAACAATTACTACACATTCACCATGTGTGTTCCAATTATACAAGGCGATTTTTTCAAATACTGATAAGCTAAACATTTGCTACACATGCAAGAGGTGTGTTAAACAATCAGTAGAATACAATAAGCACAAATAAGGTACAATCATTTAGCACAGATGTAAAGATGAAAAATAACGGGTTTTTTACCAATCAGATAAGGTGCAAGCACCAAGCAAATATTTTTGGTAAAGCACCAAACAAAGTTTCAAGACAACATAGTTTCAAGGTTACAGGCATCCAGTAATTTGCCCTGTTTCGCCATGTATTTTGGCTTCTTCAGAAAAACAGTTCCCTTATCACCTTTTTAACGAGCAAAGCCGTGGGAGTGCGGGAGTTTGAAAACTTTAAATAGTCCTTCCGTCCCAGTGTTTTATTAAGGCCTCAAAAGAGGTTTTTCTCAATCCCCGGCAAGAGATCCAAACTGTTTTGGCGGTGGCAGGTAATGTGAACATTCACCCTCTTGCCTAGTTATCTCTGCTTCATTTTTCTGCCATCCGAAATGTCGACTCTGTTGTTTGATGGTTGCACCAGCTGCTTCAGACTCTGTGCTCTTCTAGGCTATTGATTACCTTCTGGTGTTGCCGGGTGGTAACACACTTCCACGCGCGGCATCTCTTTGTTGCACCCGTCTTAATCCTTAACCTCAAGGAAAAAAGACATGGCGATTTCCGACGAGCTGCATCACCTGGAGGTCTATCTGACGGACGAATTCGCCAAGGGAAGGAAAGTGGCGGATCTCTATGAATTGGTTCAGTATGCTGGAAACATCATCCCTCGGCTGTAAGTAAATAGGAACCTCGTGTGAAATCTACTTCCGTTATGGAACTGGGCTTGGGTAGGGCTATTTTGGCTACGTAAGCATCGGCTAAACATTGGAAATAAAAGGAATGACACATTACTACTTTTTTAAAACCGGAGCATCCTTAATGCTGTCTCCTTCTCTTCTCAGCTACTTGCTAATAACGGTCGGGGTTGTCTACGTGAGGTCCTTCCCTCAGTCCAGGAAGGATATCTTAAAAGACCTGGTGGAAATGTGTCGTGGGGTCCAGCACCCTCTGAGAGGCCTGTTTCTTCGCAACTACCTCCTTCAGTGCACGCGGAACATCCTGCCCGATGATGGAGAGCAGACAGAGTAAGACACCTGGTGGGGTGGAAGCAGAACTTTCAGAGCTATTTTGCACACAGTTGGGTGTAGGCAATGGAGCCGCTGTGCCTAGTCCCTGGGTGTGGTCTGAAGGCCTGGGATGCTGCAACCTTGATGAAGCTAAGCGGGTCTGGGCCTGGTCAGTGCCTGGATGGGTGACTACCTGGAAACCCCATGTACATTTATTTATTTCATAGATTTACCGCTTACCCTATTTAAAAATATCTCTAAGCGGTTTTCAAGAAAATGAAATCTATTAAAATACATTGTGACACGCATTAAAGTGCAATTAAAACACACAGTGATTGTTCTAACATTTATATAACACGTTAATAGAAACAGTGGAACCGATACAACACCATAGTTACAAACAATCTAGGCAGTACACTTAGGCCAGATCTACACCTAGCAGGATAAAACGGTTTGAAAACTGTATATGTCATGGGCCCCAACAGTTGTCAATACCATTGTAAACCGTTTTAAAGTAATGTCGATCCTGCCTCAGTCAGGGAAGGCTGGGGCAAAGAAATGGGTCTTGAATTGGCACCTAAAACATGCAATAGTTGGCATTTCCTGAATACCAAGGGGGAGGTCATTCTTGTAAGGGGGTGCCACCACAGAGAAGGCCAGCGTCTTGGTTGCTGTGAGGTGGCAATCTGCAGGTCATGGTACAACTATCAAGGCTTCCTCTGATGATCTTAAGGATTGCACAGGCGTATATTGGGCAAGGCGATCTGCCAGGTAAACTGGTCCTAAGCCGTTCAGGGCTTTATATGCCAACAGCAAGACCTTGTACTTGGCTCGGTAGCTAATAGGTAACCAGTGCAGTTGCTTCAACGCCGGTGTAATATGTGCACGGCCAGGCACTCCGCTCAGCATCCTGGCTGCTACATTCTGTATTAGTTGCAGCTTCTGGGCCAAGAACAAGGATAACTCTACTTAAAGGGCATGATAGTAATCCAAACGTGCAGTTGCTAATGCATGGACTACATGAAACAGATGCAACTGCGTGTTTCTTATTTGTGCAGCTTTGTCCCTAGTGCAGCAGCGGCTGCTAAATTAGGGGTGGGGAACCTTAGATCCGGGGGCCAATCAAGCCCTCAGAAGTTCCCGAGAAGGCCATGCCTATTCCCCTGGCCTCACCACTTGTTCACCAATCACCAGTCATTTGATAGTTTCTGAGCTCTGTGTAATTCCCCCCCTCCCATTCTGAAAGGTTGAAATGCCTCTCCTAAGGCTTAGTGACTGGCTATAGAGCTTTATGTTAAAATATGTTGGCAGCTTTGGCCCCGCCCCTTTTGTATTTGGCTCCACCTACCACTGGAATGTGGCCCCCGAGAGCTGCTTTGAAGTAGAATTCGGCCCTCGGGTTGAAAGGTTTTAAATGGATTAATCCTCCGCGGGTGTTAAATCCGGCCAGGGTTTCTTCAAAGCTGCAAAGAGACATATTTTAGTCAGCATCTCTCTTCATGGTCCAGAGCAGATTGTTTGGTTTAAAATGGGCCTGATCCGCATCCTGAAAATGCCCCCCCCCCTTGCACACGTTGAGTACGTAAGAAGCCAGTGTTTGCTCTTGTCATCTCGTAGTGAAGAAACCACGGGGGACATCAGCGACTCCATGGACTTCGTGCTGCTGAACTTTGCCGAGATGAACAAGCTCTGGGTGCGAATGCAGCACCAGGGCCACAGTCGGGACCGCGAGAAGAGGGAACGCGAGAGGCAGGAGCTGAGGATCCTGGTGGGGACCAACTTGGTGCGTCTCAGTCAGCTGGAAGGCGTCAACGTGGAGAGATACAAGCAGGTGAGACGGTCATCTGAATTCGACTTCCTTCCATATTTGCCAAACGGTTGGTTCCAGCTTGTTGCAGCCGTAGCAAATAAGTTACATGGTTTTCTCCTGAGGTCAGGGGTGGGGAACCTCAGACTTGGGGGCCAAATCCGGTCCTAGGTTGCCACACCTTCCCCCCACCCCCCAACCAACCATTGTTCATTGGTTTACTGGCATTTGAGCAGCTTTTTCTTCATTCTAAAAGGTTGAAATGTCTCTCCCAAGGCTTAATTACTGACAGTAAGAAGTTTAAGCTACAATGTACTAGTATTGTTGGCATTTTGGCTCTGCCCCTTGTACATTTGGCCCCGCCCACTGCTGGAATGCAGCTCCCAAGAGCTTCTCTGAAATTGAATTTGGCCCTCAAGCCGAAAGGCGTTCCCCATCTCTGTTTTAGGTAGAGAATCGTTTTCCGAGGCTCACGCAGGTCAGTCCACAAAGGCTGTGAGAGAGGAAACCTAATGCAAAGCTCTTCTTTCCTGTTCCCAGATTGTCTTGACTGGCATATTGGAGCAAGTTGTAAACTGCAGGGATGCATTAGCTCAGGAGTACCTTATGGAATGTATCATACAGGTAAGCTGCATGGAAACCTTGCTTCACCTGTGTGGAGGTAAGGAGCAACTTGCAACCTGTCGCTCCCTGTAGACTTCCCCCCCCTTCAGTGCACTTCACTCGATCATTCCCTCCTTTTTCTGACTGCCTATATGCAGTCTTGCTTTGTCAATTTCCTTGTATGTTTCCTACTGCACTTTTCTCCCTTGACAGCTGAAACATACAAGGAAAGAGACAAGGCAAGTCTGTACATATCAGACAGCCATAAGTTCACAATTGCGCACCTCTGAAAGTCTGACAATAATACTAATAATAAAAACACTACAAACCCATTTGTGCAAATTTCTGGGGCAGATTTTTTTTTTTAACACCGGGAATGAAAATAGAAGTTGCGATAGGAACAGGGAAAGAGATGGAACAGGCAGACAAGACGGGTTCAGCTGGGACATTGGCTGGAGGTTCAAGGGGAAAGGGGAGGAGAACAACCCACGGTGAGATTGATCGTCTGTCAGACGTACCTTGGGTTGTTCTGTGAACAACCCATACCGTGTGGCTTATTCGCAAGGTTGGTTGTGTTATGTGACCATGGCCAGCGAGTCCGAATGCTTTCTAAGCAGTCGGGCAAGGAAATGTTTTCAGATTGGAAAAGCAAACTCCTTCCTCCCTTAAACTTGGAATCTGCTCGGTAATCATTTCCAAGCTGTTAACATTCCTCGGATGACTAAAACTGGAATGTGGGACAGGCTGCCAATGCATGTTCTTTAGGAAGAATTATTTGCAAAGTTGGATGGTCTTGAGCAAGGCCCTGTTTCTGCTCCAGGGATCTCTCTCCCTACTCCTGCATAAAATTGGAGTAGACAGGAGTCTCAGTGAGAAGGAAGAAGCAGGAGTGTAACAAATGCTAAGAAGACTCAAGAACTGTTGATCAAAACTTTGTTTAGGATAGCTTGGCTCTCCGGGATTTTTATTGCATAACAACTGCAAGTGTGTGTGTGTGTGTGTGTGTGTGTGTGAGAGAGAGAGAGAAAGAGAGAGAGAGAGAGAAAGAGAAAGAAAGAGAGAGCGGGTGGGGGGATATTGGCTGAATCCACCTCTACAAGGGACTTTCTTTTTCTGCCATATCTAGGTCTTCCCAGATGAATTTCACCTCCAGACCTTGAATCCTTTTCTACGAGCATGCGCTGAGTTGCACCAAAACGTGAATGTGAAAAATATCATTATTGCTTTAATCGACAGGTGCGTAATGTATATCTCTGTAGGAGCAAGAGGGAGGGGGAAATCTGTAGGCTTATTCAAAGAGGGAAGAAATCTGCATTGATTTACCTTTTTCCTATTGTAAATGGCCTCCATTATTCAGTTATCTTAAGCTAAAAGTGTGCTTCTGGTGCAATTCCCCCAGCCATTGGTGGAGCTCCTACGATGTCACAGAAGGCACATGAACGTCGTTGTTTGGGCAGAATGGAAGCGTTAAGCCATGATGTTTTAAACAGTGTTGCTTCTATGCAGGAAGGGAAAGATAAGTTTGAGTGGAACTAAAAACTTCCTCGTTCGGGTTAGAAAAAGATCTGTGCTGTTTGCAGGAAGTATGGAGGATTTGGGAATTTTGAGTGGACAGACGAGGCAGGGATAGGCTGGTTGAAGGAAGGGACTATAAATACATAGCAGGCTGGCAAACAGAGACCAGAGTAAAGGATGAGCAAAAGTTGAGA
The DNA here is from genome assembly GCA_029215795.1 of Anniella stebbinsi. Taxonomy (NCBI): domain Eukaryota; kingdom Metazoa; phylum Chordata; class Lepidosauria; order Squamata; family Anniellidae; genus Anniella; species Anniella stebbinsi. The sequence continues at coordinate 14,190,893 of JARDYH010000007.1, forward strand.
CAGGAGCTGAAGTACGTATGATGGAGAAATGCACGTTGAGGTGGAAACATTGAAGAAGAAGAGGAGCTGTGTGCTGTTGACATGAAGGATGCAGATCAGAAGTGGGCAGCCTTTTCTGTAGAAGACCACATTCCTTTGTGGGTCTTCTGTCGGGGGCTGCATGTGGGCGAAGCCAGGGATAGTAAGGTCAGAGCCAAAAGTGAGTGGGTCGCCCCTTTCCTTTTCTTCCTTCCCTCCCTCCCAGTGGGCTACCAGGGAAAGGACAGATCACTTTTGCCAGGGGTGTGAACTGATTGCATGCAGAGCGCTTTGGAAATTAGGACGGGGGCCGCATGAAATTAGGATGGGGTGTACAGGTGGCCCGAGGGCCGTAGGTTGCCCACCCCAATGTAGATGCACGAGAAAGACCCGGAGGATGGTAGGTTTGGTCCAAGGAGGCCAATGAGACTGTTGTGTCCAAGCTGGTTGTGTGTGGACAGAATTGGTTTTGTCCTGCGGGGGGAAAAGGGAGCTTTGGGGCAGATGAAACGGAAAGCCAAGAGGCAGTCGGAGGGTCAAATTTCACATAGATTTGAACTAGCCAGCTGAGTGTTTCCTGCAGATTTTTTTTGGCAACCCCCTCCCCCCCCCTTGCTAGTTTTGAAGAAGTACGATGACAGTTCTGTAGTTCCTCCTCTTTCCCCCAATTCCTTCCTGTGATTGTTTTTCTTCCTTCTGGATGGCAATTTATATTGGCAACTTTCAAAGAACTGTTCTAGACAGTGTGATGATTGCGTAGGCGTGTGTGTGCTTGTAAATGTAGTGCCTCTTTAAATAAATCTTTGCAAAAATTAGATTTCTTAAAAAGAGGAAAGATGTTCAGTGGGGGTGGGAGAGAGAGAGAGAGAAATTGGTGAATCAGCCTTCTGAAGCGACCTTCACGCCCATCTTTTGTTTGGGGATAGTTTTGACGTGAGGATTATACTCTTTGAGTCATGAAGGTTTACGTAGCCTTCGTAAGTCGTTATATAAGCCAACCTTTGGTAGCTTTCTGTACTCTCTTTCCCAGTTCTCTCTTAGAACATCCAGTCCTCCCTTCAGCATAACAAGAGTGAGAGGTGCGGGTATGAATAATCCATCCCTCTGTCTCTTTCTCTATAATTCTAGTTGTGTTGTGCTTGTTAGCTGTTCCCCAGCTCATGCTTCAGTGTGCAACGAGCGTTCCTAGTGCAGCGAGAAGGCACGTATCCAGTGATGTCCCTCCACTGATGGAAGGCTCTTTGATCCAGCAGGGGCTTCCATTCGCGGAATGGGGAAGAAGGAAATTTTCATTGATCCCTGTCCCACACTGTTCCAAGAGATCCCTTAGAGCAGGTTTGGGGAGTGCCCGGAGGTGGGGGGGCTGCAAGGAGGAGGGGGAATCGGTGGAAATTACCTCGTTCAGCCGATAGAAGCCTCCAGTGGATCAAAGAGCCTTCCATCGCCGGAGGGACACCATTGGGTAGAACCCTCTGTTGTGACCTTGTTGAGTTTGTTGGCTTACTTCTGCAAGTGTTCAGCTTGCACATGGCTGGTCCCAGGGCATATCCTGATGTCACATGGTGCAGCTGCCTTGCTGAAGCTAAGCAAGTCTGGGTCTGGTCAGTGGATGGGACACCACCTGACCATGATATGGGAGTCCACTTGACCAGAGCCCACATTTTGCCCTGAGAGAAACGAGATGTCAAGGCTGCAGTTGTAAGCATACTGACTAGTGGGGAGAGTCTCCATCAGGCTTGCTTCTGAGCAATCTCTAGGATGGGTCTATCTACCTGTCACATTTTGCAAAGTGTCCTTTCTCTGCCTTTAGGCTCGCGCTTTTTGCTCACCGAGAGGATGGACCGGGCATCCCTGCTGATATTAAGCTCTTTGACATTTTCTCCCAGCAGGTGGCTACTGTCATACAGGTAAGTTGAGAATGCCTGGGCGCTTGCCAGGCTGTCAAAGAAGCTCACGCAGGGCGCGAGTGGGGGGCAAATGGCAGCGGCGGGGCGTGCGTCCGAAAAGTGGGACCCAGCTGAGTTCGCCCATCCCTAGTTCTTTCTGCTTCCCTATGATGCCTACCCTACGGCCCTCATCTCCTCCCGCATCTTTCAAATTTCAGTCTAGGCAAGACATGCCTTCCGAAGACGTGGTGTCTCTGCAAGTCTCTCTCATTAACTTGGCTATGAAGTGCTACCCTGATCGCGTCGATTACGTCGACAAAGTGTTGGAGACGACGGTGGAGATCTTTAATAAGCTGAACCTGGAGCAGTAAGTGACTTCCAATTCTCTTCCAGCACAGAACATCAGAAGAGCCCTGCTGGATCAGACCGAGGGTCCATCTAGTCCAACACTCGGTTCACACAGTGGCCAACCAGCTGTTGTCCAGGGACCAGCAAAGCAGAACATGGTGCAAGAGCACCTCCCTACCCATGTTCCCCAGCAACCGGTGCACACAGGCTTACTGCCTCGGATAAAGGAGGGAGTACACAACCATCAGGGCTAGTAGCCATTGATAGCCTTCTCCTCCTGGAATTTATCCACCCCCCTTTTAAAGTCATCCAAATTGGTGACCATAACTACACCTTGCTGTAGTGAATTCCATAGTTTAACTATGTGCTGTGTGAAGAAGTACTACATTTTATTTGTCCTGAAGCTCCCACCAATCAGCTCCATGGGATGACCCCATTGGGTTCTGGTATTTTGAGAGAGGGAGAAAAATGTCTCCCTATCCACATTCTCCACACCATGCATGATTTTGTACACCTCTAGGCTGTCTCCCCTCAGCCTCCTTTTTTCCCCAAGCTAAACAATCCCAGCTGTTGTAACCTTCCCTCACAGGGGAGATGCTCCAGCCCCTTCGTAATTTGAATTGCCCTTTTCTGCATCTTCTGCTAATTGCAGGGGGTGGGTAGTGAGGACCCTAAGCGAACTGAGAACTATGTAACACAGAGGCCGGCCAAACCTGCGTGTGATACTTCAGTATAACATGACTCAACTCATAAAAATGAATTGCTGCTGCACGATTAAACCTTGACAAGTGTCTCTTTGAATATCGGCCTTGCTTACTGGCTCATCTGATTCAGAGCTCTGGAGGACCTGGAAGCTTGCACGCTATTTTGGGACCTTGTGTGAGCCTGGTAAAGGTATTGTGCTGATACGGATTTTGGAACTTTTGCCTTCCTGTTTACACCTCCCAGTTATTCTCTGCATCCCAAGTTGCTGACTTTAAGCAAAAGGGTCCACGTACAATACATTTCCTACGTGCTGATCCCCGTTTTTGCCCACTTGTGTCTTTCTAGTATCGCTACGAGCAGCGCCGTGTCGAAGGAGCTGATGAGGCTCTTGAAGATCCCTGTTGATACCTACAACAACGCCCTTACCGTCTTGAAACTGAAACATTTCCACCCCCTCTTCGAGTACTTCGACTATGAGTCCAGGAAGAGCATGAGTTGCTATGTTCTTAGCAATGTGCTGGATTACAACACAGAAATTGTCTCACAAGACCAGGTAGGGAAAACCATGCCATCAGGTGAACTTTCTTTCTGTTGAATGACCAGCGACACCACCTCCCATTAGACATGTTCAGGCAGTGGACAAGACCCAGAGAGACCGTTGCTTCAGCAGAAGGCATTTCCATATCTGCCAGGGGGCACGTGTCTCTAATTCCCATAGAACCACTCCCCCACTCCCCAACTACATCCTGTGCCATTCCAGAGGGTCCCCTGACTTTCTCAGGCAGGGACGGCTCAAGATATATTGCTGTCTGATGTTAAGAACAACATGGCGCTACCTCCTATTCCATGTATGAAAGCCAACTGGCCTGCCAGATGAATGTCTTCAATGTTGATGATGGGATAGCATCCTCCACTCTACCTGAAGGCAGCAGGCTAATTTAGGGAGCACAGAGGAGGCCTCTTTCAACACCTTTCTGCTGCCTCTTAAGAACTGCCACCTGAGGTGACTGTTTCACTCTGCCTAATGGTAGGGCCGGCCCTGTTCTCAGGGCTGGCTTTTTGGGAGGTGCAGTGGGGGAGATCCCTCAGTTGCATGAATGGGTTTCTGTTTGTAGTACTATGATCCAAGCCAACTTTTGCCTTTTGTGGTGGTAGTGGTGGTCTTCGTGGTCTTCAGAGCCATAGATATCTTGAACCAAACCCATTGCCACGTTCTTTGCCTCCTGTAGGTGGACGCCATCATGAACCTTGTCTCGACGCTGATTCAGGACCAGCCAGATCAGCCAGCTGAAGATCCGGATCCTGAAGATTTTGCCGACGAACAAGGCCTTGTGGGCCGGTTTATTCACCTCCTTCGCTCAGACGATCCCAACCAACAGTACCTGGTACGGCTTTTCAGAGTCCCAGGGTGGCATCTCCCAAGGGTGCCTTTGGTTCTAGAGCAGGGGTTGAGAACTTTGGGCCTGTGGGTCAAATCCGGCCTTCCAGTGGCCCCAGTCCTGCCCTCTGGGGTTCCCCAGATCAACATGCCCCATTTTCTTGACCATGGATCATTGGGTGGTTACCCAGCATCTGTGCATTCCCCCCCCCCCCCCCCAAAAGGTTGAAATGCCTTTGTTCCTAGCAGAAAGAGCTCAGAGCTAAAACAGGCTGGTATTTCTGGCCCCATCGTCCTTTTGGCCTCCTGCCCTGCGGTGCGCTGCAATGTGGCCCACGAGAGCTTCTCTGAAATGGAATGTGAAGGGACCTTAGGTGTGTGTGCACCTCAGGGTTGTTTTGTTTTTAAAACACACTAATTAATCATTTTTAATGTGTCCTTCTGATTGAAGCCTGCAATAACATCTTCATCCGTTAGAGACAGGCTGCCCCAACCAATGTATAGCTTTGCAGTCAATTAGGGATGCTGGAAGAATCCAGTTGTGGGGTTGAGTTCAACGAGCTTTTGTTGTCTCGGCCCCCCGGACTTCAACTCTCCTTCCGCTAGTTGGCTCGACTCAGTCTGCAACGAGTTGTCCCAGTTAGCGGATTTTGCACAGATCACACAGAGTTTGGCCACCATTTGAGCAAATTTTGGCTGTAATTTGTGCAAATTTGTGCAATTTGTAGTCCTACTTTGCACAGATCTCTGTTTGCGCAAATTATGGTAAAGATGTACATGTAAAAAATGTAAAAAAATCCCCGGAGAAAATGTGTAGCTTGCAAATGCAAGCTGATTTGGTGCGCAGCAGAAGTCTAACGAGCCCAAAAAGGGTCAGATTTTCTGGTGATGGACATCCCTACAGTCAATACAGTTCAAAGTCACAGGAGATTATTAGGTTGAGGGGCAGAGTGATATGCCTGCCCTCTCCCCCTGCTGTGGGAGAATGGACTGGACAGACCCCTTCGTTTAGGCCCTATGGTGTACGCCATGTCAGAGGCATTCCTAGGGATATCCCTTTACTGAAGTGGGGTGGGCAGAGTGTGTCCGACTCTGACAACTGCATAAATTGCCTTGTAAAATCGGTTGATTTCGTTTTTCTATGCCCGGCTTGCCTGATCCATCACCGATGCCCAACACGTGACGTGTCTCTTCCTTTAGATTTTAAACACTGCCCGGAAACACTTTGGCGCAGGTGGAAACCAACGCATCCGTTTCACGCTGCCTCCGTTGGTTTTTGCTGCCTACCAGCTTGCGTTTCGCTACAAGGAGAATTCTAAAGTGGTGAGTGAAAGAACCATGGTGCATGTATGATATATTTCTGTCCTCCCAAAACAGCCACTTAAACTAGAGGGGTGTTGGCTAGGTACTGCTGAGCAGAAAGGCAAGTTTATAAACGACGGTGCATTTAAAGAAGAGGCCTGTTTGGTGACCAAGAGTATGTATAGCGTCCTAAACTTTCAAAAACGGAATGAATTGGGTGGGGATAAAAAAGCTCTCTGCAAGGGCTCAGTGCCTGGATGCACTGGCAACTCCGTAATCTTAAATTCCATCTTGGAAGAAAAGTGGGGTTATAAATACGATAAATATTTGTAGTTTTTTTTGGTTTTTTTTAAATGTAGGCTGCAGAATTTGTTTTCTTTTCACAGAATACAGAATTTGAAGTGGAGGCTTATCTACCTCCAGACTTTGCATGTTTGCGCCTCCTTCTTTTGATCCAGCCTTTTTGCTTTGACCTGTTTGGCTTTTCTTTGTTGTTCGCTTTGCTGTTTCATTTTAGGATGACAAATGGGAAAAGAAATGCCAGAAGATCTTCACATTTGCACACCAGACAATCAGCGCTTTGATCAAAGCTGAGCTGGCGGAGCTTCCTCTCCGGCTGTTCCTCCAAGGGGCTTTGGCAGCGGGGGAAATCGGATTTGAAAACCACGAAACTGTGGCCTATGAGTTCATGTCCCAGGTGGGGATCAACAGATTTTTCCTAACAACAACAACAACAATAATAATAACAACAACAACTTTCAGTTGAACATCGAACACACAGTCTAATACACTTAGGGTGTATTTAGACAGAAGAAAGTCCTACAACTCCCAGCATTCCCCAGACAGCCATGCTGGTTGGGGGAATGCTGGAGATGCCTTTATTTCCCAGAACGCCTCTGGGCCCTCACTTGGGCATTCTCAACCCAAGTGACTTGTCTCTGAGCCTCGGCTGTCTGCTTTCTGTGAAATGGCTGTTGTAGTTGAAACCATGGCTTCAAAGGAGTGGTTTTCTATTCTTAGCCTATTGGGCAAGTCACTTTTCTTTTGGCCTTCTGGGAAATGGGTGTTTTGTGATTGGTAGCCATTTTGTGAATGGGCAAGCCCTCCCCGGCAGCCATCTTGGGAGAGTGCCCGCGGCACTCTCAAACTGCCAAACGTACCCACTGTACCACAAAAAGGTTGGAAATCCCTGTTAGAGCCCCCTCCCTAAAAAAAAAAAATTGTGCTGGCACCTCAGTCCCCATTGGCAAAGATAACCCATGTGAGAGGCAGTTTCAAACCAGCAGCTTGCAGAAACCACATAGCAGTCACTACGTGACCTTCTCTGCCTGGACGGCCCTCTCGAGAGACGTGGTCACAAATGTTCCCTTCTGTACCTTGTCCAGAGAGCTTGAGAGTAATTTAGCCGGAGCTCGATATTTTATTTTGCAAAACGGGAAAACAAAACCATGCAATTAAATAAAAAAAGCTACTCATCAGAATTACCGGCTGTCCTCCCTTCCTGTCCTGCCTGTCAATTTTCTCTTCTTCTTTTTCAATCCCAATTTCCCCTTTCTGTCATTTTGTGTCTGATTCAGGCATTCTCTCTGTATGAAGACGAAATCAGCGATTCAAAAGCGCAGCTGGCCGCAATCACCTTGATAATTGGGACGTTTGAGAGGATGAAATGCTTCGGCGAGGAAAACCACGAGCCCCTGAGGACTCAGTGCGCCCTGGCCGCCTCCAAATTGCTCAAGAAGCCGGACCAGTGCCGCGCCGTCAGCACCTGCGCCCATCTCTTCTGGTCTGGCCGGAACACGGACAAGAACGGAGAAGAGGTCAGCAAGGAGGGTCCGGGGGATTACTGGAGGCCTGGGCCTCCTGCAAACAGGTTGAGCTGCAGGAGCTGTGAATTTCCTCCCCCAAGCGTGGTAATAGATGCAAGTCCCATTCCTCTGATTAAAAAAAAGTCTGCTCTGTTGCAGGAAGTGGCTTCGATTGAAATGATAGAGGAAGGGGAAGGCCACCTGCAACCCCCCCCCCCCCGTGTTTTGGACTCCAACACCCATCAGCACCAACCAGAATGACTAATGGTTGGGGATTATGGGAGTGGTGGCTGAAAACATCAAGGGCACCAGGTTGCCCATCCCTGTATTAGACAACGTAACAGCCTTCCCCGACTTGGTAACCTTAACCTGAGGCTTCACCTTAACCCTCACGTGCCACTGAGACTTCCCTTCAGCCGCTCAGTGGTGGCCCACTCAGTCTGCCTGGCCTGGCTAGGCTCTGCAGAGGACCTGGATCCTGCCTGGGGAGACGTGCCTCCCCAACCCTAACGTGAGGCTGTACCCTAACCCTAACGTGCCGGCGAGACATCCCCTGAGCCACTCGAAGAGAGCAGGCAAGCCGTCCTGGTGGCCCACTCATTCTATCTGGCCTGACTAGGCTCTTCTGAAGACCTGGTTTCTCCGTGGGGAGCCATGCCTCCCCAACCCTAAGCTGAGGCTTTACCCTAACCCTTGCGTGCCACTGAGACTTCCCTCCAGCGACTAGCAGTCGGTTGGAAAGCCATCCTGGTGGCTCAGTCAGTCTATCTAGCCCAGCTAGGCTCTACTGAGGCTCCGGTTCCTTCCTGGAGGTGGGTCGTGGTAGACTTACGTTGATACAGGGTGACCGACCCGTCTCGTTGTCTTCCCGTTTAGCTTCACGGAGGAAAAAGAGTCATGGAATGCCTGAAGAAAGCATTAAAGATAGCCAATCAGTGCATGGATCCTTCTCTCCAAGTTCAGCTCTTCATAGAGATCCTGAACAGATACATCTACTTTTACGAGAAGGAGAATGATGCAGTAAGTGTTCCATCGCCGCGCATGGCAGTGGCATTTGCACCTCGAGTGTGTGTGTGGGGGGGTCTCAAAGCAGGTGCGTTGGACCTCTTTCTGCCCCAGGGCCAAATTCAATTTCAGGGGATCTCTCGGGGGGGGGGGGCATTCCAATGGTGGGACCGAACTACCAAACACACCGGCATATTTTAGCTCAGCGTTCTTCCTGCTCAGAGAGGAGTTTCAACCCTTTCTAAGGGGGTTGGGAGGAATCCTACAAAAGCTGGGAATCCGTCAAATGTTTGGCGGTCTGGAAAAAGGGGGGGGGGCCGGGGCCGGGGCCGGTGTCCAGTTGAGTTGGCTAAACTTCGGCGCTGAGGAAACTGCTTTATACTGAGTCAGACAACTGGCACATCTAGTTCAGCGTTGTCCACGCTGGCTGGCAGCAGTGGTTCTCCAGGGTTTAAGGCAAGAGTTTTTCCCAGCCCTACCTGGGACTGAACCTGGGACCTTCTGCGTGTGAAGCTTGTGCTCTACGGCCAAACTGCAGCCCTTTGCAGTCCTGTTTGCATTAATGCAAAATAGAACTCTGGGGACGGTTAAGACTCTTATGATCAGGGGTCTGGAAACAAAGCCCTATGAGGAGAGACTGAAAGAACTGGGCATGTTTAGTCTGGAGAAGAGAAGATTGAGGGGAGACACGATAGCACTCTTCAAGCCCTTGAAAGGTTGTCACACAGAGGAGGGCCAGGATCTCTTCTCGATCATCCCAGAGTGCAGGACGTGGAATAATGGGCTGGACATCAGGAAAAACTTCCTGACTGTTAGAGCAGTATGGCAGTGAAACCCATGACCTAGGGAGGTCGTGGCTCTCACGCACTAGAGGCAGCTTTACAACCATCTTTCAGGTGGATTCCTGCACTGAGTAGGGGGATGGACTCGATGGCCTTAGAAGCCCCTCTACTATTCTATGATTCTACCAGCCTAAGAACATAAGAGCCAGGCTGGTTCAGACTAAAGGTCCATCTAGTTCAACATTCTTTTTACACATTGGCCAACCAGGCGTCGAGCAGGAACCCACAAGCAGGACACCAGTTCAATAGTACCTTCCCACCCATGTTCCCCAGCAACTGGTGTACATAGGCATACCGTCTCTGATACTGGAGGTAGCACATAGCCATCAGGACTTGTAGCCATTGATAAATTCCTCCAGGAATTTATTCAACCCCCCTTTAAAGCCATCCAAATTGGTGGCCATGACTACATCTTGTGGTAGTGAGTTCCATAGTTTAACTATGTGCTGTGTGAAGAAGTACTTCCTTTTATCTCTCCTGAATCTCCCATATATCAGCTTTATGGATTCTAGTATTATTGGAGAGGGAGAAAAATGTCTCCCTATCCACGTTCACCACATCCTGCATCATTTTGTACAACTCTTACCATGTCTCCCCTTAAACTTCCCCCCCAAGCTAAACAATCCCAGCTGTTGTAACCTTCCCTTATGGGGGAGATGCTCCAGCCGCTTGATCATTTTAGTTGCCCTTTTCTGCACGCTTTCCAACTCTATAGTATTTTTGTTTTAGGTGTCGTGACCAGAACTGTACACAGTATTCTAAGTGTGGGTCGCCCCATAGATTTGTTTAAGGGCAGTATGATACTAGCAGTTTTATTCTCAATTCTTAAGCAGAACCTCGTCCAGGCAGCAGACAATTATTTTAAAGTCCCAGAATACCCTTTGGGCCAATTTGAAAACTGAAATGGCAACTCCAGCTGGGTGCTGCCATTTTAATTTCCCACAGTGCCTTGGAGCAGCTTTATGTCAAGGGCATTGTGGGAAATTTAAACGATCAAAAGCCACCATCAAGCCCAGGGGCAGCAGGAGAGATGTCAGCCCTGCGGGCCCCTTCTGCAGTGCTGGGGCCTTGTCCGTTGGCCTAAGCAATCCTCACTTACGGTGCTTTTAGTCTAAGCCTGATTCCTTCCTTCCTTTCTCTCCCCCCCCCCCCCCCCCTTCATTTTCTTTTACAGGTGACAATTCAGGTTTTGAATCAGCTTATACAAAAAATCCGGGAAGACCTTCCCAACCTCGAATCGACCGAGGAAACGGAACAGATTAACAAACACTTCCACAACACACTGGAGCATTTGCGCTTGAGGAGAGAATCGCCGGAATCTGAGGGGCTGACGTACGAAGGGCTGGTCATTTAAAAGAAGCCCCCCCCTCCCCCGGTGTGTGCAGAACCGCTATAATCATCTTTCCATTTGCAACACAGTACATGAGGTTTTTTTTTATGATGATGGTGATGATGATGATGATAGAGTCCATAGATTTGTGCCTTTTGGAAGTGCCAAGTTAGGCTTGTCTGTTCACCCTTCTCTTTTGTGGGGATGCGCATTGTGTTCAGCGCTGCGCCTTCTGAATTCTACCAAATTTTCCTATCGTTTGGACCAGCCGTTTCATAGATACCATCGGGACATTAGCATGACTGAAGCCATTCTTCTTTAAAATTCATGTGATGTGCAACTGTGTCTCTTACCTCCCGTTCCCTGGCATTCTAATTTCTTTCTGCTGTATCCCCCAGCCCACCCCTCTCTTCCATGCCCCCCCCCCCCCAGCCCCTTTCATGACTAACCTGGCTTTCCATCTGCAAGTGTTATAGATGTGCGTGTGGGTTTTACTTTTACAGGGGAAAAAGGGTCGTTCTCTTGTGTGTTGGATCATGCTTCCTTGTTTCTTGTTTTGTTTTTTAACTTGGGTTTATTTCAGATTCCCACACCCGCCCAACAGCCCCACCCACCTTAGAATATATTATTGCATGTTTTTGGGGTTGTAAAGCACCATGCTCAAAACAAAGCGAAAATCCAGAATCTATATTTTGCATATGGAAGCTCTGTGACACTCATTGAAGGGCCAGTAAGGCTCACAGGGCATATTTATCCAGATAATTTTGTTTCCACATAGTATTAAGAAAAACAAAGCAAAACTAATAGATCGTGGTCTATATAGTATATGTATAACCTGCATTACTGTAAAATTAGGGGAGACACACATTACACAGTTCTACTCTGTATCATGAGTTTGCACCAGTGAAACAATAAAGTTGCTATTAACAGTTCTGGCTCCGAATGTCCCCTATTGCATCGAATGGGTGGCTATGCATCTTTTCAAAGTCGAATAAGGCATGGACAGGTAATGTCCCATTGTGTTGCCCCAAGATCAGCCCTCCAAATGGTTTTAGACCACATCTCCCAGCATTCATGTCCATTGGCCATGCTGACTAGAACTGATGGGAGTCCAAGTCTAAAGCATCTAGAAAGCGCCATGTTGGGGATATCTGCACAAGGATCAATGAAGAGCATCTTTTGGCTCTACTCTTCCTCCAACCTGGGTCCTTCCAGATGTTGTTTGGCTCCAGCCTTCCCCCAGCCTAGGTCCCTACAGCCTTCCCCCAAACTGGGTCCCTCCATTTCTTGTCACATCAGCACCAGCTTGCATGGCCAACTGTCTGGGGTGGTAGTTGTAATCCAAACCATCTGGAGGCCACCGGTTGGGGAAGACTGGTATGCCATCTGTGGGCAAAGTCCAGGTAATGCAGATGTGCAGAGTTCTCTGTGGCTGCCTCTCCCAGATGTGAAACTGCAGACAGAGCAGTAGTCCAACCCTGAGTGTTTTCTAGCTAGAAGAGAAGAATGTTCTCTGAAATTGCATCAATGATGCGGCTATGATTTTTTTAGATTAAAAGTTACAAAAGTTTTTCCACAGAGGCTTGAGCTGTTAATTGTACCCCCTCCCCCTTCCCCTCCTCCCTCTTTTATCAAAATTGTGTGTTGTAGTAACTTTTAATCTTAAAAATTCATAGCCACCAAATGTCTGGACCTATCTTTCTGAAATTTCTCAGAGATAACTACCCCTAACTCATCTACAAAGTGAGCAAATTTCAGACTTCTAACTTTTAAAATAAATTACAAGTGTTTTTTTCCTCATTGTTTCAAAAATGCCTTGCCACTACATGCCTGGACCTATCTTTCTGAAATTTCTCCTACATATCAACCAAAGTGGTACCTGTAATGTGCCCAAGTTTCCTGCTTGTATCTTTAAAAATAAAAAAGTTGAAGGCATAACTGTATTTACCCCGCTGCTACCCATTTTTCTAAAATTAATTGCCACGCAAGGCAAGCACCTATGTTTCTGAAATTTCACACACATGGGTCCCAACATACCACCTTCAATGTGGCAAAGTTTCATGTGTGGAACTTTAAAAATGAAAAAGTTATAGGCATTCCTGGTTCATTATTAAAAAAATCATTGCCACAAAATGCCTGCACCAATCTTTCTGAAATTTCTCACAGATAACTACCCCTAACCTATCTACAAAGTGCCCAAGTTTCATCCTTCTATCTTTAAAAATGAAAAGTTATTGGTGTTTTTGTAACACAGTACTAGGCTATGGGGAAAAGCATTCAAAATGGCGTCCGATTTTCCATTTTTTTTCTATCCAGATAGAGTCCCATCAGATCGGATTGGATGGTTCATAGGATCGGAATCAGAATCGTTTCGTTTTATCCGATTTTGGCTGGATCGGATCCGGATCGTGGATCGAATCTGATCCGCTGCATATCACTAAAAATATGTAATTCACATTATGGTTTGCTCCTCTATCCAGAGCGGCTTACAGAAAAAGATGGAAAAACACACATTAAAACATACAGTTTTAAAAGCAATCATGAAAAGCAGCAATTAAAATAAACAGCGGAGCTAGATTGCAAACGCTTGTTTGAATTAAAATGTGCTTAATTTTCTGTCAGAAAGATACCACAAAGGGAGCCAGCGGGAAGGGATGTTGACAATACTTCATTTTGAAGTAGCGTTCTTTTAATCGGTGCAAAATGACTCCTAAAGAGGTTTAATGTCGGAATTTGTGGCTGATAAAATAAAACTAAGATTTCTTCATTCTAAGAACTTAAAAGATTTTTATTTAACACACACACACACACACACACACACACACACACACACACACACAGAGCAGCTTGCAACATAAAATCATGCAAATGCCAGCAACAAATGTGTATTTCTGAGACATTGGCTGCATATGAGCTGCTTTTGAATTGTTCATATAACTGGTGTGCCATTTCATATTTCCATGCGACATGTGGGCTTGCATCAGATTTTGATGCAGATTCTGTTAGGGTGGTGGGACGAGAGGTTTCTGGTACAGAGACAATGGCATTAAATCCTGCCAGGCTTTCAATGTGCATGTTGGTTTGGGTAAACCAATGAAGCAGTTTAATATTGAGTTAGATGGTTAGTCCATGTGGCTCAGTAATACCCTGGCTAGCAGTGGTTCTTGGGCAAAGGACTTTTCTGGCAAGGGCAACGGTGGGCAACATGCAACCCCCAGCCCACGCATGGGCCCTGCTGCCCCCCCCATTGTAATTTAAAGAAACCCGCTATGGGAGCAGTTATTTTGAAGCCTTTTTTATCCTTTTAGTGAAAACAAACCCATTTTTACCTTTCTGGGGCTCTGCAGCTGCACCAGATGCCATTTATATTTTATTTTATGGTGCTGGGTCGGGGAGGGGGCAAATGACTTTTCTTTTCCCCAGTATCCTCCCACCCATGCTCCCCAGCAACTGGTGTACATTGGCTTATTGCCTCTGATACCAGAGGTAGCACATTGCTATCAGGACCAGTAGCCACTGATAGCTGTCTTCTCCAGGAATTTATCTAACCCCCCTTTAATGCCATCCAAATTGGTAGCCATTACCACACCTTGTGGTAGTGAATTCCATGTTTTAACTATGTGCTGTGTGAAGAAGGATGTCCTTTTATCTGTCCTGAATCTCCCACCGATCAGCTTCATGGGATGGCCCCACTGGGTTCTAGTCTTGCCCAAAGGCTCTTAACAACCTAGAACTGGCCCAAGAGCCACATGAATGTGAAGCGATTAACAGAAGTTCTCATGCGGGGCTCATAATTTTGGCAGATTTTCATATTTGTGAGAGTTTGCAGTTGGGATGAGCTCACAGAAATGCTCACAGTCCATGTGGAGAAGCCCTTGCACATGGACATGTTCCGTTTGCATAATGAAAGTTTCTAGTGCATGGGTCGGGAACCGGTGGCCATTCAGATAGTTTTTGATTCCAAGTCGCATCAACCCAGCCAACTGTCGGGGTGACAAGAGCTGTAGAGTGATGGGCCAGATTGGGATGCAATTTGGGTAAAATGCAGTATTGAAAACACACACACACACACACACCTTCAAAACAATCCTTAAAGAAAACCTTGATGTTTTATTTTTATTTTTTGTAATTTCTTAAACTCCAATACACAGGATGTGAAAAGGGTGCTACTGTTTAGCACTGCAAACAGAATTTTATTAACTATTGACTCCTAAGAAAGAAGGTTCCAGTTTAGACATGCAAGGTTTGCATAGGGGCCAGTGAGTTCTAGTTGCAAACCCCTAGCATTGCAAGGTATTAGTTGCAAGGTATTGTATTGTCTCAGATTGTACTGAATTTTGTAAATTTTTGCGGCATTGCCAAAAATAGGATCCAGAGAAATGTTACCCAAAATCTTGACTGTTTGAGGAGAGAAACTTCCAAGGCCATGTTCCTAACTTAGATGAGTCATGAGTTCAAATGAGCAAATGGCCAATAACGTTCTGTTGAGGTGCAAAATGCTTCCATGCTACAACTCCTCTTGCGTTAAACGTTCTCATGTAAAAAGGTTAGGGTGGATTTTCGCCTTGCCTGGGCACAAGAGTTTGTAAAAGGCTTTCTTAAAACTCATGTGGCACAAGGGATATAAAATTGGGTTTATGGCCGAATTCAGCCACAGGAGCCAAAAGGAGGCTTCATAGAGAGCGTGGTGGATGCACTGTCCATGGCAAGCAGCCCGGATGATCATCAGGAGAGTGTAAGGAGCCCAACACAAAGCAAAAATGCAGACAATAATGGCCAAAGATTTGGCCACTCTTTTATCCCGAGAAAGCCTAAATCGACTAGCCACGGTATTGGCGACCTCCGTTTTTCTTGTGGTGTTGGTGATGCTCTCTAGCGCTTTGTAGAAACCGTCCCATGGGGATTTGGTTCGGACGTCAACTTGTAGAGGCGGAAGATCTTGGCTGACGTTGAACTCTACCGACTGGCTCTGCAGGGTCTGCATGTTGAGCCTGGAGACGGCAGGCTTAGTTGGGGAGAGGCTGCTTGTCATCTCCTTATCTCTTTTCTTGTTCACTTTCATAAAAAAGACAGTGTGCTGCGCTCGCTTCTTCCCTCCTGAGTACATTTCGCAGTCCCTTTGGCCCGGCGGGAGGTTCTGGGTTCGGGCGGGCGACCGCTTCCTAATGTTGAAATAGATGCTTAAGTTGAAGTAGGTGACACTGATGAACGGTGTGAAGAACTCTATGGTGGACGCAATCATTAGGAAGTACCAATTGTAGAAGAACTCTGCATAACACTCTTTGTCTGGTAGGATGCTTCTCTGGGCAAGGTACTCCCAGCTGATGATCGCTGGTCCATAAAGGAGAAAAGCTGCAATCCAAACCATGACCATTTTTACCACGGCACTCCTGGTCATCCCCTTCTGGGCTCTGTAACTCACCTAGGAGGAAAGGAAGTGTCAAATTATGACCATACTCGCAAAGCATCTGTGAACTTGTGGGAATGTTCTATGGAAGGGTTGTTGAACTACAGCCCAGTGGGCCAAATCTAATCTGCCTGCATTCCCAGCCTAGCCCTCTGTGGTTCCATGACCCCTTCCATTGGCTCCACCCCTTTTACTGGCCCTACCCCCTTTCTCCCAACTGCCAAAAGTTGGTACTGTGGTAGGGGTGTGGGTGTGTGCAAGTTTCAAATTCTGAGGTCAGAAGTGTTGTTCAGTAGAAAGAAGTGTTCCCTACCGCCTTAGTAACAGAGATGTATCTGTCGAAACTGATCAAGACGATATTGAAAACAGAGGTGGTGCACACCAGGTAATCAATCACCAGCCAGAGTTTGCACAAGCCTTTCCCAAACTTCCATTCACCCGTCAGGATGTAAGGTATGTAGAGGGGGATGCAAAATCCACCTGTGGACATTGACCGGAAAGCAAGCATGAGTGATACAACCCTAGCCTGCAAATATGGTGACAAGCTATGAGTTTGCCCATATAATATTAACTACATCTTCTGTTGTTGATCATCTGTATAGCACATGTACAAACGTGCTTCCTTATCTTATTTATTTATTTGATTTATATCCCACTCTTCCTCGCAAAAAAGAGTTCAGGCAGATAAAATCTATGTTAAACTACATAAACAATATTAAAATCGTGACTCTAAAACTGCAAATATATAATAAAATACAATAAGGTCACAATCCTACGCATGTTTTGATAGAAAAAAAAAAGTCCTACAAGATGCATGGCTGACTGGTGAATGATGGGAGTTGTAGGACTTCTTTCTCTCTAAATGTGCATTGTGATGCTCACAGTAGTGTTACGAAGCAAGACCCTTCCCTGACTTAATAGATGGAGAACTGAGTTGGAAAGAGCTAGATCCATGTGAGTGCTATCTCAACAGAAGTACACATACTATCTCAACCACAGCAGGTGTGAGAAGAAGGTAGATCAGGGTGTACTCTCTAGGTGACTTGCAGTAGATTGGCAGGGATTTTTTTCTTCCCAATGTTTTAACCCAACAATGATAAAATGGCTCACCTCCCACAACCCTGAATTATACTGCTGAAATGAGGAAAGTTAGAGGAAACCAGGATTGGATTTTTGCGTGGAAGGCTTCTGATTTCACTTAAGTCTTGGAGCTCGAAAGAAATTCCTGAGCACAGTGTATGTCTTTTGCACATGACTTTGGTTGCTATGTTTTGGGGTTTGAATCATCATCATCATCCAGAATCCTGATACCTGCCCAACCCTGGACTACAGATAGGCATTATTATTTATTTAACATGTCCATTTTGTAAATTGCTTTAATCTTTGGATTTGCCTCACTGAAATAATCATTTTATTTTATTTATTTATTATATCCTGCCGTTTCTCTAAAGAGCTGAAGGCAACATGTCTGGTCCTCCCCCCCCCCCCCCCCCCGCTCTGCATTGTGTCCTCACAACAACCTTGTGAAGTAGAAAGAGACATAGGGTGAGGGGGTTTATGTATGTGTGTGACTGTTCTAGGGCCACCCAATGAGCTTCATGACTGAGTGAGGATTTGAATCTTGCTTTCCCCGGTCCTAGTCCAACACTTTAGCCTTTATAACACACTGACAATAGTTTATGATGATTGATGTTAATATCTCTTTTCAGCTAATGTCTCCAAAGTGGTATACAACTAAATTATTACATTAAAGCAATTCAAATATTAATATCAAAATACCCTAATGCAAACAACAGAAATCAATAGAAAAACATCAGCAATAGTAAAATGGCAGAAAGTAGCAAAACTAGTAAAAAGAGGCTAAAGCTTCAATCCTCCTGGGAGGAAGTGCTATTGAACTTAATGGGAATTTAATTGTGAGTAGACATACATAGGATTGCACCATAAATTCCAATGGCCCAGTAACACTAGTGTCTCTTCAGTTACTTAGGGAACCATGTTAAAGAAAGTGATACATGACCAATGGAACAGTGACTAGACCTGTGGGGCTACAACTCAGAAGGCCCTGTTGCATGTGGAAATCAATGAGACTTCCAAGTAAGTTGGAAATTGAAGCAAGTCCTCATTGGCCGACCTTCGAGCCAGGGCAGGGAATCCGGTGGCTTCTGGATGTTTTGGGCAACAACTCCCATACGTGCCAGTCAGTATGGCTAATGATCAGGGATTATGGGCATGGTAGTCAAAAACAGAGGGAGGGCACCAGGTTGTGTGTTCATGCATTAGATATTGGAGACGTTTACATTATTATTATTATTATTATTATTATTATTATTATTATTATTATTTTCATTTCAATGTTATGTTATTGTCAGCAGCAGCAGCAGCAGCAGCAGCAAGAAGAAGTTAGCCCATTTCCTCCCAGTGCGGAGCTCAGGGCAGGATTCATTCCCTTGCTCAAAGTGACACCACAAGAAGAGGCGAAGCTTTAGACCCCTGATTTCTACTCTCTCTTCCCAATTTCCAATTCTCTCTCTTTCTCGTGGCCTCACTCAGCTCTGGGCGGGGTGGGTGAGTGGGTGGGTTACTCACCTACTAAAAGATCCGCGATGGCCAAGTTGAGGAAGAAGAAATTCCCTTGGGTGCGCAGGCTTTTGTCCACCACGAAAGCCAAGATGACCAACGCATTGCCCAATACTGTGATCAGCACCACCAGCCCCATGAGCCCCGCCAGGAGGACGGAGACGGGGCCAGAGAGCTGTCCGTGGTGCTGAAAGTGCCGCTCCTCGCTCGCCACGCATCCGTTGCCCAGAGAGGCTGATGAGGAGGAGCCGCTGGAGAAATTGAGACCCGGCGGCAGGTCGGGCATGGCTGCAGGACAGTGATGGGAGCAGCTGAGAGAGAGACAGAGAGAGACAGAGAGAGAGAGCTTGAGAAATATTTGTTATGACAAAGGCTTCATTCCTTAGCTGGAGCGGAGTCGAACTTCTGGGAATTGCTGGCGGAGCAAGGAAGTTGATTGCCTTGGGTGAGTCAACCACCCCTGAACTCCCCCTGTTCCCTCCCTTTAAAGGGGGAGGGCAGACTATTAGGAAGGGAGGGGATTAGAGAGAGAGAGGGGAGAAAGAGGTAGAGGAAGAGAGACAATCGCAGCAACGAGGTAGACAAGTGAGGTAGCCCGTGATTCCTTGCTATTCCCTCTGCACGGATTCCTATCATACAATCCAATGTTGCCTTCTTGTGCACCATAAGCATAGGGTGTATGTGTGAATGTGTATGTGTGTGCGTGGGGGAGGGGGCTGGAGGGTTCATCCAATCGTTTCGGAGCTCAGGGTCCCACTTTTTAGACTCACAGCTTGCAATCCCACCCTCTCTGTAGATTACAGAGCTCTGCTGAGTAGATTGCAGGCAAGGACTTTGCAAGGTGTGAATCGATTCGTAGTATCCAGTGGGAAACGCCCCCAGATGCAGAGAAAGGGGTGGGACCCAGTTTCTTTCTTTCTGCTGTGCTATTGGGGGGGGGGGCAGGGGAGAACTTCTTTCAGCCCAGAGGATCAAATTCAATTTCAGAGAAGCTCTTGGGGAGTTGCATTCCAGTGGTGGGTGGGACAAAAGGCAAAGGGCGGGTGGACAAAGGTAAAAGGGGCGGGTCCAAAGATACAAGCCCACCACTTAGCATATTGTAGCTTCAAGCTCTTATTGCCAGTAACTAAACTGTAGGAAAGGCATTTCGACCTTTTAGAATGGGGAAATGCTGAACAAAAGTTGGGAAATTGCCAAATGATCAGTGGTCAGGGGGAAAGGAGCTGAGTGGGGAGAACAGGGGTAGAGCCAACATGGTCTTCTGGGGAACCATGTCTTTGATCTCTTGGGGAGAAGAGCAACTGCCGGACAATTCTGAGTGCACCAACTTCTGGGAAAGAAAGGGTTAAACAGCCTCTTCCCTCCCATTGATCCTCTGCTAAACCTGAAGCAACTTTGCAACATGAATGTGTTATAAATTAACTCAGAGGAGACCCCTTCCATCTCCCCCTTTTTAACCCAGCCTGCCAGCTACTGATGCAAGCAATGAACAAACATTGATCAACTCACAGGGGGATTTCTCTAGCAATGCAGTAAGGTTCAGATGCTTCATAAGGCAATGCAGCAGGGCTTCCCCTTCCTGGAGCCCTCCAGATGTTTTGGAGTATGGCTCCGAGCATTCCTCACCATTGGCCACTGGCTGATGAGAGTTGAAATCTCAAACATCTGGAAGATAGTAGGTTGGGTGAAGGCTGCCAATGGGTCATCTGCCAATGGGTCAATGGCACTCCACCCTCCCCATCTGGATTTGGTCCTGAAAGGCTGAGGAAAAGTGTGAGTGTATGAAGGCACAATTTGTGATACTGCAAACATCATTACTGATCATGGAGCGCATACGTTAAGGCATTAGCGTTAGCTTCCAATTCCTGGCTTTGAGCCAACATGAGCTAGCCTGAAGTCTGGTTAAACTGGAAGGTTTGTTGATCATTGAATGATGAACAAGATCTGTAGTCTAATTGCCAGAGATCAACATGTCCTCTTGTAGGAGTCCAACACATGTGGAAGGCACCCAATTGAAGAAGGCCTACAGGAACATGAATGGCTCACAGTTCTCTGTCAACTCTTCCTTTTCTTTAATGGTCAACTGAGAGGTGTCTTGCTAACATATGGCCCTCCAGATATTATTAAACTGCAATCCTCATTATGCCTCATCTGGTGTTGTTGGGCTGATGGGAGTTGCTGCCCAACCCCATCTAGATGGCTTCAGGTTGCCCACTCCTGTGCAGGGCCTCTCCAAAGATATCAATGATCTTCTCTGTCCCTCAGAGAAAATAGAGGTGGTCAGATCCCTCCAAGATAATCTACCTTTGAGGATAGGGCTATGATGAGATGAAGCTAAGGTGTAGAAACATATTGAACAAATGCCACCATGAATTACTGAGAAGACAGCTGGTCTGTGAAGATGCAGGAGTCCCAAGGCATCTGCTCAGCTGAGGAATGCCAGAAAGGACACAGCAGGGTGGACAGAGACAGAGAAAATGATGGGCAGCCTACGATATATCCCAGCTGAGTCATTGCACTAAACAATTACTTTCAAGTAAAGACAAAACCAATCCCCATTTGAATAGTAGCTCTTGTCCATCTGCTCTCTTCCAATCTAAGGCAATGAGGTTGGATGAATCTCAGAATGAAATAACTGGGACCCAGCTCAAGGCCTGTAAGAATCAAGAAAATTATTCAAGCCATGCTAGTATAGGAAGTAACTTACATCATCATTTGACAGACCAACAGTGTACTAGAGAGGAGAAGAGCCATTGTCCATGGTATCTTCTCTCTTGTTAGTGTCTTTTATAGTGAGCCAGGTCTTAATGGACTGTGGGCAGGGCCGTGCAGAGCTGGTAATATGCCCGGGCCAGATGGGAAGTGTGTGCCCCCCTATTTTTAAAAAAGGAGGACAACATGGCTGCCTGAAGGGAGTGTGCCCACCAACATGTCCGTTCTATATAACACCTTCATATTAAACCTATTCTACAACACCTCAAGGCACATATATCCCCACCCCGCATGAGGCATGGCCTTCTGGAGCTTGTAGTCTGACTGTGGTATTCATGACGGATGGCTTCTGCGCTGTTTCCGCAAGGCGGGCTCCTCGCTTCTTGATGGGCCGCTTACACTATGGAAGCAGTAGCATAAGCTAGGGGGGACCTCCTCATCAGTGTGCTCTCTCAAAATCGTGGGCCCTGGCCAACTGGCCCCACTGCCCCCCCTCCTCTGCATGGCCCTCACTGTGCGACCAAGCAGAATATCAGAATTATTGCACTGAGCTAAATACTCTCTCTCTCTCTCTCTCTCTCTCTCTCTCTCTTTCTCTCTCTCTCTCTCTCTCTCACACACACACACACACTGTGCCATGCTACTGACAAGAAAGGATGCACAGATTTTGTTAAATCAGTTCTGTCTGTGTTTTGTGGATTGTCAGGCATCCACAATGTGGAAATGGGAAGATCAGGGAAGGTTTCTTCCCCTCCCCAGCGCCACTCAGCAGATGCTATAGAACAGCTGAGCGGTGGGGAAAGAGGAGACTCAGCCCCACGCTCCTCAGATGGTTTCCTGCAGCTCAGGAAACAGATGAACAATGGTAGAGCTGTGCTTTTATTTTATTCGTTTATGTATTTCATTTATATCTCACCTTCCCCCACCCTCTTAAAAGACCAAGGCAGCGTACACAATCCTCCTCCTTTCCATTTTTATGCTTACAACTTACCCTGTGGGGTAAGTTGGGCAGAGAGTCTGTGACCGGCCCAAAGTCACCCAGTGAGCTTCCATGGCCGAATGGAGTCTAGAACATCGATCGTGTCCTGCTTGTGGGTTCCTGGTCAACAGCTGGTTGGCCACTGTGTGAAAGGAATACTGGACTAGATGAACCCTTGATCTGATCCAGCATGAGCATTGTTATATTCTTATCTTTTGACTCCAGTCCAACATTCTAACCACTACACCACACTGCTATTATGGGTGCCTTGGCTTCCCTTTCCCCTGCCTTACACAAGGGGAAGGGGCCTCAGTTTGTCTTCTGTGGGCCCAATGGTGACAGCTGGTGGGTTACCTAACCACTGATCTAAATTGTTCCAAGAATACAGGCACGCTGTACACTTTATCTATTTGCATGGCCTATGCTTTTGCTGACAGCCCAGGCGGGCGTATCTCCCCATCATGTCCTCCTTTGGAATTCCTGCTTTAACTGAAAGACACATTCCCAATATCTTCGCTTGAGCACAGTAAGCTCTAGAGTGACTAGGGCTAGACCTACGCCAAACAGGATATGACACTATGAAAACGGTTTGACAACTGTACTTGGAGAGTGTCCTGGGCACCAACAGTTGTCACTACTGTTATAAACCATTTCAAAAAGCAGTGTAGATCCTGCCCAGGAGTATCTTGATTGCACTTGGGGCATCTTTTAGCATGATGTAGTGAGCTAAATGCGAAGACCAAAAATTTATCTCGATCAAAACAGAGCAAGGATGGGAAAAAAAGGGGGGGGGGAAAGCATCTGCTTTTGGTGCATCTGGCAAGGTTAGCAAACCAAAATAATACAAAATGTTGGGGGAAATGCAATCAGCAAGGTGTTTATATTTGCAGGAGGTGGTCATGACCTGTTGTGTTGCAGTTTTGGAATATTGTCATTTCAGAAATGGCACATGTTCCACATCCAACTATACAGGACACACCAGCACTGGCTCTATTTGCAATGCAAACAAAATGCAAAAGTGAGAACTAAAGGATTCTTTGTGTTTATTCTGATGACAGCTCACAGGGTAAAAGCTAAATCTCAAAGCACCAAATAGATTCCGCTCATAAGTTGGCTTGCAAATTAAAAGGCGAAAATGTGTTAAGTGTATTGCCCTCTGTTAACAACTAGTCTTAAACTTGATGTCCTTTTCTTTTGTTTGTTTGATTGTTTGACTTTGGCAAGATCTCCACATTGGCTCAGTTCGGATGACACATTAGGCAACGGAGGAGGGGGGAACAATCGTCAGTTGTGTTGCTTATTGTGTTGTCTGGAGGGCAACACACAACGCACACACAACTGACAGTACGTTAATCAGGCACTTTAAACAATGGAGCGAAACAATGGGCTTGCACATTGTTTAGCCCGAAGCCCCGTTGTTTAAAGTGTCGTCCAAATTCTGCCCCCCCCCCCGTGTACTATTCCATTTCGGAATAGAGTTCTGCTGCCTAGAGCAGCCAAAAAACCCCGGCCACTCTATGCAGCTGGCAGAACTCACGGTGCATGCTGGGATACAGCTGGGGGACACACGGAGGAGAGGCTGCAACCAAAATGGCCGCCACAAGTTCCTAGCAGCCGGGGCGTTTGCCGGTTCTGAGCAGCGCTGGCTGCAGCATGTCGTCTGTGGAGCTCCTCCTGCCTAACGCACGGTCAGTATGTTATTTATCCCTCCATTGCTTAATATGTCGTCCGAACTGAGCCATCAAGTCAAATCATTGTGATGCCATTATGGTAAAGCTATATTCCCCTTCCGCACTGATATCCCATAGGACACAAATGACAGTTGTTGACGTATTTTGGATAATGTGTAATAAAAAGCAGGAAATAACACTATGGAAGTGGTATATGGAATGTGTAATGTGCCTCAGTAGTTATCAGTGCACTTCCACGCTGCTGTAAAACCATAGCGTTGATCCAGCCTTTGTATTTGGAAAATTAATTCTAAATTAATTAATTATAAAATAATATAAAGAATTTCCCCCTGAGAGGGGTTGTCTGAAAGAGAAGATGTTCCACAGTTACTGTAGCAACCTGGCCTGACAATGGACAATGTTCTTGAGTCTCAAGGCTAAACAGCACATGCTGGCAAGCGTTCGATGGTCAGATCTCCTGCTGTTTTCTTGTTTAAAGTCGATATTATTCACCCCTTCTGCCCCCCACAATTTCCCCCTATTAAATCCTGAATGGTGCCTGTCTTTCCCCCCTAGTGGGACTAATACATGATTGCACCATGTCCTGCTTGTGGGTCCCTGGTCAACAGTAGCTAGTTGGCCACTGTGTGAACAGAGTGCTGGATTAGATGTAATCTTGGTCTGATCTAGCAGTTCTCTTCTTATATTCTGGGTGAGGGATTCAGATTTGGCAAGTATTACTGGAATGCAGGAGAGGGAAGAGTTAAAGATTCTCCCCCCCCCCCCATCATTGTTTCTAATAAGATTGAAATTGGAGCACACGGTGGCTGTTTCAAGGAAAGGATGAGAGACCCAACCACAAATCTTCCGCTTAAGTGGAAATGCCGAGTAAATTAACATCTACAGTGGGACAGGAAACCATTGTCTTTATTCCGCCCCAAATTAATAGAATTGAATTCCTTGGTACATTGTAATTCAACCATTTAAGTTGATTGTGCTATCACCCATTGGGGCCATTGAGAAGTTTCACTGGGCTTGTTTTGCCTACATTCACGCTTTAATTGAATTGTCATTGTGTTTGTGTTTTGCAATTAATTTCCCTCTGGCTTCAGTGCTTACAATTCCACCTCTCGCTCTATGTGTGCGTGTGTGTATGTGAATGTGTATGTATATATGTGTGCACCTGAAGATAACACTTAATCCTTCTGACGCAGTAGACTCTAGTCCACAAAAGCTTATGCCATAATGAATTGGTTAGTCTTCAAGGTGTCACAAGACTCTGGTTGTTATTTTAATGCAGCAGTGCAGATCCTCAAAGAAAAGGGGGCAAATCCATTACACCCTCTTTTCTTGGACCCATCCTATTTCCCCCTGACTACTGATTGGTTGTCTCCCACCTTTTGGGCATTTTTCCCCCCTCCGTTCTAAAAGGTTGAAATGTCCCTCCTAAGTCAGGGGAGGGCAACCTCTAGTCCACGCTGGGATCCAAACGGAGAAATGTTACGACAAAGTAAACCCTATGTAAATCTCTGGGTGGGAGGAAAGGGTAATACATGTCAAACTGGTGAGGGGGCATTCATCAAACCTTAAACTCTTATAAGCCATTTCTTGCCGTTTCTAACTCAAAATCGGTGTGGACTGTCCTCAAAGCCTCTTCTGCATTGCCAAGTTTCAGATCAGTCTGTTGAGCTGTTTTCTCAGTATGAGCCATAGAACGTAATGCCCCCCCCCTCCGATTTCCAGTTATAGTTGCGGAATGCAATTCAGATGACTCATCTTTAGCATAGGGCCAATGCAAGTGGCCCTGTATACATTGCTGCTTTTGCGCACACCCTCCCTCCCTGGAGAAATGTACTGTCAACCAGCTCTTCTGGAGCATAGGTTATTTGTGTTATGCAAACTACCCACTCTGAGCTGAACTGGTGGATGTTCTCTCTTTGTCACAGCGCGTTACAGCAAGAACGCTGGCCCAGATAACTGTGAATTGACAATCGGCCTCCTTGCTTTCCTGGCAGGCCTGTGCCCGCCCTGTACATATGTTCCATCTCGTTCGGAGCCAAGGCAAGGGTGCATTTCCAATAAAAGGTGGGTTTGGAGGAGTTGCATTGTGGAGTGCCAAGCGGTAGCAGCATGCAGGGCCTTCATTGTGAGGTGATGCTCTCCAAATAGCTTCTTCCATGCTGTGATGCTGTGCGCATTCTGGATCAGTGTTCCATTAACAGACACCCCTTTCTTCATTTTTTCCGGCGTCAGATTCTATGTATAAGATGAAAGCAAGAGGGAATAGTATGCATATGGCACAAACGCCATAACTATATAATTTCTGGATCCAGTGCTGCCTTCCACCTTGTGCGAAAGGCTGTGTGTATTCCCGGCTGAAGAGAGTAAACACTTGCATCCGGGCAATACAAATTCTTCACCAAAGGGGGAAAAAAAATGGAACTCTTCAACTGGTATCAATTCAGCAATCTGAGCAAATTTGCATAATGTCTCCTAGTTTGCGTGATATGCTGTGCTGTCCGTGTTCATCCGGATTGAAACGCAACCACGCCCAAATTGGCCATGCGATCAAGGTCTATTGCAGACGCTTCTGCACTGCAGTGTTGGAGGGGTGCGTTTGTGTTTTGGGTGTGGTTCCATTTTAATCCAGAGGAAATGCCCTGCAAAATGGAATGCTCCCCCCTCAGGGGAATGGAATGGACAGACCCCTCCCTCAACAGGCTCTCTGGGCTCACCATGGCAAGGGCAATGCTTAGGGCATGACTGCCTCAGATAAGGCAGGCACAATGTGTCCAATTCTGACAGCTGAATAAGTTTGCTTAAGGCTTCGCCACACCAAACTATGGGCTATCCCAGCCTGTGCAAAGCCAGGTTCATTCACTACTATGTAAATGAAACCTTGTATCACGGAAATGTCCTCCTAAAAAGGTTCCTTCCCTCTCTGCAATCCTTCCTCCAGCAGGCAAAGTCCACTTTATTCAAGCAGGCCTTTGGTGTGTCTATTGTGCATCTATTGAACTGGATGCTGTTAAAAAAAAAAAAAAGTTAAATTTGCGCAAATCTCCCCGAAGGTGAAAAAAAAATCTGCAAAATAAAGTCTACTCTGCCATGTGTACTTGCGCACATTTGCGGAGTCGGATGTGATTGTGTTGCAAAGGCCCATGTGCTGGGAGTGGGCAGGAGGACTAAGGGGCAAGCCACAGCGTGCCTGATCATCAGCTGGGAATAACATGGGTTAGCGGGTGAACCATCAACTCACTGCAGCTTATTTTCAGGGGGGCTGATTGTGACATGCAAACTTCTTTAAAAGAGCTGGTGAAAAATGGGCATGATTTAATTTATTTTTTCCATGTTAGAAGCCTGAGAGCCTACTGGGTAATCTCAGAAGCTTTCAACCATTATCAAATGACAAAAGGTATGAGGTTTGAGTGGAACAGAGTGATGTTGCTGGAGCATGCCAACCACAATGGAAAACTGTAACACTAGCTTTTGTGAGCTCATTAGAACGTCATGAGCAATTGGTCGGGGTTCTCAAACAGAAGCGAGATAGAAGGGCAAGCTAATTATTAAGCAAAATAAGAGAGTACTTGAATTCATTGTGATCTGACACCAGTTTTAATTGTAAGCGCTAGTAAACGTTTGTCTTCTCTTTGAAATGGAGTATGACTATAATAGAGGACACATCGATGCCAGGATATTTTTGAATCCTAGAGGAAACATGAACTCTACAACCCCATCCCGCTTCCAAATTCAGCTACTTAATGTGACCATACTCACAGAGCAAATCCAAATCTATTTATTTACCACAAGATGTGGTGATGGCCACCAATTTGGATGGCTTTAAAAGGGGGTTGGATAAGTTCTTGGAGGAGAAGGCTCTCAATGGCTACTAGTCAAGATGGTTAAGTGCAACCTCCAGTATCAGAGTCAGTGAGCCAGTATACACTAGTTGCTGAGAAACATGGGTGGGAGGGCGCTGTTCCACCGTGTCCTGATTGTGGGTCCCTGGTCGACATCTGGTTGACCATTGTGTGACCAGAGTGCTGGACTAGATGGACCCTTGGTCTGATCCAGCAGGGCTCTTCTTATGTTCTCATTGCAGTCGATGATCAGATTGAAAAAGCAAGGTATACAAGATATATGAAACACATATGACAACAAAGTATAAATACAAGATGTATAGAGCAGTGTACCATCTCTGCTGAGAATTTTTTTAAAAAAACAGGTTAACTGAGCTCTCAACTTAATTGCAACAGAAAAAACGTAACAACCTTTCCAGTAGCTACAGGAATGGTGTCGGCCGAACAGATTGTCTCTGCCAGGAAACTTATATCATCAAATCACGATCAGTTCTCTCCTAATATCCTGACAGGAATTGTAATATAATAAAGCACACATAACCATTTCTAAGTCCCTAGAATCGCAGGACCAATATGGTTGCAATGAAAAATCCTTACTGAATCTCCTCTCTAGCATGGCAGATGGCAGATCGTTCGAACAGGCTAGTGTAAACGCAACCCGAGGCTTATGAAAGATGAACACTTTTTAAATTGTTAGCCCCTTTGCTCCCAATTTGGAATCACGTGCCAAAAATAGGAGAACAAAATTTAGCTGCCAAGGAGATCAAATTTTGCCATATAGTATTGTACAATCTTAACAAAAGAACTTTTTTTTGGTCATTTCCTTGGGTTTGTCTTGACGAGGGGAAAGCCCCAGGGTGGATCCACAGTGGCGCTGTGTCATTTATATGATTCAGCAGCCATTGCAGAGCCATGCCAGGGCTTTCCCCTGAAGCACTGGATTTAAAGTCAGGGACTTACCCCAACTTTTCCTCTTCCAGCGAGGCAGCGACTGCATCTGCAGTCTGTCACCATCCTCCAGTTTTGCGTTGGAGGTGTGTCTCGGCCAAAGGTGACCCCTGACTGGTCACCATTGCTGAACAGGGAGAAGGGGGTGGGCCAGCGAGTCAAATGACTGCTGGTACACCTCTGTGTGTTCTTCTTCACCCCAGTGCAGCCAAGGGCTCCCTCTCACTCCCCCCCCACTACTTTCACATGGGAGGAAAAATTGGGGTGGGGGGAGAGCCTGTCCTTTGCCTCTATCCCCCTTTAAAGCATGGATTGTGCCCCTTGCTCACCTGTGCATGAAGATCTTAAGCTCTTGCTGTGTCTTTGTCCCAATGGGGGGACCTTCTTGGGACACGGAGGTCTCTGAGCTCCACTTGCTACTTTCACATGGGGGAAAAACTGGAGGGGTGGAGAGGAACAGAGTGTATGGAGTGGCGGCGGCCCCTCCTCCTCCTCCCCATGAAGTTTCAAACCCTGCACTTCCACTCCTTGCCATGGGGACTTGGCAGGAGCACAAGTGCAGGATAGCGGGGGCTCGAGGTGCCAATGTGATCTTGTATAGACATGGCCCCTTGTCCAAAGAAGAAAAGTTCAGAGGAGCTGAATTGCATTGCAAAACGTTCAACTCCTTTGATCCAGGAAGTTCAACTTCTTAGGCTGCTTAATGGTTGATAATTTTAGCCCTGTGCAGACATTTAGTATAAATATTGGGAACAGCTAGGTAATGATCACACTCACTAGACTTGTCACCTCCGTGTGTTTGATGTCCATACCTTGGATACGTTGTCTGCACAGGGGTCTCCCCTGTATAATAATAATAATAATAATAATAATAATAATAATAATAATAATAATAATTTATAACCCGCCTCTCCCTCCGGATCGAGGCGGGGAACAACAACAATATAAAACACAAAAATCACAACAGTTAAAATTTTTTAAAAACAAGAAAAAATACATCATTAAAAACATCTTAAAATTCATCTGGATAGGCCTGCCGGAAGAGAGCAGTCTTCATGACTCTCTTAAATTCATGAAGACTGCTAATTTGTCTAATCTCCTCCTGCAGACCATTCCATAGTCTGGAAGCGATGGAAGAGAAGGTCCTCTGGGTAACACTCGTCAGCCTAGTTCTGGCTGGCTTGAGTAAGTTCTTCCCAGAGGACCTAAGTGTGTGGGGCGGATTGTACGGGAGAAGGCGATCCCATAGGTAACCTGGACCCAAACCATGTAGGGCTTTAAAGGTAATAACCAACACTTTATACTTCACCCGGAAACTGATTGGCAGCCAATGAAGCGATTTTAAAACTGGTGTAATGTGATCACCCTTAGGTGTACAAGTCTCCAGATTGCAAGTCTCCAGATTGATTGGATGACAACTCCCATAATCCCCTGACCATTAGAACAACATCAACAAAGGGTCACTTGGTGCTTGAAGTCTGCTAGTGTAGTTATTTAATTTGTATACCATCTAGTCCTGGGTGTGTGCCAATTTTAGGCTCTTGGGACTGACTCTGGCTTTAACATAGGCTGCCTCTACATGAGACGTTTAAAGCTCTTTGAAGTCTCATTAAAATTTTTACCTCTACAAGAGCGGAGCGTAAATCGGGAGTGGAGGCGCTTTATCTCTCCGATTATGCGCATTATCGAATGCGCGTTAATTAGCGAGTTTTATTTTGCTCCGGCCGTTAAAGCGCATTTTGCCTATGTGAACAAGCGATTCTCTGCATTAACTACTTGTAAAGCGCATTTCAAACTACCGGTAGGGCCACCAGTTGTGCGCTCAATTACCTCTTGCATACAAGCATTTACGATAAAGCGCTTCAGCGATTATGCGCATAATCGGCTAACCAGGCGTCAAACAGAATCCATCTAAAGAGGTCCACCAACTGCAGCCAGGTGCAAAATCGTGATTTAGGAAGACAGACACAGAGTTGCAGAATAAGGGGCCTCTGAGCACATGCTGAGCCCAGGAAATTGTTTTTTTCAGTTCTGGAACCTGAGCTCCCAAACAAATCCTTCCACATCCAACTCTATTCCTATTTCCCCACTAAGTTTATTTTTTAAAATTTCAGCAGCTGAACATCTGGAGGACCACATGTTCTCCACCCTTGTTGTAAATCCTTTCCTGTATAACTGTTGGTTATTGACTACTATGTTGGACATGTGCTTCCTCTTCCTCCTCCTCCTCCTCCTCCTCCTCCACCTCCTCGGTTACAGTATGATCTATGAGAGCATTTTCCCTGTATCATTATATGTCAACGGAGACTAAATATTTGAGTCTCCATGGCAATGTGACCTTCGATTTCCTGTTTCTTGGGCACTGCACAATTCACATAATTATGTCTGCATGCTGAAATTGCATGTTCTGTTTGTCTGTTTTTAATAGCTTCGCTATTCAAGCAGAGATGGTGTTTCATTTTATTTCATCTTGCATGGCTCAAAAAGCTTTTAGGCCCTGATCCGGGGGGGGGGGATAATTGTGCTAAAACCCTGATGAAATGAATTGCATTTAGGTGAGCTACAGCTAACTTTTTGTAATCCTAGGCACTTCTACTCAGGAGTAGTTCCATTGATTTCAATGGGTAAAATCCAACGCGAGTCCTACTTAGGGTACATCCATTGAAATGAACAGGACTATCTAATGAGTCCCATTCATTTCAATGGGGTCACTCTAAGTATGGCGTACAGTGGATTTTACACAATGGAATTAACAACCGCTTGTAAAACAAAATGTCATTATAAAACGGGTTGGTCTGCAGATGACTGCACGCGCTCCTCATGACTTCCAAAAGCCACACCCTCAAGAAGAGTCCAGGCAACTGTACTGACTCATCTCAAGAAACCAGTTCCAGAAGTTTTCATCTTCACTAGGAGCAGGTCTTCCATAAAACGAATGGTTTTCTTGGCCATTCAAGACCAATCCATCTGAAATAGTTGCCTTACAACAGGAAACCATATATTGTTGCTGAGAAAATTCATCTCCCCAGGATGAATTATTGTGAGGCTTGCAGCGAAGCTCAGAAGGAACAGGAAATTCTTAGGGGTGGTGGTGGCACAGAATGCTAGTGTCCCTGACAACCAAAAAGTGCCAGCGTGGCATCCCTGTGAGTGCTGCCTCCACTACAGCACTGGTTTTGCATGTGCCCCACATTTGCAGTCATTTATATAAGACTATAAGGACATAAAGACGAGACATGCTGGATCAGACCAAGGGTCAGTCTAGTCCTGCATTCTGTTCACACAGTGGCCAACCAGCTTTCAATGGGAACCCCACAAGCAGGACATGAGTGTAACAGCACACTCCCACCCATGTTCCCCAGCAAGTGGCGTACATTAATCATTGCAGGACCACAATAATTCTCAGAATTGTTTTCAGCAGGGTTGTTATCTCGGGTTTCATTGGGCCAAACAGGCTTCCGTCTTTGGGATGCAATTCTTGGTCCTATGACAGCCCCTCTGATCTCAACTCCCCCACAATCCAATGTCCACTTGTACTAGGCCGACCAGATAAAATCCAGGTCAGGGCTCATGTAACTTTAACAGTTGTAGAGAAAAGGGAATTTCAGCCAGTGTCATTTGTATGCAATTAGTTCCTAATGATATTGCCTCTTCATCACAACAGTTAAAGGTGCAGGCACTATACTAGGGTGACCATATACAAAAGAAGACAGGCCCCCTGCAACTTTAACTGTTGTGATGAAGAGGGAATTTCACCAGGAACTAATTGCATACAAATGACATTGGCTGAAATTCCCTTTTCTCTACAACTGTTAAAGTTGCATGAGCCCTGACCTGGATTTTATCTGGTCAGCCTAACTTGTACCTCCTGCTTATGGTCCTGTGTTTTAGGGAGGTGGAAAAACATAGGTGCTCCGATTGTATAAACCGCAATGCAGGTAAGAAACAAAAGTGGGGGGGGCATGCGTCTATCTGCATCAAATTGCAAGATTCAGCAGGGCAGAGAGTTGATGCTGTACTAAGCTGGCTGTCAGGTATGAATTGACTCTCCCGAACCCCACTGTGTGGGAAGTGTAACCTTTACATAACAAACACATTCCCTTTGGGAAGGCCTCCTTCATCGCAGCAGGACAATGGCAAAAAATAGAGAGCGAAGCGCTGACTCATGGCAGGTTGCCTTGCCAAGCGAATCTCTGGCTGGGGAGGCTGGAAACTGGGAAGCCGTAGCAGATAATTTGGATATCTCTCAGAGCTGCAGCTAGGATGTCGGGCAAATGTGTCATGGATTCCAAGGACTGGGTTGTTGTTTCATGTTTGTTTTTGTTTGTTTTTTGGGTTTTTTTAGTCATGCAGATTTTGTGGAAATAGTGGGGCAATTTTTTATTGGGGGGATTTGCATACATTGGCATTAACCAATGCATCTAGGAAAATCCAGAGGGCCAGATTGGGACCTTAGGAGGGCCAGATGTGGTCCCAGGGCTGCGATTTTGCATTGCTGTTCCAAAACAGAAGGATCCCTGTCAATAAGGACGGGATCATCCAGTGAAGGTGGGAACGGGGGGGTGGGGTGAGGCTTAAGTAGTGATTTGTTTGATTCAGCAACACAATAATCCACACTCAAGGGGCTATTAGGTTGAGTATGGGTTATTGTTGAATCATGGGTTGATGCTGAAATGTGGGTTATCGTATTGTCTGAATCCAGTTGTGCTAACAAACCATGGCGAACAAACCACAGTTCTCAACCCAACAAACCATGGTTTTTCTTCATGGGTTGTTTGTGCTTAACAAACCATGGTTTGTTAGCACAGCTGAGTTCAGACAACACAATAGCGTATGGTTTAATGTCAACCCACACTTCAACAACCCATACTCAACCTTTGAGAGTGGGTTGTCGTGCTGTCTGAATCCACCAACATTTACAAAATGGCTGAAGCTTTGCTCTGGGTAATGCAAATGAGGTGATGACAGGTAATCTTACCCCAGCCTCCTTCAACCTGGATGTTTTGGACTATAACTCCCAGCATTTCCGACCACTGTAATCATGTGCTATAATAGCAGAGAAAAGTGTCTAAGATGCTGAACCATTGGTTCCAGCTATTTAGTTAGCTCCTTCTGACTGGCTGGTTCTGACTGAAACTATGAATGGAATCACAGCCCCACTGAAATTGGAGTCACCAGTCTCCACTGGCAGGAGGCACTAGGAAGGAGTAGAAACAAGACACATCCCTGTTTAAATATGAAGTCTAAGGTCATCAGGGCAGGCCCCCTCCTGTTCTGCTTATATTTCTGGTTGTGAACCACCCAGAAAGTATCAGCAATTGGGTGCTATACAAATATAATAATCATAATAAAAAAGAATAAATAAATCACTCTGCAAATCAACATGGATATCAATAGCATTGTATAAACCTATCTTCTTCTTCTTCTTCTTCTTCTTCTTCTTCTTCTTCTTCTTCTTCTTCTTCTTCTTCTTCTTTATTAGTATTTTCTTCTAAAGCCAAGCATATAACTGATAAATAAATCAATTATTGGCAACAGTAGTACATCAAACACTCTGTCTAGCTTCTTTATGAATATGTCCCTCTTGCTCTTTGGGAAAATTAAGGTTTTCCTAATGTACTTCAGCTTCTCATTTCTGAAAGTAACCAAAAAAAAAAAAAAGCCACAAATTTTGGACAGGCACACGGTGTTCTCGGTTGTCAGATATTACTCAATTTAAGCATAATACCCCATCAAGACAGTAGGAATTTTAACACAGAGGAAAGGCACAGTATTGCTGCAAAACTCAATTGTAGCTTATAAATAAAGAGGCTGAAAACCAAAATAGCCTTGAGAATGCTAGACTACCACATGAATAAACAATATCTAACAAAAGATGCGAGGATATTTTTGGAGTCACTGAAAAACCAAGTTTTTCAGATATTCCCCCCCTCCCCCGCATGTTTTCCAGCTAGCTCAATACAAATCACAGTATCTGGATTTGGTACGGTTACTGAATAAGGATATTGTTTCTGTGGATGGACAGCCCAGTCCTGTGCACGTTCACACAAAAAATAATAAAACAAGGCATAGAAACGAACATCACAAATTAAAACAGTGATTTACAGCTCTTTTAAGGCGCATTAAATTTTTTACCTCCACATGAACGGAGCGCAAATCGGGGGTTGAGGCGCGTTTTCTCTCCAATTATGCGCATCTTCGCATGCGCGTTAAATAGCGAGTTTTAATTTGCCGTGGCCGTTAAAGCGCATTATGACCATGTAAACATGTGGTTCTCTGCATTTCAACCACTTTAAAGCGCGTTTCATACTGCCGGTTATGCGCTTCACCGCCTGTCGTTTATAGGAATTAGGTGTAAAAGCGATCGTGAGAAGATGCGCATAATCGGACAACCAGGCGCCAAACCGAATTCTTCTAGAGGGGACCAGAGAGTAAGAAAAATGCCCAAATGAGCATTTATGAAGTAATGTATTGAAAGATGTTACCAGACCATCTTCCTGTCCCATTAGGGGACCCCCATCTCCCACCCCAGTCATTTAAAAATAACAACTTAAAGAAAACTTTAAAACATCAACATGACACACAGCCAGGCAAACAAAGCAACAGAACCAATGCGTTAAGATCTAGCAAATCCTATGCATCTTTAGACAGAAAAAACCTCCAACAACTCCCAGCATTCCCCAGCCAGCCACCATCCAGGTAGAGCTTGTTGGGATTTCCCTGTGCATTATTACTTCTGCAAGGCACCTTGTTGCCCAGGTCTACCTCTGGAGCAGGTCTGGAAAGGCCTCTTGCATTAGGCCAAGTACCTTGGAGATTATTGGGACATCATCCCAAGCTAACAGGAAGGAACAGGAGGAAACTATATTTGTAACCTCTCATCAGATTGCATCCAGGGCCTCCACATCTTATCACCATTGCATCCAGGGCCTCCACATCTTATCACCATTGCAAGTGTGACTGATGGGGAGGTGAAACAGGAACTTCTTGACTGCGGCATCAAGAATGTGAAATTCCATTTACCAGGAGACTCATTCGACTGGGGCTTATCCAGTCCAGTGGCTTCCAGATGTTTAGGAGTTGTGGTCCAGCACATCTGAGGACCACCAGGTTGGAGAAGTCTGCAATGGGCATCCCAGATCTTCCAGTGAGTTGCATCCAATAAGGTCTTCTCTTTCTATAACCCATCTAGAAATTAGCAGATCCATACCCTGAGATTTCCTTTATCATGTGCATCACATGATGAGCCAGAATGACTAAAAGCTGACACATCAAGGGATTCAGGGGATGTCCTCAGATGCCTGAGTTCACCCCTGCATATGAAGACAAATGAAGATGATGCAGCTGTCTTACAAGCAGATGAATCCTGTGACTTGGGGGATGGTTCTGTGTACTTCGTTCTCAGGTTTGGGTTGCATAGGCTGGAACCCAAATGGAGCACTCTGTGTGAAATTGCCTGCTTTGAAATGTACTGATTAAACAGGAGAAGGAAATAGAGGCCAAGTCTACATGGGGGATTTTTCCTGGGGTTGTCTCTGGGTTGTCCCTGTGCATCCAAATGATACACAGGGAATCCCGGGAGCAGGCAGGGACGACCCCTCCATTTTCCCAGGATAACCGAGACATCAGTTATCCTGAGTTTCCCCACAGTCCCGGGATGGTCCCAAGGACCACGGGCGGTGTGGGTGCCCGTCCCGGCTTCTTCCCTCCTCCCCACAAGTAGCAGGGGTCAGCAAGAAGAAGTTGGGCTGGGGAGGGGGGTCCAGGGGCATTGGGGGTTGTGGTGGGGAGCGGGGTCGGGGCTTTTTTTTTTTTACTTACATTTCCAGAGGAGCGCACTTGCGTTCCCAGCTCCTTTTCGTTTTTTAAAAAATGGAGGGCACGACGTCCCTCTTCCCTTCTGGGACATCACGCTTCCATTTAGAAGGTGGGGGACGATCCCCAAAGCAGGTATATCCAGGATCAGCCCCCCTCCTTCTACACCCTTAGGTGTAGAAAGGGCCAAAGACACAAATTCAGCTCGTGTGTTCAGTAAAATGTGTTCATGCAAATGTACAAGACAGACATGCTTCCAGGCAGTCATTTGGGAAGACTTTTCATGGGCAGGTATCTTCTGGAGTCTTTTTTTTTGTATAATTACAAAAAAGGCAGCAGAAGCTCCAGCGGAAGAGAATAACACCCCCCCCCCCCGGGAGGTGGGGGAGAGAGAAAATGG
This sequence comes from Anniella stebbinsi, assembly GCA_029215795.1. Taxonomy (NCBI): domain Eukaryota; kingdom Metazoa; phylum Chordata; class Lepidosauria; order Squamata; family Anniellidae; genus Anniella; species Anniella stebbinsi. Next base: position 14,227,883 of record JARDYH010000007.1, read on the forward strand.
GGCTGTTCACACAACATTCTAACCTACTCATGTTGTCTGAACCCAGGATATGTTCCACAGGGTGGCTTGTTTCGTGAGAGCACAGGGGAAATGTTGGCGATGACTGCCAGTTAACTTCCCGCTCCCCCTCCCAAATTCTCCATCAAGAAATAAGAACCTCATTGTTGACTGTTCCGAGGGTCTTCCAAAAAAGGACCTTGGCATCTTGGGAAGTGTGACAATCCCCCTCCCTGCTGCCTCCCATCAGCAGCTAAGCTTTCAGGGCACCTGCGGAGACAGAGAGCCTTGCTGTTGCTAAGCCCAGATTGCAGAAATAAAATAAAAATGCTCATGGAGGTATAGACCAGGATCCAAAGAACCACACAGCTAGCTAGCTCAGCATGCCCAAAGAGGTGTAGGACTTGAGTTACTTGAACAAACAGCCCTGGCTGCCACATGAAAAAACGCTTCTGAAACTGCATACCCTCCAGTATGTCGCTATTGAAATATGGCCACACTTAGAGTACTTCTCATCTGAAGCCAAAGATACTGCCTGGCTGGAACCGACCCTCCCTTTACATTAAACATTGCTGAAAGCACTACCAAAGGGGTAGTGAACTTCAAGCTGGAGTCCAAATCCTGCCCTCCTGGGGTCCCAACGTAGCCCGTCGGGTAGGGTGACCAGATAAAATCCAGGTCAGGGCTCATATAACTTTAACAGTTGTAGAGAAAACGGAATTTCAGCCAGTGTCATTTGTATGCAATTAGTACCTGGTGAAATTCCCTCTTCATCACAACAGTTAAAGTTGCAGGGGCCCTGCCTTCTTTTGTATATGGTCACTCTAGTATAGTGCATGCACCTTTAACTGTTGTGATGAAGAGGCAATATCACCAGGAACTAATTGAATACAAATGACACTGGCTGAAATTCCCTTTTCTCTACCTGACCTGGATTTTATCTAATCAGCCTACCTTCGGGATTCCATGGGAGGCCACGCTCCCTTTCCTGGCCCCACCCTCTGTTCTCCATCAATCAATCATTGGTGGTTTCCCGGCATTTCTGCAGTCCCCTCCCCACATTCTACAAGGCTGAAATGCCTCTGCTAAAACTTAGTTACTAGCGGTAAGAGCTTTGAGCTTACAATAATGCTGTGATTTGGGGAGGTATTTACGTCCCTACTCCTTTTGTCTTTGGCCCTGCCCCCTTTGCCTTTAGCTCCACCCACCCATGGAATGTGCCCCCTGAGAACTTCTCCAAAATGGAATTCGGTCCCCAGGGCTGAAAGAGTTCTGCACCCCTGCGCTACGCTTTTGTACGCAATATTCATTTACTCGGTCTGTCAATCACCCATTTAAAAAGCCAAGAGGGTGTTTCCTGTTTTAGTTGCAGATATTCTATAAAATCAACATGGCCTTGTACTGAAGCAGGAATTGCATTCAAGTGAACAACAGGGCTGGTGGAAGGGAGATGAGGCATTCCGTTCCCTCTCTGCACCCAGTAAAGAAACCAAGCGGGCTGCCAGAAACAGAAAGCCCTTTGAGCTACCTCCAGGGGGCTCTTCCAACACTTGGTAGCAGGGCCAGCCCTATCATTAGACAAAATGAAGCAGCTGCCTCAGGCAGCAGGTGCTGGGAGGAGGCAGCAAGATGTTGGAGGTGGGAACTGGGACATACAGCCTGCTCTGCACCCTCTAAATTAATCTGCAGCCTTCATGGAAGATACTGTCTCATCCTCAGTGTTGAAGACAGATCCATTTGCTTGTCCAGTTGGCTTTTTTATGTGAAGCGGGGGGGGGGGGCGCTTTCTTATCCTTTGCTTCAGGCAGCAAAGTGTCTTGGGCCATCCCTGCCTGGTAGGCTAGGAGATGTTGTTCTTGTCGTTCATGCAGGCCAGTGCCTTTTGTACGGGCTTATTTATAAGTCTCCTACAATGTACCAACAACAGTTCAAAATAGAACCTCAGCAGTTGCAGGCTGTGAAATGGGCAGGCTGTACACAGCATGTTGTCTGGGTGTTCATGAGCAGGTGTTTAAATAGGGTAAGCTATATATGAATCTAATAATCATCATAATACACTTACTGATATGCAACCACGTCCATTCTTCCAAGATTTCACAACTGAAAGATGACAATTCTAGAAACTCATACCAAGAACATTTTTATAAGTCATCCCGCAAAAGCAGGACTATATCTATATATCTATGAGAGCCAAGGTAGTGTAGTGGTTAGAGTGTTGGACTGGTTGTCTGGAGATCTGAGTTCTAGTCCCCACTCAGTCATGGAGCTCACTGGGTGACTTTGGGCCCAGTATCTGCCCACTGCTATTGTATGGGATTGTTGCCTTAGGGTGCCTATGGTGCCTTGAGAGGATGCTATTCCTAAAGTAGCCTAAACATAATTTGAAATAAAATAAAATTCCAGATCAACACCTGTGAAACTATTCTATCTTTCCCTCCTTAACTGATTTTGTGTGTGTGTGTGTGATTAAAAAAGGAATTAAGACAGAAACAATGAGAAAACCTGGGAGGGTTATAAATGGAAGACGACCCCTGAAAAATTTGGTGTTTGAGGCAGGGCAGTTGCACAGCCTGAACCCCATCTGGAAGCAACCTCCTTGTAATAGAAAACAAGCCGCAACAGAGCAAAGCTCAGACTAATGAAAACCAATAAGATCTCTATTACTTTCATCTCAGGAAGGATTTACTCTTTAATCATTGGAATTCAGGGCCTTCTTAATGAGACAGCTCATTCTATTCCGAGAATTACACAGTGTTGTGGCTTATTGACAATGAACTTAATAAGGCTGTTTATTGAAAAACATATATTACCAGGCAAGAATCAGACTGCAGGAGCAAGCTGCTTGTTTCCAAGGCAGAAATAACGTCATTAATGAAGGGGATTTTGTTTATCTATTTAAAAGATGTTGTATAAATGCCACAGGATTGTCACTCACTTGGAGGTGGGGGGAAACATGACCTCTTTTCTGCAGACAATGCATTTCCTGGGTTCCATCTTTTGGTCACTTTCTTGTGCAGGGGTGTTGAACTTCCAGCCTGTGGGCCAAATGTGGAGTGCCTAGGGTCCCAATTCAGCCTTCCAGCCTTCCCTAAATTAGGGTGACCAGATAAAATCCAGGTCAGGGCTCATGTAACTTTAACAGTTGTAGAGAAAAGGGAATTTCAGCCAGTGTCATTTGTATGCAATTAGTTCCTGGTGAAATTCCCTCTTCATCACAACAGTTAAAGTTGCAGGGGCCCTGCCTTCTTTTGTATATGGTCACTCTAGTATAGTGCATGCAACTTTAACAGTTGTGATGAAGAAGGAATTTCACCAAGACCTAATTGCATACAAATGACACTGGCTGAAATTCCCTTTTCTCTACAACTGTTAAAGTTATATGAGCCCTGACCTGGATTTTATCTGGTCACCCTACCCTAGATCAGTGGTCTTCAACTGGTCCAGACCTGAGGCCCACTTCGGGCTCCCAACCTGCAACATAGGTCCCACCTTCACAGCTGTCCAACATGGCGGCAACAGCTTTGCCGTAACCCATCTGGACTGATCTCGCGACCGACTTTTGGGTCTTGATCCACCAGTTGGAGACTACTGCCCTAGATGACCACGTCCCATCCAATTTCCCCCAACCACTTATTGTTGGGTGACCATATGAAAAGGAGGACAGGGCTCCTGTATCTTTAACAGCTGTATAGAGAAGGGAAATTGCATCAGGTGTCATTTGTATGCAAGCAGCACCTGGTGAAATTCCCTCTTCATCGCAACAGTTCAAGCTGCAGGAGCCCTGCCCTCATGACCAGATACAAAAGAGGGCAAAGCTCCTGTGCACCGTTAACTGTTGTGATGCGGAGGGAATTTTGCTAGGTGCTGCATGCATTCAAATGACACCTGCTAAAATTCGCTTTTCAATTCAACTGTGAAAGATTCAGGAGCCTGGTCCTCCTTTCCATGCGGTCACCCTCACATATTGTCTAGCGGTTTCCTTGCTTTTGTGCAACTTTCCCACCATGCTAAAAGGTTGAAATGCCTCCCCTAAGGCTTGGTTACTGGCAGTAAGAGCTTTAAGTTAAAATATGCTAATACTTTTGCCCCTGCCCACTTTGCCTTTAGCTCCGCCCACCACTGGAATGTGGCCCCTGAGAGCTTCTCCAATATGGAACCTGGCCTTTGGTTCTGCACCCATGCTCATTCCACACTTCGTCCAAAAGGTATTACCCCATCTGTCACATCCTCTGTGGTTCTAGGTATTCCTAGAGCCTGATTCGGATATTCCTCCTCCTGCAATGCCACCCCTATGAGGGATGCCAGTCCTGTGAAAGGGGACAGTTCTAGCCCTGCCCCCTATGTTGCATCCCCTACCAGCTTCCATGAACAGGAGGGGGAACATCTGAAATAGGGAGCCTGCTTCTGTATGTAGGCTTCCCACGCAATCTAGAACCCTGACCAGGCAGGGTTCTAGATCCTGCACCTATAGCGCAGGCTCCCTACTTCAGAAGTGCCCCCTCCAACACATGGAAGGCAGCAATGGAGACAGGATAAAGGGGGCAGGGGCAGCTCTTACAGCCCCATTCTCCTCCCTTCCTCCATTTATTCTTTGCCTGTTTGTTTCCTACCTCCATCTTCCTTTTTCAAACTTTCGACTGTAAGCCCCACTGGGCAGGGACTTCCCTCTTTGCTGTTACTCTGTAATGTGCCATTTGTACTGATAGCCCTATAAGTGAGTAAGTAAGTAAGTAAGCAAGTAAGTAAATAAAAGGCATTTCTCATTCTGCCTCTGCTGAGATCGATGAAAAAGAGAAATTCTGCAGAAAAGCAACTGTCAAACACAGGATTGTAACATGCCTTCATTTGCCTGCATTGAAGAGAAGAGAGGATGGATGTCAACAGCATGATTTGAAAAGCGATGTGGCCTCCTAGTGGCAGTAATAATTAATGCAACTAATGGTGTAATCCTACGGATGTATAGACAGAAAAAAAAAGCCCTGCAACTCCTAGCATTTCCCAGCTGGGCGTCTGTTTAAACATCCATAGGTAGGGCGATCATATGGAAAGGAGGACAGGGCTCTTGTATCTTTAACAGTTGTATAGAAAAGGGAATTTCAGCAGGTGTCATTTGTACGCATGCAGAGCCTAGTGAAAGTCCCTCTTCATAACAACAGTTAAAGCTGCAGGAGCTCTGCCCTCTTTTGTATTTGGCCATGCTAGGCAGGGCTCATGCAGCTTCATTGTGATGAGGAGGAAATTTCACCACGTGCTGCATGCATACAAATGACGCCTGCTAAAATTACCTTTTCAATACGACTGTTAAAGACACAGGAGCCCTGTTGTCCTTTTCATATGGTCACCCTATCCATAGGATTGTGCCCAGTAAGTCTTGTGGCACCTTAAAGACAAACACATTTATCCTTTATTTATAAACTTTCATGGACTGTCGTTCACTTTATCAGATACATGGAGTATTATGGGGAGTTTTCAGGTTTCTGCTCAGGACATGTGTTGGTGTTGGTGGGGAAAGAACTGTAAACAGTAAAGTCAGAAGGAAAGTAATGGCAGAATGTGACAGTCAACATTATTATAATGCCTTTAATGTCCTTCTGACCTCTCTAATTACAATCCCCCAATGCAATTTATATAAACTTGAAACTTTTTGATAATACTGTTAATAATGTAATTTGTCACTGTCACTATTTGCAGCATTGAATTTCCTTTTGGCCTCAGTGTTTACAATTTTCTCTCCCAGGCACTTATCCATCTCATCCCACCCCATATGTATAAAAACCTGAAACGCTCCATACCATGTCGTGCATCTGATGAAGTGTACTACAATTCACGAAAGCTTATGCCAGAATAAATGTGTTAATCTTTAAAATGCCACAAGACTCTTCGTGGTTTATTCGGGTTTACTCGGAAGCAAGACACACTGACATCTATGGGACTAACTGCTGTGTACAAGTGTTTAGTAACCTGCCGCTTACTATGCAAACGAATTTGGGATCGTAGCCCCGTTGAGCAAAATGGAGAAGGACAATGCAATCCTACTCGTGACTACTCAGGAGGGTGTCCCATTTAGTTCAATGGGATGTACCCCATCCCTAGCAAGTGTGCTCAGGATTGGAACCTGGGGGTGCAAATCCTCCGCGTGTGTACTCAGGAAATAATCCCCCTTGAGCTCAATGGGGCTTACCCTTAGGTAAGTGTGCAGCCTATCTACACTACTGCTTTAAAATGTTTATAACAGTTTTAAACCGGTTAATAACCGTTATTGACCGGTTTAAAACTGTTATAAACCTTTTAAAGCAGCAGTGTAGTCTGACTGCATCGTAGCAAAAACTCGTTTTAAGTCGCGCTATCTCCGCCTTCCTGCCTTCCTCAGGGGTAGAACCTTGGGACACCGCCCGTGTGTCTCAACGTTCCAGAAACTCCCCTTCCCGCTCGCCGATTGGCTCCGCGGCATCCGGAATCTCCTTCGTCGGACCAATCGCGTCTTCCCTGCGCATGACATAAAGGGAGGGAGGCTCGCCGCCCGGGAAGGTTTGAAATTTACAACGGAGGCTTGTCGACCGGTGCGCGGGCGGCTGGCTGGCTAGCGGGCTGCGATGGACGAGCCCACCGAAGAAGGCGGATCCGCGGGAACAGTGGTGGCCGAGCAGCAGCCCGGATCACCGCTGCCGGTGGAGACGGTGGCGGGAGAGGACAAGAGAGGGGCGGCGGCGGCGGCGGCGGCGGCGCCTGAGAACCGACCAGAGGAGACGGTGAAGGCCGCGGCGGTAGAAGAAAGGGACAAACAGGGCGATGAGCAGGAAATGCAGCCTTTGCAACCTGCGCCGGATGTTGCCAGCCCTGAGCCGCAGGAAATAGGAGAGGATGTTAAACTAGGCAAGTATTTATGCGTTCCTTCTTCTCTTCCCCCAGACCAGTGGTTTTGATACATTTCCAAACCGCCTTTCCTCTCGAGGAGCCCAGGAGGGTGTGTGCGTGGGTTATTTTCCTGCACCCTATAATATATCTATATCTATATCTATCTCCTCACGACAACCCTGCAGGCTAGGCTAGGCTGAGAGATTAGAATTAGTTTAAGGTCGTTCAGTGGGCGTGGTGGCTGAGTGGGGATTGGAACCGGACAGAGTCGGTCCTGTTTTGGTGCTCTGTTAATCACATCGCACTGGTTCCCAGTGCTGTCCTTTTTTAGGGTGACCAGATGAAAAGGAGGGCAAGGCTGCTGTAACTTGAACAGTTGGGTTGAAATGGGAATTTCAGCAGGTGTCATTTGTATGCATGCAACACCTGGTGAAATTCCCTGTTTATCACAAAAAGCTGCAGGAGCCCTGTCCTCCTTTTTATGTGGTCACCCTACTTGGGGATTTTATGATAGGGCTGTTAGCCTGGATTCAAACCTGCAGAGTTCATGCCATCTGTGTCCTAGAATCTATTTCAACTCTGTATCAATTTGGAATAAGTTACATTTCCTGTGTCTGTGCTAACAAGGACATGCAGGGTTGCAACCTTGCCTTCCAACGGAAGATCTGGAGGCCGGGGCTAAAATTGCACTGAAAACTTTTCTAACTACCTGGACTATGCTTGCTGTGGAGGAAAAGGCTTCCTTTTTTCCATGGCTAGCACAGGAACAAAGCAGGCTGGTAGAGGAGGGATGGAGTGATCCGTGCCTCCCCTACCTGCTTGTTTACTCGCCTGGATAGAATGCCTGGTCATCTATGGTGATCAGGTGAATTGTTAAATACAGGGCTGACCAGTGTAGGATCGCAGTACTTGAAGTTCTGCTTCCTGACGAGTCTGCCTGGATCTTGAGATCATCATTGCAGACCCTGCCTTCTGCGGTAAGGGATGTGGCTACTAGGGCAGGACCTTCTCAGCAGTGGCCCCTCAGTTGTGGATCATCTTCCCCTTGTCAGTTTGCCTAACTCCCAGTCTATTGTTGTTTTGGCAGTAGGCGGCACTGGTTCTATCTATAACAGTTTTGATGATTCCTACCTTGAAATTATCACATGCCGCTGATTTATTATTGTGCTACTTCGTTAGTTACATTTTAGTGTTTTTAATGATGTTGGAAGCTGCCTCCCATCATGTTGCGATAGAGAGCATTTCTTCGAAAGATGTTGCCACTAACTTATTTATTAAAATGCTTGAACACCATGGGATGTAAGCATTTTAATAATTTAGTGGGGGACACATTTTGGAGAAATGCTTATAATTGGAACATGATGTGTTGTTGGTATTATTAATAATATTTTTTGCTTCCTAACATTATCCTGGTACACAGTTGTTAGCTGTGTGTGTGCCTATGTGTGTTGCTCTTCAGTGCCCATAGCCAATGTCTTTCTAGGCAGCCAAAAGCTTCCCCCACCACAGTAGAGAATATTTGGAGAAAATTCTGTGAAAGGGTCTTTTTTTTCTGGGTGTTTATGTGGGAGAAAAACTTGAGCATTTTGTTCTCCTTTCCTGAGACAACTTGGCTCATCTCCAGCTGAAGCTGACTAGTGTGCCGGCCATATGCTGTAGTGAACTGCAAAAACGTAAGTAGCAATTAGCTGTTTGGGACGAGGGAGGCTTTGTACGAGACAAGTCAAACAGTTTCATCTGATGTCCTCTCCGTCCAAGAATTAATCCATCAAGGCAGGGTGAACTTAATCAAAATAATTGGATGGGTGACTTTTCTCTTTGATCTAAGATGAAGATGATGAAAGTGAGGGCAGTGAATATGGCAGCTGCAGCGATTATGGAAGTCGGGGGAAGCCAGGGACTGCCTTACAGAGGCTCATCCCGGAAGGGAGCCTGCTCTTCTCGGCCACTTTCCAGACGAACAATCTCCTGTTTTATGAGCGATTCAAAGCCTACCAGGACTACATGTTGGGTGAGTGACCCCTGGTCTTCTAAGGCTTCAATCTTGATATCGGTATCATTCCAGATTAATCTATCATTCATGTCAGCCTTACCTAACCGCTCACCCTTTAGACGCAAGTTCCCATCATCCCCAGCTAACATGCTGGCTGGGGGTGATGGGAGCTGTAGTCCAACACATCTGAGGACAGGAGGTTGGGGAAGGCTGATTGACGTATTTGTTCATGAATTTATACCCTGCCCTTTTAGGGTGAGATTCCACACAAGGCAGGCTGACAGAATAACTCACATGGGTCTTCTTATGTTCATATGTTCAGATCTATCTTCTGCCCACCCCTGGCCTAGATGATGTGCAATCAGCGTATGCTCTCTCCCCCATCTCCCCAAATTTGGTTTCTAGCTGACTGTAAAGCCTCAGAGGTGAAAGAATTCACAGCGGAGTACTTGGAGAAGGTCCTTGAACCATCAGGGTGGCAGGCCATCTGGCGTACCAACGTGTTCGAGGTGCTGGTGGAGGTAAATGCCATTCCATTGTTTAGGTCAGGCCTGGGGCACTTATGGCTTTCCAGATGTTTTGGCCTTCATCTACAATTAGCCATTCAGTTTGCTATTCCTGAACTGCTTCTGCTCCTAGCTTAAAACGATCCATGTTGTAATGTGCTGTGCTTGTGGCATAGATTTGGCACAGAGCAGGTGGACCTAAAACGTAACCTTCATGTGCCACAAAGGCTTTCCTCAGAGGCAGTAGGCAAGCTGTCCAAGTCACCCACTAAGACTTTCTGGCCTGGCTTGTCTCTACCAAGGCCTTGGTTCGTGCCCTGGGAACCGGGCCTCCCCAACTCTAACCCTAACCTGAAGCTTGACCCTGACTCTCATGTGCCATGGAGACTTCCCTCTAGCCACTGAAAAACAGTAGGCAAGCAGTCCTGGTGGCCCACTCATTCTGTCTGGCCCTGCTAAGTTGTCCCACTGAGACTTCCCTCCAGCCACTCAAAGAGAGTAGACAAGTTGTCCTGGTGGCCCACGAAGCCTGTCTGGGCCTGCTAGGCTCTACTGAGGCCCCGGCTGCTGCCCAGGAAGCCGTGCCTCCCCACCCCTAATACTGAATATCCTAATTCAGAAAAAAAGCCGAAGGGGGCTGAAACCAGGGGGACGTTGTGAATATGTGACATTGCAACTGCTGCTAGCATGGCTTAACAGCAAAGTCATGTTGACTGGCCTTTGTTGGGTGATAGATTTCATGGCGGTGAGTGTTGTGGGTCACCTGCCTTGTTCTTAAATTGAAAAGGGGGTAGTGTGGTCCCACACACATTTCACTCCAATCCGGCGCTGTCTTTGAAATAATTGCTGCCATGTGGCCAGCAAGACATGAGATTATTTATTATGTTTTTATGCCCCCTAATAGCTTGAGCTGTATGGGCGGTTCAGAACAATTCGTACTATAAAATGCAAGATGATGCAATCCAAAATAAAAGTTTAAAAACTACAATATAAAATAATAACTGAATAGAAGCTAGCAACAGTGCAAAGATTTAAAATCCAATACCACATATAAAACAGACCCCGAAAAACTAAAAGGCCTGGGGAAATAAAAAAGGTCTTCACCTGGCACTGGAAAGGGCACAACATTTGCACTAGAGTTGTACCATCGGGCATGTTGATTTTGCGGCCTCGTAGCTGTCACTGTGGCCCCAAGATGGTGCCATGCATCATTTTATTGGGGGTAAGTGGTTCTACCCCACATATTTATTTCGTTATTTATTGCATGCCTATGCTGTCTGATAGCTGAAGCTCTCTGACCAGTTTTCAACAATGGAAACCACAAACCACATCATAACATACAAGATAAAATGGAAAGGTTTCAAACCACAGCAGAAAAGTACAAACTGAAATGAAACCTAGCGGCAATGCAGGGATTCGAAATGCAAGAATAGATTGGAAACAGCGGAGTCTTTATTCATGTATTTGGGTTTATTTGAGAATGCAAAGAGGGTGTTAAATGGAAGAGATAAAAACAATGCACAGCTTCTTATCTATCTCTGTGTAATACGTCAGGTTGTCGATTTGGACTGCTCCACCCTGAAAGCTGTCGTGCGCCTCTGTGAGCCATTCCTGTGTGAGACCCAAGAGAGAGCTTTCACCCTGGAGCGCATGCAAGAGCTGCTGGAGCTGAAGGGACACCGGCTGCCACTGCTGGAGCTGTGGGTCGTCTTTGACGAAACGGGGGAGTTTGACCAGACGGTGCTTGCTATTGAGCATGTCAGGTAGATCTGGGGCGGGCGGGAGGTGGATCAGATCTAGAACGCTTTATGGGTCTGATATTTGGGGGTTTGACAACACCATCATTAATGCCCTGGAAACTGCAGAACAATTTCTTACGAAAACTCTACTCTCTCCCACCTGGAACCCCGGCAGCTTTTTTGCGTACAGGATCTAGATGGCCATCAGTTAGGACAAGAATAGAGTGTGCTCGGTGAAAGTATTTTCAACGAATCGCCACCTTGCTAAACGAATGCCTTCCAGCTACGTGTTACTAGGAAATGAACAAAAAATATTATTGGATGGCGATATTCCAAAAGCTCCTACATAGCTTTTATTTTCCTGAGCTGAAGCATGTCCTTGATATGGATAAGAAGCAACTAAGGGATTGACAATAATGATAATAATAATGATAATAATAATATATTTATTTCTTACCCTCCTCTACCTCTGGATCGAGGTGGGGAACAACATTAAATACAAATATAAAATACATAAAACTGATTAAAAACATATAAAACTAATACATTATTAAAATAACAATAAAACTCTTAAAATTCAACTAGATAGGCCTGCCAGATAGGCCTGCTGGATAGATTCTAGGAGGGATCTGCAACTAATTAAAAACTCTATATTCTCCCGGTGGTTCCCTGATTTGGAAACGGAACCCTTCAGAGCCACCTATTTGTCCAAACTGAGGCCTCTTTCCCTAAGAAATGCTTTTATTGAACTCAGAGTCCAAGTTGCCAACTGCAGTTCTGGATGTACACTATCACAAGGTGCCATTTGAATGCAGATTATGTATCTGTGGCCAACATCAAGTGGAAGACATTGTTCACTACATGTTAATTTGCCCTCTGTGTAGGGACCCGAGAGAGAGATTCCCGAAACCCTTGTTAACACATGGATGTAGGAATGCCCTTGCAGAAACAGTGCATTTTCTTTTGAGTGATACCAACAGTTACGTGACACATAAAAGGGCAGCAAAACAGATTAGGAAGAGAGAACTAGACAAAATTACCATGAACTGCCATGGAGATTCAGACTGCTAAGTGAAAGCTGAGCTATAGTTATGGCAAATTCTAAGTTATCTGTATCATTTTCTACTGTTCGAAATATCTGTTTTATTGTATATATCTATAAATATTTTCTTTTGATGTATTTGTCATGGCCTTTGGTTAGTACTATAAACTTTGAATTGACGAATATGGAGGAGCATGTTAAAGGGATGAAAAGGGTTCTATCACGGGATGAGAATATACGAAAACTGGCACAGCGAAAGCTGCGCTGAGATGGAAATAGACAATGGTTTAAGATTATTATTATTATTATTATTATTAATTACATTTAGATACCGCCCCATAGCCGAAGCTCTCTGGGCGGTTTACACAAATTAAAAGATTGAACATTAAAAGTCAATATACAAAATTTAAAAACATAAAACATAAAACAGCACCCAACGGTTTCATGTAGATGTTGAACAGCATGGGGGACAAGACTGACCCCTGCGGAACCCCATACTGGAGGATCCACGGGGCCGAGGAATGTCCCCCACGCACAACCTTCTGGAGCCGACCTGTCAAGTAGGAGCGGAACTACTGCAATGCAGTGCCTCCCACTCCCAACTCAACCAGTCGTGCCAGAAGGATACCATGGTTGATGGTATCGAAAGCCGCTGAGAGATCAAGGAGAATCAACAGAATCACACTCCCCCTGTCCCTCTCCCAACATAGGTCATCATACAGGGCGACCAACGCTGTTTCTGTGCCAAAACCAGGCCTGAAACCCGACTGAAATGGATCCAGATAATCAGTCTCATCCAAGAGTGTCTGGAGCTCGCCAGCAACCACCCGCTCAAGGACCCTGTATTCATTCTTGTATTGTGAACCATGTCCTCTGTTTCCAGGTTCTGAATTAGCCACTTAATTTGAGCTTCTTCTTTTTTTTTTTTTTGGAAGGTTTTTCTACAAACACATTTGGCGGAGCTGGGATGAAGAGGACGATGATGACTTTGATTACTTTGTCAGATGTGTTGAACCTCGTCTCAGATTGTAAGTGCCCCTTACAGATATTTCTGAGCCCTGGAGTTGGCTGTTCCTGAACTGCTTCTGCTGCTGGCTTCAAGTGATCTGTGTTGTATTGTGCTATACTTACGGTGTAGATTTGGCGCAGAGCAGATGTGCTGCCTCGGAATGTCCAGAATGTCCAGCTGCTCCAGCAACAAAGCAATTTGCAGTCCAGCTCCTTTGAGGGAAGGGGAAGTTGACAGTTTGGCTGTGTTTAAAAGTCTCATTCAGGGGCAGGCTGAGTACTGGGAAGAGCCCCAGGAGGTAGAGGGAGCTGTAAGACATGGAGACCTAGGCAAGGAGCTTGAAGAAAGGATGCAGAGTAGGCACTTTGATATCTTAAGAAAAAGGAACTGAATGAAGTATAGGCGGAGAATGAATCTTGTGGAGATGGGGGAACTCAGTCTAGAAGTGAATTGGACAGTGGGCTTTGAAGAAAACGTCACAGGTTTTAAGACCTCCTTCCCCAACCTGGTGTCCTCCAGATGTTTTGGACCCTCTCTCATCATCATTTCTGATCCTTGGCCATGGTGAGTGGGGCTGCTGGGGGTTGGAGTCCAAAACATCTGGAGAGCACCAGGTTAATCCAGGTTAAATTGAGGGGGTCTGTGTGCTACTGCAGTAGGGAAAGAAAGTGGGGTGCAGAGGAGGTTGGTCAAGAGATGGGGTAGTGACAGGAAGCAGGACAAAGGAGCCAGTTGCCTGAAAAGACCGATCAGTAGTGGAGCCGTGGAGTAGAAGGAAGAGGGGCCCGGGGACAAAGCAGGACTAAAGCAAAGCCATAAATAGGGCAGGGAGTCTGTCATGGATCAGAAGGCAGGAGGTGGACAGGAGAGAGAGTTGAGGAGAACACAGGATTATTAGTCTAGACTGGGGATGGGGAACCTCCGGCCCGTGGGCCAAATTTGGTCTGTCAGGTCCGTGGGGCCTCGGTTGAGGCCCCTGCCTTCTGAAGAGCAGCAGGGATTCCTTTGCATGCCATTCACCCTCCCTGATAGGAGAATTCTGTAGCATTTTTACCTGGCAATCCTACAGGGAATCGGTGCCAAGAAGTCATGTGTGGAGATGGGGCTGAACCTCACACCTTGATTTAAACCACTCCTTTCTAAACCCATAAGAAGAGCCATGCTGGATCAAGCCAAAGGCCTATGTAGTCCAAAGTTCTGTTCCTGTAGCGGCTGACCAGATACCCACTGGACGCCCACATGCAGGACATGAGTGCGAAAGCATCCTCCTGCTCATGCATCTCAGCAACTGGCATACAGAGGCATACCGCCTCTGATGCTGGAGGTAATAGCCAGTGTGGCATAGTGGCTAGAATGTTGGAGTGGGACTCAGGAGACCCAGGTTTTAGCCCCCACTCTGCCATGAAGCTCACCGGATGACTTTGGGCCAGTCACTGACTCTCAGCCTAACCAACCTCACAGGGTTGTTGTGAGGATAAAAATATGGAACGGAAGAGGATTATGTACGACATCCTGCTTTCCTTGCAGGGAAAAAGGTGGGATATGAATAAAATAAATAAAACCATAAATTATGACCACTTGCCACCGATAGTTGCATCCTCCGTTCTTTGGCTTCTAGGTTACTTGACAGAATAGGATGGTTTTTTTAAAGTTATATTACTCGTTTCTATTCCATAAACTTCACAGGAGAAAACAAGTTTTAGGAGGAGAGTGTGGTTTATTGTTAATTCTGTCCCCTGCAGGGCATTGACTTACCTCTAGATGGCAATACGAAACTGACGTAGGATTTTGTAGGGCGGAAGCATTTTCAATTTGAGGAATTCTAGCTTAGTCAAAATACACCCAGATGCTTGGAGTCTCCCTCTGGCCCAGAAATATACGTCTCCGTGGAATAAAGCAGGATTTGTCCACCCAGTTTTGCCAAGCTCATCTCAAGAGTCCTCGCTTGCTTTTTGCCTTGGAGAGTTGTAGCCAAACTCTCTGCTCCTACGTGGCTATGCGCGTTTGTCTAGATGCCAGGTTCCCTCTTTTTTCCCACTGCATTTTAATATTTTTAAGTCGTGCTACAGTGCTCCTATTCTGGGAATTCATCAGAAGAGCTTTGCTGGATCAGACCCCAAATTAGGGGTGTTGGACCTCTTTCAGGCCAAGGGGATGGATTCCATCTTGGAGAAGGTCTTGGGGGGGCACATTCCAGTGGCGGGTGGGGCCAATGGCAAAAGGGGAGTGCCCAAAATACCAGCCTATTTTCACTTCAAGCTCTTACTGCCAGCAACTAAGCTTTTGGAGAGGCACTTTGACCTTTTAGAATGGGGGAGAAACTCCCCCAGAGCCAGGAAACCACTCAACGATTGGCATTTCAAAGAAAGGGGGCGTGGCTATTTAAGACAGTGACCAGGTTTGCATGATCACTGCAGCCCGCCGTGGCTTATCTATTCAAGCCAAGGTGGGCTGCGGTATTCATGCAAACCCAGGCACTTCCTTAAAGCAGTTTAAAGGGGGATTAGACGAAGTCAAATTGGTGGTTTTATTATTGTATGCTGTTGATTGTTTTTCTGCCTGTAAGTTGTTTAACCCTTGCATAAACCAACCTCACTGGGTTCACACAAGACAATAAGTCACGGCGACTGCCTGCTATGGCTGGAATTTTCTAAAGGGGAGTTAGCAATAGTTAAGCCACAGTAGACAGTTGTAATCATCTTGTGGCAGCGGATAGCATGATTGAATTATTCAACATGTGAAGTCCCCCCCCCCCCCCATTTGTCCTGAATTTGCTGCCAATCATTTTAACTGGATGAACTCGAGTTCCAAGGGGGAAGCTGGGGGTGGGGAATTATTTCTCGCTCAGAATTCTGCAGTTGGGATCAATGGTGGTAAGTTACTGAATTCCTGCATTTTTTCTTAACTCCAGCTTCCTTCATACAGACCTATTCCTATTTAGCCCTCCTACTAACAACCTCCTAATCCTTAATTCCAGGTACTATGACATCCTTGAAGACCGGGTCCCTTCTGCTCTTGTGGCGGACTACCACAGCCGCCTTTCCCAGTGTGAGGAGCTCTACCGCATGTTCCTAGACCTCAGGAACAGTATCTCGGGCAGCGATTCGGACTCCGAAGCCGAAAACGTCTCCGTGGTGGAAGGGATGAAACTCTACGAAAGGATAGACCACCTGAAACAAAAGTTGAAGATTATTGAAAATCCTCTATTGAGGTAAGGCACATTTGTATTTTTTTTTTTTTTTGCATTTAAAAATATGATGAGCCTATGGGGGTAGAACTGTGAAGGCCTGGGAACCCCTTCTCCCCCCCCCCCCCCAAACAGGGAGGAAAACCCAGAAGAATCTGGATACCCTAGGAAATTTTGGGAAATTGGGGAAAAATTCTCCAGTTCTCCCCACCCTCCCACTGCATTCATATCTCTAGGTGAGGGTTTAGTTGGGGAGTCTTCCACTTGGGATCTGAAAGACTTTTTCCCAGTAGTGCTGGCTTCAGGTTCTTGGGAAAGACGCCCTCAATGCCGCCCCTTCCTCGGCGAATTTACCTCCTCACCACCAATGGCACCAGCTGCTCTTGCTTCTCATCTTCTTCCTTATCACTGCTACTGCTTGCTGGCTTGGCAGGCCGAGAGTCAGTGAGCAGGTAGGCAGGGTCTCCTGGTGCTCCTCTTTCTCACCACCTCCGCTGTCCGGGTCAGATTGAGAGGCAGGTGAACAAGCAGGTTGCAATGATGAAGAAGAGGAGTAACTCCGGGGAGGGTCTGTTCTCAGTGGACCCCTGATGGGGTGTGGCCCCTCATCAAGTGCCCAAACATGCCTACCTTTGGCGCGTGCCCTATTTTTCCAGCTTAACCCATGTGCTCACCTGGATGGCCTTGCTGAGCCTAGGGGTCACAACGGATGAAGACATGAAATGTTTGATTGCATTCAATATGCTTTCCCCCCCGCCAGAGCATAGCAAGGATTTTTAAAAACTCTTTCACCCAACACCATGTTCTTAATGAACCTCCCCTACCGAAACTGTGGTCCCCCCACAACCTGCTCTAATGGCAGCTTCCTTCCTGGAGGACTTAGCAAGTTTAGGGGGGGCATTTGTTGGAGAAATAGTGTGGAGACTGAAGGTTTAACCCCACTTCCCTACACACCAAGGTCCCACTCCTGGTCAGAGTCCCCCCGTGACAGCTAACTTTATAGGGGGGCAGATACGTTAAATGCAGTCTTCTCCAAGGTAGACTTCATAGGCGGATGTTACTTGGGGGGCGGGGGAGGAGGAGGCCAAAACAGATATTACCCTAAATCAGTCTTCCCCAGAACTGGGGACCTCTATATGTGTTGGACCGCAACTCCCATAATTCCTAGCCAGCATGGCTGTTGGCTGTGAATTATGGGAGTTGCAGTTCAAAACATCTGGGTTTAGTGTATCATCTGTTTTGCCCTACCCCCACCCTGCTCCCCCCCGTGTAATGTCCATCTAGGCATTCTACTTACCCAAGGTCGAGGGGAAACTCCTTTGACACTGCTGCTCTTTTTGAAGGTACGTGTTTGGTTACCAGAAACGTGCTGGCCTCCAAGCAAAGGGCATCCGTCCATCCAGTACCACCATTACTCACGTTGTGTCTTCCACCTTGATGTCCAGCCTCTTGCAGTGTCTAATCAGGGACAAGCTTTCGCCAGAGTCTTGTAATGAAGAAACTGAAATCCAGGTACAGTAGTTGCATTTATTTATTTTTTGCAGCCGCTGTTTTCTATCTGAAAATATTTCCATCCATGAAAGCATTTTCTCCCCTTTCTCTCTGGGTATGTGGGATTCTGAAACAGCGAACATGTTCTAAGGCAGCTATAAAGAAGTCGGCTCCAAAATCTTTAGGAACAAATAGAAATTTGCTCAAATCGAACAGGGAATAGTTGTGCAAATTTCTCATACGATTGCTCCTCGATTGGCGCAATTTTCCCATTTGCGCAGAGCGGGTGGCAATCGCAAATGCGAATCAGCCACGAATTGAGCGGCGAGCTGATGTTCGGAGAATCTTGGCCATCCCGACCATTATTCGTTCATCCATCCCTGGTTTTCCATATAATATGTGTGCCCTAAAACCATGAAGTCCTGAAAGGGATAGAGAATGGGGAAAGCATTCTTCCTCTTCCTCCCACTCAGGCTCTGCTGGTTGTTTTTATAGCATCTGCGTTCCTCTCCCCAGTTCCACCGTGATCCACAGTCTGCTGTGAACGCTTGCTATGAAGGGGATAGAGTCATAGTATGCCCTGGTCACTATACTGTTGAGGGCATGTTGTGCATTGCAGACTCCATTGAATTAGAAGGTAAGAGCTTCTCTTCGTAAAATGACTTAATGTATTTTCCCTTCTTGCTAAAAATCAGGCGGGGTTCATGTGTGGGGCCTTTCAGATGTTGTTGTTGAACTACATCTCCTATCATCCTTGTCTATGCTTACTGTGGCTGATGGGTGTTGGAAGCCTTACTTTAAAAAGTTGTGCCCTTTTTAATGGATAAAGGGGAATATTGGTGTCTCACTTGTAATTAAGCCAGGGGGAGAGAGTTGGGGGAGGTGGGGGAGAGGCAGAGCAGAACTCTTCTACTGAATGGGCTGCGCTGACTGCCCCCACCCAGAAATCATATTTTAATTTTAACTCTTTGGGCAGTATCCAACTGTGTCAATTCACCGGTGCAAAAAGTAGATTCTGAACCATGCGCAAGAGGAGTATCCGCCTAAAAGTTACATTTGCGCAGGTGCGGTTGCGCAAGTATCCTGCTTTAGTGCTTGTGCAATGGAAATATTCAGTGGAACTCTGCTAGCTCTCTTTGAATTTGCGGAATGACATTGTTGGGTACTGCCCATATTATGTATCATTAATTACAAATTGAAACTGTGTTCAAGTCCCCCCTCGCCCCGTATCTGTTGGGGGGCTCTGTTGTGTTGTACCATTGTTAATTTTTAAAATAGCAAGTCCTTTTTGTAATAATGGAATTGTTGTACTTCATGAAGGGTGCATGGAGATTTGGAACAAAGAGCGGGATGCAAACCTTTATAAATATTTAGGGCTGTGAATATCCTTTGCTAAAGGACTAATTAAAAAAACCCTCTGTGCTAAACCCCCACAATTTTCCTTTCCTCTTACTCTTTTATTCTGCTGTTGTGTTTTTGTGGGTTGCTGTCTGATTTTATTTCTGAGGCTTTAGCAATAAAGAAGGTGGTGTTGATACATTTAGGAACAAAGAAATAAATATCTGGCTGAAACAGAGCACAAGTCCATGTAAGTGAAATGGATGCACATTCTTCCCCTGTTTACTCTCTTCCCATTTGTCTACTATGTGAAATATTTGACTGCAGGCTCCTCGGGGCAGGCATTTGAACTGTTGTGTATGGGCTCCAGAGCAGGGGTGGGTAAAAAGTAGATCTCCAGATGTTTTGAATTTCAACTCCCAGAAGCTAGCAGGGTATCCTGGTAGTTGAAGTCCAAAACATCTAGAAGTCTTACCTTCCGACCACTTTTTCTCTAGAGGGCACAGATTGTTGTCTGTGTATAAACACACACACACACACACACACACACACACAGAACCATTGGGAACCACGCAGACCAGTGAAGCCTCTTATTACCAGGAGAACATGTCCAAAGTCCTCTGTGTTCCGATTTTTCACAAACAACGGCTGGGCTTTTTTTTTTTTTTTTGAAGCTTATTTTCCTGGTCAGCAGCTGAGTAACATGAGAGAGGTGCATAAAATTATGCATGGTGTGGAGAAAGTGCTTAAGCAGGAGTTTTTCTCCTTTTCTTATAATGTTAGAATCCGGGGTCATCCAAGAGAGCTGAACATTGTGAAATTCAGGGCAGATGAAAGGAAGGGTTCCTTCACACAGCACATAGTTAAACTGTGGAATCCGCTACCGCAAGAAGCGGTGATGGAACCAACATAGGATGCAATCCTATGCATGCTTAGAGGGGCGGGGGGGAAGTCCTTCAACTCCCAGCATCCCTATGGCCATCTATGCTGGATGGGGCATGCTGGGAATTGTCGGACTTTTTTTCTGTCTAAACATAGATAGGATTGTGCCTTAGCTGTCTTTAAAAGGAGATTAGACAAATTCATGGAGGAGAATTCATGGAGGAGAAAGAAAGCTATCAGTGGTTCCTAGTCTTGATGGATGTACGCTATCTCTGTGCTACATGAGCATGAGGGTGCTATTGCACTCATGTCTTGTTGTGGGCTTCCCATAGGCATCTAGTTGGCCGACATAGGAACAGACCACTGGGCTGGATAGGCCGGCATGGCTCTTCTCGTGTTCTTACCTAGGGAAACGCCCCCAAAGTGAAATGCTCCTGTCTTCTCTTGGGAAGCCCTCCAGAACTCCTCTTGATTGCCACCATGCAACTCTCCTGGTAACAGCTTCCACTGTTGGCAACCTTCAGCCCGTGAAGTTTGCCGAAAGAACAGCGGAAGCTGCTGTATATGGAATCAGACCATGGGTCAATCAGCACTAATGGCAGAAGCTCTCCAGGGTTTCTGGCAGGACTTTTTTGAACCTGGGACCTTCCTCATGCAAAACATGTGCTCTACCACTGAGCTGAGACTCTTCCCTATTTCAGGTCCGCCATGCAGCTGTTAATAAAATAGGCTGCAGGGCCATTGCCGTGTTCTGGAGGCGGCTTGGGCTGCGGTCTCGATCTCTATCTCGTCAAAACTTCTTAATGGAAACAGAGCCGAGGGTTTAATTTCCTGCTGTTTTCGGCTCTTATTCCCCCCTCCCTTGTCCGTCATTCTTTTTTTTATTTATTTTTGTGTTGATGGGTTTTTTTTCTTCCCATCTCTCGTGTCTTTGATTTATACCCACATCCGTGACAGTGTGCAATGCCCCTGCAGGATAGAGGGTTTCAATAAATGTTATCAGGGGGAATGAGAATAAGATAGTTTGGGCACGCAGGGCGGTATTTATGACAAATCGCATCCCATCAGAGGGGTCAGGCGAATGTTAGCAAGCAAATTAAAGCATACTAGAGCAGGCAGAGCCACCAGCTTTTAAGGAACAAAAGCCTACTTTGGATTTATTCACGGAGTCGACTCGGTGATTGAAGAAGCGCCAGGAAGTCTTATTACTTTTCGTTAGAAGGATTTTAAAAAAATTTCCTTTCCTCTTTTTGAAAACTGCGGAAGCTGATGGAAATGAAAGGATTCGGTGACACTGTAATGGCGTGGGGTTATTAATGATGTTGGATGAGTGTTAACGATGTGCGTATGGGGGGGAAGAGACCAAGTTGAGCTATTGTATATTGGCGCGGAGCACTCAAGGTCAAGCAGAAGAGATTATTTCCTGGCCGATTAACACCAAAGAAAAATAAGAAATCAGGAAAGGACTGCAACGTTTAAGCAAGAGATCAGTCCCTATACTGTTAAAATAATTCATGAAACAAAGCTAAAACTTAGCAATAAAAGCTGCAAACATAGGTGAACTGGTGTACGCGGTACTAGCTTGGATATTCTTTGAATCCATGCTGAAACAGTCATTTGCTAAGCCGTAAATCTGCTACTGAAGAAGACTGTCCAGTTGAATTGCATTTGGCAAACAATGATATTCGCTTTAATAGATTGCCCTTGTAACCTGTGACTGAAAATTTGTAATAGGGTTATGATATGGTTTAGCTGTCCTTCGACATGTTAAAGTTCGTTCACTTTTGGGGTTCGTTTTCCCATTTGCTTATGTTTGTACATTTTTGTTCTGAAGTTTTAGCTATGATTTATGAGTTCTTTTAACAGTATAGTACTGATCTGTTGGCATGGATCAGTACTTTTCCAATTTTCCGAATTGGAGCAAATTCGCACATTTGCGAATCCCCCCAAAGTGTGCATTTCCATGCTTTAGCCTATGGGAGAAATGTGCATTTTTGGCCTGTTTTTTATTTTTTTTTATTTTTACTATGTATTTTCCTACAACTATTTACATAAAATTTTGGAAAGTTAAGAAGAAACGTTTCCAGCAAGTCCATGGAATCCATTCAGCTTGGAAAAAACCAATCTGCTGAGGAATCTTCGGGTTGGACTCATAGAAACCTGAACTCATTTGATTCCATTGCGGATTTCTCTGACATCCTTAATGAGCCATGGCTATCTGGGGAACCGTGGGTGGGCCGGGTTTGGCTTCCTGCTGTGCCAGATTTGGCCTTCGGGGCTCAGGTTATGCACCCCTGGTGTGCAGGGTTGTTCGTCGAAAGAAGGATGAGTGTAAATCCTCACTTGATTTGCTTCTCACTCTTTCTGCCTGCCTGAAAGCTCTCTTAGTACACTTCCTTTTGGTTTCCTGTTACTTGGCTGGTGTTTATCAAGCACCTTCTTGTTGGATTTGCCTTTTGAACAAGAGTTTGTGGACTCCTCTCTCGAATCTTTTTTTAAACATTCCAGAAAGATCTTGTGGCTCTCATAGTATCTGTATGATCGCTCGCTTTATTGTTATTCTTGCTAGCGACAAGCCATAAAAGCTTTACATGCTCGTAAATTTCTCTGAGTGGTTTCAGGTAAACAACTCTGGATAGCTTAGTTAACTCGACATTATAGTTTTTTTTTTTTTTAAAAAAATAGTGGGTAGGGAGGGTTTACCTAAATGCCTTAGAGCTAGGCAGTGTAAACCAGAAGCTAAATAAGCATATGGCCATGTAGGAATAAAAGCGCCTCCTAAGGGGTTCATTTAACTTCTGAGCTGTAGTAACCTACCAAGATACTTATACTTTCTTTCTGTAACTTTCTCCAAAGGCTATGGTCTGCCAGATGACATTGTGATAGAAAAACGAGGGAAGGCAGATGCCTTTGTCGAGTGTACGGGAGCGGACGTGAAAATCTCCAGCCTGAAGCTCATTCAGCATGATGCGGTAGAAGGCGTATTGAGTAAGTTCCTTGAGCTAAGCATCTAACCTCCCGAGTGGAAGGGTGGCCTGCCCCAGCAATGGGTGTTTTTAATTTGCTTTATCCATTGCTACATTTATATCCTGCTTTTTTTCCTCTTGCAAGGAACCTAAGCTGGCTTATACGAGCCCCCTCCTCTCCATTTTGTCCACACAACAGCCCTGTAAGTTAGGTTAGGCTGAGAGTCGATGCCTGGCCCTATCACCCAGTGAGCTTCATGACTGACCAGGGATTAGAAACCAGGTCTCCTGAGTCCCAGTCAAACGCTCCAACCACTACACCACACTGGCTCTCTTGGATTTTCCAAGATGTTCTAATGTGCCTGATCAGAAAAAACTTCCTCCACTAACTAACCTAAGGTGCCATCTGTTGGGTACTTCTCCTGTGCATATCCCACTCTCCATTTTGATGGCGCCATGCGCAGGGCAACAAACTGCTCAATTTTGCCCACTGAGCCCGATTCCGCCCACTGAGCCCTGGACTATTGACCTTAGCCGTCCATGAGAAAAAAATAAAATAAACCAGATTATTAAAAGAAAATCCAATGAATATGGGAATATTTCCTTAAGGTATATATTAATGGAGGCACAGCCGTGCCTCCATTGTTAAGGGCCGTCAGTAAAAAACACATTCCGCCATGTTAAAGTGATAATCGGGGGGGGGGGTCATTCTAACAGCCATAAAATCGAAAATGTTTCATCAACCTTTCTGAAATTTACAGGTGCCAGAAAGAAATGTTTGTTTTACATTACCTGAAAATTTCAAGAAGATTGGTGAAAGATAGAGGGAAGGAGAGCAGTTTAAGTTAGAAAAGGAATTCAAACCTGTCTCCCTGTTTTTGTAAAATTTACTTCCGGGTTGCTATTTTTTGTGCTCAGAATTTGCATAATTTCTAGAGCCTTATTCATTAATCCAGTGGTGGGGTCTTCTTCCTCCTTGACTGTAGTTGATGGAAAGTTTTTCGTTTTTTTAAAATTCCCTTTGGTTGACTTTTAAGGACTATTTTAACCTCTCATTCAAGTCAATGAGGCGGCCATCTTCCCTCATAACGCGACACTGACACATGCTCAGTAGCGTCGCTCTCCCCCCTCCCTCCTGCCTTAGAATGTGGGGTGGGTGAGTGAAATGGCTGCTGCCTCTAGCACAGACCTTTTGAGTGAAGAAGAAGAGTTTCTCTTTTCTCTTCTGGAACATGCATTCCTTTGGCTCTGAGAGTATTTTGGGCTATCTTCATAAGGCCAGTTTGCTCTTTTGCTTCCTGGTGAAGCAGGGTGTGGTTCCTCTGGATCCATGACAACCTGAACTTCAGGTCTCTCCTGGGAATAGGTGGCTATACTTTTCTTTCTATCCCCCCACCCCACTCACACACAGTGCTCCTTCCCTCTTTTCTAAAAGTTTGGTCCATGCTGCTATAAAGTTGAAAGCTTCAAACACTTCATTTAATTAGTTTGGGCCGGTGTTAAGTTTTAAGTACAACGTTGAAACCTTTCAAAGTGCTTCTGAGCCTACAACGCTGTTTTCGGCCTAGTCACCCTGTTTTTCTAATAAGGTTTAGAAACAGTTGAGCTGTCGTTTATTTTGCATAGTGTACACACATGGATTTTCTTTCTAATCCTTGCAGTCTACACTGGCTCCCTCCTTGATGGGTTTTTAGATGCAGACAACCCCTTTTTTGTTCCAGCAGGCCTTTGGCAAATCATCTGGACCTCTGTCTATACCTTTGACTTTTAAATTGTTATGTATTTAAAATGTTTAAAATGCTTTAATATTGAAAAGTATTTAATTATATTTTTAACTTTTGTATATTTAGGCTGATCATTCGAAAAGGAGGACAGGGCACATGTAACTTTAACAGTTGTAGACAAAAGGGAATTTCAGCCAGTGTCATTTGTATGCAATTAGTCCCTGGTGAAGTTCCCTCTTCATCACAACAGTTAACGTTGCAGGCACTATACTAGAGTGTAATACTCAAAAAAGGCTAAAGGTTGCAACTAATTGTTATGAAATAATGCTAATGCACGCAACCCTTATTCAGATTGGTCAACCTAAATACTAGCTGAGTTAAATGCAAATTGCAAACACCGTCTGAGACTCCCAACACACAGTAGGTTTTACTTTCTTGTCTGTTTTTACTGCACAGATAATATTACTACTTAAATATACAATAATAAATTTCTTTCATGAAGTATCATAACAACAGCTTGAAAACAGCAGTTCTTTCATTACATGTGCTAACAGCAGTTCAAAAAAACATAAATATGTTTATAACTTATATTCTCATAATATTTGATATACCAGTTTTATAACAGAATTTTTTTCATTACATGTGATAACCACAGTTTGATAACCACAATTTGTTTAGTTTCAAGCAGTAATTTGTTTACAGTAATAGTTTTTTGATATCACCAGTCTGATAACAGAAGTTTTTCTATTACAAGTTTGTTAATCGCACTTGGTATACAGCAATTAGTTTAACGAGTATCCAGTATTTATCTCGTTTCGACTCTTCTTCAGAAACATTTCTTTAATTATTGAGCATTCTGTAAATATAATGAACATGCTTTAATATAATATCAAACACACGTTAATGAAACCTCGAGTCCTCCCCACTCATAAATTTTATAGTGAGTACACTCACCCCCATGTAGGCACCAGACTATTGTAAGCATTTTAGTTAATTTAAAAGATTAAATTGAAGTTTTAAAAATTTCTAAAAATCAAGGGATGAACGGATCTGCTTCCAACTTGCCATGGCTAAATCCCTACTTCAGAGCTACCATGGTGCCAAGTTTCATCTCATTATCTTTAATTTCATTTTTTAAACTTGTACTGCTCAAGGTCCTGGACCCCAAAGAGATTTCTGTTTGAACTTTAAAAAATTCCTAAAAATCAAGGCATGAACGGATTTGCTTCATACTTGGCATAGCTATATCCCTACTTAAGAGCTACCATGATGCCAGGTTTCATCTCTTTATCTTTAAAAATGAGGGAGATGCAAGCATTTTGGTTGATTTATTAATGTTAAAAGTGAGTTCAACATATAACACTAGCTTTGATTTTATATTGGATGTCAAGATGGTATAACATTCTGGCTGACGCTGGCTTGGTTGTCAACTGTATAATATCCAGTCATCCGTTACACAAAGCCATGAAATTCATTAAACAAAAAACCTACGGTTTACAAAAACAATGTTAAGGCTCTACAGATCTAGAACCAGAGCATGTGCCAGGCACTTCCAACTTTTGGTCAATATCCTGCCTTTCAAAGAACCAATGTTTTTTTTTCTTTAAATGTATTTATAAAAAATATACCGTTCACTCCCCACAATCCCTACACAATACATCATCTCATCAAAGCGACAGTGGAGCAGAAGAGGTTTAGTTTGGCTGTCTTGAACACCTTTCAGATGAGATTAGTTTGCAATCCTATACCTCTTGGGAGAAAGCCCTAGTGAATTCAGTGGCACTGGCTTCTGAGAAGACATGTATAGGAGTCAACCTTCTCCAGCCTGGTGCTCTCCAGATGTGTTACACTATAACTCCCATGTTATGTGTTATGGGGAAGACAAAAATCAATTCATACTTAATTTTTAAAATAATACTTACGCATGAAAGTATTAGATGGTAGCTCTGCCTTTGATCTCACACTGCTGAACAAGTAAGAGAAATCCTTTATCTGATAATCAAGAAACAGACATCCTATGCCATGTGTTGAAAACTAATGTTGATGTCTGAAGGGCTATCTGGATTAGGTATTCAAGATTCATTCATTGTTGTTTCATTTGGTTTTGACAGTTTATTTAAAATGATGCAGCTCTTTTGTAGTTCCTTGATTGATCACATATCTTAATGCTGGAAAACATCATACTTTAGTACAGATGTGGGCAGAAAATAGATCTATCCTGATGATTTGGACATCAACTCACGGCATTCCTGATAACTGCCCATGCTGATAGGGGCTTTTACAAGTTGAATTCCAAAACATCTGGAGATCTACATTCTGCCTTCCCTTGTTCTTGAACAACATTCCCCAACCTGGTGCCTGTCAGATGTGTTGGGTTGCAACTCTCAACATAAGGAGATGCTCTAAGAAATGAGAAGTAGCTGGTCCTAAGTTGTTCATCATCATTTCTCACAACCCCACAGTCACCTCTGCATATCAAATTGCATATCTAGATTTTTGAGATGACAAGTCCCAGCATTCCTGACCATGGGACATACTGACTTGCAATGATGGGAGTTGTAGTCCAACAGCTTTGGAGGGCACCAGGTTGGGGAAGGGCTGCTCTAAACAAAAAAAAGAGAAGTAGGTGGCCCTAAGTTGTTCGTGATCAGTTTTCCACAAACCCACAGTCACCTCTGCATATCATATTCTCCACCCTGTCCTCATGGTTTATCTGCTTTGGGAGAATGAGAATTTCACTTGCACTTTCTGCCTCCTTAGGGAGGATGTGGTGTTAAGGCTTGTGAGCCTTAACTCCCAATTTCCCTGCTTTTTGGTGCTTGGTTGGAATCTGTAGAGCCTTAACATTGTTTTTGTAAACCGTAGGTTTTTTGTTTAATGAATTGAGTAATATGATCCTCTGCAAAACCAATGAAGGCCAGGAAAGGAAAAGGGGGTGCTAGGCAGGTGTGCCTCCAAGATGTGTACAAAAAGGGAGAGAAGTC
The DNA here is from genome assembly GCA_029215795.1 of Anniella stebbinsi. Classification (NCBI taxonomy): domain Eukaryota; kingdom Metazoa; phylum Chordata; class Lepidosauria; order Squamata; family Anniellidae; genus Anniella; species Anniella stebbinsi. The sequence continues at coordinate 14,255,596 of JARDYH010000007.1, forward strand.
TGAGAATGCTATAGAAAGGTTTATTATACAAAAGCCAGATGCATTTTGGGCCCCTGGTCTTTTAGGCCTTCTTCAGGGGCGTGAACTAGTCGCCATCACAAGACCATTTGTTAATTCCTGCAGACATTACAACCACCCCTTGAAGAAAGCCTTAAAAAAAACAAGAGTCCAAAACATGTCGGGCTTTCGTATAATGTTTGTTCCCTAACCGGAATCTGCCACCCATCTTCTCCCTCCTTCCCCCCTCCCCCATTTGAATTTGACAGTAATCTTGTTGGCTGTGTCCTTCTGCCTTTTGGAATAGGTGATAATTAACTCTTCATCATTGAGAGGTAGATTTGAATAACAAATGTTACATGGGCTAGCAAGCCGATTTCAGCACCTTTTTTTATGTGAAAATATATTCGCACACCAAAGCAAAGGGGATCTTGGGCCACTTGTTGGTGAGAAGTTACTAATTGCACGTCCCTAAAATATTCTTCAAGAGTAACTTTCATTACATACGTTGTCTTTGTTCTAAATGTTTAACAGACAACTTGAAGCTTAAAGACTAGGCCTGGTCCATGCATACCAACCATTCTGAATTTTTTAAAATGTTGTGAGCGAGCAAGAGGACTGGGGTATGCTGCCCAATCACTCCCATTACAAGCGGGAGTCGCTAAACAACTCATAGATGCCCCCCGGGGTGTTTGTGTGAACCAGGAATTCTGGCTTATTTCTCCCCTTGCAAGCCAGAAAATTAACCCATAGTTTGTTGTTGGTTTATTTTTCTGGCTTTTTGGTGGGTGAGACAAGTCAGAGTTCCTGGACAGAGCACCACTGGGTTGTTTAGTTGCTCCTGCTCACAGTAAGAGTGATTGCAGGGTTACCGTGTTTACAACAGCCATGTTTGTTTGTTTGTTTGTTTGTTTTAAACTGGGTTTGTTGTGACATGTGAACTGAACCATTGTCAAGGGCTTCGCCGTACCATCAGTGTCAGGGATAGGCAACCATGGGCACATGGTGTTTTTATTCTGCTGTTCACCACTCTGAAATCTTTGGCTGTGGAGCAGTATAAATATAGTGTAAACAAATAAGTACATCTGGCATTTTGCGAAACTATCTTAGGCACCGTCACAAAATGGCTGCCATGGCAGGCATGGCAAAGGACAAGTAACCTCAGTGAAAGACAGAGGTGGGATCTAAGTTCCAACATGCTAAACAGCTCCTTTGATCTCACGGCTTTTAGCACCAGGAAACCCATTTCACAGCTATTCCAGCTGCCGGTAGGAAAATGTATTATTTTTGTTTTCTTTAAAGAGTGGAAGGGATTGGGTGCCATTTGGTGGGTGCCATTTGGTGGGAGCCAGGAAAGGTGTCCAGGGGCACATTTGATGCCCATGAGTACCACATTCTCTACTTCCATCAATGTTATCATTTGTATGGTTATTTGCAAGGATTATATCCTGCCTCTCACTAGGGTGCATCTCAAAGAGGGAAAGCAACAATCAAAACCACCAAGGAAACAATAAGTGGGAAACTGTGCAACAGCCAATAAATCAAAGATACATTAATGTGTATCCGTCGAGCCTTCCAGTGTAACAATAGATCTTAAAAATGGGTTTGCATAAACCACTAAAATGTTTCCTCCAAAGAATGAATCCATAACCGAAAAGGGTTTCACAAGCAAATACCACCGCAGCTGAACTGTAATTAATGCATACACACAAACCAGCAACATTCCCATAAGGAGGATATTTGTTCATGCAAGTGGGATCTGCAACAAAATGTTGCAGTATGGAGATGCTCCTATTCAGGATTGGAGTCATGCCTTTTTCCAGGATACTCCATTCCAGTTCCCCCTTTTCTATCCCTCCCTGCCCCAACACACACAGCGTTTTATGGTCACTGACTATACTCAGTCCTTATTGAGCTGTTTTGGGGGTTCTTTTCCTGCTAGGGTTTTCTTATCTACATTTTTTCGGAGGTACTTCTGTGAACCTCGGTGTTCCTCTAGGCCTGCTGATACCTGGTCCTTCTAGTGCAGGGACGCAGAATCTAAAGGCAGGGGCCATATTGGGGCCAAATCTGGCCCTGTATGTGTGGATGATGCTCCTTTGTCTATGTAAGCGTCCGTAATCTCCAGGTTGCTATTAGGAAATCCTGCCTTTCCTTTATCACTAATAACTGCAGCCTTCCCCCACACACTTAGGGGCAGTTCACATAACACACTAACCCATACTCGTTTGAGTGTAGGTTGTTTTGAACCGTGAGTTGTTTGTTGAACAACCATGGGTCATCGTGTTGTCAAAATGTCCACAGGTTGCCTTGTTAATCATGCAGTATGGTTAATTTCTCAAACAAGCCATCTTGAGAACCCATGGTTTGTTGTTGGGTTGTTCAGGGTGGTTAACAAGCCACACTGTATGATTAGCAAGCCACCCTGGCTGCATTCAGATAACACATTAGCCCATGGTTCAACAGACAACCCACTCTTCAAAACAACCCACACTCAGCTACTGAGTGTGGGTTAGTATGTTGTGTGAGAAGCTGCCTAGAATTAAAAAGGAAGGATTCCAAGGCAGATGGTATCTTTCTTTTTTGAGAAAGAGAAGGGAAGGAATCACTACTGAAATTAATTTCATTTCGTTGATTACATTTCTATATCTCCTAGTAGCCAAAACTCTCTGGGTGATTTACTGTGACAAATTTGTCCTTGCCTAGGGATATGATGATGTGAGATTTTTGTAGTTAGCTTGATTATAAATCAGTAGGTAATGTATCCTATGCCATATCTCAGATACAAAATGTCACCAAAGAATTGTAAGTTTACAACATTCCTGGAATTAACATGCAGAGTTTTTAGATAGAAGACTCTTAAGATCAGGCATGTATTTTTATCTGGTTCCTTCCCCCCCCCCCCCCCCAATGCAGGAATACACAGTAATTGCAAACAAAACACATTTTAAAAGTTTTTTTTTTTCAAAAAAAGGATTATTTAGGAGCATTGCCTTTAAAGTAGTAATACATCCACATGGCATTACTAAGCTTGGAGCAAAACAGACCAGAGAAGTCAATGAGGACTGGTGTGATTATCCTCCTGAGGACAAATGTAGCATCCTCTGAGAACCAAAGTTTGGTTCCGTGAGGACAGGTCGAATGTCCTGGTGAGAACTGATGTTTGTTTCTGAAGTTCCTGCATTTTGCCTCTCATATTGATCTGATTTCTTATTAGCACTGCTTACGTGATTCCATTCCGCTCTGCAGAACGGTATTTCTTTAACAATTAGTTACTCTTTTTTCTGAAGTAATATATTTAGTTCATGATTTGTCAGTTTTGCTGAGGTACACATTTCCTTTCAAAACAGAATAACATCTTGCTTCTCTTCCTCAGGTTTTTCACAATTTTAAATCTGAAGTGTTTCTTAGTTTTGTTTTGTTTAGATCCGAGAATATTTCATGCCTGCTTATTTGTGTCATAACCTGAACTTGTACAATTGTTTAGTAAGTAGTTATCATTTCCCCTAACTTTCTAAATTCCAGCACATTTGCTTTTTCCTGAGTTTAGTTGGGAAAATTTCGTCTTTCACCTAGCAGGCTCCTAGCTTCAGTCAAAAGTGTGTAAACTAACTCAGGGTTTGACACCCTTTTTTCAGGCGTTCACCAAGGAAAGACTACGCTGGAGAATTGTGTACTGCAGTGTGACACAACTGGAGTTGCTGTTAGAACCTCAGCTGAGTTTTTAATGAAAAACTCTGACTTATATGGTGCTAAGGTAAAAACGGTAGTTTATTTGTAATGGATTACTTACAATGCAATCCTATGCATGTTTACTCAGAAACAACTCCCCACTCTGTTCATGGGGCTTAGCAGGAGTTCAGCGTTAAGTTTGGAGTGGCAAGACCTGGCTTTAAGTCCCCACTTGGGCATGAAGGTCTTTGAGTGACTTTGGGCCAGTCACTGATTCTCAACCTCATCTACTTCTTGGGATTCTTCTGAGGATAAATGGAGAGATCATGCACACCACCTTGGGTTCCTTGGAGGAAAAGGCAGGACATAAATGTAACCAATACATAAATAATAGCCAGCTTAGTTGATTTTTTTTTTTTTGCTTATTCTTTGAGCAGCTGAATTATCCAGCCCCCAAAATGCTATACTGCAAACTGCTTTTGAAGGTCTTCTTGAAGTTTTTGAATCATTTTGCCATAAAGCTTAGGGACATGTGTTTAAAATGCACAGCCATCTTATTCGTTACATTGAGATCAGAACTTGACTTCGTGTCTTATCTAGGTTTTGGAAGCATCCCCCATCCAGTCACTGATCAGATCTGGGCCTGCTTAGCTTCCGCAAGATGGCTGCATCCTGTGCCTTCAAACCAAGGGTGTAGAACGTGTGACCCTCTGGATGTTAGAACACTGGAAGCTGCGTTATACTGAGTCAGACCGTTGGTCCATGTAGGCCAATGTTGCTGACACTGATGGGCAGCGGTTCTCCAGGGTTTCAGTTTGGATTCTTTCCCAGCCCTACCTGGAGATGATGGAGATCAAAGCACATGCTTTTCCACTTGGATATGGTCCTATGGGACTATAGTTCCCATCAGTTCAAGCCATTATAGCTAATGGTGATGGCTGATGGGAGTTTTTTTTTAAAAACTGGTCCAGCTGGATGATTTATCAGGTCTGAAACAGGAAAACAGAAAGGGTAGACATCCTAAACAAATGCTGATGGGAGATGTAGTTCAACAGCATCTGGAGGGCCACATAGTCCCCAGCTCTGCTTCAGACTTTGTCCCAGGGCCTGATTGGGCTCTTTTCCATTACTTTGGGTCTTAGCATATGTTTTTAGAATTGTTTATTAACCATTTCTCCTCCTCTCAATTTCAGGGGGCTGGTGTAGAAATCTATCCAGGGAGCACATGTACTTTGATAGGGAATGGCGTACACCATTGCAAAGAGGGAATCCTCATAAAAGTGAGTCCTAGCTTGAATGCAGAGCATCCTAAGAAGAAGGGGATAAGTATAGAATGCTAACTGGAATTAAGGTGCTTGTTTAAGACAGGGTAAAAAAAGAACAGCAGCTGTTATTGCAGTAGGAGAATAGTTTTTTGTTTGATTTCTTTCCTGACCAACAAAAGGATCTTGGGGTTGTGGTGGACAACTCGATGAAAATGTCAACCCGGTGTGCAGCTACTGTGAAAAAGGCAAATTCTATATTAAGCATAATAAGGAATTGAGAATAAAACTGTCAATATCATAATGACATTATACAAAGTTTTGGTGCAACCACACTTGGAATACTGTTTATAGTTCTGGTCACCACACCTAAAAACGGATATTGTAGCATTGGAGAAAGTGCAGAAAAGGGCAACTAAAATGATGAAGGGGCTGGAGCAACACCCCTACGAGGGAAGGTTACAACACCTGGAACTGTTTAGTTTGGAGAAAAGGTAAGTAAGGGGAGACATGATAGAGGTGTATAAAATTATGCATGGTGAGGAGAATGTAGGGAGACATTTTTCTTCTTCTGCCATAATACTAGAACTTAGGGTCATCCCATGAAGTTGATTGGTGGGAGATTCAGGACAGATAGAAGGAAGGACTTATTCACACAGTGCATAGCTAAACTATGGAACTCACGTCCACAAGATGTAGCGATGGCTACCAATTTGGATGGCATTAAAAGAGGGTTAGATAAATTCCTGGAGGAGAAGGCTATCAGTGGTTACTAGTCCTGATAGCGATGTGCTACCTCCAGTATCGGAGGCAGTATGCCTATCTACACCACTTGCTGGGGAACATGGGTGGGAGGGTGCTGTTGCACTCATGTCCTGCTTGTGGGTTTCCCATGGGCAGCTGGTTGGCCACAGTGTGAACAGAGTGCTGGACTAGATGGACTTTTGGAGCAACAATCTAAGGAGCAACAATCCAGAGAAAAGCAGGGAGAGTTCCCAATGCTTATCCAATAATGGCCAAGGAGAAGTCTATGGTGTAAATAAATAAAAATGGTAACAGCTTCTGCAAAATAGAAACAGAAGCAATCTATCTTTCAGGACCGTTGGGTTGGGCGAGTCACACGTGCTTATTTCTCTTGGCTTTTAGGACTTTTTAGACGAGCGTTACGATGTCCCCAAGATCACCATGGTGAACAATGTTGTACATAATAACGAAGGCTACGGTGTGGTCCTGGTGAAGCCGACAGTCTCTTTGGATGCACAAGAGAGCATGCCAGAAAGCGCGGAAGGTACCATTAAGTGGGGGGGGGGGATGTGGCTCAGTGGCAGAGCACATGCTTTCCATGTAGAAGGTCCCCGGTTCAATCCCTGGGGCATCTTTAGAAAAGTGCACACAACAGTGAGGGTCTGTTCTAAAATCTCCAGTTAGAAATGCTTGCATATTTGCAAGAAGACCAGGATATGCCCTATTTCTGTCCCTGTTTGTGCCTGTGTTGAGTTACTTTATGAAGATGGTGGTGGTGTAGTTGACCTTGGTGGGACTTAAATGCTGAAGTTTATGAGACTGATAGAAATGCCGGTGGCCCTGCCAAGAATGATGGGATTAATTTGCTTGGCTATATGAATGGCCCACCGAGGAGGCGGGCCAGTCAAATGCCACTAGGAAACAGGGCATCGCAATACTATCTGCCCCATTTCGACCCAGCATAGTTTCGTTCTTATTTATTCCATGTATTATTTATTCCATGTGATCGTTCTTATTTATTCCATGTATATTAGGGCTGCAGTGTTTGTTTGGAGAATCAGTTTGATTAATCATCTAAAATAGAGTTGGGTAACTTCAGGGGGCAAAAACGGCTGGAGGCCGCCAGTTGCCCACCCCTGGTCCAAAAGCACAGGGCAGTAGACTCCTCAAATTATTGAAAACACAGAAGATGGGCTGCTGCTTCCTCTACCTCCGAAGTCCATAGGTGTAGCAGTTGGTAGCAGGAGGGAGGGATAAATCCAGGGAGAATGGAAGATGGCTGACTGGTACTTCCTCCCCCTCTGATGGACTCAGCAGTCAAAAAAATTGCCAGAAATACTTGCTGATCTACTGCCAAATGTCCTGAGCTCTACCTTTGACCCTCCTCTGTATTACAGTGTAAAACATTGCTAATTTCCCTATAAGTTCGTTCCGATCTATTTCACTACCATAAGATGAAGTGATGGCCACTCACCTGGATAGTTTTAATAGGGCAGAAGACAAATTCATGGAGGGTAAGGCCATCAATGGCTACTAGTCATGATAACTATATATTACCTTCAGCATCTCAGGCACAGAATTCCTTTCTATACCAATTGCTATGGAATTGAATGCTATGTTGCATTCATATCCTGTTTATGGGCTTCCCATAAGTATCTTGTTGGCTACTGCGTAAACAGCATGCTGGACTAGATAGCTCTTCCATGATTCAGCATGGCTGCTCTTATGTTCTTATTTCACCCTTCCTTTTCCATCTCTTGCTTCTTGTATTGTGTCTTCTAAATTGTGTGCAGTAGTTTAATAGTAAATCCTGAAGTGCGGGTGCTCATCATGACCGTCTCCATTGCCACACCTCCAAGGAGAATCCAACATGCCAGGCAGCTGTGTTGATCTGTATCAACAAACCAATGCTAGCAGTTTTGACTTCCACCAGGAGCAGGTCTTCCATAAAGCTGTTGGGTCTTAATTGGCCATTCAAGACCAAGTGACCCCAACATATTTTGCATTACAACTAGAGTTGTCGGAGAAATCCACAACAGAAACAAATGAGTTCAAATTTCTATGAATCCGACCCACGGATTCTGCAGCTAACTGGTTTTTCTGGAGTTGCACGGATTCTTTAGGCTCATGGATTTTTTTTAAAAAAAAAACTTTCAGGAATTTTATGCAAATTCAGTTGTAGATAGATATCTAAAATAAAAAAGCACCGACAATGCAAATTTATCCCCATAGGCTAAATCATGAAAATACACATTTGGAAGGGGAATTTGCACAATTGGAAGGGATTTGGCCATTTTTGCAAGTGCGAATTTGTGCAAATTCGGGAAATCTGGGAAAAATCAGAATCTGCTCATGAGCAGACAAAACGAAAGGCACCTGACTATCTGAGAAATGTGGGTGGAATGGATTTTCAAAGTCCACACATCCCTAATTTGAACAGGCAACTTCATTTCCTCCCAGAATTACAGCTAAGCTCAGAGGGAGCAGCGAAATGTGAGTGTTGTGTGGGTGGCAGCTGACATCAGTCTCCCCACTATTCCAAAAGGGATGGGGCAGCATTCCTGTGGGCCCTGCTCCACTACACCACCGATTGATTGCCATTATTTTTAAAGCCCGTTGAGTACATTGATAGAGAAGCAGTTTATGAATGTGGTGAACAAAATTAATTATATATAAGGATCTACTGAATGTTGTTGATTCTGACTTAGAGCCCATAAAGGCTATCCAGGCTCCCGATGATGCTGCCATCGTGGGGTGTGAAGACCTGCACGAACGGGCTAGTGGTGAATTGGGATCCTATGGAAGAGCAGGTGTTTCCGTGCACGCGGAGGGCAATTCAGAAATTGCCAATGAACTTTCCGCCACGTCTCTCAAGAAGAGCCAGCTGGACAAGAAAAGGCTGAGTAACCTGGGGATCACGGAGGCAGACGACAACCTGATGTCTCAAGAAATGTTTGTGTCCATTTTGGGGAACCAGTTCAAGAGGAACGGGAAAGGGAGTTTTGGAACATTTCTCTATTGACTTTTTGGAATGGCATTGAAATAACAGATGCTCCCTGGCTGCTGGCTGGCCCTTGTTCCGAAGCAGCTAAAACTTTTCCCGGCACCTGTCCTTTTAATTTGATTAAATTACTCCCTATCAGTGTGATTCTGGTGTATTTATTCTTTTTAGCAGCGTGCATTTCGCATGAGTGAAATCTGTATTCCTTGGGAGAGTTTTGAACACAGAACTCGAGACCCAAACCCTCTCTAGTGGTGTCTTTTGAACAGTAAGCTTCTTTCCTGCTTCTTCTGCGTATCACTTTTTATAATAGTATTTATTTCTAATGTAAAACACCCCCTTTTAAAACAATAAAAATAAAATAAAACTCCAGGCACAAGGAAAAGAAGGCAGTCAGCAGTATTGTAGCCCCCTTTTACCTCTTGACCATAAGTAAAAAGGAATGTTGGTTTTCCTTTGGAGTAGTTGCATCCCAATTTCAGCTGTGTGAAATAAAAACATTTTTTTTTATATTTAGGAAGCTGGTCTCTTGTGGGTTTTTGTTTGTTTGGTTTGGAAAACGGATGGCCCTTTTACAAATATTATTCATTGTTAAGCGCATTGCCTAAATTTAGGAAGCACATTGGCGGTGCTGAGATTTGCGAAGAGCCTGAGAAACATGTGTGATTTTGTGTTCTGGTCCAGAATCTGCATGTTCTCGCCATGGTCTCTGGTTATTTGAAGCGTTTTCCAACTCTGTGGTCAAATTGAGATGCTCAGAACATGTGGCAATATCTTTATCTTTGAACTTGGAAGACGGAGAGGCATGGGCAGGGTCTACATTACTGCTTTAAAATGGTTTATAACAGTTTTGACAACTGTTGGGGCCCAGGACACACTCCATAGACAGTTTTCAAAACGTTTTCAAAGTGTTTTATCCTGCTTGGTGTAGATCTGGCCCTGGTTTCAAAGCAACCATTTTGGGACCCCCCACCCCCAATTTGCAACCTTTGTATATTCCTGAGCAATGTTTTCTCAGTGTACAGAAAGTATACAGGTCTGTTGAGGGGGTGGAGTTTGGTGGTCTTGTGTCTTCTGCATCCCCCCCACCTCAAATTCTGAATGGTTGAAATGCCTCTCCTAAGGCTCAGTTATTAATAGGGATGTTGGAGAAATCCACAACAGGATAAATTGAGGTTGGGTTTTTATGAATCTGGCTCCAATGTCAGTGGGATGGTGAACTGAATTTATCTTTATTGTTCAAAGCCATAGGCTGAAAAAATTCTATATGCACAGAGACCATAAAATACAATAAAAATACTGACCAGTTTAAAAAAGGCAATACACAAACAGAAATTAAAATAAAACATCAAATAACATAAAATGAAACATCACACTCCCCACAACAAAAGAAAACACAAACAGTCCCTCCCCGTATATTAATGTGAAGGTGCAGTATGAAGCCTGGCCCTTAATTTTCTGGCAGCCAGGGCAAATTTTGCAACCTGGGTCGTGATATAGATATTATTGCCTTAGCATCTTGGATAGCTCTTTTGGACTTCAGACTGAAACTTGGAGTGAATTCACCACCCCCTGACTTTGGAGCTACCAGCCTCCACTGAGAATTGACCTCCTTTACAGGGCTGTTATTGCAGAACTTGCATTGATAGTCTATATAAAGGGCAATCACTCCTTCTAATTGAAAAGTCTGGTGGTAAGTGGCAATAGGATTGTAGCCCAAACCCTGAGGTTTGCCGAAGTATCATAGATTAGTAGACTTGGAAGGGTCCTATAAGGCCATAGAGTCCAACCCCCTGCTCAGTATAGGAATCCACCTTAAAGCATACCTGAAAGATGATTGTCCAGCTGCCTCTTGGATTACTCTAGTGTGGGAGAGCCCACGACCTCCCTAGGTTATTGGTTCCATTGTTGTACTGGAAGTTTTTTCTGATGTCCAGCCGGAATTTGGCTTCCTGTAACTTGAGCCCATTATTACGTGTCCTGCACTATGGGATGATCAAGAAGAGATCCTGGTCCTCCTCTGTGTGACAACCTTTCAAGTATTTGAAGACTGCTATCATGTCTCCCCCCCAATCTTCTCTTCTCCAGGCTAAACATGCCCAGTTCTTTCAGTCTCTCCTCATAGGGCTTTGTTTCCAGACCCCTCATAATTCTCGCTGCCCTCCTCTGAACACCCTCCAGCTTGTCTGCATCCTTCTTGAAGTGTGGTGCCCAGAACTGGACACAATACTCAAGATGAGGCCTAACCAGTGCCGAATACAATTAAGGAAACCAAAACTGTCTTCAACCTGGGCCTCCATCCAGCTAGGACCCATACTGAACAGATTCTTAGTACTGGGCAGTATAGAAATGTAATAAATACAATAAAATAAAATACAGACATAAATAAAAGAGAAATGGAACAGTAGAATATTCTTCTTCGAGGGAATGGCTGGCTGGAACCATTGCAGATCCTACATGTTACCTTATATTTGTGTCTTATCAATTGGCAGCCAAACCAGTGACTGTAAAACCAGTCCTAAGACCTCCCAAATGTGCTGGAATTCTTTTAACGGCATGCAGAAAGAAGTGAGTTTGGGCTTTTTCCAAATGCTAGAAATATACCCCCATCTGCAAAATACACACTTTGGTATGTACACAGGCAGCTGTTCTTTTGTGTCTTCCTCAGAGTATTGGTGGAGACTGTAATCCATTCCTGCCCTGTCCGTGTGTAGATGGGGTTGGGCCCCAGGGGAAAAATGGGGAAACACAGATTCGGGTTTGTCAGCATTCTGGTTCGCTTGCTACAAATTGGCTGCCGATCGAGAAACAGACTTACTGCTCTCCTATGCTGTACTATTCCCACCTCCCCACCACAAGACCATCCGATTCAAAACAGTTCAAATATTTATTTTCATTGATTTAGGAGCCATTGTATTCTCCCTGGGGAGGCGAGGGCTGAGAGGCTATAGCAGGGGTGTTGAGCCTCTCTAAGTTCAAGGGCCGAATTCGATTTTGGAGAAGCTTTCGGGGACGCATTCCAGTAGTGGGGAGGGCCGAAGGCAAAGTAGTCTGGGCCAATATAGCTATAGATATAATAGCTTAAAGCTTTTACTGCCAATAATTAAGCCTTAAGATCAGCATTTTTGAATGGGACAAAAAAAAAAAAACCTGCAGAAAGGCCAGGAGACAATCAAATGATTGGTGGTTGGGGGAAAAGGTGTGTGGCCATCTGGGGGAGCCCAGGTGGGCCAGGTTTGTTGATTTGGCCCTCCTAGATCTCCCTCTTTGTTTGTGGGCAGAGGATTCCCTGGTGCAGCAGCAGAAAGCTCCATCCCAATTGCTGCCCCACCTGTGGTAGTCATGGGGAGTAGGGGCCAGAATGCGGGTTTCTGGGGAAGTGTTGGGGAAAGCCATGGATGTGCAAGATCCCTTGACATGCCACAAAACTTAAAATAAAAATGGAATAGTGGTGCAAACTCGCCTTGTACCCTGGGCACTCTATCAGCAGGGCTCTGTATGCTTTGGGGCACCACCAAGGATCCCCGCCTCCGGTACTTAAGATTGTCCTGCCAATCTTTCAGTCAAATCTTGCTTTAGTTTCCCACAACTACAATGGGGCGAATCTGAGTCCCAGGGTATGGTCTGAAGTAAAGCTGTGCACTGCTCTAGCTCCGGATCTGAATTCTGAGCTGAAGTGGTCTGATGAGGACCGAATCAGTCTGGATCTGAGCCGAAGCAAGCCAAGAGGGATTGGGGCTGATTTGGACGCTCCAAAGCAGGTAGCGTGGGTCTGTGCACAGTCTTAGTCTGAAGGCAGATGAGGCAGCTACCTTGCTGGAGCTTAAACTGGTCTGGGTCTGGTCAGTGCTTGGAGGGGAGACCACCGGGGAATCGCATGTAGCCACCTTGAGTTCCACGATGGAAGAAATATGGGATATCGATGTAATAAATAAAACTGGATGAGTTTTAAGTGCTGGATTTTAAAGTGTGAGAGCAAAAAGGCATAAAATTGTGTTGTGGCCAAATTGTAATGCCGATGAGCATTTCAACTCCAAGGCCATCAATAATTAAGCTTCCTGAATGTTCTAAGCATCTTTCCTTTATCTTCCCCACTTTTTTTCTTTCAAAGGCCTGTTGATTCTGATGTGCTGCTGACTTCTGGCGTCCCTGCCCAAAACTTTGGGGACGAGGCATAGCAAACTTCAAGGTCTTACTGATCAATAGTTCTTAACGTGGGCTGGTTTGTAAAGGAGCAGCACATTGGAAGAAGCCTGGAAGAGTGCGGATGGCACGTGGTTGTCCCTCTGGCCCTGCCATTTTGCGAATGACTTCTATGTATCTTAATTTCTTGCATCTCTCTGAAAACAAATTCATCTAAAGGCCAAAACAGACGTGTGTGTTGATTCCCACAAGCCCTTGCCTGTTTGGCCATAAACTGAGGGTTGAGAGGATTCAAGTTATACAAAAAGAAGCACACTGGGAGGAGAGCAACCATTCCGGGTTTCAGCCAGAACTCTAAAGGAGCTATCCAAGTTTCTGAACCTATTTTGTGGGTGAGGTTCAGCACTTGGACAGCTTTATCCTATTTAGTGGGTAAGGTTCAGGACCATGGATAGCTCCTGTCTGATACTGGAAGTGAACTGGTAGAATGCGATGAAGTACGTAAGTGATAGTGTTGCTCCTTTCAGTATGAGAACGTAACACCCACCCTCGCCCGTCTTCACAGCTGAACGGGCAGGAATATGTTTAATATACACACACATGTGGCTTGGCTCTAAGACAGCTGTTGGTAACACATTGTCCCTGAGCTTTCTTTATTATTGTCAGTTATGGCAAAAAGGTGTTACTTTTATTGTAAAAAAGTGTGTGCCTTGTTTTCAAGTAAAATGGTGGGGTGATGGCAAGGTGGTATAAGGTTGTGGCAATGTGCCGCCCCATCCCCAGAATGCGGCCATCCTTTTCTCCTCCTCCTCCTCCTCCTCCTCCTCTGTAGCGCCATCAATGTACATGGTGATGTACATAGTAAAACAATAAAACAGCAACTCCCTGCCATATAGGCTTGCATTCTGAAAAAATCATAGTACCTTAAGGTGTACATTTTTGGCACCTGTTGGACAGATTTCCTAGAATTTCCAACCGACCAGGGTAAAATGGTTTGTTCTCTTTCAAACTAAACATGCATTTCCATGTGCTGGAAAATTCAGAAGATTTGATTTCCTCATTTATAATATAGTATGTTTATATACTGCCATCAGTGTGCATGCCTTTCTACAGAGTACAAGAGGGCAGGTCACTTCCCCAAGAGGCTTAGAGTCTATAACTCGACATTGGGAATGATCACAGAAGAAGGCGAGCATAGCGAAGGCAAGGGCGAACAGGGGGAGAACTTGCAAAAAATAAAAGTCAGCTATACATGCTAGAGTTTGGTTACAGTAAGGCAGCTTTCCCCAGCTTGGTCTCTTCCAGATGTTTTTTGACTACAATTTCTATCTGCTCCTGTCGATGGCTAGGAATGTTAGGAGTTGTCGTCCAAAACACATGGAAGGCACCAGACTGGGGAAGGAGATTGTTCTATCTTTTCTCTCTCCTGTTCCTTCTCCCTAGCTTCCTTTGTTGGCAATTGCATCTCAACCCGTTCTGGTTGCCCGGGTATATGGAGGAAACTAGATGTTTTTGTGTGTGTGCCAAAAAGGCAGGTTTTGTTAATGAAGTAATGTTTCTAGCTCTCACAAAGATCATCCACCTTTTGAGGGGAGGGAGGGAATGAATTAGTTGTTACAGGTTGAACTACAATCCGTCTTCCTTTTCTGAGAGCGGTGCGGCCCGCCCTTTTCGTTCCTCCCCGATACATTTACTCTTCCCAGAAGATCCCTTGCCCAAACGTGCTCGTATAACTAAACGTTGATATTTAGATGTCTTCATCACGGTCAATAAAGTGAAATGTAAAATACTTTCTCTGTGCAAATAGCCGTGTACCTTGGGTGGGTGGGGGGGCTCATACTTGGTCTTCTGTGGCAAATCAATACCTCCTGAGCTGCTCTTCTAAAAACTTTGATAAATGATTAATAAGGCGAGTTAAGAGCGGTCGATGCTTGGATATATTGTCACCTTGCCATATACTCCTGCGTATTCAGCTGTTGAGGGGGAGAGAGAGAGAGACGGAATGCGGAAAGAAATGAATATAGGGTCTTCTTCTTTCCTTTTAAAAACAAGAAGGAACCACAGCCCCCGCCCCCTGTTTTGCTTTGGAAGCTGATTCAGAGCTTCCAAATCAGCCCTGATTAGACGTGGGGCACCTCCTAACTGACCTGGCTCACTTTGGATTCGCTTGAATCAAATGTGTACTTTTGAAATACGTGCGCAAATACGCTTTAATTGATAGGGGAAGAATGCGTACATTTCAAAGATGTGCACAATCGATGCATACCTTTGGAAAAATACATGTGGAAATACACACGGATTCTTCATGCAAAAAGAAAAAAACAAAGCTTGCCATCTCATATGGTTTCGATTTGGAGTGAGCTTTGAGATTTGGAGAACTTTGGCGAGGTTTTGCCGTTTCGTACATCCAGGCACATAGCTTGAACCTCCGATATAGATATTTATGTGCAGATCATCCCGATATATGGCACATGAGATGCAGGAGATCAACTTTCCACAGCCTGGTATCCTCCAGATGGTTTGGACTATAACTTCCACCATTTCTGAGCATTAGCTATGCTGCCTGGAGCTTATGGGAATTGTAGTCCAAAACCTTTGGAGGTCACTATGTTGTGGAAGATAATTGGCTCTATTTCTTAACCAATCTCCTTCCACCCAGCCACTGTTATGCACTGGGCTCTGGTTGGCAAACGTTTGGGGTCATAGTAAAAAAAGCGAATGAAGTAGATCCTACCAGCTTGAAGCCTGCCTGCCTCTGCCTTAGAGCGTATGAAACTGCCTTCTACCTAGGCAGGTCATTGGTGTAATTCTGACTAGCAGTGCCTTTCCAGGCAAAGGTCTCTTCCAGCCCTATTAACCTACAGGTAGTATTTTACCGGAAGGTGCTGCAGATCAAAATTGACGCTTTCTGCGTGCAAAGCGTGTGCTCTACCATTGAGCTGTTGCTTCCGAAGAGGGCGGGATGCTGGTGTGATGCAATGATGGTTTAATACCTTGCCCCTTTGTAACAGTAGGGACTTGCCCCAAAATAAATGGTTTAGATTTAGCAAAGTGTCTAATAAACAGGCAGCTAGGATGTGTAAGCTGATGCTAAATATTTTGTTACACTTTGTAAGTTCTCCTTAATTCCTTCTGCATTTCTTCTTTTCAATTGTCTTGCCTACTGCTGGCATGGTTTCTTTGTGTGTGTGTTTTAAAGATAATAATTTGATGTTTAAATTGCTACCATGTAATTTTATAATATAATCTAGAATTATCTAGTCATAAAACAGGTGGTTGTCAAGTGAAGTTGAAGGGTGGGGGTAAGAATCCATGTCGGTTAGATGAATTACTCTTAAATTAAGCATCTTATCAGCTTGTCGCAGGGATTTGGAAGAAGCAAACCAACCTCACCTCTAAACCACAGCTGAATGAATTAATACGTAGCAATGACACCTAGGAATGAAAAAAACCCTCACCCTTGCTTCAAGCATCCAAAGTGCTTCACGTATGTCTGGTTTTGTGTTTCGGAACTCAGGCCCCACCTCTGCCTCGTACTTGTTCTTGGGAAAGTTGCTTTTCTTTTAGCCTCTTCACTTTGCCTCCTGGGAAATGGGTACACTCACCAAGGCAGCCATTTTGGACACCCCCCCTCCTCATGAAAGCTATTTTGTGACCGCCCACAATGCTTTATCAATGTTCCAAATGTGCCCACCAAAGGCTGAAGATTCCTGATGTACGTAAATTCAGAAATCTTTACGCTGGCCCTGTGAGGTAGGCCGGTAGCCTGAACCCCATATTGCAGACTCCGAGGCAGAAGAAAAGTCGCTTGCCCAAGGCACCTAGGAAAGTCGTGAATGACAGGATGTATTCTTCACTACTTGTACTGTATTGGCTCTCTGATTCAATACCATTACCTTTGAACTTTTTTTAGCAGGGGTAGAACTTGGTGTTTGCTGATCTGCTGAGTGACCCTTTCATCTTAAGGACAATACTCTGCTCATTTCTTGTCTTCCCTAGTCTTTTAAAATTTACTTTTGAGTATCTGGTTTACAATATGAAGGCCTGTAGTGGTGGTATATCATACATTAACTTGGAGGCTGAAAGGAGAAGTGCCTCTGGTCATAGACATTGGCTGCATTTGGACAACACATTAGTCAATGGTGGGTTGAGTAGCCAACTCACAGTTAGTTATTTTGTGGGTACTCCCCACACAACATATTCCTACACAACTGTGGGTGGTTGGGGCTGGCGTTGAGTGGACTAATAGTCAACCCAGCATTTGACTGACACAGCCCCAGCCCCTTTCTCCCTCCTCCCTCAGTCCTCCCCGTTCTATCCCAGCAGCCTCTGCAAGTTGCACCAGTTGTAGCAGAGTGGCAGCCACCGCTTTAGTCACTCTTGCCACCTGCCTCTATGGGCTTGTATTTTAACCCACTCACCACACGCCATTAACCCACTCACCCCTCCACACAACACTTTAAACAACTGGCTTCGAGCTAAACAACTTGCAAGCCAGTTGTTTCTCTCCGTTTCTTATTTGGGCGGAATAGCATACCGTCAGTAGTTTGTGAGTGGTGTGTTACCCTCCACACAACACAATAAGCAACACAACTGATGATTGTTCCCCCCCCCCAGTTGCTTAATGTGTTGTCTGAATGCAGCCAGAGTCTTTCCTTGTCCCCATTTCCCCCAATAACTGCACTAAAGATTAGTGGGTGGAGGATATAGCGCAGGGATGGAGAAATTTCCTTAAAGGCTGCATTCTTTGGAGGGGGGGTCTGGTGGCCACATGCAGGTGCTGGTGAGGGCAGAGCCAATGTGGTCAGGGACACTCTGTAATAGCCTCCTGGCTCTATCTCTGTAACCCCTACTCTCTGGCTCAGTTCGGACGACATATTAAGCAACGGAGGAGGGGGGGAACAATCGTCGTTGTGTTGCTTATTGTGTCGTCTGGAGGGCAACACACAACGCACACACAACTGACAGTACGTTAATCAGGCACTTTAAACAACAGAGGGAAACAACGGGCTTGCACATTGTTTAACCTGAAGCCCCGTTGTTTAAAGTGTCGTCCGAATTCAGCACCCCCCGCCGTGGACTATTCCGTTTCGGAATAGAGGTCTGCTGCCTAGAGCAGCCAAAACCCCCCGGCCGCTTTATGCAGCCAGCAGCACTCCCGGTGCCTGCTGGGATATGGCTGGAGAACACAGGGAGGAGAGGCTGCAACCAAAATGGCCGCCGCAAGTTCGTAGCAGCCGGGGCATTTGCCGGTTCTGAGCAGCGCTGGCTACAGCATGTCGTCTGTGAAGCTCCTCCTGCCTAACGCACGGCCAGTACGTTATTTACCCCTCTGTTGCTTAATATGTCGTCCGAATTGAGCCTCTGTCTGTCTCTCTGTCTGTCTGTCTCTGTCTCTCTCTGTTTGTCTCTCTGTCTCAGTGATAGCCCTCATCTGTCACCCTCTCCCTCTATCTGTATGTGACAGAGACCCATCTCTCTCTCTGTCTCTGTCACAGCATTCACTTCACTTTCCAACACCCCTGTCTGTGTGTGCTTCTCCCTTTTTCATAGCCCATCTCTTTGTATATTTAAAAGCACCCTTCCCCCTCTCTGACACTCCATCTCTCTGTGAAACACCCCTTCTCACTCTCTATGTAACAGCACCCTGCCTCTCTCTATCTGAGACCTCTCTCTTGCTCATTCTGTGACAGTGTACCCTCTCTCTGTGTCTCCCCGTCTCTCCGTGTGTGTTGCCAGTGCCCTGTCTCTCTCTGTGACACCACCCTGTCCTCTCTCTCTCTCTCTCTCTCTCTCTCTCTCTCTCTCTCTCTCTGTGGGATAGCCCTTCTCCGCCCCCTCTCTCTGTGACACCCCCCTCTTTTACATCCGCTCCTTCTGTCTTCCTCGTGGCCCAGAGGGCTGCTGGGGCACAGAGATTGCAGTCTGAACTGATCTCTTCCACAGGGCTTTTCAAATGAGGCTGAGGTCTGCCCATGGCCTCAGCATTTCTACCCTGGTATAGATGCTTAGTCTCTTGGCTGACTGCAGCCCTAGCACTTCCCAAGTTTGCTAATTTTAAGCACCAGCCATGACCTTGGCTCTGCAATTGCTACAGTGTTCTTTGCCGTTACAGCTCATGGAAGGGACATAACGGGGCATCATATTGTCTTATGTGAAATCTGAAAATACGTGCTTGATGTGTCTTGTCAGAAGTGATAATTAAGTATGATAATACAGCCAGCTTGCCAGTAGCTGTACATTATCATGTGTTGAGAAAGATGTGTGTATTTTTTTTTTCTAGGGCAAAGGATGTGTTGCCAGCTGGTTGGGCTTCTTAAAATTTGATTCCCCCCCCCCTTTGCTCCTAATTAATGGGAAAGTAGTTTTTTTAGTTACTTGGCAAATGTCCGTCTTTTGGTGTAAAAGATACTTCCTGGTGTATCAGGATGTCATTGCTATGCTGCTCCCCAGAGATCATGGGTGTGGAGTGAGTAAAACATTAAGCCACCTTGTAATAGCTCTGTGTCCAGCACGTTTGGGAATTTGAGTAACTGCTGTGAGCACCACCACAAAATGGCTTCCATGGAGGGCGTGGCTAGTCCCTTAATGGCTGCTGTGAGGGCCTGGCTAGTCACAAGAGGTGATGGTAGTGGGGAGAAATAGCAAGGGTAGAGACTGGGAGTGGAGAGAAGCAGGAAGAAAACGGAGTGAGTGGGAACGAAATAGCAAGGCTAGGGATAGGAAGGGAGAAAAATAGGGAAAGAGGTTGGGTGGAGAGAAGGTTCAAGGCTAGAGGCTGGGAGTGGGGAGAGAGAGGCAGAGCAAGAGAGAGACCCAAGGGGAATGGTCTATGTGGGCAGAAGATTGGGAAGCTCTTTCCTTCTCTTCCTCCCCGCTGAACAGCTGATCGGCACACATTCAGGGACAGGAAGGAGAACCTTGTGCCCTATTGTTTTTCAGATTTTAAAAATTAAAAACAAACGTGTGAAGGGGCCAGGGAGTGGAGAGCTTCATGGGCATTACTGCAAATCCCCATGCGTGCTGCATTGGGAACCCCTGCATTAGGGGCCCCTAGATAACCCCCCATTTTCGGCCTGTGCACTTAGTTGCCCTCTAGACGTTTTGGCCTACAACTCCCATGATCCCCACCATTGGTTGCACTAGCTAAAGCTGATGGGACTTGTGACTCTCCTGGTATTTTGGCCTACAAGCTATTAATGCCTGCGTCCAGTCCTTTTTCAGCACTCTTGACCGCTACATCTTGACCGCACTCTTGACCACGAAGGAGGCCATACTTCCTCGTGAGTTTACTTATCTTGTCTCTACATAACTTGGGAGCAGGAGGGCATTTTAGCCCAAATCTGTGCAAAATCCAGGCCGAAGATCCTTTGTGTTCCTTTCCATGCCTGCCACCGATTGCCTGAACCTCTTCCCTTCCCGTCCCACCTGCCCTGTTAAACTGGATCAATAAAAAAACAGAGCATTAAATCATCCACCTACAGCTTTATTGAAAAACTGTTTGCTTCTGTTTATTACGAAAACCTGTGCCGGTATTCTGCCTGGAAAGGACGTTTAATTAAAAAGTGAGCACTGAAGTCAGTGTGATAGTAGTGAAACAGGCTACCTGAAACCACAGCAAACTGAAGCAAGCTCCCATTTTTCTGAAGTAAACATACACATATTGGAATTATGTTCAGCCTTTGGCGATGAAGGTTGCAGGGATACTTACTGTAGAGCCATAGAAATCAATGGGACTGAAGTTCATCAGGACTAGGGATGTTGGAGGAACCTGTCCCGGCAGGTGACATTCGCCGAATTTCAGCAGCTTGGCCCTCTGGGCTCCAACTTGCTATCTGTATCAAGTCGGGCCAGCTCAGGGATTTTCTGTTTCTTTTAAAGCGCCGTTTATGCAAACTGCAGATGTGATTTGCATGAATTGTGGCTGTGACATGCTTAATTTGCACAAATATGCTTAGTTTGCCCAAATTGAAGGTGCAATTTGTGCAAAAATAAGTATATTACGGGCACAATCGGTGCAAATTATGGCCAAAATTTGGTGAATTCCACAAATTGTAGCCACAATTTGTGTAAGTGGCAATTAAATAACAAACCAAAAAGAAAATTCCCAGATTTTATGGGGAAAGTCCGCACCTTGGCTCGCAAATGCAAATCAAGCTCCAGGGAAATCCAGAGAGCCCCCAAAGGGCCAGAGTTCTGTGCAATGGCCATCCCTAGTTAAAGTGCCATTGATTTGTATGGCTCTGCTCTAAGTATGACTAAGCATGATTCTGACATTACATAAAAGTTGATCACTCTGGGGAAGAGGGCTTATCAGTCTCCTGGGTTAGATCGTCCTAATACAAACATGGACAGAACTTAAGGATTATGGGAATCAGCTTTGTTTTGTACTAGAATCCCAAGCTCCACCAACTCGAATCTGGTGCAAACGCCATGTGATTAGAAGTAAAAGATTCTGAATCCCAGGAATTTGTTTTGAGTTCTAATAAAAACACACTATGATAAAAACAATAAAAACACATCATGAACAATTCATAATCAGTCAAACTTATCTCTCCTTGTGGAGGGTCAAAAAACTTGACTTGAAGTTTAATTGCTAGAAGAGTACAGCCTGCTACTGCCCATAACATTGCAATAGTATGAGATCCAAATGAAACCAAATCAATCCAAGTATCTTCCCCTGTAAGGACTGGATCTAAAAACTTCATTCCAGCTGTATAGGAAATAGGACAGTTAAACAAATAATGAAGGAAGCCCTCCGCTGACCCACTGAATGGAACTTGAAGTCCTTCCACCCCCAAATCCACTCTTGGTTATCCCCAAATGTTCTTAATTTCAGCAGTATAATTTAAGGACGATGGGGAGACACGCTGCTGTTGTACAATCGGGAGTCGGAAATCCTCGCTGATCTACTGCAAACCACCCATAAATCTACCAATATATCTGGTAGGGCTTACCAGAGCCCTGATGGGTCCAAAACATCTGGAATGCACCAAGTTGGCAAAGGCCGCCCTACTGTCTGCCCTCTCCCTTTCTTGCCTGCTGTGGTGAATCCAGCTGATGTGCACATCATGCCACCTATACTATGCTACTCACTGGCCCAAACTGGCTATTTAAGTGCTGTTTACAGATGCCCCCTGCCAACAGCGAGCTCGTCCCTGAATGTGTGAACCAACTTCACCGAGAAGAGATTAGGAAGTCTTGCGTGTGGTGTTCAATGTGTAAGTGGTTCATGTTGATATGTAATGCATTCATGTGCAGTCAGCAAGAGAGGATTGGGCACATGTAAAACCCACCCTATATTTATAAAGCATGAGTAAACTTGAAGAAAGATTGCTTGCCAGCTGAAACTAATCTCCTGTTTCCCTCTTGCTTCAACTCTTCATAGCAGACTTCACAGAGATTTATACTTCGCTGTGGTTGTAGCCAAGTCTTTCTGTTTCCATGCACCTGGAGCTCCATGACACAGCTTTAATGAGCACAACGTATTGATCAAAAGGATCACATGGTAAACTCTCATGTGTGTACCATACTTCCTTGGGGGGCTGTTGGCATTGGCATGGAAAATAACCAGGCAAACAGAGGGACTGGTGGCTTACATGTGGAGAAACCCTGTTAAAACTTGAGATGAGATGGAACTAGTGGTCCATCTCATTCAACACCCCTTTTCTTGCAAAGCCATGTGTTTCCAGGAAGCTCATGAGTAGGGGACAAAGGCTATCAATCTTATTGTTTACCTCCCAATAGTGGATATTCATTGATTTCTAAATCTGGACGTTCCATTCTGCTATCATGGGTGATCCTCATTGCTAGCCCGAACTTCTTCCTCAATGAATTGGTCTAATCCCTTTTAAAAAACATCAAAGTCAATGGCCTTCGCACCTCTTGCAGCAATACAAGTATACAGGGGGTCCAGGAGATCACTGCTGGATAGATTTGGCCCTATGCAAAGAAGCCACTGTTCCTGTGTGTGGCTTTAAAAATTGGTCCCGCGTCCCAGATTGATAGTTTAACAAGGTTGGGCCTGGATTGATATAGACACCCAGGATACATCTGTCACTTCCATACTGATGGATTAACTTTCTACGCCACTCGCTGGCTGTATGGAGTTTCTTATTTTTAGGCTCCGATAATGAAACAGATTTCTTAATGTGTTCAGCGATTAGATAGCCTTATCTGTCAACTATCTGCCATCTAGTGCTGGGCTCTCAAACTTGCTCACAGCATGAGATACATATTAATGAGATGATTTGCTGCTGGTGTGCTTCTTTCCTTTCGCCCCCTTGTTCCCCATTTTACTTGACTCAAATAATCTGCCATGAGTTTTCCTGCACATCACAAACCCTCCTTTAATGAAACAAACAGATGCTACCAAAAACTGAAAGAGGGGGACTGGGCTATCTTGAAAAGGAGCACTCCACGCGGCAAAATTTCTTGCAAAACCCACTTGTCCTACCAAATAGTGATGGATAGACCCAACATATGAATGGCTACTACTCCTGAAGGCTATATGCTGTCTCCAGTATCATGGGCAGTATGCCTATGTACACCAGTTGCTGGGGAATATGGTAAGAGGATGCTGTTGCACTTACTCCTACTTCTGGGTTTCCTGTGGGCAGCTGGTTGTCCACTCTGCAAACGGGATGCTGAACTAGATAGGTCTTTGGTCTGATCCAGCAGGGCTCTTATGTTCTTGTGTTGTTACATGCACACTTTGTGTAGAAGATGAAGTTTCTTTTGTCTGTCCTGAGGACAAACAAAATAAACAGGCTTTTCATGCAAGCTTTGAACAGCTCATGACCTGCACCATCCCTTCCAACTCTATCATTCCATGTGGATGGTACTGGTTACCAGTTGGGTACTTGTAACATAGAATGGTAGTTTCACTTGCATAGACTCCACGGGTCTATTCCAGTGAAGAGGCACATCAGGGACTGAGGTCCACCATCAAGTTACAGCCATCAAGTTCTACAGGGAACTAGCTACAGCATAATAAACCATATCATATCCATAAATAGCACATCTGTGGCTCTTAACACTTCCAATCTCCCATTATTTTGGAAACTTGAGGGAACATAAGAAGAGCGATGCTAGATCAGACCAAGGTTCCATCTAGTCTAGCACTCTGTCCACACAGTGGTCAAACAGCTTTTGACAAGAGATCCACAAGCAGATTAAGAGCTAACATAGATAGCTCTTGGTGCAACATAGAAAGGTGTTCTTTTTTGGTTAATTGAATTTGATTACATTTTGACAAGGCTATGCCTACAATGCGAACTTGAAAATGAAAATGAGAAGGAAGAAATACCATAAGGAATTATTATTATTATTATTATTATTATTATTATTATTATTATTCATTGCATTTGTATACCGTCCCAAAGCTGAAGCTCTCTGGCCGGTTTACATAAGATTAAAACATTTAAAAACAATATACAAAAATTAAAACTGCAACAAACATACAATAAACACATACATTTAAAACCACTATAATAACTTAAAAAACTATAAGCCTAAAGACAAAACAGACCCAGGTTTATCAGATATTGGTAAATGCCTGAGAGAAGAGGAAAGTCTTGACCTGCCGCTGAAAAGATAACAACGTTGGTGCCAGGTAGGCCTCGTCAGGGAGATCATTCCACAATTTGGGGGCCACAACAGAGAAGGCCCTCTCCCTGTTGCCAACCTCCGAGCTTCCCTTGGAGTAGGCACTCGGAGGAGGACCTTAGCTGTTGAACTCAGTGTTCGGGTAGGTTCATGTCGGGAAAGGCGTTCCATCAGGTATTGTGGTCTCAAGCCATGTGCTTCATAGGCTAAAACCAGCACCTTGAATCGGGCTCGGAAACATACAGGCAGCCAACGCAAGTGGGCCAGAATTGGTCTTATATGTTCGAACCTTCTGGTCCCTGTTACCAATCTTGCCACTGCATTTTGCATAAGCTGCAGCTTCTGAACCATCTTCAAAGGCAGCCCCACACGCCATTTCGAAGGATAAGAATTCATGTAGAGGCACATCAACAAACATTTTAAGAACACATTGGGGATGATCCTGCATCTAGACATGCAGCAATGAAGAAGGCAAAGCTTTTGAGGCATAGAGGAAGAAGCAGAGGAGAAAGATTCATGTCAATGCAAGGGAAAACTTTATGCAACCCGATGTGCAGAAATTGAAGTACAGAAACGAGGCTAACAAAAAAAAAAAAGAGAAGAAAACATCTGCCTTGTTTATACCAAACTTACCCTTTCGGATGTGTGTGTGGCAGAGCACTTAAATAATGCAGGAAATGAAACTGTACATTTAGTATTGCATTTTCCTTTTGATCGATAAAGATTTAGCTAGGGGAAACAATCACAATAGCTGGACATTGATTTTTTTTTTTCATTAGGTGCATAAAATACTTGTACTGATTCTCCCCTAATGATAATTCACTTTTAAGACTTTAAAAAAAATGCTCACTGGAGTGTAGCCTCAGTTTAAATCGCTGTGGTCCAGGTGCATAGTGTTCAAGTGCTGTGCCTTTTTTTTTTTTTTTTGGCGGTGTTCAGCTTTTGGTGTGAAAATTGCCACTTCAAAGGACGCAAAAAAGTCCATTGGAAACTTTCTATCTTTTGCGATTTCACAAACTTTATGCAACTGTTATTTCCCTGGTCACTGACTGCCTCAGCAACATCTTTGTGTTTCACTCAAAAGGCTGTTGTTTACATTCTTCTTGAGCTCCACTGCAGCGCATTAATGCCTTTGCTAAAATCAGTGTTCAAAATTGCAAGGTTGCAGGACGCTCCCCTGTCCAGACAGTCATCCTCCACGAATTCAGGGTCATAAAAGTGCCAAAGAAGTCCAGTGATCCCTCTCTTCGTGTGTTTAGTCTACACAGCATCAGAATACCTGAATACGACTTTAGTGTTGAGCAAAAATGCCCCACCGTCTGTAGGTGATGAATGTGCAGGAAAGGCCTTTTTTTGTGGGAATGTATGAGAATTTTGGTTTTGCTTTCAAAACTTGTGACCATGTGTCGTCCGAAGCCCTGAACTTAGTGCAAACGTGTCTCTGATGAAAATATCCGCAAATTGTCATACAGGTGCTCCAAACAGTTTCATTCTTGGTTTCTAGTTTGATATGCACAAATTTTGTGATTTGTGTAAATTTCCTCAGTAGACTGAATTATCCCCACTTCAGTCTATGGAGGAGATTTGCATAAATTTGCCCAAAGTTGTGTGTATCTCCTGTTCAATCGCTGCTTGATTTGTGCACATTTCTTATTTGCGCAAAGTGAGCAGCGATTGCAAACAACAATCAGGCACAAAGCAATTGGCGAGATGGTGTTCAAAGAGCCCTAGCGATCTCAACCATTGCTCTTTTGCCCATTCCTCCTTGTCCGTGATTTGTTTTTTGGGGGGTGGAGTGTTCTTAAAGGTTCCATGGCGAAAGCAGCTTTACCATTACTGCATGGGAGGGGGTGGAACAATGAGGCTTTACTCCTTCTCCGGCTTCAAAAAAACACACCCCTCAATGATGACGAGTTCCTTATGGTGGAGCATCATTCTGGGACATTCTGAGGGAGGAGAAGGAATGGTAAGCTTTAGATGGCAGCTAGAGCTCCAGTTGGCTTCAGAAATAGGGTGGGGAGGCAGGGATGCTGCTGCAACTCCCTGAGAATGGGAACTTCGTTCACCCTAAATCCTCCCCAGTCCCAGGATCTCATTTTCACACACACACACACACACACACACACACACACACACACACTTGAGAAGTTCTCTGCTTAGATCTTTCAGTTCGTCACTAATTAAACAATTCTAAGGCAGCCTTCCTCAACCTAGTGTCCCCCAGATGTTTGGGACCACAACTCCCATCAGCCCTAGCCAGCATGGCCTATGGTCAGGGATGATGGGAGTTGTAGTACAAGCCATATGGAGTGCGTCGTGCTAGGGACAGCTGCTTGGAGACCATTACCATTCACTGCTGTGCACAGACACCTGCATTAATAAAAGAAAGACATTTTACAAATTCTCCCCATGAGCATTTTTATACCTTTGCAATGCCCCCCTCCATGCTGGGGCTGCTTTTTGTTTTTAACTTCAGGAGTCACAAAGTTCTTATTCCCATTTGGAGGAACCCACGAGACATAACATTTTCTGCAGTAATTTCACATTTGTCGTACCTTACATCTTCAACAGCATGATTTTTTTTCTTTTAAACAAAATCAGAATTCTATCATTGCCTCATGTTGGAAGAGGAATTGGAACCAGGATGGGGTGGTGGTGGTAAACAACTCACCACTGTACATTGTATATTAAATTGGGAAAATATTTTGCTGAAGACCTTTTTTCCTGCTTGGCTCTAGTAAATAAGCTGTAGGAAATCAACTCAATGAAAAGCTGCTTCTCCACATCTGTTTCCTTCCTTTTTTATTTTTAAAAGATAAAATAAGTTAAAGCTGCAGGAGCCCTGTCCTCTATTGTATCTGGTCAGGCTAGGCCGGGCTCCTGCAGCTGTAACTGTTGTGATGAAGAGGGAATTTCACCAGGTGCTGCATGCATACAAATGACACCTGCTGAAATTCCCTTTTCAACACCACTGTTAAAGATACAAAAGCCCTGTCCTCCTTTCCATATGGACACCCTACTCTCTTCCAGCTAAACAAATGGCTGCTGTTCATTCCTGGGATGAATGGACAAATACTGTGCTCAAATATGGCAGTTGAGCCAAAACCTGTCCTCCATCTCTGAATGTGAGTGGTACTGACCAGGATGCTTCAGGGATGTGTAATACAGACTCACGGCACCCCCATACATGGAATATTTGCAACCCCTTTCAGATTGCACAGTGAACTCTAGGCAATATGATGCCCATCTGATGAAGTTCAACCCAGACAGTTGAGATTTGAGTATTGGGTATATTGTAAAAACAAAAAAGGAAAACCAGAACTAATTATAGCTGAGCAGTTCATTTCACTAAAGAGACAAACATAGAGATTGGAGCAGAATGGCAAACAGCTGGGAAACATTTTTAATCAGCCAAAAGCAGCTTGCTTTGACTCCTTTAAGGAAGGAGAGATTTAATCAATGCGCGTTGCATTGTTTATCAGTGGAAGGGAAAGATGTTTGAGCTAATGATGCAGAATAGCGTCAGAGCAGCTCCCAGCACAGTGAAACTTTGGGTGACGTAAGTACAATGAGGGAACAGAGCAAAGGCTCAGGTTAATGGAAGGACCACCTGAACCAACGGGGGCATTAAGGACAGAGTCTGAAGCCTTGCTCTTTGGGCCATCAGGAAGAGATGTTAGATTGATGAGTAACAGGTAGGGATGTACAGAATTTGTAATAATATTATGTTCAATTGTAATTTAAATTTTTGTATATCTCTATTAATTTTAACTGTACATGTTTTAATTTGTAAGCCGCCTTGAGTCCCAGTATTGGGAAAAAGGGGGGATATTATTATTATTATTATTATTATTATTATTATCATTATTAATAATAATGCCTGTTTTGAGGATTGGGCCCACCCAGGCAGGAAGTGGTATAAAAGTCTTCCTGTTTGAACTCTGGCTTTATTTGGGCCACTCCGTCTTCCTGGCTCTTGTGTGTTTCTGTACATCCTTTAGCTTTGTCTTACCTCAGCTCTTACAACTTCCTGTAGTAGTGCATTGTTGTGCAAAGGGGAGAGGACAGCTCTAGCTGTTCTACTGAATTTTAAGCTCACAAGTAGTCTTCACGATGCTTGAACTGGTCATACAGCTGCAACAAATGCATTGTCCTCAGCCCAGCAAATAGTTAAGTATAGTCACTGTATGTATGGCTTTTAAATACTTTGCATTTTTGACGATGCTCTGGAATTTTCCCATAGAGAGTGATTCCTTTCCCCCATCCTGTTTTCATCACATACTCCAGTTTAAAAATGATCATGGTTGTGAGAAGCTGTGGTGGGGAGGAAAGATGTTTGGTCCCCCCCTTTCTTTTAAGCTTTCACTGTGCAGAAAGTGATTTAAGTTTATTGGTTGGTTGTCGTTTCTTTCCTCCATTTTTTAAAAAGAGAAACTTCACCCTTTCCTAGTGACATAGTAGAAAAAGTTATGGCGCTGCAGTACATTTTTAAGGTGTCCTATCCTGTAGCCGTCTCTGTCTTCCGATAACGTTAGTCTCAGCTTCATATTTTTTCCAGGGCCGTGTACAGTTCTGTGTTTGCCTTTTAAAAATTAGAATACTTCATCGTTTTGCATTTATATCTCGTGCAGTTATTGCGGCTCTTCCTTGTAAATAAATGGGGAGGTGGGGAAATCCATGCTCCGTGAAGGACTGGGTGGGACAAATGAGTGAGATTTGGTGCTTCAGCTTTCTTGCCTGTTTCTTAGGAATGTGCTTTAGCTTCCATAGCACGAGATATGCTTTGCCTCTTCTGCCTACTGATGCCTGAATTTTTTTTTTAAAAAATACTGACCCACTGGATGGAGACTGGGGGAAGGAATGCTGCCAGGCACAGATTTGGGCCCCAGGACCATAGCACACAAAGCTACATAAAATCAGCATAACTTGGTTCATATCTATATATACAAGTGTAGAAATAATTACTAGGATTTATCTAAATGTCACAGGAGGCAAAGCCAGCCAATTAATTTCTTATGAAAATAATCTCATATAATTCTTTAATTTGCACCCTGACCGAGATCATCTCAACCCAATGGAAAAAGTCCCCCCAAAGCTTAAGTGGCATGCAGGCAAAGATATTTTTTGTGGGGGGTTGAGTCTAGGGGAAGGGGAGAGTTAACACTTACCTCTCCAGCTGCAATACCCCTTGAAAATCACCCCCCCCCCCGCATGGCAATTCAGCTAAGAAACTTCCCCGCAACATCCCATGGAAAGGATATTCTGGAAAATCAAAAATGGCAGGTGCCAGCTCAATGGGGCATTGAATTGCTCTGGTAAGTCCCCCTCTAAAAACAATTTCTCAAACTTCTGAATATACAAAAGAGGGGAGGTGGTCTTTGCTGCCCTCTGTCATTGCTAGACACCCCTAAATTCGAGCCAAAGCTGTGGCCCCTTGAAAGGCAGATCACTGCCCCATGTGGTGCAGGGCAGAAGTGCAGCCCCTCAATTAAAGCACCTGGAACTCATGCAGCTGCCCCGCGTGGTGAATTACTGAACTGAAGCTTCCAGATCTTGATTTGATTCCAATCATCCAGGCTGGTCATTCAATCCTTCAGGGCAGGAAGGAATACTATGAGCTTTTTGTTACTTCAGCAACAAGAGCTTTGGTGTTTCTTGTGTTCCTGAACTTGCTCTCCAATCCTGACTCCTGGCTTGTTCTTGGATCCTAATTACCCTTCAGTCCTGACTTCTGGCTCATTCCAGACAACTCCCCAGCTCTGGCAGTTTCTTACACAACCTTGATGGCACAGGAGATAATATTCCAGAGCTTGGAAGATGGGAACCCTGGTTCGCAACCTGCCTTGGGACCTTAAAGGAGTTCCACACAACTACTGATTCCCTTTCATTCAAGAAATTCAGCCACCTTGTGCCCCAAAACATCATTCCCCCACCCCACAAAGTCCTTAATACCTCCCAAATAGGTGAGACAGTTCACAGTAGATTTGCTGAGATGTGTGCATTTTTCAAGGATGTGAGTCCCACAAGCTTATATATTTAAAAGGTGGAGGGGGGGAGAGCAATATGGAAAGTGAATCTTATTGCTCATCTTTATGCACTGCATTTCTGTTTCTTCCCTTCCCTTTAACAGAACATTCTTCTCTACGGAGCCCACATCCTTGCATGCTAACTATTTAAGATTTAAATCCAACTTTGCAACTTTATAGCCGAAGATGACTCCTGCTGTGGGAAGGGAATGGGACAGATGGCATGAGATATTACTGTAATTTTACTGACAAAGTACTAAGGAAACCACAGAAGTAGTTCAAAACCCATCCATCTCTTTTTCCCAGTAGAAGGAAGTTTAAGTCACCAAAGAACAATCTCCATAAACATGGTAGTGGAGGCGACGGCGTGACGAGATGGGAAAATGAGCTCCGTAAAGGGGGCAATTCACATGTTGGGTTGGTTGGTTTCCATCGTCCCAATTCATTTTTTTTATTTACCTCCCCACCTATTTGATTCAAAACAAATGCTGTGCTAATTTCTCAGATTTATTATCAGAAGGCACAGCAGAACATGTGCTGCCAACGGAATCTTATCTCTAGCTGTTTTGCTGGGTAGTCTGTATTACTTCAGCACTGATCTGTATTATAGTACAATCCAAACTTAGAGCAACATCCAAGGGGGAGCTAAGTGGTGGATGACCCACCAATTCCTAAGCCCTCCTGGCCCACCCCAGCCAGGGCAGACGGTGCAGAGGGGGACATTGTTTTGCCTTCTACTTCTGATGGGAGAGAAATTACAAACATTGGTTACAATGGGGAGAGAAAAGGCCTACTCTATCTCAAGGCTGGCATCGGTATGGGTCATTGCTGGGGAAGCAAGGGGGGTTCAGATCCAATGGACCCAAGGCCACATCTAGAATGCCCTGAATCAGCTATTGCTGCCTGTGGAAAGACCACCAATGCTTCTTCTATGTCCAAGGGGATTTTGGCAAGTATACTAGGAACCTACGGGATGGATGGGCTGCCACACCAGTAGAGCTCCTCTCTAGCAGTGGAGGGGTTCTTTTGACCCATTTGCAGCTGGCGTTGGGGTGTAGGACAGGGATGGGGAACTTCTGGCCCACGGGCCCACTAGGCTGGCCAATGCGGCCCATGGGGCCTCGGATGAGGCCCCTCCTCAAAGTCCTTCTCCAGGGGTAAAAGGCGATGAAGCAGCAATGCCAGCATCTTGGTGGGGTTCATTAATTTCCTCATAGCTGGATCCAATATTTAGTCACAGTGACACATATATCAAGATTTGACTACTGCCATGTGCTCTACACGGGGCTGCCCTCAAGTAGTCTTCAGAAGCTCCAATTGTTCCAGAATGAAGCGCTAGGGTGCTCATGGGAACACCGCTGTGGTGAGCATATGACACTTTTTTTATTATTATTATTTAGAACGTCCACATTATATAGTTTGGGGCATAAATTACTGGCTGTTACCTACAAAGCCTCAAAGTGTTTGGGGCCAGGGTATGACAGATCCATCTCCTCTCATATCATCCTGCATGCACTCTGAAGGTCTGATGGAGAGATGTCCTGTTTCAAGTAGATACCTGTCCTCGGGTATCTACTTGAATAATGCTCAGCCCTTTCTGCTTCTGTGTATCTCTAGCTGTTCCCATCTGGTTCTTTCTTCATACACTCTGACCCCTTCAATGGCCCCGTCCCTGTAACTGGAGAGGGAAGGGGTCGTCAACTTCTTCAGACTATTCCATTCTGGAGATATCCCCTATTCCATTCTGGAGATATCTGCACTTTCCAGGCTATTAACTCCCATTGAGGAAACTTGTACCAGCTATTGTGGGTTATTAACATGCAATCCATCAGCCTAGGAAAAGGTGTGGATAGTCAGCAGCTGTACCAGTATCATTGGAACTGTTGATGTCTCCTCACACCCAAGGTTTTTCAGAGAAGCGAGCTGGTGCATTTTGTAATAGTTGAGTAATCAACTGAGGCACAATCAAGTGATGCGCATTCATGCATGAACCAACCCCGTTTGTCAAAAGCTACCTCTGATCAAAGACTTGGGGGTCAAGCTGAGTACATGATTCATTTCAGAGCCAAACAAGAGAGAAACTACTTGAATAATAAATATGGAGGTGAATGTTCACAAATCCTAAATCGTGTGTGTGTGTGTGTGTGTCTGTCTAGGAATGGATAAGCAAGCCCAGCGGGTTTCCTGCACTCGGCATCTCATTACGATTGACAAAGCATGAATTTATGCATTCGGAACGGCATGTGGCAAAATGTGTGCTCGGGTTTTTATGAAAATCTTCCATTAGCTTTTTCATATTTTCCGGAGCTATTAAAACGTCACTTGGGGTAAATAATACGTGATAATGTACCTGATAAATCTCACCTGCTTTTCTTCTCTGTCTCGATCGCATTTGGTAATAATTCAGGCGCTTGATGGCTTCATTGGCGTTCGCTCCAACGCCATAAAGAAATCCAAGCTTTCCGTTCGTAATTCCAATTTCATCAAACCCAATTCAGTTATTCGGGAAGTCATGCGACGAGAATTTAAATGGCTTCCTTTCTGCACTGTTTCAGTGCATTACCCTTTCTGGCTTAACCAGTCTTTAATTTGCTATGGTTATGGATGCGTTTGTTTCCTATTGATCGCTGAGAGACTAGGCTTATGGTGGCTTGCAGAGTGACATGAGGCCATAGAGCAGCCTTCTCCAACCTGTTGTTGACCATACGTGTTGGAGTCTGACTTCTTTCACTCCCATGTTCTCATCATTCCCAGCTGGCCATGCTGGTGGGGCATGATGCGAGTCTTAGTCCAATACATCGGGAGGACAACAGGTTGGGGAAGACTGACAGAGAGGGTCGAAGATCTGCACCTGTTTGATTGGCTCAAACCACTAGGTTACATTCTGGCTCTTCATGGCTTCTTTGAACAGGCTGCCATCTTGATTCCGTAGCTGACGGTCCCTGAGCTGCCAAAGCTTCCTTGCCCTTCTAATCCCTTTCTCACAGTGTTAGAATTCAGTTCCATAAGGTGTAGTGATGACTTTAAAAGACTGAACAAATTCTTTAAGGATAAGGCCATCGATGGCTACTAGTCTTGATGGCTTTATGCAACCTCCAGTACCACAGCAGTTTGCCTATGTATACCAGTTGCTGGGGAACGTGGGCATAATGATGCTTTGTGGGTTTCCTGTGGGCAACTGGTTGGCCACTGTGTGAACATGATGCTGGACTAGAAGGATATTGGTCTGATCCAGAATGGCTCTTATTGTGTTTTTATGTGAGAGGGGGCTTTGTAGATCTTCAGGTCTAACTCCCCTGCTCAAACAGAAGATTCAGAGTAAGAGACTATCCCAAAGAGATGCTCTGTTTGAAGCCTTTCAGTGAGGACTAGCCCCCGCCCCCAACAAGGCAATTCATTCCATTGTCAAATTGCTCTCACCAGCAAGCGGTTTCTCCCAATGTTCAGCAAAAATCTACCTTCCTGTAACTTACACCCATTGGATTTACTCCTGCCTTCTGTGGAAGCAGAGAACAAGTCCCTTCTATGTGAACAGCCCTTCAGGTATTTGAAGAGTCCTATCATATCTCCCCTTCCCAGTCTTCTCTTCTCCACAGTTGAACATACCGAGTTTCTTCCACTTGTTTTCCATACCCCTGACTATCTTTGTTGCCCTCCTCTGAACCCTTTCCAATTTGTCTTAAATCTCCTTCAAGTTTAAGTGGCTGGAGCTGGACACAGTTCTCCAGATGAAATCTGACTAGTGTAAAATAAAGTGGGACTTGCTTCTGTCAATGCAATCTGAAATCACATTTGCCCTTTTTGCGGCCACATTACTCTGCTGTCTCATGTCCAGCTTGTGATTGGCTACAATTTAGAGAGCCTTTTCATATGTAGCATTCTTAAGTCAGGTCTTTGCTCTCCTATATCTCTGTATTTGATTCTCCTGCAATCCCCAATGCAGAGATTTACATTTCTTTCAATCGCGTTCCATTTTATTAGTTTTAGCTCAGGTTTCCAAACTATCAAGGTAATTGTGAAAGTTATTCTTGGATCCTGAGTTCTTAACTATCCCTCCTAGTCTTGTGGCATCTGCAGATTTGATAAGAATTCCCCTCATGTAAGTCATTGATAAAAATGTTGAAGAAGGACAAAGCCAATTCTGGCCTTAGTTCTTGTGTAAGGTTTTCCTGACCTCATTCACAACAATTTCTTGAAGTATTTAGTCCTGGGTTGCTGTTCTTTCAGTTCATTGCCTAATCGAGTCTCCTTCTTTCAGCCAACCTGCCTCTGGGATTCTTGTATTTTACTCCACCTGCCTCCTGTTTTCCATCAGCTTCACAGCTTTAAAATGGCTCTGCTCAGAGTACAAAGCCTTTGCTATTCTTTGCTCAACTGACCTTTAATTTTCCTGAGAGAAACTGCATTGTTGGCTAGTTTTCTGTTGCTGACAATTCCCATTCCCCTTGAGCAATTAGAATGTTTCTGAACATTCCATGAAGGCACAACAGCTCTGTCAATGGCTAGCAGGGGGTCAATGATAGGTCATCACTTTTTAGCTTGCTAGTTACATAAGGATACTCTAAGCTGACTACAACTGCTTTGAAATGTTTGTCTGATTTGATTTTTGGAGCAAAAGTATTTGGCAATATCTGATGACATGTAACAGTATGTACATGTGCAACCCTATGCATGCAGACTTAAAAGTAAGCTGCACTCTGTTCAATGAGGTTGAATCCCTGCATTTGTTTAAGGCTGCAGGCTGACAGTTTATGAGATTTCACATTTGATGCTTGACAAAGTAATAAAGAGATGGGTGCTAGTAAGGCTAACCTCCATCCCCCACCACTCAGATGTCACATTTCGAGCTTAAAACATCATGTCCAAGATGTAGAGATTAAGTTTGGTTTCCAATTTCACATTCGAGTTTTGAGTGGCAAAACTGGAAATGTCACCGGACTTCCAGTATTTTCAAATCTTTGCAGCGGTAGAAATTTTGTTGGGCAAGGGCCCTGTTCAGAAGACACCTTAAACCATGGCTTTCATAAGGCAAAAAGCCGTATTCACTGTGGTCAAAGCCATGGCTTAAGGTGTCTTCTGAACAGGGCCAGTGTCAGCTCCAGGTTTTTGAGGGCTCTTGGACAAGCCACCCTCAATCGCTCCCTCCCTCAGTGCCACTATCACCAGATGCTCTTGCTCCTCATCCTCTTCCTCACCATTGACACCATGTGCTTGCTTGACAGTCAAAGAGCCCATGAACAAGTAGGCAGTGACGTCTCCTGCTTCTCCATCTCACCACCACTGTTGTCTGGGCCAGAGCGAGAAGCACTTAAGCAACCAGGTTACAAGGATGAAGAGCAGGGGCAACTCCAAAGGGTGGTTTTCCAGGGGCCCCTGCTTGGGTTTGGGCCCTCGGCAGGTGCCCGACCATATCTACTCTTTCAGCCACCCATGGGCCCTGGTACCAACCATGCCTTTGGAGTGCTTCAGTGCCTTCTTTCCGGGTTAACACCGTTCCACGAAGACTGCACAGCAAGCGATGGTGTACTATTTTCTTTGCAAGTGTTCCTAGGACATTTGCTCAGATCTTTTTTGTTTCCTGCCTCGTCTTTGGGAATACAAGAGACTCGCCTTAACAGGCTTGCCAAAGAGCGGTACGATCAGCTCGAAAAGTATTCCTGGAGACATTACTTAAAAATGCAAATGCACCGAGTATTTACAATTGTGTTTATGCTCCATAGCACTGTTTTGCTGTGATTCTGTTTAAGCACATTAAAATCCACATAATGGGAGTACAGTGGTGTATTCCCCGAGGCAACATTGATTTATCTCTATGAAAGTTTTCGAGTGTATCTTCTCTGCTGTGAGGGAGGCTGCCTTTTCTTTCGGGTGGTTGAATCGGAGCTCCTTTTACTGTGATTAATTTTTTTTGTCAGTGGTAGTGTTCGGTACAAAAGAGAGGAAATGAGCATCCCATTATTTATCTGTTCCTGGTCAAAAGAGGGCACTGTTCAATTTGATATCCTCCCCCCCCCCCCCCATAGACTGTTGTTCATCGGAAGAGCAGTTAGCAAGTGCAAACAAGAGTTGGAGTATTAACATGGTTAGAGCTTATTTTAAATGATTGTATATCTCTGTTATAAACTTTGAACATGCAGTGCAGTAGTACTGGCTTTATGCAGTGAGTCGGCAATGAAATTGTAAATTGCCATCAGTTTGCGCATGCCTACTCAGATGCAAGCCCCATTGAGTTCAATGGGACTTACTCCCAGGTAAGTGTGTATCGGATTGTAGCCTTAATTTGGCAAATGTAATTAAGATTGCAGCCTTTATGCGGCAATTCACACGTCCTCAAATTTTATGAAGTCCCCACCTAGTTTAAACTGAAATGATCTTCTGCACTCCTTCCAAGTTAGAAATCTTGTTGGGTGTGCCTACCCAGCAAACTGATGTGGGCTGAATTCGGATGACATATTAGGCAATGGAGGGGGGGGAACAATCGTCAGTTGTGTTGCTTATTGTGTTGTGTGGGGAGTAACACACAACACACACACAACTGACAGTACATTAATCAGGCACTTTAAACAATGGAGCGAAACAACTAGGGGTGTGCACGGACCCCCCGGATCGGATCGGGACCCGGATCGGGACCTCCAATTTTGTCACGGATCGGTTCGGACAAAATCGGAGCCCCCCCAGACCGGATCGAGTACGATCCCGATCCAAAAATCGGAAATTTTTGGATCGGCCGCCATTTTTCCCCCCATAGACTTGCATTGCAATGCAAGTCTATGAGGAAAAAATGGCGGCGGGTGGGTGAGGAGGGGCCTAACTCCCTCCCCCCCCGGGGCCATCCGCTGTGGATGGCCCCGGCAGGTAAGCCCCCTCCCCCATGCTCCCTACCCCCCTGGGGCCGTCTGCTTCCATCCGCTGGCGCCCGCGGGCGCCAGCGGATAGAATCGGATGGCTCCGGGGGGGGTAAGCCCCCTTCTCCGCCACTGCTTACCTTTTAGGGCCGTTCACTCCCGTCCGGCGCCGGCGGCTACCGCCAGCTGGCTTTGCGGCTTGCTCTCGAGTAGCGCGCCGGGTGATCACGCGGCGCGCCACCCTGGAGCAGGCCGCGGAGCCTGCTGGTAGTAGCCGCCGGCGCCGGACGGGAGCGGACGGGCCGGGAAGGTAAGGGCCCCCCTCCTCCCCTCCGTGCGCCCCCTCCTCCCCTCCGTGCGCCCCCTGCTTACCTTCCCGGCCCGTCCGCTCCCGTTTGGTGCCGGCGGCTACTACCAGCGGGCTCCGCGGCCTGCTCTAGAGTAGCGCGCCGGGTGATGACATCACCCGGCGCACCACCCTGGAGCAGGCCGCGGAGCCCGCTGGTAGTAGCTGCCAGCGCCGGACGGGAGCGGACGGGCCGGAAAGGTAAGGGCCCCCCTCCTCCCCCCCCGCTGTCCACTTTCATCGGCGGGCACCCGCTGGCGCCCGCCAATGGAAGCGGCGGTGGGCGCTAGTGGGCGCCCGCCGATCAGCAGATCCGCCGAACCGGTTCGGAGCCTTTTCGGACCGGTTCGGATTGGATCGGCCGATCCAGCTGTCGGATCGGAAATCGGATAATTTATCCGATTTCCCACTGGACCGGACTCGGATCGTGGATCGGGTCTGATCCAGTGCACATCCCTAGAAACAACAGGCTTGCATGTTGTTTAGCCCGAAGCCCCATTGTTTAAAGTGTCGTCCGAATTCAGTCCCCCCTCTCTCCGTGGACTATTCCATTTCGGAATAGAGTTCTGCTGCCTAGAGCAGCCAACCCCCCCCCCCCCCCGGCTGCTCTATGCAGCCGGCAGCACTCACAGTGCCTGCTGGGATACGGCTGGAGGACACAGGGAGGAGAGGCTGCAACCAAAATGGCCACCGCAAGTTCGTAGCAGCCGGGGCGTTTGCTGGTGCAGAGCAGTGCTGGCTACAGCATGTTGTCTGTGAAGCTCCTCCTGCCTAACGCACGGTCAGTACGTTATTTACCCCTCCGTTGTTTAATATGTCTTCCGAACTGAGCCAATGTGTTGTCCGAATGCAGCCATAGTTTTAATTATTTAAATTGTTTTTTTTAAAAAATCTACTAGTTTCATTTTGTTAACAATTTAATACATTTTTAGCTGTGTATATTTATTGTTTTACATTGTTCCAATTTTATCTGTACACCACCCTGAGATCCCAGTGATATAAGGTGAGAATGTTTTAATAATAAATAAACTAACGAACTGTGTCTGTAGCACAGCCTCCTCAAACCGGTATCTTCCTGATGTGTTGGACTACAACTGCCACCAACTGGCTAGTAGCCCTGATTGTTATCTGCTACCTCCAGTATCCAAGGCATTAAGCACTAAGCTATCACAAGGATCCCTTCTTAGCTGTTCCTTCTCAAGTGATGGTGGGAGTTGATGCAAACACTTGCCCCAGTGACCCTAGATTTGGGTTGAATTAAAGTTGTAGTTCAATGTAGCTGTTGGGATTATTTCATAATGGAGTCGCCTGTTAGAAAGGCAATTAGCAGAGAAAAACAAAAAGGCAAAACAGAATGAGCATTAACCAGTCCCATGTGTACACAAGGCTATCTTAATAAAAGGAGATCACACTCTTCCTCAGTGAAGGAAAGAAAAACAGTTTACTCACAATATCTTGAGTTTCAAGAGAGTTTGTTCAGTCCATTTTGTGCTCAATTACACCAGCAGGAGCGAGAGAGCACACACACACACACACACACTCCCAGTAATGGTGAACGTCAGAGAGAGATGGTGGAGGGGAAGAAAGGGGAGGAGCAAACGGAAGAAATCACAGGAAACCATCCTGTAGGCTATAGAGATCCTGGGGCTAGCTGGGTCAAAATCTCCATGCATTAACCAACTGGAACACCGCCCCCTTCCAGGAACATGCAGGCAAGGTTGCAATATTCAACAGTAGCCACGAGGAGATGGCTTCATCCCGGTCCCTGAATGGGTCTACAGAGCTAACTCCCCAATCTGACCCTGTCAGATGAAAGCAGAGATGAACAGACTTGGCACTGGCCTTCCGGTCTGTGGGTGTTGTCAGCACAGTATCTCTTTGCGCCCGCCACATCTCCCTCGCAGCTCTCGGAGCTGCCAATTTGATCGCGCGACTCATACCCTAAGTGGCGACAGCTCAGAGTGGCGGGGACGTGCATCAGCAAGAATCTGCTCCAACGCCGGCAGAGAAGCATTTAAAGAACGCCTGCTGCATTCTGCTAGGCTCTTATTATTTTTCCCCTCTGGTTTTTGGAGACCCGAAATCACATTTCCAGCCACATTTTTCAAGGGTTTGTCTCCAGCAATGATATTTAGAGACTTGAAAGAAGCAACGCGCCCCCCCCTGCCAAAAATGGCATACTAGACATAATACGACTGTCAGCACTCGTAATGCCAGGTTTGTTCACTCTACCTACGTCTGACAGTGTTGAGGGGCACCTAGCTATTTTGAGCCTTCCTTATTGTCTGTGGATGTCAGTAGAGTTTCACCTTGCGCTCTGTGTTTTCTCACTGTGATGAAATGCAGGCTTTATTTTTTTATTTTTTAAAAAAACCCAACAGCTTGAATAATTGGGGCTCAGTCAAGCATTCAAGAAAGCTCTTCATGCATTCTGCCACAAGTGTCTCTGGGGAATAATTCACATGGAGAATATACCAATGACCTGGGTAGTTATGGCAGCTGGGGTTAAAAAAAAGAAAAAGAAGAAGAGCTCATGTGATCGTCCCTGGGAAGCCTTTTCAGGTTAAGTCTACTTGAATCAGAATGCAGAGGTATATTTCTGCCAAGCAGTAGAGGTTTTGAAAAGATCTCTGCTTTTGATTGAGCAGATCAGGTTTAGCAAGGCTCATCACTTCACAGATGTTCTGGGTCATATCTTATGTAAGTATGTCCAGCCTACAATATTTTTTTTTCTTGCCCTGGGAAATAAGTTCTAATATCTCCTATTTGGAACAAGAGCCTCAGCGATGCTGCTTTACATAAGGAGTTCCATATTGCTCAGTATTGTCCACAGCAGGCCTAGACAAACTGAGGCCTTCCAGACATTTAGGACTACATCTTCTACCATCTCTGACTGGGGCTAATGGGAGTTGTAGTCTAAAAGATCTGGAGGGCACCAGGTTGTCTGTCCCCGGTCTATAGTGACTAGCAGGCATCATAAGCAGGTTTCCCCCTCCCCCAGCCCAATTTGGAGATACCGTAGATTTTGAATCTGGAACCTCCTGCATACGAAGCATGGGCTCTGCTGCTGAGTGCCCTCCTTCAAGGAAATGCAAAGACCCCTCATTTCCATAGGAAGTATTTTTACCTGGAGCAGCCATCCTTGGTTGTCTGCTGATTGTAAATCCTGCCACTTGACAAGCTCTCCTGCTGGGATGCTTTGTAATCTCCAGGAGGTCTTTTGTTATGAAGCCACAATTACAGGAAAACGAAGGAAGGGGAGTCCTGAAGCCATTGGGGGCAAGGGCCATTCCCACTTGCCTGGGTGACGCTAATTACCAATGACATCTAAACACCTTGTGTACGCAAAGGGTCATGAAAACATGAATAAAACATGTCCCGGGTGACGACCTGTCGGAATGGTTAAAAACACTGGTGCCTGCTGGAAGCAGAAGGAACTTCTTGAAGGTTGGGATTGTGTTTGCAAATGCATATGATGCTGAGGGGTCCTTATTTCTCACTCTACTTCCCTTGACAAAAGGGTATAATGAACCCCCTTTCCAATAACCACCGCTTTTTACTCTGGGGTTTTGCCATGTGTGTGAACCGTATTTCTACATACAACAGTGTCTGATTTATCTGATAACCCTGATTCATTCACCATTGTGGAAAGGGGAAGGACTCTGGATCTCAGCTGAATCCTATGCATGTTGTGTGTGTGAACAACCAGCTTATTAACAAATGAATTTGGGGGTTGAGGAAAGCAAGGGGGCAGATTTGGAGGGGGCAGGTCTCAAGCATCCACTCTGCAGTTGCAACAAACTGGACAGAGTGGCTGAATTCGGATGACACATTAAGCAACTGGGGGGGGGAACAATCGTCAGTTGTATTGACTATCGTGCCGTCCAAATGCTGCCATAGTTAACTCAGCACTGATCCTAATCCACACCACAGTTGATTATTTATTACCATATTGTGTGGGGAGTACCCCCTAGATGAACAACTGTAAAGCTGATTATTACCCCACCATTGACTATCGTGTTGTCCGAATTCAGCCAGTTTATCTTGACTTACAAAGCCAGTTGCACTGATTTGCAGGGCCAGCATTGCATGAATTTTTATCTCTCTCAAAGCCAACATATGAACTCACAGCCTCGATCCAGCAACCCTTGCTGCCCATTGGCCAGGGTGGACTTTCTGCCCACCCTGGCCAAGCAAACTCCTTCTTTGTCAGTGGGTCCTTCTGTAGCCGAACAGCATCATCCATTCCACCCAGACGAGGGAGGTGTTAGTAGCCTCGGACGAATGGCAAGCTTTGCAGAAACAACGAAAAAGAACTAAAAGGGGAGGGAACCGCCAAAATATTCCAAAAAGGACTGAGCATGTGTGGCACCTGATGGAGGAGAGGGATGTGCAATTTGGCACAACTTGAGCTTTCTGAAGTCAATGCCTATCCTGACCTGAGTTTGTAGCAGATTGTGAGCTTTGTTTTTTCCCTTTTCGCATGAAAATCTGTGTGTATTTTCGAGCATATCTTTCCAAATGTATGCATCAATTGTGCCCATCTTTGATATGTACACAAACCATTGATTTAAGTGTATTTGTGCACATGTTTCGAAAGTGCACAATTTTCAAACCTGCGCATGCTGCAGAACACAGTTTTTGCAGGTGCGTGAATCACACTGAAAGCTCAGAAATGTAGACTTCAAGATTGCATCTGAGTCTGTGTTAGATTTGGAAGGTGCAAACTGAGTAAATCCTGATAAAAGATGAACTGAAATGCACGTCTCATACACTGTTATTGAAGGGAGAGAGTAGCAAATCATGGGGAATATGACAGACTATCTTGGAAAAGAATATAGCTGGCTGGAATCCTGTATGAAATCACTCCACGCTTGTAACATTTTGTTGCAGGTCCTACATCTACAAAGCCATTTCTTATGACTGGTTTGTTCCTCTCACTCCTATGTTTGTAGGTGTGTGTGTGTGTATATTTGTCTCCCTCCTCCTTTGTGCTTGCTTTGTAATCATACTGCTCTGGTGACCTGTGGTCCAAACAAATAAATGGACTGACTTTAACATTTTCAGAATCTGATGTTATGCTTGGTTGCCCTTTCAATGATCTCCAATACATGTGTTTATTTCTGAGATGGAAGCAATGGTAACTTCACAATCCTACGGAGCCTTCTCTGGTCCCTCTGACATTCTTTCCATTTAATTGTGCCTTCTGCCATGATCTCACGTGCCAATTGAGGAGCCGGCCAGGTGGCAATGAATTTATTGTTTGATTCATTATTACTTAATTTTAAACATGTACGGCTTGCCTTCGAGTCTTGTTTCTGAGATGCCTAAGGCAGCTAACCACGAGAATGATTAAAAACAAAAACAATATTACAAAGCAGTTTACAAAACAACAACAACTCCCCCCCCCAACAAAACACAGACAACACCAACAGGTAACATTAATGGGGGTGGGGGAGAGATAGAGAGCCATTCAGGAAGCAGTCATGCCTTATTTATTTATTTATTGCACTTTTATACCACCCAGTAGCCGAAGCTCTCTGGTAGCCATGAAAACCATTAAAAATATAAAACACAACAGTATAAAAACATGGCATAAAAATAAAATATAAGAGCACAAGCAGGATAAAACCAAGCAGCAATACAAAAATTAATACAGATTTAAACTACAAATTTAAAACAGCAAAGTTAAAAATTTAACTGATGAACTGTTTAAATACTGAGAAAATAAAAAGGTCTTTACCTGGCATCTAAAAGAGTATAATGTAGGTGCCAGGCAAACCTCTCTAGGGAGCTTATTCCACAGACTGGGGGCTATGGCAGAGAAGGCTCTCCTCCTGGTAACCACCTGCCTCACTTTCTTTGGCAGGGGCTCATGGAGAAGGACTCCTGAGGATGATCTTAG
Source organism: Anniella stebbinsi (assembly GCA_029215795.1). NCBI lineage: Eukaryota > Metazoa > Chordata > Lepidosauria > Squamata > Anniellidae > Anniella > Anniella stebbinsi. The sequence goes on from JARDYH010000007.1 coordinate 14,299,144, forward strand.
GGTCCAGGCAGGTACATATGGGAGGAGGCCTTCCTTCAGATAACCTGGCCCCAAGCCGTTTAGGGCTTTGAATATTAATATTAGCACTTTGATCGGGCCAGGACTTGGACCGGCAGCCAGTGAAGCTGGAAAAGGACTGGCGTAATATGGTTTCATTGGCCAGTCCCTGTTAACAGTCTGGCTGCCCTGTTTTGCCCCAGTTGAAGTTTCCGGACCATTTTCAAAGGCAGCCCCACGTATGGCGCATTGCAGTAATCCAGACGAGAGGTTATCAGAGCGTGGATAACTGTAGCTAGGCTATCTCTGTCCAGGTAAGGGCACAGGTGGTATATCAGCCTAAGCTGATAAAAGGTGCTCCTTGCCACTGAGTCTACCTGTGCCTCAAATGACAGTGTGCCAGGTTTTAGCTGATGTTAGGGCAGGGAGACCCACAGCTTTGGCAGCTGAGTTCAGACATGCCACAATTCAGGTAGTGGCAGGGCATGCAGGAGGGCCTTTGCAGTTATGCTCAGTGGATAGTGAAGGATCACATTGGGTACTGGGCCAATTTTATAGTTTTGAAATAATAATAATAATAATAATAATAATAATAATAATAACGATTTATTTCTCACCCGCCTCTCCGTCTAGATCGAGGCGGGGAACAACAACATGATAAAATACATAAAACTAATTAAAACATGACAAATATTATTAAAACTGCATTAAAACATCCTAAAACATCCTAAAAACATTCTAAAAATTACACTGGATATGCCTGCCGGAAGAGAACAGTCTTTATAGCTTTCTTAAATTCTAAAAGACTGTTAAGTTGACGAGTCTCCTCCGGCAGGTCATTCCACAGTCTAGGAGCGGCAGAAGAGAAGGTCCTCTGGGTAACAGTTGTCAGCCTAGTCTTGGCCGACCGCAGTAAGTTCTTCCCAGAGGACCTGAGTGTGCGGGGCGGATTGTACGGGAGAAGGCGATCCCGCAGGTAACCTGGACCCAAACCATGTAGGGCTTTAAAGGTAATGACCAACACTTTATACTTCGCCTGGAAACTAATTGGCAGCCAGTGGAGCGATTTTAAAGCTGGCGTAATATGGTCACTCCTAGATGTACCGGTGACCAACCTGGCTGCCATATTTTGAACTAGTTGAAGTTTCCGGACTAGGCACAAAGGTAGCCCTATGTACAGCGCATTGCAGAAGTCGAGCCTCGAAGTTACCAGCGCGTGCACTACCATCTTTAGGTCTTCCAACTCTAGAAAGGGGCGCAGCTGGCGTATCAGCCGAAGGCACTCCTGGCCGTCGCATCTATCTGGGCTGTCATTTGGAGCGACGGATCCAGGAGCACCCCCAAGCTGCGAACACAGTCTTTCAGGGGGAGTGTAACCCCATCCAGAACCGGTTGACACACCTCCAAACCCAGGTTGCGGCCTTTGACAGTAAACACCTCCGTCTTGTCTGGATTCAGCTTCAGTTTGTTTTTCCTCATCCAGCCCATTACCGCCTCCAAGCATTCATTCAGAGGAGACACACTATCCTTAGCTGACGATGTTGTCGAAGGCATAGAGAAATATATTTGGGTGTCATCAGCATACTGATAGCACCCTGCTCCATGCCTCCAGATGATCTCTCCCAGCGGTTTCATATGTTAAACAGCATTGGGGAAAGATTGGCACCTTGTGGTACACCACATAGCAGCTCCTTCTTTGAACAGCAGCTATCCCCAAGCATCACCATCTGGAACCTGCCCGAGAGGTAGGACCGGAACCACTGAAGCACAGTGCCCCTGAGTCCCAATCTCCTCAGGCGTTCCAGAAGGATACCATGGTCGATGGTATCGAATGCCGCTGAGAGGTCCAAAAGTACCAACAGGGACACACTCCCCCTGTCAATACCCAGGCGTAGATCATCCACTAAGGTGACCATAGCAGTCTCAACTCCGTATCCTGCCCTGAAGCCAGTTTGAAATGGGTCTAGAAAATCAGTGTCATCCAAGACTACCTGGAGTTGAAAGGCAACTGCCCTCTCGATCACCTTGCCCAAGAATGGAAGGTTTGATACCGGTCTGTAGTTATTAAAGTCCAGGGGATCCAGGGAGGGCTTCTTTAGAAGCGGCCGTACCACCGCTTCTTTTAAACATGATGGAAAACTCCCCTCCCTGAGAGATGCATTAATAATATATTGTAATCGCGATCTAACCACATCTCCTCCCTGGATGACCAGCCATGAAGGACAGGGATCGAGAGGGCAAGTCGTCCCCCTCACTCGTCCAAGCAGCTTGTCCACGTCCTCGGTACTCACCAACTGAAACTGATCCAGTATAATTCTACTCGCAGAGTCACTGGACACTCCATCGTCAGCCTCTGCTATAACGACGGCATCTAAGTCGGCTCTTATCTGAGAGATTTTATCTGTGAAAGGATCATTAAAGGTATCGCAGCGAACCGCCGAAGGCTCTAAAATCGGATTCAGGGGGGGAAGGTGCCCGGGTTAGACCCCTCACCACCCTGAACAGTTCCGCTGGATGCGAATTCGCAGACGCAATGCGCGCAGAGAAGAAAGCCTTCTTCGCTGCACGTATTGCCACCCCATAGGAACGAAGATGTTCTCTATGCCGTGTCTTGTCGGATAGAAGTCGAGTTTTCTGCCATTGGCGCTCCAGTCGTCGTCCTTTCCGCTTCAACTCCCTGAGGTCTTCCGTATACCAGGGCGCCCTGTTAGAAGCGGGTCGGAGAGGACGTTTGGGGGTGATCGTGTCGATAGCCCTAGTTAGGTCTCGATTCCATCTATCAACCAGGGCTTCTACAGGATCGTCGACGATACCAGCCATAAAACCCTCCAAGGCTTTCTGGAATCCAGCAGGATCCATCAGCCTTCGAGGGCGGACCATCTTAATAGGTCCACCACCCCTGCAGGGACGGGTGGTAGCCGTGATACTAACCCTAACCAGAAAATGGTCTGTCCATGACAACACGGAGGTATTCGTGGTCTCCGTCCACAGATCCGTCTGTTCGGAACTGAAAACAGCATCGAGGGTATGACCCGCTGAATGTGTGGGTCCAGAGACCAATTGGGATAGGCCCATGGTTGTCATGGATGCCACGAACTCCCGAGCTCCACCTGACAAACCAGTCTCGAATGGGATGTTGAAATTGCCCAGGACCAAAAGCCTGGGCGAATCCAACACCAGCTCCAAGACCAGTTCCGTGAGCTCAGCCAGGGAGTCTGATAGGCAGCGGGGTGGCTGGTACACCAACAGAATCCCTAGTCTATCCCTGGTCTTCAGACTCAGGTACACACATTCGATGTAATTCAGTTCACGAACAGGAAGTCTGGTCAGGTTAAGATTATCCCTGTAGACCACAGCTACTCCGCCCCCCTGCCCACTTTCCCTCACCTGCTCACTAACACAGTACCCAGCTGGGAGGGCCTGCGCCCATGTCAGTCCACTATCATCTCCCAACCAGGTCTCAGTGAAGCATGCCAGGTCAGCCTCCTCATCCAAAAGAAGGTCATGGATGACATGTGTTTTATTTTTAACTGACCTGGCATTACATAGGAGCAAGGAGAGGTTCTGTGGGTGGCCTGGTTCGTTCTCCAAGTTCCCCGGGATAGCAGAGCAATTGGAAGGTAAGATAGGTGTTAGATAACGGCACATCGCCCTGCCAACACCATATCTCCCTTTGCCCAGCACAACAGAAATTGCCACTCCCCTACACATTGTGGACAGCTGGAAGGAAGGGTGGGGTGTAGGTGTAGGTGGCTCTCCTCTCTTGTGCTCTTCATTGATGGCTGCAGGTTTGGTTCCACGGCGTTGCTCCCACGGCTGAGAGCCTCAGGCCGAGAGCCCTTTTGCTCTCGCCCACAGGCTCGCGCCTTCAGCAGCCTGAAGGCTGAAATACCTGTGGAGATGGGTGGGGCAAACAAACACTCCCTCAGGCTCAGCCAGCAGCACAGCACTCCCAGCCAACCAATGACCACCCATTACAAAGCCCAGAACAGCATGGGACTACGGAGGTCGGAGAAATCCATTTGGGGGGTGGAGTGTGATGCGTTTTCCTAGCCTTGGCCCCCTAAACTTTATTTTGGATCCTGCTGCATCACCTGACTTGATCTGCAGTGAGTCAGATCAGTTTATGGATTATCTGGGAATTTTGTGCATTTGTGGGGAAGGTTCTATAATTTGTGCAAATTTCTGAGTAAAACCTGTGCAAATTACAGCTGGCCAAATTTGTGTGATTTTCATAAAGTTGGCCATCGTTTGCACAAGGGGTATTGGCTCCCAGTTCATGAAATGCTCTTCCAACTGAGATTAGGCCTGCACCTACACCGCTTTGTTTGGGGTAGTTGCAGAAGATTGTTCTTTTCAGGCAAGCATTTCCTGATGGATGAGTAAATTCCAGCCACTGTTTATTCTTTGTGTTTGCTTTTATTGTATTTGTTGTTTTTCTGTTTGGTGTTTTAACTTGCACACCACTCCAAAAGCTTTTAATGTGGAGTGGTTTATAAATCCTTTAATCAATTAAAAAGATACATAAACATGGAACAAGATGTTCCTTTATGTATCCTGGTCCTAGAGATGTTTGAGAATTTTGTTCAGTTTGTTTTTGGATAACAATTTACAAAATCCAAGCCATTTAGGGCTTTTAAGGTAATTATCAGCACTTTAAACTGAGTCCAGGGCAGACTGATAGGTGTCAAATTTTGTACAACAACAGGGCATCGTGGTACGCTTCCGAAAAGCAGATCTGATAGAAACCTTTAGGTTGTTTTGTACCAGCAGGTAATTCCAAATACTTTTGCAGAAGCAGCCCTGCATACAGCATGGTATGTTAACCCAAGTGTGATGTAACTATGTTGTATGTTAACCATGGCCAAGTCTGCTTTTTCCAGACTTGGAAAGACACACCTGGCTGTTGGAGGGACGACATCAAAGCTTTCCCAAGCCAGGTGCCCTCTGGATGTGACTGGACTATAATCCCCATTATTCCCAGTTATCATAACCAATGGGGATGATGGAAATTGTAGAGGGGTGCCAATTCATTTCAGGCAACCTCAATCTGGTGCCTTCCAAATGGGTTGGGCCACAGGTCCCATAATTCCCTGCTAGAATGCTGGTTCATTCAGACATTTGGCCCAGCAGTCATGGTGGCTGAGACTGATGGGAATTCTCATTCAATGTAACTGGAGGGCACCAGGTTGGGGAAGGCTGGGTGAAACATGATTTTGTGTCTTGCCTGGCATTAGTGACTGTTCTTCAAATGGTCGTTCCGTTCCCCCCACCTATCTCCGGCTGTATTTCATTTTACGGCTGGCTGGCTTGCCGAAGAGCAATGTAGTCCTCCTCCACCGGCAGTGGAAAGGCCTTTTCTGCTTCATTAAAAATGAATTGATCACCAAATGCTTTTTTCATTGTATTCCTTCCTTGGGTATTCAAGAAGTGCCATTTACCCAGCAACAGAAATATGGGGGTGGGAAGAGTCATATCTACACACCCACTCACACACCCACACACATGGCTATCATCTTGCTCTTCATTCTTTGACAGCAACATTTTCTATTATACATCAGAGAAACCTGTTGCTTGATTGAAAGGATAGAAATAGGTGTGATTAACAGCAGTAAAGCTATGGCAGGTCTTTGAGTTTTGGGCTAAGAAGAGGGGGGAAAGGAGGTGAGGGGGAGGAAAGGGAGAAGGAGAGAAAGGCAGGTAAAAATGATGGCCCCATGCTGTAAAATGAGGCTAACATTAGGTCCTGGTCCGAAAAGGCTAACAGTTACTCATCTATTCATCCTTGTACAGCAATATATGCCCAGGAAATTATGAGAGCTTCATAGTTCAGCAAAATTTGTACTTTGCTGTGCCATAAGCAAGAAGCTCTTCCAAAATTATATATAGTGGATGGAGTGGGGTGGGTTGAGGGTCAGCAGCTAGCAATGCCTTGGCTAAATGTGCCCTGCGGTTGCTATCCTAGAAGACTGAGTGGGAGGGGGCAAGTGATAACTCCAGCTAGAGGGTCTCCAGAGGCCGCTTTGGGAAGTGAGGGTTTGGCTCACCTACCCATGGAACAACGCTTACATGCTCTAATGATGACATTATCTGTTTAAATTATGATTGTGAGTAGATATTTTGGAAGGACATTGAGCTAGATCCAAGCACTTATGGGCTGAAGAAGTCCATATTCCTCAATTAGAAGGTCGGCAAGGGCACATGAGGTTCACTGAAAGACAGCCTACCCATTGCTGTAGGTGAGTGTCGAGCCTGTGCCCATTTTATGGATGACAACACTGAGGCTTAACAGACTCAGGCTGTGCCCTGAATAACTACACTCTCAAAAGATTGTCGCTAGATCCTCTGCAATGTGGCAGGGTTGGGTGGGAAGGCACATGGACCTGGAAAGCATTTTCCCAAGAGGAAAATGTGCTGTGCTGCTATTTCGCAGTCCGCTAAAAATAAAAGCCGCACAGTCTGTCTCGGCATGGCTGTGCTTGCGTGCTACGTACTTCCAAGTTGGCTTTGATGTCTGTTGGAACTTCCTAGAGTAGGCCAGATGGCTAATGAAGCTGCTATGTCACAGAGGGTCAAAATGGCCAATGCTATGATTAATAACAAAATCAAACCAAGAGAGAGAGAGAGAGAACATATTCAGCCTTGGCATGAGATCAACTTCATTGATGTACTGCTAAACCTAACCTGAACTCTGCATTGGCATTGCTGTGAGCTGGAGATAATATCTTAGTAATGGGACATTAATACTGGCTCCCCTGACATTGGACAGTCTGCCTTCCAGCAGGAATGTAACCGGGTGGTTTCAATTTGATGTTGGGAGATGCCCGAGCTTAACAGATTCCTATCGACTTCAAACCATTAACCACGGTCCTTGCCTTTGGGGGAACTCTGAAATGGGTTTGCGCGATGGCTGCATTTCTTCTAGCTCAAGGTGATTTAAACAAATAGACAAACAAACCAACCTTTCTACTATGACCAGTGTTGTGATCTGTCCAAATTACCTAACGCATTTTGGCATGCTCCAAAATCCAGCGCTGCCAACAGTACTGTTAACACCAACGGGCTTTGGTGTTATGCCGAGTGGGAGGAAGATGATCTTTTCTCCCGGCACATCTAGCTAAAAGATGATTGCTCAATGGCTTTTGAGGGCTCATAGATGCTAGCAGTTGGCACACCCCACATGTACCATTCGGACCTTTGGTGAAGAAGAAGAAGAAGAAGAAGAAGAAGAAGAAGAAGAAGAAGAAGAAGAAGCAAAGAGGTCCTGTTGGCCACTTTGCACGGCTCCTGTACTTAGATAGAGCATGTTCATGCTGAGTGCCTCCTGGGATTTGACTGAGTTAGTTCAGAACAAACACTCTAAGTGCTGGACTTGTAATGTATTTTGGTGTGTTGCAAAATATATAACACTTGATGGTACAATTAAACTGAATTATGACTCAAAGCAGTCATATCAATAATGAACAAGTAATAGGTTTTCAAGCACAACAATAATGGAATCTCACTGGGGGCCTATAGTAGACTGCAATTGTATCTGTTTTGTGAACTGCCAGATACAACTGTAAACTGCCAGATATTACATTTTGGTGTGATTGATTGCCAGACATTTACTGACATGGTTCTGTTTGAAAACCTATTGATTGTTCATTACTGATACCGCTGTTCTGAGTAATAATTCAGTTTAACTGTACCATCCAATATTATATATTCCGCAAAAAAACCAAAACCGAGAACAACAACAACAAAAAAACAGTTACTAGTCCAGCGCAGCGTTGTTGGAAAGTTGTCTTATTTGTTTTGTCCATGGGATTTGACTGAGACAAGCTTAGAGGTGATATTTCTTATGTGTTCTTAAATGCAGGGCATTAACTATGTGCTGTGGCTTGTTAACCATCCTGAACAGCCCAACAACAAGCCATGGGTTTTCAAAGTGGCTTGTTTGAGAAAAATAAACCACACTGCATGGTTAACAAGCCACCTTGTGGAATTATACACTGTATTCTGACAATACAAGAACCTGTGTTTCAACAACGACCCATGGTTCAACAACAACCCACACTCAACCACTGAGTATGGGTTAACATATTGTGGGAACCCAGTCATTGGCTCTCAACTACTTTACAGAGAACATTCCTCTGTTTGAAAGGATGTCAGTCCCCTATTTGTTTGAAGGGCTGTTGAGTCTCAGTCTAGCTTCAGAATAAGGAACTCTAAGAAGAGACAGCAGGAGCCTGGAAATTGTCAATCTACAGTGACCATCTGGACAGGAGACTAAGCAAGGCATGCAGATCCCCTGGTCCCACTATGGTGAAGCTTATTGTATTTCTATTTAAATTATAGTCATGATTTCTAAACTGGCATCTATACATCAGCACCTGCCAATTATATGCTAATTGGAGTCCTCTTTTTTGATTGATGTATTTCCTCCTCCTCCTCTTCCTCCTCCTCCTCCTCCTCCTTCGCAATGCACTGGTGTCCACCCTAACTGTAACTCAGCCTGTAACTAAGCCTAGGCACAACCAACTGAAATAAAGGCAGATGGTCTCCCTGTTTATTCCTCTATTGTTTCTTCTGTGCCAAATGTCAGATTGTCATCTCACTGGGACACAGGCCTGGGCTCTTGTAATCAGTAAAGTGCCAGGCATACTGTTGCGGCAAGATCTCTCTCTCTCTCTCTCTCTCTCTCTCTCTCTCTCTCTCTCTCTCTCTCATCTTGTGAGAGGTAGGGAGATGCATTCCATACTTCATTACTCTAGACCAGGTGCAGGCAGCTGGTGTCCTCCAGAGGTCTTGGACTACAATGCTCATAAGCCCCAGCCAGCATGGGATGAGTGGAGATAGTCTAAAACCTAGGGCAGGCACCAGGTTGCACCCCCTCCATTGTAGATCAATATTAGCCTGTTGGGTCTAGGCAGAAAGTTCTCTTAGGAAGGCATCCTACTAAAAAGGCCCTCATAAGACTTTGGTACGTGGAGTAGGGAAGCTTGTGAAGATCTTTGGCCCTAGTTCAGGGGAAGAGCTGAAGCTCGGTGGGAGAGCACCTGCTTTGCATGCAGAAGGTCCCAGGTTCAATCTCCCGCATCTCCAGGTAGGACTAGAAAAGAATCATGCTAGAAACCCTGAAGAGCTACTGCCAGCCAGTGTCAAGTATACTGGGCTAGATGGATCAATGGTCTGACTTCCTAGGTTCCAATGTACCCCTTCTCTAGACAACCCATGAGTGTGGACCTACTGCTCGATGGCACCAACTTTATAACAGCCTGACCACCTGTGAAAGGGGAAGGTTGGCCACTCACTTAATGATAAGGAGATAGGTGTCATTACAAAGCTGCCTTATACTGTGTCATTAATCCATCTATCTCAGTATTGCCTGTATTGACTGGCAGCAATGGCTTTCCAGAATTGCAGGCGGGGTTCCTTCCCAGCCCTACCTGGAAATGCTGGGGATTGAACCTGGGACCGTTTGTATCCAAAGCAGATGCTCTACCACTAAGCTATGGCCCCTCCTGAAGCACTCACAAAGCCTATAAGTCTATATTGGCACACAATATGCCATCTGTAGTAAAGGACATGGACAAATGAATGCATTCTTTATATGTTTTGAACTACGACTCCTTTCTCCCTTGGAAGTACCACAATTCAGATCAAGGAAGATGCGCAGAGCAGCTGTAATCATTCCACGGAGCAGATTTCCCTCTTCAGTGGCGCCCATCTTGGTTTAATTCTTTGTCACAGTATCTCCCTTAATCTAATACTGAAGCTTTTGATATCGTGCTATCACACCCTATTTGCCTTTTTCACAGGGCTGTTGCGAATCATTAGCTCGCTTTTCCCCTCTCCTCTCGAAAGGACTTGAAAGACAAGACAGAAACACAAAGTGCTATTATGAATACATTTTCTCCTCCCCCCCCCCCCCCTTACCTTTAGTGGCCACTGGAGTTTCAAAGAGAACATCTTTTAAGTTTGGCTCATATTTAAAGGCATTGCAAATACGACCCTGATGTGTGCATTTTCTTCATGAAATGCACTGTCTCCATGTACTGTAAAACTGGAGGGTTGAACTTCTTTCAGACCAAACACCAATTTCAGGTTTGGAGAAGCTCTTGGGGGCTGTATTCCAGTGTCAAGTGGGGTTGAAGGCCAAAGGGGATAGGATATGAGATCTGAAGCACTGGGTACCAGTTCAGAAGGACTAGGGAGTCACTGAGTGGCTTCACACAAGACAAGCTAGAGTATGGGTTGAGTGTAGTTTGTCATTGAAGCATGGGTTGTTGTTTTGTGTGAACCCAGCCATGTGAACAACCCATGGTTTGTTGTTGGTTAGTGAACTGTGGTTTGTTCATGGTTAAAAAAAACTTTTTTTTTTTGCACAGCTGGGTTCACACAAAGCAAGAACCCAGGATTCAGTCATAAACCACACTCAAACCACACTCAACCCAGACTCTGGCTTGTCATGTCTTGTGAACCAGGCTATTGCCTGTCATGGACTAGCACCTTGAATCATCAGAGGATTCTGACCCCACATCCTCAGAAGAGGCTCCAGAGTCAGTAGGAAGAGACTCAGCCATGGAAAGGCTTTGGGAGGCTTCTATCTCCTCAGGACCCAGTTCTCCAGAGGAACTCCATGGAGTGGCTTCCCTGCATCCAGAGGGGGCTCTATTACCATGCTCAGACTCTGAGGACATGGGGCCATAAAGAGACTAACAGGCCACAACCATTCCCACATCGCCGCAGCCTAAGCCTGCTTAAACCGACTGGGCCCATTTGGGGATAGGGTTCAGCACCTTGGATAGCTCTGGATGGTTCTGACTAAAACCCAGAATGGATTCACAGCCCCACTGAAACTGGAGCTAAGGGTCTCCACAGTCCCTGGCTGAGGTGTGCTGCCAGTCATTGTGGGCCAAGGGTGCAGAACCAAAGGCTTGAGGGCCAAATGCAGCCTTCCAGCATCTCCAATATGGCCACACCCCTTTCTCTGGCCACACCCCCTTTCCTCTCACTACTGATCATTTGCTGGGTGCCTGGCATTTGTGCAGTTCTTTCCCCATTCTAAAAGATTGAAATGCCCCTCTGAAGACTTTAGTTACTGGCAGTAAAGCTACAACATTCTGGTTGTGTTTGGTAGTTTGGGCCTGCCTGTTTTGCCTTTAGCCCCTCCCACCACTGGAAGGTGAACCCCGAGAGCTCCTCTGAAATGGTTTCAGTCTTCAGGCTGAGAGAGTGTGGGCAAACTGTACTGAGTTCGATGGACCAGTGGTTCAACTCAGTATAAGGCAGGGTCTTATGTTCCGATGAATTATGGTCTATTGATTGGGAAGGGGTTCATTACTTTTCACAGCCCTCTTTTTGCCTTTGCTGTAGAGACGACGATCCTCCTATAATTTATGTCCAGTGTGGCGCAACTGGAGAGACATTTTCCCCCCCTCCCCCGCCTTTTTCACGAATTCAGATCATTTCATTTTGGGGAAATTTCATGTGTCTAAAGAGGCATCAAATTATTTTGATTTAGAGACAAGCTGGTGATGCATCCTTGGGCTCTACTTTATCTGACACCTTGGGACTTCTGATTTCATGCTTAAAAGTGAACATTGATAGAGGAGAGCCAAGTCAAGGAGACGACAGCAAGTTACCGCAGACTGATGCAGAACAGAAGTTGGGTTTTTTTTTTAGTTGTTACTGTTTACTACACCAGCGATCCTGAAACTGATGGGAATTATTTGGTATCACTGTTAAAAGGGCAGTTAGCTGAGAAAAAACAAATCAAAAGGCAGAACAGTATGAGTGTTTACTAGTCCCACATGCACACAAAAGGAGACCATGCTCTTCTTCCATGAAGGAAAGGTGAAATAGTTTACTCACAATACAAGTACAGCATTGTTTTGAACAGAGTTTTTTTCCATTCGATTTCCTTGTTCTATAATACTGGCAGGAGAGAGAGCAAATGTCCTGCTTTCACTTGGGATGGAGGAGGACACAGAAGAGGTGAGCCTGAGAGTGTTTGGGGAGGGGCCCAGCACACGGGCAAGCAGAAGATACCTGCACCTCTACCGAACTGGCCTCACTCATCAATAAGCCTCTGCATAAAAGAAGAGCCTCAAGCCCAATTCAGGTCCTAGAAGCAATTGTTGTTTATGCTTATCTATAGCAGTAAATGTTCCTGCTATCTCCTGGATCCAGCTTGGATTATTCTTGAACCTAGAATGTCTCAGACTATTCTTCATATATGGTTTCGTTTTCCTTTGCTTCAGAAAAAAATCTTTGGCTTACTGACCTTGGGCTATTTAATGACCAACTCTAGCTGCTGCTTAGCTCCAGTGATTTACAACAGCAAACACATGTGCTCCCTGCAACAGAGGAGGTCAAACAGAGAGACTGGAGGGGGGAGGAAGGGGAGGAGCAGGAAGCCACACTGTAGGCTATAGAGCTCCAAAGGCCAGCTATGCCCCAAATCTCCGTGCATTAAGTAGCTAAGGTATTCAAAAGTTGATCAAGTAGAGAGGGGCACTGAAAATCTTCCTGATCTTGGATGCCATTTCTTGTAGGGCTGGCCCTCTGTGATTAGTTCATCCTTCTCCTCCTGATGCAGGAACACCTGCCCTCAGATGAGCTGTCCATGTTGTCTCTGAATAAGGCACACTTCTGGGACTGCGTCCTTCCAATTAGGAGGTATGCCCCAGTCAGGGACTGGTGCACCGACATGCTTTTCTGAGGTCTGGTCTTTCTTACTCTTCCCTAGCATCACCGAATCATAGAGCTGGAAGTGATCTCAAAGGTAATCTAGACCAACCTCCTGCCAATGTGAGAAATCCACTGCTTCAGCTGCCCTGAAAGGTGGTCATCCAATGTTACAAGGCACCCCCAAAATTCTGCTGTTTCTTTACACCAGCCTCATCTTAAAACAAAGGATAGTCCACCAAGGCAGTAAGAACATAAGAAGAGTCATGCTGGATCAGACCAAGGGTCCATCTGGTCCAGCGGTTTCTTTCACTGTTAAACAGATCCTACCATCAGGAAGTCCTTCCTAATGTATAGTTGAAACCCCATTTCTCGTCATTTGAACCTGTTGGTTCAGATCCTATCCTCCACAGTGACAGAGAACAAACCTGATCCATCATCTATGTGACATCCCTTCAAACATATGAAGCTGGCAATCATATTGCCTCCTAATAATCTTTTTTTCCAGGATGATTCATTAGTCATGGTCGAAGGGAATGGACAACAGTCAGCATTGGAATGGAATATCACAGGTAAGGGCATGGCTGGTTGGTGTCTGGCTGGATTACGAGCACACACTCATACGGCAACATTGGGCACCATCACACCTATTTTCTTCCCTGGTTTTCCTCCACGTTTTTTTACCTCAGTTTCAGCTCCATCATGCACATTCCCTTTCATGTGAGTTTGTGCTTGTTTGCTCTTCCACTCCATTCCACCCCGCCCCTTCTCCTTCCTCCTCCAGTTCATTGGCTGTCCCCGCCTCGATCTAGATGGAGAGGCGGGTAAGAAATAAATCGTTATTATTATTATTATTATTATTATTATTATTATTATTATTATTATTCTCTGATGGGCGAGGGCTCTTTCCCTCTCATTTTGGCTTTGTTTTCTAGTGATTTACTGATTTAAGGTTTCATCTGGGCTCCGTTTCTGCGGGCAAGGAGGGGGGGTTGGAGTAGTAAAAAGTCCATTAGCACAAGTCTGTAGGATGACGTGTTGGAGGAGGAGAACTGCCCCACCCTCCCCTTTCACCAGCAAGACTTCATTAGCACATGCCCCCAACCAAGGAAAAGGCAAAAGGGGAAAATAGTCCAGGCTTTCCCTGCACCAAAATAAAACGCAACAAGGGGGAGAGGCGAGATGAGTGCAGGACAGGGATAACATCATGTGAGTCCCACGCTGCAAAATCACATACCAGGCATGGCGCGTGTGCGGTAAATCACTGGTGTGATGGAGCTCAGTGTGTTACAGGTCCCACCTGCACAGTATCTAATAAGAGGCTGAAGGTGAGTGAGATATTCCTAATGAATGGGAGATATTTGGGGGCATTTCTTGGCCATTCTGGGTATCTGGGAAGCAGCCCCCATTCAAACCGAGAGCCAGGCAGGAAACCTATACCTGGCATTCCTTTCAATGTGATAGAGAATCCTGCCTTACCTTTTTGCAGAATTGCAGTTTTCTTTCCCCCAGTGCTAAAGAGGCGATTCAAAGGAACCACTGCAAATGCTGATGGATAAGTAGCTGGTCAACCTACGTAATGTCTGCTTGGTATTTTTGTTTGGATTGGATTGTGCTTTTGTAGATGTGGCTTCAGCTCCACGCAGATCTTTAACCACTAGAAGGCACTCTGGTATAATTTTTCCAACCCCCCCCCGCCCCTGCCCCCGCCCCCGCCCCGCTGCTGTCTTTTTCCTGGCTATCTAAATAAGAGAGGGAAAAAGGCAAACAAACAAAACACGCCTGTCTTTAAAATGCCTAATTGCATAGATAATCAGGCTCTTCTGTCGCACAAAAAATATCACTCTCAAGGCTTTGGCTTAACTACTGCCTGCCGGTGATACCCAAGCAAATGTTAACTATTGATTTCAATAAAAGGTTGCGAATCAAAGGTTAAGGATGTGACGGGGGTTCTGCAGTGTATTTAAGGTGTGCTTGGTGGTCTAGCTCATCAGTAGTGCCCATGACTTGCATGCTAAAGGTCCAGGTAGGGCTTGGGGAAATACCTGTGTCTGAAATCCTGGGGAGCTACTGGTATTCAGTGTAGACCAGCCTTCCCCAAACTGGTGTCCTCCTTGTGCATGGACTACATCTCCCAAGGTTCCTGATCATTGGCCATGGCTTATGGAAATTGAAGTCCAAAACATCTGGAGGATGCCAGGTGGGGGAAAGCAGCTGCAGAGAATCCTGGACTGGGATGGACCCACAGTCTGTCCCAGTACAAATTTGCTTCCTAAGTGTAAATGGGTGTCATCTGGGGTTGGGCAGGAGGGGCATCTACTATTTGGTATGTGAAGGCGAGTCCCAAGAACCAGGTGGTGGCATCATGACTCAGTTGCCAGTGTGGACTCATGGTTGGAAGTGGAGTACTTTATTGCTGCAGAAAACTGCTGCTCATTGAGAGCGAGTTGGCAGCATTGACTGCATGGTGAACCTTGGCTACTGATTCAAGATTCACGTAGGCGTAGGTAATGTGATACATTTATTATTGTTATCATTTCCTGGCAGGGATCCTAACCCAGCCTGCAGCAGGATTTAGTCCCATGGAAGAGAAAGGGAAAGGTGGGAGTCTGCTAGGCTGGACTTAAAGGAACAAAAACACAGTTAAGGCATAACGCTATGGATCTTTAGACAGAAAAAATGGGTGGGGAATGCTGGGAGCTGTAGGGCTTTTTTTCCTCATCTAAACATCCATAGGATTATGCCCTTCATTCACTGCGTCTGAATGCAACACAGACAGTACAGATGTGAAGTGACCACTAGACTGTGGGTCAATACAGACATTACTTTAAATTTGTGTTTAGCTGCTACATCTTTTTTTTCTTTTTACTGTAGAATAAGATCAGAATATCCTGATTTTAAAAGCCTCCTCCTCCAGTACTAAGGCCCTGATCCGAACTGGGGTTCGTGCATCTATTCTAGAGTAAAAATGAAAACAACCACAACCACAACAACAACAGCAACAATAACAACATGTAGCTGCTAGAGACAGATTTAAATTAATGACAATTTTGGCCATAAGCGATAGTATTTTGTTGTCTGTGTCAGTGGCCAAGCGGGCATGCATATGATTTCATAGCCTCATGTTATTTTGTTTACATCTAATATATATATATATATATATATTCCTTTTCTACAACAAATGGTGCTTATTCCCAAGCTAAATGTATCTAACATCAGGACAGAAGGAGCAAACTCCATGTTATTCCTGTGTAGTCATAATGATAATAGAATCATAGAATAGTAGAGTTGGAAGGGGCCTGTAAGGCCATCAAGTCCAACCCCCTGCTCAATGCAGGAATCCACCCTAAAGCAACCCTGACAGATGGTTGCCCAGCTGCCTCTTGAATGCCTCTAGTGTGGGAGAGCCCACCACCTCCCTAGGTCATTGCTTCCATTGTCGTGATGTTATGATTCACATGCTCAGAGCATCTCTCCGTTTTGCTCTAACATATTCTTCACCACTGAAGAAATACACAAGGCTATCTAAGCCTCCCCCACATAAGACCATTAAATCCAATGTCTCAACCAGGGAAGGCAACTCTGTACCTCTTTCCTGGTACTCTCCCCCTCTCACATTTTTTTAAAAGATTAACACATTTTCTTATCAGCTGTGAGTTCAAAGGAATTATTCAGTGTGTTGGGGCTGAGCCCCCCCCTGCATTGTATTCAGTATTTATTTATTTATTTGTTTATTTATTTATTTATTTCATTTCTATATCACCTAATAGCCAAACCTCTCTGGGCAGTTCACAAGAATTAAAACCACAGATACAGCATAAAACAATATCAAAGCTTTTAACTACAGTATAAAAGTACAGCCAGAATAAAACGTGGCAGCAATGCAGAGATGTAAAATACGGATTTAAAACAGTAGAGCTTAAAGGCTTGAATGCTAAAACGCATAGGGAGAAAAATAAAAAAAATAAAAAAGGTGCTGAAAAGAGTATAATGTAGTACCAGGCGAACCTCTCTAGGGAGCTGACTTGACACTTTTGAGCCAGTTTACTTGTCCTTTGTGATTAGCCATGCCTCCCATGGCAGCCATTTTGTGGTGGTGCCCAGGATATTATTTCAATTTGTCAGCTGTGTCCATGGATCCAAAAAAGTTGCCCACCTGTGCTCTAAAATAACCTAGCTGCATGACTGAGGATTGATGTAAGCCATCAATGATATCCTTTGATAATCAGCAATTTTAGTAACGATCTACCAGAATCTACTGAGAACCTTATTATATAATGCAGCTGGATTCTGGGGAGGAAACAGAGTAGGATGGGTAGGGGAATTATACTACTTAATTAACATAATAAACTAGGGATATGCAGGGACTCCCTGGATCAGATTGGGACCCGGATCGGGACCTCTAATTTTCCCGGATCAGATTGGACAAAATTGGAGGGCCCCCAGACCAGATTGGGCCCAATTCCGATCCAAAAATCGGACATCAGATTTTTGGATCGACCCCCATTTTTCCCCCCATAGACTTGCAATGGGGGAAAGAAAGCTTTCCCCCAATGCAAGTCTATGGGGAAAAAATGGCGGCGGGTGGGTGAGTGGGGGCCTAACTCCCCCTCCCTGTCCCTCCCCCCACGGTTACCTCCTGGGGCTGTCTGCTGTCGTCCGCTGGCACCAGCGGATGGCCCCGGGAGGTAAGCTCTCCCCTCATGCTCCTCCTTAGCTGCCGGGGCGTCTTCTTCCTTCACCTGCTGGAGATCAACTGAGAACTAGGCTTCGCGGCCTAGTTCTCAGTAGAGTGCCAGGTGATGATGGCGCTCTACTGAGAACTAGGCCGCGAAGCCTAGTTCTCAGTAGATCTCCGGCAGGTGAAGGAAGACGACGCCCCGGCAGGTAAGTGGGCCCTCCTCCCTCCTCCCCCTTGCTGTCCTCCTTACCTGCCGGGCCCGTCCACTGCCATCCGCTGCCACCCAGGTGGCAGCGGATGGCAGTGGACGGCCCTGGCAGGTAAGCACCCCCTTGCAGTTGTTACCTGCCGGGGCTGTCCACCAGCACCCACGGGCGCCAGCGGATGGCAGCAGATGGCTAGGGCAGGTTAGAACCATGAAGGGGTGAGGGGGTCCGATCCTCCGATCCAATCTGATCCAGATCGGGTCTTTTTTGGATCGGATCAGATTGGATTGGCCGATCCAGGGGCAGTGGATCAGATCGGATAATTTTATCCAATTTCCCCTAGATCAGGTCCGAATCATGGATAGGACCTGATCCGTTGCACACCCCTATAATAAACCCACCAAAATACCCATTGAATTGTGCTACCTAATTCAGGTTCATGATCTCTTATATTGAGGGGGAAAGTCTTTCTTGGCTTGTGATGAACATGTCACAAACTGTACAAAGAAAAGCATGTTATTTGGCAGTTTTTAAAAAGGAAGACAACCCAGGTGCATGAAAATAAATTTGCAAAGAGATGCTATTGGGCAGGCTGTCCCCCCCTCCACTGCCACTGTAGCTGGGTTTACAAAGACAGATCTCTCTGTATAGACATCCATTAATTAAACATAATACTAGTTTACATAATCTCTTTCCAAACATATTATCTTCAAGCTGCCCTGATGCTGTCACTTTCATTTAATTCCTAGGGAACATTTAGCAAAGATAGTACAGAGAAGTTGGAAAAACTAAGCTTTGGGAAAGTGCAGGATTGAATAGAATATGCTGACATTTAAACTGAAGATCCCCCCCAACCCGCTGCCACACACCCCCTTACATGAAATCCTTGATTAAAACATCCAAAGAGCAAAGGATAGTTTATACAAACTACAGATGATCCAATACTTGCTCTGCGCATAGAAAGCGAGCAGAACAGGGAGAAGGATCAGAGGGCGGAGTGGGCAGCAGGGGGCAGAGTGGGGAGGGAGGGTGAGTGGGGAGTCCCGTGAACTCCCAGTCAGTCTTGTGTCCAGGAACCCACAGCATCCAACCCACTTAGGATGTTGGGATCTCGCTTCAGTGTGGGTTGGACCAGGCCTGAATCGACCCGAGGTGGATCAGGGCTGATTTGGAAGCTCCGAATCGGCCTCCGAAGCAAATTGGGGGGGGGGAGGGGTTCCCACACAGCCTTAGCATGCACCAGTTTCAGAATGACGTTTCAGATACTTCCTTCCCTAACGTGGAATTCCGGAGAAGTGGACTGCAAGGCAGAGTGACCTGGAGGAACAATAAAGGAACATAACAAGATAAATCCTCTAGTCTTTAATGTTGATATCTTTACTCTGAACATGCATAGAAAGGGAGAGAAAGAGACTCATGGACCAATTACTACCATTGACAAGCATAGCCTTTCCCCCTGGAGCTTTTTTCAGAAATTCGACACTGGTGCAGGCGAGAGTAGTAGCAACAACAGAAACCCACCTTTTGATCATTCATTCCTCCAGTCTCCAGCAGGGATACGCAGTAGGCCACTACGCAGTCAAAGTCATAATCCTCAATGTGCAATTGATGAGTGGATTGCAGGGCAGTGTCTCAAGCCCATTACATCGATCACAGAGACTCTGTGGGTGGTCGGCAAAGGAGACAGTGTTTTCCAGCCTCCTCCTCACTATGGCTAAGGCTGGAACGGAGGCAAAGGGGCAGGGAGGAGGTGTGGGGGGAGGACACAAAGATGCTGTTTTGCACAATCCCTTTCCTTTCACAGCCCTTCCTCTGAAGGTCGATTCAGTAATTGGTAATAAGGCTAGATAAGGAGGCAATTGAATCTGTGCCGGCTCCAGGTTTTTGAAAGCACTCAGGCGAGTTACCCACGATGCCTCCCTCCGTGGGTCTACCTTCTCACTGCCATCATCACCATCACCTGTCCTTGCTCCTCATCCTCCTTCTCATCATGGTTGGCATTTGCTTGCTTGACAGGCAGAGAGCCAGTGAGCACGTAGGCAGTGGCATCTCCTTCTTCCCACCACCACCATTGTCTGGGCCAGAGTAAAAGGCTGGTGAACAAGCAGATGTTGCAATGGTGGAGGTGCAAGTCTAGGGAGATCTTGTTAGTGGGCCCCTACTGCAGCATGGGCCCTTGGCAAGTGCCCTACCAGGCCTACCTTTGATGCAAGTTCTGAATTTTTAAAGCCCCCTTTTCCCTTTAAGCAGAGGAGGAAAAGAGATTATTATTATTATTGGTATTATTATTATTATTATTATTATTATTATTATTATTATTATCTCTTTCTTGCTCGTGGTGGTTTTGCTAGACTGACATGACGGGCTTTGCCAAGTCATGTTGTCTTTTACAGATTCAGGAATTTCCTGACAATTGAGCATGTTTTAATTATGACTGCTTTCTGGATGTTGGTGTGGATGTATTATTATTATTATTATTATTATTATTAACAATATTTATATATTGCTCCATATCTAAAATAGATTCCAGAGGAAACAGTTAAAAGAAAGAAGATTAAAAACAAATTAAAACCATTCAATAAAAGCAGTGGCCAGTCAGTTGAGGAAGGCTTCCAGGAAAAGAGCTGTTTTCAGGAGGTGACTGAAGCAGCCTAGTGTTTGGTGTCCCAAAGGGGAGGGGCCAACACACTAAAGGCTTTTGTCCTGGTGGTTTCCAAAGGTTTTTGTGGAACCACCAGGAGCATGCCCTCCAATGACCTCAGTGACTGGGCAGGTTGGTAAGGGAGAAGACGCTAATCAAGGGCCAGTTTCCACCTTTGGCAAAGTGGTCCTCATCTTTCTGATTGATGAGATTGTCATTGGATGCCTTTCTCTGGATGCCTTCCACCCCCCTCATGAGAAGACAGGCACCTAGGCTCTGGAGCTCTCCTTTCTGCACCAAGTGAAATAATTGTCATATGGGCACATGTTTGGGGAGGGAGACATATGCAGCTCCTTGAATGACAACTTTTGTGTGAGTGGGCTTTTAGTCCTATTCTATTCAATTTCACTGTATATACAAACATAAGTTCTGACAATTTTGGTGCAATAACAATGTGACAATCACAGAAAATGAAAAGTTGAACAAGCCACTCAGATCTAAACAATCTATAGCAGCAGTTTTTAGGAGCCTTGCTCTAAGCGTTTTAGCAGCAACTGCAAATAAGGCTACTTGATTAGTTACATAAGGGTCCGCATCTTCAAGTAGCTTACACATCTGCTCAGCCAAAGCTCTATCTGACATTCCTCCCAGCAAAAGTGTAAGAAAACTTTTCCTAGGACTGGCATACAGTTCACAAAAAAAGATGTAACAAACAATATCCTCCATTTGTGGGGCCCCATATATACAAAGGCATTGGAATATAGGAACAATTGTATACCTCCCATCCAGGTATGCCAATGGCATAGTCTGGAAGCAGAATTCCGTGAATGCCTTCCTTAGACCTCTAGCCCAATTGTTTACTCAACATTTTATCTCCTAAGTATTGGATTGATACAATATCATTTGCTATATGCCTACTAAAGAGAATTTGATTAATTAATCAATTTTAAATATTTCTATCTCAGCTTTCTACCCTAAGAAAAATAACTTAAGAATAGAAATATTTAAAATTAACTAATAACCCAAGTTCTCTTCTGCTGGCATGGTGATAAAGCAGAACAAACGACCCCCAGTGCAAGAGAGCTCACCTGGTGTACTTTGATCATTTACCTTGGCTCATATAATCCTGCCAAGCAGTAAGGAGAATTCACCATACATAGACTGCAGGTTGGGGGTAAAATGGTTGTCTGTATCCTATCTACCTGTTGTTATCTGCTCTGAAGATACAAGGTAAGATGAGCTATGAATCTCATGAGTATTTTGATTTCTTAGTCAGGATCCAAAGTTGTAATATGCTTCTGTGGCAAGACCTGAACGCACAGCTAAATATTTGCATGCTGTTTTCACTTTTCACTGCAGCAGCTGCTGTTGCTAAAGGGGCAAGCCACATTTAAAAGCTGTGGCCTGTCTCTTCGGCAGTGAGAGCTGCAGTGACAAAAACAATGGAGAAGCCTCCTGCTGCATGAATGGCTCTTCCTTGAGTCTGCACATCATACCTTTGAATCGTAATCTTGTTTGTGTAGTGGTATAGCACAATAAGATGCAACTGAGTTATTCTCCCACATTGCTTTATCCCCCCCACCCCCAGCCTGTCCAGAGTGAAATGTTCTGTGCTTGAAACTCTTGGGGGTAACAATTATCAGATCGGCTAACTTGTGAATAGCAGGGATTCTTCCACTTTGCTGCATTTGAAGCATCCATCGTATATCTCCAATCTATGGCTTGCTGCCTTTTAAGCCAATCAGACAGGAGAAGTGTCAGCAATGCATTACCTCATTAACGGCACCATGCTAATGAGCAATGAGGGATGCAGATTACATTTAGAGGAGGCACCCCTTTTTGCAGTGATAAAAATTACAGCAGATGTCACCGGCGAAGCTTCAGTTCCTTCCTTCCTTCCCTCCCTCCCTCTCTCAGATGTCATTGCCCCTGCAAGAGGCCGGATAAGATGAAGATGGTATAATGATTATTACTGTAATAACATCCTATATATAAAATAAAAGACTCATCATGCTGAGATATCTTCTCCCTCGTAAGAACAACAAAGAGGGAGGGCTGAACAGTTACTACTGTAGATTTATCAGCACTCAGATCCATTCTTCAAAGCCTCGCACTCAGAGTCGCCGCAGGGCCATAAAAAGACTCCCATCAGCGGCAGCCAGCATGGCCAAAGTGCAGGAATGTTGAGAGTTGTAGTCCAAAACTTCTGGAGGGCCCCTGCTTGGGGGAAGACTAGATGTCCCATTCCTGCCATGAAGCTCAATTCCAATCCTGGGTTCAAGGATCAGGAAGGACTTGATCATGGGGGAGCTTTCCAGCAGAGAGCTCTACAAAAAAAATATGGCTGGGATCCAACAGAACAGCTTTATAGGGGATGTTGTTGCTCCGCACCATCCTGGCTTGTCATTAGGGCCCCAATCCAGAGCATGTTTCCTCCTCATGAGTAGGGCTCAAGGATATTTGACACACTTCCAATGGGGCACTGTACCTCTACCTCTGAGCTTTGGTCCGGGTAAAGAGGAGGAGGAATGATTGCAGTGAGTGACCATGGTTCTGAGACGGTAGACTCACTGAGGGAGGAAAGGTGACCTGCAGAAGTGCCCTCAAAAACTTGGAGCCGGCACTGGTCCCAGGGCTCCAGGTTGCACTTTCTGATTCCTTCCTATGCTTCCAGGAAGGCTCTGGGGCTGAAGCATGCATGTGCAGAACCAGGTATAAGTCCTGTCATCAGCCTATCAGATTGTGGCTCCAGGGTTCCTGACATTTGCCACATGCTAAGTGATGGTATCTGAGAAGTGGAGGTACTGCTTCTTTTTCGTTGTTGTTGAGCAGGCCAGTAAAACTGCTGCTCTGGTTAGCTCAGCTGATCTATCATAGGCACAGAAATAGCATTCTTTACGACACTTATAAATGCAGAAGGCATAGCCATTCACCAAGGATCCATTACATTTATGGAGGCGGCCGTGAAGCTTCATTTCTTCCTGATTCATGCATCGGATTGAGTAATAAGAACACAAGGCTGATGATCCAATAATAGGCTATTCCCTAACTGGCAAACCACAGATTTCCAGTCACCGAGCCTCCCATCTAATACATGCAGGGGCAAGCAGGGCTTATCCAGAGAGTCTGTTCCAATATAAAGGATCCCCCATTCTGAATTTAAGGTGGTTTTTTTTTGTTGATTAGTGGCCTTTACAGATGATCAGTTTATGGGGTAACAAATATGCCTCAGTCAAGTGTGTAGGTGACCTACAGGAGTGATATCACTCAACTGATGGTCAGCTGATCTACAGGATCCTCATGTGTTGCAGTCTGCTGATTTATAGACTGTCATGTGGCTTTCAGTGAGGCCAGAGGAGGAAGAAGGATTTTTTTTAATATAATATTTTTAGGTTGGTTTTGGACCGTAAGGCCTTTAAAATGGCTTCCTTCTTTAGTTATTTAGTTATTTAGTTTTTAAAAATATTATCTCTCTTGTCTTGCTCATGGCAGTTTTTCTAAATGGACCTGTTTTGCCAATGCATGCTGTCTTTTATTGAGTCAGGAATTTCCTGATTATTGAACATATTTAAGTATGACTGCTTTCTGTGGATTTGGATGTAGTTTGGCAATATTATTATTGTCTCTTTTCTCGCTTGTGGTGATTTTTCTAGATGGACATTACAGGCTTTGCCAGGTCATGCAGTCTTTAACAGCTTAAGTTGAGTTTTTTAAACTGAATTTTTGGCCTGGCTTAATGTTTAAAATGTTAATTGTTTCATGTTTTAAAATTTTGGTATATTGACTTTGTAAACCACCCAGAGAACTTCAGCTGTGGGGCAGTATATAAATGTAAATAGAAATAATAATAATAATAATAATAATAATAATAATAATAATTCTCCTCCTCCTCCTGCCCCCTCCTTCCAAATCTGTATAGACACAATATATTCTATATATTTGTTTTATATATTTGGCATGGCCATTGACTGAATAAGATCTTTGCATGACTGTCGGCACAATCCTCTCCACCGGTTATCAATTATCAACAGAAATGGAAGACTATCATGTTCCATTCATGGTTGCAGGGTCAGAAATTCTCCCTTTTGCAATAGGCAGCACTGAAAATTTAAACAGCATGAGTTTGCATTGCAATAATAGCAAAGTTAGCAGCTTTATTTTCTGGGGGATAACCCATTTCATGTTCTCACTTACGAGAAGCACTATTTCTGCCCAGTAGATCATCAGGTGCTTCTGTTTGAGGGATATGGAACACACCCAGCTCTCAGATTTGCTTGGGAAAATAAAATCTCTGTCCTGGTGAAAATAGACATTGTAAATTAATATGCTATATGGAATGTGATTGCCAAGTTCCTCCTTATCTCTCTGCTCGGGAGGGAAACATCAGCCTCTGTGATTGACAGGTTGTAAGAAGCCTTGGATCTGCATTAAATGGGACAATTTGAGACTAACTTAAGTCCCATAGATATTAGAGTAGCCCCCATTGAAATTAATGGGACTTAAATTATTTATTTATTGCATTTCTATATCACCCAATCACCGAAGCTCTTGAGATGAACTTAAGTGCCATAAATATCAATCCCTGTGAAGACGGCTTTGGGCAGTATCCAACAGTGTTATTCAGCAAACCAAAATAGTGCTTGCAGAGCTCAGCTGAACTTTCTGATTACACATGTGTGTGTGTGCAACCGATTGTCTAGTTGCTTGCACAACCATGCTTGTGTAAAGATGGCTTACATCAAATTCTCCCCTTGTGCATAGATCAGGCCCCAGTTTCCCTTAGTGCAATGTCATTTGCGCTGCTGGAAGGTGACAGTTGGGTATTGCCCATTCAGTCTCATCATCATGTTTAGCTGTCTTGATGGTAGCTGAGTCATGCCCCCCCCCCCAATAGCCTGCCTTGAGCCCAAACTGTGGGGTGCTGTTACCCATTTCAGACTGTAAACGAAACCCTTGGAAGGATAGAGCCAAACAATCTCGAAGTAATTAATTTTCATTGGAGCAAAATCTCTTAAGCTGTTTTATCGCATTAAAATGATGGCATGAGATCCCCCCCCATCCAAATGGGCCATTGCTAAAGTGTTGCTAAAGTGCTTTTACCATCTAAGGCTTCTTGAGCATTTCAATAAAGTGTCTTTATTATTATTAGTGAGTTTTACACCCTCTATTATAGACTCCTCTGGAAATGTTCTTAAGTGTGTGATTTCCCTCCACCCCCTTCCTTTTCTTTCGGCATTAGAATATTAAGGCATCTTGATGAGGAGGCTGGTATAAATGCCTAGGAAGATTTTATGCTCCTCTGGCATGCCAATAAACCTCCAAGTCAGATCCTTGCTTAAATTGCGGCAATCATAAAAGACATTTAAAGAAAGCAATAGTGCTTGCTGGAGAAAAGGCATCATCTAGGAGAGTCATGTAAAGCAATGGCCTTGGAGGCATGAATGGCCCAACAGAAATGAGACACAACAGGCAGATGTATGGATCGCCTTGCCCCCAATGGGAAAATCCAATGTAAGCCCTACTTGGAGTAG
Organism: Anniella stebbinsi; assembly: GCA_029215795.1. Lineage (NCBI taxonomy): Eukaryota > Metazoa > Chordata > Lepidosauria > Squamata > Anniellidae > Anniella > Anniella stebbinsi. The sequence continues at coordinate 14,324,875 of JARDYH010000007.1, forward strand.
ACTGATTGAAATGAATGGGACTGAAGTTAGTCAGTCTAAGTAGGAATTAGGTTGGAATTTATCCAATGATTTTCAGTGGACTTGGTTCATCATCATCATCATCATCATCATCAATTTATTTCTTACCCGCTTCTCCCTCTTGATCCAGGCGGGGAACAACATCAAATTCAAATACATAAAGCTGATTAAAAACATATAAAACTAATACATTATTAAAATAACAATAAAAATCTTAAAATTCAGCTAGGTAGGCCTGCCGGTAGAGAACAGTCTTTATGGCTTTCTTAAAGTCAAAAAGATTGTTAAGTTGATGAATCTCTTCCAGCAGGCCATTCCACAGTCTGGGAGCGGTAGATGAGAACATCCTCTGGGTAATGGTTGTCAGTAAATTCTTTCCAGAAGACCTGAGTGTGCATATATAATATTCATTAAACAAAAACCCTACGGTTTACAAAAACAATGTTAAGGCTCTTCAGTTTCCAACCAAGCACCAAAAAGCAGGGAAATTGGGAGTTAAGGCTCACAAGCCTTAATGCCACATCCTCCCTAAGGAGGCAGAAAGTGCAAGTGAAATTCTTATTCTCCCAAAGCAGATAAACCATGAGGACAGGGTGGAGAATATGATATGCAGAGATGACTGTGGGGTTGTGGAAAACTGATCACGAACAACTTAAGGCCACCTACTTCGCTTTTTTTGTTTAGAGCAGCCCTTCCCCAACCTGGTACCCTCCAAAGCTGTTGGACTACAACTCCCATCATTGCAAGTCAGTATGTCCCATGGTCAGGAATGCTGGGACTTGTCATCTCAAACACCTGGAGGGCAGCAGGATGGGGAATGCTGTGTCATACCCTTACCAAATACAGGGTCTGCCCAATACTTTTCTCTCACACACATCTCGCAAATAGCAGACTTTTGATAACAAAAGGGGCACTATTCATTACAGATCTAGAACCAGAGCATGACTCTCAGCCCAACCCACCTCACAGGGTTGCTGTTGGGAGGAGAAAATGGAGAGGAGGAGGATTATGTATGCTGCCTTAGGTTTCTTGGCGGAAAAAAGGTGGGATATAAATGCAATAATAAATAATTTTTAAAAACTGTCAGGATTTCCCCAGATTTCTCCTGGCTTTTGTTCTATCCTCGGTGTCAGGGGAGATTTTATGCAATAGTCTATAATGACCTGGAATTACACACTTTCCCTTTTAAGGCCACCATTAGCGTGGCAGGGGGGGGAATGACATGCTTTCTGGAGGTGTGCCATTCTCTCCCACTGCTCCAATCAAGGCCTTAAAAGGGAAAAACGTGTCATTCCCAGGCATTATAGAAAAGGGCCTGATTGGAGCAGTGGGGTGGGGGTGAGAATGACATGCTTTCCCCTCCTCCGCTCCAATTGGGGACGTTAAGGTGGCCCCAGAAAGCCATTTTCCTGCCACCCACTAGGTGTCCTCTTTTTTGGTTTCCCAAATATGGTCACCCTACTCAATTCTTGCACAGGCTGCATTTCCATCCCTAGATATTTGCTCAAAAGTAAGACCCATTGAATTTCCTTGGCTCTTGAAAAGCAACACACTTGCTTTTAGATTTGCCAGTCTCAGCATTCTATGTGTGTTATGAATGCCTGCTCTGTCTGTCCCTATAGTTTCCTGCAAGGTCCAGCCAGGGGAAGCCAGTAAATTAAACCCAGCGGTGGAGGGTGGGATTCCCTCAAGTTCATCTGACAGCAGGTGCCATAGAACATGGACCTTCCAGGAGTGTTGAGGGTGGATTTCTGGCAGACCCAGCCAGGCAACTTTATGGCCTGTTAGTCCCTCCATTTGGTAGCCCGCAGAGCACTGCCTCATAAGGCAAATGGCCACATGAGAGCTGTTATTATGGCCTGCTACTTTGTTTGTCTTTAGTAGTCTGTGGTCCAGATCTCTTCAGAAGGGGGAATAGTGTTTTGTGGTTGGGGTCAGTCTAAATTATCTCCAGGGGTCCCTTACTCAGTGCCTCTGATAGCAAAGAGATTGAGGATTTTCCCCAACTCTGTTACTCTTGAAGTTACTAGGCCTGTTGAAAATAGATTTTATAACATAAGCATGAAAACAGTGAATACCCTTTTTAACTTGTTAAACCAATGAAAACATGCCATACAAGAAGTCTTAAGATATGAATGGTTTATAAAGAAAAGTAAATGCAAAAGAACATCAGATGCAAAAGTGAAATCTGAAACATTACTATTAGTAGTAGTAGTATCCTGCCTTTTGCCCAATGCTGGGCCTCAGGGCAGCCTTACAAACCTAAAACATATACAGCTAAAACCTATAAATAGGAATATACAAAAGTTAAAAATATAATTAAATACTTTTCAATATTAAAGCATTTAAAACATTTAAAATACATAACAATTTAAAAGTCAAGGGTAGGGTGACCAGATTTTGGAAACCAAAATCCTGGTCCCCCCCGCCACCCCCCCCACCCAAAACAACCCCCCCACCAAGCCACCCCCCAAAAAACACCAGCCTTGACCTACCGGGTTCTCTTCCTCCGCTGCCCGCGCCGGGTCCTCCGCTGCCGCCCCCGCCAGGTCAGCCACTGCCGCCACCGCCAGGTCAGCCACTGCCCCCAGGTCCCCCGCCAGGTCTTCCTCCACCACCACCAGGTCCTTCGCCGCTGCTGCCAGGCTCGTGAGGCCAGAGGCCGCGCAGAATAGGCAGGAGAGGGCCGATTACATCACTTCCAGAGGCTGCGCGGAAGAGACGGGAGATGGCCGGATCAGGAAGTGATGTAATCGGCCCTCTCCCGCCTCTTCCGCGCGGCCTCTAGCCTCACGAGCCCGGCAGCGGTGGCGAAGGACCTGGCGGTGGTGGAGGACCCGGCGGCGGCGGACCCAGCGGTGGTGGCGGTGGAGGAGCCCGGGAAGCGGCCTCCCCAGCAGGTAAGTGCCCCCCCTCGCGCCTCGAGGAGCGCGAGGCGCGAGGAAGGGCACTTACCTGCTGGGGCAGCCGCTTCCTGGGATCCTCCGCCGCCACTGCCGCCGGGTCTACCACCATTCGTCGCCACTCGCTGCCACTGCCGCGTGACCCCCCGTCGCCCCCCGGTTGGCCCGGATCGGCCTAGGTTTCCCGGTTAGGACCGGGAAACCCCGGGCCATCTGGACACCCAAGTCAAAGGTATAGACAGAGGTCCAGATTATTTGCCAAAGGCCTGCTGGAACAAAAAAGGGGTTGTCTGCCTCCAAAAACACATCAAGGAGGAGCCAGTGTAAACTGCAAGGATTAGAAAGAAAATGCATGTGTACACTATGCAAAATACACGACAGCTCAACTGTTTCTAAACCTTATTAAAAAAACAGGGTAACTAGGCCGAAACCAACGTTGTAGGCCCAGAAGCACTTTGAAAGGTTTCAACATTGTACTTAAAACTTAACACTGGCCCAAACTAATTAAATAAAGTGTTTGAAGCCTTCAACTTTATAGCAATATGGACCAAACTCTTAGAAAAAAGGGAAGGAGCACACTGTGTGTGAGTGGGATGGGGGAAATTAAAAGAAAGGTATAGCCACCTATTCCCAGGAGAGATCTGAAGATCAGGTTACCATGGATCCAGAGGAACCACACCCTGCTTCACCAGTGAGCAAAAGAGCAAACTGGCCTTATGAAGATAGCCCAAAATGCTCTCAGAGCCAAAGGAAAGCATATTTCAGAAGAGAAAAGAGAAACTCCTCTTCTTCTTCACTCAAAAGGTCTGTGCTAGAGGCAGCGGCCATTTCACCCACCCACCCCACATTCTAAGGCAGGAGGGAGGGGGGAGAGCGACGCTATTGAGCGTGCCTCGCGCTATGAGGGAAGTATTGAGTTGAATGAGAAGTTAAAATATTCCTTAAAAATCAACCGAAGGGAATTAAAAAAAAAAAAAAAGCTTTCCACCAACTACAGTGAAGGAGGAAGAAGACCCCACCACTGGATTAATTAATAAGGCTCTAGAAATTATGCAAATCGTGAGCACAAAACTCAGAAACCGAAAGTCATTTGACAAAAGCAGGGAGACAGGTTTGTGTTCCTTTTCTACCTTAAACTGCTCTCTTTCCCTCAATCTTTCACCAATCTTCTTGAAATTTTCAGGTAATGTAAAACAAACATTTCTTTCTGGCACCTGTAAATTTCAGAAATGTTGGTGGAACATTTTTGATTTTATGGCTGCTGGAATGATCCCCCCCAATTATCACTGACAGCCCTTAACAATGGAGGCACCAACTGTGCCTCCATTAATATTCAGCTGTGCATCTTATCACTTCGCATGCTCCATTTTAAGTTTTCAATACAATTTTAGATACTGTACTGATGATTCTCTCCACCCCCTATGCTGAACTCCAAATGAATGCTGGAGCAGAAAGCAGTGGTTTTAAAAGAGTGATTTTGTGCTTTGGAGCTGAGCCCCCACCTCTGGCTTGTACTTTTCTTTTAGCCTCTTGACAGCTTTCCTTCTGGGAAATGGGAGTTTTGTGGCTGGCCATGCCCACCATGGCAGCCATTTTGTGAATGGGTAAGCCCCCAGGGCAGCCATTTTGTGGGAGTGCTCACAAACCAGTCATTTCCAAGAAAGCAAACTGATAAGACTAAAAGAAAGGTAACTTGCCAAGAACCTACATACAAGGAAGAGGTAGGGCTTGAGCTCCAAAACACAAAGGCTGCATTCGGACAACACAGTAGTCAACATGGTGTGGATTAGGGTCAGTGTATCAATCAAATACACCATTGACTATTAGTCAACAATGTGTTTGTTTGACACATCCCCTGCCCTCTTTCCCCCTCCGTCCTTCCACTTGTGTCCCATCAGCCATTGTGAGGTCTGCCAGCTGGACTAAAGTGGCAGCTGCTGCTTTGATTGCTCTTGTCAGGGGACTCTGTAGTTGCCAAAAATAACCAACTGTGTGTGCTGAAATAGTCAACGGTAGCCAACAAACCAACAGCGTTTGTTATTTGCTTTGGTTATTTTAGCTGAATAACCAACCATGGTGTGAAAAGGTCCCAACAGATGACACAATAACCAACCACTGACTCTTTAACCCACTGTTGAGTATTTAACCCACCATTGGTTGTTGTGTTGTCCGAACCCTGTCAAAAACGTTCTTTGGAATCTATATAAAGATGGTGCTGGAGGGCAAGTCTTTGCTATGCAGCATGGCAACTTCACAGTTAATTTTTTTAAAAAGTATCTTTAGACATAAAAGAAAACCAGGAGAGGCAGGGAGACTGGTGGGTACCAAACTGCATTGGAGTTTGGTACCCACCACATTGGTGGGTACCAAACTCCACCACATTGGAGGTTCCAGCACTGCATATTAAAATCATGCATAATTTGCCCTGAGGAATTGTAACACCTGCTCTCAACTACAGTGTGAGTAAACTCTTAATCAAACACCAGAAATAACATACTGTTAAGTTTCCAGCGTAAAGCAAGGATTGTGCATGAAGAAAGTTACACAATAAAGTAGTTTTGCCCAAAAACAATAAGTGTTAGAAGAGATCAATCGTAGCACCTTGACAAATACCAGGAAATCACACTTAGCTTTTGTTGACGACCAGCATAAAAAGGGCTTTCAAGCAGATGAGTAAGAAAAGAACAATTGTAGTTATTGATAATCCCATTAAAAGAAGGCCTTACTAATGCGCAGCTCTGCTGAGTAAAACAACATAATGTTTTACATTGGCTGCCCTTTAAATGTCTCTGTTTGATTTGTTAAACATGTTTCCTGCCATTTATTAGAGGTGCTGGTATAATTTTCCCATTAAACAGTGAAAGAATTATGGGGAGACCTGAAAACAAGGAAGACTCCTTTTCATCATAAAAAAACCTGCATCATAGTTACATAGTTTACAAGCTATGCTTCCTCTTACAAAGTGGCACAGATCACTGTACCCATAATTAACTTTTTTTTTGAACCAGCAATGGCAGATATACTTAAAAACATGGCTCCTTTAATAGCTTTTCATTCCACCCCCCCCATCAAGTGAGATTAAATAAAATGCAAAGCCAAGCCAACATTGTCCAAAACATGCTAATCTTGGGGCTTTCATTTTCTGCAGCTATATGCAGATTAACATAAATTATATTTACATATTTTGTTAAGATCCATCTGTAATTGAGACCTAACCCTTTGTATGAATTGCTTTTGTCTATCCTTGAATAGAGAAGTTGTTGACACAATAAATAGAATGCTTTCCTTCTTGTGTTTTTTTTCACACCGTCTTTCATCCATCTTGATAAAGGTTATCCCTAGATTTGGGAGAACCAGCAATTTTTGAACTTGGCTAAATTCTCCGAGAATCATTTCAAGCTTCATTCCAGCTCACTCCCATTTTCAATGTGTGCATTTTGGTGCAAATATACTTCAGAAATGTGTGTGAAAATGCTTTTTTCTTTTTCTAAAAAAAAATGCACATTTATTTAAAAGAAAAATACTCATTTTCCAAATGGTTGCAAATTTGGGAATTTGCAAACATTTCTCAAAAAAGAAAAAGAAAGAGAAGAAGAGCAGCAGTCCTGCTCATGTTTGGTTTTGGGATGGTGCATGGGACATGTTCACATGATTTGCAGCAGAAGAAGGGAGAGCATAATAATACTTTCCAGCAGGAGCTAGAAGCAGGAAGGAGGGAATTTGCCTGGGGCACAGCAAGATGGGTTTTTTCCTTGTCTTCTATTAGGGATGTTGGAGGAATCCATTTGGGGATGCAGCTTGATGAACTTTCACTGGCTTACCCCCACCCCACCCCGGGCTCAGTTCCATCTTCCATTAGCTGGTCTGACTCAGCCTGCAGCAAATTAGGCCAGCTGATGGATTTTGGGTGGGTTTGAATTTACATAAACAATGATTGCAATTTGCACAAATTTGCATAGTTTGCATAAATTAAGCTGCAAATTCAACAAAATCCGGCTGGATTTTGCGCAGCTCTCCCCCCCTCCCCAATATTACATAAGAAATCCTTGGGAGTTGGAAAATTTGGGAAAAAGCAAGCTGAGTCAGGCATGTTGCAGCAGTTCAGCCAGCCCCCAAAGGGATGGATTACCCAGTGATGAGCATCCTTGTCTTGTACTGTCTATTGGCTTCAGGAGGGACTCAGCTGCTTACATACTTAGAGTGCAATCCTATGCATGATTCGGCAGGACAACAGCCTATAACTCCCAGCATGCCCCAGCCCCAGTTTATTCAGAAGTATGCAGGACAAGGCTTATGCATGTCAACTGAGACGTTGACGGAAAGCCGGTATGGCGTAGAGACTAAAGTGTTGGACTGGGAGTTGGGATATCCGGGTTCTAGTCCCCACTCGGCCATGGAAGTTCACTGGGTGACTTTGGGCCAGTCACAGACTCTCAGCCCAACTTACCTCTCAGTGTTATTGTTGTAAAGATAAAAATGGAAAGGAGGATTACATATGTCACCTTGGGTTCCTTGGAGGAAAAAAGTTGGGATATAAATAAATAAGCAAGGAACTAATCACTCTCAGTGTTTAAAATAGCGCCCCCCAAATCCAATCTTCTGCATGTCTACTTACAAATAAACAGCTCTCCTGACTGAAAAATGCACTGCTCAAAAGCTTTGCAACAGTTTTTTGCAGGTCATTTAAAGTTTAATCCCTTTAAATAGCCTCTTATCTCCAATCAGTGATCAGAGAGAACAGCAAAAGAAATTTGGGGCTGAGTAGGGGATTATGGGGGTTGCATTTGGGCCAGACGTTCCCAATCTTTGCTTTATAACTTTCCGCATCCAAGTCATGAGCCACTGTAGAACACAGGTAAGGGATCCCATAGCTGAAGGTGCGCTCACATGTCAAAGCCTCCCATCCCATGGAAATCAAGGCCAGATCTACACCAAGCAGGATATAACATTTTGAAAACAGTATTTGGAGTGTGTCCTGGGCCTGAACCATTGTCAAACCTGTTATAAATCATTATAAAGCAGTAGTGTAGATCCTGCCCATGTCTGTCAGAGTGAACAGTTCTGACTGGCCAGTGGAGGCTGGTGGCTGTGATTTTGGTGGGGCTGTGAATCCACTCCGGGTTTCAGTCAAAACCACCTAGAACTCTAAAGGAGCTATCCGAGGCACTAAACCCATTTTGTGGATGTGATCCAGCACCTTGGACAGTTCCTTTAGAGTTGTGGCTGAAATCCAGAATGAACGTACAGCTCTCCCTAAATCAGAGCCTCCGACTGAGCCTAGCCTTCAGATACTAGCTTTCCATAAAGACAACGCACCCACACCCACACCAGGGGAGGCATTCAAGCACATGAATCCTTCACCTGTTTGCTGAAGTGACAAAGCCCAGAAAGGCTGCATTGTTCATCTTTTTTTGAGCATGCTCCAGCCATAATGAATCACCAGCCATTGTGAAGATTATTCCATCTTCAAAATGGGGAACTCTCGCTGAAAACCACTTTGGCTAATGCACTTGCTTTGATATTGCTGATAAAATTATACCAGTCTCAGCAACCATTTCCTTTGCAGCAAATCGGGATGAGGTTAAAGTACATGGGCATGAAACAAAGTCTTTGAAGCCTGCCGCAGCAACACCATTGATCCTTTGAGTCTTCAGAAGGATGTGTTTGGAAGGGAAGCATCAAAACAAAAGGGATACATGCTGATGCACATCACTGTCTGGGGACCCATTCGGGCTGTCACTGTACGCGCAACATGAAGAGTTATCACCGAGGGGCTTGCAAGTGGCACACCTGTAATTTATCCTATTTATGCTGAAGGATCTTTGATATTTAAATTAGACTCCCCCCTCCCAAACATATCACTTTCTTTCAGTGTAAATGCTAATCAAGAAGACTGATGCTAAATGGAGCAAAAAAGCTGCAGATGGTGTCTTTAAAAAACACACAACAAACCTTGCGATTGCAGGTATTGGAGGATGAAGAAAAGTCTAGAATGATACATCCTTGGAGGTGCATTCACCCTTCTCAGTAAGGCCAGCTAGTTTTGGGTCTCTTTCCTACCCATCTTTTAGAAATTTGGCTGTCATATTTTGGTGATAGTACCCCAAAAGGATGCCTCCAGATCTGGTGGTGGGTGGTGGGGGATGTTCTTCTACATAGAAGTTTGGTATATTCACAGCCCATGGATGAGTGGGGTGATAAGAATATGAGAAGAGTCATGCTGGATCAGACCAAGGGTCTATCTAGTCTAGCATTCTGTTCATGCAATGACAAACCAGCTGTCATCCAGGAACCCGCAAGCAGGACAAGGGTGCAACAGCACCCTCCTGCCCAGGTTCCCCAGCAACTGGTATACAGAGGCATACTGCATCTGATATTTGAAGTAGCAAATAACCACCATGACTAGTTGCCATTGATAGCCTTATCCTCTATGAATTTGTTTAATCCCTCCTTTAAAGCCATCCAATTTGTTGACTATCACTACAGCTTGTGGAAGCAGATTCCATAGTTGAATTAGGCACTGTGTGAAGATGTCAATGCAGATGAGCAAGGGTCTGGAATCCATGTCCTATAAGGAGAGACTGAAAGAACTGGACATGTTTAGCCTTGAGAAGGGAAGATTAACAGGAGATATGAGAGCACTCTTCAAGTACTTGGAAGTTGTCACACAGAGGAGGGCCAGGATCTCTTCTTGATCATCCCAGCATGCAGGATACAGAATAATGGGCTCAAGTTACAGGAAGACAGATTCTGGCTGAACACCAGGAAAAGCTTCCTTAACTTTAAAGCAGTACAACAATGGAACCAATGACCTAGGGAGGTCATGGGCTCACACACGAGAGGCATTCAAGATGCAGCTGGACAGCTACCTGTTAGGTATGCTTTAATGTGGATTCCTGCATTGAGCAGGGGATTGGTATAGGCCCCTTTCAACTCTACTATTCTAGGATTCTATGATCTACATTGAGTGAAAAGATATGAAGGGGGGTTCCATGTGCATTCAGCTGAATGCACTTAGAACCCTCCTCATGATCAGAAAATCTGCTTTATCGAGGTTCCTGCAGAGCTTTCTACATGTGTAATTGTTTTGAGTATATAATCTTGTCTAAAAGAAAAGCTATTGGGAGCTTATTTAGCGGAGTAAGACTCTCTTATTTATGAGCAGGGGTGTTGACCTTCGTTCCGTCCAAGGGCCAGATTGCATTTTGTAGAATCTCTCAAGAGCCACGTTCTAGTAGTGGGCGCGGCCAAAATATCAATATATTTTAGCCTAAAGATCTTACAGGCAGAAACTAAGTCTTAGGAGAGGTTTCTGCATCCCTGATTATTAGGAATGGTAATCAAGGATATTAAATCTTAGTGCATTTAAGTAATCCTGTCCTATTATTTGAAAAAACAAACAAACACTGTATTTCCTTGTTCCCTTAATAAACATCTTTGTTTTGTTCATGTTCTGAGCTTACTCTAGTGGTGGCATCAATCCTATGCCTTCACCACAGGAAGCAGGCTACTGGTTTTCCAAAAGGTACAAAGAGTGATTTTTGAAGGCAACAGTGAAAGGTTTGATAGTTGAGATAGCCCGGCGGAGAGATGTTCCATAGAACAAAGTCTCAAAGTTTTAACAAAGGCAACAGATGGAATAACCTATGCGGTTTCTCCGCATTTGGTTGCAGAGGTGGGATAACCTACGGGTTCCCACCCTACCTACATTTTATGACGAACGGTGGAATAACCCACAAGGTCAATTAGGGGGTTAGGCAGTGATTAGGGGATGAGGATAATGCCCTTAAGTTCATCTGTGAAATATTGGAGGGATGCTTCTTCAGTACAAACAAACAAAACAGAAGAAGAAGAAAATGGAGCTTTGCTGGCCTGCCAGCCCTAACAATGTTTTGATGAACGCTGCAATCATGGATATGTGTGTCTCCTCTGAATGAATGCTTGGAGGCGGTAATGGGCTGGATGAGGAAAAACAAACTGAAGCTGAATCCAGACAAGACAGAGGTGCTTGCTGTCAAAGGCCGCAACCTGGGTTTGGAGGTGTGTCAACCGGTTCTGGATGGGGTTACACTCCCCCTGAAAGACTGTGTTCGCAGCTTGGGGGTGCTCCTGGATCCGTCGCTCCAAATGACAGCCCAGATAGATGCGACGGCCAGGAGTGCCTACTATCAGCTTCGGCTGATACGCCAGCTGCGCCCCTTCCTAGAGTTGGAAGACCTAAAGATGGTGGTACACGCGCTGGTAACTTCGAAGCTCGACTTCTGCAATGCGCTGTACATAGGGCTACCTCTATGCCTAGTCCGGAAACTTCAACTAGTTCAAAATATGGCAGCCAGGTTGGTCACCGGTACATCTAGGAGTGACCATATTACGCCAGCTTTAAAATCGCTCCACTGGCTGCCAATTAGTTTCCGGGCGAAGTATAAAGTGTTGGTTATTACCTTTAAAGCCCTACATGGTTTGGGTCCAGGTTACCTGAGGGATCGCCTTCTCCCATACAATCCACCCCGCACGCTCAGGTCCTCTGGGAAGAACTTACTGCAGTCGGCCAAGACTAGGCTGACAACCGTTACCCAGAGGACCTTCTCTTCTGCCGCTCCCAGACTGTGGAATGACCTGCCGGAGGAGACTCGTCAACTTAATAGTCTTTTAGAATTTAAGAAAGCCATAAAGACTGTTCTCTTCCAGCAGGCATATCCAGTGGAATTTTAGAATGTTTTAAGGATGTTTTTAGGATGTTTTAGGATTTTTATGCAGTTTTAATAATATGTGTCATGTTTTAATCAGTTTTATGCATTTTATCATGTTGTTGTTCCCCGCCTTGATCCAGACAGAGAGGCGGGTAAGAAATAAATTGTTGTTATTATTATTATTATTATTATTATTATTATTATTGAGCTAAGCAGCCTCTGTCTGCTGCATGCGGCGATTCTCTGACTTATGGCTTTTTTGTTTTCACACTGGCCTTTCCAGCACTGCCACCTGATAAATCAATGCACAAGTAATTAAATGGTTCATTAGCCAACTAATATGATTCATTCACAGTGATATGAGGGGGTGGGGAGAGAAACCGAGCAATGACAGGGACTTTAGAAAACAAGCCCACTTGAACCCCCGGCTGCCCATCAGTGTAACAGATTAACTGGATGAAGGGAGTGTGTTCAGGAGAGGAGGTCAATGAAATGCTGCCATATGTGGTATCTCTCCCTCCCCACAGCAGGTCTTGACGTCTTACTAGGAAGCACACACTTACGTTTAGTACCTATAATGATCTGGAGGATGTAATCGCAGTTCAGCACAGGGTCCATTTAACCCAGTATTCTGTCCCCAAGGGTGGCTGGTACAAGTCACTCCAAGAATCCCTGTTATGTTAGTAACAATACTATTCTCTCAGGAATCCTTACAAGGTAACAAGAGAAAAGCAGCAGAGGTGATGGGGGCAGAAGTATTTATTTCATTTCATGGCATTTCTATGCCTCCTTTCTATCCAGACAAGACGTGCCTGATGGTTCATGGTCCATAGAACATAGGGTTTGAAAAATATGCTCTTGTCTGAACTTCAGCTTCCAGGCATAATTAAACTATCGAATTCACTACCACAAGATGTCATGATGACCACCAGTTTGGATGGCTGTAAAAGTGGGTTGGATGAATTCCTGGAGGAAAAGGTTATCAATGGCCATTAGTTCTGATGGCCATGTGCTATCAGAGCCAGTAAGTCTATCTACACCAGTTGCTGGGGAATATGGGCAGGAGGGTACTGTTGCAACTATGTCCTGCTTATGGGTTCCTAGTCGACAGCTGGTTGGCCACTGTGTGAACAGAGTGCTGGACTGGATGGACCTTCAGTCTGATCCAGGATGGCTCTTCTTATGTTCTTAATCAACTGCAAGCTACTAACTGGTGGATAGACTTTTATATGCCATGCTGTCTGATAGCTAATATATTGGAAGGATCATCTCCTCCTCCTGCACCCTAAGATCCTCTTCAGTGGGGCTTCTCTGGGTTTCTCTGCCAAAGGAGGTGAGATGGGTGACTACTAAGATGAGGGCTTTTCTGCTGTGGCACCCCAGTTGTAGAATGAGCTTCCCAGAGAAGCTCTCCTGGCACCTATATTATGTTCTTTTTGATGCCAGATGAAGACCTTTTTTATTTTCCCTTGCATTTTAGCTTTTCAGTTTCTGTTTTAAATCTGGTACAGTGTCTTAAAGCTTTGCAGTGCCCCTACATTGTATTTGGTGATTATTTTTTATTTTTTAAACTGTAGTTTTAAATGTTTTTTAAAATTAAAATGTTGTTTTTTTATTATCTTGTTTTTTATGGTTTTAACTGTTAGGAACTGTTCCAGAGAGCTTTAGCTACTGGGTGGTTTAGAAATGTAATAAATAAAGAATTAAATGAATAAATAATGCTCCTTTGGTAGTTTTGCAGCCTCAAGTGATTGGCTGTTTTTAACCTAAAAGCTTTTTTTGGGGTGTGTGTGTGAAACACGAACTGGAAGTGTGTGGAAAATACCGTCGAAGGAATGTTATGAGGGCGAAGTACTAGGAGAAACTTTTATCTTCCCAGAACACCCAAAGTGTTCCTAGTTAAATATGCGTAAGGGAAAAATTAATAAGCAGCAATGCATGAAATGATGTTTATTTACTTGCCCATGATATGCAAATTGTAACCTAGTCATTCTCCGTTCGATGGGTTTGGCGGGGTGTGCAGAATTCCAGAGTGTCACAACACTCTTTCTGTGCACATCCAGGTCAGCTACTTGCTCCATCTTTCTTCAATCCAAAGATGTCCAAGTGTTGAACTGCGAATTGAATGCCTAGGCCACAGCAGTTGTCTCTAGCACTACCCATCTCAGGCCAGATCTACACCTTGTGCCAAATCACGACATTTTTAATGTCCAAAGTTTAAATTTTTTGTAAACCGCCCAGAGGTCTTTGGCTATGGGGCGGTATATAAATGTAATAAATAATAATAATAATAATAATAATAATAATGAATGTAGAATAAAAAGCAAGATATAATACAATGAAAGTGGTATATGGAATGTGGATTGTGCCCCAACAGTTATCGGTGCACTTCAATACCACTATAAAACCGTAGTGGAGATCTAGCCCCAGTGTTTTCTAGGGAACAAGTCGTTCCTTTTCCCCCCAAAGCAAAATCTAGCATGCCTACCAGTGCTTGGCAAAGTTGATATTTCTGCAACAGGAGTAAAACTTGAGGGCCAGCCCTACCATTAGGTCGAGTGAGGAGGCAGCCTCAGGTGGCTGAGCTTGGATGTCACGAAGTGGCAGCAAATTGTTAGTTATTTCATGTATTTATGCATTTTTACTGGCCTGTAAGTGGTTTAGGTGGTAGCGGGACTTTATGCATCAGATGTCAAAATACCTTGGGTGGCTTTAGGTACTATGCACCTTGGTTTGGGGAAAGGGTATTTCCAGCTCTGCTTCAGACATCAAAATGTCTTGGGCTGGCCCTGGTACTTAGCCCCCTCCCTAACATGCTTGCTTTCTGTGAAGAGAGATTTATTTATCTTTTTGGTGTGTATGTATGCCTCCACTTGCATGCTGAAGCGATACAGACAAGCCTAAATTTTCCCATCTCAATGGAAAGGAACCACAGAATTGATCTAAGGAATGGGGTGGAGGCTCAAATCCCTGCTTCCTGTTAACATTCCAGGTGAACATTGTTCTCTCAAATGCCCAGAATGTCTCCCAAGGGACTTGCAGTTATCCATGTTAGAACCAGCCCTACCATTAGGCAAAGTGAAGCATTATCTCAAACAAAAGATAGGGGGAGATGGTAGTGAGGTGTTGGAGGAGAGAGAGAGCTGTGTGTCATGTGGCTTGCCTTGCACCCGCTACAGTACCCTACCTGTCTTCAGGTTTGGTGGAGGATGCTATTCCACATTGAAGATTCAGCTGTCAGTCCAGTTGGCTCTTGTACATGGAATGCAAGGTGCCCCCATTTTGTTCCTTCCCTCAGGCAGCAAGACACCTTCGGCCAGCCTTGCCAGGACAATATTCATTCTGGACCGTCATCTAGCTCTGCTTGATTCCTGCAAGGCTCCACTCTCCTCTCCCTTCCAATCATCCCACTCCCACCCTCTCAAAGTTAACACAAAGAGAATAACACAACAGAAATGGAGCAGCCATTTCTGCTGATATATCTGGCAAAATCACAGAGCACTAGATTTCATGTCTGGGGTCAGATTAAAGGTATTAATAACAAACATCCCCTGATTGCAGAGGATTTCTAGTGAGCAGCTTTGAAATCAAACGGTATTGAAAGAACTGTCTATGACTAAACTGGGGATGTGCTGTGAATCCTAAAATACTGCTCAAATAGATGTTGGTAGTGGTGGTGGGAAAGCCAAATACTACTTAGTCACACACACACACACACACACACACACACACACAGAGGCTTGTAGCTCCCAGTCGGCTTGGAGAAGCAACGCATAAATGTCCCCGGCTTTTGCTCGAAACGTCAGCCATATTCTAAACAGGAGAGGTTGTCAAACTCAGTAAGTTATGAGAGTTTAACACCAGAATAGTTTATTTAATCTTAACCGTGGGACTGTCAGGGTTTATAAGAGCACAGTCATAAAATCTTATTCAGAAGCCCTTGGTAATCGCACCCGCAAAGCTCTTATTTAGACAGTGCCGACAGAAACATTTAAAAAATCCCACAGAATACCCAGTCATTCTAGCTTTTGTTATTTTATTATTTTTTTTAAGAAAAAAAAACCCCTCACCACAAACTGTAATTTGCTAAACCACAGGGCAACAAATACATCACCATTAAGCCTCTATTGTAAAAATATTTGTTTATCCTGAGTAATGACGATGACAAAAAGCGGCATCTGTTTTAAGCGGATAATGTTTAAGATTTAACTGATTAGAGGGAATGACTGGTGAACTGTAACTATTACACAAAATATGGCTAACTATTAGCTTGAATGGATAAGGTGGCCTTCTCCAAACACGTACCTTCCAGATGTGTTGACTTATAAGTCCCTCCATTCCCAGCCAGCATGACAATAAGAGTTGTAATCCGACACATCTGGAAAGCCCCAGGTTGGGGTGCTTAGGAGAGAGAGGGCAAAGGATGTAAAACTACTCCATGGCCAGTCCTACACCTTGTGTCAAATCTTTACAATCTCATCATGGTAAAGTTATATCCCTCTTGCGCATTTATACCCCATAGGATACACATAAGAACATAAGAAGTGCCAAGCTGGATCAGAATGAGGGTCTATCTAGTCCAGCACTCTGTTCACACAGGGGCCATCTAGCTGTCAACCAGATTTGGTTCGATTTGGTTCCTTCTGGCATTGGGTTGGTTTTTAATAAAGATTTTGCCCAGTGATGAATTTTGGATTTGCAAACTGTAGGGAATCTGTGAGAAAACAATACTGTTTTAGCAATGGCGATGAATTGAAAGGTTGGTTGAAACTTTGGAAGTGTGGGGTGTCTCTCCCAACTACCTAGGAATCCCCTAACTCAGAATAATAATTTCTCTGAACAAAAGACAATTATGACCTTCCTCTTTTGAACTGCCCTGTTTGTTTTAACTGTGAGGCTGATTTGAATAAATAGAGACACTTTAGGCAGACTCCAAAGGGACATCGTATTAATGTGAGCAAAACTCAGAAGAAATAGGCCGTGAACGTTAACTATGACAGTTATTAAAATACTCATAAAAAGTGGCAATTAACCCAGCACTTTCCAGACAGGCATTTCTAAGCACTTTAAATGAGCCATTCTGCAAAATTCTTTATTTACCATCTAATGTAGCAATCAGGGCTCTAGACAAAGGAATGAAAGCAAAGTAGCAAAGATGTGACTCCCCGAACAGAGGCCAAAGTGCAGTGTGTTTGTGTTAATTATAAGGAACCATCAAGCTTGAATTGGTTAGGGGATCTACTTTCTCTTTTTACTAGAACCCTGAGCCACACCAACAAAAGCCTGGTGCAAAAGACCCAGGAATTTGTTCTGAGTTCCATAAGTAAATGGAACCTGCTGGCCATCCACCCAAAAATCCACTCTTGGTTACCCTAAGCCAGGGATGCACATCTGGCTTAGGCTGACCATATGAAAAGGAGGACAGGGCTCATGTAACTTTAACAGTTGTAGAGAAAAGGGAATTTCAGCCAGTGTCATTTGTATGCAATTAGTCCCTGGTGAAATTCCCTCTTCATCACAACAGTTAAAGGTGCAGGCACTATACTAGAGTGAACATATACAAAAGAAGGCAGGGCCCCTGAAACTTTAACTGGTGTGATGAAGAGGGAATTTCACCAGGAATTAATTGCATACAAATGACACTGGCTGAAATCCCCTTTTCTCTACAACTGTTAAAGTTACATGAGCCCTGTCCTCCTTTTCATATGGTCAGCCTAATCTGGCTACACTCCTAAGGTCCCACTCGTTATTATTATTATTATTATTATTATTATTATTATTGTCCAAGAGTAATCAAAGGGTAAAATCCAAAGGGTAAAAGTCCTATTTAGAGTAGACCCATTGAAATGAATAGGGTTTCAGAGGATCTACTCTAAGTAGGATTTATGATGGATTTTATCCGTAGTAAGAAGAGGGTGTTTGAAATGCTTTGACTATTGAAGCTATTCTGCACTTGACTTTAATTTCCCATAATTCTCTGCAGTGTGTAGCTCAGCTGGATTCTCAGGCAATTGGCTCACATGGAGCCATGAAGCAAGGCACAGTGTGGAAGATGACAAAGGAACATGCATGGCTGTGAATCTCCCTTGTTATTACTAACAGCAGCTGAGCCACCGTTGTTGATATTTGTGGCTATGAACTGTCTGCAGGAGAACATTTTCCATTAACACAATGTTGGCTTTGAGTAAACTACAATGAAAAACAGAACATTAATTTCTTCTTTTTTTAAGCAATACACTTGTAAAGGAATCTGTTTCACTTCAGGTTGGGAAACTGAATGGATTAGCCAGTTAAGCTGCAAACCTAAACACATTTAGATGGAAGTAAGTCTCATTGACCTCAGGGGGGCTTACTTCTGAGTAGACATATGTAGGATGACCCTGTTGATTTTTTCTTTGAAACTTGTCAAAAGAAGCAGTGGAAAACAGCTCTTTGCTAGCTTTGCTTCAGCATGAAACAAAACTGAAGATTCCCATATGTGGTATTTATTTTCTTTTGATAAGTGTGTCATTTTTACTAGGGATGTGCACAGCCAGAAATATCGTAATCGGAATTGGATCGGAATTTCCGATATTAAAAATATTGGAACTGATCATATCGGGGTGTACCCGTATTTGATTGGATCCAATATCTGATAAATATCGGAAGTTCCGATCCGATTACGGACCACCATTTCTGGTGGTTTCCCCATAGGTTTGCATTGGGGGAAAGAAAGCTTTCCCCCAATGCATGTCTATGGGGAACAACACTGGGCTGGCACTCCCTCCCTCTCCCCACTCACGCTCGCAAGTGGGGGGAAGGGAGGGAGTGGTCCCAAGGGGTCCCCCTTCCCTGCGGCCTTCCCTGCTGCTGCCCGCTTGGTCCGTAGTACTGCTAAACATGCTTTCTGGCATATTCCTCAGTACAGCTACGTGCCTAGTGATGATGTCATCACTTGGCACGTAGCTGTACTGAGGAACAAGCTAGAAAGCCTGTTTAGCAGTACTACGGACCAAGTGGGCGGCAGCGCTGGATGGCGGCGGCGGCAGGTAAGGAGCGCAAGTTGGGGGGAGGGAGTGTGAGTGGGGGGAGGAAGGGAGTGCCAGCCCAGTGTTTTTCCCCATAGACTTGCATTGGGGGAAAGCTTTCTTTCCCCCAACGCAAGCCTATGGGGAAAACACCAGAAATCGAGGTCCAAAAATCCGATATGTCTGATAGTTATCGGACATATGGATAACGGATCCGATCAGATAGGGCCACCTAAGGAAATTATCGTTATCGGTCATCGGATGTCCGATAACATCCTTACCAGTTCGTTGTTGGACATCGGACCCGATACGATACACGTCCCTAATTTTTACATAGTAGTGCTGCATTCATTTCTAATGGAGGTGCAATCCCTCTCCCACAAGGAAAAAATAAAATGCAGTATAGAAATACTTTCCTATGCTGATAAGAAGTACATAAGAAGAGCCATGCTGGATCAGACCGAGGGTCCATCTAGTCCAGCACTTTGTACACACAGTGGCCAAATAGCTGTTGACCATGACCCATAAACAGGACACAGTGCAACAGCACCCTCCCACCCATGTTCCCCAGCAACTGGTGTATATAGGCTTACTGCCTCTGATACTGGAGCAGAAATGTAAGCAGAGATGTGCAGCGACCCCTAGCTTCGACTTGAACCCTGTTTTGGTGCTTTGGAAAATGGCCCAATCCAAATATTCTGTTGTTATTGATGGAGCAGCCAAATGTTTGATGGCTTGTTTAAGGGGGAAAGGAACATAATGCACAGTTTCTTTGCATGGTGAACTCTTGGCCTGAAGTGTTGAAATAATTTATTTATGGAGGTTATATCTGGCTTACTGCCAAAAATGTCATTCAAGGCAGCTAACAGTATTCCTCCTCCTCCTAAAAAAACAGATTAAAAACAGCATCTTAATTAAAAACGTACAAAACAGATCAATTCAAAACACAATTAGAAACCCATCACTAAAATAAAAAAGGAGCATCCAACCAGTTAACACCTACACACACTTCAACACAGGGCCTGCCAAAATAAAACCATATCTGCTGATCATCAGCAGGACAATAAGAGGTAGCCATCTTGGTTTCCTTTGGCAGGGAGTTCCAGAGCCTGGTCATGGCTAGGCTGACCAGAAAAAATCCAGGCCAGGGCTCATGTAACTACAGTTGTAGAGAAAAGGGGATTTCAGCCAGTGTCATTTGTATGCAATTAGTTCCTGGTGAAATTCCCTCTTCATTACAACAGTTAAAGGTGCAGGCACTATACTAGAGTGACCATATACAAAAGAAGGCAGGGCCCCTGCAACTTTAACTGTTGTGATGAAGAAGGAATTTCACCAGGAACTAATTGCATACAAATGACACTGGCTGAAATCCCCTTTTCTCTACAACTGTAGTTACATGAGCCCTGACCTGGATTTTATCTGGTCACCCTAGTCATGGCTACTGAGAAGATCCTCTCTCAGACTCTCACCAAACATGTCTCCAATGCTGGTAGGATTGAGAGAAGGTGTCCCCCTGATGTATTTGGTTCTCTATCTGTCTCATATTTCACTGTCAAGGTGCTCAAGGCTTGACAAATTTAGGGACTCTGAGGAAGAGTGTGTGTTCAGAACCTCCTCAAGATTTCTGTTCATTGTATCCATTTTTAAGATAGCTATCCCAGTTTATTTTCATCATGGAATTTAAGATGGGGTTCCCCTGGAGTCTCCCATCCAGGCATTGACCAGAACCAAACCTACTTAGCTTCAGCAGGTGGTTGCATCTTGTTCCCTTGAGCCATGCCCTCCTAGGATTTGTGTGTGTGTGTGTTTGTGTGTTTGTGTGTGTGTGTGTGTATTATGGAAGAATATTGGTTATTTGGATTCCACTTCTCTTTTATTGCACCCCCACCCCACTTACACAGCTTTTTGTTCATTCTCTTCTGCTCTTAAGTGAAGCGACGTCTTGGAAAAATAAAAACCAATGCCAGAAACGCACTTGGTGATTCTGCAGAGAGCGTCTTCATCATAATTAGACAATAATAGATGATTGACATGGAATATAAATCTGCATTACAGATCAAGGTTGCTTTGTCATTGTCAAGCCAATTGCAATATGAGATCATGTGTGAGCACAGTAAAGTCGCTGGGGCTTGTGGCTGGACCGGGAGTAAGTTCAAGTTTGTGTTGAACTTTGACTTTTTGGTGATGGTTGATTACTAGAAAATGTGCTGATATGCTGAGAATTTTTTCAATCACGTTCATATCGTTTATCTCGAGTTTATTTCAGGGACTGTTCTTTACAAGGATCCTCTGTTTTATTCCTCCTTCCTCAATTTGGAGTGAATTAGCACCTCTGCCGGGCTGCAATCCTATAAAGGACGGGCCCTATCATTAGGCATGGTGAGGCAGGCAAAGTGCCAGCTCAAGCTCTCCAACACCTGAGCTTACCCACCTGAGCTCACTATTTCCACCACTGCATCGCCATTGCCGCCACATTTGTCCCCCGCTCTCCCCTGAACCATGGGTGATCTCCAGGAAAACCCATTCCACAGTGCCTGGTTCTAAGGAAGGGCCCCTCAGAGGGTGGTGCACAGGCACATCCAGAAATGAAAGACCTTGAGTTTAATCAGTGCAATCATGGCTATGTCTGAGTGTGGACAAGAGAATGTATATAAGCTTCCATTTGCTAATCATGTCACCAATTGTAAGGTTTAATCTTGGAGACATATTTTTTGAAAAGTTCTATGCAGGCTACATTTAAAACTATTAAACCGCTGAAGAAATATATGTTAAGGGACCGAAATGCGTCAGGCTACTCTGAGGAACAAAACCTTATTTGTTACAATCTGGGATTTTGTCTCTCCCTTTCACCAGGGGATTCACCCCTTTTCATGGTAGGTCACCACTACACCTAGGGGTAACCATATTACACCAGCTTTAAAATCACTCAACTGGTTGTCAGTTACTTTCTGGGCAAAGTACATAGTGTTGGTCATTAGCTTTAAAGCCCTACATGGTTTGGGTCCAGGTTACCTGCAGGATTACCTTCCCCTATTCAATCCACCCCGCTCACTAAGGTCCTCTGGGAAGAATTTACTCCAGTCAGCCAAAACTAGGCTGACAACCATTACCCAGAGGACCTTCTCTTCTGCCGCTCCCAAATTGTGGAATGGCCTGCAGGGAGAGATTTGCCAACAGTCTTTCAGAATTTAAGAAAGCTATAAAGACTGATCTCTTCCGGCAGGCCTACCCAGTCGAATTTTATTGGTATTTTAACAATTTATTAGTTTTTATATGTTTTTAATTAGTTTTATGTATTTTATATCATTTGTTTTTAATGTTGTTCCCCGCCTTGATCCAGAGGGAGAAGAGGGCAATAAATATATTATTATTACTGCTTCTATTACTAGTACTAATAATTACATTTCTATACTGCCCCATAGCCAAAGCTATCTGGGTGGTTTACAAAAGATTATATATATATATATATATATATATATATATATATACGTTGTGTGCATGTGAACCATTATAGCACTCTTTCCCAACTTGGCGTCTTCCAGATGTGTTGGACTTCAATTCCCATCAGCCACTGCCAGAAGGTCCATTAATGATAAATTCTGGAAGTTGTGGTCCAAAATATCTGGAGGACACCAATTTGGGAAAGGCTGCATTACAGACTAGCAAATTGTCCGTTGTCTACATCTAGTATTATATTCCTTCCACCATGTCTTATTGTTTGCATTTTTGGCTCTAGGTATCAAGATGTCTTGGTCCACCAGGCACACTTACTCAGAAGGAAGCTCCTCTGAGATTTATGATATCTGCTTCCTGAGGAAACATGGGTAAAGTTGGGGTGCAGGGGCTTCCCCAGATGCATCTTTTCCCTAGCAGGCTTCCAAGGGAAAAAAGACATACGTGTAAATCATGAGTCAGATCCAGGTTTACGCTAGATCGACTGCATTGATAGATGTAGACTTCCTCACCCCTTTCTCCAGCCCCCCTGAAAATGCTATGCTGAGAGTAAGGACCCAGCTGAATGGGGTGAGCTGTGCTGAATGCAAGGGGGGGATCCCCCCAAATCAGGGAGCTTCTGGAGTGGAGCACTTCCTCTCACGGAAGGCAAATCTCAGATCCATCCCCATGTCTTCTAATAATAATAATAATAATAATAATAATAATAATAATAATAAATTTATTTATTACCCGCCTCTCCCATCTTCTGCCTACGTGATAAACAAGATCATTGGTCTGGATGTGAAAAAGAAGGCACAGGTGCCTGTAAAATGATGTTTTCAAATCGTATCCATAGCATATTTGAGACTGGTCCCAGGTCTCAAGGGAAGAGGAATGGATTTGTAAACAGACTTTCATATTGGATGACGAGGGGTCAAATTCTGCCGTGATTGGGAAAGCTCCCCATGGTGCAAAGCAGGTCAGAAACTGGCTCAGGCTCAATTGGAAGGAAGTCGATCAACAATGATTGAAGAAAGTACCCTGGTTATGGGTCACCGAGCTGGCTGTAATTAATTTAGGAGATTGACACGTTCAGCCTCAAGCAGCTGCCTCTTTCTCTCTGCTAAGTGGCATGAAGGGTAAAATCCAATGTATTGCTGCTGAATCAGGATTTAAGGCTAGATGCTCCCAATGCTTTTAAATGGAAGCCTACCATTTCCTACCCTTTGATCCTGGGTTCCTACTCTGGGCAATTTTGAAATACGCAACTAATCAATAACTTAAGGTAGAGCCTTGTGCAAACCAGATGAGGGGAGATGGTCTTCATGGCTTGTAGTGGAGAGGAAAGTCAAGAAGAAAGGGAGAAATGACCAGGTGTGTGTGTGTGTGTGTGTTTGTGCGTTTATATACATATGTGTGCGTGGCCACCAATTTGGATAGCTTTAAAAGAGGGTTGGATAAATTCTTGGACAAGATGGCTATCAATGGCTACTAGTCCTGATGGCTATGTGCTCCCTCCAGTATCAGAGACAGTAAGCCTATAAACACCAATTGTTGGGGAACATGGGTGGAAGGGTGCTGTTGCACCATGCCCTTGTGGTTCCCTGGTCGACAGCTGGTTGGCCACTGTGTGAACAGAGTGTTGGGCTAGATGGACCCTTGATCTGATCCAGCATGGCACTTCTTATGTTCTTATGTGTGTGTGTGTGTGTGTGTGTGTGCTTTTGAGGGCCCCTTGGACAAAACATCCTCCATGGGACACTTCTCATCATAATTGCCACCAGCTGCCATTGCTCCTCATCGTCTTTCTCATCGCTGCTGCCGCTTGCTTGCTTGAAAGGCAGAGAGCCTGGGCGCTAGTAGGCCATGACATCTCCTGCGCTACTTCTCACTACCACCACTGTTCTCTGGGCCAGAGCAAGAGGCAGGTGAATAAATAGGTTTCAGTGATGAAGAGGAGGAGCAAGTTTGGGGGACTGTTTTCAGTGGGCCCCTGCAGGTGTTCAACAATGCTCCCACTTGACACTACCCTTGTGTGTGTTCAAATTGCATTTTGATTAGGGTGACTATATGGAAAGGAGGTCAGGGCTCCTGTATCTTTAACAGTTGAACTGAAAGGAGAATTTCAGCAGGTGGCAATTATATGCATGCAGCACCTGGTGAAATTCCCTCTTCATCACAACAGTTCAAGCTGCAGGAGCTATGCTTGAGTGACTGGATGCAAAAGAGGGCAGGGCCTCTGCAGCTTTAACTGTTGTGATGAAGAGGGAATTTCACCAGGTGCTGCATGCCTACAAAATAATGACACCTGCTGAAATTCCCTTTTCTGTGGAACTGTTTAAGATACAGGAGCCCTGTCCTCCTTTCCATAGGGTCACCCTGATTTTGACCAGTAGCTATTCAATGTATCTGTTAGAGATGCTTTGGATGCTTTGCATAGTTGTCTCTTAAAAAAAATTCTCAATGGTATGTACATCTTCATAAAACAAGCAAGTTAAGACAGCAATTCATTAAGGCAAGACAACACACACACTAACAACATCAATGGCCTCATCAAAACCAGTTAAAATGCTAAACTCTTTACTCCAAACTTCACACATTTGCTGCTGTTCCCACTTGCCCCTAATGTAAATGAAAGCTGAGTGTGTTACCACCTAGTACCCAGCACCAGAGCACCGGTGATCTGAAAGGACAGAAAGTGGAGGCACATGCCTACCTACCCAGCTGTTTGTGAGTATCACGAAGGCCTGAAGAGGAGGAGTTATTATTTATTTATATAACCACTTACTATACATAAAATAGAATAAAACCCCATCTCTAAGTAGTGACTTCTGACTCTAGGACCTTTAAAATGAGGGAGGGGATGTGTTCCACTCATCCATTGATCACAGGTTAGAGATTACATGGAGATTCTTCTCTGTGTCTCCTCCCAAGCTCCCCAATAGTTTCCAGGCCAGGGGCTGGAGGGAACCCAAGAGGAGAATGGAGATTGGGAGACCTGGTTCTCTATCTCTCATAATACTAGAGCCCACGGGGGTCATCCCATGAAGCTGATTGGTGGGAGATTCAGGACATCTTCACACAGCACATGGTCAAACTATGGGATTCATTGCCACAAGAAATAGCGATGGCCACCAATTTGGTAAGCTTTAAAAGGGACGAATTCCCAAAGAAGAAGGCTATAAATGGCTACAAGTCCTGATGGCTATATGCTACCTCCAGGATCAGAGGCAGTTTCTGGGGAACAAGGGTGCTGTTGCACTCATATCCTGCTTGTGGGTTTCCTATGGGCACCTGGTTGGCCACTGTGTGAGCAGAATGCTGGACTAGATGGACCCTTGGTCTGGTCCAGCATGGCTCTTCAACTCTTCATGGGCTAGATGGGAAAGCTCTGTAGGCTGGATTAGATCTGCAGGCATTACGGTCCCCATTCCTCTCTAGATGATCTCAGTTGCTCTTTTCTGCATCTTTTCCAACTCTAACCCTATTCCTTTCCCCTTTATGGATCTGCTTATTTTGTATTTGCAACTGTGTATTCCAAAGTGTGAGGAGTCACCTTTCCACAACCCAAGAATTATTATTTAGGGGTTGAGGGGGTTGAGAAAAGAAACTGTTGCATTCCCACAGCTGTTGTTCAAAGACATCAGCCGAATCTTCCGGATGTCAAAGATGGCAGCTATAATGAAAAAAATGAGACATGGGAACCTTACAGCAGTCTTAAACCTCTTAAATGACAAACCTATAATTTGTGGGAGAAAAATGATTCCCTGAATGCAGGTTATATCTCCAAGTTCCAAATTGCTGAGTTCTCATAGAAATTGGTTTCTGCCCAGAAGGAGATAATGTCAGTCAAGTCACTTGCTTTTCTGTGTGCCCTCTGGGGAGTGAAGGTGGCGATGGTATGTGGGGAGAGAGAAGGAGTCTTCCTATTCACATAACAGCACTCATTGGAAAGCTAAATTAAATTCAATCTCAGCTCCTTAGCTGGGCTTTCACCAGCACTCCAGAGCATAACATATGGTTGTGATGCAAAACTCAGGTTGAAGGAAGGCTCTGATTTATTGGGCAGTCAGAATGTGATATCAAACTGTACAGTGGGGTTGCGTTGGCTCAGTTGGGCTTGCTCTACATCTTTTAAAAAATAGCTCATCAGTCAAATCAGATGAAGAACATTTGGACCACCAGGCTATACCAGGTGGTGTGTATCAGTTGCTTCATCACTGAAGTCCCAACCTTGCTGGTACTCCCGGATTCATAGACTTCAATGGCTGGACACATTGTGCCTCCACATTCCTCCCTCCGCAGTTGGTCCTCATCACAACCCTGTCAGGCAGGTTAGGCTGAGAGATTATGGCTTGTGATCCAAGGTAACCCAGAATTCTTCATTTTTCAAAAAGGGATTAGAACTCAAGTCTTCTGGAGGCCAACAGTCTAGTCCAGGGGTCAGGGGTAGGGAAACCTGGTGCCTGCTAGGTGTTTTGGACAGCAGTTCCCATGATCCTAAGCCAGCATGGCCAATGAACAGGGGTGATGGGAGTTGTAATCTGGAATGGCTGGAGGGATGTAGCCACTACACAACACTGTCTCCTTCTCTGCTTATACAAGGATTGTCAAACCTGAGGTCTACAGGCCAAATGTGGCCTGTCTGGAGTTCCAATCTGGCCCTCCAAGGCCCCTTATTTATTATCATGTGCAACTTTCCCCAAATGCAACTGTCCCAAATGTAAACATTTTTGTACACATGTCCTTTAGTACATGCATTTGTGTACACAAAATTTGAGCCAAGAAATGCATCACAAAATTTGGAGAAGTGTGTAATCCGATGTACAATTGCAATGTACAACTTTCTTCTGATTCACATATTAGTCTGGGGATGTACAAATCAGGTTGGTTCACTTAATAATGCAGAACAAACAAAATATCCTCCTATCCCTATTGTCAACTAGGTATGTATAGGCACACCTCTATAGGCCATAATACCCAGAGCCAGTTCTGGGACAATGTTGTGCGTTTCTTCTTTTTGTCCATCTGAAACTAGAACGATGACGCAGTTACATTGGAAGTGGTCCCAACTCTCTTGGACAAGGTTGCTGGAGTCATTTGGCCTCTTTTGAGCTTTTCAATGTCATCTGTTGGATGTGGATAGCATTCAGCTATAGGTGTGGTACATCTCAGCAAGCTAGAATGATTACATTTCCATCAGCTTGATATCTCAGAAGTGTCAATGCTGAGAAGTAAATTGACCTTTTTTGGCTAGGGACGGGGGGGGGGGAGAGAGACACCCTCGCATAATCCAGGCAGAGCCCTTTTATTGCTAAGTGATGAAAGCTTTATGGAAAGAGGCACCACATTTCTTATATCATGCTGGGAAGAATATGCAATGTCTGAGATTCTGCCTAGCAAGACTGGTGGGAAACACGTATAAACATCGCACACATGTGACAGACATTGGCAGTTTACTGTATTGTTTTTATGTAGTAAATGTGATTATTTTAACTTATTTCTGTTTTTATCTTCCAAGCCACCCGGAGAATTTTCCCCCCTTATGGGGCAGCCTAGAAATAATATAAATTAAATGAAAACAAAACAACACAAGCCTTGTTTTGATCGTATCAATGAACAGAGGCAACGGGGATGATATTCATCTCAAACTATTTCATGACAAAAATGTATGGCTGATGATACATTACAGCAACAACTCTGATAGTAGCAGACTCAAATGTTGGAACGTATAAAGCAATGGTTTTCAAACTATGGGACTCTGGTGTCTAAGGGTACCACTTACATATTGGCAAAGAAAGAAAAAGAAAGAAAAGAGGAAATGCACAGATTAAGGCAGGATCTACACTACTGCTTCAAAACAGTTTATAACAGTTTTGAGAACTGTTGGGGCCCAGGACACACTCCATATACAGTTTTCAAACCGTTTTCAAAGTGTCATATCCTGCTTGGTGTAGATCTGGCTTATGTGGCCGTCATGCTATCCCCAGTTGGGAAGTGCTGCACTAGCATTTTCCTCAGCAGACATATAACATACTAGGTACATCTTCCAAAAGGCACAGGAGGTTTCCTAGGAGCACCATGTTGCTTCCAAACAAGGTCTTTGCTCCCAGTGCATCTTGAGTTCAAGAGGAATCACTGCTTTTTTTGCTACTGGTACCATGCCACCACATTTCAGTAGCAGAATTGACAGCATGGTGGTGGCAGGGGTGCACCCCGAATGGGATTGGGGGGACAAACGCAAATCATAAATGCAAATAGAGTCATAGATGCCACAGAGAACTCAGTTGAGTAAAAAGAACCAGATGTCCCAGTGACGGACATCTCTAGAAGGGAGTGTGGTAGCTCCACTCTTATCCCAGCCTATTGGGGGCTGAGTAGCTGCAGCGAAGAGCCTGCTCAACTTTCGCAAGCTCTCCACATGGTGAGAAACTTGATTTTTCAGGGTTCTAAAACATTTGAGGCATGAACATAGAAGGCTCCCCGCTGAAGACAGTGACTCTCCAACCTGAGGATAGCTATGGAAGGGGCAGAGGTAGCATGCTTTTCCTATTTTCCTTTATGTGGCTAAGATCATAAAAACACAAGAATAACCATGCTGGATCAGACCAAAGGTGTTTCTAGTCCAGCATTCTGTTTGCATAGTGGCCTCAACAGTTGCCCGCAGGAAGTTCACAAGCAGAACATGAGAGCAACTGCACCCTCATGCCGATGTTTTCAACAACTGGCACATGTACGGAGGCCTACTGCCCCTGATACTGGGAGGTAAGAGACAGAGCTGGACAAAGTTACCCCATATTAATTCATTATTTACTTGAACAGTAACAGATTCATCTGCAGAGTCTTAGATGAGAGTTCTCCTTTAATTTAAGGTCTCATTCTTGGTTTTGTGCGCATGCAATATCAAACTACATATTTGGAGCTGTTGTTTCGAATTGTGTTACAAGTCATGATGCCATGCATCACCATGTTAGTGACCCCTTCCTGATTGGTTGTTTCCACATGGCCTTCCTATGTCATGTTTAGTTGCTGTTGCTGATGGAGATGATGGTGCTGCCAAGTGACATCATCACATTTCCTCCTTAAAAAAATGGGCTAATCCAACCAATTTAGTGCAGGCTCATAAATACCATACGTTAGATGAAGAATGCATATGCTCCAAAGCTTGCAATCTATTCTGAAATTCAGAAAGAATTCTGAAGACTGTGATCCAAACTTACTACAAAGGTTAGTAGGGATGTCAGAGAATTCCACAGTGGAATCAAATGAGCTCAGAGTTCTATGAATCAGACACACAGATTTTGTCTATTACTAAGTTGCAGGGATTTCATGGACTTGCAAACTTTTTTTTTACTTTCTAGAATTTTACTCAGATATAGTAGTAGAAAAAAAATCATAAAATAATAATTAAAAACCAAGAACTACCAGCAAAAGACATTTTCCCCATGGGCTAAAGCATGAAAATGCACAATTTGGGGGGATTTCTCCATTTTGGGGAAGATTTATGCATTATTGCAAGTGCAAAATTGCACAAATATGAATTTGTAATCTTTGTAAACCACCCAGAGAGCTTCAGCTATGGGGTGATATATAAATGTAATAAATAGTAATAATAAAAATAATAATTTGCACACATGCGAATTTTCACATATTTGGGGAATTGGAAAAAATGCAGTTTGCCAATGAGAGGATGACAATTCATGAAATGAAGATAGAACAGATTTCACAAAATCTGTACTTCCCTGAAAGTCAGCATTACAAACACATGAGTTTCAGCCAATAATTCGATGAATTGCAAAATTCAGTGGCATCACTAGTAATATATAGCCATCATGACCAGTAGCCATTGATAGGCTTATCTTTCATGTATGGTTCTAGTTGTCTGAGGGAAATTAACATCTGACTAGGGCTTATCAGACAGAATAAGATGATCCAATGGAATCTCAGAAAATATGATTTTCATAACAGCATTAAGTTTGTACTGAGCTTATAAAACAACCCAATAACTTTTGGTAAGACAAAGAGGCAGTGTTCTGATTCCATGAAGGAAAATAGTGAAATGAGAACCAGACCAAGGGTGGGGAATATTCTTAATTCCATGTGCAATGGATGTAATTGCTGCTGTTGCCTCAGCACAGACATGGCAATGAATTAAATGCACTCTGCAATACCAGGGTATTCAGCAGAGTTGCTCGACAGGAGTAATGGAGCCATATTTTTGGGGGGAAATGCGAATTAGTGACGGCTGCATGCTTCATTTTGGACTAATAAGCAAACAACTTTTAAAGATATATAATTGGCATGCCGGCTGCCCTTGAAAAGCCCTGAGCTTCAGGGACTGAACACTCAAGGCAGCAAGAGGGATGAGCATCGAGGGACCGGAGGGTAACGCGACAATCAGATATAAAAATTTTAATGAGCTCTTTTTTGACACCACGGTTTGTCTTCGCAAGTTACTTTGAGCAAGCGAGGCCAGAAGCCATATGTAGATGAGTTTTTCTTGTGACTGGTGCTTGCCAGCTTGCTGCAGCTGAAAGGGAATATTTGCGTGATTAAATGATATTGCACATAATGGGGTTGAAGAAGGCTACAAGTCATTTCCTTTAGGGAGACGTGCTCTGTTCATTTTTTAAAGAATGAGCTTGCACAGAGAGTTGGAGGTTCACATTCTCTCTCTCCCCCCCCCCCCCCCCCAAGTCTTCTAACGTTGCAGAATGTAATTGAGTTTCAGGAAACTAAACAAGAAAAAAAAACAAAGAATGAGTCTGGGTTTCCAGTTTTCTGTTGCATTGCTGTTGGGGTTTTATTCTTTTATTTTTTTGTTAGTTCTTTTGGTGGGGAAGAATGATTGCATATCCAGATGAAGCAAGATGGGAATCAGGCAATCGATAGGAGAGATGCTGAGCCGCAGGGCTGAAGACAGGGACGTGGCCAGAAGCCTCTCTAAATCCTCTTTCATGCCAGGTGTGTCTATGCACGTAGCAAACAAATGGATGATGAATCAGCTTTATGCTGAGTCATATCAATGGTTTGTTTAACCCACTTTTTTCTACTCCTTCTGAAGCAGATTCCTGAGGGTCCAAGCAGAGGTCTTCCCCAAACAGGGAGAAAGGAAAAGTGATGGATTGATCCGCTCCAACACATCTCTCTCTGACACACACACACACACACACACACACACACACACACACACACTGGTGAGCTGTACAATCTTGACCACATGAAGAGGAGATTTCACCAGGTGCTGCATGCATGCAAATGACACCTGCTAAAATTCCCTTTTCATCACAACTGTTAAAGGTACAGGAGCCCTGGCCTCATTTTCATATGGTCACCATGACTTTCGGAGTTTGCTTGATTCACTGGCAGTGCTGATGTCGTTGATGAGTATCAGCTGCCCTAGGCAGCAGCTGACAGAGGGAAGCCAGGAATTAGAAGGTTACTATTTGGTTACTCTAATGCAGAAATAGGCATTGTGTGGTCCTTCAGGTGTTAATGGACTGCAACTCCCAGCATCCTACACCACTGACTATGCTGGCTAGGTCAGGTGGGAGTTGTAATACAGCCACATTTGGAGGTCCACATTTTCTCCATATTTGGATTAGCTAGGAGAAGCTAGGAGTGTTGCTCCAGCACTAGGGTGACCAGATAAAATCCAGGTCAGGGCTCCTGAAACTTTAACAGTTGTAGAGAAAAGGGAATTTCAGCCAGTATCATTTGTATGCAATTAGTTCCTGGTGGAATTCCCTCTTCATCACAACAGTTAAAGGTGCAGGGGCCCCGCCTTTTTTTGTATATGGTCACTCTAGTATAGTGCCTGCAACTTTAACTGTTGTGATGAAGAGGGAATTTCACCAGGAACTAATTGCATACAAATGACACTGGCTGAAATCCCCTTTTTTCTACAACTGTTAAAGTTACATGAGCCCTGACCTGGATTTTATCTGGTCAGCCTCTCCAGCACTGATCTGGAGATGACTGATATTTTGTATCAGCCTTCCCCAACCTGGAGCTCTCCAGAAGATTTGGACTACAAGCCCCATTATCTCTGACCGTTGGCTACATTGGCTGAGGATGGCAGGAATTGCAGTCAAAATCATCTGGAAGGTACCGGCTTTGGGAATGCTGGTACATAGAATCTGGAAGAATGAAGCCTGAAAGAAGCTGTAGAAGAGCCTTTGCCCTCTTATGCAGGCAGGGTTGGGATGTTTCCTGCAATCTCTGGGCTTGGTGGTACAAATGAAGAAGGTCCTTCTGCATTGTTTGTAGTTCAAGGGAGAAGTCACCCAAGACTGAAGAAGGTACAGAACTACCTTTTCTGGAACAATGGATGGAAGGTTTTCATTCTCATCTGTGTATCATGTTCCAGGGCTTTGAAGCCTTGTCCTCAGCAGATCCTGACAATTCATCCTCAGAAGAAGAGGCTCCAGAGTTAACAGTTCTGGGAGAGGACTGTGCTACAGGAAGGCATCATGAGGCTTCCACTCCCTCAGGACCCATTTCTCCAGGAAAATACCAGGGACCCACTGCCCTGCATTCAGAGGTCAGAAGGTCATCTTCGGACTCTGAGGACTCTAGCCATGAAAACAGCTGCACACCATCAACATCCCTATGTCATCATCACAGCATGGGGCTGCTAAAACAGACCAAGCCCATTTAAGAGAAAAGGTCTGAGTATGTAGGTGGGCTAACCAGCCTAAAGGAAGCCCTACTGAAGTCTCATTCACAATCTCCTACTTGCTGGAGCAATGTACAGACAAGCTTGTCTGGCTCCCAGTCCCAGCTCTATGGAGAGCATTCCGTGGTGCTGTTCTATTTCTATTCCACAAACTTGAACTTGCTAAAGAAACCACAAACCAATCCATAGGGGAACTCTGCAACCCAGGGCTCACCGAAATGACATTAAGCCCTCACCACAACACAGGCTGAATAAATCACTGTAGAACCCTCAGATGGGGTCATTGCTTTCATAATTGCCTTAGAAGGAGATTCAGTAACCCCCAAATCTTTTTCCTCAGAGACTTTGGAGCTCTCCGCTGACTGGGGTCAGGCTCCTGGACTATGACATGGGCACGATTCTATTACATCCTACATGTTTCATGCATGATTATCTACAGTTCCCATGCATCTAAACAGGGCTACAGTGTGAATCCCAAATGGATTAGAAGGCGTTCTAAGTTGCATGACCAACCTGTACCTGAGCTGTTTCCCCTTATCATCAACGTTTCACCACTTTCCAATATTTCCAAATCTTTCTAGTCTCATCTTACTCAATTATGCATTCATATAACACCTGTTCTTTTTACTGTGTGTCCTGACAATTTTTGAGTGAGGCATCGATTGGTCATATCATTTGTTTTCTTATTTACAGCTTGTTCTTGCCTTGTGATGTCTATCAGAATTGTGGCTTATATATTTCTTTTCTACTTTTCTCATTATCAGGGCTGGCCCCCTCCCCTTCTCCTTTTGCTTAACACATTTGTGTTATATTGTATAAATAAATCTCATTTGATTGGCTTCCTGTAAGCTGCGTAGATTGTTATGGGTAGATTGTTGTTTGAGTGAGCTTTTTGGTTTTGAAAATAAAAATAAATAAATAAAACCCAAGATATTTAACAGTGTTCATCATCGATCTTTTAGAATGCTGTTTCGTCGCAAGAACAGTGAAAGGCATATACTGAGCTGCGTAGCTAGTGTTGGACTTGGGCTAGGGAGTCATGAGTTCGAATCCTCAATCAGTCCTGGTAACCATGGGCCAGTCACCATAAGAACATAAGAAGGGAAATGCTGGATCAGACCAAAGGCCTATCTAATCCAACATTCTGTTCACTCAATGGGCAACCAGCCTTTGGAAGCCCACAAGTATGTCATAAATGCAATAGAACTCCTGCTTCTCCCTGGGCAATATAGAAGTGTAATAAATAAACAAATAAATAAATAACTGCCCAATGAGAACTGAGCATGCTCAAAGGCCATGGAGTGCTATCTGCCTGTTGGGGAGAGAGAAAGTGGAAAATGGATGAGGGAGAGAGAATGGACTGGAATATAATAAAAGAATATATGGCTGGCTGAAACAGGAACTGAGGGGCTGTGGCTCAGTACATGCAGAAGGTCCCAGATTCGATCCCCGGCATCTCCAGGAAAGGTTTGAAAAAATATCTGCCTGAAACCCTGGTGAGTTGCTGCCAGTCAGAGTTGACAATGCTTGGCTAGCTGGACCAATGGCAGCTTCCTGTGTTCCTATGAACACTCAATGCTGGACTTTTTGTTGTTGTTCCTGCTCTCACTTGTATATGACTAAAACTGAACTGAAAACTGAACTGAGCCAATAGCACAACAGGAAAGCTAGGAAACCTGATGCAGTAAACTGGAATTCACTGGTGTGTGTGTGTGTGTGTGTGTGTGTGTGTAAGATTCAGGCCAACCTTGCTCCTGCAGCAGAGAGCAAACGTTCCAAAGCTGGGAGAACTTTCACCTACTTTCAAGTGTTAACTTTTCCTCCCGTAGAATCTACAATGATGAAAATGAAACTTAATGTGACTATTATCTGTTTGTATGTTTCCATAAAGAAGATCTGTTTTGTATTAAAGGTGCTAGGGTTTTCATTCTATAAAATCTCTTTGCTATATCAAATTGAAAGCTATCACTGTCTCCCAGCTTGACAGGAGATGATAATCCTGTCATTGCTAAATGTACCTGCAATATTTTTCCATTTGAGCAGATCTTTATTCCAAATTGACAAATTTCCTCCCATTTAGAATACAAGGTATTTTTTTTTTAAAAGAAACGTTTTGTTAATACTTCAAATTGTCGATAGCTTTGCCATTATGTTCTTCTTGTACCCAAATGCATCCCTTTGTGGTTATTGTTAATAGTTTAGTACGATAATGTGAGATTAAGAGATGTGGTGTTTTACATTTTTTGACTGGAATGTGAGTGAACAGAATGTATTTAAAGTCTGATAGGATGATAACATAACCAAAAATCAAACAATCATTTAACGAGATCCTTTGTATTATGCTTCAAAATCCATTTGAAAAACTCATTTTCCTTGCATATGCACTGATGTTGCAGAGTCTCTGATCTTTAGCACACGGCTTGAAGTATAACGTATAATGCCCCAAGGGAGTCAGGACCACCTCTATAGACAGCTCCTTCCATTTTCAGTTGTGATTTTTGTTCCAAATTTTGAATGCTATTTTGTGGATCTGAAACTTGAGTTAAAAGTCAATGTAATCTCCAAATACTTAAGCTTAGTATCTGACCTCAGAATCCATTTAAAATTATCCCATTGCATATTTTTACATGGAACTCAACTCTAGCACCTTTTCATCATTCGTCATGATCAACCTTCAACAACCAGGTGACTTCCAGATGTTTTTGACTAATGTGGTGGTTGGGGATGATTGGGGTTCTAACACAAAATATTTGATTGGAGTTCCAAAACAAAACATCTGGATGGCACTAGGTTGAGGAAGGCAGGTTTAGATCAAGCTCCAAATATAGCTGATTTAGGCTGCAATCCTGTTCCTTGAAATTACCATAAACTAAGTCTCAGTGATGACTGGGTAGACATATGTAGGATTGCACAGTCATATTGCTGCCTGAGTTTCTGGAGAAGGAAAAAAAATCCTGGTATTTAAATTTAGGGGAATTAAACTACAACAACATTCCCCCCACTCCATGTTTACCATCTCTCTGCATGCTTAGTTCAAGATTTAAAATGCCAGGACATTTTGGGAAAATTTAGAGTGTTTGGTTAGATTTTATTTTCACTGGTTGGGTAGAAAGAGAACATTGGCAGGGATGAAAATGATGTCAGCTGTGTGGAGAGTGAGAAAGCTATGGCAAGTGAAGAATTCTGAAGTACTTCTGAATTTCTACAGATATCGTGCGCATCTCCCTCCCACCAGGACCGAGAAAATGTTCATGGGAAAAATAGCAGTTGTTTGTTTTGGGGGGGGGGGTGGCAAGAATCCCCTGAAATCCCCTTTAATCCTAACTTTTGCATTCATCCATCAGATGCTTTGAGGATGCTTCAGAAGTCATAAACACCTCCAGGGCTGCCTGGAATATTTGTTAGAAAGGGGAGATAAATACTGAAAATAAATCCGATGTTGTGTGGGTATTTGGTACTGTTTGCAGCCATTTTTTTGCCACTTGGATGTTTGCTTTTTGCTGACATCACTAAGGGCGATTTAAGGGCTTATTTTGAGTGAGAACAGTCCTTCCTCTACAACAGAGGTGCAGAACATCAGGTGCGAAGAGGTTCAATTGGCCCATTCTGGGATCCCAATCTGGTCCTCTGGAATTCCTCAGAAGGCTCCTCCATCTTTTCACCATGACTTAATAATTATTGCTGTTTCCCCAGCTTTTGTGCAGTATTTTCCCCAATCTGAAAGGTTGAAATACCTCTTCTAAAGCTTAGTTACTGGCAGTAAGAGATTTAAGTATTTGATGGTCTCCCCACCCCCTTTGCCTTTGGCCCTCTCCATGAGGACTTCTCTGAAATGTAATTCAGCCCTCCAATTGAAAGAAGTTCTGCAGCCTTGCTCTACAGTTAACATGTCTGATCCTTGCCAATCAGGGATCATAAACGATTAGGGATCACAGTACAAACATTTTCTTTATGATATCTGAAAATAAATTGCTGAAGGTGGGGTTCTTGATTTTGAAGACAATTCTGAAGAAATCTGGGTAGGCTCTAGCTAGAATGTTATGAGAACAAGATCAATATACTTTGGGATCTAGTTGCTATAACATTCTCAGATCTTTGGGACACTATCAGTTAATTAGAGTTCATCCAATGTCTTCAACATTCTCAGACAGCTACACCTACAAACTGTCTCATCTTTCTGGCAGACTGCTTTGGGTTGTTTTCACCACAATAACTGAGACTGGTATCTACAAGTAGCCTGACAATGGGCACCCACTGAGATTGGCTGAGATACTTGGTTGGCTGTAAACATGTTCTGTGAAAATCTAAGTTTGATGTCATGCAACATGTAAAATGGTTCACAGGGATCCCTCAGGGCTGGCTGGGGAATCCTGGGCGTTGTAGGTCTTTCCCCCCTGACGAAACAGGCATGGGATTGCACCCTATTTTTTTTTTTAAAAAAATGATGCTGCAATTACTTCCTAACACAGAAGACCCGCAGAAGGCTTAACACACCCCAAAGGGTTAACACATCCAAAGAGTGGGTGTGTTAACCATTGCTATGACTTCATTCATTGGCTAAAACCACTGAAAGATTGGCTAATTTCTCACAAAATGAACGAGCAGATCAGTGGCTGCACATTTTGCTTCATATTTTGGTTCTACAAGAGCTAGTATCTTGATAGTTTTTAAATGAACGCTGGGAAACTGGAGATTATGACTCATAATCTACACCCAGTTGACCCATGTTTACATGTGAATAGTCCTTGTACATGGTAACTCCCAAGGTGCAAGTGCTGGAAATGGGGTCTTGAATTGTTTCATTTAGGTACCAAGATGTCAAAGGTAAAAGCTAATACCAAACTAGAAAGAGCAATAGATACGTTATCCAAATCTCTATCTAGGACAGTGATGGACAATCTCAGGCACCATGAGGCCAACAACCCCGCCCCCTAGATCACACTGTGGGCTGCCAGTTTTTCCATGATGGCAGTAACACCAAAATATTGCCTTGAAAGCAAGCTAAATTTGTCATTGGTAAGCCTCCGTAGCAGCTTGTAGCCAAATTTCAGTGTCAGACCTCTGAAATATATTTCTTTTTTATCCAATGTCTTTGGGGTGGGGAATGGGGACCATACTGGGATGTGTGTGGTGGGGGCACAAGCTGCTCGTGGCTTGCTTGTTGCTCACCCATGGTTCAGGATGAACATTGAAATCTTTCATGGATGTTGTGGGAGAAAGCCTGAGAAATATTGTTACACATAATTTTGGATTAAAATGACATCATTGTCAGCATAAATGTCTTGTGTTTCAATTCACCCCCTTCACTCTATTTAAATGAAAAAGGTCCTTTCTCATTAATATTGCCAGTTCCTAAAAACACAATCTTTTGATGAGCACATCTAAAAAAATGCCCTTTCTTCATCGTAAATACCGTCAAAATTACATTTTTTTTGGTAGAATGTAGGCAGGCTCAAGGGACGACTTCCTTAATATACTGAATATTGCTTTCAAAGTACAGTAATTGACTAAATTAACAACGGTCTTTCTTCCCTTTTATTTCCTATAAGGGACATGTGAATTTGGATGGCTCTCCAAAGGATTGTTTTGTTTTGTTTTTGTAGGTTTTTTTTTTTTTTTTTTTGTTTTTTTTTTTTTTTTTTTTTTTTTTTTGTTTTTTTGAAGTGTTGAAGTGGTTTTTAAATGTACAGATTGTGTGTATGTTGTATGTTTTTGCTGTTTTAATTTTTGTATATTGTTTTTAATTGTTTTTAATCCTATGTAAACCGCCCAGAGAGCTTCGGCTATGGGGCGGTATACAAATGTAATAAATAAATAAATAAATAAATAAATTGAATCACTGGCTATCTCATTTGGATTACTTTTTGCATTCATTATAGAATTAAAAAAATGAAAGCCAAGGTCACTTTTTGGGTAGCGGGCATTTTGTTTGTGAGAGCAATGCGGCTTCAAGTGTGTGTGTTTCTTCACCAGATAGAGAACAAATGTAGGATAGACCCCCAAAAGCAGGTATTGGAAGTGGGAAATAAATTGGGGAGACCTTCAGAAAAAAGAAAGCTCCAGAGATAAATGGTGGTTCATTTGATTTAGTTTTTTGTTTGCATTACTGTTGCGTTACTGTTGGTTACTGTTATTAGATTTTATACTAAAAACAAAGAAAACCATGTTAGCCATAAGAAACATTCCAACATCTGTAGAGTGTAATCCCTTTATTTTGTGATGTTTGAGTTGGCCCAAGAAAGGTAGCGCCCTGTATGGGTATTAAATTTTGTGTTACTCTGCAAGACATCCTGAAAGTGTTATACTGATGGTCAGAATATGCTAAGTCTGCTGGAAATACAAGAGTTGAAGAGAAGCGTACTCTCACTCAGCTTTTTCCAACATGGTGCCTTCTACATGTTTTGGAGCAACTCCCATCAGCACCAGCCAGCATGGTC
This sequence comes from Anniella stebbinsi, assembly GCA_029215795.1. Classification (NCBI taxonomy): domain Eukaryota; kingdom Metazoa; phylum Chordata; class Lepidosauria; order Squamata; family Anniellidae; genus Anniella; species Anniella stebbinsi. The sequence goes on from JARDYH010000007.1 coordinate 14,364,046, forward strand.
AGGAATGCTGGGAGTTGTAGTCCCAAAACACCTGGAGGGCATCAGCCTCTGTTCCAGCCTCTGCTGTTGTCCAGTGGGCAAAGTTTTTTATTTATTTATTTAGGCGTATAGCTTTTTAAATTATTATAATGTTTTAAATGTGTTTGTATATTGTATGTTTTGCAGTTTTAATTTTTGTATTTTGTTTTAAAATGTTTTAATCTGATGTAAACCGCCCAGAGAGCTTTGGCAATGGGGCGGTATACAAATGTAATAAATAAATAAATAATAAATAAATAAATAATATTGGAAGGCAGCGATTTTTGCCTCCCCCGGGGAAAAAAATATCATGGCAAGGGGAAGACCACCTTGACCCATTCACTGGCCAAAGAAAGAGCAACTGCATGGAGCCTGCTTAACCTCCTCTCTGCCAGAAAGGTTTCATTTTGTCGTTCCTGAATCTCACACAGTTCAACTTTACTGCATGGCCCTAGGTTCTGGTTTGAAGAGAAAGGGAGAAAAACATCTCTCTATACACCTCCACCTCTTTATACACCTCTTTATACACCTCTACCATGCCCCATTTCTTTCTTTCTTTCTTTCTTTCTTTCTTTCTTTCTCTCCTCCCCCAAACCAGTTAGCCCCAAACGTTATAACCTTTCTTCCTAGGGGAGCCGCATCTGCCCCCTGATAATTTTGCTCCCCCTTTGCGGCATGTTTTCCCACTCTACCCTTCTACAGGCACAGTGAGAGTAGAACTGAACTCAGTATCCCAAGTGTGCTTCCACCATAGAATTGTACAGAGGCACTCTGACTTCGGCATTTTGTTTATTAATTTGTAAATGTAAAAAAATCCTTATATTCATTTGTGGAATCTGTATCCACATTATGGGGGTTAACTGATATTATCTGAAACATTATATATAGGCTTTGGCTAATTACTTAGTCCTGCTTGTCCTCTTTAAGGGTCAACTGGAAGATGGGGCAGAACTAGATTTGTTCCCCTGTTTGTTTTTTTTCACCTGTAAGCTTTGTGTATTAACGTGCAAATCTGCATTAGGCGATGCAGATTAATTTGTTGCACTCCATCTGGCAGCTGAGGAGAGAGAGAAAATTAGTCAGGAACTTTATTAATCACTTGGGGGATCAGCTGAGTACTGCAATTAGCCTGGAATGGCATTTTAAAAATGTTGCAGATAGTGTACTGTAAATCAGCTCCAACTTAGTAAATCAACGCTTATTGGGAACGTTGCCTTCTTCAAGTCAGTGGTCCGTGTACCATATTGACTGATCAGAGCTGTGCTAGGAGGGACAAATGGTGGTGTCGGAGTTCACTGGATAGGGTGACCAGATAAAATCCAGGTCAGGGCTCATGTAACTTTAACAGTTGTAGAGAAAAGGGAATTTCAGCCAGTGTTATTTGTATGCAAAGTTCCTGGTGATATTCCCTCTTCATCACAACAGTTAAAGTTGCAGGCACTATACTAGAGTGACCATATACAAAAGAAGACAGGGCCCCTGCAACTTTAACTGTTGTGATGAAGAGGGAATATCATCAGGAACTAATTGCATACAAATGACACTGGCTGAAATTCCCTTTTCTCTACAACTGTTAAAGTTACAGGAGCCCTGACCTGGATTTTATCTGGTCAGCCTATCACCGGAGGCTGACTTGGGGTAGGGTGACCATATTTGGGAAACCAAAAAAGAGGACTCCCGGGGGGTGATTGGAAAGTGTGTCATTCCCCCCTGCCACCTTAAAGGCCTCAGTCGGAGTGGAGGAGGGAAAAGTGTGTCATTCGCGCACCCCACTGCTCCAATCGGGGCCTTTTCTATAATGTCTGAGATTAACACATTTTCCCCTTTAAGGCCCTGATTGGAGCAGTGGGAAGGAAATGACATGCCTCCAGAAAGCATGTTATTCCCTCCCACCATGACAATGGCGGCCTTAAAGAGGAAAGTGTGTCTTTCCAGGACATTTAGAAAATTACAGAAAATCCCCCCTGATAGAAAGGCTAGAACAAAATCCAGGCCAAATCCAGGGAAATCCTTACAGCTGGTCACCCTACCTTGGGGTTGTTTCCAATATTAGTCCTACTTAGAGTTTCAATGGGTCTAGTCTAAGTAGGACTAATGTTGGAAATGACCCCAAGTCAGACTCTGGGGAACTCCCATGCCACCGTTTGTCCATCTTAGAATAGACCCATTGAAATGAATGGGATGAAAGTGAGTCACCTGAGTCCGATTCAGTTCAATGGTTCTACTCTAAGTAGGACTAACATTGGAGACACCCCTGGGAATTCAACCCTGGGAGTTCAACGTGGGACCCAATCTGAAATGTAAGTCCAGCCTCCCGACATCCAAACCGCTTCTCTTGAGTGCTCGAAGCTGGGGTTCTTAGGAAAGGAAATCCTATAATCCCCCAGATGCATCCCTAAACCAATTGGTGTTACTCCCAGTGCGCAAAAACACTCCTCCTCTAGTCTTTGCCCTTCCCCCTTTCCCTCTATTTTTGAAGAGCAAGAACAGTGGCAGCAGCAGCAAAAAGAAATTCTCCCTCAATGAATATGAGACATGCTGGATCAGACAAAAGGGCCATCTCATTTAGCATCCTGCTTCTTCCCACCATGGCCAACCTACAAGTTGCCTATGGAAAGCCCACAAACAAGAACCAAGCACAATACCACCTTCCCACTTGGGTACCACAGCAAAAGGTATACAGAGTCATCCTGCCTCCAATACAGGTAATAATATATAGCCATCATGGCTATTAGCCATTGATAGCCTATTCTCCTTCTCCCTTGCCCCATCCATCTCCTGCTGTTGCCCCAACCCCATGTTCAATGTTGTCCAGCATAAGTAATGCTGGGTGTGATGGATTCTGGGACCGTGCTACATTCCTGGGTTCTTCCATTGACAAACAAAATATAATACTCATTTAATGAACAAAGAAAGGGATGCAGGATGGCACCCACTTGTCATTGCCCCTCTTTCCTGATGTCAGAGATACTGAGCCCCATGGTGCTGGAGCCCAGCACCCATGTCTGACAATGTGTGGGGGTTCTAGGGACCTGAGAGGTAGCCCAGAAGCCAACAAGAGCAACCTGTATAGTGCAATGGGACAGAGAGGGGCAGGATGAGTTCTAGAACCAGGTGACATTTTAACCCTGTGTGAGAAGGAAACACTGGCTCAATTCGGACCACACAATAAACAACTGGTGTGGGGGAAACAATCATCAGTTGTTTTGACTATTGTGTCATCCGAATGCTGCCATAGTCAACTCAGCGCTGATCCTCATTCACACCACAGTTGATTATTTATTACCATGTTGTGTGGGGAGTGCCCCCTAGGGTTAGGGTTAGTCAACCCACCATTGACTATCGTGTCGTCCGAATTGAGCCACTGACTAGCAGCAACTCTTCAGAGATCTTTCCCAGACTTACCTGGAGATGGAAGGGGTTGAGCCTGAGACCTTCTGCATGCAAAGGTACTGAGCTGCTTCCCTTCTCAATTAATTGTTTTGCTGCCTGAAAGACCAGTATATCCGAGTCCCAAATGTTGCTTGTTTATTCGTTTATTTAAAGTATTGTTATCCTGCTCCTCAGCCAGAGAAGGATCCCAGAGTGGTGTGCCACCACAGCCTCAAACACCAGGCCTAGACCAGCACACCCCTCTCAGGCTAAGCACCACCACTTAAACACCTGAGGGAAGGGTAAAAGACACTCCACTTTTCCCTTATAGCAGAGGGAAAAGGTACTGAGGTTTTGAAAAGGTTCTTCTGTGATTATATTGGGCTGAAGGTTTAATGTTATATTGGGCTGAAGGTTTAATGTTATGTGTTTCCTTATAAACTAATAGAGCAGGTGAATTAGTTCCTGGTGAAATTCCCTCTTCATCACAACAGGTAAAGTCGCATGCACTATACTAGAGTGACCATATACAAAAGAAGGCAGGGCCCCTGCAACTTTAACTGTTGTGAAGAAGAGGGAATATCACTAGGAACTAATTGCATACAAATTACACTGTCTGAAATTCCCTTTTCTCTACAACTGTTAAAGTTACATGAGATCTGTCCTCCTTTTCATATGGTCAGCCTATAATAACTCTCTCTGCCCATGGGCTTACAATCTAAAAAGACACATGTGAAGGCAGTAAACTCAGGCCTAAAGACCTGGAGTTTTTCTGTTGCAAGGGGGTATCCCTGAGAGGAGTAGTTTCATTTCTCTGATTAAGATTCATTTCCTGATTAAGTTGGAACAGTACTTTCAATTGGGGGGGAAGTAGGTATAAAGGAGAGAAAAGCCAGAGACCAGAACCAGAGAAAGATCAGACCATAAGGAAGGAGCAGAAAGTTGCAGCTTGAAGAAGTCTACGTGCAGCTTAGGAGAAAAGAATGTGTGTTTTTGCATCTCCTACTTTCCTTTAATGCCTTTTACATCATTCAGCTCTATTGACTAAATACCTGTATTGTAATTTGGTTGTTTTAATTCACTAGTAACCTGCTGTGTTAAACCTAAGCTGTCTGGAGTGTCACTCACCCCACATCTACAGTCTAAACCCCACTGGTAAAAAAAAATGGAAGGTGGGACTCTTAAGGAGGCAGAGATCCTTAAGGAGTCACTTAGGGGGTCCAAGTCATAGAATGAACCCTAACTGCATGACACGAAAGGAAAAAGGAGATAAGAAGGGAAGGGGAAGCAAGCAAATGGTCTTTAGCAGGGCTTGTGGAATGGCCTGGCTTCCCATCCCATGTCCCTTTGCTTCAGCCTGTTGGCATTGTTAAAAGGAAGGAAATAAAATTCTCAGAACCTCCATCCAGGCACGGCTTAGGAAGATTAATCTCGTTTACAATGGGAAGGATATCTGTTATCTCACAATGAACATGCGGGAGAAACATGCCCCCTCAGCTTGGAATTGTCATAATGCCACCGTTTGCTTAATTGCTTTACCGCTGCTTTTATAATTAAGGCCCATTAACTTGTCACATATTGATAACAGGGATGACCCCGAAACTGGCAGGAAGATGAAAGTCTCCCCAGAGCCTGTGCTTTCGTATGGCTGTGTTAATTCTTTTTGTCCCCAGTGAAGCGACATGAGAGATAAGCACCCCAAATAAATAAATAAATGAAATATTTGGAGAACATGCAGATGGTTGCAAACAGAAGCACACAGGCATTCCCAGGTCAGGGTGCTGGGCTACAGGGAGAGGTCAGGGAAGGAGAGAGTTGTGTTATAATGGACAGAGAGAGTGAGAGGAATTAGGGGGTGGAATAAGAGGCAGGGTATGGATGAGAAGGGAGGGAGAGAAGCTACAGAAAACAAATGTGAAGTGCTGGGCTATTAGAACATTATTATGATGACTATTCAGTTATTGTTTCTTCTGAATCTTGACTAAACAGGTCAATCAGTCAATCAATCAATGACCATTTTCTGCCTGGTAAGAATGGAATTGAAGATTGGAATATCTCACTCCACATGCCAAGCATATAAAGAGGGTCCCAATGGAGGCTAATGGCTCCGATTTTGGTGGAGCTGCAAATTCATTCTGGGTTTCAGTTGGAATTCTAAAGGAGCGATATGAGGTGCTGGACCTATTTTGGACAGCTCTTTAGAGTTCTGGCTGGTTTTGACCAACCCCCAGACTGGATTCACAGCCCCATCGAAATCGGAGCCATCTGTCTCCACTGGAGAGTCCTATTGCTGTTTTTTAATCAGTCGGTAGTAGCAGCTGGTGTTTTGGGGTGCCCTGGGAAAGTCTGGACTCAGTGTCCTCTAAAGATCAGGGCCTTAGAGGAGACCCATAGATTGTATGAGCACCCATTCGTACACATCCATTTACACGCCTCCATTCACACATATTTACACACACACACACACACACACACACACACACACACACACGATGCCTCCGACTACAGCAATTTGTCTCCATTGGGATAATTTTTCCAAGACCATTCTGCACGAGGGGGTGAGTTTTAGGGAAGGGAGGCACAGTGCATGTCTTACCTCTCCAGCTCCATTCCCCTCCCCACAATTGTCTCCAGTGTAAGATGACCATACGGAAAGGAGGACAGGGCTCCTGTATCTTTAACAGTTGCACAGAAAAGGGAATTTCAGCAAGTGTCATTTGTGTGCATGCAGCACCTGGTGAAATTCCCTCTTCATCACAACAGTTAAAGTTGCAGGAGCCGTGCCTTCTTTTGTATATGGTCACTCTAGTATAGCTCCTGCAGATGTAACTGTTGTGACAAAGAGGGAATTTCACTAGATGCTGCATGCATGCAAATGACACCTGCTGAAATTCCCCTTTCAGTACAACTGTTAAAGATACAGGAGCCCTGTCCTCCTTTCCATATGATCACCCTACTCCAGTGCTGCAGTTAAGTTTGGGAAAAAAAGCCTCCCTTGGTCTCATGCCTGACCCAGACCAAGGCCTGGATGAAGGCTCTGAGATTGCAGAGACTGAAGATCACACGGAACCCCCCAGATGCTAGTTCTACACAGTGCATAGTTCAACTATGGAACTCACTACCACAAGATGTTGTGATGGCCACCAATTTGGATGGCTTTAAAAGGGGTTTAGAAAAATTTCTGGTGGAGAAGGCGATCAATGGCTACTAGTACTGATGGCTATGTGCTACTCCAGTATCAGAGGCAATTGCTGGAGAACATGGGCAGGAGGGTTCTATTACACTCATGTCCTGCTTGTGGGTTTTCTATAGGCAGTTGGTCAGCCACTTTGTGAACAGAATGCTGGACTAGATGTGCCCTTGGTTTGATCCAGCATGGCTCTCCTTATGTTCTTATGCTCACATAAAATGAACACTTATGTTCTAACCTTAGTCTGGCATCAATGAGTGTCATTAAAAAGCTGTTTGCAATGTGTAAATTGGTATAGATATAACTTCATTTCTACCTGTACTGTGTCTGCAGATGTGAACACAACACACAAATGATTGTAGTTATAGCCCTAAAGACAAGAAGTCTTTCTCCTCTTTTTATATCCAAATTGCACCTTCACCTGTACAGTGCACAAGGGCCGACGGCAAAGCAAGCAATCCAAAGATGAGTCAGTAAAAGGAATCTCTCCCAATATGTAATTACAATAAGATTGCAGGCATGATGCACTGATTATAGTTGTTTTGCTAGCTGAAGAGAGAATTTAAATTTAAATTTTAAAATGCATTACGCTGGAGGGTTCTTGCTGTGAAGGATGAAGAGAGAGGGGGGGAATACAACTTTTTTCACTCTTGAGAATGAGCCAGAAATGTTGTTCTTGCTGAAATAATTTAGGAAACTTATTAGAGGTCAATATTGCAGTGTGTACTTAGTGCGTAATGGCACTCCAGAGCACCAACTGTAACCCACATTTATGTCAGGGGCTCATAAGCATTTGCTAGAAGGCAAGGGCTTTGATAAATTGGAGTCAGAATGACTAGATAGTAGGGGTGTGCACGGACCCCCTGGATCGGATTGGGACCCGGATCGGGACCTCCGAGATTGTCTTGGATCGTTCAGAACAAAATAGGAGGTCCCTCGGATCAGATCGGACCCAATCCCAATCCAAAAATCGGACATCTGATGTTTGGATCGGCTGCCATTTTTGTTTTCCCCATAGACTTGCATTGGGGGAAAGAAAGCTTTCCCCCAATGCAAGTCTATGGGGAAAAAATGGCGGCTGGTGGGTGAGGGGGGGCCTAACTCCCTTCTCCCCCTTCGTGGTTCTTACCTCCCGGGGCCGTCCGCTGTGGACAGCCCAGGCAGATAAACTACCTCCCCCGCGCTCCTTACCACCCGGGGCCGTCCGCTTCCATCCGCTGGCGCCCGCAGGCGCCAGCGGATGGAAGCAGATGGCCCTGGGGGGGTAAGCCCCCTCCCCCTCCCCCTACTTACCTGCCGGGGCTGTCCACTCCCCTCTGCCACTGGCCGCTACTGTGAGCATGCTTCACGGCCTGCCCCTAGGTAGCACGCCAGGTGATGTCATCACCTGGTGTGCTACTCCAGAGCAGGCCGCAAAGCCTGCTCACAGTATTGGCCAGTGGCAGAGGGGAGCGGACGGCCCCGGCAGGTAAGTGGGCCCCTCTCCCTCCCTCCCTCCTCCCCCCCGCAATCCTCACCTGGCCAGGCTGTCTGCTTCCTGGCGGGCGCCCACTGGCGCCCGCCAATGGAAGCGGACAGCCCCGCCAGGGAAGCCTCCCCCCCGCTGTCCGCTTGCATCGGCGGGCACCCGCTGGTGCCTGCCTATGGAAGCACCAGTGGGCGCCAGCGGGCGCCCGCCAATCCTCCAATCCATTCCAATCTGGATCGGGTCGTTTCCGGATCAGATTGGATTGGATCGAACGATCCAGCAGGGTGATCAGAAATCGGATAATTGTATCCGATTTCCCCTGGATCGGACCCGGATCGTGGATCGGACCCGATCCAGTGCACACCCCTACTAGATAGATGGTTTAGCACCAGCTATTTGTATGGAACTGTACATTTCAACAGACGTTAAATGTAAATTATATTATAAGAAGGGACTGTGCCAGTCCAGTCCCCAGATACACAACACCTGGGTGTTAGAACTTCTTTGGATTCCCCCCCCCCCAAAAGGAGCAATATGCATGATGTTTCCTCTCGCCACACTTCCAGATGTTTCCCAAAGAGGAAGTGCAATTGTCCCATCTGGATGAGAACTATCCGAGATCTTGATGTGTGAGATCAGACGCAGCACCTCTAGCCTGTGAATTAGCAGAGGGGGCACATGGTACTGGGAAGTTCTGCTGTGCAAGCCTCACTGAAAAGAATGGTGGTTGTGTATTGTACCAGTATTGTACCAGTATTCATTGTTTCCCTGTGTGTTTCAGAGCCAATATAACGTGCCCTAATACCCTAAATGTATAGGGGCCAGGTGATTTGAAGAACTGATGAACCTGTATGATCTTGCTCTGGCTTTAAGGTTAGCTTGCAAGATCAATTTGAATAGGGGGCACCAAAGACAGGCCCCTGTCATTGGTGCCCCCCTAAGAAAATAAGAAGAGCCCTGCTGGATCTGACCAGGGTCCATCTTGTCCAGCACTCTGTTCACACAGTGGCCAGAAACTCACAAGGAGGACATGGGCGCAACACAGTCCTCCCACCCATGTTCCCGTCAACTCCTGCTCTGCATCTTAGCATCCTCCTGGCAGGGCCACTCATACCACTGGGCAGAGTGAGGTGGTTGCCTTAGGCAGCAGTTGCTGGGGAGCAGCAGGAAGGCGTTGGAGGAGAGAGCTGAGTCCCTCGCAACCACCATGTGTCCCCTAACTTAGCCTGATGCCTTCAGGTGTGGTGGAGGATGCTGTCCCATCACCAGTGTTGAAGACAGATTCAACCACCAATCCAGTCTGCTTTTGATCATGGGAGTGAGCACCATCTTGCTATTGCAGAGTGTATCCATGCACTGAGCCCAGGCCCACGGATGGTATTGTATTGATTTTAATGGGTTTTAATGTTTTTATTAATGTTTTACAGATATCTTTTAGCAATTATTGTATCTTTCAATTGTATTTTAATGTATACCACAATGCATTTTAACATGTTAATTCTCTTGTAAACCACCCAGGGATATTTTTTGAACATGGTCAGTGGTCTAGAATTCTATTAAATAAATTAATTAAATAAATAAAGAATAAAGGGCTCAGATTTTAATCTGAGCTGTAGAAGAATTGGGGGGGAGGGGCTTTAAAAGCACGCCTCTCACGGTCTCCCAGCCTGGCTCAGGAGAACTTTGCTGGCAGCCCTGGAAGGAAAGAAAGACGGATGTGTGATCCTGAGTGGGGTCAACAGAAAGACAGAGGAAAAGTAAACATTCAGCATGGAGGGCCCTCCACATATTGTTCTTACGAGAGGATTAGCAAAGGCACAGATGCATTAGTGCTGCACTTATACTAATTAAATATGAGAGCAAGTCACAAGGTTCGGTGGTAACAGATGTGTTTTCATGCAACTGCAGTTTCGCTGATGCATGAGGTGACATTTGTTCCTGTTGTTCTTGGCAGCACTTGGAATTCATGCTGTTCGAGGCACCAGTTAATATGACTTACCCCGTCCCTGACACAAACAGGTGTTTAAAGTGTACAGACCAGTCACGTCTACATCACCCCTGCAGCAACATCTTCAAGTTAGCCAGATAGGAGTGACAGCCAGTCACTGATTCCAAGAAGTGCTAAAAATGATGGCTTATTCTTTAGCAAGGAAGTCCGTTCTCCCGCTTAGCTGAACGGCTTGAGCGGGAAGAGTGTTCATTATGGTGGGAAGGAGGGGAATAAGGGCATCATGCATAGACACATGTGGGCCATCTGTGGCTGTGGTGGGGCTGAGCATATAAAGGATGGTTCTACCCAGTATCGGCCTCTTGGGTTTCTTTTGGCTCCCACGCTCCCTCCCTCTTCTAGTATGGGATTTAGCCAGTCGCTCCCTTTGCGGGGAGGGCTGGGTAGGAATTTCCCCTTCCCGTTATAATGGGGAGGTTTTTGCCTGCTTCATACTGGAGGTTTGATTAGGAGGGTGGATAAATAGGTTTTGTTGGTGGGATGTGTGGGAATTTGAGATAGCAGAATAGGGACGGTGACCACTCTGGCACCCTTTGGGTGATTGGCATAGCCAGAGCTCCTGCCCCTCAAGAGTTTCATGGCTCCCATGCCAGGATATGGTATTACTTTGGAGATCTTCCTGCCTCATCTACTCAAGGTTTCATGGCTTTGAGTGGGGATGATGTGGGGTGGTTTCCCCACGCTATGAAGTGTTGCATAAGAGAGGGGCTGGATTTACCCAACTCCTGGCTTAGGAGAGTGGCTTGCCCTTATACCAGGCAAATAGACTGAGGTAAGGGCCTATTGATTCCTGCACTTTCACACGCGGATCCAAGGAGGGATTGAATCTCCCTGATTGTTTAAATAAAGAGGCCCTAGTTTATCTCAGGCTCTGGCATCTGTGTCTTTACTCTATGCTTCATTCTCCACCCACAACATCTGTTGCTTGGAGGTTTTTTTTTTTTTTTTCTGTTTAAAGCAAGCAGCCGGCAGTTCTATAAGGGCCAGCTTGGAGCAGAGTACCCAAAGTTATGGTGTATGGTACTCAAGGTTGGTCAAGATATTTTGGTACCCGAGACTGACATTTCCACAAGCGCCTCACTCCACAAGCAGTAAAAGATAGAAAACAAAGTAGCTACAATTTGCTGCTTTTTCATCACATTTCAAACCAACGAAATGGATAGGCTCTGAATGCAGGAACACTACATCAACAGGAGAGAAACCATTTTGAAAGTGCTTAAGAGGTTTATTCATGCCAAACGTGTTTTGGAATTCAGTTTCTTCTTCGGGGGGTATTTAGGAGTGCATAAAAATGCACACAATTACTTTAAAAATAACTATTTGAAGCATTAAAGGTACCATCTATAGTTATTTTGGAGAGCTTTAGATAGGAGAGCTCCGAGAATTCCAATGCATGTATTCTATTCTGTATTCTGATGCATAGATTAAGGAAACATGCACACTAAAATGCATTATATTACAGAAATAGTTGTGATGAAAAGGGAATTTTAGCAGGTGTCATTTGCATGCATGCAGCACCTGGTGAAATCTTCTCTTCGTCACAACAGTTAGTGGCAGGAGCCCCACCCTCTTTTGTATGTGGTCAAGATTGTATAGCTCACCAGTGTGTGTGTGTCAGAGAGAGATGTGTTGGAGCGAATCAATCCATCACTTTTCCTTTCTCCCTGTTTGGGGAAGACCTCTGCTTGGACCCTCAGGAATCTGCTTCAGAAGGAGTAGAAAAAAGTGGGTTAAACAAACCATTGATATGACTCAACACAGCAATACCTAGCAATTTTTGTGCAGATTTTTAAGGGAAATATGTGAAAACATAAACTTAATATTGGGGAAAAAATGAATAACTGAGCAGAATTAATCTTGACAGATTTTTTCCCCATCCCTGGGTGTCCTCAGTGGCATGGAATGCAAACTGTTGGGGTCAGGGGGAGAGTGGGAAACTGGGGAAACGGAATGGAAGGGCTGGAATTTTGAACAGGGTGCACTCCATGCTGCAACATTGTGTTGCAGTTCCATTTGCCTGGTTGTATATTTCTAAGGTGGTTTTGTTTGTTTGTTACATATCTTCAAAAAGTAAAAACAGAACAAAACAATATATTACATCCGACGAAGTGATCTCTTGTATTCGGCTTTGTGAGCTGAACAAGTTGGACAGTGGAAATAAATTGGGCTGTACAAGGAGATTTGCCAGATGTGAAGCTTACATTTTGGCAATGTGCTGTTTGTACAACAATGCAAAGCAGCCTTCCCAGGGCATAGTCTGGAGGCACATGAGTTAGCCTCCTTGCTGAAGCTGAGCAGGTCTGGGTCTGGTCAATGCTTGGAGGGGAGACCACCTGGGACCCACATCTAGCCATGTTGAGTTCCATGATGGAAGAAAGGTGGGATATTAATGTAATAAAAAATTAATAAAAACCTAGTGTCCTCCATATGTTTTGGACTATGACTCCCAGCATTCCTGACCATTGGTCATGCTGCCTGAGGTTGATGGGAACTGAAGTCCAAACCATCTGAGGGGCACCAGTTGAGGGAAGGTTGGTGTATGGGACTATAACCACTCCATCGAAGTCCATTCCATATGCAATACTACAGAAGCAAGTTTGACACTTGGATATATTCTTCTTGTAAAGTTGCATACCATGATTAAACTTAGTCTGCTTCTGGCCAATGACTCTTGATCCTCGCTGGGAATTTAAAACTACAGGATATAAGTGATGTCTTGGAAAGAGCCATAGAAACATAGAGTAAAAAATGAAGAATCTTCCTCTCTGCAGCTGGAAGTGTTAATCCGTGCCTTACATCTGTTCCCTTTTCCCACTGCATTGAGTTAAACTACTCAAGGCTTTGTTCATTTCAAACCCAGTTGAAGAAGAAAACCACAGATGAAAGCAAGGGAATCCTTCTGGCTCTGCATCTGTGCTACTGTTGTCCTTGCTTCGACGTGCAAGTCCAAGAAACATCCCAGGCAGCTGACAAGCCTCAAGGTCTCTCCTGGGTGTGTGCATGGATACCGGTAAAAGCAAATAAGACCTGCGTTAGGTAGTGGAATCATTGGCTGCTGCATTTGACAGACTGCAATGCTTCCTCTCCTCATGACAAGGTTGTTTCCAGGAAGGACATCCTAGCCTTGACGTAGCCCCCACCACATACAACAAAGAGATGTTAGGAGATATTTTCATGCAATGATATATCTGTCAACTTTTGAGACAAACTGAACTGTAGACTGGAGAAATTCTCAAGGCTTGAGATGAACCGAACTTAAGACTGTAAAAATGAGAAATGGGGAGAAACCAACATGGATAGATACATTCATGCCTAGTTGTAGCTTTGCCTCACACTGAGGCATGGATAGGAGACCTCAATATCCACAAAGGACAGTGTTCTATTGGAAAGGCTATTAGTAGGGATATCAGATAAATTTGCAGCTGATGAGTTCGGATTTCTATGAATCCAACCTGTGGATTTTGCTAAGGGTTGGATTTTTCCAAGTCATATGAATTCTGCAGAATTGCAGACTGGATTTTCACTTTTGGGGGAGTTGATGCACTAATGTGCATTAGTGCTAATGCAGATAATTCATCAAAACAAGTGCACTAATCCACATTAGTTAATGCACATTAGCAATAAATTTCATTCACCGAGAGAATGAACTACAGTGGACTTCTCGAATCAAAATATGTGCAAAACAGTGCATAGCAGGGGAAATAACCTTAAAATGCACTATATGTGGGAAAAATGCTTGTAATAAATGTATGTATATTAGGAAAAATGCATACAAATATGCACAAATTGGGAGAGAGGTGCACAAAACTGCTTATGAATTTTCATGCGAACTTTTTTAAAAAAAGCATCCTCAAAGTTTGACTTGAAATTAAGACTGGAGAAATTCACAACAATCGAGATCAACCAAATTTAAGATTGAAAAAAATAAGGAAGCGAGATAAACTGAAATTAACAGATCCATCTGTCCCTATGTATGAGTAATTGTAGGTTGAGTGGAAATTATTCAGAAGCGTGTCAAGGTTACATTTTTTTTAATCCGCTGAAGAGCGGCTAGAGAAGAAAAATTGCCTGTGTTTTATTAGTCAATTGATGCCGTTAGCAACTTGCATTTTAATCATTCTTTAATATTTTAAACTCAAGGAAGGTGTGATGTATGTGTTCGGTGTTTCAATGTTGGATTATAAATCTAAAGCAAATTATGTATAACCTGGAGAGCAGAACTTATTTTTTCCTGGGCAGAGCCCCAAATGGGTGTCCTCTGCCCATATGAAAAAATAATGTGTATTCGTCTTCGTGATGAATGCATCATCCGGTGGGAAATCTTCCTTGGGAGATGGCAATTGACAAGCATCTTCTACAGATTGACTGTTTAGTGAGTTTTGAGCCTTTATGCTCCATCTGCATTGGTAGCCCCTAATTCTCAACCCTTGACTTGTCAGGTGATTTTGTAGACCAGTTGCTAGGGAATATGTCCTGCATGTGGATTTTACGCAGGCAGCTGGTTGGCCACCATGTGAACAGAATGCTGAACTAGATGGGCCCTTGGCCAGATCCACTATGGCTCTTCCTAGAGGGAGGGTGCCACCCCAGAGAAGGCCAAGTAGTGAAATAACAGCAGGGCAAGCAAAGTAAAGGCCATTGAAAATAAGGCCAATGCACACAAAAAAAGCATTGCTGAAAAGGGGAGGTGATTTCTGGCTGAATATCTCAGGAAAAATCAAGGGTAGGTTAGACTTAGCTACTTTAGATAATATTCATCCTAAAAAAGAAAAGAAAAAAGAAAAAGAAAAAATGGTGAATTGCCCATTAACCTTCCAGAGTCTGCATGCATAACCACTCACAAGATTTTCTTAGCAAACAAAGTCAGTTTACAGACTAATACCTTTTGTCACTGCAAACAGCATTCTCATTCAGGAATCTTTAAAGCCTCACATTAATCATCAGTGACAAAGCGGTAACCTTTTTGTAGCCTCCTTTAATTAAGGAAAATAAAGGGCTATGGAATGGTAAATTGCTTAAATTAATACTATTGACTGAGCGCTGGTCTGTCACCTCCTCTTGGGTTATAATTTTATACAGGGGAAAGTTTCAACGTTTTGTTAGTGAGTTTGAATGTTTTCAAGTCGGTTTGTCCATCTTCATGTGACTATTGTTCTCCCCATCACGGATGACCTTCTGTAGTTTATAAGCATCCTCACATGAGATCCATGATGAACTAAGGCTTCAATCCTATGCACAATTACCTGAGAGTAAGCCCCATTGAACACTACCTGTGATTGAAGATGTGTAAATGTGTGCTGATAGCCATGCAGAAGTTCCAATTGTCCAAGATGCACAGGTGTTGCAGGCCAAAACAAGGAATGCTGGAGCTACAGAGGATACAACTTCATCACTACAGAAGCAATCTCACACTCCTAAGTTTCAGACCGTCTGTGATTAGGAGCACATATGTTTTTGACTAACTCACTGGTTCAACACTTTAGGAACACAGGAAGCTGCCTTTTACTGGGCCTGTTCAGATAACACACTAAACCATGGTTAGGCCACTAACCCTTTTGCAGGAAATGGTTAGTGAGCTGGTTAAACCATGGTTATGTAGCCACCATGGTTAGGAATGGTTCATACGACACTCTAAACCATAAAGTTTAGCTCAAAATGCTTAACCACCATGGCTTAGTGTGTCATCTGAACAGAGTTACAGAGTCAGACCATGGGTCCTTCTAGCCCAGTATTGGCGACACTGACCAGCAGCAGCTTTCCAGGGTTTGAGGCAGGATTTTTTCCAGCCCTACCTGCAGATGCTGAGGATTGAACCTAGGATGTTCTGCATGCAAAGCAGGTGCTCTACCTCCCCCGAATGACTATTGTTTTGCGTCAGGCGTGAGAAATGTCTGAGCCAATTCCCCCCCTGAACCCACATCCCTGCCAACACTGTGCCACCAAATTTCGGTGGTGTGGTGGCCTGGCAGCAAATGCGGCATGAAAAAAAAACCCAGCCGTGTTTTTGTGGTGGTTAAGTATTTTGAGGTAAACCTCATGGCATAGCGTGTCCTGTGAACCATTCCTAACCATGGTGACTGGGTTTTTGTGGCTGTGCTGCCATGCCAGCAAATGTGGCGGCCAACTGCTCCTTGTTTTCCTTACAATAAGGGGTTGGGGTTGGGAAAGGCACTTTTATTTGCTGCTACGCTGCCACATCACCACATTTTGGCAGCAAACCACCATTCCTTCTGCACAGCTGAATTCCAGTAGCAAGTTCAGCAATGGTGATAGTGGGAGACACACACACACACACAGAAAAGAGACCAGGGGGAACACTTTTGTTCTGCAGGCTGCATGTCGCCCACCCCTGTTTTAAATCATTGTGCGAATGCAGGAAGCTGTCTTCTAGCGAGGCAGACCATTGGTCCATCTAGCTCAATCTTATCTACAGCATGGGTGGACCATGGGTGAGAGGCCACATGCCGGCAGTTTGCAGCACTAAAGTGAGAGGAGGCCAAGCCCAGAGCCAACCCCCTTTTCTCTTTCTGCCTCCCACTTTCATCTCTCCCTTTCTTCCTTCCCACACAGCAGGCTGCCAGGGAAGGGACAGATTGCTCTTGTCAGAGGTTTGAACCAATAGCATGCAGAGGGCCTTTGAAGTGAGGCTGTAGGCCACATGCAGCCAAAGCTGCAACCCTGATCTACACTGACCAGCACCAATTCTCCAAAGTCTCAGGTAGTGGTCTTTCTGAGCTCTGCCTGAAGTTGCTAGGGATTGAATCCTGGAGTTTTTGCATGCAAAGCACCTGCCCTACCTCTGAACTATGGACTATGCTCAATTAAATTGGAAGGGTAATAGCATTATATGTTGGCTTGCAATTTTGAGCAGGAATCCTAATTTCCTACTGTTTTCACAATGTCTCAGCCTGAAAGCATCAGGCTAGCTTGGGATGGGTGGGTGGAGAGAGAGGGGAGGCCATTTGGCACACAACGCTCTCCGCCAACAACTTGCTGTCCCCTTGCAGCATCTGCTTCCTGAGGTCACTTCTCACTTTGCCTAACAATAGGGCCAGCCTTGTTAATAGTTATTCTAAAAAAAAAAATGTCCACATCAACGCTGCTTTTGTGGAGAGGTTTGGTATAAATTTCCATACCACTCCCAGAAACTGCTGACAATCTTTGTATGAAAAATTGGGACAGGTTTAATCCTTTCTGTGGGGACGATGTCTCTCATAATAGTCGACTTGGTAAGCTATAGGAGAATCAACCTGGAGTAGAATAAAGGTATGTAGAGATCACACACACACTATAGAGTATAGCGTAGTTTGCATAAGTATACTATAGGAATATAAATGTAAGGCATACGTTATAGGTCTGCTATGGTGGAGCATAAGTCATGCCAATCTATAACTTCAGAGTTGCCCAAATCAGTCCTGAGCCTCTTTTGCTTTGCGTTTGCTATTTTGGTCCTGATCCATACCATCTTAACCTCACCATTGATCATTCAAAGACCGTGCAGGCTCCAGCTCCATTTCCTACTGTTTTTGCAACGTCCTGATCGATCTGCAGCTGGCACACCACCTCTCCTGCTCGCCTCTTGCCCTTTCGAGTGGACCCTTCACAGCCTTCCCTTTCGGAGGTTCCTTGGTATCACTGTGACGCAACCTTTGAAAATGACCGGGACTTCACGTTTGCAGTTCCAGTGGCCTCTTCTACAGAGATCATGGCTGCCTTTGCCTTCTAGCAATCCATGAAGGACCACTTCCTTTGCAATTCTCACCAAATCGCTTTCCCGTTATTCTGTCTGCTCGAGGGGAGTGACTTGACAGCAGTAATTCCGCATACTGAGTGCCTCAAGCTTAGAGGTCTTTTCCTGCGTTCAAAGTAGGGTTTTCAACTCCAGAAAGGTCATCTGCCGTAAATAGAAATTTACTTGGCATGTCAGCGTCCATCAAATCCTACTCTAGCAGTTTGATCCTCATTCTCTCACTCCTCACGGGGGAGTCATTCAGCATCCATTCATTTGCAACAGAAAATGCGGCGGGGTTGTTTCAAGTGAAGTGCCAGGCAACAGAGATATTGATCAGTGTTCACCAGAGAACAAGAATCCCAACAACACCTTCTTGATTGGTCCACATATCTTCTTTCGGCATCAGACATTGATTTAGATGTGTGCTCCACTGGTTGTCAGCTCTCATTATCTTTCTTTGGAATTACGTCTTCCCACCCTTCTATCCACAGTTTGGGATGCACAGTTACAATGTTTGTGGGTCTTGCTGTAGGATGCAATGTTATAAAACTGGCTCTTGAGTCAGTTGTTGATTAGAAACAACCCCACAATTGTTCCCATTACACATCCTGGCCACATTACATGTCAGGGCTGGCCCAAGATATTTTGTTAACTAAGGCCCTTTCTACACGTAAGGGTGTAGAGGGAGGGGGGTGATCCCAGACTTACCTGCTTCTAGGATCGGCCCCCAGCTTCTAAACAGGAAACACGATGTCCTGGGAGGAAAGGGACGTCGCACCCTGGCAGAAAAATGGGGATATCCCCAGTTTCCACTATCCCCAGGTCATCCCCGGTTGTCCCCGGGATCCCCTGTGAGTCATTTAGATGCACAAGGATGACCCAGGGATGAACCCAGGAAAAATCCCTGGTGTAGACATGGCCTGAGGCAAATAACAAAATGCTCCCCCCCTCCCTCCTTGCTTCATGTACAAAGACCGACTGGACTGACAGTTGAATCTTTCTTCAACCCTAATAATGGAACAAGGTCCTCCACTGTGCCTGAAAGCGGCAGGCTAGCTTGGGGATGGGGGGGGGGGGGAGACAAGGCAGGCCATTTGGTGCACAACTTCACACTTTGCTGTGAGCATCTGCTGCCTGAGGTGACTGCCTCACTTTACCAAATGAAAGGGCCGGCCCTGTTCATTGTTAGTCTCAAAATAGTCCTGCAGCAAAACTGTTTTTGTGGATAGTTTTGGACTAGATTGCTACACCACTCCCATAAACTCCTGAATATCTTTAAAAAAAATGGGAGAGGATTTACTTATTTATTTGTTCATTATATTTCTACTCTGCTCAATAATTAATATTCTCTGGGAAGATTACAAACAATTAAAACAAACAACCTCCCCATTGAACAGTTAAAAACAGAAAATACGCTACAAATATTTTAAAGAATAAAATACATGAATAAAATGATACATAAATTAAAAAAAAATGATACAAAACATGATACAAAACAGACAACAAAGGAATCTATGAAACAGCCACAATAACCTAGGACTAGGTCTCTAAAATGCCTGGGCGAAAATTGAAGTCTTTGCCTGGTGCTGAAAAGATAACAACGTAGATACCAAGTGATCCTCTTCGGGGAATTTATTCCATAAGTGGGGTGCCACCACTAGCAAGGCCCTCTCTTTTATAGTCACCCATCTACCTTTCTTTGGCAAGGGGATCTGGAGGAGGGCCTTTGAAGATGACCTCAGAGTATGAGCAGGTACATTCGGGAGGAGTCATTCCTTTAGATACTCTGGTCCTTTCTGGTTTAATCCGTTCTGTGGGGATGATGTCTCCCATAATTGTCAACTCGGTAACCTGAAGGAGAATAAACCTGGAGGAGAATAAAGGTATGTAGAGCTGATACACATAAATGCATATAAGTTATAGAGTGGTAGCATAGTTTGCATAAGTATACTGTAGGAATGTAGAGCTAAGGCCTGCTACAGTTGAGCAGACGTCTTGCCAATCTACATTACTACACAACTTTGGAGTTGCCTGAATCTGTCCTAGGTTGCTTTTGCTTTGCATTTCTACATCGGTCCTGATCTGTATCATCTTAAGCTCAGCATCGATCACACAAAAACTGTGCATGCTCTAGTTCCATTCACTTCCCCACCCCCCTTACCTGCATACATCAAATTTCATATCTCTTCCCTTTTCTTGGAGGAATCTCATTATCCTTCAGCTTTACCTATATCAGGGCTGCCCAATAGGAACTGATTATCTCTGTAATGAAGTTCAGCAGGGGATCTTGGTATAATCTATTCTTTGAAACACTATCTTACCCTAATGATTTCGATGTCCTTATTTACTGCAATTTCTCTTGTCTCAATGGCTGCATCTTCGCATAATAATCCAAGTACTCTATGAGAGAGAGAGAGAGAGAGAGAGCAGATTGATTTTCTTTACCCCTTTCTATTATAACTGTAATTATAGCTATTCATCACCACAGCCACACCCTAGATTGAATAAATACAAACATGTTGTGAAATACCTAAGAGGGGTCAAAATATGGAGAAATTGATCGCTTGTCTGTCGCCTCTTGCAGAGCTTGGAAACACACTGAGGAAAAAAATGTGGTTCCCAGTTTCATCTCTGATGTCCTGGGGGCAACTCTGCTGAATTACTTCTTGTTGGCATCTGGGCCAGCAACCCAAACATGGAGGAGGCTGAAGGCATCAGGACACCTGTAGAATATCATGGCTTAGCTGCTGAAATGGCCCGCATGAGAGCTGGCTGTGTGGGTTGCCCCTGGGTCTCTTGTGAGAGGTCACTGATCTTACTCTTGCTTCCACAACTTGCCTAGCAGTATTTAGAGGTGGGAAAGAAGCTCCCCCCAAAAAAGAAACAGCTGCAATCTCTCTCCTATTTCTGAAGAGTCTGGGCAGTGTGAGAAGGAGGATTTGGCTGTTTTCAACAACCTTGTGGCTCAATCTGAGGAAGAGGTATAGGAAAGGGTGGAGTTGGGTGAGGATTTCGGTTCTGTTCTTTTTTGATATTCACCAGTGTCTTCATAGTTGGGATGGAAAGAATTTGAGATTGAAAAGGGTTTGAAAGTGGGAGATACTGAAATTTTCTCCCACATTCAACAGTCCATGTACCCCAAGGTTGTCTATTGTAACTGGTGCTGACATCTGATTATTTAACTGAGGATTCAGGAGATAGGAACTAAGGTCCTCCTTCATGCAAAGCATGTGCTTTGCCACTCTTTCAAGGACCTTTCATACAAAAATCGGGCAGAGACATCTGCTTCAGGATGTACCATCAAGACCACTAGCCAAAATTATTACTTAGGCTACTCCTATTAAAGGACCTAAAGTATAATAAGCACCAGAATGTTCATAGAATCATAGACTAGTAGAGCTGGAAAGGGCCTATAAGGCTATTGAGTCCAACACCCTGCTCTATGCAGGAATCCACATTGGAGCATACTTGAAAGGTGGCTGTTCAGCCGTATCTTGAATGCCTCTAGTGTGGGAGAGCCATTACCTCCCTAGGACTTTGGTTCCATTGTTGTACTGCTCTAACAGTCAGGAGGTTTTCCTGATGTCCAGCCGGAAACTGGCTTTCTGTAATTTGAGTCCATTAGTCCATGTCCTTCACTCTGGGATGATCGAGAAGAGATCCTGGCCCTCCTCTGTGTGACAACCTTTCAATTACTTGAAGAGTGCTCTCATGTCTCCCTTCAGTCTGCTCTTCTCAAGGCTAAACATGCCCAGTTCCCAACACACCACTTCGTGCGAAATAACTCAGCCAAGCTACCAGCTCTGCTCTTGATATTATGACACTTTAAAGTCAAGTGCTGATTACAAACCTGCATTGCTGATAAATGACACAACAGGGAACCCTTTTTAGCACATTCCCCTAATTAGTGATGATCAAGTGTTATATGATTTCAGTGCCACGTTCCTAAGAAAATGACAACATCATCCAAGTGGGGTGTGGGGTGGTGGTGGAAAGATGATAATGGCTCCCACAAATATTGCTTCCGACTCCAGTCTGATCTTGAACTTTGACACCAGTGGCAGCTATATGTGAAAGATAGATAGACTAACAACAACAAAGTAATGTCAAAATATATTTAGCGCTAAATGTTTCGGCTTCCGCTCTCATCAGTAGCTGTGATGTTAAATGGATACCATGAGTGGCAGTTTGGAATGCTGGGAGATTTTCTCCTTAGGAATTTCCATCAGAGGCACAGATGAGGGCGGAAGGCAAAACATTTCGCTCTGAATATGTTTTGAAATTACTCTGTTGTTAGACTATCAATCTTCCTTATATATTTTAACTTCAGACTGACTATATCCATAGTGGATCCAGAGCTTTCCTGTTGTTCTGCTTTACCTCTAACTCTCTCTCTCTCTCTCTCTCTCTCTCTCTCTCTCTCTCTCTCTCTCAATATAGCTATTAGGGAGACCACAGAAATGCATGGAGAGTGAGCTTTGCTCCACATGTGAGATTTCTGGAAGAGAAAGAACGGTGTATTTCCCATTCCCATTTCGATCAAATTTCCTCAGAAGTAAATCCTATTGATTTTAATGGAGATAGCTTTTAGGACATCAGTGGTGTTTTAATTTCCAATTAATTACTCAATTCTAATTTTTATGTGTCTGCTTTAAAGTCATCACAAGGTTCCAGCAATGGGTGTGGGGTGTGGATGGGGGGGAATGCTACTTGTTGGGGTGCTTTTCCCCTCCCCCTCCCCCCAGGGCCACCTTTACTTGATGCATAAGAGGAAAAATGTTTGCCTAGATCTTGCTAGATTTGTAACAGTCTGATCCTCACTACTGAGTTCAGCTGGGCTTTACTGCCGCTCTGCACATGCATGAAAGAAACAAAACAAAGCAAAATACAAATGTCCAGATGGCCTTTGGCAGTAAAGCGTAGAGTTAACCCATTGAAATCATGACAACAAGCTGGCCATGACTAACGTTAGTCTCGTGGGTTTCAGTGGGTCTCACTCTAAACCTGGATCCAACTCATAATCTATTAGATTTGAAAAGTGGAGGGTAGGGGGGAAGCCCTATCAGAAACAGTATTTGTAGCAGTGATAGAATGCTCCCTCCAGTCAGTCTGAAGTGGTAGCGATAGTTGAGTCAGTGGAGCATAATGGATAAATCAAGGATGCCCTCCACGTGTTTTGGACTGCAGCTCCCAACATCCTGGGCCATTAGCCACACTGGCTTGGGCTTCTGGGGGTTGTAGTCCAAAACTGAAAGGCACCAGATTGCCTATCCATGGATTACAGTGTTGGACAGGGAAATGACCACCCAACCCCATCCCACAAGGGCCGCATTCACCTACATTAAGGGCCACTTGGCAGTGAAGGGCATCTGAAGAAGAGTCCAGGTGAATCAGACCAAACATCCATCTCATACAGCATTTTGTTCACACAGTGGCCAACAGTTGCCTTTGGAAGGTTAACAAGTAGTACTGTAATAGCATCCTCTTGGTCCTGTTCTCCAGCAACTGGTGTACATAGGCATAATACCTCCAATGCTGGAGGTAATATATAGCCACCATTGATAGTATCCATTGATAGCCTTCTCCTCCATGAATTCGTCCAACCCTCTTTTAATGCCATCCAATTTGCTGGCCGTCAGCACATGTTCTAGCAAATTCCATAGATTAAATATGCGCTGTGTGAAGAAGTACTTTTATTTCATTTGTTTTGAATCTTCTGCCAATCAGGTTCATGGGATGACTCTCTGGGTGTGCCCAGAGAGAAAAGTGGTAATGGCTACTTGACAGACTTTCTCATTTACCCCCCCACCCACCCTTTTTCTGGCGAACCTGAGCAGACACTGCTGGGGAACCCTGTTACACTATTTGCTGGGGAACTTGGGTAGGAGAGTGTTATTGCATGCGCGTCCTGCTTGTGGGTTTCTCCTGGGCAGCTGGCAGGCCACCGTGTGAACAGAATGCTGGACTAGATGGACCTCTGGTGTGAGCTGGCATGGCTCTTCAGATGTTCTTATATGTTCATTCACACTCAACACACAAATCAACACACCTCATTCATCCACCATCCATTCTCTTATACATATACACTCACACACACCATCTATGCACACGCTAGCACCTGCAATTCGATGCTCTTCCATGCTGGCTGGTGAGGAAGAGAAGCCTCTTCTTCTGCAGCCAGCAGAGAAGCAGAAGAGGAGGAGAAAGGGCCACATTTGGCCCACGGGGCCACATCTGTAGGCCGCATCTGGCCCATGGTCTGAGGTTCCCCATCTATGGACTAGGAGAACCAAGGTCAAATCAGCCCTCAGCTTATCTAAAGATTCATGATGATGGGAAACAATCAGTGGGAAAATGAGACCTCATTTCCTTAAAAGAATTGTGTTTGTAAATACATTTACATTTATCCTAATCAAAAGGTTGATAGGTCTTTCTGGGAAACTGCCAGATCCTGTTTCTGACAGTGTATAAAGGTTTGTATTTTTATTTTTATTATTTTTTTAAGAGAGAGAATTAAAATGTTGTTGACCCCATGTTGAGAATGTCAGCTTTCTATTTTAAAATAGCTCTTCCTAAATATTACACATTATCCATATTTTTGCTTGTTTTTTTATTACTAAGTGCATTTGAATAACGAGATCTTTCTTTCTCAAGAGTTCATCAGCTCCTGCTGTTTTTCCCCCTGCCTAGAGTTATTATCCTCTCTCCACAAATGACACACTGTAATTGGTTGCTGCAGAAGTCATAATGAGGTCAAAAAAAAAAAACCCGATTATGATGACGACAGGTAAGGAATGTCAAGAGAACGGAGGACCACCCTTCACCAAAGCAAACCATTTTCTTCTGCAAAGGCCAACGCTCATACAACCGAGAGCATCAACTGGAACAACCTTTTCTGGAATGTACCACTCGAGTAGCTCACGTTTGAATACACCCACATGGATGAAATTTCCTGAACTCAGAACGCCAGTCATTGAGAGGGAAGGGTTCAATCCACCATGAAAAGAGGTGGGGTTTTGTTTTGGTTTTCGGAGGAGCAGTCAAACATGTAACCTCTTCCCCCCACCCCTGGCAGCCTGAAGTGGTACATTCCAGGAAAAGCATGATCACTGCTGGAGATAGATGCTGGCCCATGCCAGAAGAAGATCATGAAAGGCCGACTATTTTGCAACAGGGTTTTTATAGGAATGCATGAGCATTCCAAAGAGGGCCAATCTTTTGCAAAACACTCCAAGTGATGTGCACAAAAAAGGACCAATGGGTGAAGCATGCTTCAAGTGGGCGTGCAAAAAACACTTTCAGGCAGCCCAGCCAGCCCCTCCAAATTCCCTGGCCCCACTTTCTTTTCCCAAGCACCAATCGTTTGGTGGTTTCCCAGCTGTAGTACAGTTCTCCCTAACCCATATAAAAGGTTGAAAAATGTGCTTACTGGCAGCGAGAGCTTCAGGCAATATCCCAGCATGTTTGGTCCAACACATCTTGCCTTTTGCTCTTCTGCCCTGCCCACCACTGGAACCCCCCCCCCCCCAAGCTTCTCCAAAATGGAATTTCACTCTTGGGCTAAAAATGGTTCCCCACTCTTTGGTTAAGAGTTAGATCTGAAAAGCCCTCAGTTTGGGGCTGATGGTTTCTGGAATGAAGTATGATCTCTGGCTCCTAGTCTTCCATCTAGCATGCCCTTGCTATCTAGGTTCGTTTTGCACCTTCCGTGCTCTGACCCTTGGATCTTCTTCACCTTGGAGAAGACTTACCCCTTTGCTAGCTGCTGCCTCCACCACCTCCATGCATTGTATCGCCACACTGCCTGATACAGCCAGTCAGCACCAAAGCTCAGGTGCGGCTCTGCTTGAAGTGGGATGGACCGCTGAGCTCTAGCTGGGGCCCATTTTTATGGAAGCAACCTTCCATGCATATGTCTTTCGTTGGCTATCCATATGAACAGCTGCAGCACCCATGATTCTCTACCTGAATCCGGCAATTGGCGCTGCACCCAGATAATCTGAGAACTGTCAGGCGATTGGCCAGCTATTTGGAAGGGAGAAAAGAGGACTGAGTTGAATCTCCCATGCCTGCATTCCCATCTGCCCACCAAACAGCAGATCAGCATGGATTAGCTGATAGGGCCACGAGAAGCTCACGGGCACACAGAAGGCAAAGGGCTCATGGCTTTTTACAGTCAGAAAACAGCCACAGTCCTTGCTCAGACTCTGAGAAATGCTGTCACTGAGTTCCAGCTTAACAGCCACTTTCTACATCTGCCCACTGAAATGTGTCTGTTTTCTGGCCTTTGGGTCAGAGAGTCATCCATGTGAGACTGTTTGAGCATGTTTCACATGTGAGGGCATCTGCAGCATTCTGGGCTGTGCTTTGTGATGCTCCAGAAACCGAGAGCTGCAATCTGTGCCCAAGATGGGAGCTTCCACTACATTTCCCTGTCTCATGAAGGTAATATCCCCAAACTGAGAAGCGCTGGCAAACGTCATGTCAATTTCATGTCTGGGATGACTCTTCTTTGCTGCGGATTGTTTTCGATTATAAAGAGCTGTCAGAAAGAAAGAGGGGGGAGAGAGAGAGAGAGAGAGAGAGAGAGAGAGAGAGAGAGAGGAGCAGTACAAAACAGGGAGGGTTTGATGGCCCAAGTACAGAGCAAGAAAACAGATGAAAAAATCAGGAACCAAATCATTGTTTAAAGTTCCCCTATGGTTCCACTTCCAGTGTAAATGGATAAAAATGCAGTATGAATGAATGCTAATAGAATGTTTTGGTTACAATAAACTACTGGGCAGGCATTAGTGATAACGAGCAAAGGGGGAAATAGAAGCTTGCATGTACAAAATGCTCCATTTGGGGGCAACTTTAAATGGTTATCATGAAATATGTATAGTGGACTTGGTGAAGTCTACTCGTCTTGATGGTAGTGTGTGTGTGTGTGTGTGTGTGTGTGTGTATGTGCTTTGTATTTCAAGAGATAGTTTGAGAGAGTGGCTGAATTCAGATGACACAATAAGCAACTGGGGGTGGGAAACAATTATCAGTTGTATTGACTATCGTGTCGGCCGAATGCTGCCATAGTCAACTCAGCGCTGATCCTAATTCACACCTCAGTTGATTATTTATTACCATGTTGTGTGGGGAGTACCCCCTAGATGAACAACTGTTGATTATTACCCCACCATTGACTATTGTGTTGTCCGAATTCAGCCAGTCTTGTGCTTCCAAACAATTTCCAGATGCTATGATGCAAACTCTGGGATTGGTCAGCCTTGCAAAGAATCATGCGGCTGTTTTGGGGCATTTTGTAGCAGCTTTCCAGGGTTAGGAGAAGGACTTTTTCCAGCCCTACCTAGAGATGCAGGGGATCAAACCTGGAATTAGGGCTGCATGAGAAATTTGTAGTGCTGGGCTGAATCCTGCCCCCTATTTTCAGAAACGTTCTCCCTGTGACAGAAGCATTATTTTTTTCCTGCCTTTTTCACAGGAAGAGGGGGAAATTTGTGAATTTTCTCCTTGGGGAAGGTGACAGGGCTTCCACATAGCTTGCAATGTGATTTGCGGGCCCCCCAAAAGTGTTTCAACAGCATGTGCACATTTAAAAAATGTGCATGAAAAAATGCATACTTTTGAAAAATACATGCAGATACACTTCAATCCTCAAAGATGTGTACAATTGATGTGTACCTTTGGAAAAACACACATGGAAATGCAAACAGATTTTCATGCAAAAAGGGGAGAAGCTCACAATCTGGTATGAACTCAGGTCAGAACGAGCTTCGAGATGGAATTTGGAGAACTTTAATGAGCTTTAATTTTGCTGATTCACACTTCCCTACACCCAGTTCCCCCATCTTCATTGAGGATGAGACTCAAGTGCCTGTTGGGTTCTCTATCAGCAGCAAGGTCACCTGCTCCATATGTCTGCTTTCATTGTCGATAACATGCTCACATTTCAGAGGAACATTAGGGTAAATTAACCTAATTAGGTATGACAGCTAATTTTGAGTGTGAAGGAAGTGTTGAGGGACTCAAGGTTTTTTTTTAAACATAGCTCATCCTACTGCTAAAGTGCAGATGAAAAGCTCAGCATGTTAACTGAACTTCCCTTGGTGAACGGTGTACGACAAGTTAGGAGAGGCTACTGAGGGATAGCGCTGAGCAGCAAGAGTGACATTTATGGCTACGGCCACACGGAATTGCACACCGTGAAAAGGTCTGACAGATCTTTGGAGGGATTTGGAAGGCTTTCCTGACAGCAGTTGTGTATACTGTTCTGGTTCTCAGATCTAAAAAAAAGAAGACGAAAAAAGTTAACATGGAGCAGAAGTAGGGAGAATTTTGGCCCACAGAATTTACATTGATGCTTTTATTAGATCCGGTTATTTTATTTTAGTATACTGCGATTGGTTGTCAGTACAATAGATCGGTCAGGCCTGATTCAAGGATGGACAACTCTGTCCATTTCGATATCTCTCAGTTCCTTACATTTTCCGATCTTAAGTTTTGTTCATTGTGAACATGGAGAATTTCTCCAGTCTTAAGGTCAATTCATCCCAAACTTTGAGGATTTCAAGTAAAAACTCTGCGTAAAAATACAGATACATTTCTGTGCACATTTTTCCAAATCCATGCATCTTTGTGTTCATTTTTACCTAACAGACACATCGTTTTGTGAGTGATTGTCCTAATATAATGCATTTTTCCCCCCAGGAAAATGACATTTTTGAATGTTATTTTCTTAAATATATGCATTTTTGTACATTCATTTTTAAACTGGAGAACTCCAGCAAAATTCAGGGAACTGCACATTTCAAAGAATAACTGAGTTTCAACTTGTGTAGTGACTTGAAAGTGCGAAATTAGATTAATTTGCTGATCTTCTGGCTGTTGTGATGAATAAATCCACCCTCCCAGTCTAGATTTGGGTAGCGCCAGCCACAAACCAGGCCATTTTGCTACATGAGGCAGAATAGCAAATGAGAGCCAGAGTGACTGAGTGGTTGAAGTGTTGGATTGGGACTTGGGAGACACAGGTTCTAGACCTGACTTGGCCATGAAGCTCACTAGGTGACTTTGGGCAAGTCACTGACTTTCAGCCTAACCCACCTCACAAGGTTGTTGTGCTGATAAAATGGAGAAGAGGAGGACTATGTAAGCTGACTTGGGTTCCTTGCAAGAGGGAAAAAAGGCACAATATGAAGATAATGAGAAACCAGAATAAATTTCAAGGTGCAAAGATCTACCCAATAACTGGTCAAGTTATTTTAGAACCTGAGGAAGAAAATCCAACGAGATCCTATCCTGCTGCCCAGCAGCAAAGACACAAATATAATGAATAAAACAACAAAGAATTTGCAGTCTTTTCATGACATCCCAAATCATCTGCCTAAGGTGGCTACCTCCTCTAATTAATGGTAGGGTCGGCTTTGCTTGGTCCTCTCATTTTCCTTCTTGTAGCTTTGGGAAAGTTTTAAGAAACACATTTTTGTTTTAAAGGACATTTTATTCTATGGGTCAGAACATAAGAGCATAAGAAATGCCATGCTGGATCAGACCAAGGGTCCATCTAGTCCAGCACTCTGTTCACACAGTGGACAACCAGCTGTCAACCAGGGGATCAATAAAGCAGGACATGGTGCAACAGCACCCTCCCTCCCATGTTCCCTGGCAACTGGTGCACACAGGCTTACTGCCTTGGATACTGGAGGTAGCACATAACCATCAGGGCTAATATCCTTCTCCTTCAGGAATATGTCCAACCCCCTTTTAAAGCCACCCAAATTCGTGGCCATCATTACATCTTGTGGAAGTGAATTCCATAATTTAACTATGCATTGTGTGAAGAAGTCCTTCCTTTTATTTGCCCTGAATCTCCCACCAATCAGCTTCATGGGATGACCCCAGGTTCTTGCTTACACAAATGAGATGGAACATCTCCCCCTCCCTTTAGAAATGGATGAGTTTTGTTTTCTTTAGAGGTTTCATTTACCATTTTCTTAAAACATAGGAGGTAGAATCTTCATCTGCCTATCGCGGTATCGTTTCTGATCTGGATAATCCTGCTGCTTCCATCAAGCCTAGTTCTACACTATACTAATAACACTGTACAGGGATCTGTGATCTAACCTTATCTGAAACAGCTCCAGTGATGGCCCTATAATTACTTCAACTAGGCAGCCTAATCCTATGCCTTATCTCCCTTTTGTGAGAAATAAAATATTTTATGATTGGCCAAGCAGCAGGTAAACAGGATAGATAATGAATAGAGGCTATTAAATGTTTGCTTCATTTGTTTCTCCAGAAGCCATTATTTTGTGGGAATCAAGAGATGGGCATTGATTATGCAACATTTGTAAATAAAGATGTTCACATCTTTAAATACAGGCAGAATTTTAGCTTGGTTTTCTTAAATGTGTTCCTCCTGCCTGTAGGTTACAGAAGAACATAAGAAGAGTCAGGCTGGATGAGACCAGAGGTCTATCCAAGTCCACCATTCTGCTTCCACAATAGCCAACCAGATACTGATGGGAAACCCAACAAGCAGGATATGAATAACAGAATCATAGAGTTGGAAGGGGCCTATAAGGCGTAGGAGTCCCACCCCCTGCTCAATGCTGGAATCCATCTTAAAGCATACCTGGCAGATGCCTGTGCAGCTGCCTCTTGTATGCCTCTAGTGTGGGAGAGCCCACAACCTCCCTAGGTCATTGGTTCCATTGCCGTACTGCTCTAACAGTCAGGAAGTTTTTTCTGATGTCCAGGCGGAATCTGGCTTCCTGTAACTTGAGTCCGTTATTCCGCGTCCTGCACCCTGGGATGATCGAGAAGAGATCCTGGCCCTCCTCTGTGGGGCAACCTTGCAAGTACTTTTTCAGAGCCAATGTGCTATCTAGGAGCTGTCCATAGTACTGATTTCCTATGGTGTATTCTGGTAACTGCTGCAGACGGATCAGAAAGATTTCTATCCTAGTAACAAGTTCAAAGCCTGGAGTTTCTGATGTCATCTTCTATCTGATTTTATTAGGCCCGCATGGTTTAAGTAACAATAGCAATAATAAATAGTCTTTTCTCTATGGACCATGGGGTGGGAATACAGTGGGAGTAGATTTGGGGTTGCCGACAAGAATTTTTGTTTTGCATCTAGCGAGATCACAACTCCTGTCTCTCTTCAAGACTCCGAGTCAGGTTTCCTCATTTCCATTTGCATAGGAAACCCGAGTAGATGAAAAGTCTCAGTTCTTCTTTCTTCTCTTGCTTAGAAAGGACTTGACGGCTCTGCCCTGCCCTACTCTGATCTGTTTTCTGAACACTTGAACATTTCGATTTCCCGAATTGCTGCTACTAGTTGTTAGAATTTTTTTTTTAGATTTCCAATTTAATAAGAAAAAAAATCATAATATTTACACACTAGCTGGGTACGAGACTTAAACAGCAATTTGAAATTATGCATTCCTCTATGGCATGGAATAATTTAGGGGAGGGGGACAGGTTTAGTTTGGTATTTACAGTGATTTAAGTACATTTTGAAAATGTAAATGTTGGATGTTGTCTCCCCGGTTAACACTTGTATGAGGACATGTTATGGATATTAATGTGCATTGCTAGGTTACGAGGAATGAATGCCAGCAACTTCTCGTTGGCATATTTTCGTCAAACAACAGAATGACGGGAAGATCCAGAGAAAAATGTGAATGAAGCATACAGTCAGATTGGTTGAAGTCGTCACGTCATGAGAGGCTAAGCTGGACCACTCCACCAGCTCTGCTGAAAGGCCTCTCCTGTGAAGACTCCTCTTCCCTGAATTGTCGTCACCAGCAGCCATGTCAGCAGGCTGTACAGGGGGAGATGAGGAGGTGAAGAAGGGGTCATTCTCTCAGCCCTGCTGAAATAATTAATTTCTCCCCCTCTTCCCTCCTCAGGGGCTATTTTGCTTAATTGATTACCTGTAAGCCACTCTGGGAGCCTTTGGGGGTGGAGAAGCAGCACAAAAGAAATAAGCAATCATGCCACGTATATCACCTGGATAGCTTGCCAACATGGAATAGTGACCTACAAAGGGGATCTGCAACCAAATGTTGCAGTGTGGAGTTCTCTTCTTTGGAGTTCCAGCCATCCAACTAGACAGGCACACCTTCTTTCAGGACACTCCATGCCCACTGACCCTTCTTGGTTCTCAATTAGCTGGCTTGGGTCCCCTCTCCTTAGGGATCCTCCCCCTTAATTTGTTTGTACTTCTCCAAATTCCAGCCTCCTCAGAGTTTTTTGTTTGTTTGTTTTTGCTTTGGTAGCTCCTTGACCAATCTTCTGATTTGTATTTGATCCCAATATGCCAAAAATTGGGCAAAAAGTAGATCCCTGGACATTTTAGACTTCAGTTCCCAGCATCCTCGAGCACTGGCCATTCTGGCAGGGGCTTCTGGAAGTCCACCCCTGCTATGGTTAAACAGCAAACTCAATGCTTTGACTGTGGATCCTTATGTAACCAAAATATCATCACCCACCCACCACCCACCCACACGAGAGGTACCAGCAGGCAATTAACATCCACATTTTTTCTTATGTAAGCAGCAGCCCAGAGGAAGTTCGAGCAGGTACAGAACCATTGGTGGGGAGGGGAGGTGAAGTTTCACCCCTTTTCTCCCAGCTGCAATACTGCTCTCCCCTCAATTACTTCTTTAAAGCCTGGACCCTAAGATCATCCTCAGGGGTCCTTCTCTGTGAGCCCCTGCCAAAGGAAGTGAGGCAGGTGGCTACCAGGAGAGGGCCTTCTCTGCTGTGGCACCCCGGCTGTGGAATGAGCTCCCTAGAGAGGTTTGTCTGGCACCTACATTACTCTTTTCAATGCCAGGTGGAGACCTTTTTATTTTCTCAGTATTTTAACATTTCATCAGCTTAATTTTTAACTTTGCTGTTTAAAATTTGTATTTTAAATCTGTATTAATTTCTGCATGGCTGCTCGGTTTGATCCTGGTTGTGCTTTTATCCTGTATTTTATATTATGTGTTTTTATCCTGTTGTGTGTTTCATATTTTGAATGGTTTTCATGGTTTTCATGGTTGGCTTTGATTTAGGGTAGACCCATTGAAGTCAATGGGATTTAAATTACTCATGACTATCTTAATCCCACTGATTTCAATGGGTCTACTCGAAGTATGAATAAGTCAGGATCTAACCCCAGCTTCGGAGAGGCAAGTGTTGCATGGGCACCATGTCAGGGAGAGAAATAATTAAACTCTCCATGAGCAACCCAAAGTGTCCCAGGGCTCACCAGACCCTCCCATTGTCTGTTATTAACATAACACAAAAAAGTGCAGGTTAATTGCATCCATGCAATTAATGCCTCATCTCGTTTTCTCTTCTGTTGCACCCCTCTGATTAAACTCTACACCAGCCAGATCATATACAAACAACCTAAGAGGCTGATATAGGTATTGATGCAATATTCATGTGGAGTTCTTGAGAATGTAATCTTGAAGAATGTTTTATCTCCAAGACTTTTATAGGGTATTTTGTTTTTTTTACGACATGGAAAGGGATGGCCATTTGGCAAGTTGCTTGTTGCGAGCAAAATGGCGATAAATGCCTTTGGGGACAAAGTTTCAGCAGCTGCCTTTAATTCTCCTCCATAATTGTATTAGCTTCAATGATGGGGATTTAGACATAATTTGGGAACAAACCAGGAAGGCAGATGTCTAAATTCCATCATTTGCATCCCAGAACTGAATGTGTTTGCAAGTGAGACATCTTGAAATTTTGGCCTGTGCGATCTGTCGGATAAGTTAAAATGACAGCAAATCTAAAACCCTATATTTCTCTTTTTCCATAGTTGAGAGGACACATTGACGTTGCATTAAACTTGACAGGTAATTTATCTGTTATGTCAATCATAATCATTCCTGGACTTTTAATTATGCACGGACAATGCTGCAGAAGAAAAATGAATTCAATTTCTTCATTTTAATTAAATGCAGTGGCAACATTACATTTATATTGATAGCGTCCAAAGAACCACCAATGGCTGGCACCCAATTCCCCAACTCCTAAGGAGTGAAGACAGGGCAGGAGAGAGAGAAAACGGGGGGGGGGGCAGGGGGCGGGGAGAGTGGAGATGGTCTGTAACTAGCAAAAGAAGGTCTCAGAGCATCAAGGAAGTCTGATTTGAATGTTCTTTATGGAGATCAGGGAACGTCACCTGACCTGCTCTGATATATCACTTCAAGGATGGTTCCATATTCCATCACCTCTGAGGACTTCTCCTTAAAGGTCCATTGTCTGATTCTGCAGCTGCTGGCTCCTATGGCATGGAGACAGTGAGAACTGCATTGGAGAAATTTGGTAACGCCATGTGGTCTGGCATGGAAAGTCCTGAAGTAGCAGATGGTGAATCACTGGATGAAACCTCCTCCCCCTCTGGGTCCTTCTCTGAGTGAGAGGAGGGATTGAGGCCAGAGAACATGACAGGCAAAAGCCAGGGTAGCCTGTGCCCATTGGTAGGAGCCAAGTAAGAATAACCAAGCAGGAAGTGAAGTGCTTGGCTTTTCCATTCTGATGAAACCGATAAATATACCTACTCCAATTCCATTTCTTCCTCTCTAGCTCTCCTGCTATTGTTTAAAACCAGTCCATATACCCAGTCATTGCACACTCCATGCCTGTCAGGGTTAGAGCCCGGAAAGTGGGGAACTGTCTCTTGTCCCTGTCAAATTTCTCTGGGATCCGCAGTGGTCATTTCCTTTGTGGTGGAATAGTGGGGAGTAAGAGGTGAAGTGGGTTCATGTAACACATTCACAGCTCCCACCAGCTGATTTCCTTGGCCGCGGAGAGCCTTATTCACTTGCGTCAATGTGGCAATTACTTGATGCATTATTCTTCCACTGACAGCTCCTGGGCATTCAATCAAATGAGAAGGTAAAGGGGCTCCGAGGAAGGGAGTGAAGAGGTTTGCAGCAAGCTGCATTCCCACAGAGGGAGAAGTGATATCTGACTCTGTCCCAAACTGATTGGTGCATACAGAGTATCTGGTCACTCATATAGCTAGAGTGACCGGATACAAAAGAAGGCAGGGCTCCTGCAGCTTTAAATTTTTTGATGAAGAGGGGATTTCACCAGGTGCTGCATACATACAAACAACACTGGCTGAAATTCCCTTTTCTACACAACTGTTAAAGGTACAGGAGCCCTGTCCTCCTTTTCATATGGTCACCCTAGACACACTACATGGTACAGCCCTTTCTGGATTGCATCGCATCAGGGTGCTGGTAAAAGATATGCCTAACTGCCCTGTGATGTCAACATCTCCCCATTCATAAAAAGGAAGATAGAAAGGAGAGGGAAATGCAGGCCATGTTTCCAACCAGAGAATTTCTCTCTGGAGATTTTAGCATATGAATTTATTTTTCTTTAAAGTGGGCTAGAATGGCTTCTTCTACGCGATGAGTGTTGGTTGAAGGAGTTAGGGAATCGTGTTTTGATTTTATTGATCAATAATGTCATTTTATCACCGTCTCTGACATTCAGGAGTTACAGCCTTGGGAGGATTTTGTTTTACAGCAGGGAGAATAGACGATCTAGAAAGGAGAATGATTTTATGCAGATAAATCACAAACTCAAGGATAAGCATTTATACAATAGAAAAAAGGGCCTTGGTAAGGCAGATTAAGCTATGGGCCATCTAGCACAATACCGTGTAACTAATCCTAGATTCAACCATGGTACACTTGCTACAGCACAAAGCCTTCGATGTATTCTGTTCCTCACCATTCAACTGTAGATTCTGAACATGTCGTTCTCAATCACCTGTTTGGGACAGGCAAGGGAAACCTGCAGCAAAATGTTGAAATGTGGAAGGCTTCTGTTCAGGATTCCAGACGCACCATTCCCTTCACCCTCTACCTGGCATTCCACCTCGCCTCCCCCAACAGTCAATCATAATTCCAGGTCTGATGAGCATGTTCAGTCTTCACTAGGCTGTAGGGACTCTGCCCCCCCCCCCTTTTGTGGTTTTGAAACCCTTAGATTTCCCCCCGGGACTGCTGATAGCTCTCTCTTCTGCATGTATGGTGCCATACTTTCTATATAAGTACTGGCAGTCAGAGAATTGAGATTATAGGAACATAGGGAGATACCTCATATGGAGTCCATGGTCCATGTGGCTCAGTATTATTGGCTCCAGGGTTTCAGACAGGAGCCTTTTCCCAGCCCTACCAGCAGACAGAGATGTCACCAGCACCTGACCAGCTCAGGGAGTCTGGCGGACTCCCCCTGCCTCGCCCCCCAGCCCCTGCTCGCTGAGCCGCTCACCTCCTGGACCTTCTTGCTGAGTGACCGTGCACCCAATGAGAGGGTTTGGCAGCTGCCCATCCCCATAGCGAGTAGAAATGAGGGATTTCTGTAAAAGTAATGTTGCGGAAATGGTGGCCATAAATAAGCCATTTCCATAACATTTCCAGTGTAAATGGCCCAAAGTCATTCAATGGCCAAGTGGGAATTAGAACCTGGATCTCCCAAGTCCCAGACTGTTGCAATCATGTCCCAGACTGTTGCATTCATGTCCTGCTCGTGGGTTTCCTGTGGGTAGCTGGTTGGCCACTGTGTGAACAGAATGCTGGACTAGATGGATCCTTGGTCTGATCCAAAGTGGGTCTTCTTAAGTTCCTAGGTGCTCTAAACACTATACCACACTGTCCCTTTTGGATACAATGCATGTGCTCTACTACTGAGCTATGACCCAGATCACAATTAGCACATTTGTTAGAGTCTCCTTCCCTATGAAGGTACCCTCAAGGTGTGTTTGACCACAACTGCCATCATCCCCATCCAGAATGGTCAATACCATTGTAGTCCAACACATCTGGAAGGTTGAGGACAGCTTCATTAGAGACTAGTTTTCTGTTCCAAATCCCTGTCTGTGTTCTGATGCAGATTCAAGAGGTTCCACATTTACAAGGTGCCCCATTCACCTGGGATGCACACAAAGAACTCTCTTGGCTTGGACAGGGATGTGAGTGGTCGTGCACCCAAATCAATAACTGATAGATCCTCAGGGCCCTGAGGTTTACCGGACTGAGCAGAAAGTCTGGAGCCTGAAATGTGGCAAACATAAGATACTGCTCCATTGTTGTATCATCTCTGATGAAGAGATCTTGAGGTCTCAAAAAACTAGCCCATAATTTTGTGCATGTTGTGTCGGGCAAGATGCAGAGCCTCTGCAGGCCAGATGAGGCCTGTGGGCCAGGGGTTCTGCACACCAGGCCTAATCCAATTGACACAAGTGGAGCCTGCGAGAAAATGGGGCAGTTTGGAATGCTCCAGTTCAGGGTTCCTGACAGCTGCCCCTGTCCGCTTCCAGGACAGCCCAGTTCATGGTAGAACAAGACTTACCACTCTTCGGTATCATTGCAGATAACCAAGCACAGCCTGGAAAAATAGAAGGCATGGCACTTTGGAGGAGTAATTGCAGAAAAGCAGAGAGTTCAGCGTACATCTCCTGCTGTCTGAAAACAGCAGCGATTTTCTCTGTGGGCACAGTAACTAATTTACGGAAGATTGCCTGGATGATAGAGAACAAGACAGGGCTGTTTCAGCTTCTCATTTCCTTGTCTGTAACATCCTGAGTGCTTGGCTCATTGGCCAAGTTGCATATACTAGAATGAAAATATAACTTAACGGCACAATGCTAGACATGTCTACGCAATGGGTTCTGTGGAGCTTAGTCTTAGGTAAAACCACACGGGATTGCAGCACTATTTACTGATTTCATTTATGCATAGTTTATCTTGCTAAAAAATTTTTTAAAAACAAAATCCAACGTTTAATAGACTGAACCCAAAGGATGCATCCAAGTAGTTAAATCAGTTTTCCTACATTTATTACAAATCATGCTGTGGGTGTTTCCTCATCTCTATATTGCACGAATCCCCCAAGATTGAATTACAGACTTGCAAACGATGCAGAACCCATTAAAAAGTGTTTATCTTAAGGAGTTTTTAATCACCAATTCTATTGTAAAGAAGACAAAAGTAGCATAGTTGATGTCCAGGCTGTTTGAACTTGATAGGTAGGAAGATTCTGAACTTAAGTCCAAAATCAGTCTAGAACTTGTTACTGGAACTGCTCCCCATTCATGTGTACAAATGTGAGAAAACATACATGCATGTATGTGAACTTACATTTATATACATGCAAGAGAAGGACACAACAATACTTGGGACTTATGCAAATGACTGGTGCCCATGCGGTAGACCATGCACTGTGCTAGACTTAAGAGGGGAAATTAGCTCCTTGACCAAGACGTACAAAATT
The DNA here is from genome assembly GCA_029215795.1 of Anniella stebbinsi. Taxonomy (NCBI): domain Eukaryota; kingdom Metazoa; phylum Chordata; class Lepidosauria; order Squamata; family Anniellidae; genus Anniella; species Anniella stebbinsi. Next base: position 14,402,129 of record JARDYH010000007.1, read on the forward strand.
TTGCATGGTGTGGAGAATGTGGATAGGGAGATATTTTTCTCCCTTTCCCATAATAGTAGAACCTGAGGTCATCCCATGAATGGAAGGACTTCTTCACACAGCACATAGTTAAACTCTGGAATTTGTTACCACAAGGTGTGGTTATGTTCACCAATTTGGATGGCTTCAAAAGGGGGTTGGATAAATTCCTAGAGGAGAAGACTATCAATGCCTATGTGCTACCTCCAGTATCAGAGGCAGGAAGCCTATATACACCAGTTGCTGGGGAACATGGGAGGGAGGGTTCTATTGCACTTGTGTCTTGCTTGTGGGTTTTCCATGGGCAGCCAGGCAGCCACTATGTGAACAGAATGCAAATTTGATTTTGCCATGCATATTTACAGAAAGAAAAGGAATGGTTGGTATGCCAGCCCCTAACGCTAGACTCATAACAGTGAGGGAGCAAGAGAAGGCAGACGTGAGGAGTTATGGTTCACCAAATAAAGAGTGGGGAGGATGCTAGGGAAGTGGTGAGGTGGTCATTGGAGGGGGACTAATCACAACAGGAATAGTTCAGATTTCAATGGTAGTGTTAGGATTGGGCCCAGACTCTCTACAGAGACTGGGGAATCAGAAACAGAAGCAGAGGCAGAATTAGAAGGAGAAGAAGACTTGGACCAGGGAGCAGGGGGAAGAAATTTCCCAAGAGAACCCAGGATAGGGTGACCATATGGAAAGGAGGACAGGGCTCCTGTATGAAATCCATGCAAATGATTAGCTCATGTGTTGTTCAGAAAGCTAGAGTCCATTTGACAACCTAGGAAAACAGTCCCAAATCCTTGGTGAGGAAAGCAAAGCATTACAATCCCCCTTAAAAACCAAACTAAAAACCCAACAACAAGCTGTAAGTCTATTCGATGAGGAAATATGCAGCAGGCTTTAAATTTGAGATGTCGAGCTCATTGCAGTTTTCAAAGTAATATATAGCTCAGGTGCCTTTATGCATGCTTTTATTACAAAGTGAGGGTCTCCTTCCCTTGCAGAGCAAAGTTGTAGCTGTGGTTAATTAAAAATAGCTCTCTGCCCCAACTTGGTCAATTTTATAGTCTTCCTATGATGACAGCATGTGTTTTATTTTTACAGCCTGGACTGTTATTTGGAGTGCATTTTATGTGCAAGGAAGTCACCGACATCAATGCGAGATAATTTGTAGCTTTCAGCATCCATGTTAGAGGTGCCATGGTCTCAAAAAGTCAGACCTAATTAGGGAATTGTTGTCAGTCTTTTACCATATATATATATATATATATATATATATATATGACTGACAAGCCATCCATAATTGTAGGATTTCTATAACTTTCTCTCTGTGTGTCTGTGTTTTAAGTCACATTTTGCTTAATAGACATTTGGAAAGGAAGGAAGCGTCAACATTTAGTCCGTGGCTTCATTAAAAAGAGACATCAGGGAAAAATAGTTACACAAAATCTTGTAGATGTGCATGAGTTGAAGATATGATAATTAAAATGTATTATTAACTGGATGGCTTTCTGACCATGTCGGCTGAGATTCTAATTTCTTTAGGAGCCCAATCTCCCGGAAGAGAGATATAAATCCAAGTAATATTTAATTATGCTTTTAAAAATAAAGGGCATTTTAATCAGCCACCTCTCTGAAGCCCTCGCCTTGTATTCATTTATCCAAACAATGAAAAAGTCAAGAGGTAGTTATGCGATGAAATATCTATGGGAAGTGCAGAACGTTTATTTACAGGCCCCCAACTTATGGCGTCATTGCCCTCATGAACACTTGACCTTTAACCTGGCTATAAAGAAATATATTGAAAGCACTGTCAGCAGAGAATGATTTAGCATGTCAGTCAAGTGATGGATTGAATATTGTCAGTTGACCAGAGTTCCATAGAGATGCATTCCATACCCGATAGCAGGGTGGGATGATGATGATGATGATGATGATGATAACAATTTTACTTGAGGACCAGACCAGATGACCATGTGAGAAATCTCTCAAGGGAGGCACGTAAGGGCCAGATGACTATGTGAGTAATCCCTCAGGTTAGGTGCAGTCCAAAGTGGTTGCCATCTCCCCCCCTCTCTCCCACACACCCACACACCCACACACCACTCTCTCTCTTACACTTACACACACACACACAAACACACACACATATTGCCTCACACCGTTCTCCCCCCCTCTCCCCCTCTCTCTCACACACCATTATCTCTCTTACATACACACAGACAGACAGACAGACAGACACCCCTCTTTCTCTCTCTCTCTCTCTCTCACACACACACACACACACACACACGGACACACACCGTTCTCCCTCCCTCTCCCCTCTCTCTCTCACACACCATTATCTCTCTTACATACACACAGACAGACAGACAGACAGACACCCCCCTCTCTCTCTCTCTCTCTCTCTCTCTCTCTCTTTCTCTCTCTCTCTCTCTCTCTCACACACACACACACACACACACACACATATGGACACACACCGTTCTCCCTCCCTCTCCCCTCTCTCTCTCACACACACCATTCTCTCTCTTACATACACACAGACAGACAGGGACACCCCCCTCTCTCTCTCACCCCCACCCACCTACCCACCCCCACTCCCACCCACACATCTCCTGCCCCCCCCACCACACATGCATCTCTCATCCTAGTGCAGATCAGCTGAGAAGGGAGGTTGCATTGGGTGGGGAGTTTTAACCCTCTCCCTCCAGTGCATAGCAATGGTAATATAGATGAGGTCCTCTCCCCTCCACAGCTCATCCACACTGGTTATTCTGATTCTGGTGTTTCTGATCATCATTCCATCGTGGTGCACTGGGTTAAGAGTTTTAAACTTCCCACCCAGAGAATACTGATTTGGATGAATATCATTCCGTGAGGGGTTTTGTCCTGAGCCCTTTTGCCGTTGACCCCATTCACCACTGGAACATGGGCCCCCAAGAGCTTCTCCGAAATTGAAGTTGGCCCTTGGAATGGAAGAGGTTTTTCTCTCATGGGCCAACTGGAGTCCACCAGGAAGAAGAGCCTTCAGTGTGGTGGCCCACTTTCTATGGAACTTCCTTCCTTTGGAGGTCAGGCAGGTGCCAGCACTGTGGTGTTTTTTTTTTTTTTTTTGGCACTTACTGAAAACAGCTCTTTTCCAGGAAGCCTTCCTTGGTTGAACAGTCACAGTTTCATTGGCACTGTATTTACAGTGAATAATTATAATATAGTGGTTTATTCTTTTTATTTTTGTCACATTTTATTTCTCATCGTTCACTACTCTGCATCTGAATAAATGTGGAGTTGTATACAAACACTGTAAATAAATAAGCAAAAAAAAATTATGACATTTATATCCTGCCCTTTTCCCTCTTGCAAAGAACTCAAGATGGCTCATATGGTTCTCTTCCTCTCTATTTTTTCTTTCTTTCACAGCAACCCTGTGAGGTGGGTTAGGCTGAGAGTCAGTATCTGGCCCAAAGCTACCCAGTGAGTTTCAAGACCAAGTGGGTACTAGAACTCCGATCTCCTGAGTCCCAGTGCAACACTGTAACCACTATTCCACATAAACTCTCTGGTCTTTGAGGTTTCTGAGGTCCTGTAGCTTCAGCCTTACCTGCTAGACTGCATTGCCCTTGACATCCCATTGAGCCCTGTGGGATCCTACCCAAGGTTAGGACAGAACAGCTTTGTTTCTTGGTCAGTCTGATGGCATATTGAGAGTATGGAATAGCATGTTGGCAAATTATATATATTGACCACTGTTTGTTGGGTTAGTTGACCAAGTTTCCAATTCCCCCAACTGGTTAAATAAACATAATACATCCTTTCTCCAACCTGATTACATCCTGGTGTCTTGGACTGTAACTCCCATCATCCCCATCCAGCATGGTTGAGGATGATAAGAACCATTGTCCAAGACATTTAGAAGTTGCCAGTTGGGGGAAAGCTGCCTTAGAGTCACTAAAAATCCATCTGACAATTTCTGAGCAAGATCAGTACATGGGGAATATTTTCTTCCATAATCATCCACTGAAGGATGTGTCTACTGTCAAGTAGAGGTATGTGTGTGTGGGAATCATATTCCTCCTCGTATAATAATGCTTTAAGGGATAATTAATTCATGCGCATCAGATGCGCTGAGGGTCAAGTGTCAGGTCAGATGCTTTATTATTGAATAGCTTTATACCAATCCGAACTTTGGAACATTTCTAACTTTTCAGGCCTGTCTATTCATGCACCTGGCTTCAAGAAAATCTTTCTCTTTGATCTAGATGAGAGTAGAACTCATTTCGACTCCAGTGTATGTGGGGGGGGGGGAAAGGGGGGTTAAGGCCTGGGTATTATTTTAAATATTGTCATGGTTTTGCTTTGAAATCTTTATTGCAATCTGGCTGTTCAGTGTATCATCTCTATGGCTACCCTGGCTGAAGGAAGAATGCACACGCTATTTTATAGCTATTTTAGAAGTACACCATGGTCATCCATTAGTTTCCATGTTAAAAAAATGGAGGTAATGAAACTTTCAAGACTTTTCATGACTTATGCATCACTGTTTCTTGGACTTTGCCTGTAGCATAGATTCCCCTTGAATGAAGACCCAATGTATTTAATTGGCCATAAGAGCCATGATGTCTTGGCCCCAAAGAGGACTCTGAGCCCAATAAGATACTGGTCATCACTCCAGCGAGGAACCTCAGGAACTCTGATGCATCCGCCATATTCAAGGACTTAGATCTCTCATCAATTTAGAGATCAATCCCCACATGCTAATTTAAGAGTAAATATTCCATTGATTCCACTGGAATTTCCCAAATGCTTTCTTATGGGACTGAACTGTGTCTTCATTGGTAAATATTTTCAGTGAAATAATGGGATTTTGGGGGATATGGGGATACATGTTCTTTGAAAAAGATCTTTTGAAACCTTGCACTTTTTTTTTAAAGCACTGCTTTTACCCTGTATTCTACCCCTTTCAGTAGCTGTTATGTCACAAACTCATGCACTTTCCTCTCCCCCTCCCCAATCCTCCTGTTTATATGAACTGGCCAGTCAGGGATTATAAACCCAGCATGCTAATGTTACATGTCACACAGCTGATCTGTTTTGGCTATGTGCTGACATCACAAAGCCAAATCAGAGTGAAGGTATTTTGACTGCGTCATTCCTTTTACTTCAGAGTTTAAACTAGACTCTGAAGTTGTTATTTCATGGTAACTGTTTGGGAGGTCCCTGCCATCACATAAAAAATGAAGATATTTATTTAGCAATTATCTACGTCTTGTGTGAGTTTCTATATTCCAGGATTTTCCAAGTGGAGGCGGGTAGGGAAAAATAAAGCTTAACCAGATCTGTAGCTGTCATCTTAACCAGATGTTAAATCTTTAAGACTTTAAGAATGGCTGGTTTAAAAAAAAACAAAAAACAGAGATCTAAGATGTCTCAACTAATCTTTCACTAATCCTCTTATTCTCCCAGAGAGATTATGAAAGCTATGGATTAACTTCTACTGAACATGCACTGTTATAAGAACAGTATATTTTAAGAGAACCTTTCTATCAATATGCTTCTACCACAAAATGGGTTATATCTTTACCATAAAGACCTGAAAAGTGGTGAGAGGAAAGGGGAAACTGTCGATGTTGCGTCTTTCACATGTCCAGTGCTTTGGTATTATCAAAGCAACCTAGCTGCAGTGGAGGCTGGTAGGTCCGGGTTTGGTGAGCTGTGAATCCATTCTGGGTTTCAGTTAGAACCAGCCAGAACTCTGAAGGAGCTATACAGGGTGCCAAACCCGAGTCTCAAAATGGGTTCAGTACATTGGATAACATCTTTCGGGTTCTGGCTGGTTTTAACTGAACCCCAGAATGGATTCACAGTCCTACCATCTGCCACTGCCTAGCTGTGCAGATTCACTGCAATTTTCACCTATTAAATATGTAAACATTCAGTATTTAAGCTTCAAAAGTTACGGAAATACGAATGCAGCCTAATCCCACCCATATTTACTCAGAGGTAAGCCCCACTACATCCAATAGTACTTACTCCCAAGTAGAGATGGACAAATATGTTTCTGGTTCACGTCATTGCTGCAAAACATGTTGCAAAATCTGTTGGTTAGAAAAGTTCTAATCCACGCATTTGTCTGAAAAGTGAAGTTTCGGACAGTTTGAATTGGAATTTGTAAAGATCAAATTCTTCAGGCTATCCTACTTCCAAGTAAATGCACTTTTAAAATGTATGCAATTCTCACCAGTTTAGAAATTGTTTTTAAATGAGCTATTTGTAAGGGGGAAAAGCCCCTCCAATGCTTTATGGATGGGAAGAGGGTCATGATTGCATGGTTGCAATGCTCTTGCACTCCTGCCAAGTTTTATTGCCTTAGTGTCCTTGCACCAGACTAGGTGACTAATGGAGGGAAGGTGAACAACAAATAGTGGCTAGGGAGGGGATAAGGCTGAACAGGATAAGAAGATGCAGGGGTGGAAATGCATTTGAATTTCAGAAGATCAGCCATGATTCAGAATGAGCCATAAATGCTCCCTTGCATAGTCTGTCTACTCTGCCGTATACTTCCCTTTTCCTGCCCAAAAGTGTCTTGATGGTGACATAGAAAGCATGGGATATTGGATACCATGGGAAACTAATTTCCCATGGTTCCTCACAGCTCTGGTGAGCACCCAATGAAGTTGTGGGGCCGCCGGTCCTCTTAGCAAGCTGCCGGTCCTCTCAGCGAGCTGCCATTTTCCACATTCTGGCTTCTCCAAGAAGGCAATGTAATGTTGCATACATGGTCCTTTAGGGTTTCCATTTACATAACAGCAACTTCCCAGAAACCTTGAATCCACCATTGTTGTACAAAATAGAGGGTTGTTAATAGCTGGGTGGCTGCCGGGTGCTCGTCAAACAATGGGGCACTTGACGAATGGGTCCACGAGTGCCCTGCATCTTGGCAATCCGGCTCCAGGAGGGCGAGTGTGGGGGAGTCCATTGGACTTCACCCCTGTGGACTCTTATGACACCCTTAGGGCTCACAGCAGTGGTTTAAGTCATGAATGAAGACTTCATCAAAATCCCTCCCTGCAATGAAATGCCATGTTTCACCCATACACATGCACTTTGAATATCAGCACCATCCCTAGTATGTATCAGGCCTGCACAACATCTAATCCATCCACCCAAGCTCAGCTCACCAGCCATGTACAGCAGCTCACCAGAAGCTGAAATCTCTCATATGTTCTTTTTCCTGCTAGTCTGGGACTGCAAAACAGCAGGGCATTGGCTGTCAATCAAAATCCCTTGTACGTTATTAGGCTACATCCAGCATGCTGGTCACAACTGGTGAAGACCTACTGTGGACCGACTGATCCACTAAATGAGTGATGTTCTCAAGTTAACCCCATAAAGCAGGTTTTCCACCCTTTTCCAAATTGGGGGGTGGTGGTGGTGGACACATTTTAAATGCAGTCCAATAGTTCTCAAATAAGCTCCTCAAATGCCTTTTGGAAGCAAGCTGTCAAGTCAACAGAATCAAAGGGAGAGAAATGTTGAATTGCTAATTTCTGCATGCATATTCTGAAATCACTGGGTTATTGAATATTAGGGGTGTGCACGAACCCCTTGGATTGGAACCGGATTGGGACCTCCAATTTTGTTCCAAATCAGATCGGAACAAAATCAGAGGTCCCCCGGATCGGATCGGATCGGACCTGATCCCGATCCCCAATGCAAGTCTATGGGGAAAAATGGAGGCCTAACTTCCCCTCCCTGTCCCTCCCCCCTTGCGCTTCTTACCTGCCGGGTCCTTCTGCTCCTGTCCACTGGCGCCCGCGGGCGCCAGCGGACGGCAGCAGATGACCCCAGCAGGTAAGTGGGAGCCCCCTCCCTCCTCCCCCTCATGATCCTCCTTACCTGTGGGCCCGTCCGCTGCCATCTGCTGCCGCCCAGGTAGCAGCGGATGGCAGTGGAGGGCCCCTGGCAGGTAACCCCCCCGGGAGATCCTCCTTACCTGCGGGGCCATCCGCCGCCTTCACCTGCGTAGATCTACTAAGGACTAGGCTTTGCGGCCTAGTCCTCAGTAGAGCACCACCTGGTGCTCTACTGAGGATTAGGCCACGAAGCCTAGTCCTCAGTAGATCTACACAGGTGAAGGCGGCAGATGACCCCGCAGGTAAGTGGCCCCCCTCCCTCCTTCCTCCTCTCCCTCGCAATCCTCCTTACCTGCTGGGGCCCCTCCACTACCATCCGCTGCCTCCCGGGCAGCAGCGGATGGCAGCGGAGGGCCCCGGCTGGTAAGAGCCCCCCGGCGATCCTCCTTACCTGCAGGGCCATCCGCTGCCATCGGCGGGCACCAGCGGGTGGCAGCGGGTGGCAGCAGACAGCCCCGGGAGGTAAGGAGGATCGTGAGGGGGGAGGAGGGAGGAGGGAGGGGGACCACTTACCTGCGGGGACGTCCACTGCCTTCACCTGCATAGATCTACTGAGGACTAGGCTTTGCGGCCTAGTCCTCAGTAGAGGGCCAGGTGACCAGGTGCTCCTCCTTACCTCCCGGGGCCATCCGCTGCCACCTGCTGCCGCCCGCTGGTGTCCGCCAATGGCAGTGGATGGCCCTGCAGGTAAGCCCCCCTGGCTGTCCGTTTCCATCGGCGGGCACCCGTTAGCCATCATTGCCAAGGTGAGGGATGATGGGTGTTGTAGGCCAAAACATCTGGAGGGCCACCCCTGTCCTAGATAAATCGCATGGATGATCTCACTCAGTCAAGAATCATACAGTGAATATGGTGATCTGAAGTAGCCAGTGAGATCTGGCTGCATCATAAAGTCACTGAAATGGAATGAGAAACATAGGAGAATATTTTGACAAATATTCCCCACCCTCCCCCAAATCAGTAAAAAAGTTTTGGTTCACCTCTACTATCTCTATCATACTCCTTTCTCTTCTGCCTTTGGGTCCAGCAACCTCTTGGTCCCGCAAGGGAAGGTCTGTGGCTCAGTGGCAGAGCATCAGCTTTGCATACAGAAGGTTCCAGGTTCGAATCCCAGCATCTCCAAGTAGGGCAGGGAAATCTCCTGCCTGAACTGCTGCCAATCAGTGTTGACAAATCTGGGATAGATGGAGCAATGTTCTAACTCTCAGTATAAAGCAGCTTTCCTTTATTCCTATGTCTGCGTCAAGAACTTGTAACACAGGGTCAAAACAGACATTAGTTTAAAATCAAGGCATGCTTATCATGGTTGTAATAGCATGCATATTTTGGTTTTACTTCCTGACCCCCATATTGTGTAGGCATTGTTTGTTGAGAAGACAGTACCTAAACAAGCCAGCCTTGCTTCCCGCCCCCTTGCTTTGAAAATGTCAGCCTTGCTTTGGAAACCTTTTGTCAGGATTGCTTCACTTTCAGAAAAGGTCCGGCTGCATTACAAGTTCTCCTGGAAAATGGCTCATTTGGCCTGTGCTTAGAGGTTCTTGACAGTAAGCCGTGACTCCTCAAAAATAAAGTGAGGTTTGGATTCTGTTTACCACCTGCCGATGTGAGGATTTATTTGAATAACTGAGCTGTCCAGGTTCTTAGTGGATTTAGATTGCCCCAAATCTTCTATTATGCATGAGGAATAACTTAAACTGAACTCACCCAAATTTTTAAACAACTCAGCATTGCTCAAGCATCATTTGTGGGCTTGTGTGGAAAGATAGAATCATACTTCGTGGTCCTTCTGTACATATCTTTGCATAGTGACAGGAGTGACATCTAAACACAGAATTTGTAGCTTTGCTCCTGCTTCAAGAGTTGCATGATACTCATTGTTATCCAATTTCTTTTACTGACTGCTCTTAGGGTTCAACCAGATGTTTTGGTGAGTATGCAGCTGGTGGCAAATGTGGCAGTTATACATCCAGTTCCCCCTCCTCTTTCATAATACCTAGGGATGTATGAGAATTTTCCTTTTGCTTACAAAACATGGGCGCATGCCTTGTTCGATCCCCTAGACCCGATTTTTCCATCTAAAAGGGGGTAACTATATACCAGCCGTTATCAAGATATATAAAGCAAAGCTGGTCACACAGGTTCTGTTCGGGGCTCCAGTCTGGTTCCCACTCTCTAAGGTTGCTTTGGAGGGGGTTCAGTCTTTATTCTTGAGATTAATACTGGTTGCTCCAAGATGTGTGTCCAAGATGTGTGTACTAAATTTGGAGGTTGGTTTAAGATCTTTGAAAAGTGTAGCTTGGAGCTTAACCCTGCAATACTGGTTCTGTCAATATCATGCCCTGACCCTTAACTCCCTGGTTTCCCAGGTCCTGTTGGACTCTTTCGAATCTCCCTGGACCAAAGCAATAGTGAGGAAGGTTACAATGATGGGGTTATATCCCCCCCCACTAACTCTTGCTAGATTCGGGTAGTGTCAAACTAACTATCAAACAAAGACTGGCTGATATCGATCTCCAGGAGATGTGGCCAGCTGCGAGAGGTCCCTGTTCCCCAGTGGCGTTGGGCTTGCCGGACTACACAGACAGAGGCGAAATGGCATATCTAGAGTGGCTCTTTGTCCCAAAATATAGGAAAGCATTTACCCTGGCCAGTTTTGATACTCTCCCCTCCAAAATGTTGGAGGGGAGATATAAAAAAATACCAGTGGAAAATAGTCTCTGTCCACGTAACAATTCTGAGACTGAGACAATCATTCATGTGCTCCTCCGTTGCAATTTCTATAATGGGATTAGGAATGATCTGTTGCGACCAATTATTCAGGATCTCCCTGGTCGCTCCAAAGAAACCCTATCTATTCTTCTTCTCCAGGGCAAAGATAAGCTTGTTACCACCCAAGTCTCGAAGTTTGTATATCTCACCATTCATTATAGAACTCAAATGGCTATATGAAGATATTTCCATGTACTGTCCTGTGAATTTTGACATAACTGTATATTTTAATTTGTGATATGGTCTGTTGACCGATAATAAAGTGATTGATTGTTTGACTCAATTGCAAGCACAAACATGTATCCACCAAAAAACCCCCAAACAAACCATAAATTGCAAAACATGAGTTCGCGTTTGATTTGTGCAACTTTCCCAATTTTGCAAATGTACTCTGTAGACTGAATCAGCCCTGCTTTAGACTATGGAGGAAAGCTGTGCAAATTTAGGAAATTTGCGCAGATTTCATGCTCACGCACAGCTCAATTTACACAATTTTCCTATTGATGCAGAGCAGGCAGCAATCCAAAAACGCGAACTGGAATTGGGCATGAGATGAGTTGCAAGATGGTGTTCGAAGCATTGTAGAGATCACAAACATCACTTGTTCACCCATTCATAAGTCCAGCTTATCTCACATTGTAATATTACAGTGTTCTGTGTTTCTTTGCAACCCTTTTGGCAGGAGCTGTGCACCTACTGTGATGAGGGTGGCCACTTTTGAATTATCCCAAAAAGACATCACCAAAAAAGAGGACAAAAGAGAACGCAGATCTGCGTTCATTTGTATATGCTAATGTACAATATAGAAGCAAATTTAGAGATTATTAATATTTTTAAAATAGAAACACAACTCAACATAGTCTGGAAGGCTGTGACCAGATGACCTGTGCACCTTGCTCAGTCTACTGCCCAGGTGCTGTTGATGGGCAATCTCAAGGCCCAGTTCTTCCTTTGGATGGTTCTTAATCTTTATACTGGACTTGGACTGGATAGCCCTTCAAATAGAGGGCAGTCCTCTGACAGCCTTTGATACAGAGAATTATTCTCTATTCAAAAGGATACCTGCCCACCCTAATGGTAATGACTCACTTCTCTTGCAGGTCTAAGGGATGTGCTGGAGAAAGTATCTCATAGGAACCAGTGTAATGGATTGAGTCTTGGACTTGGGGAGATCTGAGATCAAGTCCCTGAACAGCTGCAGAAATCATTGGGTGGTCTCGAGAAAGCCTCTCTCCCCACCCCTTGTCTCCTTCACCCTGTAGGGCTATCTATCATCAAATGCCATATGGGAAGAATTCCAGAAGAAAGACTGGCAAAGAAAACCCTCAAGCTGGAGTCCACCCAAACAAGAGGGTCCTGTGGGAAGTATTCCAGGAGAGAGAGAAGGAGATAAATGAGGGTAACACCACACACTGTCATGGCCCAGGACTGGTATCCCTCAGACACTGAAGCTTCTATGGTCTCCACTCTGGGGATGCATCGGAACCAGTTCTCAATCTTTCTGAAGTGGGTCCCACTGCCTTGGACCCCATTTCTTGTCCACACAACCTCCAGAAGGTGCCACTGCCCTCTGACTTTGAGGAGTTTACTTCAGACTCTTTAGTGAACAGGGAAACCCTGGGTAGCAGTCCCAAGCAAGATCCCCTCTTCTCCAACCTTCAATCCCTAGGAAAAGTCAATACTTGCAGGAAAAGGCTGCTGGTCTTTTAGCAGTCAAATGCAGCTCCAGAAAGGGGGAGTTTCCAGACAGACTCTCCTGGCCTAACCATAAAATCCTGCCATTTGCCCCCAGATTTTGCTGGAATAATGTCTAGCTCCTGGATTGCTGACCAGGGTCCTGAAAGCTAATCTTAGTTCCAGATGGGACCCAGCCTTCTTGACCACTCTGAGCTGTTGCCTAGGACATATGATGGGCTTCCTGATGGAACATAACAGACATCTGGTCCCTGTCCCAAGGACCATCTTCACTCAGAAGGTGATCTTAAGACATGCCCTGGTTGCTATGGGAGAGAATGTTTCTTCCTATACATGGATCCTAATTGTATAGGGTCATAAAGTAAGCACCAGCACTATATCGGCCTCTTAAGACTGCTTTTGATACTTGGATTCTGTAAGGCTGAAGGCGAAACAACAATACAATTGAAATCCAAAAAGTCAAATGTTTGGCTAAACGAGGCAATATGGGGAGAAAGACAGGCAGCCACTCCAAACTGCGATTTAATAAATCTGTGGTTGTTATCGAAATGTGCTTGATTCCAAAAAGAAAGCAGGGAAGCTAATAAAACAGACTCAGAAGAGGAAGCTTGAAAGTACATTTTAATTATACTTTGGTAGTGTTTCAATTTTATTTTCAAATATTAAATTTAAATTTCTACTTCTTGCAGGATTAATTCTAATACTGATTAATTTGAAAGGCCCTGTCTGAGCTACTCCCACATCCTTCTATTCCTGGAGAGAAAAAGTGCTCCAGCAACAAAGATGAAGGGGACATCTTGTCTTTTCTATAGTATAGAAATGGGGGGGGGGGTGGAAAGGTAATTTATTACAACCAAAGGAAATAGCCGTAGGGAATCATAACGGTTACTTTGGCTTCTAAATCAGTATAGTTGTTTTTCCTTATTTCACCAATATTTGGGACTGATGATACTTGCATCCCCTTAACATTTTATGGGATCCATTCCAGCTGGAAAACATGCTGCTTTATTGTCTATAGAACATGAGCAATTTGGTTAGGGGTTTATTTATTTATTACATTTATATCCCTCCCTTTCCCTCCCCTTTTTCAAGACAACATGCATAGTTCTCCTCCTCTCCATTTTATCCTCACAACAACAACCCTGTGAGGTAAATTGGGCTGAGAGGTTGTGGCTGGCCCAAAGTCACCCAGTGAGCTTCCAAGCCGAGTGGGGACTAGAACCCAGATATCCCGACTCCCAGTCCAACACTTTAGTCTCTACGCCATACTGAGTTTTTAACTTGTTTTTCATTCTGGAAGAACAGCCACATGAATGCACTAATTGAAGAGTTGCTCTCCTAGGTTGAATTTCCCTGAATCAATGTAATGAAGCTTCCACACATGGGCAGAGCATGGATGAGGTCCCCGTGCCATATTCTTCCTCCCTAACTTTTGGTATTTGGAACTATGTTGCCCTACGTTTGAAGGATCAATTGAGCTATGTTATTAAGCTGACTAGATGTGGCGGAGGACAGGATTCCTAGGATCTTACTTGGCTTCTATACATTGGGTTGTATTCAGTTGTGTCATTCTGCTGGTGCAAAGCTTCTTGCAACTTGCAGAAAGCCTATTTTTATCCTTACAGAAGTGGCAAATCAATACCTCACTTCTGCTTTCACAAGCCATTCCAGAAATCATAGAATCATAGTATCACAGAATCATGGAATAGTAGAGTTGGAAGGGACCTATAAGACCATTGAGTCCAATCCCCTGCTCAATGCAGGAATCCACTTTAAAGCATACTTGACAGATGGCTGCCCAGCTGCCTCTTGAATGCCTCTAGTGTGGGAGAGCCCACGGCCTCCCTAGGTAATTGGTTCTATTGTCATACTGCTCTAACAGTCAGGAAGTTTTTACTGATGTCCAGCTGGAATCTGGCTTCCAGTAATTTAAGTCCAGTATTCCATGTCCTGCACTCTGGGATGATCGAGAAGAGATCCTGGCCCTCTTCTGTGTGACAACCTTTCAAGTATTTGAACAGTGCTATCATGTCTCCCCTCAACCTTCTCTTCTCCAGGCTAAACATGCCCAGTTCTTTCAGTTTCTCCTCATAAGGCTTTGTTTCCAGACCCCTGATCATCCTCGTTGCCCTCCTTTGAACCCCCTCCAGCTTGTCTGCATCTTTCTTGAAGTGTGGTGCCCAAAACTGGACTTAATACTCAAGATGAGGTCTAACCAGTGCCAGATAGAGGGGAACCAGTACCTCGCACAATTTAGAAGCTATACTTCTATTAATGCTGCCCAAAATAGCATTTGCTTCTTTTGCAGCCACATCACACTGTTGGCTCATATTCAGCTTGTGATCTACATTCCAAGATCTTTGTCTCATTGCGCAAGGCATTGCACACCTCATGACAACTTCATGAGACTAGACCTTGCACATGCTAGTTTCTCTAGTTGTCAATTATTTCCAATATTATGCAAACTTCAAGAGTTGGCATTCTGGTAGCAGTTGTAGAACCCCTGTCAGAACTAACACAGCTAGCACAAGCAACACATAGGCTGAATTTGGACAACACGATAGTCAATGGTGGGGTTATAATCAACTTTACAGTTGTTCATCTAGGGGGTACTTCCCGCACAACATGGTAATAAATAATCAACTGTGGTGTGGATTAGGATCAATGCTGAGTTGACTATGGCAGCATTCGGACGACATGATAGTCAATACAAATGACGATTGTTTCCCCCCCCCCCCCAGTTGCTTATTGTGTCGTCCGAATTCAGCCATAGTCTCATGGAGTCACAGCTCCTTATGAGATGCCTTCTGCAAGGAGAACCAACGGTTTGATGGTTGTGCAAGGATTTCAGTACGTGGCAGAAGCTTTGCGCCTGTATGGCACTGAGCAACTTCAGAGTGTCTATGTCCAATTTCTGCCTCTCAGAACCCTCCAGGGCCCACGCATCCTATTGCCAGCACAATCGCCACTGCCAAATTACAGCTGAATCTCAGTGACAATTTAGCAGTGATGGAAAAGCCATATTTTGTGCTTTAAAACTCAGCATGCAGGGAGCACAGCTCTTGCATTTCATGCAAAAATGTTCTTGGAAGCCTTGAGGGAGTGTGATGTTGCACTGAAACAAGGCGTTTGCTTCCTGCGTACCATGTTTAAAGCACAAATATGCTTCTTTTTTTTTGGTTCTGCATGCTGCTAAACGTCAGCAGCAATACAGTGTGGTGGAGAGGCTGCAAAATAGGATTTGGGTGTGTGCGCACATGCTGCCCAAAGGTCATGGGTTGACTCTGCCAGTGCATACAACCCATTAATTTCTTTTATTCAGATAACTAATTGTTAAAGTTACCAGAAGGTACTTCTGTGAAACTTGAACAACAGCAGTAGCATCATTTTGCAATAAAACACCCGCAAACCAAGCTTTGGCGAAAAGATTGAAAATCTATGTGGTAAGATGCTGGGTTGATTGAGTTTAAATTTGTACTCAGCAGAAAATAAAGAATGACATGTAACTGCAGAAGTGTTATTAGCCTATAAGGGGGTATGCATGAGGGATGGGCAATATAAATTTTAAAAAGCAACATAAGACATCCCCATCATCTTTGCTTATATATTCCTGTATGGAACTGCAATTTTAAATCAAGAAAATAATCTATTTTTTATACTCTGGGACTGGCTTCCTCCGCTTTCATATTTTATTTTATTTTATTTTATTGCAAAATATGATGATGTAAAGAGATGGGTTGCAATCCTATCTAAATGTACTTGGGAGCAAATCTCATTGAACTCAGGCAAACTTGTATAGGATTGCACTGTGAGTTTCCTGGAAGTAAACCCCACTGAACTCCTTGAGATTTGCATCTGTGTGGACATGAGAGTAAATGACATTCAAGGCAGTGAGACTTAATTCCAATTATCTTCAGTGGGATGAAAAAGGTCCCCATCCACATACATCCTTATGTATGATCATAGGAAGTTAGACTATTCATCCATATAGCTCAGTGTTTTTTCTACGTTGACAGGCAGTAAGCACTTAAGGGACTGAGATTGGATTTTTTCCCATTCCTACCTGGATATCCCAGGGACTGAACCTGGGATTTTCTGCATGCAAAGCATGTATTCCACTAAAGCCAGCTAACTCAGAGTTCTAGTGCACTTGGTTTGAGACCTTCCATGTCTCACGCATTCTGACAACTGGCCTGTGCAAGAATTCTCCATGCCTTGACTTTGTTCATTTCAGTGGGGTTTGTGTGGGATCTAGACCCTCTCCCTCCTCCCATGTTACATTTTTTTTTTAAAAAAAGGGTGGGGATATTTATTGCTTCGAAGATAGTGATAAGATATGACAGTCATTTCCCCACCACAAGGTAAATGCTATCCTCTTTTGACCTGCTTTAGAATCAAAATCATTTGATGAACAGAGAGTGTTAACTTCACTCTGCAGATCCTGTTCTGAAATCACCGCTGGTTCCATATATCTGGATTGTGATAAAAATATGTTAAAGGACATTTGATGCTCAGAGCCTTTTTAGTTAGCTTTGACAAATGGTTCAATAGGCCCTTCAACTAACGACGTTGAAGGCATGCATGAGAAAGTTAAGTATTTTAAGATCACTTACAGTGAATGATACAAGAGACGGCTGTTGGACCATTCATCAAATAGGAAATGCTGGATGTCCATGAAGCAATATCACTTAGGATGGTCTTTCAATTTTCTACTATTTTTATGTGTTGTAAAGAATAGTGTTTCTTTCTTTTTCTCAGTTTCAATAATGATTGATGGGTCACATTGGATTTTTTTTTGGGGGGGGGCGTGATTGTAAGAGTATCACAGGAATTCCTTTATACCTTCAGGTAAGAAATCAAAGCCTGTTTCCCCAGTAGAGGACACTCTGCTCCTGCAATTTTGTCCATGAGTCGCAGAAATAAATCAAGTGAGATATGATTTTTGTGTTTGGTATTCTATACGAACACCATGACTGACACTGCAATTATGTGTGTGTGTGTGTGTGTGTGTGCACACAGGAGGAGGATGGAACTGTTTGGCATTGTTTATGCATCTCCGAAAGCAGATCCGAGTGCTTTGAACCATTGGCTGAAGAGATCACTGTGAGGTTTGCTTACAATGCATAATTGTATTTCTTTCTTTTTTTTACCCTTTTTAAGGGCTTCCAAAATGTTTCCTCCTGCTCTTCACAGCTTTAGCCCACAACACTCTTCATAATTAAATAACTGATTGAATGAGAAAACACCAGCTTTCTTTTTCTTTGAAAGGAGTGATTTAGCCAAGATGTGTTCGAGTGGCTACACAAAAGAATTCTGATCTCATTTCATGCTTTTCCTGACTGTCTCCCTTTGTTAACATTTCCTTCAAGGACGCCACTCGACTTTATCCATGGCTAAATGAAAATGTGTATTTAGCACAGAAAATATAGTGTACTGGTAATCCTATTAATTTCTGCGTGCTTTCCTGGCCATAAACAACCTTTGAAAAAAAGTTTGCTCAATTCAGAATAATAAATATGTTCTACAAACCTCTTAAGTAGGGAATGTTCGGATGACAATTCAGCGCATGACAGTACAGAGTGCCAAGCAATGAAATGCACATGTACAGTTCTGAAATAACACAAGGGAGGATGCAAGGGGTCCCTGGATGATATATTGTTGCAGTAACCTAGTCAATGAGTTGTTGCTATAGTTGATGCATTCATTGACATAAGCTCGGAACCAGATCTGTGTGTCCCTCGAAATTCAGGTTATATATTAATACCAATGGTATATAATCGTAATGGTAGCCACTATGTATTACAAACTCCTTGTGTGACCTATAATGAATGTTAGAAGTCATAGAAGCAGTTTGTGCCTTCCAGATGTCCCAGCATGCTTGACCATTTACCATGGTAGTTGGGGCTGATGGGATTTAAAGTCTAAAACATCTGGGGAGCATCAGGCTGACCCACATCTGGCTAATTAAATCCCTTCTGGTCAATTATCAAGTCGATGGTTGGGGGAAAGGGGTGGGGCCAGGAGAAGGGGGTATGGCCATCTGAGGACCATTGAATGGCCAGATTAGGCCCTTCAGCCCGAGGTTCTGCACCCCTGATATAGACCATTGCTACATAGGAAGCTGCTTTATACCAAGACAGACAACTTCTTCATTTAGCTCCGTATTGTCTATAATTACTGGTAGTGGTTTTCCAGAGATTCAGACAAGGGTCTTCCCCAGTCCTATCTAGAGAGACAAGGAATTGAACCTGGAACCTTTTACATGCAAAGTATGTGCTTTACCACTGGGCTACAGCTCTTCCCCATACATACTGAATATCTAATGTCATGTAACATTGTGGCATTACAGAAATTCTGCCTGTCAACTGGGGAGCCGATGCAGCTGGAGTCATTAATTTAATCTCCACCAATGGAGCAGCTGAAAGCAACATCTTAAACAACCATTGGCAAGGATCCCAACACTTGTGGCAATAGAACTGAAAAGTCGATTAACATATTTGTCGCAATAAGTGCCTTGACTTGGGGAAAAGAGATCAAAGTAGGCTTGAGATGGAAAGGGACTACTATCCATTGTTTGGAAATTTCAACTAAGGGGCTCAGGAGATTCATCGTGTAAGAGCAAGTGCAAGGCAACCCTGGAGCCAGCATGCTTTGATATGAACTTTGGCAGAATCAACAACATGCACAGAGAATAGCAGATCTTGGTTGCATTCCAAGAGGCTATTCTTTTGCCATCAAATGCTAGGTTTGTTGGCATTTCCATTGAGACTACATCCTTGGCAAGGCTGTAGATTGTCTGCCAGGTGGGCATTCCCGAGGTCCCATCTCTAATTGTTAGTATTCACATTAGCTGCATTTTCAGCCAGACAAAGGATGTCAAGCTCATATATGCCTGCAATGCTGTTGAAAAGGAACACATCTCTATGATGTTTAGGGCCAAACAAGGGATGAAATTGGAGATCTGTGACTGGATCTCTCCATTTCTTTTTTTCTGTGGTCAAAAGCAGCCACGGCACAGGGGCATTTGGGTTCAGGATGTGATGCAGGGGGAAGTTTTTTTAATGCACTGTCATGGCCTCACTAGAGGAGCAGCTGGAGCTCCAAGAGACCCAGAGCGCCCTAGATCAGGTACTGCCACCAGACCAGCCTGGGCCCTCAGGGGTGATGATTGGAGGCCCATCACTGTCAGGAGAAGGAGATTCTGCCTCTGAGGCAAAGGCTGAACTGCCCCCTGCTCTCCAGACGCATCATCGTCTGAAGCAAACAGGAAGTTCTGATTCCTGTAGCTGAGCTCTGGGTGGGGCTTAGCAGGGTTTGGAGCTAAACACCTTCACTGTAGGCCCAGCCAGAGTTGGAATAACACTGTTCCTCCAGCTCTCGTGCTGTGTGCCTTGCCTCCTGAACCTTGCCCTGTGATAGATGCTCTGTGTGACTGACCTTTGCACTCCCTATCAACTCTGCAACTGGGCTGCATAATGAATCTGACTGGTTGCCTGTGTTTTGACCTCTGCAGGTTATTTGGATAATTCCTTTCTTAAGCCTGAACCCCATTGGATAGAAACCAGAATTCTTGAAAGTTTTCTGGTTTCATTGCATTGCACATTCTGCTGCAGTCAGAGCAAGACATAGCCTTTCCCCAAGTACAAGTTCCAGTGATGGAATTGCTCCTCCCAGATGCTGCTATCAACTGTAGGGGTAGTGGGAGACAGGAAAAAAATGGAGCTGATCCAATCACTCCCTTCCTTGTTTCTATTTAACTAAATAATTAAAAAAAAACAGCCCTTTACTAGATCTAATTATAGGCATCCTAATTTGCATCTATTTTGATCCTCATGAAGGGATGTTCAAGCTCTATTGCTGCTGGGGGTGGGACACACATTGTCCGGAATATCTTAGCAGGTATTAGCATCCTTTTAAGGTTAGAGACTAGGAATGGGAGAATCGGAGAGGGTCACTGATTTCCAACTTGGCACTCGGTTCTTCTCATTCCCATTTCGGAATGCAAGTGTTCCCCCCTTGACCCAAAAGTGTGCATTTCAGTATGATATATATATATATATATATATATATATATATATTTAAAAGTAATCCCCTGTTAGACTAAAGTGTGAAAATGTGTATTTAAAAATGCATGTTAAAGTACACATTTCCCCCCTTGTAAATGCATTTTTTATCGTTTGGATAACTGCTCTGCCATTTGCATTCAGGTTCGGGATTCCATCCAGGGCAAACTCAAGTATAAAATGAATCAAAATGAGCACAGGAATCTGCCTTATACTTAGCCAGTCCATGGGCCCATAGAAACTAGCATTGCGGACACTGACTGGCAGCAGCTTTCCAAGGTTTCAGGGAGGATTTTCTTCCTAGCCCTACCTGGAGATGCTGGGGATTGAACATGGGACCTTCTGCATCCAAGGTATGTACTCTACCACTGAGCTACAGCCATTTCCCCTAAGAGCCCTACTGTGAAGTCAATTAAGAAGGGGATGCAGAAATAAGGGGACAATGGCCCACAACAAATAGGCCAAGTTCATGATGGTTGTGGGATTCTCTGCCCTCACTTCTTTGCCCAGAGCCTTTGCCAAGGGACCTTCAAGGGAACATCATCCCTTGAAGGTCCCTTGACATGGCTGTGCGCTTGACATGGTTATTTCACTGCCATGAATAACTTGGCCTCTTTGTTGTGGGCCATTGTTTCCATCACCCAAACTTTGCACACCACATCCACTTACACTCACCATCCATGGCAAACTACCCAACACATAAATCCCATTCCCTCTTTTTGCCTTTGGGAAAAGCCCTCCCACTTCCAACAACACATTTGAAAAGGAATCCTCAAAGCCAGTGTTTTGGTTCAGGTTTTGCTCAGCCTTCTACTTCCAGCTAGCCTTGACCCTCCCTTCCCATTCTCCCTCCCTGCCTCCATCTTTATTATGTTCTACTTGGCATGAGTCAGCAGGGCCAAATCCTCTTGCCAGTTCCCCATTGCGGACAAGTCAAACAGCCCCAGTGGCCTGGCACCAAGAACCACCTCCTGATACACCAGCATATCCATGGAGGAGATCCAGCCTTCTCCCCTACTTCATGTTGAAATAGGAAATATTTGCAACTCAATCCTTCTTGTCCTTTGAACTTTCTCTCTCTCTCTTGCTTTCTCTTCCCGACTCTCTAATTTCTGAGCTGTTCTTTGTGTAACCAAGGGAAAGCCATTTACATCTTGGTCTCTAATGCAATCTAATTAGGTCTCACATGTGTCTATCTTACTCCTTACTCCTTACCCCCTCCTATCTCCTTATTAGGGAGTAGCTTCTACTCCTTTTCCTTCCAAAAGCACTCACATGCCAGACCAAGATGTCTCCCTTCCTCATTCCATCCCCAGATTCCTCTATAGGTTTAATTAAATAGCTGCCTCTCCCATTTGAACACCACTTATGCATATTCTTTTGTTTTTGTTTTTGTAATAAACCATATCTTTGACTAATCCAAACTCTGGCTTTTTATCTCATTGCTAATTTCCCACATTAGAGAGCCCAGTTTCAGATCCAGGGCTGGCCCAAGACATTTTGCTTCCTGCCCCAAAGAATATGAAGCTGGATCTCTATTCTGCATACAGAAGTCACCCAGCTTGATCATTGACTCTTACTTCAAGGTTGGCAATGGGGCAGCATTCTCCGCCACACCTGAGGATAGCAACGCATGCACATTGATATTCTCCAGTACTTCACAGCTACCCCACATGGCATCCGTTGCCTAAGACAGTTGCTTCACTCCACCTAATGGTAGAGTCGGCCCTGTTTAGAACTATCCCTTTTCCCCATCTGGATACTCCAATTGCTGCCACTGTGTGATTCTAGGCTAAAGACCCAAAGACACATCAGGCAATGCACTTATATACAAGGACACACAGTAATACTTGAAAGGGTTTCACACAGAGGAGGGCCAGGATCTCTTCTTGATCATCCCAGAATGCAGGACACAGAATAATGGGCTCAAGTTACAGGAAGACAGATTCTGGCTGGACATCAGGAAAACCCCCCTGACTGTTAGAGCAGTATGACAATGGAACCCATTACCTAGGGAGGTTGTGGGTTCTCCCACACTATAGGCATTCAAGATGCAGCTGGACAGCAATCTATCAGGGATGCTTTAAGGTGGATTCCTGCATTGAGCAGGGGGTTGGACTAGATGGCCTCACAGGCCCCTTGCAACTCTACTATTCTATGATTCTATGATTCTAACACAGGAGTGAGCTACCCTATCTGGTTCTGCTGCTTCTTTAGTCAGAGCTGCCCTTGGAGTGCCCATCCTCGTTTGCTCTCTGATCACCAGCACCAATACATGCTGTTTGACACGAACACATTCCATGCTGCTATTTCTGAGTCCTTGGTGATTTGCCTGCGTCTTGATTTCTCCCAAAGGGCCTAGAGGCTCCCAAGAGAGTGCCGACACCTTTTATGAACACTTTTGTCAAAAGCGATATTGCTTACATATTGCTGGGAGAACTGATAGCACGAATCTAAGTGCTTGTCAGATAAATTACATTTAGTGTTTCTGACAACGGACTCACAGTGTCTACATCATGAGTAATAGAAAAACCATCTCTGAGGAACATGCACTGGTCATTATTTTGAGCTGAGAAATGTGAAGTTTATTTATTTTTCCGACTTGGAGAATGTCTGAAGGCAAAATAGCTGTGACCTTCTTCATTCTCAGGGGTCTTGAAATTTTGATGGCCCTATATTTTTTCTCCCAGCTATCTTGTTGCCCCTAAAATTAGGTCAGGTGTTATAGAAATGCACAGAGATTACTCATAGTGAAGGTGACCACCTTTTTGTGGCATGCTTCTGTGCTTAGAACAGACACATGGGAGGTAGAAATGCCATTGGTGCCGTTTCCTCAGAAATGCATCCTCCATACAAGGGGGAACTACATCTGTTGAATTTCCACCTTTCATGAATCTGTCCAAGTTACAGGTAAAGGATCTGTTTTTGGCACAGCATTTCTCACACATGCAAAAATGGGTGGAGGTCATGGAGAAAGGGAGATCAGTGATGCAAGCCATCTCTCCCCCTCCCCAAATAATTTCTCTGAAACGATGGCACAATTTGATGTAACATCATTCTCAGTGAGGCATTCTGGGTGAAAATGGCAGCTGCTCGGCCACCAATAATGGCAATGATGCTTCTTGATTATATGCACCTGTGGGAGATATAAATTTATTTATTTATTTATTGCATCTTTATACTGCCCATCAGCCGAAGTTCTCTGGGCAGTACACAATTAAAAACCATAAGAATAACAATATAAAATTAAACATTAAACTGTTAAAAAGGCGGTGTAAAATGAGCTACATTAAAAACCAGGGAAAGCTTGTGTAAAAAGGTATGTCTTCAGGAGGCATTTAAAAGATGTAAAATTTTCTGCCTCCCGAACTGTACGAGGGAGGATTTTCCAGAGAGTGGGTGCCACTACAGAGAAGGCCCGCCACCAAGATTTTTCATGGCGGCATTCCGGTCGTCTTGGAATGGCCATCAGGGTCTCCTCTGAGGATCACAGTTGTTGTCTAGGTATGTATATGGGAAGGCGATCTGCTAGGTATGCTGGTCCCAAGTTGTTTAGGGCTTTGTAGGATAACAGCATAACCTTGCATGTGGCTCAGTAGCTAACAGGCAGCCAGTGCAGTTCTTTCAATACAGGTTTTATATGAGCAGAGCTAGGTGTCCCATGAGCACCCTAGCTGCTTCATTCTGCACAAGCTGCAGCTGTCGAAACACACACATGGGTTGCCCCACATAGAGCACATTACAGTAATCTAGTCGTGAGGTTACCAGTGCATGAATG
The DNA here is from genome assembly GCA_029215795.1 of Anniella stebbinsi. Classification (NCBI taxonomy): domain Eukaryota; kingdom Metazoa; phylum Chordata; class Lepidosauria; order Squamata; family Anniellidae; genus Anniella; species Anniella stebbinsi. The sequence goes on from JARDYH010000007.1 coordinate 14,426,365, forward strand.
ACTGTGGCAAGGCTATCCCTATCCAGGAATGGATGTAGTTGGCGTACCAACCGAAGTTGATAATAGGCGCTCCGGGCCACAGAGGTCACTTGGGTCTCCACTCTCCAGTGACAGAGATGGATCCCGGAGCACTCCCAAACTACAGACCTGCTCCTTCTGAGGGAGTGCAACCCCATCCAGAACAGGCAAATCCCCCTATTCCTGGACCTGGGAACCACCAACTGTCTTATCGGGATTCAGCTTCAGTTTGTTGGCCCTCATCTAAGCCATAACTGTATCCAAGCACTGGTTCAGAACATGCACAGCCTCTCCTGAGTCAGATGTTACAGAGACATAGAGCTGGGTGTCATCAGCATACTGGTGATGCTCCAAATCTCCTGATGACTGCTCCCAACAGCTTCATATAGATATTAAATACCACTGGGGAAAGGCTACTGTAGAACATACTGGTGATGCTTTAATGGGCAATTGTTGACAAGGATATTGACAGCGCCGTTTGGTAACTTCCAGTGCTAGCTCCACTTTTCTGAGGGTCCTTGGTCAAGACATCTTCTATAGGTCTCTTCCCTGAGCGGATTGACCACCTCGCTGCCATTGTCCACCAGCTGCTATTGCTTTTCATCCCCTCTCCCATCATTGCTCCCACTTGCTTGCTTGACAGGCAGAGAGCCAGGGGGCAAGCAGGCAAGCAGGCCGTGGCATCTCCTTCTACTTCTCACTGTTGTCTGGGCCAGAACAAGCAGCAGGTGAACAAGCAGGTTGCAACAGTGAAGAGGAAGAGGAGCGACTCCAAGGGGCTCTTATCAATGGGTTTTATTTGAATGCATAGATGGGAATGTATTTATTGTGTCGGGGTGTTGTGCTATATGCCATTTGGCTTTTATGCAAGAGTGTATATATATATATATATATATATATATATATATTCGATCATGCTTCAGGCAGCCCCTGAAGAAGGAGACTTGTTACCCAAAATGCTGGGTGAGAGCACAGTAAAATCCCTTTTGTGGCCAAGTCACTTTTTCTTTTCTACTCACAGCAGTGGCCAGATTTATTGTTTTTTGGGGTTTTTTTTGGAAAAAAGGTAGGAGGAAAAACAACAACACCGTCTGTGCAGCAGGTTATGGTAGCTCAGTGTTCTGATTTTCTCCCAGCCCCCCCCCCCCCGGAGCGATGACTCAAATCCCACCCCCATCAGCCCACAGAATTGGGCTCAGCTGAAACTCCAGTTGGGGTTTGAGGATATTGAAAGAGGCTGACTTCATAATGTAGCACCACTCCTTAAGAAAAAAAAAAGTGAAAAAGAAGAGAAGGTTTGGATGTGGTACAGAGATGACAGAAGAGCAGCAATCCAGATTTGGCACCAGATTGAAATGGATCCAGATTACTGGTTCTGCTCCAGCAGTGTTTGGGGTGGCACAGTCACTGCTTGGTTGATCAAGAATGAGTGGACCACAGTCCTCAATTGCAAGAAATCTGGACTCACCTGAGTCTGTTGTGGATTTCTCCACCATCCCTAATGACTTGTAGCTATTGATGTCTATGTCTCTGAAACACAACGGCTGAAGTTCAAAACCCAAGGACAGATGGTGAACTGGATGACTTGTCCATAGGTGCTTCTTCCCTCCCCCCCAACTTGAAAGAGGCTATATAGGGCAAGAAATTCTATCTAGAGGCGTGCACCAGCCACAAGATTTGATTCAGACTCCAATTTGCTACTTCAGAAAAGGACCAGTTCTGCTCACACCAATTAGGGGGCCATCTGCTTTGACTCAGGTTGAGATTCAGAAATCTAAGGCTTTGTGCCTTCCGTTGACTATCATGGGAAATAAAACAAACTGCTAGAAATTTCTTTTCCATCGGATGTGAAAAAGGCATAGTATCCCTGCCAAATTTTAGAAAAAAAAATAGATGTTTTTGTGCTATGTATTCATATTTTGAGGGTTTTTTAAAAAATAGATCTGCCAATATTGTTTTAATCTCTTGCCTGAATTGGATGAAATGTGCAAGAGTAGTTGTCCCTTCTGTATGGAACATGCCTGCCAAATTTCAGATGAAAAGGCATAGGCATACTTGTGCATCTGCAGTCTTTACATGTTGAGAGTATCCAAGAAAGGGTACATTTATCTCTCTATGCTCCTTATGGACCATTCTTCTGAAAATGATAGATAGCACAGGGATGTCAGGGGAATCTGGTTGGGATGGTGGTGGAGATCAATGAGCTTCCGTCAGCTTGTCCCTACCCCCAAGACTCCATTCCATCTTCTGCCAGTTGGCCTGACTTGATCTTCAGTGAGGTGGACAAGCTGGCAGATTTTTTAAAAAATTATTATTTGCGGAAATAGACATGTGCTCAACTTGTGGCTACAATTTGAATCCTTTGCACAAATTTCACCTGAGTTTTGCATAATTTGTAGAAATTGCAGTCCCAATTTGTGCAAATCATAGTCAAAATTTGTACCAATTATGCAAATTGTGGTTGAAATTTGTGCAAATGATGCAAATTGCAGCCACAATTTGTGCAAATGTCTGTTCCACAAATATAAGAACATGTAAAAAGTCCCGGAATTCAGGGAAAATGGGCAGCTTAGCTGGCAAATGCAAGCCAAGGTGGACATGTTATGGAAATCTGTTGAACTCCCAAATGGCTGGATTTCCTGGTGATACCTATCCCTTCCCTGCCATTCCTAGAGTTGGAAGACCTAAAGATGGTAGTGCACGCACTAGTAACTTCTAGGTTCGACTTCTGCAATGCCCCTTTGTACCTAGTCTGGAAACTTCAACTAGTTCAAAATATGGCAGCCAGGTTGGTCACCAGTACACCTACAGGTGGCCATATTACACCAATTTTAAAATCACTCCACTGGCTGCCAATTAGTTTCCGGGTGAAGTACAAAGTGTTGGTTATTACCTTTAAAGCCCTACATGGTTTGGGTCCAGGTTACCCACAGGATTGCCTTCCCCCATACAATCCGCCCCACACGCTCAGGTCCTCTGGGAATAATTTACTTCAGTCAGCCAAAACTAGGCTGACAACCGTTACCCAGAGGACCTTCTCTTCTGCTGCTCCCGGACTATGGAATGGCTTGCTGGGAGAGATTAATCAGCTTAACAGTCTCTCTGACTTTAAGAAAGCCATAAAGACCGATCTCTTCCAGCAGGCCTATCTAGTTGAATTTTAAGACTTTTATTGTTATTTTAATAATGTATTAGCTTTATACGTTTTTAATCAGTTTTATGTATTTTGTATTTAATGTTGTTTCCCGTCTCAATCCAGAGGGAGAGGCGGGTAAGAAATAATAATAATAATAATAATAATAATAATAATAACAACAACCCTACGTACAAAACCTGTAAAGTTTCAGAAAGATAGATGCAGCTTTTAATGTGGAAGAAAGTCCTCAAAGTTGGAGAGGGTGAGTCATTTCTTTCTCCTCCCCCTTGTGGATTTTTGGAGCAATTTGTATAAAAATGAAACACATTATAGAGATGTTCCTAGGCAAGAAAGTTTCATAAGGAAAGATGCAGGGGTTAAAGAGTTATGGTGATTGAAACCCAGTTTAAGCTTTGCTTATTTCCCAGTGAAGCTTGAGCCTGGTAGTGTTGGAAGAATGGTGTCTCACAGTTCCTTCCTTGCCCTCCCCCAAAGGATCAGAATTGGAGATCTCCTGGTAAAACATACATCGTGATTAGAAAGTGGAAGTGTCAGTCACTCAACCCTCTCCCTCCTTCCATTCCTCCCCCACCAACCAGCATTTAGAGAAATGAAAGCAAAAAACACTATTTTTTGTGTATGTTTCTCTGAACCTGAATTGCGAGTGAAGCCTCATACAAGGTCAAGATTTGATTCTGGACATTTCAGAAGGAAGCCTGCTTTGTCTTGGGGAAGACCAGAAACAATTCAAAGGGGCCCCAATTTGGTCCAGGCTTTTAGCTCTGCCTGAATACGATGCACATCCCTAATATCTATCAACAGCCTCACTTGCCCATCCCACATGGCAGCACAGGCTTTGACAGGGCCCTCAGTCTGAAGGGATGCATATTCCTAACATCCTACTTTTAGTGGTGCCCCCCTTTTGAGTATCATCTGCAATATTTCTTGACATACCTCTGCAGATGTGAACTTAGAGCTGGCTATTGTCACAAAAACGATGTACCATGTACCGACTGAAGGATTTTGTGGGGAGTTTTCATGTATATAATTACTAGCAATAATTTGATTCCACTAAAACAGGATTTTGACCTCTCCCATTATCTTGTAGAATAGGTAATTTGCAAAAGAGGATTAAACAAGCACCAAAAAAAATGGAGGAAACATTACATGGAATTAATTGAAGTTATGGAGCTGTGAGATTTCATTGGGAGCTGTGGCTTCAAACATATTTCCAAATTTGACCATTAAAAAAGTTATCTTCAATGCAATTTGTAGCAAATTACCCACTGGAAGATTTTCACAGGCTAGGTATTTGGAGCTCCATCACACCAGCGATTTAGTGCACTCTTGCCATGCCTGGCGTGCAGATTTGCAGCATGGTACTCACATGATGCCGTGCCTGTCCTGCTGACACCCCACCTCTTCCCCAGCCTTTCCTAGAATGCTAAAAGTCTGGATTATTTTCCCTAAGCGCATTTAATGTGCCCTAAGCCTCCATGTAGTTTAATGTGCCCTAAGCCTCCATGGGGGCTTGAGTGGATTGCATCAGGTCCTGGCAGGGAAAAATGATCTCTCCCAGCAGCCAGCTCCAAGCCTCCATATAAAACCCAAACCTTGCATCCCAGTCTCGAAATCCTTTTTTAAAATCATACAATGCCTGAATCTCTACAGAGACAGGATTGTACTCCCTCAATGCCCCCAAAGAGCCAGACTAAAGGGTCATTCCATTTTTGCTCTGGAGAAAGGTGGTCTGGTTGAAGTGCTCATCTGACAGGACCTGACTGGAGGGAGAAAGAGAAGAGGAGGGGAGGGGTGGAGCGGAGTGGAGTGGAAGAGCAAAGGAGTGAAGGACTTAAGGAGCAAAAGAACAGCTACTCAGGTGAAGGGGATCATAAGCTTGATGTGCTTCTGCCTCGGAGGTAAAAAAACAACAACGTGGCAGCAAACCGGGGGAATTAGGTGTGATGGAGCTCTTGGTGAACAGACAAGCTTCATATCCACACTCATCATGGTTATAGCCTGTGCAGATGAGATGTTGTGATTCTAAAAAGTGCATAGAGTGGAACATTAGAACATGCTGCCGAGCTTCCACGTTGCTTATGTTGTCTCCTGTGCAAAGTATATGTGTGTACAATAGGGTTAAATGAGCATTTCATTTCAGTTTGCAAATCATTTAAACATGCTTCATTCACAATCCCAAATGCAAACAGGAGTGCATTATTTGGGGGGGAAAACCTTTGCCAATTAGAAAACCTGTGATTGCATTTGAAAAATGCATATTTTGAAAATGTTCACTTTAAAATGCATATATATATATATATATATATATATATTCATAAATGAAAATATACATTTTCACACTTTAATCAATTTGGGGAAGCTGCACACCTTTGGAAAAAGTGCAGGAAAATGCAGTTTCCCCTTTCAAATGAAAAGACAAACAGGTTGCAAATGAGAAATGGCGTAAGACGAATCGAGCTACAAAGTGGAGTTTGGAGACTCTTAGCAAACTCAAGTATTCCTGGTTCTCCCATCCCTAGGGTATGTGTTGTGTACTCTGCGGCTGTATTGGTGCAATTTGTACCCTGATATTGAAGACGAAGATTACAGACTATGTACAGATTCAGTACATGAATACAGTTTCACTTTTTCATACCACGCGCTAGTGCAAGGTCTCAAACAGCACATCTGTTAGTGGAAGACTCTACCGTGAGTGGAAGGCACCTTGGAATTCAGTGTGATGCATGTTTTCTCTACTATATTAACTCTTGCCTACTTACCATAATTGCATTATTTTCTGTGCCAATATGAATCTTTTCTCCCTAAAGGGAAAGGTTGCAATTAAATATGTATCTGCTAGAGTTCTGTAGGTCTCAGTTTTTAAATTACATTAAAGAAAACCCAAATTCATCTGTGGAAATGTAATGAATGTGGTTAGGATAATAGTAAATTTTTGGAAGCAGTTTATTAGGATGTGTCGCATATATGGTTCTGTTTCCAGGTACTTTGATTAAGAACAGAGAAGCCAACGCTATTTTAATACAAACAGCAGTTTTATTCTGAATGGTTCATGACTAACGGCAATTATTCCTTCTATGATAAAAGATGAGAAGCCTTAAGTTTGACAAGGGTAATATTTAAGATGCAGTGGGAGGCGAATTTATGTGGATGAGGTGGAATCCACCAAGCACTTGTGGTTCAGAACTGTATCATCTATGCAAAATCACAACCTTGTACTCTGCGATCATTATTCTAGAGCAGAGCTTACAAAATGCTGGTCCACCAGGTGAATGTGTCCCCTAAAACAGGGATAGACAGACATCAGGCTTCTGGACTGTGCTACCTCTAGGTTTTTGAGGGCTCTTGAGCAAGACACCCTCAATGGGTCCATTCCCTCAACAAGGCACTGCCATTTACTCCTCTTCCTCTTCCTCTTCCTCCTCCTCCTCCTCCTCCCCACCATTGTCTGGGTTAGAGTGAGAGGCAGATGAAGAAGCAGGTTGCAATGGTGAAGAGGATAGATAAGTACAAGAGGCTTTTGTCTGGGGGTATCTGGTGGGGTGTTGAGCTCCTCAGCAGGTGCTCAGCCATGCCTACCCTTGATACTGGCCCTTCTTGCGGGGATCGAGGTCTATCAATCAGCCAGCCCAGGGCTCAGTGGAGCAGACATACACTTGGAATTCAGGATCAGGGCACCTTGGAACATATGCTGGTCCAGGAATTTGTGAGTTTACAGCCCTTTCACACAAACATCGAGCTCCATCACACCAGTGATTTATCACACTCTCGCCATGCCTGGTATGTGTTTTTGTAGCATGGTACTCACATGACATTGTCCTTGTCCTGCGCTCACCTCGCCTCTTCCCCTCTGTTTTCCATCTTATTTTGGAGTGGGGAAAGTCCATTTCCCCCCCTCCAAGCGCAATAAAGCCGCTCCTCCCTCCCATGTACTGCTGTCCTTGCGCTATATCAGAGCATCCCATTTTTGTTGGGTGTGTGTGTGTCGAAGGGCAGTGTCACTGACAAAAGAGGAGGGTGGGGCGGTTCTCCGCTCAACTGCCCAACTGTGAAGGAGGAGGGAGAGAGGGCACCGAACACCCAGCGGAGAAGGCGAGGAGGCTGTCGCCACCCATTCCCAGGACTTGGTCCCATTCAACTCTATGGTCCTTACTCCTGAGTAGGCATGTTTCCTGACCAAAATAATGTCATCTTCCCCTTGCCATGTCAACATTGACAATAAACTTCTCCAAAAAACTAATTGTAATACTTTCCCTTCACTTATCTTGTTTAATATGATCTTAGGAGAAAGCATAGTGTGTTGTTTTACTGTAATTGCACAGTTTCAGGCTGCTGTACTATTGTATTTGCACAGAAAAAAATATTTAAAATATATAAAAATTAATTGCAGGGGGAAGGAGAACATAGGGGGTGGGGCAGGAGATTTCGCCCCAGCCAGAGAGACGCTGTGCAACTCCACATACCTACTTGGGGAGTTGGTGTCAGCAACGTCCTCCCACTGAACAGGCAGCGAAGAGTACAGGCACCTCCCAGTTAAAGCCAGGCTCTTGAGTGAAGCCATTTCTGGAAGCCCTGTCTGCTGTTGCTGCCACACAGTCCCAAAATGTGAAAACACAGAAGCACCTTCTGATAAGTTCCTTCTCTGTCCCTCCCAAAACTACTGTGATCAGAAGGAAAAAAAAGGACATCCCTGGTATTGTAATTCCATGGTTGGAAGCTAGAGCCGTCACTTACCAAACTACACCCCTTCCTCTCTGTCGCCTTCTCCTCACCTTGACATTTTCCTTATATGGGGGGAAATGTATTAGTTTTGGATGAATCCTCAACCTGTCTGAATCAGCGCAGTTCAGTTCAGGGTTTGGGATTCATCTGAATCTGATGCATACCCCTAGCCAATTTGAAGAGGAAGCTTTTATGTTGCTGTGAAGCCATCTGTGTTGCTCACCTTTTGTCATCATTGTCCTGATGACAGAGTAACAAGGAACAGATGGTTATTCTTACACGAGCCCTCTGCACACCAGATGGTCAGAACATCTGATATAACTAATGACTACATAGTTAAGATGAGTTTTTATTAAAGTGGACTGTCACAGAGGTTCCACCTTAGCCAAACCTCCTTGTTTATAAAGCCAATTTACATGCCACTAAATTCCATGCACAGGTAGAAAAGCTATACGAAGTTCGTTCCCATCAAAGAGATGCTTCCGAATCATGTATATCTTGTTCACACCTGCATATGCATTACTTAGGAACTCGTCACTCATTCCTGGTCTACACATGCAGTGGCTGAATCCTGGGATTGTAGAGTCAATTCTATTTCTGCTTGATAGCAGGGAATCACACTGATGAACGCTCCCTGTAAATATAAAACTAGCAAAGCATAGAGTTGGCTAGTTTATAACTTTCCCCCATGTTGTGATGTTATTTTTATTTTTCTACACATGGGGAACTTTTTTTTTTTACATGGTGGAGGAGGCAGAAATGTGTCTCTCTCTGCAATCTGATGTAGGCCAAGTCGCCCTGTGTGAACTGACTCTACTGGACGGCATTGGATTTGATTAGACCTCCAATGTGGCTGTGAGTAGAATTTTGAGCAGCCTAAGGGATGTTGTTGTAGTTTATATTTGAAGAAAGGTTGAATAATTTTTCAGCTGATTTCCCCTCCTCCCATACTTCTGCATAGGCATATTTTTGGAGGGAAAGGGGAGATTGCTGTTGGTATCTAGGATATATTTTTTTAATGATTATAGTTTTCATGCTTTGTTTCTACAAATATTTATGTTAAAAGATTGGGTCCCCATTCCCACCCATTCCGGGCTGTGTGCTTTACAGTAAAACAGTTGGCAAATTCTTCTTTGGAGGTAGATGTTAAATGGAGATGAAGGAATCCCTTGAGGGCATTTTCCAGGGAGCTATTAGCATTTCATCTATATCCCTCAGTCCAGTACTTTTATGGCCACAGATTCCTTCCGCCCAATGTTTATTCTAGAGCTATTCTTAAATTACCTCTCAAAATCCTCCATCCTTTGTTTTGGTGGAGACATTGCTGGTGTTGGGGTGGGGGAGGGACAATGTCAGAAAATTTCCCCATTGGGAGGATAAATTCTTCAACAATTTTTTGGAAGAGGGCTCACCACTAATATCAGCAGAAGCACACCTTATTTCTCTTCTCTTCCTTCCTTTTTCTCTTTTTACTAAGATGATGGAAACACTAGCGACTGTGTTGGCAGTCTGGAGTCTGGGCACAATTTTGGATCTCCACAATGAGCTGGTCCTAGCATCATACCAGAGCATTGTGGGGTGGAAGGGTGGAATGGAAACCACCAGAAGAAAATGGTGGAACAAATCTGCAACATGGCCTTCTTTTTTTTAGAGGGATGATGCTGACAAAAAGAAGCACCTCAAGATTTACTTGTCAAAATGTCAAAATCTCACCCCTCAAATCTGAAAGGAGAAGGCTGTGGTGGTTTGCTTCCTACTCCCTATCTTGCTCAAGTCTTGGCTTGCTGTCATCATGAGCTTCAGTCCTTGGGACTTCTAGTGTGCAGTGTGAGGATATGGTACTGGCTACTTCCTTCTGGCCCAGAGAAACAACCATACGATTATCCTCTGGCACAGAGGATGAATTCCTGGTGGACCTTCCATCTCTCTAGCCTCACAGAAGTCTCAGGCTATAAAATCAGGTGAGGGCCCTGTACCAATCCAGTAATCTCTTCCAGGAGGTTTGGAGGTGACCACATCACATGTCTTCTCAGACTATACACATCTTCAGTTGGCTTCAGCTCCCTGCTGAGACAATATTCTCCTATTGTTTCAGTAGGAGGTGTGCCAGCCAGCAGGACCAACTTGAAGCTATCCAAAGTCCTACTTTCTTGCTGCCAGCTTCCTCTGTGAACCTCAAGAGACCACAGAACAGAACAGATGTATAAATAGGGGAGCCTTTGGCTGTGTTTTCCTCCTAGGCCTCTGCCCTTTGCTCTTTCCTCCTGCCATCTTCTGCTTTCAGTTGCTGCCCTTTGCATCAGGCCCAGAGGCCTTATAAAGCCAATCACCCCCCCACCAATTCTCCATGGCAATAATCTCCTATTATACCGAAGCCTGTCCATTAAGACAAGGATTTGCTCAGCTAGATTGTCCTCTGTTTCCTACGGTTGGATGTGGCTGTGTTCTTCATGCTTCTGAGGATTAGCAACTCTTTTTAGAGGCTGGAGTCTCTCCTTGCTATGACAGGTGAGAGGGGAAGAAAGCAAAGCCATCACAAAGTACTTTTCTTCTTTATGTTGTTGGTGCTTTTTCTTTTTCTTTTCAATTCTGAAAAAAAGTTGTAAATACCTCTTAAGCAATAAACCAACCTGTGCAGACCTTTAAAATTCAGGAAAGTGGAAAAATACTCTCCCCACATATTGTTTGGTAAATTGCAGAGCTGAAACCGCAGACTACCAGTGTGGGTACTGCCAGTGACCACTTAATATCATCTTTAAAGAATAACATGAATTATTCATCGTCCCATAAAATAAAACAACCCAAGTGTTATTCATAGCACTTAAATACTTAGCTCCCATAATCTTTCGATGTTCATGCTTCTTTTACATATTAGTAAGGATGCGGGTGATATTCCTGGAGAGCTGTGGAGAAGTTAATTATGGAAAGTATTTGCTACCAGTCAAGTGAAGGGAAGGTGGAATAAAATATAAAGTGGACTGTAGTGTTTGTGAATGCCTTTCCCAAAGTCTGTTTGGAGTGATCCAACTTGGAATTGTAGAATTGGAGGGGGCCTCATTGGCCATCAATATAAGAACTTCAGAACCAGAGCATCCATGATGGAAATGGCTCTCCAGCCTCTGCAAAAAGATATCCAGTGATATAGCAAGAAAGAACCTACCACCTCTAATAGTTGGTACCATTGCCAAACTGTTCTTAGCACTAAGACATTTCACCTAGTGTTCAACCAAGGTCTCTAGTAACTTAAGCCCATTACATCCTGTCCTGTCCTCTGGGGCAGCAGAGAACAAGTTATTGCCCTCATCCAGGTATTTGAAGAGTGCCATCATGTTTCCCCTCAGCCTTCTCCTCCCCAGGTCAACATATCCAGTTACTTCAACCTTTCCTCATAGGATTTGTTTTTCATATCCCAGGCCATTTTCATTGTCCTACTCTGAACCTGTTCCAATTTGTCCACAGCAGCACCCAGGACTGGACACAGTACTCAAGATGAAGTCTTAGTGCAGAAAAACACAGAGCTATTACATCTCACAACTTGGAAACAAACAGTTCTTTTAATGCAGCCTCAAATGGCATTCACCATTTTTGCTGTCCGATCATGTTGCCAACTCATGATCAGCTGCTTCTTTTGAATAGTAGTACTAGGGCAGATTTATATGAATGGGAGAATCTGTGAGTCTTAGGCTCAGCAAGCTTCTCTAGTTTCAACCTCAAAGCTCAGTCTGTCTTATTCCCATTCCCAGTTGCAAACCTCCCCCACCCCAAACATTCAATGGAGAAAGTATGAATTTGGATGCACTTTTTTTAAAAAAAAATGCATACAGAAATGTATACTTTCCCCATTGACTAGAGGATGAAAATGTGCATTTCCTCCAAATGCATATTTGTAACTGCACTTTTTTTTTGGAAGTACTCATTTTGGAATAAGCATCGCAATCTTGGGAATGTGTAAGCTTTGCCTGAAAAATGCACTTGCATTCACATCCAGGGGTGCAAATTGGTCAAGTCCTGGTCTTCAACAAACAAAAATGAAATTCTTCTCCATTCCTAGACCATTTATGGCCCTTGTACCAAATGGCTGTGGTACCACTGGTGTGAACCGTGTAAAGTTGGCCCATGATCCATTTGTGGGTCCTGAGCAATCAGATGAAAACCAATGCCATAGTCATAGCATTTGCCACCACTTCATCCACTTTTGCTGTGAAGCCCAGATGTCTGAACTCTGATGGGCACAGAAACTTTTCTGAGGGCACATGATACTGCAATGCTGTTCCAAGACCAGGGAAAATGGATGAGGGGGAAGAGTTTTACACAAAGTCCTCCACGTGTCCAATGGAAAATCCTTCCATTTCTTTAATTGGTAGAACTTCAAGGTAAAATAGGGGTCTGATGCATTTCCCCTCTTAATTCTGGTTTCATAAACCCAAAGGATCTACTTTGTTTTGCTGTTACTAGAACCCCAAGATCCACCAAACAGATTTCTCCAATATCCCTTCATAGAAGTCAACTGGATTGGCAGTTGAATATATCTTCAACACTGGTGATGGGACAGTATCTTTCATTGCACCAAAGGAACCAGGCTGGTTGGGGTGATGGTGGACAGGACAGTCGGCATGGCACACTATTCCAGCCCCTTGCTGCCACCCCCTAGCAACTGCCCCATGATATGACTTCACTCTGCCTAATGGTAGGGCTGGCTCTAGGAGTAGTAGTACTTAAACCTTTCCCTAAGAACCAAGCCAGATGGTTTTGATAGGAAAAGAAAATGCCCCACTGGGAAATAGTTAATCACTTCCCATTCCCATATGAGGTTCAAGGAATGGAAGTGTTCATGTTTTAAAATTGTACTGGTGTGTGTGTGTGTGTGTGTGTGTGTGTGTGTAATCATGCAATGGAGCATTATGTGTCAATTGACCCTGAATGTCCAGCCGCTCACTGTTTTCTTTGGCTTCCTTCTGAAAGCTGCCTTCCAACCCATTCTGACCACAGCTCTTGCAGACAAGATTAATTTTGCTCCGTGGCAAAATCTATCCTGCTGACAAAAATTTAGCTTAAGTTCAAGAGTGTCCTGTGAGCAAAATGAATTGCATCAACTGTATAAAATGCATTTACATCCAATGCATATAGACGTTCTGTCAACAAGATGAATGTGCTTGCCGGTAGAAGTATCTGTGTGGATGAAATGCATAATAACGTAATTACTTTGCCGACGAAATGCTAACTTGCTTTAATCATTTTCTTCGCAGCATAATGTACGGTGATTTAGTGAGTCAAATGAACAAATTGTTTTATGGTCATAATGCAGATCTCTCTCTCTCTCCCCCCCCCCCCCAACTCTTGTCCTCCCTTCTTTTTGTAGAATGGGAATTGATGGGCAAATGATTTTTCAATTAAAATGTCTTTGCGCAGACAAAATGGGCATGTTACTAACTCTTCCCAATAACATCATGCCCGGGTGAGAGCCTAAAGGGCTGTCAGACACATTAACTTGAATCCTCAGCTGGAAGACCTCTCATATTAAAAATGTGATTTGTTTTAGTCACATTTGTAGCTGCCTTTCCTTCAAAGGCGAGGACGGCTTTATACAGCCCCATTGACCTAATAATCAAAATTAGGATCTACTATGAAATGATTGCCGGCACCATTTAGCTTCTTCCTGATCCTTAATTGACGAGCTCTTATTATCCATTAATAACTACTTACACTTGAGTAATTATTTTCCAGCTATCTGTACCCCATTATCTTTATTAAAGTAATTACAAAGTTCATGAAGGGGCAGCATAAATCACTGAAATATAGTTGTCTAATTGTGCAATAGTGATCAAGTTAGTCAGGATATACCGCTTGGCCTAAGCATTTGGAGTCCTGTCCAACAGGGTATATTACAAGGGTGATTAAAAGCCTGTGTGATTACCTTGTCTCCATGTGCATGCCTCTATTTTGTTTTGTATTCAAACAAGAAGACGAACTACCCTTGATTAGGGATGGGAAGAACTTCATTTGGATCAGGTTTTTTTTTTTTTTTAAAAAAATAAGCATTTGTGTGAATCAGCAAAACCTGAGCTCAGCAAAGTCCTCTGACTTCCCTCCTGAAGCTCATTGTGATTGGAGACCATGTCATGTTTTGTGCATATTTTGTGTGTATATTTCCAAATGTATGCGTCAATTTTGCACCCCTGCAATGTATATACTCTTGTCTCATTGATGACGGTATATTTTTTTCATGCAGATTTTTCACATGTATGCATGCTGTCAAACACATTTGGGGTGGGTGGGTCCGTGGATGATATTTCAAGCTCAGAAATGTATTGACTTGGAACATAGATTGAGTCCGAGTCTTGTGTTCGATCTAGCAAGTGCAAACTGGGTAAATCCTGACCAAAAATGAGCTGGGGAACATGGGTGGAAGGCTACTGTTTCACTTGTGTCCCCCGTGAGGATGGTTGCCCAATGGTTGCCCACTGTGTGAACAGAGTTCTGGACTAGATGGGCCCCTTGGTCTGATCCAGCATGGCTCTTCTTATGTTCTTATGAGATGAATTTCTCATACGTCCCTAGCCATGCATGGGTCCCATCATCTCCCATGGTAGAAGTTCCAGCCATCTCAGATCAATCACTATTTCCATGGAAAGGCCTGACTGCCCTGTTGAATACACATGGCCTTTGCATCGGACCACACATGCTTGGCCAATCATCTTTCCAAAACCTATAAGCTGCTCTTTCATTTTAACCCCTCTGGAGGGTGGAGATGCAAATGCCATCTGACCATCTTCTGATGCAAATTGTCCAGAGACTCCTTGTTTGCGCAGAAAGTTCCAGATTGCATCCCTTCCTTTCCACACATGACAGCACCAGAGGGCATAAAGAATCAGAGCATGATGCGCTGCCATGGTGGTGATGATGATGATAACTGATGCTTTGCAAGTTGTAGTCCCCCCAACCCTTAACCTCAGGTGAAACTGAGACATTCTCCCACCATTCTAAGACAGTTGGAAAGCCATCCTGGTGGTCCATTCAGTCTTTCTGGTCCTGCTAGGCTCTACTGAAGCCCTAGTTCCTGTCCAGCGAGCTGTGCTTCCCCAACCTAACCTTTACATGAGGCTTAATGCTCACCCTCAGGTACCACTGAGACATCCTCCCAATAACTGAAAGTCAGTAGACAAGCTGTCCTGGTGGCCCACTTATTCTATTTGGCCTGGCTAGGCTCTACCGAGGCCCTGGTTCCTGACCAGGGAGCTGCACCTCCCCAAACCTAATCCTAACCTGAGGCTTAATCCTGCCCAGGCCTGCTCAGTATGTGTGTGTGTGTGTGTGTGTGTGTGTGTGTGTATGGAGGACATGGAGGACATAGACCTAGGTGCTGGCCCTGGTTTATGGGACATTTCAGACGAGGGTGGGTAGGAAGCATCCACTGTCAAGTCCAAGCGTTTGAGGGACTTTGGCCAAGGTACCCTGAATAGACCCTCCTCCTTCAATGAGCCTAACTTCTCACCATTATGGTCACCAGCTTCTATTGCTCCTCATCTCCTTTCTCACTGCATCTGCCACTTCATTTCTCAGCAGGCTGTAAACAAGCAGGAAGGGGCCACCTGCTCATCCTCCTTCTCACCACCACTGTTGTCTTGGATAGAACAAAAGGTAGGTGAACCAGAAGGTTGCAATGGTGAGGAGGAGGAAGAGGAGGAGCTCCAAGTGGCTCTTGTCAGTGCCCCCCTGCTGGGGTGTGGGCCCTCCGCAGGTGAACAACCTTGCCTACCTTTGACCCTGGTCCTGGAGGAATCAGCTGTTTGACTATTTCCTTAAATCAAAAGCTCTTACCTGTAGAAAGTTGGGACATCAGGGTTAAGGGATTCAGCCTAGCTTTCATTGGGTCATACATTTCTTCTTTAACATGCAGCAAGTCTCAAAAATAACCCTCATAAGATGGGTGAGTGCTTCCATCGGCCCCACCTCCTGCAGCCTGCAATGTTACATTCCCAAGAACTCTGCACCCTGTGATTTTTGTGCATGTGGCGTCAACCACCTCTGAGTGGCAGCTCTAAATTACATCGGGGGAGAAAGCTGGGAGGGTGAGGATAAAAGAACGGTGGGATAGGGACTCTGCAATCCAGAGCCAGAAGCAGCTCACTGGGGAACTGCGGGGAGATGTAAATTGTTGCTGTTTTGCTGCGCACCAAACATGGGGAGGTCTGTCAACAGAGTGTTGAGTGCAATTTATTTGCAGACACTTTGGGAGTGAATGGTACTCCTGGGGGTCTCCTCAGAGGTGTAGTTACTAGACTACCTCAATTTCGAGCCATCAATCTCTGAGCTCCATCATAGATCCGAATGCAGAAATCGAATGCTTTTAGAACATCACGTGGGTCTGTGAAATTGCCTGCAGTACGGTCTTGAGGGCCCCCAAAATCCCCAGAATGGATTACGCACACTCTCCCACTGTAAACAGTTACTTCATCTGTAGCAGGTTCCGCGTTATAAAAAGGGTGGGCAGCAGCCGGCATTAATTGAGAGCCAAAGTAAACGAGATAGCGGACACAAAGAGCGGAATCTCATTTCTTTGCAACGGCTAAACGGAGCCTGGGGATGAAACATTAGGCAGCCTTAGCTACACATTCCCCCCCCCCTGAACATTAGGCAGCCTTAGCTACACAGAAACTGTTTCATGGGATCATGTTCTAGGGATACCAATACAGGGTTGGGGCAACGCTGGCCCCACCACTGCCACCCGCTTCTTTTGAGGCTCGCCGGCGCCCGACACGTACTCAGCAGACATCTGCCCTCACTGTGGAAATTAGGTATTTCTCCCCATTGCATCAATGGCAGCCATAAAGGTGTCATTTACACAAGAGTAAAGGTGCAAATACTCCATTCGCACCTTTACTTTTGCATCAATGGAGCCTTCATGGGCACCATTGCTGCAGCGGGGAGAAATGCGCCACAATGGAAATTGCTTATATCCCCTGTTGCATAAACGGGGCCTTTATGGACACCATTGATGCAACGGGGGGGGGGGATATGCAATTTCCAGAGCCTTCCTTGTGGCACACAAGGGAGTTTCGGGATGAGGGTGGATGGCTGCCAAGTGCTTGTCGGGCCTCATGAGCGCTCAGAGCACTGATCCGCCAATGCACCGGAGGCACCTGATTGGGTCCAGGGGGGCCCAATGTGGGGGAGTCCATTGGATTCCCGGTCTCAGTCAGTTCCCGTGGCATCCCTAATGCCAAATGACCACACAAGTAATCTAGCCCGCTCCTCTGCCTTTACATAGCAAGGTGATATGCAGGAATTAGTGGGAGAAACTTTCTAGGGCAGGATAGATCAACATCTACGGTGGCCAGATAAAATCCAGGTCAGGGCTCATGTAACTTTGACAGTTGTAGAGAAAAGGGAATTTCAGCCAGTGTCATTTGCATGCCATTAGTTCCTGGTGAAATTCCCTCTTCATCACAACAGTTAAAGTTGCAGAGGCCCTGCCTTCTTCTGTATATGGTCACTCTAGTATAGTGCATGCACCTTTAACTGTTGTGATGAAGAGGGAATATCACCAGGAACTAATGGCATACAAATGACACTGGCTGAAATTCCCTTTTCTCTACAACTGTTAAAGTTACATGAGCCCTGACCTGGATTTTATCTGGTCAGCCTACCAACATCAGGTCTATGGGATCTACTCTGTGGGTATGCATTTCTTAACTAGAATTGTGAGGTTCTAAAACCACATGACCACACGTGAAGTGGGCCTATGATCCTATATACTATAAATGTGATCTCTGATTCAGAATCTTAAAAAGTACCCTTGAGGGACATAGACGTTTCCTTTTCTTTTCGGCTTCCTTCATGCCCTACGGATTATAGTTATTAAATTATAGCTGCTCCGCTGCCTTTTAATTAATAATTTTGTTCCCACTTTTTTTTCCTTTTTAATTTTCAACTGGAAGGGATTAAACAATGGGATTAGCTTCACTTCATGATTGTAGGCATAATGCCTTTTAAGCAGGCATACCAGGTTGGCACAGGTGCCCGCTTTCCAGTCTCAAGAGTGGAAAGGCAGCCTCAGGTTGTACGTTCAGAACCAGCATGGAAGGAAAGGTAAATAAGGTATACCTGGGCATATCAAAACAAATATTTGCTGGAATACTTAGTATCTTCAGCTTTGCTTGTAATAACATTTTTCTAAATGATTTTTCTCTAGACCCATGGTATGGACTCAATGCAGGGGTGGCTCAAACCATTTTGCTCCTGAGGCAAAGGACAAGATGCCGTCCCCTCCCTTTTCACTTACAACAACTAAATGGTCTGGCAGTTGACTGTTTCTTCAACACTGGCAATGGGACAGCACTTTCCACCACACCTGAAACAGGGGATACAGGGCAGGCAGCATGGCCCACAGCTCTCCCCTTCAGCACCTTTCTGACACCTTCCAGCATCTGCCACCTGAGGAGACTGACTCAATCTGCCTAATGGTAGGGACAGCCCTGCCTCAGTGTCATAATGAGTCAACGCAACCCCAACTTCTATGCAATCTCCCTAAGTTCAGAAACCGTACATTCTTTTTAAAAGTACTATCTAGGACAGTGCTGGGCAGAAGGATCTTGATCTAGGGTTACTAGATCTATGGATCATTTGCAGAAGATTGCCAAGGATGTCTATTCTAAATCATCTAATAATAGCCATATTATTGCCTATATGGGCACAGCTCACAATGGGGTGAGTCTTTCCGGAGTGGGCAGGTTCATAGTCCAAATGTCTCCAATCCTGATATTGTACCCATCACTATTATTAATGATGAAAGTCAGCAGATGGGGTGGCTGAGTGAATGCTGGCCATCTCAATAGCTGCTCTACACATGAAGATCTGCCATGTGGTACAGAGTTCATGGCAGAAACGCTCCAGGGCCGGATCTACACGTCGTCCTCGATGCGCCCTCCCTGTGCCACAAGCCGCTTTGGAGCGCTGCACTTCGTCTAGTGTGGCTTAAGCCTCGGAGGCTCTGCTCGCACTCTTGCCGCCGCCGTCCTTTCATCCCGGCAGGTCCCAGGGAGGGAGGAGGGAGGGTTGTAAACAAAAGCTAGCAATTGGAAATCCCTCTTCCATTCCCTGGCTTTTGTTTACAACCCTCTCCCCTCCCTCCCCCCTCCCCGGGACTGGCCTGGATGAAAGGGCGGCGGCCGCGGTGGCGCGGGTGCGGACAGAGCCTCTGAGGCTTGAGCCACACTAGGTGGGGTGAAGCGCTCTGAAGCGGCTTGTGGCGCAGGGAGGGCGCATCGAGGACGATGTGTAGATCCTGCCCAGGTTTGAGGAAGGGCTGAGTGAAATTCCCTTTGACGGCCCACTCCTCCATTAGTTTTCTGGCAGGCTTACTTGGGCCAGATCTACACCAAGCAGGATAATATTATTATTATTATTATTATTATTATTATTATTTACACATATACTGCCCCATAGCGGAAGCTCTCTGGGCGGTTTACAAAAATTAAAAAGATTGAGCATTAAAAAGACAATATACAAAATTTAAAACCATAAACATAAAACAGCTGTCATTAAAACACTTTAAAACATTTTAACTGTTAAGCCTGGCCACAATGTCAATCAAAACCTCAACTTGAGCTGTTAAAATGCCTGGGAGAAAAGAAAAGTTTTAACCTGGCGCTGAAAAGATAACAGTGTTGGCACCAGGCGGGCCTCATCAAGGAGATCATTCCATAATTGAGGGGCCACCACAGAGAAGGCCCTCTCCCTTGTTGCCGTCCTCTGAGCTTATATAGCACTATGAAAGCAGTATATGGTACGTGAGATCCATCACACCAGTGATTCATTGCACTCTTGCCATGCATGTCCTGCTGACACCCCGCCTCTTCCCCAGCCTTTCCTAGAATGCTAAAAGTCTGGATTATTTTCCCTAAGTGCATTTAATGCACCCTAAGCCCCCATGTAGTTTTAAAGGAACTGGGGGCTTGAATGGATTGCATCAGGTTCTGGCAGGGAAAAGCAATCTCTCCCAGTAGCTGGCTCCAAGCCTCCATATAAAACCCAAACCTTGCATCCCAGGCTCGAAAGCCTTTTTAAACATCATACAATGCTTGAATCTCTGCAGAGACAGGATTGTACTCCTTCGATGCCCCCAAGAGCCAGACTAAAGGGTCATTCCATTTTTGCCCAGCAGAAAGGTGGCCTAGTTGAAGTGCTTATCTGACAGGACCTGACTGGAGGGAGAAAGAGAAGGGGAGGGGTGGAGCGGAGTGGAAGAGCAAAGGAACGAAGGAGCGAAAGAGAAGCTATTCAGGTGAAAGGGATCATAAGCTTGACACGCTTCTGCCTCAGAGGTAAAAAAACGCGGAGGCAAACCGGGGGGGGGGGAATTAGGTGTGATGGAAGTCTACATCCATGGGCCCCAACAGTTGTCAGTGCACTTCAATACTGCTGTAAAGCAGTGGTGTGGCTCCTGCCTCTTACATACTGCTTTCATAGTGCTATATCCTGCTTGGTGCGGATTTGGCCCTGGTGGAGGTAGCAACACTCCAAATACCATGCACAGGCAGCAGGGTCTAGCCAGCAATGACATTTCTCACATGGCCTCCTGCTATGTCACTTCTTGCACATAGTTTGGAATCAAGTTTTTAATAGCGCAACCTCATTTGCTGCGGTGGAACGGCCACAGTTGCATTCTGCCCCATGGCTAAGCTAGTGAGTTTCCATTTACAATCTGAAGTGGCACAGTCCCAACCCATATTTACCCCCTCGGGGAGAATTTTGCGTCTGATGTCTGTGACATTCCAAAGGTTGGAGAGTGAGAGAGATTCCATGACATCGAAGACGATTTATCTGTTATCTACCATCAGGTGCCAGATTATCCAAAATTGTAGCTATGATCCCATTCATAATAATCAAGACCATCAAGTCCATAGTGGTATTTATTTGCATTGAGGTGAGGTCATCTTGATCTCCTCAAACCAGGTTGCAACATGCTGGTGCTCTTCCGTCAAGCCCAATTATTGTCAGTATAACTTTTTGATCCTTACTTTGTCTCTCCGCTGGTACGAACAAGATTAATCCAATGGGGACAGGATTTTGTTAATAAGCAGGTTCTCATAGCTTTGCATGTTTAATTGGGAACTCACCTGCCACCGAAGCTGAGGAGCTATGCATTATTCATTGACAATTCAAGGAAGCACATTTTATGTGATGAGTGTTCCCCCTCCTAGTTTGAGGATATGACTCTAATTGACAAAATTGCTTCACTCTGACATTTTTTAGTCAAGCCCTCACTGTCGATAGCTTAAAGGCAGAGCTGCAACACACGTGGCAATCAGGCTGGAGCCAAGTTTCATAGAAAGCTGGAGCCAAGTTTCAAAGTGCCCTTGTGCCCCTCTTCCAATGGGAGGGGGTCCCTCCCCCTGCGGTACCAAGCTTATTTAAGTGAAGGTGGTGTGGGAGGGATGGCCCATTGGTGGCCAGGATGGTGCTGATGGCTCTATAGACTACAATGAATACATGGCAGGCACTGAACTGTGGAGAAATTAAAATGGCTGCCATGCCAGTGTGCCCAGTCATGTGGGCTCTGAGATTCCTGTCAGCGTGTCTGTCAGATAGGTGGCTCAGTGAGCAACCAGGCTGCAGTGGCAGTGGTGCTGAGGAGATGGACAGGCCCACCCACCTGGACTTGCTGGTGCAGCTGTCATTTTAGTTTCCCACAATGCTGCAGCTGCATTGGCAAATACAGCTTTTTGGGCTCTGCCTTCTTGTCAGTGCCATGCCAAAACAGTTCAAGGAGGCTCAGAGGCCAAGAGATAGTGGCAGAGATTTGCCAGAATTTGGCATGTGTGGAGCTGGGTCTGTAAGGAAAAAGGTGCCATTCTAAACTCTCTGATGTCCTTGTATTGTCAAGGTTGTGTTTGGGATAGGTGTGCTGAACATCTGGACCTGGGGCCAAATCCAACACCTTTTGGGTCCAAATCTGGACCTCCAGGATTCTACAGATGGCCACATTCCTCTATGCACACTGAGTGAGCTTCATGACAAACTGAAGGGAGAGTATTTCTTTCACCACCCTAAGCAGCTTGAAGTTACTCTACCTACTCTTACCTAAGGGGAGATGAAGAGGAAACCAAGCTGCCTTTACCCATGATGATAGGAGGGTTGTAGTTGGTTGCTACCTCTTCAAGGCAGATTATTGTCTCCAGAGTTAGAGGAAAAAGAGAGGTGGTGGTAGAAACTTACTAACATGATCAAAGTGTATACAGTTGACTTACCTCACAAGGTAGTTACACAACTATTTTAGGGGGCTATATAAAATTCATAATTGCTTTTGTTGTTAGAATGTAATTTTATAAGTGTATAAATGATGAATTATTCAGAGCATTGTTCATCATTCTATTATAGAATATATATATATATATATATATATATATATATATGATGAATATTCAGGGAGGAGCCTGTAATTTCCCTGCTGTGGTTACCTCACATGTTGTGTTTATTAATGCTAGGGCTGTGCATTGCTTTGGGCCTGAAGCCCGAATCCAAACTGAAGTGGGCCAATTTGGCCCGCTTCAGTCCAAATCCGGATCAGGACCTAATTGGGCCAAGGCAGTCTGAAGCACTTAGGGCTGCCTCAGCCCAATTTGGGGCAATGGTGAGCTGCTACTCCTGCCCGCCCGCCTTACCCATCCTCAATGAGAGCAGCCATTTTAAACGAAGATGGGTTCTCTGCCATTTTGTAGATCTAAGGTTGCAAACTACAAATTGGGATTGATTCAGAAGATCTGAAACGGGGGGGGGGGTCTGTGCAAATCCCTAGTTAATGCACCCTTGGAAATGCCATGTCCTTAATATAACTCAAAAAGAAATGTTGATCTCTTGGGTGTTTGCCAAACCAGATACTTGCCATGGAAATTCCATTTCATTTCTCCTAACTTTCAGGGGGAAATTATGAAGAAGAGAATGGTGATGGAAGGCTAATTTCATATTTCTGATATTTTCTCTGTTGCAGCTAATCCTCTTGGGACGGTTGCTATAGAATCATGCTCTGTGGCTTTTAATAAAGATAAAAAGAAGAGTAAACGAAACAGCTAAATGCTTTTTACAGTTAGCTGTAATAAATCGGGGGTGATAAGATGGTGGAGACAGCCTATATACCATTTACGAATAGTAAAATAAATGACAAAGAAAGAAGAGAGAGAGAGAGAGAGGTGCAAAAATATCCCATGGGATCAATGTAAGGCATAGCTGTTACAGAAGCTGAATGAGGCTGCAATCCCATATGCTGAGGTGTGCAGCCAAGTGCCCTGCAGATAGTTTGGACTACAACTCCCATAATCCTTTTGCATTGGCCATGCTGACTGGGGATTGTGAGGAATATAGCTCAAAACACGTGGAGGCTACCAGGCTGCCTATCTTTGTTATAGACACTTACCTCTCCATGGGAATTACTTCTGAGTAGGCATCCATTGGATTGTAATGTAACAGCATTATATTTTTAGGATATCTTTTTTTTTTTGGAAGCCAAAGCTGCCATGGAAAAATAGGCACATGAATCATTGTAGGCTTTTAAGAAGGCCCTGAAAACACATTATTTTACTTTGGCCATTCCTTTGCTGTTTTTCTGGTTGTTTTCTGGGTTGTTTCCCCCCTGGTTTTTGTTTTGTTTTGTGTATGTGTGTGGTTTTTATTATGTGTTTTATTATTGTATGCCACCTTGGGAGGGTTTTTGCCCTGAAAGGCAGCCAAGAAATATTTGAAATTAGTAATAACATAAAATAATGGTGAGCCCCACCCCCCAAGGAACAATTGGAGAATTTCTCCTCTGCTTGGAGAAATTTGGAGAAATTGATGTCTTCCCGTTTTCTCTGCCCACAGATAGGTGGAGGCATTCGGAGACACTGTTTGGACATGGCTCTAGGAATGACATGCTGGATCGTGTCACATAGGTCTTACCAGGCGCCTCAAGCTCCCCACCACTTTAAGTGAGATCATCACATATGGGACAATTGAAGTGACAAAAGAAGGCCAGAGAAGGTGGTGGGTCTAGAACACACCAAGACAACCCAAACTATCTTTCCCAGTGTTATATACAAATCCTTGGTCTCTCTGTAACAGAGATAATATTTTGTTTATTCGTCGTAAGATCAAGACAATTACTCCCCCCTTGCTGTGATCAGGACACATTCATCAAATCAAGACTTTCTTGATTACTTCCAGACAGATGGCTATCCCAGTTTATAGCTCTGTATGCAACCACAAAATGTCTAGGCACGACACGATAATGTGACCATTTCTGGTATATTAAATCCCTCGCTGATTAAGCTATTAGTTGCGTTGCTGTTCTGGCCAGGGTACCGCGCTCTGACTTTTCATTTCTGAAAACACGTCTCATTTTCATCAAAGCTCATTAATTAGTCTTCAGTCATTCTCATGTTTTTTTCTTTTCTTTAATTGCAATGAGCACTGATGTATTTTTCTCAAACATGGAGCCAGTGGTGCATGTGTGTGTGGGGGGCATGGTAGGGGGAGATTTTGAGCTCTTGAGTAAAAAATTGAAATGAGAAATGATGGCATTTTCACAGTAGATCAAGGAAGTTCTCCAATTTACACAAATGCCTGAGTAATTCGCACAAACAACACCCAAATTTGAATTAACTACAGCCGCAATTGCCACAATTGCCGAAATTACAGCCAACTTTGCATGATCTGTGACAATTCAGCCATGATTTGTACAAATTGCTCAGAAGTGTGCACAAATTGCAGAACCTCCCCTCCCCCCCAAATTGCAAAAAGTTCCCAGAGTTTGGGGACCAGCCTGCAGTTCAGCTCACAGATACAAAGCGAGTGGCACACTCCATCGAGCCAAAAAAGAAAGGCATTTCCCAGCAACAGACATCCTGAATGCACATGACTGTGTGCATTTTTCAAATTGTACACATTTGTTGCATGCATTCACCCATTGGTTAAAGCATGTTTGGACCCATTTTCAAAATCGGCATCCATTGATGACATCACCATCGAGTGACAGACTGCATGTCTGAATTAGCCAGCCCAGGTACAAAGACTATTGATCAATCTAGCTCAGCATGGCCTATATTGACTGCTAGCACCTCTCCAATGTTTCAGGAAGGATTGTTTCCTTTTCTATTTAGAGATGTCAGGGATTGAACCTGGGATCTTCTCCATGCAAATTAATGCCCTGTACTATTGAGCTATGGTCCTTCACATGGCACATGTTGGGTTGCCGTCTTCCATTCACAGAAGGGCTGTTTCCAACACCGCGGACCATCATAGGCATGCATAGCATATTTCATTAGGGTGTGCACACTACTCCGCTTGCCTGACTGTGGGGGGAGGGCTGTTGCAGGTGAGGGGGGGATTGAGCAGATGCTCCTTAAGCCCCAGCATTGATTGGGCTTTGTGGTGATACTGGCTCGAGGAGGAGGAGCTTACAAGGTGATATTAGCCTTCGGAGTCTCCTTCTGGACTCTTTGAAGTGTGGCTCCCAACAGAGAGGTTACCAGCAGAGTGATTCCTATTTCCTCTGCTGCCAGGAACAGTGGTGCTTTCTTTATCGTTCTTCGGCATGGCAGTGGAACAGCTGGAGGACCGTTCCTTCTGCGTCTGGATCCCCCTCTGGATCCGTACTCAATGCCCCCCTCAATTCAACACTTCTTGCTTGAGACATTAGAGTGTGCCTGGGCACACCAGGCACACCCCTTGCACACATCTATGGTGACCATAAATCTAGAAGATGTCTTCTGCCCTCCAGAGTTGACATCAAAAGTGTTGAACCTCTTTCAGCCAGAGGGCTGAATTCAATTTTTGGGAGAAGGTCTCAAGGGATTCATTCCAGTGGTGGGTGGGACTTAAGACACCAGGGGTAAAAGGAATGAGCAAGGTCCAAATGCCAAAATACCAGCATACTTTGGCTTGAAGCTCGTATTGCCAATAACTAAGCCTTAGGAGAGCCATTTCAAACCTATAGATTGAAGGAGAGGAGAACTGCAAAAGTTGGGGACCACCAAATGAGCAGTGGTGGAGCTAGGAGAAGGTGAACCAACTGAGACTCCATAGGCCAGGTTTGGCCTAAGGGCATGAGATCCGGCAACTCTGATGACATCATTTACCTTTTCTCGTACTGTGACCCAACTCCTGATGCACTGTTGTGTTCCATGGTGAGAGGTCTTCCTGTAGCTCTTGAGCAAGAGTGCATGACTCTGCGCTCCAGCATCTTCTCCTTCCTCCCACAGTTCTTTGGATTTGAGCCATTGCTTTTCCAGTGGATTCAGGGGACTGGCACACTCAGCTGCCTGACAGTCATTTGACACTAAAGAAACTAAATGATGTACATGCATGTACGAGCCAGCCCATAATGTCTAAATTAGGACTTCATTGGTTGGATTTGCTGACAGACGTGTGCACATCAGAGCCAGTTTCACTGTTCCAGATTATGTTTTGCAGTCACAGTACTTTGTTCCAAAAACTTATTCTTATTTATAGATAAGAGAATGACTCCTGTTTCTCTAGAACCTTGTGCATCAGGCCTCTGGTTTCCTTTTTTCCATTCACATAATACTGTTTAGTGTTTTCCTTATCCGCTATACCCTCTTTGCTTTAATTGCCTCCTTATGTATCCAAATCTGAGCTATAATTATACTGTAACACTTTCTACCTCTCCTTCTTACAAAGAGCTAAATATCCTCAGGTCAAAGGTCCCGCTACTGTTAGAGAAGGAAATATCTCTAAAAAAACCGACACACATTTTCTGCTGAGTGCCGTGGGCAATCCCCAAAGCAGATTAACATTGTTGGCAGCAAGCATCGGTGTGTCAACTGTTCAGGCAGCTGTTAGTTCAGTGCATAGAATCTTAAGATACAGGACTCAATAAGGTCACTGTCAGGCTGAAGAATGATCTTCCCCATCCCAGGTTTCCCTGAACTTAAAGGCATAAATAGAGATGAAAAAGAAAGATACAGTGCAACTAGATTTGACGTAACAACAGCAACAATAAAAAATATGATAATAATAGTTAGTCTTTGTATAGTGCTTTCAAGTGTTCATTAACTTCTTGTACAACAACTCTGCAAAGTAGGTCAGTGTTATTACTGAAGATGGGGGGAATGATGGGGGAATGAGTCTGAGAAAAAGTGGGCTATCTAAGGCTACTTAGTCTTGATAAAGATTTTTGATCTGGGCATTAATATAAAATCAAAACCTGAAACTCTGGTTTTCCCCAAGCCTCAATAAAATGTTTAAAGTGAAGCAGAGACACTTTACGCTGCACCAAGTCAAAGTTCACACCTCACATTCTAGCATTTCAGAGGAAAAACACAGAACTACATAACCCAAAACATCCTCTCCTGATAACAAGTCTCGCAATCTCTTCCTCCGAATAGACTGTAAATTAGACATGACTCAATGGCCCTCAAGGCAATCTCACAGACAAGAGGGCACCCCCAATGTAAACATTATCAGTTCTTCCTTAGGAAAAATAGTGGCCATTAGAGGAAACCAAATAACACCAAGTATCAGTGATCGAAGGTTATCAGGAAACAATAAATTTCATTGAGGTGTCAAATGCCACAGATATTGTTTTATTATGGTTTAAGAAAATGTTTAGTTGAAACATTTATTGGCATGTATCCATCACAGGAGGGAGGGGGTGAGCGGTATGTGACGTCAAAGCCTGTAACAGAGATAAATGAAACAGTTTTGTCTTTGTAATTCAGAGAGCTTTGGTACTACCCATGTGCCACTTCTCTCTCCTTCGTACATTGTTTGAATAGACCTGTTGGACTGAACTCTGCCTGTTCCTGGTGATTCTTCAATTTGAGAGTTAGGGAACATTTCCTTAACAGTCTTAGGTACCCTGGATGAGCATCTCAGGGAGCAAAGGATGGCTGGGAAAATTTCTCCAAGGTTGGAGACAGCACTTCAACCTCAGGAGGGGGAGTCAGAGATCCAACCCTTTCCCCTCACAGCTAATATAGAGAGAACTGCACTGGCTAACACTTCAAGGTTGGAAAAGCAACCTCAGAGGAGGAGGAGAAAAGGGGGTGTCCCTATGGGCAGTGAGGGGAGGAGTCTGGAGAGGCCAGGATATGAATTCTCCTGAGTCTCCTCCAGTCTCCTTCTCTCCAAAGGCCTCGCTAGACAGGCTAAAAAACCCATCTTGTGAAAATCATCCAAGATGGAGGACAGGGAGGTGAAGATTTCCTCTGCTGTTCCTCCCACCCTATTGGCTTCAGCATGGCAGGGAATAGGAAATTCGGAGGCCTTTGAGTTTGAGACTTCGACAGGATAGCGCCCTAAATTTTAAATGCTAATACTAATAAGTGGGAGGTAAGAGTTGAACCAAGGACTGGACCATGGTAAAATGGTGTTCCTGCTTCTGAGATCTGAAGGTAAACCTACAGAGCCAGAGTTTATTTATTCATCATGGGACTAGAAATAACTATTTGTTTTAATGCTACAGAAGATGGCTGACCATACTTGAAATTCCCAGACCAGCCTTCCCCAAACCAGTGCCTCCAGATGTTTTCCACTTCAACTCCCATCAGCCTCAGCCAAGATGTCTAATGATTAGGATGATGGGAGTTGTAGTCTTCAACATCTGGAGGACACCAGGTTGAGGACTGCTGACCTACATACTGCCATCTCTCTTTCCTCTTACCCAATATCAATATGTAGACTATAAGCTATCTACAGACACAGACATGTCTCTCCCACTACCATTTTTGTCCATGAAGTGCCATATCTGCTGATGGCACCATATCTGTTAGTCTGATGGTTTGTAAAGTGGATATCCTGGATGCACTAGGTGCACTAACCCAACCACCTCCAAAATGGTACCCTCCAGATATTTTGGACTTGAACTCCCATAAGCCCAGGCAGCACGATCAATTGTCAGGAATGCTGGGAGCTGTAGTCCCAAACATGTGGAGGGCAACAGGTTGGAGAAATGCTGCCCTAACTCATCCAAATTGGCAGTCAGAATAAGGGGTGTCCCTATGTTTATAGGGCTCCCTCCCTAGTCTGGTACGTATTGCCACTACAACTGTCTTTGAAGGTTTTTCGTTTGTTTCAAAGTGCTTGTGATTGATCTGTTCATGCTTGGTATTTAACTGCTGCCTTTTCTAATTTTCTATTTTTGTTGGACAAGTGCACACACACACAGGCTCAATTCGGACGACATATTAGGCAATGGAGGAAGGGGGGAACAATCGTCAGTTGTGTTGCTTATTGTGTCGTGTGGGGAGTAATACACAATGCACATACAACTGACGATATGCTAATCGGGCAATTTAACAACAGAGGGAAACAACGGGCTTGAACGTTGTTTAGCCCGAAGCCCCGTTGTTGAAAGTGTCGTCCGAATTCAGCCCCCCCGCTCCCCGTGGACTATTCCGTTTGGGGATAGAGTTCTGCCGGCTAGAGCAGCTGAAAACCCCTGGCCGCTCTATACAGCCGGCTGAACTCACGGTGCCTGCTGGGATATGGCTGGGGGATTGAGGGAGGGGGAGGGAGGAGACACTGCAACCAAAATGGCCGCCACACGTTCGTAGCAACTGGGGCGTTTGCCAGTGCCGAGCAACGCCGGCTGCAGCATGTCGTCTGTGGAGCTCTGCCTGCCTAACGCACGGTCAGTATGCTATTTACCCCTCCGTTGCCTAATATGTCGCCCGAATTGAGCCACAGATTGTTTTATTCTGTTGATACTGTTTCTAGCTCCTGCTATTATATATCTGTGAATCTATTGGGTTTTACATTGTGACTTTATGGTTTGTTTGTTGCTATAAATGTTGTGCCTGTAATACATTGTGAGCCACTCTGGAAGGTGGCCTATAAATAATGAAAATAATACTAATAATATAATTTTATGCTTAGCCTGTGAGGTAGGCTAAGCAGAGAGAGAGAGAGAGAGAGAGAGAGAGAGAGAGAGAGAGAGAGAAAGAGAGAGAATCATCCAGTGAGTTCCAAGGCTGAGGAGATATTTGAATATCTGCAGTCCTTGTTCAAAAGCTAGTCACTGCTCCACTGGTTCTCACGCCTTGTAAATAACAATAGCACAAACCTGTAATATTAACAGCAGCAATTTAGGTCATAGAAGTGGACACTTCCTCCTTCCCTTGACACAAACATTTTCCAAATCTGCCTAGAAATGTAAAGCAATTTCATTTGTGACCAGAGATAATCCAGCTACAGGCCATAAAACATGGGCAGAGCCTAGGCAATTAGTTTCCATCTATAATGCCATGACTAAAAAAAGAAAGAAAGAGGTGCTGGAGAGGGTGTCTCTGAATGGGATTTTAATTGTGAGAATCCCTTATAGCCATTTCTCTTCTCTGATATACATCTGACATTTAAACAGTGACTTATTTCTTGTGCGTGACCAATGCTGAAAGGTCACTGGCAATTCTTGTGCGAGTCATGGTACAGGTATGCTAATATTAGCATGGTTGGAGGAGGAAACACAAGGCTCTGATGAAGGGTGACATCTTGAAAGATGTGCTTTTACCATTTTGATAGTCATATTATTAAGGATGGATGGGTTCACCCGCGCCAGCTTCATTGGGCACTCATCGAACCTCTGCCCACTCCTGCTTGTGGTGCCAAGCAAGCTTAGAATCATAGAATAGTTGGAAGGGCCTATAAGGCCATCAAGTCTAACCCCCTGCTGAATGCAGGGATCCACCTGGGGCCACCACTGAGAAGGCATATGTGAAGGCTTCACATGAAGATACACATAAAGGCTTCAGTCCTATACAGTTACCTTGGAGTAAGAGCCATCAATCCGTTCTGCATAGACATGCATAGGATTGCACTGGGATGGACTTTTTAATAAGACCAATGCTGTGTCGAATGACTTACCTACTTTCATATTTATCCCACCTGTTCAGGAAATTAGGGGGCATGTTTTACATTTTGATTCTCTTTCTGGGGACATTTTCCTCTTCCTTTGGCCTTGTGTCCATCCAGTATAAAGATAAATTCCTTCTCTATGTGAGGATCCTTCTTTAGCCAAAATGGTACCATCCACGCTCAAGAGGGAAGTATCATTAGGCTCCAGGGAGCTCAAAGGCTTGTAGAAGTATAACACCTATTGGGGGGGGGGAAGAACCTAAAAAGAGATACCCCCATCCTCCTAGTCCAATGAAGACTGAACATGCTCAGTAGCCACAGAATGGTGGCTGTTTTTGATGGCGCGGGAGAGGGCTGAAATATTGAGGTGGGAGAGAATGGAATGAAGTATCATGGAAATACAGGGTTGCCTGTTTGGCTGTAATGACTAGGCTGACCAGATAAAATCCAGGTCAGGGCTCATGTAACTTTAACAGTTGTAGAGAAAAGGGAATTTCAGCCAGTGTCATTTGTATGCAATTCGTCCCTAGTGAGATTCCCTCTTCATCCCAACAGTTAAAGTTGCAGGGGCCCTGTCTTCTTTTGTATATGGTCACTCTAGTTTAGTGCATGCACCTTTAACTGTTGTGATGAAGAGGGGATTTCACCAGGAACTAATTGCATACAAATGACACTGGCTGAAATTCCCTTTTCTCTACAACTGCTAAAGTTACATGAGCCCTGACCTGGATTTTATCTGGTCACCCATGTAATGACGAACTGGAGCACTCCATACTGCAACTTCTTTCTTGCGCTTTGTTTTGCAAGTCCCACTTGTCTAATTGGCTGTGGTGAGCCATGCACTTTTGTCAATGACAGAGAAGCCCAGGTTGGCAGAGTGGCCAAATGAGGAGTCCCTACCCCTCTTCAAGAGCCACCTCAGGGTGCCTCTGCTTCCCCAGGCCATCTCTCATTCGCTGAGATTTGAACTCGGTGTCTGTCTTCCTCCATTATCTTCCTTTGACCCCCTCTTCTTTTCCTTCCCCCGTGTGTCTATTCATTTATAATGCAACCCTGTGGGAAGTGTTATGTGATGTGATTGTTAATCCTGTTAAATGTTTTCTACACTCTGCAGTGTCACATTTTTTTTTTTAAAAAAAGGCATTTAAGAGATAGTACTCTCATAACAACAAAAACAACAAGGCCAAAGAAGAAGGGAAATAAAACTGGGAAGAAGCTGCGTCCAGGGAAATAAAAGGGTACTGAACTATACACTCAAGTGCTGGTGAGGGGAATATCTTTTTCGGTAATTTCTTCAGCTGCAATGGATGTGCTACTTTTGAAGTTAAAGTTGACATGAGAAAATATTCACCCCAGCTCTAAATAAAACATGTATCTGTTATGAATTCAGAACCTGATTCAAGGTGCTGGTTTTAACCTAAAAAGCCTTACATGGCTTGAGGCCACAATACCTGATGGAACGCCTTTCCTGACAAGAACCTACCTGAACACTACATTCAACATTTAAGGTTCTCCTCCAGGTACCTACTTCAAGGGAAGCTTGGAAGATGGCAACAAAGAAGAGGGCCTTCTCTGTGGTGCCCCCCCCCCCCAAATTGTGGAACGATCTCCCTAATAAGGCCCACCTGGCATCAACATTGTTATCTCTTTGGTGCCAGGTCAAGGCTTTTCTCTTCTCCCAGGCATTTAGTGATATGTGATGAGCCTGGGTCTGTTATTTTGGCTCATCATTTTTAAAGTAGTTATACTGGTTTTAAATGTATGTGTATATTGTATGTTTTTGTGGTTTTTAACTTTTGTATATTGTTTTTAAGTGTTTTAATCTTATGTAAACCACCCAGAGAGCTTTGGCTATGGGGTGGGATGCAAATGATAATGATAATGATGATAATAATAATAATAATAATTTCTTCAGGCAGGTTCCGTATCTAGTTCTTGGGGTTGAGAAGGCCATATTTCTTTCCAACGTTGGATTTTTCTAATCCTGTCCAGTTTGATGCATTAAGAGGTCAAACTTAGCAATGGGGCTGGAGGAACAGCCAGCAGGTCAGAGGAGAAATGGGATGGAAGTTTCCCCATCTAGCTGGCATAATAATAATAATAATAATAATAATAATAATATATTTATTTATTTATTACCCACCTCTCCCTCCGGATCGAGGCAGGGAACAACATAATCATAAAACACACAAAACTGATTAAAAATACATAAAACCAATATATCATTAAAATACCAATAAAATACCAATAAAACACTTAAAATTCATCTGAGTAGGCCTGCCAGAAGAGCTCAGTCTTTATAGATCGTTTAAATTCCTGAAGACTGGTAATTTCACGGATCTCTCCCGGCAGGTCATTCCATAATCTGGGAGCGGCAGAAGAGAAGGTACTCTGGGTAACAGTTGTCAGTCTAGTTTTTGTTGACTGTAATAAATTCTTCCCAGAGGACCTAAGCGTGCGGGGCGGATTGTATGGGAGAAGGCGATCCCACAGGTAACCTGGACCCAAACCATGTAGGGCTTTAAAGGTAATGACCAACACTTTGTACTTCGCCCGGAAACTAACTGGCAGCCAGTGGAGAGATTTCAAAGCTGGTGTAATATGGTCACCCCTAGGTGTACCAGTGACCAACCTGGCTGCCATATTTTGAACAAGTTGAAGTTTCCGGACTGGGCACAGAGGTAGCCCTATGTACAGCGCATTGCAGAAGTCAAGTCTCGAAGTTACCAGTGCGTGCACTACCATCTTTAGGTCTTCCAACTCTAGGAAGGGGCGCAGCTGGCGTATCAGCCGAAGCTGATAGTAGGCACTCCTGGCCGTTGCATCTATCTGAGATGTCATTTGGAGCGACGGATCCAGGAGCACCCCCAAGCTGCGAACACAGTCTTTCAGGGGGAGTGCAACCCCATCCAGAACTGGTTGACACACCTCCAACCCCAGGTTGTGGCCCTTGACAGTAAGCACCTCCGTCTTGTCTGGATTCAGCTTCAGTTTGTTTTTCCTCATCCAGCCCATTACCGCCTCCAAGCATTCATTCAGAGGAGACACACTATCCTTAGCTGATGCTGTTCTCAGAGGCATAGAGAAATATATTTGGGTGTCATCAGCATGCTGATAGCACCCCACCCCATGCCTCCGGATGATCTCTCCCAGCGGTTTCATGTAGATGTTAAACAGCATTGGGGAAAGGATAGCACCTTGTGGTATACCACATAGCAGCTCCTTCTTTGAGGAGCAACTATCCCCAAGCATCACCATCTGGAACCTGCCTGAGAGGTAGGACCGGAACCACTGAAGCACAGTGCCCCTGAGTCCCAATCTCCTCAGGCGTTCCAGAAGGATACCATGGTCGATGGTATCGAAAGCCGCTGAGAGGTCCAGAAGTACCAGCAGGGTATGTGTGTATGGAGAGAGAGAGAGATCATTCCAAATGTAGCATTTATTAAATGTTGGTCACGTCAGTGGCTAGCCAGGACAAACACAGCAGAGGAGCCTTTGGCATCCAAAGAGAGAGAAAGAAAGGTGGTGGTGGGGAAGGAATATTGATTGAAATAAACTGCCGTGTGAGTTCCAACGTCCTTGCTCAATACTTATTATATGGCTCCATATTCCGCAGCAAAGCCTCCAAGGGTTGGCAAATTCAGTAAAGCAGTTACAAAAATGTCAAATCATGAACTTTGCTTGATGAACACTTGTCTTTCTGATTCCCCCATTTAGAGTTCGACTGAAGGGAATAACAGCTGTGAATGGAAATGATATCGAAATCTCCATGTCTCGCTTCCTTAGTAAATGCAACACATGCATGCTTGGAGGCACAGGCATGAATTTCTAGATGCATTACCAAATGAAGTATACAAATAATAATAATAATAATAATAATAATAATAATAATAATAATAATTTTACGTAGTGTGATCTCTGCACTCATTGTGTTTTGTTGAGTGATCTGAACAAAAAGGGTATTACTATCTAAATTTCAGAACTGGGGAAGACCACAAAGATCTAGAATGGAAGACTGTGGAAGGGACAAGGCTGCTGTCAAGGGTAGATCTGCTTGGACACCCATGGAAGGCCCAAATCTCAACAGGGGCCCATTGACAAGAGCCCCCCATGAACCCATTCCTCCTCTTCCCCACGGCAAACTGCTATTCCCTGGCTCTTGCTCTGGCTCAGAAGTGGCAGAGGTGATGAGGAGCATCAACTGATGTCACTGCCTATAGGCTCACTGGTTCTCTACCTGTCTAGCAAGATAGTGGTAGCAATGATAAAAGGAGGAGCAGCAGCTGGGGACAATAGCGGTGAGTAGGCCGACTCTTTGCAAGAGAAAGGCCCACTGAGACATCTTGCCTAAGGGTCCACAAAGCCTGGAGTTGGCACTGGGAAGGGAAATATGATGGGGGAAGCAGCAAGAGCTGAGTGCCACTACAGCACATCCTTTGAATGGAGAAGGTCCGAGGTTTAATACAAAGGATAAAGATAAGGTAGCAGGGGATGTGAGAAGCCCATCTCTGCTTGAGATCCTGGAGAGCTGCTTCCATTCAAAAAGACATTATTGGGCTAGATGCAGGATAGAGTACTGTAACGCACATGAGGTGGGGCTGCCCTTGAAGACAGGCTGCACTGTTGTTACCAGTTTGCTTCTGAGCTTAATTCAAGGTGCTGGCTTCAAGCCCTAAATGGTTGCACCTTTATTCCACTCTGGAGGGCCTCCTTTGGTTTTAACCACTATCTGAGACCAGGGGTGCCTCTACAAGAGCGATTTAAAACTCTTTCAAGGCGCATTAAAATTTTTACCTCTACAAGAGCGGAGCGCAAATCGGGGGTCGAGGCGCTTTTTCTGTCCGATTATGTGCAGTATCGAATGCACGTTAAATAGCGAGTTTTAATTTACCGCGGGAGTTGAAGCACCTTATGACCATGTAAGCAAGCGATTCTCTGCATTTAAACACTTTAAAGCGTGTTTCATACAACCGTTAATGTGCTTCACCGCCTCCCGTGTATAGGGATTAGGTGTAAAAGTGATAGCGAGAAGATGTGCATAATCGGACAACTGAGCGTCAAACAGAATTCTTGTAGAGGGGACCCAGGCTGTATTTCCAGAAAGTGGAACTGCTCTCTTCACTGTCAACTTTTCAGAGGGCAGCAGTGAAGTTGGTTTCATTTAAATGGGCCTTTTCAAAACCTTGATTTTTATCATGTATTGCGTTGCTTGTAAAACTGTGATTTGATTTTAGTTGCTGTTGGTGTGTTTTGGTGTGTTTTTAGCACACACACAGATGCACACTTTTGTATTGTAATGATTTTACAGAAGCAACCTTGTGTACTTTGATAAAATGGGAGATTAGAAAATATTAAGCAAGTAGGTAAATGAATAAAATAATATGACATCATGCAAACTGCCTTCCTATGTCACTTTTTACCAGGGTATGATCTTGTACAGATCTAGATATTTCCCTTGGGAGTGGAGATTAAGGGGTTGAGCCAAAGAGCTGGAGATGACATGGCATATATATTCTGAATGGCAGGAAGGGAGAAAACGGATGAGCAGGGAATTACAGCTGTGTGCAAATGGCTTCTTGAAATTCTCCATCCTATTTCTGGGCATGTGAATTACTAAGTTTAGCCAGTTGGCAAATTCCTTTTTGCAATAAGATGTTATATTAAAAGGATAAGGAAAGAATCATTTTAGGACCTTTTCCTGGGGGTTACTAGCATTTCATCTGTACCGCTTAGGGTAAAAGAAAACTGGAGTACATTCAAAATGAACCAATGGAATAAAGTGACAAAGTCTCAGGATGTTGAAAAATATATATGTGCTTTATTCCAAGAAGTGACCCTATGCATTTCAACCCTGAATATATATATATATATATATATATATATATATGATGCCTGCACAGATCTCTGAAAAAGATGAATCCTGCAACAATGCTACTTCTTGAAATAAAACTACACATATATTTTTATAACATTCTGAGATTTAATCTCTTTATTCCAGCTGTAGCCCTTAGTCAAGTCAGGTATATGATTTGGTCAGCAGAGTTTTAGCTAGAGCTTTAGAACCTTAAAGAGCAATGGTGTAAAGGTGAGGCAAAATGTTACAGTCCCCTAGGAAGATGATGCCCCAGCATGGGTTGGAGCTCCCAATCCAAGGCCAAGTCTCCATCCACTATGCCACACTTCCTTTATTCCTTTATTCATGCTCTTAAATGTAGTGCTACATCACACTAAAGAACATTGTAAGCTAGCATGGCCTCAATGTCCAAAGCCGTGACCAAAACAATGTTTTCTGCCCATAAGTTTGAAAGAGTTTTGTGAATGTGCTTTGTATATCAAATGGACTGAAGAAACTGGCTTTCTAGCTACCACTTTTCAGAACAGTCCCAGGTATAGCATAGCTAATTCCATTGGTGAATCTAGACTCTGCGCTTCATAGGTTATTAAGGAGGCAGCCCAGTTGGTTTCATATCCGTCATTGCATTTGGAATCCACCTTTTTTTCCGAGGAACTCAAGGCAGGGGGCATGGCTCTCCTCACCCATTTTATTGTAACAACAACAACCCTGTGATGTAGGTTAGGTTGACAGATAGTGACAGGCTAAAGGTCACCCAGTAAGCTTCATGGACGAGTGATGGTTTGGAGTTAGTTCAGTGAGCTACAGTATGTGAAAAGCACAAATCCTTAACTTAAAAAATGGGTTGGAGGGCAAATATTTTGACCTGGATTGATAAAATGACTATGCTCATTATGCAACACAACAACTACTTTGAAATACACCACCTGTGGGTGGTGATGTTGCAATTTACTATTGAATTTATGCAAGAGCGGGCCTTTAAGACATGATAAAAACCCTCTCTCCTGCCACACACTCTGCGATTCCTTTGCTTCCCAGCCTCACTCAAAAATTGAAGCGACTCCTTTGAAACTACTGCGGAGTAAAAACAATGCGGCTTAGGTTTTGTTTTCCCTCCCTCTGCAGACATTATCTCTGAAACAAAGGGCTTCTTAAAGGCAAAATTGCAAAATATTCAAATGAGTTCTAAATTTGTCTTTGTTAATATGTATGACATACTGGGGTAGGTGATGAATTTCAAGTCGTTATTCCCAGGAAAACGTTCAAATAATTAATATCCCCACTGGTGTACATAAATACATATTCATGACTATCAAGTCCTGTTGGTCTGATTTTGTTGTTGTAGTTGTTGTTGTTGTTGTTGTTGTTGTTGTTGTTATCATCTTGGGTATTGAATACTTATTTGTGTTGCTCCCCCCTTTTTTATTGCTCGTTTCTCAGTGTCTTATTGTTGCAGACTGTGGTTGGTGATGTGCTAGCAGGAAGACAGCTAGATTGCGCCCAAGGTCAAATGGTAAATGTGTGCAGGCTAAAAATATTTCCTAAATGGCATCTAAATGCAAATAGGTTCTGAAACAAAAATATCATACTAGTCACCTTCAGGCTGGGTTATTGCAAGCTATATCACATGGGGTTACCATCTTCAAGAAAGGACTGGGAACGGGTGATGTGGAAGCTGAGGGCAAACCTGACCCTGAGCCCCATGCCTTATAGAAAGGCACACATCCTCTCTATTTCAAAGGATTTCTGCACTTGAAAATAATTTCAATGATTTTACCATCAAACTCAGCTGCTCCATTAGGCTGACCATATGAAAAGGAGGACAGGGCTCATGTTACTTTAACAGTTGTAGAGAAAAGGCAATTTCAGCCAGTGTCATTTGTATGCAATTAGTTCCTGGTGAAATCCCCTCTTCATCACAACAGTTAAAGTTGCAGGGGCCCTGCCCTCTTTTGTATCTGGTCACTCTCGTATAGTGCCTGCAACTTTAACTGTTGTGATGAAGAGGGAATTTCACCAGGAACTAATTGCATACAAATGACACCAGCTGAAATTCCCTTTTCTCTACAACTGTTAAAGTTATATGAGCCCTGTCCTCCTTTTCATATGGTCAGCCTATGCTCCATGCCCAGACTGAGAGGCCTCATCTACACCCAGCAGGCTATAGCACTTTGAAAGCGGTACGAAAGCGGTATGTAAAAGGCAGGAGCCACACTACTGCTTT
Source organism: Anniella stebbinsi (assembly GCA_029215795.1). Classification (NCBI taxonomy): domain Eukaryota; kingdom Metazoa; phylum Chordata; class Lepidosauria; order Squamata; family Anniellidae; genus Anniella; species Anniella stebbinsi. The sequence continues at coordinate 14,465,182 of JARDYH010000007.1, forward strand.
ATAGCGGTATTGAAGTGTAGTGACAACTGTTGGAGACTATTGACACATGCCATATCCTGCTTTCATGCCGCTATATCCTGCTTGGTGTGGCTCCTGCCTTTGATATACCGCTTTCATACTGCTTTCATAGTGCAATATCCTGCTTGGTGTGGATTAGGCAAGACTGGGATCGTGGCTCAAAAGACACAGTTAGTCTTCTAATTTCCCAAATAAAGTTGCTGCCTGTCCTCATTTTATATGTTTTTTTTTAAAGGGATCCTTCCAGGGCTGGTTGCAGGAGCTTGGGCATAAGGTGTCTTTGGGTCCCCTGAATTGGGGTTCCAGGCCTGACATTGGGGGTTGGCTGTGCCAGCAGCAGTCAATGTCTTGAACCTTTAAGAGTGCCCATCACTTAGCCTGCCTGCCCCCCCGCCCCCGCCCCCAAGCCAGACCTATGCACTTCTCAGTGGCCCATTACTCAGCACTGGAGCCCAGGTGATTGTGGCCTTTGGAGTTGGGACATAGTACTGCTCTGGATAGAGTTTTTGCCCAGGTAGCTTTCTGGCTAGACTGACTGTTTCGTTGCTGGTGCTGCCGAACTTCCCTGATACCGTCGAGGTAAGGAGGGAATAAGCTCAGACAACCGCCCAGACTCTCTTGAGTTTATTAAAACCGGAAGAACGTTCTTTATGCAAAAACAGCCTCTGCCAAAACAATTTGAAAAGAGAGAAAAAAAAACACCTTCAGTTATCTTCAGACAGGTGGGAAACTTCATTATGCACAGACTCTTACATTTGCATATATTTGGATATGCCTGCCACTGAGTCCCTTGTAACATTTTACGTTACCTTAAGGAAGGAAGCAGAAGGAAATGAATGAGTGGGGACAGGAGGGAGGGGGAGGGAATGAAATACTATTAGTTTTACATGCAGCAACATCTTTTTCTTGTCATGCCCACACTTACATGACCGTCTCTTCTTGACACTTTGTCTTATTAACGGATCCATTTCTCTTGTTAATTCCCCCGTGGATTGACAGACGATCGGCAGATGGCTATGTTTCACCGAAAGGTTAGTTCCATCCCATCTCAGTTGTTTACAGCGATATCTGCATGTTAAGAACACCACTCAAAAGGGAAAATGTCTTATTTCATAGTGCTTGCATGTTGAAAACCCAGTGGCTCACCCAAACACCTGGCATAGATCTGATTCTTTTCAATGAGGCATGAGCTTGAGGGACCATGCTCTTAGGAGACTTTCATGCCTTGTGGGAATTGGCTTGACAAAAGAACTCCCTGGACCAGTTTCAAGATTTTGTGGGTCTCATAGCAGATATTATCTCAGAAGGTGTTATCTTGTTATCTCTTCGCTGGGGAAGCAATGTCTCTGTGAAGATGGTGCTTGCCATCTGTCAATGCTGGCCCTGGGTTTTAGGGAGCCCTTGGGCAAGGTGATCTCATAGGCCCCCCTCTATTATTATTATTATTATTATTATTATTATTATTATTTACACTTATATACCGCCCCATAGCCGAAGCTCTCTGGGCGGTTTACAAAAATTAAAAAGATTGAGCATTAAAAAGACAATATACAAAATTTAAAACCATAAACATAAAACAGCTATCATTAAAACACTCTCTTAGTGGGAGCCCCATCTTTTTCATCACTGTCACCACTTCAGTTACCTTCTCCTTCTGGGCTCAGCCCACATGATTGCCAAGAGAGGGAAAAATGCAACTGGAGGATGCTGCTCCATCTATTCACTCTTGTCTTGTCATTGCTTGCATGCTCTGGGAGGGTAGGTGAGCATGCCGTGGCAGCCTGGAACAAAAGGGCCAGGAGGCTCTGTGGTTCTGCAGTAGGACCCTGCTGGAGGTGGGTCTTGACATAAGCCTGATGATGTTGACCCTTCACAGTGGCCTGTCATCTGTAGGGTGGTTTTTTTTTTTAGTGTATTAAAATAATGTTTCAAAATATCTGTCTAATGAATCAGGTACTTTTTTAAGTCAATAAAAGATTTGTAATAATTTCACCCAGGGGTAGGAAATGTGCCTCCAAACATGTTTTTGGGTGTCTGCCAAGGTGTCCTACCTCTCTCACTTTTCAAACTAAATCAAGACTTTTTCTTACTGGCATTTGAGATCATTTCAAAGCAAAGGGTGGGGCTCCAGCTGCAGCCACCTTAGTTTTCCATGAATGCCTCTGAGCATTCATGGAAAACATGGCTCAGAGACGTTTTTAGGAAATGAAGGACAGTGAGTGAGTGAGAAAGAGAATGGCTGAATTCGGACGACACAATAAGCAACTGGGGGGGGACAATCGTCAGTTGATCCTCAGCGCTGATCCTCATCCACACCACAGTTGATTCTTTATTACCATGTTGTGTGGAGAGTACCCCCTAGAAGAACAACTGTAAAGTTGATTATTACCCCACCATTGACTATCGTGTTGTCCGAATTCAGCCATTGTGTGTGTGTGTGTGTGTGTGTCAGAGAGCGAGGAGGGGGAGAGGGCATCTATGGGTGGTGATCCAGAGTGAGAGAGAAAATGAGATGGGAGGAATGACAGGCAGAAGAAGTGGGCGAAAGCAACAAAATTTGCCTTCTATGAAATAGATTTCTATTGGCACTGACAACAGGGGTTCAAAGGAGTTTATTAGTGTAGTGTAGCTCTTAACTCACCTCTCCCTTGTACACAGTCATTTGGGTTACTGTCCTTTTTGAGTAGTTACACCTCCCAAGGCAGCCATTTTGTAGTGGTGACCATGAGAGTCCCTTCAATTGTCGTATGTGCCCATGACCCCAAAAGGTTGCCTACCCTGGCTTGACCTAAAAGATGGATGGATGAAGTGTTTTTAGCCTTAATTTCCTTTTAGTTGATGAAAGCTGCAGTCCATATAAAATGATGAAAGAGTTGCCCTTAGATTGACTTGGTGCCTTCTTTCCATTGTTTCCTCTTTCCTTCCTTCCCATTGTTTTCCAACCAAGAAGCTATAGAACTTGTAAATGATTTTTAAAAAATAAAATGTGGGGAAATACAAGATGTTTAAGTTATTAGCATTTGAGAGTTTCCGGCTAGCAGCATGGAAGTAAGAAGTGATAGCTAAAGCAATGGCAGATGAATTCAAAGGGTCCCAGAATGGTGGGCTTGATAGCACAAGACTAGGGGAGGGAATCAGCTTTTAAGAGTGCAATAAAGCAGCAAATTTGAAAACCATTGAATCACAATGAGCGTAATCCATGCTGTGCAATCTTAAATATATCTATAACACTCTCTTCTGACATTTTCTAATCCTAGCTTTATATTAGGAACTATAGCCTGTTCATAAAATAGCTGAACTTAAAACTCACAGTTTGCAGTATAACAACAACAACAACAACAACAACAATAATAATAATAAATGAAAACAGAACTCAGCAGAACCATTGATTGTCAAGAAAAGACATCCACACCTCCCTCTCAGCCTTTTGTGATGGTACACCTGATTTTTGGACAGCAAAGTCAAAGAATGCAACAGTGTCCTCAATATCTTACAGGTTAGAATAAGCATTCACCAGTTTGCGGTTTTGAAAGGAACTGGAAGCCAAAAGCAATAAACTTGACTGACTGACTGAATTGAATGTGCCTTCGGAAAGTAATGTCAATGAGCTGAGACAGAGGATTAACCCCCGCCCCCCACCAAATGATCGTAATCATGTCTAGAAGAAAAAAAATGCTCTCAGTGTTCTGGATCAATTTAAAATAGTTTTCTATGGGTATTTGGCAACCTCATTCAGACTGGAATACATCAAGGGTCTACTGTATGGAGCTTACACATATGGGGTTGGATCCAGTTTAGTCCTACTTAGAGTTACCCACTGAAATGAAGGGGATTTAATTGGGTCATGGCAAACATTGCATTGCTTTCAATATGTCTACTCTAAGCATGGCTAAGTCTGGATCCAACGCATAGTGTGCATGTATTTTTAAATATGGTGCTATCCATCTTCAGCTGGTTTGGAAGGACACTTATTTGTTATAAAACAGTAGTTCCTCCCTACGTGTAGAAGAGTGATGCTGAAGTCTTGTCACCGGCAAAATCCACATGCCTGGATGTCCGCATTTAGTACAGCCGCAGCCTCAGCTGTGTTAAAAAAATATACACCAGCAAACTTGCCAAAGGACAGTTCCTACCGTGTGTCAGTTCCATTTGAAACCTTTTGTGATTTATATTCCATCTTTGAAACTGTCCATCAAAAGTGGTGTTCTTTATGGAGGCAATGTCCTATCAAATCATTAACAAGCCCTTTGACTGACAGGAGAAGTTTGTTGGATATGGATTAGGCATCATATCTACACCTAACAAAGTTTGCCCATTGGCAGGTCATAAAGGAGAGAAGACGTCCATCAATAGATGACACCGTAGTTGGCTTTTTTAAAAGGATATCACTTGGCATTTTCATGCGGAGTTTGGAATTGATTTTGTCTTTCTGTGTTTGATTTACTCATCTAAAGGAGGGGTGGAGAGAAAACCCTGGGACCATAATGTCGCTGAGTTAAAACGGATCTGAAGGTCATCTAGTCCAGTCCTTATGAATGAGCCAAGACCATTATTTAATACCAGAAATGCCAGCCACATTGACAGACAGGATGCAAATGCAGGGCGGGTCTGTATATTGCACAAATGCACCCCACTGCTCTACAATGAAGAATGGAGGCTGTGGGCTGAACTAAATAGCCCCTTAATTAAAGATTGGGAAAAATTCAACCTAAGTCCTACTTAGAGTAGGCCCATTGAAATGAATGGGACTTAAGTTAAGGCCCATTCATTTCAATGGGTTGGACTTATGTTGGCTTTTCCCCCATTGTTTCCCCTGCTATATAGGAGGAAGTGAATGGTAGCCGTTAACTTCTAGTAGGAATGGGCGACAATTCCGTTTCAGTTCTGCTTTCATAAGAATTTATCAAAGATGAAAAGCTCTCAATATTTGGGACAAAAAGAACTTGAGATATTTTTTTTTATTGAATGTGGGAGACACTGAAATGGACAGATCCATCAATCCAGGCCCAGGATTTTGAGTGCTTAGCTCTTAAAAGTCTATGTTTGAATCCCTGTGTATTCAGCCAAGCTTTTCTGATTTAGGGTTGATACCCCTTTTTTCTGACAGGTGGCAACCTTATTTTTTATTTGACCCAAATTTTATTTTAACTCTATATTTTCTTTAAAAGCACTATGGCTTGGAGACATATCTTGGTCCCTTCCATGCTGGAAATAGTTGTATCTTGAGGGCCTTTTATTTTGGGGGGGGGTAGAAAGGTGGGATATAAATCAAACAGGAGTCAATCAATCAATCAATCAAATAAATGTCTATTGGATTTGGCTGGTGCAGATGAATGAGAATTACCAAAATTCACAACGTTCATATTCAGGAGAGAACAAATTCCCCCTTTCTTGGCTTCTCGGACCCAGATCCAGAGCTCCACCCATTATGAGGCCTGTTTGCATGATCCGCATGTGCCCGGCACCCGCGTGTCCCCTTAACGAGCCTCCATTTTGAAAAACAAGTGGCAGCTGGGGGATTTCCAAGGATGTAACATTGCATAAAATGGAGGCCATAAATGGCCCCATTGCAGCCACCATTTATGTAACTTTAGATTTCTGGAAACCCCTGGGCCGCCATTTTTATGTGAAATGGTGGCTCACTAAGTGGATCGGCGAGCCCTGCAGTACTCATTGGGCACTAGCCGGCCTGTCCAGATGCTTGCACAGCACAGTGAGTGAGGGCAGATGGTGACTTTGCAAGCACCCAGTAAAACTAGACAAAGGTGAGTCCATCCATCCTTTAGGCTCAAAACGTTTGTATGCAGGAGCTGGATGTAACGCTGCCCCCCTCACACCTGCATTGCAGTGGATGCAAAATGGGGACCAGGCTGCCAACACAGTTGATGCTGTTGCAGTGGCAGAAAAAACAAACAAACACACACACAAACAAACACACAAGACAAGAAAACCTTTAGGGAAAAAAGAGAGAAGGTGTTCCACCCGCTGCTGCAAATTGTGGCCCTTACCTGTGAGAAACTGTGGGAGAATAGTGGTGCCTATTGAATTTGGCTTGCACAGACGGGTGTGAATTTCATTTCAGTTAGCTTTTGATAAGAATGCTCCAAATTCTAATTTCTTAATAATTCAGGACAGAAAGAACTTGAGACCTTTTAAAAAATGAATATGGAAGAAAGCAAAACCTACAGATTTATCCATCCCTATGATGCTTTTTCTGTTGTTACATATTCCTGAGGCACCTTAGATCCTTTGTATAGCCAGGAATAAATGTGCCTGACTTAGTCTTGGACAAAGGAAATGGAAAAGATAGCGAAATACTGTGTGCTCAAACACAGAGACAATGGGAGTTGTGGCTGAGGAAAATCAGAATCAGGTACCATGAACCTTAAACGACACTTAATCAAAGGGATTTTGTAGTTGGCAGAGCTTCTTGGCTGCACTTCCCCTTCCATGTTTTCCTTCTCCACCCACGTGTAAAATACCTACTTATAGACAAATCCCAACAGTTTATCTTTCTTTTTCCACTGCTTGATCAAAACCTAGATCAGATGGGTAGACATACTCTGCTGTGTATTCTGCTGTTAGTCTCAATATAGCAAAGGCTTAGGGGATTTTATGAGAACGAAAGCCTACTCCAGGGAATTGATTTGTGTAATGTTTTTGTTTCTACTCAATTCGGTTGCGTTTGTAGAATTTTATTCTTAGCCCTCAAGTGCCAAATCTGTGCTACATGATTTTCACAAGAAATTCATTTAGGGAATTATGACAATGAAGGATGGTGAGTGTCATTTTACATATGAGCCCAGCCCACTACTATTGGCTGAATTGCTGTGATATCACAGAATCTTCCTGAACAGGGTAGCATTGGCAAGGGAAGTGAAAGATCTATCTTAGGGATTCATGATACAGCTCTGTGACAAACCCAACCTCTTCCCTCTCTTCTACAAATGTCTCTGAAAAAACAAAAACAAAAAACCATGTCTAGACATGTTTTAACTTTTGATTTTAATTTAAGAGTTTGGTTCTTATTATCATTAGCTGCCTTGAGAACCACTTTCCTAGTGGTAAGGTGAGGTATAAGTCCAACACACACACAAATAAATACATAAATAAACCATTTTATTGCTCTGTGATTTAATTTCCTTCCTCCTTAGAGGCCTCCTCACTGTAATATTTCTGGCTATAAAACTCAGCTACCCTGGACACTGTTAACAATGAGATTCCAATTCATATAAGGGCTTGGTCTGTTTTAATCAGGCCCTTGAGCTCCTTAAAATACCAGATAAGAAGTCAAACCACTGCAGTTCAGAAAGCACAGTTTTTCTGTGCTCAGATTCATTCCACCGCTAAGCAGGAGGGCATGTTGCGGCGAGAGACTAGATGTCAGCCATATTAAACTGATGTCAAAGAAGAAAGAGAGGCTTTCTGACAGGTGCATTTTCCATTGCAAGACTGATTCCTTGATCCTATATTCTTGAGAGATTGGAAACCAAATAGCTGCTTGGCTGTCTCCACTCAGCCGTGGATATCGCAGTACTTGTTGTTCTGTTTTGTTGCAAAGAGATGCATAAATACATTTCTTACAGCCCAACCCAATGCCCTTAAAAACAAACAAACAAACAAACAACCACTCAAGAACTAAGTCCCATGGTATCCAGTGGAACTTACACCCAAATAAGCACCCATAGGATTGCAACCTTAACTCTGTGCATGCTTTAGACGGATGTGCAAAATATCTGGACAAAAATAACCTCACCCCCAAGCTCTTCCCTGACTACAGATGGAAGATCAGTTATTTCAATCACACCAGCAATTGAACATCAACGCATGAGTGAGGACAGTGGTGGGGGAGTGCCAGGCAAAGGGTAAGGATCCAGGTCCTGCCTTCCACATGAGAAAGAGACCTTCTGCAAGAGGAAGTGCTCTGTTTGGAGAAGGCCCCTCTCCCTGATCTCAGCTCTCTGCCCTCCCCACAACGCAGCTCACTCCATTCAGCAGGGTCTTCTGACTTCCTGTGCAGCATTTTCAGGGGGCTGGCCCTGGGAAAGAGTGAGTGGGGACGTTCACTTCCACCAGAGCAGTTGATCCAGTGTAAATCTGGATACAGACCATGATCTGAAAAAGGGCTGAGCCCTGGGATCTGTTTTATTGCCAGATTTAGAATAATGCTCTTAAGCATATTCAAAGCATTCTTCCCTCACTTATGCATCTCTGAATAATGATTGCAATGTCCTGCCACCAAGAAGCTCAGGCTACCGTACTTGGGGACTATCCCATTTTATCTTCCTAACAGGTCTGTTACACTTAGGCTCTTTCTACATGTAAGAGTGTAGAGGGAGGGCCTGGGGGCAATCCCGGACTTCCTTGCTTCCGGGATCATCACCCACTGTCTACACAGGAGCGTGATGTCCCAGAGGCAAACAGGAATCGCACTCATTGCGGCCACCATTTTTATTTTTTTTACAAGACAGAGGCAGGAGTGCACTTATACTCCATCGGAAAGTAAGGCAACCCCCCCCCCCCAAATTGTGGCCCTTACCCCCCACCATCCCATGGATGGCGAAAATGCAGCCCCCTCTCCCCTGATGGGGACGGAGCTGTGCTTTTTCTGGTGCTGCGCTTACTCGTGACTCAGCAGGCACCAGGTGGGTTGGGCACCCAGAGGGAAAGGCACCCACACCTCCTGCGGTCTCAGGACAGTCCCAGGACCGCTGGAAGATTTGGGTATTCCCAGGGTTTCTTTATCCCTGAGAAAACCCATGCCCGTCCCCCCTGCCCCCGGGGAGTCCCCGCGCATCATTTTTTGAACACAGAGGGAGCATCCAGGCACAACCCCAGGAAAAAAGGCTGGTGTAGAAATGGCCTCAGTGACTCAAGTCAGTCATCATGTCAAACAATGGTTTATTTATGCTAACCAGAATTTAGAACCTAAACCATGATTTGCGCTTCCAAATATGCAGCACATGACTGATGGTTTAGAGACGTTTGTGTGTTTCTGCTTTCTATCCTCTTGACCCTTGGCTTCATCAATCCATAAGATCACTCCTGTCTTCATTGTGCAGCAGCTTCTGCCATGGTTTGTTGTGATGCATGCATTGACAAACTAGGATTATCACCAATCATGGGTTGGAAACATACTTCAAATCAGTTTCAATTTGTAGTCAATTTCATACAGGGCTGGTTCCAGGGTGAGAAGGGATCTCAAAGAAGCCTCCCCTATGCCCCTCCTCTACATAGAAAAGACCACCACCCCAGCTTATTTTACTGGCTTACTGTGCAACAGTGGTGGAAGGCTATGAACTGCCATTGAAATCATTGGCCCCTGAGTGTCACTAGGGCAAGGTGGGAAAATGTATATGGTAGTGCATTGTGTCCTAGGAAAGACAACAGTACCAATGTGAGCCCTAGCAACTACCCTAGCATGCTGGATGTGTGTGGATGTTATGCCTGATTCCTTACAAATTCAGACATAAAATCAAACCACAGTTTACTTAATTTTATGCATTTAAAATGGTGGTTAGGCTGCCTTTAGGGGCAGTATCCTCTAAAGGTTGTGTACAACACACACACACACACACTATATATATATATATATATATATATATATATATATGCAAAAACACATAAAAAGCAATAAATGTTCAATAAACCACTATACGATGCTATAAAACCAAGAAAACACACACAAATCTGCAGGCTACAGATTATGGAAACACCAGTGACAACTAGTGTATCTTTAGAGCCCTCCTATATACCCTCAAAATAGGGCCCTGATAGACCCCTGGTGGAAGTTGATTCCAGAGATGTGGGGCCACCACTGAAAAGGTCCCCTTCCTTGTGCTCACCTTCTTAGCTGTTATTGATGGCATGCAGGTGAAAAGGCCTTCTAAGCTTCCATAACCATAGTTTGGCATGGTGTCTGAACTGAACCAGTGGGAGTGGCCTAAAGTCCCTGAATGTTTAGTTTACTAAGCCAGTACAAAATCATTCATAGGTAGGCCTGCTGGGGAAAAAAATCCATACAGAGTCCACAGCCTCAAATTCTCATCAATCAATCAGTAAAAAAATTGTATGGGGTGTAAAAAGAATATCCATCAATACTTGCAATGTCAGAGGATTTTATTTTGTGGCTAGATTTGTGTCTTTTGCTCTGGCAGTCGAGAAAAGCTCTAGGGAATTTAGCTTAGAGCCTATGCTTAGAAACTGTTACAGCTTGCAACATTTAAGTTGCCAAGAATTAAAGACATTTAGCGGTTGGAATAACTGAGTAAACTTGAGAACTTTATTAAGTGATCCCCAAGGGTGGCAAGGAATTGCTTTTAATTTTTTTTTCTTACCTCCCCCCAAAAAGGGGGGAGCTTGATATATAAAACGGTAATGGAATATTGGAAGATAGTTATTGCTGATGCTTGTAATAATAATCTTCCTTGTCTTAGGGAAATACATGATGCAGAGTTTAGGGATGTTCGTTGCTTGAAAATCTAGCTTTTTTTTTGATCGGATGGCTCCCTGCTGTTCACCTAGCTTGGTTTGCATTCGTGAGTGGAGTTGTGATCCCCCCCGCTAAAATCTGGGAACTTCTTTTTAGGGTTTCCCCCTGTATAATTTGCACAAATCGCGGCCATAATTTGCTTAATTTGCGCAGATTGCAGCCATCTTTAATCTTGCGTAAAATAATTTCCAGAGCCTCCATTGTGTACAATGATAGAGGCTCCTGACCAGGGCGGATGGCTGCAGGGCACTCTTTGAGCTCTGAAGCGCTCAAAGAGCGGGACTGAGAATGCATCATAGCCCAGCAAGCTGGGTCCAGTAGGGCGGATATAAGGGAGTCAGTCAGACTCCCAGACCCAGTCGGGTGCTGTTGACATCCCTATGTGCAAAAGCTCTATTGGCTGACATTGTGGAGATGCAATGCTGGTGGAGAAATAAGCTTTTTTTTTGGCTACCATCACTACTGTTCTGTAGAACTGTGAATACTATGTTGAGATCCTTGTGCATTGCACTGCAATCTTTGCATCAGTGGAAGGACAATTGCTTATCGTCTGGTGGAGTCACAGTGGATGGTGGGATATGGGATTCACCAAAGGGATATTTCATCTACAAAGCTTTCCACAATATCTAAATATATCCATTAAGTTTAAATGACTACTTGAATAAAATGGAATCCTGAAAGTGCCACTCCCCACAAGTTAGCTAGATCAGTTCTTATATCACTTTGATTGATTAATTGATTGGGGATTTGACTGACTTGAATTATGCACAATTTCACGAAAATGTGATTTCTGAAAGCTCCAGGAAAATCTCCATACACCTAATATTAGGAGGAAAAAATGTCCTTCCTCTTTTAAAAAGCAAGGGCCTCCAAAGTTTTAATTAGAGATGGACATGGATTAAGATTTTTGTGGGTGTTGGGGATGGCTGGAGAGGAGAAAGCAGCTCATAATTTGTGAAAAACTGAAAGAGGATGATTACGAAGTCTGGGGAATAATTCTAAAAAAAAAAAAAAAAAAGGATCAGTTTTGATCTGGAAGCAACTGCTCAAGATTAAAGAAGAAAGCCAATTAGTAAAATTGTGAAGTCAAAGTGTAAATTCTAGGGCTGCAACAATATTCTCCAATTTCAAGGTTTTTTGGGGGGTATGTACAAAATATAATTATCCCATTAGGGTGGAAATATTTCCATAATGACAATTTGATGAAAATATTCACTTCTTTCTTTAAAGTTTTATTGTTGTGTCCTGTTTGAGCAGCATTTTCCCTGGCTTAGGGAAATTTAAATGTACCTTGGAACGTTTTAAATTGTATTTTAAAACATTCCAAATAGGTGCATTCTAAAACGTCCTAGGCCACATTAACGAGTACTCATGTTAGAGGAGAAAAAATCTTCAGTCTTCAAAGCGGTGTGGGAGGTCTCACACACTCTTCTGTCCCTCTCTTTCTCTTTCATTTTTTACAATGAGTTTAGGGCAAAGAATTGTGGGAGTTGTAGTTCAGTCAACCTCTTCCTCCTTAGTTCTCCTTTCATTCACTAGCTTTCAATGAGTATAGGGCTAAGCATTGTGGGTGTTGTAGTTCACTCACCCACTTCCTCTTTCTTCCCCACCAATCAACTACTAAGCATTTGGGCGCCGGTCAACGAAGCACTGCCCCCATGAATCACAAACGGTAAGGAAGGACACATTATTTTACTTAAAACGATTTATTAAAAGTAAAAACCATTGTATATTGCTGAAGTGAGTTTTAAAAAACTTCAGATATACAACATTAAAGGGAGTGCGTCATGTGGCCAAAGAGTTTTCATTACCCTTATGAAACGTTACAAACCTAGTGTGTAGATCGGCCCTAAGTTTCTCCCTTCCATATCAGTCCTCTGGGCACATCCCAGCCAATCAGGGATCCCATTGTGAACAAGATGGTGCCATGATGATACATGGCCAATTATATTTAACTTACATGATGAAAGTTTGCATCCAGGATCTGCCTTCAATGAGAGGAAAGTACTTTCAGTGAGATGAGGGATCTGCTTGTGGAAGGTCCCTCCACCAGATTTTGGGGGATCTCACTTTCTCCATTGAGCAGTGTAATGACAGCCATGAAAAGGAGGGTTCAGGGAAGTCCACTTTTGTCAGAGCAAGTTGATTCAGTGTAAATTCAGCCAGTGTCATGTAGTGGTTAGAGTGTCGGTCTGGGACTCAGCACATCTAGCTTATAGTTCCCACTTGGCTGCGCAATTCATTGGGTGACCTTGGGCCAGTCATGGACTCTCAGCCTAATCTACCTCACAGAGTTGTTTTGAGGACAAAATGGAGAGGAGGAGGGTCATGTAAGCCACCTTGGGGTCCTTGCAAGAGGAAAAGAGGTGGGATATACATGTAATAACATAAATAAATAAACCTGGCATCACTGAGGACAGATTCAACCAATTGAGAACAAGCACATCAGAACACAGCTAAAAGAAGAGGCGAACTTTTCTAAGACAGTGTTGAAAAAGTGCCCCCAAAATAGCTGGGGAAAAATATTGTAAGTCAGGGTTCCCCAAACTGGTGCCCTCAAAATGTGTTGGGCTTGGAATACAGTTCCCATTATCCCCAACCAGCACCAGGTTGGGAAGGATGCCAGGTTGCAAAAGCTGTTGAAAGTGATTCCAGCTCAGTGCTAGTCAATTCTGTAGCATAGGCCTTCAGATTTCTTTTTCCTCAGCCATTCTTAGTTGAATGAACTCTGCCCAAGCATTTGATTGCTTTGTCCCTGGTTGATGCTATATTTCAATATTAAAAACACTAACCAAAGTTGCTCACCTATGCTCTGCTCTACATTGTTTGGTGTGATGGGATGAATATTTTCAGTACAAAAAAAAACCCAGGTGAACTACGATCTGCTACAGCAATCCGGCTGTCAGATCAAAAGTTCAAAAATGAAAACTCTGAAATGGAGCATGTTTGAAATGCAAGAGTAATATTTTCCCCCTGCAGTTGCATTCTGAAATAATAATGGGGAACTGGGAGGGGGGTAGGACTTAGAATATAGAATTAGTCACGTTTCAGTTCCATTATTCTCTCAACTGGGGTGGTCATGGTGGTTAAATATGCCATCAAGGAGTATGGTAGTTTTATAAAAGGGCAGATCCCTACCCCAGGGACCATACAATCTGAAGTTAAACCCAGGGGAGATGACAGATGTAGAGGATGGGAAATGAAGCAGGGTTAAATTGGTGAAGAATATGAATGATTTATCACAGCTGTGCAAGCTTAAGAACTTAAGAAGAGCCATGCTGGATTAGACCAAGGATACATCCAGTCCAGCATTCTGTTCACATAGTGGTCAGCCAGATGAAACCCATACTGAGGACATGAATGCATCAACACCCTTCCACCCATATTTCCCAGTGAGAAAGCAAGGTCACAAGCCTTGATTTACCTGCTCTGTATGTAGGCCTCTGTACGTAGTTTGGTTCTTGCATGATGGGACTGGAATAATGTATGTGCCTGAATGTGCTGTAATGCTGCACTGCTTAATTGGAAGGAAATGCTTAATCGGAATTTCTAACGGTCAAGACCTTTTCGAAATAGTATGAGACAAATAAGGAAGACGGACCATCCAGGTCAATCTGACATTGCTAGAAGAGTTATGGGCCACCTGTTGATAAGGTATAATGAAGAAGTTTTATTTAATCTACCATGGTTTGGCTTTAGAATTTTGCCAACTGCTAATTGCTTAAGATGCTACTACATATAAGTATACCTGCTTTTCACACTGCCAGTTGAGAAGTTCTTTGTCTGTAGGACTCTTTCCATACAGTTGTAGATAGATAGATAGATGATAGATAGATAGATAGATAGATAGATAGATAGAACTTTGTTTCAACCAGTGGTAAAAACAATAGTAAGACAAATTATACATTCTGCAAGGTCAGAAATTTTGCTCTATACATTTGCGCTGTAAGAGCAAAATTGGCCAATGCCAATAGGACTGTCTTGCTATCGCATGTAAACAAAATGTATATTTTTTCCAAATCAGACCAGCTGGACTTTTTGTCAAGGAAACAATCTAAATATTTACATTCAAGCATGCCTTATAACCAAAGCGGATTTTTATTCTTGATACCAGCAACTGGTGCACATAGGCATACTGCCTCTAATATTGGAGCTAGCATATAATCATTTGGATTAGTAGCCATTCTTCTAAGAATTTATCTAATACACTTTTAAACTATCCAAATTGATGGTCATTCAAATTGAAGTGAATTCCATAGTTTAACTATGCACTGTGTGACTATGTACTTCCTTTTATCTGTCCTGAACCTCCCACCTATCTGCTTCATAGTATGACCCCAGGTTCTAGTATTATGGGAGAGGGAGAAAAAGTCTCCCTATCCACTTTTTCCACACCATACCTAATTTTGTACGCCTCTATTATGTCTCCCCTTACTCACTCCTTTACTAAGCTAAGCACTCCCAGCTGCTGTAACCTTCCCTTTAGCAAACACTAAATTCTCACACATCCCTGAATATACTGAAAGGTAGTGCATTGAATGAGCCACGCCTACATCCCTTGTGATCTAAGAAGATATAGGGCAGTCACCAAACATCTACTATGACCTGCCAACCCTTGACAACCCCCTTCTCCTGGTTTTGCAGTCTCCATCTGGCAGCAGAATCAGAAGTCCTTTTACAAGCCCATATTGGTCCACAATAAACTGTTAGGCTGTGGTCAACCTGGTTGTTCACAAGGCCTGCAGGCCTGCTATGGGCCTTTATTATATAGGGTTGTCTACTAACAGTCTGGCATACTCCACAGCCTTAAAAAGAAACCAGATAGGTCGAAATAATCCAGGGAACCATTTGGGGTAAGGAGATCATTGTTATCCTACACCAGTGGAAACTCTCTTAGCCCAATACCTAGAGTAAATTTTGGAGAAGCTCTTGGTGGGGGGCATTCTAGTCATGGACAGGTCAAAGGCAAGGGCATGGGACCAATAATAATAATAATAATAATAATAATAATAATAATAATTGTTGAAAAGGAAGAAGAAAAGAGACACAAATATTCACCACTGGCCATGGAAGTCAAAGAACTAAGGCAACAGGAAAAGGTCACAATTATCCCATTAGTCACATCAGTCGCCGGCATCACATCAAAAAACTACACAGAAAACCTCCAGAAACTGGGCCTACCAGAATACATCCACACCAACATCCAGAAAGCAGTCATACTTAAAACATGCTCAATCGTCAGGAAATTCCTGAATCAATAAAAGACAGCATGACTTGGCAAAGCCCGACACGTCCGTCTAGAAAAACCGCCATGAGTGAGAAAGAAATAATAATAATAATAGCATCTTGCAGCTTAAAAGCTCCTACTGCCAGTAACTGAGCCTCAGGAGAGGCATTTCAACTTTTTAGACTGGGGCAAAATGAGCAAAATCTGGCCAATCACAGAACAATCTTTGGGGAGAAAGTGTTGGGAGTCAGGGGAAGGGGCCACGGCCGTCTGGGGAATTCTGGAGGCTGGATTGGGACACCAGGATGGCCAGATTTGGCCCAGAAGCCGACGTTTCCCCACACCGTCCTATACTCATGTCTTTAGATCAAATTGCTGTAAGAGGCGCAGGATCAGGGGGACAGTAAAATGAAGGTGACTATCGATTAGCTCAAGAGAAGAGGTTCAATCCAGCAAGGTTGTCCTCTTTATTATTTTGGGTGGATTATATCTTCATTACTGCAGGGCATTATGTCTTCACAAGATCATCCTTCCAGGGTATCAAAAGGTATTTTATGTTCTCCATTGCCTTGCACAGAGTTGCTGGTGAGTTCAGTCGTTTAATTCTCCTGAAAGTCTCCTCTGTCTCTCCCAGCCTCTCCTAGCATCAAGCTCTCCCCAGCTTTCTACCGCTCTAACCTCCTCCTCTTTTGATTCTTTAATGCTACAATTATTGGGCTCATGCAGAAGGCATAACACACTCTTTAATTCCACACACCTAACAACTGGTTAAAAAACACAGGAAATCAACCAAGTGGAGAGCTCCAAGCCCTGTTGAGATTCATCATTGTAACTCCTCTTTGGCAGAGCTGAAGCAATGCCTTTGTTGCAGGCAAAGTGCCCGATATTTTCAGATCTTGCTGAGCAAAATGTCACTTCGAGAATTTCAGCTTTAATCCTATCTTTGCTCTGATGGTTCAGTGCCATATCTGTATGCCCCAGATGTTTCAGGTAGCCACTTGAGCAGATCAATAGGTCATCAAAGCAAACCTGCAAGATAGGGGGGGGAAACAAATTACTCTTCTTGCATTGTAAAAGTCAGTGGGACTCGCTGAACATTTTTTTTAGATCAAAAGATGTGTTCAAATGATAAATCCATAGATATCACAGATGTAGCCTTTTTTCCTTGGGGTCCTTCCGTAATAGGCTTTTGATGATGGTTCTTCTAGGCAGATTACTCAGAACGAAAAAGGAACATTTCCTATGGAATAAAAATGGGATTTAAAAATAAAATACTAATAAAAAACCTTTGCTGTCTCTTGCAAAAGCAACTTTTGAACTGTGTTAATCAATATTCGACTTAAACTCTTCCTTTGCCTGTGTCAGGAGTTCTCAGAATCAATACATTTGAACTGGTGTTTTCTGCAGGCCCTCTCAGTATCTTAGCATCAAGATAAAAAAAAATCCTCTAATATATTTGCTGCTGTTCTTCTGTATCAACAACAGCTCCAGGATACTTATGGTGAGACAAATTATTGACGTTCAATTATTTCCATTCTGTGTCTTTCTGTCCACTTGTCAAAACAATACAGAGCCTAACAGGAATTTGTAGAAAGTTCTACGGTTGATGGTGAGTTTCAACTGAATATCTTGTATATAATAGATCCATTTTTCAAAATGTCAACACCAGTTAATTATCTTTATTATGCAAGCATTGTTTGAAATAATGTCCACAATGTCCGTACATGGAATGGAGGGGGACACCATCTTGGGTTTGGCCTTGCTGAATTCCAAATGAGTGTGTACATTGTTCCGAGTGATCGCAATTAAAAGGAAACAGAAAACTGTGACCATGAAATGGTTTGGTTCCTCACAACAGTGTGCACACATTTTCCTCTTGCCAAGGCTACTATGACTTCCAGACAATGCCCCCTTCAATACTAACAGTGGTTTTACTTGTGAACCTGGCTATGCGTGAAAATGAGCTCATGCCGATCTCAAAATAAGCAGTAATGTATGATAAGGAGAACTTTTAAAAAATGAAGAGTTATTGTAGACTATGGTAAAATGCAGAAAGGATTTGAGTATAAGATATAATTGCCTTTTAGTAGGAGTTATTAAACATCCCTGAGATTATTCTCACCTTCGTCGCATGTGTGAATTGCATTTTGATCAATTTTTTAGAATGACAAGACATTCACAACCTTGAGGCAAAGGTGCTTAAGGTGGTTTTAAGAGAACTGCACAGTATTTCCAAATTAATGAAATCACATTGCAGCTGAGTCAATGTATTCTATCTAGTCCCAGGCTTTTCCATCAGTTCCACAGAGGGTGGGCAAGCATTCTTGAGTCACTACCTTGGGGATGTTCCTGGGCTACATCTGGCTCCTGGGGTGTTCCTAAGTATCGTTGGGCAACGCCTCCACCCCCAAAGAAGTCCCTGGTGATGTTATTTCTAGACTGCAATGCCATACAGATCTTGGCTCTCATGCAGTGCTGGATCCTGTTCAGAGGTCAGGGGCACCTCAAGAGCATCCTATCCTGGCCCTACAGTCATGAATGAAATCCTCCATCTAAGGCCATGTTGTGCAGCACAGCACACACCATCACAACCTTGGCTTGTTGGAAGTACAAGAAATTAGAATGGACTCATATGGACAAATTGAAAGAGATGGTCCATAAAAGGAAATGGTTAACACTTCAAACATATTTTTTTCCTTAAAATGGAATCCATTTACAAATTATTGGAATATATATAAAATGGCACAACAGTAAAGCTACAAGGAAGCTGTGGATCTGCCATGGTTGCAGTCAGTGTTAAGTAAAAATAAGAAATAAGTAAACATGTTTAGCATTAATGGCAAAATCTTATGCATATTCAGACAGAAAAGTTCTACAATTCCTAGCATCCCCCATGCTTTTCCCTGGACTTTTTAAACGTGTAAACATTAGTAGGATTGCACCCTACACATACATTTTAAAATATGCATGAAAGTACACACAGCTTTTCATGTGAAAAGAAAAACAACAAAAACTAAAGCTCGCAGTTGATTCACACATTCCTAGAGGCGAAAGAAGCCCAGGGCCTACGGAAAGCAAGTTCTGATGTGCTGGGAATGAGTACACCTCCGACCTAATATTCTTCTACCCTTGTGAGTTGATATGACAAGAGGGATTGTGCAATAATATGGTAAAAACTCACATCCTCCCCCTTGAAATATTATTATCCAGTAACTCAGCACCCAATTTCTTCTTTGACTCCTTCTTTGATAGTTTACAAAGCACTCCCAGAAATGATACAGAATCATCTCTCCACTAGAACAGAAAGTAATTTGGAGAAGTCAACGGAATGTGCGCTTGGGTCAGCTTCCATCAAGCATCCATCATCCCTGTCACTATATCAGGCTAGGTAAATACCTGTCAGAAAGTACAGGGCTGCAGAGCAGGCTTACAGGAGCTTTGAAAAAGTTCAGGGCAACCTTGTTTGCGATCTTTCCATCACTACCATCACCCTCCTCCTCCTCCTCCTCCTCCTCCTCCTCCTCCTCCTCCTCCTCCGCAACATATATGCCTTGGCAGAGAGCTCATCAGGGCCTATAGCACAAAGCAGAGATTAACACTACTAGACTACTCACTTGGGCCATTTCAGTACTTTCCCCCTCCTTGTCCCAACCTCCACTCCTGCTTTCATTTTGATCAGGTTTAATCATGATCAAGTTTGAATGGGTTTGCATAGCTGGCAATAGCACCAAGTGGACCAGACATTTGTCAGGGGCCAGGGATGGTTGAGGGCTCCACCACTGATGCCTGACACCATCTTCCCGGCGTACATGCATTGGCTGGGATTTCACATTGTTTTCATTATCCATTTGGGTTCTCCGGTGGCAGCAATCAATTGCAGAAGGCACTTCCTGGCATCCACCATTTTATTTTCCCAGAATGCCCCAGAGGTTGCATCATTTTGGACAAAATATATTGGTCACTCATGGTGGCAGGCAGTGACAAAGCAAGAAGAATCAGGGTGGGGCAAAGCCAACAGAAATTAACATGTATTAAACGTATAACTGAACAAATGTAATGAATCATGAAACAAATTACACCTGAAATAACAGAATCAAATGGAAAACACGCACACACACACAGATTTTCTAGTACATCCCTAGAAGCTAATATGACTTGTAGCACTGCAGCTTCCCATTGTGACCTGTTGCTTAGTAAAAGGCTCAGTAGCAGGTGCTGGACTTCATATAGGTGGAAGTAGGAGGTGACTGGTTTCTCCTGATCACCTGACCCTTTGGGTAGGTGGCTCATTCTGCATGAAGATCCTGCAATTGCCCCTCAAACCACCTATCTGAATGGCACTTTGACTGAGGAACCTGTGTTTAATTCCTGATTCATGTCCTACACTGTCTGGTGATTTGGGTATTTTTTTAAAAAATAAAATAAAGCAAATGCATAGCTTTTTTGAGTGAAACAAATTGAAGCTCTTAACGTTATTCTTGGCATAAAACTGCTTGTTTTATCATAACAAATGCATTTGTTTGTTTCTAAATCTCAAGGTAAGGTAGGCACCCTGAACATAGATTGGCATCTGTAATTACAAAAATAAAATAAAAGGGGGACAACAAAAAACGAAAGGGAAAGGAAGAAAGGGAAAACTTTTAACGTAATGAAGCATAAACACCAACATATGTAAAAGGCAGTAAAGAGCGCTGTAATGAGTCTTTACAGCTTTTATTGCATGAATATGTCCCTACTTTCCATTTGTCCTATACATGCAATGAAACAAACTATTTATTTGACTAAAGCTTTATATGAATAATGATTGACATACCACCTGAGGATCTAGGAGGTGACTTGAGTACAGAAATAACATTTATCAAATGGAGATATTTTTTTCAGGGATCACTCCTTAATCCTGGCCTCAGGCCTTGGGAAGTTCCTTGTTGGATCAGTCTGAAAATCCTAGTCCAGCATCCTTTGTATGCATACAGCACTTGGTGAAATTCCCTCTTCATCACAACAGTTAAAGCTGCAGGAGCCCTGCTCTCTTTTGTATCTGTTCACTCTTGTATAGCTCTTGCATAGAAATGATACCTGCTGAAATCCCCTTTTCTATGCAACTGTTAAAGATACAGGAGCCCTGTCAATATTAAATCTGTTTTCATCCTTAGATTTCCTGGAAATTGCTCAAACCATACATTAATCCTGGATCCCCCTTGAGAGTTTGTAGATTTGTTTTCTTTTACCCAGCAAGAAACCCTTGAAACCCTCTGAGATGTTTAATACAATTGCTATTGAATATCTAGAGAGAAAGATAGCACAAGTTCCAGCTGCACATTACTGAAGACCTTTTTTCCTGCATCATTACACACAAGAGGTTTTCACCTCCCCCATCCACCTAAATTCAATGGGGACCAACTCAAGCTCTGGTTGTGTAGTTTTGTTATTATGCCCATGGAATTGGCTTCCTGAAACAATGCTAAATCAGTAGAATCAAGGAATTGGACATCAAGGTGAAAGGCATGCTTGAAGAATTTGAAAACGACATTGATCTTCTGGCCAGGCCTCTGTTCTTGTCAAGGATCCATAAAGTAGCATTTCCCCCTTTAATTCATAAGCCCAGTTAAACAGCAGCAGCAACAACAAAATATATTTTAATTACACCTTTCCTCGCGCCAATGACCCACAATCTCCTGTTCTTTCTTCCCCTCTCTCCCAGTTCTGAAATTAGTTCATGCCACTTGAGCACAGTCATATAGCTGCAAATAATTATAATGATATATCCCTTTTTAGGATGCCAATAAATAAAAGAAAAGAACTGTTTCTGGTTAGAGTTTTTTTTTCTTTTAAAGAATGACTTTAAACACCAAAGAGAAGAAATTGCATGTGACACACACAGGTTAGTCCTTCTGGAGCGAAAATGCAAAATAAAAAATAAAAAATGGAGAGAAGGCTTTTAATCAAGATTTGATGATTTTGTCAAATTAGCAGGGTCTCCATATGCAACAGCTCATGTAATTAGCTGGTGGGGGTGGGTATGGTGTAAGTAGTTTCAGGAGGCAGGAGCAAGTAAAGCAATTAAGAGACAAACGTTAAAAGGCTGAAGCAAAGCAACCAAGGCAAAGTGTAGTAACAACCATGAACAAGGGCCACGATCCTGAAACCAAGTCATTTAAACAGCCAGTTCTAGGCTGACCATCTGAAAAGGAGGACAGGGCTCATGTAACTTTAACAGTTGTAGAGAAATGGGAATTTCAGCCAGTGTCATTTGTATGCAATTAGTTCCTGGTGAAATCCCCTCTTCATCACAACAGTTAAAGTTGCAGGCACTATACTGGAGTGACCATATACAAAAGAAGGCAGGGCCCCTGCAACTTTAACTGTTGTGATGAAGAGGGAATTTCACCAGGAACTAATGGCATACAAATGACACTGACTGAAATTCCCTTTTCTCTACAACTGTTAAAGTTTCATGAGCCCTGTCCTCCTTTTCAGATGGTCAGCCTAGCCAGTTCTGCTGACATCAGAAAGATTATATGAAGTGAGATAGATATTTAAAAGGGTATGTGAAATGTATAATTCACAGGGCAATGAAATTTTCATTAGGGTTGACCTGAAGTATTACAGTTCTTGGGTTAGCGTTTGCAACTTTTGCAAAATCAAGCCTGCAGAGCAATGCACATCCTTATGATTGAAAGGTGATCACTTTCTCCTCCACAGATCATGTTAATTCTTAATACACCAAAGATATTTAACCAAAGTATAGACAACAATTTAGAATATGTAGGCTTACACATAATCAGAATGAGGGTTGAAATGAACAGTCTCCAGCTCTGATTTTCAAGGTAAACTCAGCAAATTCAGTGGTGTAGACATATCAGTTGTAAAAAACTATTTTCAGTATGAATATTCACCAGCCCTGTTTGGTGCCTATTGATGAATGAATCTGTAAATTTCAGATTCCCAAAGTTTCTCATTTCTCCAACCAGAAGTTCTGTTTGTCCTGAACTTTGAGATTGCTTTTTAAAGTTTGCATTTGCATTTATATGCATTTATCCTAATACATACATATTTGCATGCGATTTTATCTAAGGTACACTTTTACATGCTATTCCCCAAATATAATGCATTTTAGTGTTATTTTCACTATGACACACATTTTGTTTGTATTTTACCTAATACATGGTTTTTTAATATTTTTATTGGAGAACTTCATGTCAAAATTTAGAGAAGTGTGAATTTCAAAGGAGAACAGCATTTTAGTTCACATATTCCTTATAAGGTGCAAATGTAGGTACATTCATGTCAAAATACAAGCCAAATAAATCTCTACCCCATTCCTACTCATGCCATTGTTTCCCCTGACCGCTGTTCTTTTGTTACAACTTTTTCTTCCTCGCTGGTGCTTTCCTTCTCCTTTTTCAATTTCTCACATGGCTGAGTACAGAAAACCATAGGTCAAGCAGCACATTGGACGACATTGCGACACCACGCAGCCAATCAAATTTGGCTGTGTGATAAGGTCAGTGAGGGCAAATGAGGGCAAGGGATAGTGAGGTTAATGCTTCCTGGATTTGTTATGTGTGTGAACCCAGTAAAAGGATTATGCAATGAGTAGGATGCCATTCAATGCAACTTTACTTAGTTATATGATAATATCACCAAAGGCAAGGGAAGTCGATTAAGAGTGGGACCGAGAAAAGGCAATGAGAACAAAAAGTCCAGCTTTGGTTTATGTTGGTCTATCTACTGGACCAACATCTGTTGGCATGGAGAGTTTGAACGTCTTTGAATTATGCCAAACACATCACCGGGTGAGACAGAATAGAAATGGCTCATTGGTCTATCCATTCAGTAAAGGTGAAGGCAGATGCAGCTGTTGTTAAAATACAAATCAAGCCTGCTTCCTGCTCTGCCAGAGTGACTTAGATGGGAGGCAGCATTTGTGGGTGGAAAGGAGGATGAGACATTCCTCATGTGTGTCACATGCACATGGCATAAAGGTAGGGTGACCAGATAAAATCCAGGTCAGGTCTGATGTAACTTTAACAGGTGTAGAGAAATGGGAATTTCAGCCAGTGTCATTTGTATGCAATTAGTTCCTGGTGAAATCCCCTGTTCATCACAACTGTTAAAGTTGCAGGGGCCCTGCCTTCTTTTGTATATGGTCACTCTAGTATAGTGCCTGCACCTTTAACTGTTGTGATGAAGAGGGAATTTCACCAGGAACTAATTGCATACAAATGACACTGGCTGAAATTCCCTTTTCTCTACAACTGTTAAAGTTACATGAGCCCTGACCTGGATTTATCTGGTCAGCCTACATAAGGGGGGGGGGGAGTGGGTGAGGCCTATAAAGGTGGGCCTCACCCCTGAATTTGGCCTCTTTCTCCTCATAGCTCCAACCCTCCCTCCCTACAACCAGTATGGGATTAGCCGGTCACTCCCTTTGGGAGGGCGAAGTAGGAATTTTACCTGCCGCTGGTTCGCATTGGTGCACAGGCCTACTTCATACTGGAAATATCACGTAGGAGAGGGTGGGTAAATAGGTGGATTCAGAGTTGGCAAGGTTGCATGGGAACTTTAGAAAAATAGATTTGGTGAGCACTCGCTGCCCCCTTTCTTAAGATACGCTCCAATGTAAGATGCAGGGTGATCTGTTTCTTACATTGGAGCGTATCTTAAGAAAGGGGGCAGGTTCAACTTGACTCTTGACCCATAAGGCAAGCTAGTTGCCTGCAGGGAAGGAAGTAATAGATCCCGCATTTTCACATGCAGATCTGGAAAGGGTGAGTTACCTTGTTAAATAAAGAGTAGGGTGACCATACGAAAGGAGGACAGGGCTCCTGTATCATTAACAGCTGTATAGAAAAGGGAATTTCAGCAGATGCCATTTGTATACATGCAGCACCTTATGAAATTCCCTCTTCATCACAACAATTAAAGCTGCAGGAGCCCTGCTCTCTTTTGTATCTGTTCACGCTAGTATAGCTCTTGCAGCTTTAACTGTGGTGATGAAGAGGGGATTTCACCAGGTGCTGCATGCATACAAATGCCACCTGCAGAAATTCCCTTTTCAATACAACTGTTAAAGAAACAGGAGCCCTGTCTTCCTTTCCCTATAGTAACCCTAAAGAGACCCTAGTTTATCTCAAGCTGAGGTGACCATGCTGTTATTTCTTCATTTCCATCTCTGCTCGCAACAACTCCCCTATTCTACCTTTGCAATGTTTTCATGTTTGCAGCTTAAAGCTGCAACTTGGCTGAAAGGTCAGCAGCTGAGTGGCTGCCATTTTGAAAATTGCAGAAAAAATTGCAGAAAAAAAAAGCGCAGTGGGCTGAGAAGGACAATACATAATCACATAGTCATTCCCTTCTGACTTCCTCTCTTCATGGTAAGTTTTCAAAATGGCCACTACCGGGCTGCCAATCACTCAGCCAAATCAAAAGAAAACACTCTGGCCACCTAGTAACTGTAATTATTGGCTAACTCCATCCAAACCTTTCCACTTAATACACAGGAGGGATTTGGGGCCCATGATGCTGTAACCTCTGAACATTCAGCTGCATATTTAGACCCTCCCTAGTTAAATTTCTCTCCTCTTATATAAGGTTTTTGCTGTCTGTCTTTGTACCTTTGCAGAGATGAGCGAAAGAAGCCCCCATCTCTGCTTTCTTTGCCCATGTTCTCGGGAAGAATATGTTCTCTGCTTCCAACCTTATGTAAAAAGTACTTGAAAGGCACTCCAGAGATGAATAACTTTGATTCTACCACACCTGTCAAGACATTTAGGAAATATGACTTCAGAATGACACTCATCCATTTAAAAGATGTTCTTCAAAGGTTTTCCTGAAATCACCACCGCCACCACAGAGAATTCGACAATAATATGTCCTCTGTTGTTAATCAGTAAGTCATTAACCTTAACTGGATTAGAAGATAAGGACTTGTTAGGGGAAAATTAAAGCCCCTTCAAAGTGTAAGTCCTGGTTCTGTTTGGAGTATTTGACTTCACCGAGCTCTGATTTAGTTGTCCAAGGCAGGGCATGCTGCAGTGACAGAGAGGCTGTGGACAGATGAACATTTTTCACAGCCCAGTGGTAGAGCACATCCTTTGCATTCCCAGATTCAATCCCTGGCCTCTTCGGTGAAAGATGCTTGGGTAGGGTTGTCACAAGCATCTGGCTGGGTCCATGAGGGCAGCACCCACTCTCCCTGCATCCAGCACTCATGGACCAGTCAGACATGCTCGGTGCAACTGTGAACCCACACCCGAGCACTTACAAGCCCCCTGTGAGCACTTGGAAAACAACCACTTTGACTTCCTGTGTTAATGGCAGATGTGTTAATAGGGCCTCTAAGAGCCTCCATTGGTGCAGGAGGAAAATGGCATCTGCTATTAACACAGCAGGGGGAAATGCGCAGTTTCCAGAGCCTCTGTGTGGGGTTGGGAGCAGCAGTGGCAGGGTGAGCGCTAAACAATTTTGCCCATCCCTGTTCTTGGGTAACAGGGCTAGCAAAAACCTGGATAACCACTGCCAGTCAAAGCAGGCAATGTTACATCTAGAAGGGCTGTACTCCCATGGTAGAATGTGTGGTGTGTATGTAGGTCTCAGGTTCAATCTCAGGCATCAGAGATGCCTGGGAAAGACCCCTATTTCAGACCCTGGAGAGCTGCTGACAGGATAGGTCAGTCTGATGACTGACTTCCATTTTGGAGAACTTGCATCCCTTGGTTAGGTGAGGCCAAAGGTGAAATAGGCATGGCTGAAACCAACCAACAACTCTGCCCAAATCCCGTTGTTACCGATGTACAGTAGGAAGCACATCAACTCAGAAGTAAGCATGAGCAGCATGTTTACTCACAAATAAGCAGGAGAAGCCTTTAGATGTCTACTCAGAAGTAAGCAGAAAAGAACCACTCATCAGGACTTTCAGATAGCATCCCAAACCCCAAACCTCTGCATGTCTACTCAGAAGTAAGCAGGACTGACTCACTTAGCAACTTCCTCCCCTGGCCCCACCCCCTCTGGTCCATAAGGCAAAGCTCTTATCTTCAAATGACAGAACATCAGAGATAGATGTTTTCCCCTGCTGAGCACTGAGAAGAGTTAAGCAGGGAAAAAGACTTCTATCCGATCAGCTGCTGATTGGAGACAAGAGCTTCCCCCTCTGTGGCATGTTGGGGCAGTGATCTTCCTATTAATGGGCTGATAGTTATATCAACACTGGAGCCTGGTGGTAAACTGGCCATTCACTCTAACTGGTTGGAGGAAGGTGTCTAATAAAAAAAAGGAAAGGAAAGGAAAAGCCTATTCTAAGACTGCTGAAGCCCAATTTGGGCTTCATAACCATAGCCCCATTGTCATTAAACATATTCTTGTATTTAATATCCCTTCTCAATGTGTTGATCATCTGGCTATTGTGCAGCTGCAGGGCTGTTGCTGATCTACAGTATTTCCAGGCTAGCTTGTTATTGCCCATGGTGCCACACTGTGGAGTAAGAGGCTGAGCTATTGCACATGTTAACTTATTCGGTGTGATTAGTCAGTATGCGACAAATCACTGCTTTCCCCCCCTTGCTGTGGATCCATCATAACTGCTCAGAAACCCTGTCGTTTATTCAGCACACTTACCCATAACTATGAATGTGCATTTCCTCTCCCCCAAAAGAAAATCTGACATCTTTTATGCATTCACCCATTGATAATCCCTTCTATTATCCTCTTCTCCTAATCTTATCAGGCAGTGTAGTTTTAGGTATAAAAACGGTTAGGAGGATGTGGGACTACAGAACTGCAACATTATGATGATCAACATTTAATAATTCCCATCATCTTTAAATATATTGGATGTATTGTACATGGCTATACTAGACAGTATCACTTAAATAATGTCTAATGTTCTGCATATTTACTGACACAAGCCCAGACATGCATGGAAATATATATATATATATATATATATGGATGCATAATTTAATTCTCTTTGGTGTGTTTGCAATAGACTTTTGACTATTTGCAGTATTGCACAGTAGTGATCCTCCATCAGATGGCACTGTTTGGATATTGGATTTAAACCTACAAAAGCCTCTTAATGCTTCTGTAGATCTCAGATTTCTCCCCATTTGTTACAGTTTCTATTTTAAAAGAGTTAACACCAATTTACGGGGAAGTGGTTTCACTACATTTCCAAGATGAAGAACTGTGGGTTCAGCTTTCGGGGAACATTCTATACTCACCCCTCTTTCAAACTGAATTATTGAATAACCATCGGAGCAATTGTTTATATCAAGTAAGCATCTTATATATATTGGCTGGAACTCTGAGTTGTGACTATGTCAAAAAATCCCCCCCCCCCCAATGTATTTTTTGACCTATCTCATTCAGTTTGATAGAAAAGAAATTGCTTCCAAAAAGAAAATCAGTTTTGGTGAAATCATAATGGGTTTGGTACGTGTGCTTACCTTTCTTATGTGGTGGTTGAGGTGTGTGCCTCATTGTTCTGGCTTTCATTGTACAATTGTCTCTCCGGATGCCTGTAGCCTTCTTGGCTTCCCGAACTTCCTCCTTAATTGCTGGGAGTAAGAGCGTTTGGCTAACACATGCTGATTTGGATGGGTGGGTGGTATTTTGGACCGTCCCCTTTTGCTTTAGCACCTCCCACTACTGGAATGCAGCCCCAAGAGATTATCTGAAACTGAAGTTTGCTAGGGTGACCCTATGGAAAGAAGGACAGGGCTCATGCATCTTTAACAGTTGTATTGAAAAAGGAATTTCAGCAGGTGTCATTTGTATGCATGCAGCACCTGGTGAAATTCCCTCTTCATCACAACAGTTCAAGATTCAGGAGCCCTGCCCTCTGTTCACGCTAGTACAGCTCTTGCAGCTTTAACTGTTCTGATGAAGAGGGAATTTCACCAGGTACTGCATGCATACAAATGACACCTGCTGAAATTCCCTTTTTTGTGCAACTGTTAAAGATACAGGGGCCCTGTCCTCCTTTCCATATGGTCACCCTAATATAGTTATTCTAACGTTATAGACTTTCTTGGAAGGAAATTCTAAGTAGTGCTCTGCATCAGTAATTTCAAGTATGTGTGTGTGTGTGTGTGTGTGTGTGTGTGTCTTTCAAGTATTTCATTACTCTGGCATGGAGATAAAAGGTCATATCTAAGTGCCCAATACTTACAAACACAAAAGCCGTACTTCAGTAACTTGCTTCCATCAAATCATTTTTTTAAAGACGAGAGTGGTTTGCATTGTAACCATCAGCAAAAAAATGAAATAAAATAATATTTTGGTGCTGTCCTCTTTTTCTCATCGAATTGTTCAGCCATTTGTAAGCACTGTCTAATGTCAGCTTTTTCCACTTGGAGAACAAATTGACCATCCCCCCTTTTCTTCCCGTAATAAAGAAAAATGCATACAGTATCTTGCTGTGTAGCACTGTTGAGGGAATTTAAAACATATATTCCTCGTTAAGGTAACGTGGGGAAGGCGGGTCAGGAGAGACTCTCTCTGGCTTCATCTCAGCACAGCAGGTCTGGTGGGAAGCTACTGCGGTCTCGGAGAGTCATAATTACCTAGTTCAGAATACAAATTTGGTATGCTCAGAATGTGCCCCTGTATTTTGAGCCATGCCCCCAGTGGCTCTTTTCCAACTTGTATTATAATCTGTTCCAGAGAAGAACACTTTCCATTTCCATCCACTCAATTATCTGTCTTTTAGTGCAGTGATAGTGGTATGGAGAGAGATTACCAGGCTGTCAGGAAGATGTTTATACAGTGAAAGACACTTACACACACTCCTTAGCCACCTCTTAAGTAAGGTAACCCAAGAACCCTGAACCCAGCCCATGAACATTTCTCCCCAAAAAAATTCTTCTTCAAATTTCTTTTTAAAAGCAATTCCTTTTCCATCAAATTGACTGTGAATGGTTGAAAAAAACAACCAACAAGTGAAAGGGTTTTTTTTTGGCACAGGACTAGGAATAAATGCCTTGCCTGGGTTTCCTTTGGGTTGCTCTACCACAACAATGCCTTCCATTTCTGAAGCAGGATTCTTTGTAATATGGTTACAAAGGTCATGAGATGTCAAAGTCAATTACAGAACCTTTTCCTCCACTCTGCCCAGGACAGGATTTGATGCCATCTCTCCACTTCCTCAGCAGAAAATGGGGATTACACATTTTTATCTCACAGTAGCTGCTGAGAGAATTATATAATGGCAACAAGATGCTTCGAAGGGTGTGTGTGTGTGTGTGTTGTTGTTGTTGTTGATATGTAGTCAGAGATGGGCAGACTTAACTTTGAAGCTTATTTTACACATTATTTGCTGTGTTGTCAGGAGATAACACACATGACCCCTGTAAGCTGGAAAGCATCCCCAGGTCTTTGTATTATCACCCATGGAAATGGCAGGTTTGGGCAATCATGAGGTAAAGATGACCCAGTGAGCAGCTGAGAAAATGATCCATATTTCCACAGTAAATCCTTCAGCAGCTGATGCCTGTTTTTGACCAGATAGTAGGACAAAAGGAATGAGCATGTACCATGTTCAGCTCTCTGAAGATTGATTGCTTGTCTCTGAGCTCAAGGCCAAAATCTCAAGCAGTTACAGCTCTGTATCCCTGTGGGCTGATTCACACATTACACAGAAGCAGACTCAGGTTTGCCCACCAAATGTAGCCTTGGCAGGAAGCCAGGGTCAGTTCTGACTCCCTGATGAGCATGACCTGATTTATACATTGCCAGGCCTGACCTGGAGTCAACAAAGCCCTAAGAGGAGAGACTAAAAGAACTGGGCATGTTTAGCCTCGAGAAGAGAAGACTGAGGGCAGACATGATAGCACTCTTCAATTACTTGAAAGATTGTCATATAGAGGAGGGCCAGGATCTCTTCTCAATCATGGAATAATAGGCTCAAGTTATAAGAAGCCAGATTCCAGCTGGACATCAGGAAAAACTTCCTGACTGTTAGAGCAGTACGACAATGGAAGCAATGACCTAGGGAAGTCGTGGGCTCTCCCACACTAGAGGCATCCAAGATGCAGTTGTACAGCCATCTATCAGGGATGCTTTAATGGATTCCTGCATTGAGCAGGGGGTTGGACTCGATAGTCTTATAGGCCCCTTCCAACTCTACTATTCCATGATTCTATGACAGAGGGGAACCAGGGTTTGGGAACCAGGAATCAGGAGTCAGAGTCAAAGAACCATGCAGGGGAGTGAGAACTCAGGAACACACAGAAGCAGACTGACAGAAAGACTGTGCTTCCCAGGCAAAGTCCCAGCTCAAACAAGAAGCTGAAGATAGCTCAGAAGGACCTAATGGCCAGGTTGGAAGAGTGGGCATGAACAGTCCAGAGCCTTGGAGTATTTCACTTCCAGGAAAATGCTCCTAGCTGCAGTTCCCTGTGGGATCAACACACAGGGCGGCACAGAGCTGAAGGTCCCTCATTCTTTTCCTGGAAGCTCCTGACAAACACACCCAAGTTTATCTCTTGATGGCTGCACCATCTTGAGAGGAAAATTGCAAACTATTAGTGGAATGTGTGTGTGTGTGTGTTAGAGAAAAATAAGAACTTTAACCCAAAGAATTATAAAGCCAACATACCTTTTAGCTATTTCTCAATTTTTCTAATCATAATGAAACAGTCAGCCATCCGCTGCTAGCTACTGCCTGAAGCTCAGTGTCAGTCAGTATTGCAAATGTTCTTTAAATATAATGAAGGAATAATACAGAGGACGAGAAGGAAGAGAGAATAACTTTTTGGAGAAAGGGCGGTTTTTTTTTTGTATTTGTGCTCGTTATTAGTGTGCCTTGCTGTGAATATCACTGGCAAAGGTCATTTAGATCCAGTAGTTCACAGCATTTCCGAACTGCTTGCTCAGATAAAGGCATCAGACTGTGGAAGCGATAATCAGTTCCTCCTCCCATATGATATTCATCTCCAGCTACACCCCTTGAGCCCAATGTGGGTAGTATAATTTGCCCAGCAAGGATAACAGCAAAAGCAATCAATGGTTCCAGCAAACATGATGCCAACTGATAGAAGGGGGAAAGAGGCTTTAATGATGACAGAAAGAACGCCGGCATGTCGGAATAGAAGGGCATGCAGCACAACCAGACGGGAAATCTAGAGAATTGTTTTCCGTGACAAGTGTGAACATGAAGCCGTGGCATTGGTAGTAGATGGACCAAGTGTTTAAACTGCTCAAATAAACACTCATTCACATTATTTGGGAAACAAGTTAAATATTATATTTAAAGCCCCAAATGTTGTTCTAGTGTTTCAAAGGGCATGTTTCCTATTACTTACCTTGGGCATGATCCATCCACTGGATGTTGCATGTTGGGAGACGAATGGGCATCTGAATGTCTCTACATAGATAGTAGGACTTCCCCAATTTGTGCTTTCCTTGATTGATTGCATTTTATCCTACTCCTTTCGAAAGAAGATCTGGGTGGCATCTATGGTCCCTGATGCAGTAGCTTAGTCCCAAGGTCACATGGTGAGCTTCATGGCTGAACGGAGATTTGAATCAAGACGTTCCCAGTTTAATCCAACACTTTGACCATCGTGGTGGCGTTCAGTGGTAATAGCTGAGTATGTTGCAGTGCAGAAATCATCTCCAAAAACTCCTTGGGTCCTCAAAGCCAAAGGGCTCTCTGCAGTTGATGTGGCCTAGGGTACTCACTTACAGTATAGTTATAGCCTCAAGGTGCCCCAGAGCTTCTCATCAGCATTGGTGCACATTCTGATAATGGTATGTGAGCTTCTGGCCAATGTGAGGCCTGATTTAGAAAGCCTGAATTCTGCTTCAAGGTAAGTAGGAAGTGCTACAGTACAGAATGCCACTCCAGTAACCCACACAGGAGCTGGGAAATAGAAAGCAGAATGGATCATATGCTTCCTCCCCTGCTGTGTTTAGTGGGAAAAGAGACTTTGTCCTCTTCACAACATTCACATCAGCATTCTTCCCCCACTCCTTCTCAGCTCTACTGGTATTTAAGGTTCTATTATTATTATTATTATTATTATTATTATTATTATTATGGCTCTGTGCTGGGAAAGTCACATCTTAATACCAGTGTTCTCCTGTAAGCTCCAGCCCAGCTATGTTTATATTATGACTGGGTGAACTCTTCCCTGGTTGATTCAGAATTGGACCAGCAATTATAAGTGACATTGGAGAGTGCTTGAATGGACCACCCATAGAGTTCTAAGTTGGCCATAGAACAATATATTTACCAGGGCTCCTGGAACTTGGATTGCTCCTACAGCAGCATGCCATGCAACCAGGACCAGTGGAATTAGTTGGCATGGGTAGACACCTGCTGAGGCCTGTATGCACCAGTTGCTGCGGAACATGGGTGGAAGGGTACTGTTGCATCATGTCCTGATTTGTTGGTCCCTGGCTGACAGCTTGTTGGAGTGCTGGACTAGATGGACCCTCAGTCTGATCCTGCATGGCACTTCTTATGTTCTTAAAAGAAGAAGAAGAAGAAGAAGAAGAAGAAGAAGAAGAAGAAGAAGAAGAAGAAGAAGAAATAATCTCAAAATGTGGGAAGCCTGTAAGGTTGCAGAAATTCTGTACTCACCTTCACTGGAGGACAAATAGCCATAAATGTTTGCACTTCTCCAAATGTTGCATTCCCATTCTCTGATCAAAACAAACCTATCCATCAAAAATGTGAATACTATACATAACAAAAAACAATGTATTCATCTGCGCTTACATCTTACTAGGCAAAGTAACCCCTCAGTACCTATTGGGCTGGTGAATCACAGAATTTCCGTCAGAGCATATGCAAAACCTGATGTTGACTTGTGGAGATCGTTGAGAACTTGTTGACTAATGAGGTGGTGGCCTGTTTCCAGCAAGAAGAAGGCTGGAAGGCTGTGAAGTTAAACTGGAATACCTGATTTCATGCTGTGTATGATGACTGTTGGAGTTGCATCCTGTCCACACCCATTCCTTTTCAATGCGTCCACAGGAAATTATGCTGTATATAGTTGTTCTCAGTTGCACACAGTATTTTCTATGTAAATGACAGTGCTGTAGGATGGAACATTCAAAATGCTATTCTATACCAATTGGGAAGAAAAATGGAATCTAGAGTTTTATTTTCCCTAATATAATTGGACGACGTGCAGTAAATTGAATGGCTTGTGATAGAAATCCAAATCTGAAGCAATCTATTTATTTTTCAGACTTTATAACTGTGCTAGAATGCCCAGGCAATTTAGGGCTCTGTGTTTGGAAGATTATTATTATTATTATTATTATTATTATTATTATTGATTTTCTTTAAATGTAAGTGCAGTCAAATAGTCTTCATTTTCATTGAAATAAATGAATAGACCTTTAAGGGTCTCTAAAAGCACAGCCTGAGATTCCTCCGTGAAAAGTCTTCCTGTCTTTGCTCCCAGGTCATGTTGGATCAGTCATGGTTGGTACGCCATTGCCATTTCTTCCAAAGCAACATCTGTGGACATGTCTTGTGTGTTGCCAGAAGCTTCGAGCTAAAATGGCACAAAGAGGCACATTCTACCACTGAAAACTCAACTCACATTTTGGCCCTGGTCTAGTTGAAGAGACATACCTTCACCCGTCTCACAGCAGAAAATAGGGACATAGATGTTGCCTAGCTATTCTTATAACAAGACTGCCCATTTCCTAATTTGCGCAAATTTACTCCATGGACTGAATCAGCCCTGCTTTAGTCTATGGAGGAAAGTTGCACAAATTTCCCATGGAATCACTGCTTAATTTGTGCAACTTTCCTATTCGCGCAGAGCAAGGAGTGATCACCAGTGTAAATGGGAATTGGGCACAAAACAAGCAATGACACATTGTTTGGCAAGTTTTGGCGATCCTGAACATGGTTTGTTCACCCATTCTTACAAAAGGCAAAACCTTAATTGTGACTTACTTAAATCCCATTGATTTCAGTGGGGCACTTTAGTTGGATTGGAGCTGCGGTTTGTAACTGTACTGCATTTTGACTGTTTGAATGTTTGTAATCTGCCCAAACAATGCTTGTTACTGGGCAGATTAAAAAAATTAAAGGATAAATACTGTAATTTAGAAGTCTTGCGTACATGCCATTTTGGAAATTTAGATTTTAATGCTCTCAATTTTATCTCCTATGAACCAACATAGTTTATTCAGTAATGGTACAGAAGAAGAAATGCTTTACTGCAGAAACTCCAAGACAGCAAAAGATCCCTGGAGTGTGATTAATTTAAGAGAAACTTCCACCATCTCTTTGCTGACAGTCTTCTTGACTTATGGAAGTATCTGACAAAGGTGACCTACAAGTGCAAGAACTGGTCATATTTATTTTTTGCTATGCCTCCCCCAGGACATTGCTTAAGTCAGTCTGAGGCAAGCCCCTTAAGAAATAAGATGCCTGGAATGAACTTTGTTCCTGTTGATAGATGTAGTATCAAATTCTTCTCTATCTTTAGCTAGAATGTTGTCAGAGCATTGGAAATTCAGAGGTCTGTCCTCACACACTGATCCAAATTTCCGTTGAGACTATCCATGAACAAGAGAGTCCTCCAAGGTCGTAGAGAGGAACACTTCCTGTAGTCCTTCCTGACTTTTTCCCTAGGGTCATATATGCAAACAGAAAGCAAAAAAAGTGCCTAAAGAGCTGGAATTAAGCAATGCTGACTAGACAAGGGTTTGCAAGATGTCTGTTGCTTTAGAGATGTGTGAGAAATTCACTCTATCAATTCTTAAAGCAAATAAAAAAAGATTTACCCAATTCGCAACTCCGAGAACCAAATGGGGACCCAATTCTCCATTGTAGGTGGAAATCTATATATTTTCCAAGCTTGCACTGCATTCCATAAAACAAACAATAAAAATGTGTTTGACAACATGTGCACATTAAAAAAAATGCACAAAGAAAAATGTGTATATTTCCAAAATGTATACAAACACACTTTCGTTAATGGGTGAATGCATCCCCAAATGAGTAAGTTTAAAATTCTGCATGTAAATGCATCCATTGCCACCCCCCCCCCACACACACACATAAATCCATACACATTTTCACATGGATTTAAAAACTAAAAAACCAACACACATACACATCCCACACACACTTACAAACTGATGCAGAAACTGGCTGTAATGAGCTTGATCTCATGAAACCGACAATCTTTGTGAGACCAGGATTGACAGATCTGTACATCCCTAGCTGCTTTATCAGTTTTTAATAAAATGTTCCATCATGAATGTTCTTAAAATGATAATGATACCTTGAAAAGACGACACTGCTCCTTGTGACCGGGAATCCTGACTTATCTAGCTTCCTGATTGCATGGGGCTCTGTAATGTGCTCAGCCCAGTGCAGTTATAGTGCTCTTGCAGTCTTTCCCCATA
The DNA here is from genome assembly GCA_029215795.1 of Anniella stebbinsi. Classification (NCBI taxonomy): domain Eukaryota; kingdom Metazoa; phylum Chordata; class Lepidosauria; order Squamata; family Anniellidae; genus Anniella; species Anniella stebbinsi. The sequence goes on from JARDYH010000007.1 coordinate 14,501,307, forward strand.
AGAACACAAGAAGAGCCCTGCTGGATCAGACCAAGGGTCCATCTAGTTCAACATCCTGTTAAAACATGACCAACCAGCTGTTGACCAGGACACGGTACAACAGCACCCTCCCGCCCATATTCCCAGCAACTGGTGCATATAGGCTTAGTGCCTCTGATACTAGAGGAAGCACATAGCCATCTGGACTAATAGCCATTGATAACCTTCTCCTCCAGAGATTTATCCAAACCCTTATCAAGCTGTCCAAATGGGTAGCCATCATTACATCTTGTCAGGAGGAGGTCAGGAGTAGGGATGTGGCAGGCACCCAAATGGGTCTGGGTGTCTGTTGGACTCTTCTCTGCTTGCCCCCCTGAACCTGGCTCAGTGAGCTGCCACCCCTGTCCACAGAGCCGACAAGTGGCCACGACTTAACAGATCCATACACTCACCTCGGCAGCCATCCATCCTCCATGCGAACCCCCATTTTTACAGAAGATAGGGGCTTTAATTCATGCATATCTAATGTTGTACACAAACAGAGCCGTAAATGGCCATTTCCTGAACATTAGAGGCGTAGAGGGCCCTCTCTAAGCCTCTGATGTTGCAGAAACGGCCCTTTATGGCTGCCATTGTGCAAGCAGACTGTTTACCAAGCCCTCCTGCATGGGTGAGGGCAGTGGTGGCTTCTCCAGAGCCTGCCGAGTATGGACTTGGATGAGTCCGTCCATCCCTAATCAGGAGTAGAGGGGAGGGAGTCAGGGCATGTCCCCCAGCCCCTCTCTAGCATTATAGCAAAACCCTCTTCAGCAACAATGGAGAATTCTAATCTAGCTTTCTCCCTGGAATGCCCAGGAACTGGCAAGGAAATAAACAAAAGCAAAAAGTATGCATTTCCGAGGTCCATGGGAGTGGAGTTATGAAGGGAGGGACTGTACGAGGCTCTGCACTCCCTTGCATTACATCTCTCCCTTCCCTATTGCTCGCAAGCACAAAACAAATCCACAACACAGGTGTGCGAATTCCACGCCAAGCTAGAGAATCAGCCAGCATTCCGAACGTTATTTTTGCTTCAACTAAAGAATGGTGGTTGTTGTTTTTTTTTAAAAAAATTGTTATTACGGAGATGGAGTGGGGTTCATTCTCCATTGACACATTGATCTTTGGTGATAAGCCTTTGAATTGAATATTTTCAGTTGCTCTTTGTGCCCCCGGGAATGAGATACAAAAGGGGGAAAAGTAATTGCTACAAGCAAAAGAAATAGCATGTCTCCAGACATTTACAAGCCATCACAGTGCTATGAATCAATGCTTCACTAATTGCCTGTGCATTATTGAACCTTCATCTACGGTGTACTTCATTCTTTTGGCTCAATAGCTTCACATTCCAGGCGGTTGTCGTCTATACAATTGCACATATTTTATGGCTTATTTGCAATATATTTAAGCCTCCGGAGAGCAATGCTTAATACTGAAATCTGCTGCATTCCAATCAGAAATATGGCATGTGCTTCCGTTCTTTTTAAATCAAATCAGGTTTAATCCTAGATTCAACTGCATGTCTAAAACATTGCTATGCATCAGGAATATTTGATAGGCTTTGTAGTGGCTGATTGGATTACCCTATTTCAATAGGCTGGTTTTCGACTTTACTTTAATATGGATTCTTTTAATACATTATATACTATCTAATTTAACTTTTATTTCTGTAATAGAGGAGGTTGGGTTTAACAGTAAGTTGTGTTCCAAGTAGGGGTATATAAGAAATTCTTTTCAGTTCATTTTTGATCACGATTTACCCAGTTCACACCTTCCAGACCAACATGGGCTTGGACGTCATCTGCAGTTGAACCTCATGCATTTCTGAGCTTGCAATATAATTCGCTGGCTCCAAAAAATGTGTTCGACATTTGAAAAATGAGCATGAAAAAAATAATAATTTGGGGGGGAAAATGTGCACAAATACACTTTAATCAATGGGGAAAGAATGTGAACATTTCAAAGATGTACACAATTGATGCTCACCTTTGGGAAAACATGCACACACACAAAATAACAGATTTTCATGACTAAAGGGGGGAAAAAAGCTTGCAATTTGATACAGACTCGAGTTGAAACATCCTTTGAGATGGAATTTGGAGATCGTCAGCAAGTTCAAAATTATCTGATTTGCACATCATATTCCTGGTATCAAACAAATCTGACCAAATGCAGGTTGGAGCTTATTACTGAGCCTACTCTGGTGGTGTTTCTGCCAAAGAAGTTATTCTCCACCTCTATTGTATCTTCACAGTATCGTGTAACAGAGCTGTTCTGCGGGGTCAATAAGGTTATTCTGATCTGATCCTGAATTGAAATTGGTCACAGATTTCAAAGCTTGTTGTGATAACGTTGCATGACACTCAGAAGGGAAAATTGCCTGTGTGGTGCTGGTCTCCACTGCTCCATTAATGGAGATATCCAGAGCTCCATCTGGTCCAGTTATATTGAACGTTCCACTTATTAAGGCCTGAGGATGCAGGCAAGATGGCACTTTTATGCTCAACCCTTGCCTGCTTTGACTTGATACTTTAAGGATGTTTTTAGGATGTTTTAGGATGTTTTAATGCAGTTTTAATAATGTGTCATGTTTTAATCAGTTTTATGTATTTTATCATGTTGTTGTTCCCCACCTCGATCCGGACGGAGAGGCGGGTAAGAAATAAATTGTTATTATTATTATTATTATTATTATTAGTAGTAGTAGTAGTAGTATTACATCTAGTAAGGAGGGGAAAGCTGGCTGGATCCAGGAGGTCCTTGAAAGAGGGAGTGATCTGCTTTGAAAGAAGCAGTAACTAAGCTGCTTCTAAAGGAATGGCTGATTCCCACCCAGCTGTCTGGCTTGGTTGGGAAGTGATGTTGTGGGCGGGAAAGGAAGGGAAGAAATACTCACTTTCAGGGGAACGTGAATAGGAAGAGCCACCTAGGCGGGGGGCGGAGCCAAGGCTTTATAGCCTTAGCTAGCCCTGCACTCGTCCTCTTTCGATTTTGGCCCCTGGCCTTCCTCCTGCTTCTAGTATGAGATTAGCTTGTCATCTCTCTTGGAGGAGGGGCTGAGTAGGAATTTTCCCTGTGCAGGTTTTTGCCTACTCCATACTGGACGTTTAATCGTTAACTACGGAGGATAAATAGGTTGATTCTTGGCAGGGGTGTGGGAATTTGAAAGGTAAGAACAGGGTTGGTGAGCGCTTTTGGCATCGTTGATAATGAAGGCCAATCCGGAGAGCCTGATTCTCGAGAGCTTTGCAGCTCCGAGTCAGGATATGGGTCGCCTTTGGGAGGTGATGTGGATTGGTCTCCCCAAACACTTAAGTGTAGTTGGAAAAGAGGTGTGGGTTTTACCCGGCCACTATGACCAACTGAGTGGCTCACCCTTTATTATTTTTGTAGGCTAGTTGCCTCAAGTTAGTGTTATGCTGATTCCCGCATGTTCACACACAGATCCAGGAGGGATGAAATACCCATTGATGAATTAACCCATGAATGGGATGAATTAACCCATGCGCTGGTGTCCTTGTATTTATTTCTGATTCTTTTCTCCACTTGCAACTAACCTATACCCAGAAACAAAGGCAAACCAGTTGCCAACAACCCCTTTTTGGCAAGGTGCTTGAGCGAGGGGTTTGCCAGTTAACTCCAGGCACTTTTGAATGAAGCTATTTTTCTAGATTCAAACTAGATTTGGACCTGGCTTTTGAATGGAAGCTTCCTTGGTTTCCCTGTGGAATGATCTTTGCTGAGAAACAACCCTGTTGGTTTCCTGGACCGCTTATCAAAGAATCATAGAATCATATAGTAGAGTTGGAAGGGGCCTATAAGGCCATGGAGTCCAACCCCTGCTCATTGTAAGAATCTATCTTAAAGCATCCCTGACAGTTGGTTGTCCAGCTGTCTCTTGAATGCCTCTAATGTGGGAGAGCCCACCACCTCCCTAGGTCATTGGTTCCATTGTCATCAGCTTTTGATACCACTGACCATACTATCCTTTTGGGTTGTGAGTTGGCCGCACTGTTTTATTGTGGTTCCATTCCTAAGTAGATGGTCAGGAATGATGGGATTTATAGTCCAAAACTTCTAGATGTCACCAGGTTGGGGAAAGCTGGTTGAAACTAATGAGAACCTATTTTGGGGTGATTATATTTGCTTAGTATATTGTCATTAAGAAGGGCCATTCTTTCTTTTTAAAGTGGGGGTGTTACAGAGTAAATTAATACACTATACAGTGGGGAGAATAGATCTGCAGCAATGCATTAATGTGTTTGTGTGTGTGTGTTTGTGTGTGTGTGCACATTTGTCTGTAGAAAGAACCCTCTAACCATGTTCCTTAGTACAAAACTGTGATGTTACAACTGGGTCCCTATTTTATTTATGCAATTTTGGAGGTTATGTACACATCTTCTCTGTTTCAAACAACACCCAAAATCTCTCCAATTCAACCATATTTGAAGTAAACAGTTCCCTTGTGCTGCCTTCATGCAAATCTGCAAAACTGGTAAGATCGGGTCTAGCCAGCTTCTTTATGGCTTCCAAACATGGCTGAGGTGCCTGTTTAGCAATGGGGCTGCAATGTTCAGCAACTACCAATGAATCAGACTAAAAAGTGGGGGAGGAAGAGATGAATCCACATTTTTACTCATGGCAGAAACCACCTAATTGAATTGAAATCTATTTCCAGAAGTCTGCGCTTTGTGTTGACATTGGTCAGCTTAAGAGTTCGAACCAATTATTATCACCATTGTTGCCCTACCAAAGTCCTAGGTGATATTATTGTTAAATAATTTTGGCTCATTCACACATGGAAGTCATGAAGTCATGAATGCATGTATGTATGCACAAACCAGCTCTGTATGCTAGGAACATTTGAAAATCCTGATCATGATTACAATGAGATTGTTCGGTCTGATCAAGCACAGATTTTCTTATGACTTATTTAGTTATCTTGTGTAGTAATTTTATATCCCACCTTTCCCTAAAACCAATCAAGGTAATGTATGTGTTGCTCTCCCCCAATGTTCCCTCTCAAAAGAGAGAGAGAAAGAGAGACAGTGTGGTGTAGTGGTTAGAGTGTTGGACTGGGAGTCAAGAGATCCAGATTTTAGTCTCCACTCAGCCATGGAAGCCCACTGGGTGACTCTGGGCCAGTCACAGACTCTCAGCCCAACCTACCTCACAGGGTTATTGTTGTTGTGAGGATAGAAGTGGAGAGGAGGAGGATTATGTATGCCACATTGGGTTCCTTGGAGGAAAAAAGGTGGGATCTAAATGTAATGTAACAATAAAAACAACGTGAACTAGGTTAGGCTAAGAGGTGATGATGGATCCAAGTGCCCTTTATGACTGATGGGGGATTTGTACCCAGGTCTCCACAGTCCTTGTCCAACACTCTAGCTCAGCCTTTTTCAAGCTGGTGCCCTCCATATGTTTTAGATTTCAACTCCCAACAGCCCCAATTATCATAGCCAATGGTCAGGAATATTGGGAGTTGTAGTCCACATACCTGGAGGACATCAGATTGGGGAAGGCTGTTCTAGTCACCAGGACACACTGTGGTTAATTATGGCTGGGTCCCACTCATTGTTTTCGTGAATGAACAACACTACAATTCAGAGTAAACAACAATGGGCTACATGTAGCTATCAATGGGCTTCAATGGACTGACAGTATAAAGACTGTAAATTTTGACAGTAGCCCCATTCTTAATTTTAATCATTTTGATCGAGGACATACACCTAACTGAAAGCTCTCTATTTCCACTGTCTTTGGAACTGCTAGAATTGAACATTCACTTGGTATTAAAACAAGTCTAAAGATCAGATTGAATGGATATGATTTTAATGATATTGATCTTTCCTCAAAAGCTGAGATCAGAAGGAGCTGCCTTTCAGTCACCTCTGATTTGTTTAATTATCAACATCCAATTATCCCCAAGTGTAAAAGTTCTCATTATTTTTATGACCATAAAATTTTATATTTTACAATTTTATATAATTGGTAGGTCTGAGTATAACACATGGGAGAAGGCATTTTTGTGACAAGCAGGACCACCATTTTAATTATTGCCCTATGTATTCTTTGTAAAATGAAGTCCCACCTTTATGTGACATAGCCCAGCATTCAGATGAGGGGAGCCATGACACAGAGAATGGGAAGGACTGGTTTCAAGAAGTACCTCACCAGAGAGATTCTGAAGTAACCACACTCTGCCAGAGACTTTGATAGAGGGGGTGTCAGGATTAGGCCTGTTCTCTCTACTGTGGGGGAAGGGGTATCAGGGCCTGAATTGGACAAAGAAGGAGGAGGAGGAGGAGGAGGAGGAGGACCAGGAGCAGAGTTACACCAGCCAAAACAGGAAGTGGGGCAGGAGATTCTCCAAGACTCATCGGGAGTCAAGGATGAATCTTCCCAGGAACTTATCAGACAGGATGCCAAAGGCTCAGAGACCATCCTCCTCCTGCCCCTGGGAACTCAGCCTCTGTTGGAGTAGAAAGGGACTTTCAAGTTGACAGATCCCAGGGTCTGCTACAAGATCAAGCAGGCAGAGTTGAGGGAAAGTGGAAAGCAGTCCCTTAGGGTAGCTACTCACCAGAGGCCTCTCCAAAAATACCATCCCTGAGGTAAAATGCCAGTTGGACTGTGGAGAAACTCTCTGTTCTAGTTGAAAGGCGACTGCCTAGCTTTGTTAGGCCAATTAAGCTCAGAGGATAGCTCCTAGCATTCACACTCCCATCAAGTGTGAAGAGATATTTATTTGTTGAATAAAGCTTTGTGGATTACATGGTGGACCTCTTTACTGTCCCACACCTCAGCAGAGAGGTTGGAATCATGACAGGAGGAGCCTCAAGGAACAGCTATGCCTCCCACTTCTTCACCTGATTGGGTATCTCTCCCCTCTTTCTCTGACTTTGATAACTCACCCACAGAACTACCTGCATCTCAGAAGCCCCACCCCCTTTGCTACCACACCATGTCCAGGGCCAGCAGGAGGCTTCCTTAGACCCATTGGAGTGCACACCTTGAGAACAGGGCAAGGCCCCTTTCAACAGAGGCAATGGTCTTCTGAGAACAGAGCTTGAGAGTAAGGCAGTGTGATGAGATGTTACTCCCAGGGCATTCCAGGAAGCATGGGTAGGGGGAAGCTGAGGAGCAAGAATGCAGCTTTTTTACGAAGTTGAAAAAAGGAAAGCAAAGAAAACAAAAAAAAAATGTGTGGCCATTATGTAAGGTTAAGTAAAGTAAGGGGTAAATGCCTCCCCAAAATTTCAGATCCCACAATGATTTTGTTTTGCCCCCATCCATGCATCCAAAAGATATTTGAAAGAGACATGTCAGCCCAACATTTTGATTTAGGATTTTTTAAAAAACCCCATTTCAGATAGTTAATGCCACAGTACAGTAAAGCCATGGAAAACTCAATTCCTGCATTCAGCCTCTAATCGCCATTTCCTGCATAAAAGCATATCGTGTGGAAATAAAGTGAGAACTAATGTGACATCAGAATTCATGTTCAGACTTGTTATTCAGCTAATGGTCTAATTCATGCTAAGGGTCATTTCTGATACTGGAAGCTAAGAAGGACAAAGTATTCACAGACAGGGGAATTCATCATTTTCAGGCTGGATAGCAGTAAAAACAACATGAAATCATTTGCTCTAAGAGGACACAGGGCTCTGGCCAGAGACAGTTAGTGCTTAATTCACTTGGACGTCATACTCAAACTCTGCTCATTCTTTGCAAGAATGAAAGGGGGTTGTAGCACTGTCATAGTGGGTATCCAAGCATTTGTATTTTCAAGCCAATATGAGAGCAATCTTATGACCCCTGGAGAGCATCTGGGGGGATGTAGGAATGCTTGGTTTCTGGGATCTGAAGTTGGAACCAGGGCTGTTGAAACTGCACCTCACTCCCTCTCTTTGCTGGCTATGTCTGAGCTCAGAAATGGGGAAAAGAGTGGGGGGGGGGCGAGGAGGGGAGAAGACTGGGGAAGCTAAATTATGCAGCTTCCCATGTGCACTCCAGCCTCCTTCCCTCCCAGTCAGAAGTGCCACAGCTAGATGGGCAAAATTGCCCATCTAGTGAAAATGCAAGGCAGCTGCAGCATGGAGGTGAGGTTCACCTCTGTGCTCTGGCCACCGTACATTGGATACCCTGCAGCCTTGCAATTTTTTGGTTTTGCCTGCATCCATTTTAAACAAAACAAAACACTGCCATTCATCTTCAGTTTCTGGAACTGATTAGCCGAAGTGTTGGAAGGAGACTATCTCTCTCTCTCTCAATATACTATTGTTGTTTTTTAAATGGCACAATGGCATTCAGCCAATCGGGGCATCAATTGTCATGTACAATGCGATAAAAACCTAAGAAATCTAAGAAAGAGTGGGCACGGGAAAAATCATATAGAGACATAGGAAGCTGCAATCAAAGTATTGGTCCATTTTGCTCAGTGTTTTCTACGCAAAGGGTGAGCAGAAGTTAGATGTCCAGATGTTTGAGACTAACTCCAAGAAGCCCTTGCCAGAATGGCCAATGGTCAGGCATGCTGGAAGGTGAAGTCCAAAACATCTGGAGATCTACTTTCTACCCAACCCTGATCTACACTGATGGGCAAGGGTTTGCCAAGGTTTCAGACAAGTGTCTTTGCCCTTCCTATCTGAGATGCCAAGGACTGTACTTCAAACATCACGCATGTAAGCCTGTGCACTAATGGGAAACCTGCAACACGTAGAATTTTTCCTTCTCTTCCATTTTGCAAATTTAGAGAAAAACAATCCCCCTAATCGGGCTGAGTACAAAAATTATGAAGAAGAATTCAACCTTGTTTTTTTTATCCATGATTTACAATGCAATATTTCCTTTCAAATCCAATTTTCAAACAATTAACTCTTACATTAGGTTCTCTTACCTTATAGGCTTAAAAAACAACAACAAAGAAAACCCTCCCAAAGAAACAAAGAAAAGATGATCTATTTACTCTGCAGAACAGCAGATAAACATTCCTCCCAGGTAAATTAGATTTAAAGTGTAGGTCTGGAAAAGAGAGCTTTGATCTATTAGCAAATAAATCACCCGGTTTATGAATCTTTTACTGAGCTGACACAAGTTATTTACTGAATTATCATGATATACAGATGGTATTTCTCTGGTAGGCATAGCTACCTAGACAGGTCAAACATATTTCAGTACAGAGTTACACTGCAAATCACAACATTTATTCTAGTAAAGGCTTGAGAAGTCCAAGGGTATTTGTCGACATACAACATTTTCTTTTTTCTTTCTTTCTTTCTTTTAAAAAATCCATTCAACATCAACATACTGTTTATAACAAATAGAGTTACAGGAATCCAGATTCCAGCTGGACATCAGGAAAAACTTCCTGACTGTTAGAGCAGTACGACAATGGAACCAATGACCATGGGAAGTCATGGGCTCTACCACACTAGAGGCATTCAAGAGGAAGCTGGACAGACAACTTTCAGGTATGCTTTAAGGTGGATTCCTGCACTGAGCAGGAGGTTAGACTCAACGGCCTTATAGGCCCCTTCCAACTCTACTATTCTATCCTATGAGAGGAGAGCAATGAGGCTGATCAGGGGTCTGGAAACAAAGTCCTATGAGGAGAAACTGAAAGAACTGGGCATTTTTGGCCTTGAGAAAAGAAGACTCAGGGGAGACAATATAGTGCTCTTCAAATACTTGAAAGGTTGTCACACAGAAGAGGGCCAGGATCAACCCAGAGTGCAGGACATGGAATAATAGGCTCAAGTTACAGGAAGCCAGATTCTGGCTGGACATCAGGAAAAACTTCCAGACTGTTAGAGCAGTATGATAATGGAACCAATTACCTAGGAGGAAGTGGGCACTGCCAAACTAGAGGCAGTTGGTTGGCCAATGTGTGAGTAGAATGCTGGACTAGATGGACCCTTGGTCTGATTCAGCATGGCTCTTCTTATGTTCTTACGTTCTAACCCCACCCCTAGAAAAAGAAAGGCACTTGGCAAAATCATGAGATAATTCCTCTTATATAGCTTTTTTCCCCCAGTCAGGAAGTGGAGGCAGCTGAGGAGTCTGCAAAGCAACACAGAGATGTACAAAACAGATGTCCTGTATTCTTAGACACCACCAAGTCTTCACCACTTTTGTGGTGGCCCCCCTCCCACACACAGTCCCCTTGCATGACATCAGTTATGGTCAAGAATGCACAATGGTGGCCATCCTGACAACAGATTCGCTGCTTTTGCCATTTGTAGTGTCCACACACACACACACACTCCAAGGGAAATAAAAGAAAGAAGCTGTACTGCATACACTGTTAATGGTGAGCTCCACCTCCATGAAACTATCTGAGGATTTCTCCTCCACCTGGAGGAATTCAGTGAAACTGTATCCCCAAATTCCACAAATAGGGAGTAGAATTTTGAGAGCCTATATATGCACAGTTCTCACACAAATGATGGTTTTGTTTTTGTTTTTTTGCCGGTACATCTAGGATACAAATCATGGGCTTTGAGATTAAATGCTCATTAATGTACAGCATGGTTGGGTGCCTTGCATAAATAAACCCCTCCAGGCTCCTTTAGATGAAACACACCTGTGACTGTCCTGCAGTGGGCATGTTTTACCCCTCAAATGCCAAGCCCCACCCACCCTATTCCAGAGAAGCTGCCAAAATATATCCTCCCCACTTTTCACCACCTCGAATTATGGAGGAGAAATCAGAGAAGGGAAGCTTGCCTTGTCTGTAGAAATGGTGATCCAGATCAGTCAGTGTGCCCTACACTGATTTGGGCCCTGGGCAGCATGAATGAATTTGCATGGTCCGGTCTTTCCACCATCTGTGTTCAACCCCCATCACCACACACACACACACAAACACACACACTCCACAAACCCTAGAACCATCCCCGAGGGTTGTCATTTAGCAGCATGTATACTAGCCAGGGCTGGCATCGAGCATAGGCATGATTAGACACATGCTGAGGATCTGCAACCAACAGAGACCACTGACAATTTGCACCTCCTGATCATCATTGCTTGTTCATCTTCCTCTGGACCAGGCAACGGTGTTAGTGACAAGGAGCATCAGCAGGTGCAACTGCTTGCTTGTTCACTGACTCTCTGCCCATCAAGCATGCAGGTAGCAGCAATGATGAGAAAGGGGATGAGGACCAAGAGCAGCTGGCGACAATGGTAGGCTGACCAGATAAAATCCAGGTCAGAGTTCATGTAACTTTAACAGTTGTAGAGAACAGTTAAAGGTGCAGGCACTATACTAGAGTGACCATATACATAAGAAGGCAGGGCCCCTGCAACTTTAACTGGTGTGATGAAGAGGGAATTTCACCAGGAACTAATTGCATACAAATGACACTGGCTGAAATTCCCTTTTCTCTACAACTGTTAAAGTTACATGAGCCCTGACTTGGATTTTATGTGGTCACCCTAGACAACGGTGGTGGAAAGACAGACTCATTGATGCCCATCGAGGGTGTTTTGCCCAAAGGATCTGGCATTGGTTCTCACCATGCACTGCACTTTATTTTAATTTGGCAATTTGAGAGACATCGACATGGATAAGAAGAAGCAGGAGATACGATAAATCGCTGACCTTGTGAACACTGTGCTGTACCACTGTTTTGCTCGAAACGTTCACGTCACAGTGACTTACTTAAACCGGCATGAAATATCTGGTGAATTTCCACTGAGCACGATGCAGCAGCAAGTGAGCAAGAAAGAGATAGATACCTTGGATTAGAAATGCTGACGCCGAGATTAGTTCTGCATTGATTTAATGATTTTAATCTGTGTGTTGGGTTGTGGGTCATGGACGAAATCAATGCCTTTTAATATTCAGAGCAAGTGAAGGGATGCTGGTTTCTGAGGGTTTGAAGCGGGACAGCTTTCTCAAATGCTGGAAATTGGATCAATTCAGTATTAATAATGCTATTAAATGGCTTTGTGATTCGTCCCTCCTTTGGATGGTGCCTGAGCTCCTTGACTTATGCAACACTGTATTTTATAAAATTTTGTTTTAAAGAAGGATCCCAACTTGTGGAGTTCAGGCGCTCATAAGATTCACCCAAACCCTTGGCTATGCTGCTTCAAAATCCACAAAGTATGTTGATTGTATTTTAAAGCCCTCCCCAGAGGCACCCGAAGGTAGCCTGCTTCAGAAGATGGAGTTTCTTTTAGCTGCTGTTAGACTACACTGCCCATCATCAGTGTTATATGCTTCTATTGCTATACATCCTCCAGACAAGCATACTAGCGGGAAACAGAGATGTATGGGAATTTCATTTATGTTCGCAACTCATGCAAACAAGTCCCATTCACAACAAGGATTTCCTCCCCCCCCCAATTTCCTGAACTTGTGTTTGTGTCTGAAAATGTACACTTCTGTAAATGTGCACTTCCAAAAATATATATTTGCACATATGCCTATTTGTGCAAATCTCCCCTCAAAACCTTCATGTTCACGCTTTAGCCTATGGATAAGACACACATTTTTGGTCAGGAAAAATGTGTGTGTGTGTGTGTGTGTGTGTGTGTGTGTGTGTGTATATATATATATATATATATATATATAATTTCCAGTTTGGAAAGAAATGGTTGATTTTTAAAAATGCAAAGTTTTCTCAATTGAATTATGCACATATCTGCAAATCCCCCATAGCCCAAATCTCATGTTCACACTTTAGCTCGTGGGGAAAAAAAATACACATTTATGTTTGGGGAGAAATTGCACACTTCAAAAATGCATTATTTTTCCTGATTGGAAAAAAGAAGAAGCTCTTTTGGGGAATACAAGTGAGGGTAAAGAGCTTTGAGGAAGAAGTTGGAGAACCTCAATGAACTCAGACATTGCATCTTTGTCCAACCCAATATCAAACTCCTATTTTACTTTAAATCTGGGTTAGGACACTGCAGCCCTGGGTGCCATATCTGGCTCTCCAGGCTTCTCTAGATGGCCACACTCCCTTTTCTTCAATTACAGTTGGATGTTTTCCTAACTTTTCTGCAGTCTCCCCCACACTCTGAAATGTTGAAATGCCTCTCCTAAGACTTAAGTACTGGCAGGAAGAGCTTTCCCCTATAATATGCTGGTAATTTTTGTATTTTTGTCATCAACCCAGATGCCTTTGGTCCTAACTCATTGTCATGACCAGACCTGTTCCCAGTGGTGTGGGGGGAGGAGTTTCAGGCTATCAATCAGAATCTGATTCCGAAGCTGAAGAAACAGGACCAGAAATGTCCCACGTTAAACAGGAAGTGGAGGAGGTGATTCTCCCAGGCTCTTCACCTGCCAGGGATGAATCTTCACAAGACCTTATCAAATCAAATCAAAATTTTATTAGGCAACCTAAAATAGATTTTAGCCAAAATCATGAACAATAAACAATACAATACATAGCAGAATAGTATACAAATTCAATCACAGTAAAATATATTAAATACAGTACCGGTAGTATATCAGAATATATGATTGTGAATAGCACATATCCTAAACAAGACCATTGTCCTCTAAAGCAGTGAGAACATTAACAACACACAGTCTGTGGGAACTCAAGAATCCTCTGAGGTGGAGGGGACTTCAGAGCTGACCTATCCCAGAGTACGCCATAGGTTCAAATGGGCAGAGCTAAAGGTAGGCGAGAGGCAGTCAGTTCAGCTAGCCTCTCGCCAAAGGCTTCTTCAATGGAGGGACTCAGGGAAAAGACCACCACCTTTGTTGAAATAACAATTGTCTCAGCTTAGCCAAGTGTTAGCCTGGAGTAAGGTTCCTAGGTTTAAACTCTCTTGAGGTTCAAGGAGATGTTTATTTACTGAATAAAGCTTTGAGGTTTACTTGGCAGACCTCTTTATTGTCTTGCGCTCCAGCAGGAGGGCTTGGAACCATGGCACTCATATGTCTTAGGACCCACCCTCCACTGGAATGTGACACCGCCCCCTGACTTCTCCAAAATCAAATTCAGCTCTCAGGGTGAAAAAATGTTCCCCACCCCTTCTTCAAGCATAAGCCTAAGCCCAGGTGTATGGGAAGGTCATACGAAAAGGAATGGGAAATAGGAATAGCTTGAGTATATGGAACTCTGTCAAGAATTCTTTCATCCAGAAGCGGGCATGGTCAGGTGCCTTTTGTTATGTCATCCGCTCATTGACATAATTGGAATTTCCCCCAATTTTGCAAATTTGCTCTAATCCGCACTTGCAAAAATGTGCAAATTCTCACCAAATGTGCAAATCCACCCCAAATGACATTTTTTTTCATGCTTTACCCTAAGGGGGAAATGCACATTTTCAGCCAGTTTTTTTAAAAGGTATTTTTCTATGATTAAAGTTGTGTAAATTCCAGAAAGTATACAAACCAGTCCGCAAGGGCATGGAATCTGTGCTACTTAGGAAAAGCCGGTCGGCTGCAGAATCCTTGGATCGGTCCATAGACATCCCAACTCATTTGTTTCTTTGGCAAATTTCTCCAACATCGTCACCCAGAAGTATTCAGAGATATAGGCTGAATTCGGATGACACAATTAGCAACGGGGGGGGGGGAACAATCGTCAGTTGTATTGACTATCGTGTTATCCAAATGCTGCCATAGTCAACTCAGCGCTGATCCTAATCCACACCACAGTTGATTATTTATTACCATGTTGTGTGGGGACTGCCCCCTAGATGAACAACTGTAAAGTTGATTATTACCCCACCATTGACTATTGTGTTGTCCGAATTCAGCCATATTGTGTCTGCAAAGGAGGCTCTATTTTACAAGCATGTGGCTGGCATACTGTGCTTCTGGGTTAAAAGTCAGTGACTGTGTCTGGATACAGATGAATGGGACAAGTCAAATGAAAATGATCACGCAAGAATCTTTTTAAGAAAGAAAGAAAGTGTTAGATAAAGATCATTCAGCTTGCCCTGCACTGATATCCTGAATACCATTTCAGCCATGAACGAGCTTAGTTAAGGCAGAATGACAATAGCAGCGATGAATTGTGGAAAGGTGTAGCTGTGATTCAACCATTTGTGACATGGTAGAATTGGAAATGAAAATTACCTAAATTGCCTATGAGAAATAGGAAAGGCTTTTTATGGTTCTGTAAATATACATGTGCAGAAAGAAGGACCAGTAAGGGAAGAAAGGGGGATAATAGGTATTTCAGGTCTGTCAAAATACAAAATGTATATGAGTGTGTGTGGGAAAATCAAAATAAGAAGTGTGTGTCATTTAGGCAATGGGCTCCCTCACTCAATTCAGAGAGATGATGGGAGGGAGGGAAAAAATGGATCCAACATATATACATTTGGGAAAGTCAGTCATAAGAGAAAATAAATGGAGATGTTCATGCACTGCAAAATGACACGCCAAGGCAACTGTTCAATTCATTTGAAAATGGGGCCATTTTCACTTAATTTTTAAGTGACTGAATTTTCTGTTGTTTTATTCTTGTGGCCAGAGATGCAGGGTCCCCACACCACAATTGTGCATACAGGGATTTTTGCTTTATAAAAGGAGTGAATGAGCAGGGAGAGAGATTTGGCTGTGATTTAGAAAACTATGCATGGTGCAAAGGAAGTGAATAGAAATAAGTTTTTCTCCTTCTCTCATTAAATTAGAACCCAGTGCCATATAGGAATGGGAGAGAAAATTGTGCAATTCACATTTGAATGTGAATTTACCTAACTGCAGCGTTTTTGAATCATGATGCAAACTGAAACTCAGTTATCCTTCAAAATTTGTACTTCTCCCAATTTTACAATGTTCTCCAATAAGGAAACTGCATACATAGGCTCAATTCGGACAACACGTTAATCAACGGTTGTTAAATTAAACAACCGTCAGTTGGTTAGCTCAACGTGTCGTCCGAATTCAGACACACAATGGATAAACAAGTTGGAGTTTTAAACAACTGAGTTAAACAACTCACTTGTGAGTTGTTTAAAAGTTAGTCAATTGACTAACGTGTTGTCCGAATTCAGCCGCTTGAGGTGCGTGGGTTAAACAACTGAGACCATAGAGGAGAGTGGCAAGAGAGGCAGAAAGCGGGTGGCCGCTCAGGCACGCTCGCAACAGACCACTGGTATTGCTGCCATAGCAACCAGGATGCCCGCCTCCCCCACCAGGCAGCTGGCACGGAGCTCAACAAGGGGCCGGCTCCTGCACAAACTCACGCAGGGTGCCCAGTCAGCTACCCAAACGGAAAGGGAAGCACACCAGAAGGGCAGTACGGCAAAGGGGGGGAGGGGGAGACGGAATAACCAAAAACCCCAGGTGCCCTGGAGCAAGAGGCACCCCCCCCACACACACCAACTGGGAGAACCGCACTCCACCCGAAGCAGACCCCTACTGCACCACCACCTCCACCCTTGCTTCACCCAGAAGGATGAGGGCAGGGGAAGCGGCAACCAGAGAGCCCCCCCTCATCTGCCCAACACGGCCGGACAGCGAGCCTTTGCTGGGCCCCGAGAACCCTGTTGGGGAGCGTCGCGCCCGTGCGGAGGCATCCCGGGTGAGTGAATGCATCAGTGCCTGGATCTGGCTGTGCTACCCCCACCCCCTGTGAGCGTCGGCTGTGGAGTTCCATCTTTGGACTGGCATCTATCCCTGGCATGCCGCCCCTCTCCACCACATCTCCTTGGCACGTTCTGTGCTTGGGGGTGTGGCCTTGGCCATCCCCTCTTCACCGCTGTGACTTCCAGCCACCTCCTCCCTTCCCTGGGGCGACTGTCCTTTCCGTAGGTTATGCCCTGGCATAGTGGTGCCCATATGCCTTATTGCCCATGTCTGGTCTCCCAGCTGAATAAAGTTTTCTACGCCACCCCACTCTTGCCTTCTTTCCTGTGTGTGTGAAAGATGCTCTAGGAGGGAGGTGGGGGGGTTGGGGGCTGGGGGGGGTGCCAGCGTTGGAATTGCAGTGCTGGGCATGGGGTGCGAATGTTGTATTGGTGCTGCCGTTCCTCCTAGCAGCCTGAGTTCCGCCCACTGACTGAGCAGCCAATGGGGTTTGGGAGGCATGTCCTGCATCGGCTACAATGGCGGCGCCCATGGTTTTTGGCCGCAGTGTGTGCTGGGATACCTGCTGGAGGACTGACAGAGTTCAGTAAGCGGGGAAAATGGTGGCCGGGCTGTCAGTCAGAACCGAGTACGTTATTAACCACCAGGGTGGTTAAAAATTCTTTGCAGCTCCTGCTGCAGCGTGTCGTCCAAATTGAGCCCACCTTTTTAACACACCATCAGTGGGTTAATTCCCCTCAGTTGCTTAACGTGTTGTCCGAATTAAGCCATAATGTGAGTATATAAGGGACCTAGCAGGCTGGGAATCCCAAAGGACGAGACCAGAATCCCAGCTGTGGTATATACATTTGGCCTGCAGGCATGAATTTCAACCCCACCCCTGCCCTAGAGCATTTTCCTCTCTCAGCCCATAGCAGGGCCAATCACAGAGGGAGTGGGTTGGTGCGTGGGTTGAGTAGGCTGACCATATGAAAAGGAGGACAGGGCTCCAGTAACCTTAACAGTTGTAGAGAAAAGGGAATTTCAGCCAGTGTCATTTGTATGCAATTAGTTCCTGGTGAAACTCCCTCTTCATCATAGTAGTTAAAGTTGCAGAGGCCCTGGCTTCTTTTGTATATGGTCACTCTAGTATAGTGCCTGCAACTTTAACTGTTGTGATGAAGAGGGAATATCACCAGGAACTAATTGCATACAAATGATACTGGCTGAAATTCCCTTTTCTCTACAACTGTTAAAGTTACAGGAGCCCTGTCCTCCTTTTCAGATGGTCAGCCTAGGGTTGAGGAATAGATTGGACCAATGCCTGCTGTCCCGCAGTCCTTTTAACATGCAACTTCAGCTGCTAAACAGTGAATGGGAACAGGAAAAGCAGTTAACTGTGTCCTATCAACCATCTTCCACCAGCTGATATAAGACCTGTGTGCAAGAGACTGGAGAGATTCTGTGTGTGTGTGTGTGTGTGTTTGTATGCATGGATAGACATGTCCCTCTTCTTGCTAGTCCTCACCTTCTGGCTTCAATGTCATGGTTGCCTCACAGGTCTTTTAAAGAGCTGCTATAGCAGGCACAGAGCAAAAGTTGGCGCCTATCACTTTTCACACACAAATTGCAGAAGCTTTGATTTATCTCCCCCTAATTCCTAGTCTCAAAGTCCCTTCTCTCTCCTCTCTCTCTCTCTCTCTCTCTCTCTCTTGTGTGTGTGTGTATGTGTGTGTGTATACACACACACATGAAAGGAGAATATCTCCAATGGAATGCAGACTTTCCTTGTCACAACAAAAAAGCTTCAAAATGCTACAATTACCCAATTGATGCACTTTTACTGTTTTGTTATTAATGATTTTTTACAGCTTGTACCATGGAGTAATTATTTATTCTTACTTCTCTTAATTACACTGTTGTCACTTACACACGTTCGTATGTTCCTTTTGGCCAACTGAGGCAAAAAAGTAGTGCCGCCCGCAATGCATCCATTTTTCATGAGATGATTTCCCATCTTTAAATTTATATTTTGGGGACTCCTTCCCAAATTGCTAGAAAGGCAGTAAGGGGGGCATATTACTAAGGTAGGTGTGGGGACTACAGTTAAAATGATGCAATTTTGTTCATTTTTATTCTTTGCAATCCATTGAGAGTGTTCACCACTTTGCATAAAATAATACATGAGATGGAACACACTTGGGCTGTATTCGGACGACACAATAAGCAATTGGGGGGGGCAATCGCCAGTTGTATTGACTATCGTGTCATCCGAATGCTGCCATAGTCAACTCAGCGCTGATCCTAATCCACACCACAGTTTATTATTTATTACCACATTGTGTGGGGAGTACCCCCTAGATGAACAACTGTAAAGTTGATTATTACCCCACCATTGACTATCGTGTTGTCCAGATTCAGCCTTGGAGTGACGTGCAGTTGTAAGCCAGATTTGAATCGAAAAGTGATAAGCCACAGGTAGACAACTTGGTGCCCTCTCAATATTTTGGGCAACCGCTCATATAATTGACCATGCTGTTGGGGGCTTATGGGAGTAGTAGTCCAAAACATCCAGAGCACATCAGGTTGCCTGCCTCTGTGACAAGCAATAGCCCAACAGTAAAATAACAGATTACTACTCTTAACTGAGAATGATAAGCAATAACTGAAACCAGATATCTGTGAAATTTGCTCTAAACATGCCTCCTGCTTCGGAAGTTGGAAATATCCATGGGATGTTTACACCTCCCTTGCAAAAATTGCCCTTTCACCCATTGCTCTCCATGGTCAGGTTCCCATTCCAATTCTGGGACCCAACCCTCTTTTGTCTCATTTCCACGTTGTCAGTTACAGCACTAGATGGTTCCCGGTCGAATGTGTTCATGGTCACTGGCAGATGTGTCTGTCTCTGCAGGACTGCCTTGCAATTATTGAGTGAAGGCAACTGGAAAAGGCAATCGTTTCCACATAACAGGTTTCCTCTTCCACATAAAGAGCACAAGTTCAAAAGGAAAGAGGCTCTCCCTTTGCAGCCTCCAGCCTGTCCGGCCAAAGCACTGGGAATGCAATTCAAACATAGTGTTCAGAGGAGCCTTATATGCACTGCCATTACCAGTATATGAACGCATTTGACTAAGATGCATAGGAAGCTGCCTTATCACAGGGTAGACTATTTGGCCATCAATCCCAGAATGGTCTGTTTGGACTAGCAGCGGCTTTCTGAGATCTCAGGCTAAGATGCTTCCTATCAAAGGCTGCCTGATGCTTTTGAATAGAGATGCTGAGAAATGAACCTGGAACTTCTTGTGTGCCAAGCATGTTGTCTGCCACTGAACAATGGTCTCTCCTCTAATCCTGTGTCTAAGCTGAGAAGTACCCGTAGTCAGGCACAATCTGTGATGTGCTTGGGGAAGTTCAGACTCGATTTGCACAAATTTCATAAATTGTGCACATTTCCTCAACAGAAAGAATCTGTCCTACTTTAATCTATGGAGGAATTTTGCCCACATTTGGGGAGATTTGCATACGTTTGGGGACATTTGCACAAATCTTCCATTCGATCACTGTTCAATTTGCGCATTTCCCTCGCTTGTGCAGATTAAGCTCTGCTCGCAAGTGCAAATGGGAATTGTGCATGAGAGGAGAGAGGAGATGATATTCAGAGAATCCCAGCATTCTCAAACATTGTTCGTTTGCCCATTCCTTCTGCTCAGTGAATATTTGGAAAGATGCTTTACCTCCCTCCCTCATTCCATCACCTATGAATTGGGTGGCGAAGTTTGGTTGGTCACAGTTGCTTAGGTGTAGCAATTCTCTAGATACTGTAATCATTGCCAATTGGACAGTAAAATCAAATTTCAAAGTCTAACTGTGTTAGCTGCATTTGTACCCTTTTTTTCCCAGCCCCTTATGACTCTATCAATTGAGGGACTTATCTACACCTATAGCCCTTTCACAACCAAGGAAGGATGATTGAGATGGCTCCCTGCTTCCATGATCGCCACTCACGGGGCACACGTGAGGGAAGCTTCCCGCAGTGACAGGAGGGGAGGGAAGTTTCCCGCAGTGACAGGAGGGCTGTTGCAGGAGGATGTGTGTCCCTTGATGGCGCTTCTGCATGTGGATTGGGAGAAGTGGGTGGGGCCAGGGCCGATGAGAGGGGGGGAAGCTGGTACAAATTACCGGGGCCTGGTGGTCCGGAATGGGCTCCGGGGCCCAACTATGTTGCATATGTTTTTGTCTTTCTTGGTAGTATCGTTATTTGTTGATTGTTTCTGGCATCCATTTGTTGCAAAACAAGGGGTTCTTTTGCAGCTGGCGGGGGCGGGGTAGCTTGCCATTGCAAAGAGCCGCTCGATTGAAACGATCCGCACGGAAGGCCGTAGAAACCACCAGGGGGACAATTGAGTGGGAAGAAGCTGTTTCTTTTCAGTCTAACAGATCCCTGCAAGCATCCTTCCTGCTGGCCCACAATCTGTTCCCCAACACCAGTGGAATGGCATCAAAACCTTAGGACCTCTCCGAGAGAAAACGTGCAGGCTCTTCCTGTTGCCTTTCTCAATTCTTTCCAAGACTCTTCCTACTTGCATTGATTGTTTCTTATGTCCTTACACGGATCATTCTTGCTGGAGGCCCTATTTTTTCCCCCCACCAGGGCCTGAACCCACTCTCAGTGGCCCTGGGTGGGGCTAGGAAGTTGATGCAGCTACGGGGCTTTTTTATGAATCAGGGGTGCACATGAATGGAAAACCACAGCTCTGCATGGAGTGGATAGGAGGTCCAGAGAATATGCAATGCTGTCCAGAGATATGTTTGCATAAAAAATTAACATGGTTGGCACCAAAACATGCTGATAACCAATAATAATTTGCTGAAAATGGTGGATGGGTCCACTCCTGCACCCTCCCAAAACAGCTGGACATGACCCTGACAGCGGGTTGGCTGTTTGCTGAGCTGGGAACTTGCATAGAACAGCAACATCTTCGCGAAGGGGGGGCACACCAGCCACGGACTTCGGGTTTGTAGCAACAGAGCCCCCCCCCCCCGCAAAATGTGACAAAAGATGTCAGCAATATTCCTGAATAACTGAGGGGTTGACCCAAGATCACAGTGAGATCAGCTGCGCATCATGTGGCCCTGTAGGGATGACTTTGATATTATCCTGGATTAAATGGCTGGTGTAGGCATGGCCAAGGTAACAATTGGAAGAAACCACATCTTTGGCCTGTCTGCATGACTCCTGTATCCAGATGTTACTGGAAAGTTGTGCAGGAATGCCACAGAGAACCAAATCCACACCGTTGAAACAAATTGTTCTGATGTCTGCAGCATGCTTAATCATAGATTACAACTCCCAGAGGAGAGGAAAAAAATGAAATCTTTCTGTATTGCAAGCACCTCAAATGCTAGTACAAATCTTTCTCCTAGTGTCTTTTCATTAAACTGCAGAGCCCAAGGAGAATAACGCTGGAATATTAAAAGGAGCACTGTTACAATGTTCTATTAAATATGAATTTTTATTTGATAAGAGCACTATATTTGAAAGGTGGAAAGTGAATTACGCTTCTACTTTAGAAGACAGGAGGAGAAGAAAAAAAAGATCCCCGAAGGTTATGATGGAGAATCAGTTTCTAAACACTTAAGCAACCTCACCATAATCAATTCAAAGAGCACTCATTGTGAAGGGGAATGGAGTTTTAGCTACACATTTTAGTTTTATGATAACTTTTTGTGTCTAGTACAGTTTTAATGTTGACTATGCATAGTCAGATTTAAAGGGGATGCCTCTTGGGCAATGCTCAATTTCCTCTCACAGCATCAGGGCTTAACCAGAGTTGGAAATTGCTTTAGCGCCAGCCTTGTTCTAGACATCTACAAATGTGCCTTGGAAAATAGTGACATGTAATGGCAAGTGCTAAATGATGGAATAAAATTTGGTCATTCAATGCACTTGGCAGTTCTCCACCAGAATTCCACTACATCTCAGGGAATTCACTACCACAAGATGTAGCGATGGCCACAAATTTGGATAGCTTTAAAAGGGGGCTGGCTAAATCCCTGGAAGGGAAGGCTATCAATGGCTACCAGTCGTGATGGCTATGTGCTACCTCCAGTATTGGAGGCAGTAAGCCTGTATACACTAGTTACTGGGGAATATGGGTGGGAGGGTGCTGTTGAACTCATGTCTCACTTGTAGGTCCCTAGTCGACAGCTGGTTGGCCACTGTGTGAACAGAGTGCTGGACTAGATGGACCCTTGGTCGGATCCAGCATGGCTCTTCTTATGTTCTCAGAAAAATATTTTTGGATGCTTACCAACAGATTTTGGTAATGTTAGAAGTGTATCATACATCATGCAAATGTGAATAAAACCTGTCCATTCACCAAGTTCACATTTATAGCAACCTTCTTCATATTAGAGCCCCACAGTTGTGTGGGACTTCATTTCCCATCAGCCCCAGTTAGCATGCCTTTTTCTGGGTCAGGAATGCTGAGAGTTGTAGTCCAAAAGGCACCAGATTGGGGAAAATGTGTTACTGTAAAGGCATGGAGCTTTAATAGTCATTGCCATATGCTATTTGGGAGAGCAGGTGCTCTGTGTAGTGATTGGAATGCCAGGCTAGGGCTGGAGAGATCCAGGTTCAGTTCCCTGCTCTGGCATGAAGCTCAATGGTTGGCCTTGAGACAGTCAATATCTCTCAGCCTAACCTTCCTCACAGAATTGTTGTGAAAATAAAATGGGGTGGGGAATAACTGTGTAATAATAATAATAATAATAATAATAATAATATATTTATTTATTTTTTTCTTACCCACCTCTCCCTCTGGATCGAAGTGAGGAACAACAATAAATATAACAACAAAGACCATAAAATAGGTAAAACAAATAAAACTAATACATTATTAAAACATCTTAAAATTCAACTAGGTAGGCCTGCCGGAAGAGATCAGTCTTCATGGCTGCCTTGAACTCCCTGGGGGAAAGGTGTGAAATAAATGAAATAAATAAATAAGAAGTTATATTTGTCTGAAATAGCTGTGCACACATTTCCATTTAAATATATTTACATCTATATCAATCAACCGTCTTTTATGCATATACACATAGTATATATTCTTTCTGTCTCTCCTTTCCCCCTTCCCATCTTCTGAATGAATACTTTCAGTAGTAAATAATTTTCTAGCTCAGGATTTTTCAGTAATTGGTGAAGATAATATCCGTGTCAATACTACAACAGTCAAATTAATTATTTTTCAGAGCCTGTGATAATCCCTTTATTCTCACAAATGCCGTTAGTTAAACCATGAATCAGACTTATGCACTACCAGAGGGTAGGAATGGGAAAAACTTCTGGGCATCTGAAAAGATTCAGATTCTAGAAATGGTCTTCATGCATGAACAGCCATGCCTAGCATAGACTATGGATTATTGCAGAACCGTTGCAGAAGCTTGCCAGATTCTAATAAATCAGCGTTCTCTTCCAGGTTGAAATTCAGTTATGGCTGGAAGTCGGCAGATCTGGGTTCTAGTCCTCACTTGGCCATGGAAATTCACTGAGTGACTTTGGGCCAGTCACAGGCTCTCAGCCAAATCTACTTCACAGGTTTGTTGTTGTGAGGATAAAAATGGAGAGGAAGAAGATTATATACACTGTCTTGAGGAAAAAGTCAGGATATAAATGCAATAAATAAAAATAAATAAACAGGAAAAGTTCAGCATTTACAGGGTAGGCTTAAGCCGGCTCTTTAGACCAGACTATAAAGTTCTGGCTGCTGCTCCAGGTTAGAGCTGAACCAACTTGTTCCTTGTGCCTCAGCTGTGGAATTGCTGTCCATGGTCCTGAATGCTAGACACTCAGCCTTTGAACCAGTGTCTCTATCTCTGCCCAGGGTGATGAGGGTGGGCTGCAATTTTTTTTTAGAAATTAAATTAGTAATACTGTAGAAAAGTTGCCTAATGTGTCCCTTAGTATACTCAAAAAATATATTGATCTACCTCAATGTCTAGCTGGGCCCCTCTTGCCTCGAAAAAACTGAAATGATTCAGTATTTTTTTTGGGAGCACATTTTATTTATAGAAAGAATATTTAGAAGTACAATACTTTTTAACAGTGTATACTAAGGGACACGTTAGGCTACTTTTCTGCACTATTACAAATTTGATTTCTAAATATAAAATAAAATTATTTCAAGAAACCATTTTTAGGTAATTTTAGATTGTTTTCAAAGCTAGAGGAGCCTGGCTAGACATTGACATAGTTCAATAATTTTTGTGTGTGTGTATACTAAGGGACACATTAGGCATGTTTTACACACTATTACTAATTTAATTTCTATATAAAAACAAATTAGGCTATTTTTCAGCCCACCCCAGAAACAGCAGCCTGCCTTTCCCCCAATCTTGTTTGGGTCATCACCTTTTCTGTGTGGCAGCAACCATGATGTATCTCAAGCATGGTCCGGCATAAAGTTCAAATATTAGTGCTATACCTGAAGACCCCTTTTTCAGAATTTATTTATTTATTTTAAGACAGCTCATCACAATTCAGGCCATATTAATTACAATTGGCTTTGAATGAATCAAAATGCAGTTTATGTTCCATACAAAATGCAGATTGAATAAAAGAACAGAAAAATATGCCCCTCACCCTTCCCAGTTTTTAGGTATTGGGGAGGTAAATTTTACCTTGTCCTTTTTCAGCAGATAAGAAGGGATTTAGAATACGTTTGGGATTAGGGAAAACACACCTTTGGAAACATGGTAGCTCTGGGAGAACAGAATTAATATCACAACAAGCTTTAATTGATTTTTATTGACGTTAGAGACTGTACTTCAAAATTATTTAACTTTCAAAGATAAGCTTTGCAATAGAACGCCAGTTTTCAAATGGTAATGAAGGAAATGTACGTTTGTGCATCGTTTGGGGCTTTAGAAATGCGGGGTCCTTCCAAGATAAACAATTCATGATGAACAAAGGTGGTTTCGCTTTTTGGCACACTGATGCAATCACATTTTGGGAGTCTCTAATACTTCATGGCTGTGAGGATCAAACCTTTAGTTGTGTTTTGTGCCTACGTGTACACTAAGGTCACATTATTTCTTATTCTAACTCACCTTACAGGGTTGTCATGAAACTGGGGGAGAGGTTCCGGGTATGCTATCCTAATCTCTTGGGAAAGGACAGAATAAAATGCAATAGATAGTTCAGCAAGAAATTGAAGGGGGGATTTGGCTCAGCTGCTGGTCTCCATTGTACTTCCATGGCTGATTTATGGGGTGTTTTCTGCTGCCCCTCTTTCTAAGTGCTTTGAAGGATTTGGGTGGAAAAGTAGTATAGACTTTGAAAAAACATATATGAAGTAGATTCTTGTAGCATATCCTTACATCCTTTCCATTTCTGGAAATCAAACCTTTCTAGAATCAAACTCCATAAATCCACCTATTACCAGACCCACACCTGCTAGTGAGTTGTTACCCTCCCTCTTAGCTTCTGCTATGTCTAAAGAAGGTTTAACTAACTCCATTACAACATTAGTGTAGTTCTTGGCAGGACTGTGCACATGATGTGCTAGAAAGACCCCCAGATTTCTCTACACAGAGATGTAGAATCCCATGATTTGTGCAAATTTGGTTGTATATTTTGCAAACATGACAATGCCTTATATTGAACCAGTGGGTTCCCTGCGAACACAGTTCATGGAGAAAAATCAAATGTAATGAAAGGTTTAACTTAATTAAAGGTGTACAGAGACTTTTGAATATCATTTCGTTAAATGTAACGGCTAACTACTTCCTTTTTTTGCAATAGCTAAACTTTGACTGGGTTACTTTTAACTGTGGGTGCCTCTTAATCCGTTCATGATTTGTTTACAGGATGTCTGTTACTGGCACGTCATTGTACTTTGGCCTGCAGCTGTTTCTATAAAGGTGTACAGAGACTTTCCTGTGTGTTCTTATTTCATTTTGCTCCAATTTGCAATTAGTTATGTTTGTTTAATTATACTTGATTTTTTTTTGATATTATAAAAATAAAATAGTCCATTGTTATATAGAAGCTAGCCTAATTTTTAACAGCAGCAGCAGCAGCAACAACCATAACATCAACAAGCTTTATGGACATAAATAAACTGCAAAGTTTGAATTACAGTGAAAACCATTGTTATTCTTGAAATCTGTGTGTCATGAGCTTCCCAACAAAGTATGTTTCATGAGAATCAATGCGTGGGAACACCAATTAACTCCTGATTTTGAGTTATACATATAAGATCAGATCAGATCAGACTACTGGACTATCTAGCCCAGAAGCTTACTCTGGACAGCAGAAAGAACACCAGGGTCAGATCTACACCAAGCAGGATATAGTGGTATAAAAGTAGGATGAAAGTGGTAGATAAAAGGCAGGAGCCTCACTACTGCTTTATAGTGGTATTGAAGTGCACTGACAACTGTTGAGGCCCATTGACACGTACCATATACTGCTATATCCTGCTTTGTGTGACTCCTGCCTTTTATATACTGCTTTCATCCCATTTCCATAGTGCTATATCCTGCTTGGTGTAGATCTGGCCTTGGTCTCATCCAGCAAAGCAATGCTTATATTCTCATGAGGATAAGCTCTAGCAACCGGTTAATCGATACAGTTTTATTACATTTCATTTTACAATCAGCAGCCTGTTTCATCAGATATGGTTCATGTTCATGATGAGTATAGAGCCCCCCACGCAGTGCAAATGATGGCATTATATATCTTTCATAACCCTTTCTACCTTGCAGTTCTCTAATCTCTTACTTTTTTATATTAAAGAACAGGATTTAACCAGCTAGCCTTTTAAAAATTTCAGTTCTAATTATAATGGACTGGTCTTCTCACATTTATGTATTTGTTTGTCAAGATGATCTCTCTCTCTCTCTCTCTCTCTCTCTCTCTCTCTCTCTCTCTTTCTCTCTCTTTTTCTCTTTCTTTTTCTCTCCCTCTTCCTCCCTGCCTCTACCACCTTCATTTCCAGTAAGATTAAAACCTCAAGACAGATACAGATTATGGGTGATTCCTTTGCAAGCAGCTCAACGTAGAATTAAACAACGTTATGCATGATTGTTGTGGCAGTCTTCATGTTAAAGATTCCATTAGCAGTGTATAAATACAAAATGATAATCAAGGTCAGGTACAAACCATTGGGACTGCGGTGGTAATAAATGCGACGAATGAGAAAATTGCATCCAAAGGAGGGGAAAAAATAAATAAGTAAGAGCCTGTGGCCTTTCTCCAAAGCAGAATTCAAACCGCAGAAGCAAATTAAAAGAGGGTATTTCAAGAACACTTGAAACAGGTTGTAGTAATAGGACATAAATGACATATCACCTACATTGATCACACTAATGGGTTGTTATGGCCCACTGCCACGAGCAGAAGGAATCCCGCCCCCTCCTGAATGTGTTTTCCTAAAGTTCAGACTTTTTGTAAGTTAGGAAAGGCAGAGATCATAAAACCCAAGTTAGCAAGAACAGGGCAATTTTGGCACAGTGTGATGGACAAAGGCCTTGAGCCCCCTTTCTACAGGGAGTCGTTGGCAAGTTGGATTGCTTTTGTTTATATCCATCTTTCGCTCCTTGATTGGCAACCGTGACCTGGCCTATATGGGCAGTGGGATGATGTGGTGACATGCATAGACTAGGCAGTGCATGTATGTGTGTTTGTGTGTTTGTATGTCTTTGTGTTGCTCTATCTGAAGGTCTCAATGCAAGTAGAAAATCGACACAATAGCAGAGGCTATATCAGAACTTCGGATTTGTGAATCAGCAAAACTCAAGCTCACCAAATTCCTTCTTGAAGCTCGTTCTGACTCGAGTCTGTACCAGATTGTGAGGTTGTTGCTGTTGTTTTTTTGCATGGAAATCTGTGAATATTGTTCCAAGTGTATGCATCAATTGTACACATCTTTAAAATGTATGCATTCTTCTCCCATTGAATGAAGCATGTTTGTGTGCATTTTTCAAATGTACACACTTTTCATACTTTTTCAAATGTACACATGCTGTCAAGCCCCCTTTTTGTCTGCAAATCACATTGCAAGCTCAGAAATGTACCGCCTTCATTCACAGACTGTGTCCGAGTCCATGCTCAGACTGGAAGGTGCAAACTGGGTAAATCCCCAATAAAAATGGAGCAAAATGAATTTCTCATACATCCCTATCCAAATCAGGCATTCTGGTTGCAGGGGGAGGTAGGATTTTCTTTTCTTTTCATTACACGTTAATGCATTCAAAAGTGAGATTCCCCCACTTAGAGGATCACAAACAGGGGCAGGCCAACTCACCCCTGCCCATGCTGTGTGTCACTTGCTGGTCCCGTGCCAACTGGTTGACTTGCTCGCCACATGTGGTGAGCCACCAGGCAGTCTGCAGGCACGGCGAGGAGCACACAGTGTATTGATTCTCCACCGAGCCGCCACTTTGCTCAGAATGGCAGCTTGGCCTTTTCTGAAGATCACCATTTTGGGTAAATGGCAGCTGTAAAGAAGTCCACTTACACAAAAGTTCAGCGGTAATTTAGCATAAGTGGACTCAAAATGGCGATTGATGGGATAGGCTGAACTACATTTTTGTGCAAAATGGCAGCGCAGTGGAGCAGTGTGGAACACCATGCTGGCTCAACTCAGAACACTCAGAGTGAGGCAGGTGCAGAGGTCAGCAGACTCCAGTCTGGTGTGTTTGTGTGTGTGACAAATTGGTGAAACCCCACCAAGCTCAAGGCCCTAAGTGGACACTCATGACATCCTTAATATCCCAGTCTAGTGTCTCATCCTGCTGCATAATTGCACCAAATGTGGAATGGACAAAGCAGCAACAGCAGTTATCAGGAGCCATGTTTGACCCTGGGTCTGCTGTTCGCTGGTATTTTAAGGCAAGTTAACTGACATTGCTCTTCCTTTTAGACTTACCACTGCCTTTTGTCCAATGCCATTCCAGATGATTTACACTAAATGAAGTCATGGACATTAATACTGCAGTATAAAACAGATCTAATAACAATTACCAGCAGTTGAGATATAATGCGGGAAAAAGATAACAGAGCAAGTGGTGCAGCCAGGGCTGAGCCTTGGGTCCAAAACCCAGCCTCTCCCACCCCCAATGACCACCTAGAGAACAGTGGATGATGGGGACATCAGGGCAGAAGAAGCAAACTCCCATTTATTCCTGTTGTTGTGACGGTGCTATGACCGAAGTGAATTTAAAATGCAAAACTGCACATATTCAGAGTATTTTTAAAAGCAGGATTGACAAGCAGGTTTGTTGTCATTTTGCTAATAGAAGAGGGATGTAGAAGCAGTTGAAAAGTATAGAGTGCTGGTTAAAGAAAGGAAGTGTGAGCTTTGTAACTGGAGTCATGCACATGGCCATCTAAAAGGGAACCCTATTAGTGAGCACATAGAAGGACATGTCCTGCAGAGTAACGATCAACACAGCTTCTGCACAGGCAACTCCTATCTCACTAATCTTCTAGAATTCTTTGAGAGTGTCAACAAATATGTAGACAGGGGAGATCTGGTGGACAATGTGTGCTTGGACTTCCAAAAGGCTTTTGATAAGGGCCCTTGGTCAGATCCAGCATGGCACTTCTGATGTTCTTAATATACTATGACGTCCAGGGTCTAAAATTACCTAACTACACAATAGGGATGTGCGAATCAGCAAAACTCAAGCTTGCAGAAGTTCCCCAAATTTCATCTCGAAATTCATTCTTTTGGTTTTTTTCGTTCCACATAAAAAAACCCAGTGAGTATTTCTGTGTGCATTTTTCCTGAATGGTTGTGCACATCTTTGAAATATACACATTCTCCTCAACAGATTAAAGCATAATTATGCAGTGCTGGATGCTGTCCCATTGCCAGTATTGAAGAAAGATTAAACTCTCAGTCCAGTTGGCTTTTGAACATGGAATGGGAGGAAGCACAATCTTGTTCTTTGTTTCAAAATGCCTTGGCCCAGCCCTGGTGCTCCACCACTGATACCTAGACCATAAGAACATAAGAAGAGCCCTGCTGGATCATTCTGTTCGTGCAGTGGCCAACCAGATGCCCATGGAAAATCCACAAGCAGGACATGAGTGCAACAGCACCTTCCTGCCCATGTTCACCAGGAACTGAAGAACATAGGCACACTGCCTCTGATACTGGAGGTACCATAGAGCCATCAGGACTAGTAGCCATTGATAACCTTCTTCTCCAGGGATTTGTCTAACCCCTTTTATATTCATCCGAATTGGTGGCCATCACCATATTTTGCTCTACCTCTGAGCTATGGGCCCTCTGCCTTTTCCTCCAAGATGGTTCCCATCTGGCTCTTACATTTTGCAAATATTAACCCCCTCTGTTTTTAGCATGAAGGTATAACCCCCTTTTTTTCTAAATGCCCATGGTCACCTTTTATTACCCATCTCAATTATTTGTGCCTGGTATCCCAGAGACAATTATGTCTTGCTGTAAAAAGCTTTTGGCTTGCAGCTGAACATTTGCAAAAGAGGGGGGGGGAGGACACCAAGAATAGCACCACGACAATGTAGCACTTTCTATTTTCCTTTTAAGAATATTCGCACCTTGATGTCTGAGCTTGATGCTGTAAATAGAAAACCGAAGCCACCGATTGAGATCTCTGAAGTTATCACATAGCTGTTATGGAAATGAAATGAACATGCCTTTGGGGAAATCGCTTCCACCAGCACTGTGATTTTTAGTCCATGGAGCAGTTAAAAGTGAAGAAAAATAGGACAGTGAAAGATTGCAAATGAATACATACTTGGGCATTAAAGATGCAACGTCATGAATGGAATATATATATATATATATATATATATATATATATATCTCAGAAGATTTGTGTGTAGGTGTGTTAGCTAATATTTTTGCTGTATACCAGGAATTTCCAACCAGATGGATTTTCAACAGCATAAAATCAAGATTTGTTTTAGGGCCAGCCAGTTGTGAGTATTCACCAGTTATGGGGACTTTTTCAGCCTGGGTTGGAAACCTCCTTTATTGGTTTTCTGTGTTTTTACGATATGAATCATGGGTGAAGAATTACGAAGTAGTCCCTATTCCCTATCATTGCATTCTGAATAAAGGATCTCTGCCTGTCAGTCAGCTGTCAAAGGTATAAGTTGGCATTGGTCACTATATTCCTAGATGTTCCTATCCCCAACTGTAGAGATATCATGGGCATAGAAGTATTTTACTCATGGTGCAGCTAACTGAATGCATGTTGCAATTCCACGAAATTGGCCTTCTTCCTTTTACCCTTTCATTGTGTTGTTCTCAAATCGATTGGCTGAGGGGGTGGTGCTTCTAGAGATGGTTATTGTATCGTCCGCACTTTTTCTCCGTTTCTTGATCTTAGATTTGATTCATCTTGAACTACAGATGTATGATAATTTCATTTCAGTTAGCAAATCACTCAAAATTGGCCCATTCCCAACCTCAAATGTAAATGAGAGCACATGCACTCCAAAAGTGTTCAGAAATTTCTGAATTTGCATTCACAGAATGCGTTCCAGCTAAGTTCTCTATCTCCAGGATGCTCTAGGTTTCATCAGTGGGGGGGCCCTGAGTGGTGTGAGCCTTGGCAGATGCCCACTAATGCTGACACCTGATACCAGTCCAGTTAGTTTTAAACACAGAGATTGTATTCAATCATGTAACCCCCACCTGCAGGCTGAAGCGGTAGAGTCCAGATTTACCACTTCATCTGCTGTTTGTCTGAATTAGAACTCAGTGACAGATTGCTTTTAAAGGCAGGAGAACAGAACTGAATAAAAAGGTGGCAACCCTATGCAAGAGTAAACACAGGAAATCAATCCTCTGCACTGGCAACTGTCTTGACTGGAGGAGGCATAAAAA
The DNA here is from genome assembly GCA_029215795.1 of Anniella stebbinsi. NCBI lineage: Eukaryota > Metazoa > Chordata > Lepidosauria > Squamata > Anniellidae > Anniella > Anniella stebbinsi. Next base: position 14,533,704 of record JARDYH010000007.1, read on the forward strand.
GATAATGTTTGGGAATCACTGAACTAAATTATTGATAGGTCAGGAGCAAAATTACCGCTAAATACATCTATAAATAAGTAGGCAATACAGTTGTTTAAACAGCAGACTCCAATTTAAAGCAACTCAATAATGAGTTGTTTTATGAACTCTTCATAAATCATTTTTAATCTCTTCACTGTGCTTAAAAACAGCCATTTTCAGCCTCTTTTTTTCCTAATATTTGTAATCAGTTTACAATGACTTGTTTTTAAAAAAATTTACTTACCAAACGAAATGGCAATGAATTTCATTCTGCTGGAATGAGGCTTGCGCCACTGGAACGTGCAGCTGATTTTAAGCTCGAAAATTGGATTTTGAAATGTCTTCCCACCTGTCTGCACAAACTAATCCCTTTGTATAAATAGAATGAACAAGGGTTTCCATGAAACAAGTACCTAAAATGTGTTCCAAAAGAACAAAAGGAAGCAAAGGGTGAGTAGGGAGGGAGGAGCAGTGGATTTTCAAGAATATTGAATTACTATCTTGCTTGAATCATTAGATAGGACTGTAGGGTGACCCTATGGACAGGAGGACAGGGCTCCTGTATCTTTAACAGTTGCACAGGAAAGGGACTTTCAGCAGGTGTCATTTGTATGCATGCAGCACCTGGTGAAATTCCCTCTTCATCGGGACAGTTCAAGCTGCAGGAGCTATACTAGAGTGACCAGATACAAATGAGGACAGGGCTCCTACAGCTTTAACTGGTGTGATGAATAGGGAATTTTCACCAGGTGCTGCATGCATGCAAATGATACCAACTGGAATCCCTTTTTCTATGCAACTGTTAAAGATGCAGGAGCCCTGTCCTCCTTTCCATACGGTCACCCTACTCCAGATGTTTTAGACAACAACCCTAAATTCCTGACAATGCTTGCTGAGGCTGTTGTGAGCTGAAGTCAAAAACCTCTGGAAGACACCAGGGTGGGGAAGACTTCTCTTACCTCTACACCTCACTGGTTCTCATGTTTGGTCTCAGCCCTTCATTTCCTACAGTTATTAGATTTCTATACTGGTCAATAGACAACTCTGTCAGCACAGTTCATATGGGAGGTCTACCAGACAGACCTGACCTGGCTGTCAGATCCACTCTGAAGGCCTCGTTTGACAGCAAAATGCCCAAATGGTTTTTGGGGCGAGCCGGGGTGTGCTTTTTTGCACATGAACATACTGCAAAACATCCTTCTAAAGATCTTGTTTGGTTCAAGCATGTGCCTGACTTCTCAAAACCTTCAAGAAAAATCTGTCTGATGTGAGGATTTCTGATAATACAAATTTCATAAGACTCCATATAGGCTTTTCCCCACTTTTTTTTTAAAGTGGAATAAATTCACTAAAGAACATGCATGATTTAAATTCGCTAGTTACCAAAATAACCCAGCATGCATAATGAAAAGGTTATTTTGGCGTTATGATGTATGATTTATAAATCGCATTTAGGACAGTATGTACGTGTCACATGCTCATCTGTCTAATGTTTTTCAGCTGCTTTTCTTGGCAAAGACCAACTTGGGTATATCTATGGGGTGTGAATGAATTTCCCACATTCGACTCCTTTATGGGTTCACGCTGTCCTTGTGTGCCCACTCCTCCTGCATTCTCATTTAAACAGCAGTATCCCCTCTATTTTCAATGTCCAGGCCATTGCATATGCAGTTAAGGTGCACCAACCACATACAAGGCAGAGGTATCAGCAGGCTTGTAGAACCTCAAGGTTTGCAGCTGGTTGGCCACTGTGGGAACAGAATGCTGGACTAGATGGATCCTTAGTCTGATCCAGCATGGCTCTTCTGATGTTCTTAAAAGCACAAAAATCTTTAAGAAAAAAAAGTATAGGGAAGGGGCACAAACAACCACTGAGGACTTAGCATTTTCAGCAGTCATGGAATATTGAAAAATGACAAATGGTTGGGTGGGGAGAGAATGGAATGAAGGGGCTGGAATCCTAGACAGCATCACTTCACACTAGGGATGTATGAGAATTTTGTTCCTTTTCACAAACCATGTGAACATGTCCTGTTCACAACCGGGAACACAAATGCAATTCTCAGGACATTTTCACCATGACCCAAATGTTGTATTTGTTCTCAAAAGTGTGCACTTCTAAAATGTGTGGATGCATAAGGCAAACGTCCACACCCCTGCAAGTGTGCTATGCGCACACAGCCTGATCTGATATCAACACAAGTTGGACTGTGCTTTGAGGTGGACTGTGCCTTGAGTATGAGCTTTGCTGATATCCCCATCTCTATCATGCACATTGCTAAAACCTTGCAAAAATCAAATGTTGATTGTGATTGTACATAGGATGACTCACGGTTTTTAAGGTGGCATTTTACTGATGCACATATTCGCTCCTACGGCTTGATAGAACACTGCACAAAAAGCATCTAGAGGCAAGCATATATACAAAATGACATTTAAATTGCTTTCTTGTAGAGTCTTCAGTTATCACCACAAACAGGCACATCAGTAGCATACAGTCAGGGGGATGTTTTTGTTTTTGCACATTTCCGTAAATTCTTGGACGCTTTTTTGGTTGTTGTTCTGCAACTGCCATCATAAACTCAGAAATGTGTGGACTTGGATCACGGATTGCACTCAGGTCTACATTATGTTCTAGGAGGTGCAAACTGGGTATATCCTGCTCAAGAATGGATGTAAATTAATTTCTCATACATCCTTAATCCCTGATACCTACACTATGGTTCAGTGTCATCTCTTGTCCTTCAATAGTCTGTTTTGGCTCTTCCTGTCTCCTGTCCATAGTAAAGCACACATCCACTTCTTCGAAAATTTAGTCTGTTTTTTGGGACATTTTTTTTCCTTTTAAATAATGCCAGATATGCTCTAAATGTACTTGGGGGCAGGCACTCTCTGAGCAGCTGACTTTGAACTTCGTAGGCTTTGCCATGGCTCTGCTTGATCTTTGTTGCCATCAGTCACACTGAAAGCACCCATCACGTCTGAACTATACAGAGGCTACATTGTTCTCGGAATATGCATCTGAAGGCTTACAGTAAGTCTTTGGCAAGGGTGGGACAACAGAAAGAATGGTATGTGCTCCATTGCACTGGCGTTAGAAATAATAAAAAAGAAAATAGGTTGTGTTATGAATTGCTTACTATGGATCTGACGTATACATTTGTCTGTTCAGTGTGGATTAACAATCTTCAAGGTTTCAAGTGGAAAAAGCCAAAAGATGCTAAGGAGAAAACACTCTGTTCAAAAATCAATACCACTGAATCAGTTTGTGCTCACCTGAAATTATGCTTCAGCTTTCAGTGCTCCATGTTCCATGTCATTAACTACTCTCTTGAAATCCAAACACTTTTTGGTAAATGTTCAGTTGTAGAGTCAAAGAATGTGGAGTTTCCTTCTTCTTTGACATCATGCCCATCCGTTTGTGTGTATCTGTTTTTGATGGTTTTCTTTTGCATACACAAAGGTCTCAGATTCAATCCTATGACATTCCCAGGTAGGGATGCCTGAACCTATGGAGAGCTGCAGTCAGAGAGTGGAAGCAAAACTGAACTAGATGGAGCCATGGTCTGACACTGTAAAACAACTGGACTTTTTATATTCAAAGATGTTGCATCAACCATTGTATGTTTCTTTGTCCCAGCAGTCCTGGGACTCCTGCTCCCATCAGGCTCAGCCAGCATAACCAACAGCAGGGCTGGTAGGAGCATCATCTAACATCTGGAGCATCACAGGTTCTCCACCTCTGGTGTAGACCACCCTTCGCAACTTGATTGCCTCCAGGTGTTTTAGATCACAACTCCCATCAGCCTTTAGCCTGCATGAGCAGTGGATACAGGTGATGGGAATTGTAGTCCAAAAATATGGAAGGCACCAGGTTGGGGAAAGCTGTTCTAGACCCACAACAGTCTCCTGTCAGGAACTGTTGTATCTGTGTGCAGCTGCTCTGACTGAACATGGCAACTTCTCAGTGAATTATCTTCAGGTCCTGGACTTCAGGACTCCATTCATCCAGGCTGGCCATTGGATCCCTCTGGTCTGATCCATGTTTGAGCCTTGCTTGAGTAACATGTAAAGAGATTGGAGGCATCTATTTGGGTTTGGAGCTCAGAAAGCTTTCACTGGCTCCCCTACCCCCAACTCTGACCTGTCATCCACAAGCTGGCCTGACTTGGCCCACACCGAGTCGGGCCAGCTGGCAGATTTTGAGTTGTGCATCAGCATGGGAGGATGCTCATCCTTCCACTGGAATGCAACTGACCTTCTCTCCCTGCCGCCATTAGCCCCCAGCCCAGAGAGCCCACTGCCTTACCTGTTGGAGGTGTAGAGGCTGTCTAGGCTAGAGGCTGAAATTGGAAGGGAATTAGGAATGGTTGCGCAATGGCAGAGCAAGATGGGAACGTTTTCCTCCTGCTGTAAACCCTACAAGTTACAGTTGTAATTTGCAGAAATTATGTCCATAATTTACAGGGGATGTTAACAGCAGGGGACCCCCCCCCCCCAGTGAAGTTCCTGGATCTCTGGTACAGCTCCCTGGCTTGGCTCATAAAGGCAAGGCAAGCTGGTGGTGGGGGACGGGGGAGTTTGTCAGGCCCTGGAAGAGCTAGATTTTGGGCACAGCAGACATCCCTACTGACATGGTCTTTCTGAGCTCTGGTTTGTCTCTTTACCCTTGGTTATTCAATGCCACATGAACTCTCTGGATGTATAGATTGGCCCTTGTTGTTGGAGTTCAGAACACTACTTTAGAAGATAGAGCATCAAACACACACACAGAACCACTTCTACAAAGTCGTTATAACTCTGAACTTTTAATCACCCCCTTCCCAGCTGTACTCTCTTTTTTGTCCTTCATTTTAAGTACCACTGTGGCCTCCTGAAGCAAGTTCAACTAGGATCAGCAGGTTAATCGCTACTTGGTTCAATGTGTGCAGTCACAGCAAGATGGGAAACTCTAACATCTTTTCTACAATGTCCGTTGCCTGAGCAATCCTGTTATAATGTGATGCAATAAATCTGTAGAAGGAAGGGGATAATTTATAGGAGTGAAATAAACAGAAATGTCTTGTAATAGTTTATAAATTAAGATAGTTCATTAAACTATCTTAATATTCAACTATCTAAACATTAATATTAAACTATCTAAACATTAAAAACAGTAAAATGGTGTCCTGTTCCTTCTCCCTAATTGAACTTGTGTCCTCTCCTCTGATTTATTCGGGATCATCTTTGGGTGGCACCCTCGTCCATAGAATCATAGAATCATAGAATCATAGAATCATAGAATCATAGAATCACAGAATCATAGAACTGTAAAGTTGGAAGGCCATCATGTCCAACCCCCTGCTCCATGCAGGAATCCACCTTAAAGCATACCTGACAGATGGCTGTCCAGCTGCCTTTTGAATGCCTCTAGTGTGGGACTGCCCACTACCTCCTAGGTAATTGGTTCCATTCTCGTACTGCTCTAACAGTCAGGAAGTTTTTCCTGATGTCCTGCCAGAATCTGGCTTCCTGTAATTTGAGCCCATTATTCCGTGTCCTGCACTCTGGGATGATTGAGAAGAGATCCTGGCCCTCTTCTGTGTGGCAACTTTTCAAGTATTTGAAAAGTGCTATCATGTCTTCCCCCAATCTTCTGTTCTCTAGGCTAAATATGCCCAGTTCTTTCAGTCTCTACTCATAGGGTTTTGTTTCCAGACCCCTGATCATCCTCGTTGCCCTCCTCTGAACATGCTCCAGCTTGTCTGCATCCTTCTTGAATTGTGGTGCCCAGAACTGGATGCAATACTCAAGATGAGGCCTAACCAGTGCCGAGGTAACCTGGAGGGGTTACAAAGCTACCCCAAATGGACTTTACATTGCAGAATTTGCACAGAAGTAGACTTACAGCAGAGTCCCATGACATTGTTGTGTGCTGTCACCTGCACAATCTCCCAGGTTTCATCCTATTATCACTTTTCATTTTCTTTTTGGAAACAAGAAACACACCTGGGGCATAAAATGTCCTAAAACCGATTGATTTTGCCATATGGACATCTTTATGCCCTGAATATAAGCAATGCCTTGGGTGATTATATATATATATCTCCCCTCTTTTCCCAAAGAAAACTGGTCTAGAGAAGAAGACTTGAGTACTCTGGGTGTCTTTAGGTTGGCTAAATTAGGAATGTCGGAGGCATCTGGTTAGGGGGTTGAGCTAAGGAAGGAATTGCCAGCTCGGGCCCCTGGATGCCAGCTCGTGGAGCCCTGAGCTGGTACGACTTGATGCGCCTTGAGTTGGGCAAGCCTGCAGTTTCCCACTTGTGTATGTGTGTGTGCAAATCCCAATTTGCACATATTCAGTTAGGAATATTTGCCAAAATGTTGATTTGTGTAAAATCGTGGCCAGAAATAGTGCAATCTGTAAAAGGCCCTTTCTGCCTGCATTTTTACACAAACTGCTATTTAAGGCTGCAACGTTGCACAAATCGCAATTTCTGTAGCTGTACCTGACCACAAATTTGTGCAAATTCCAGTTCGTGGACAAAAAAAGAAAAAAAGAAAAAAAAAGATGTGAACTCTTGCCAGGTCTGTCCAAATCGGGACATATTTTCAATATATATATAAATATGTATTGGTGATTTTGTGTCAATGCACATGTTCACATGTTCACCTGTCTGTTGTGTAGCTCTGCAGAGGCATATCCCCCTCTCCCAACCCCCTTGCCACCCACTTGCATAAATTTTAAGATTCCCACCCCCTAAAAAACCCAATTTGCAGAAATTACCATTTGCCCAAATGGCGGAAGTTGAAAAATGCACAAAAATGTCCAGAATCAGAATAAAAAAATCCTCTAAAATTCACCATCGCTTACTGGAACAGAAATACTTCAGATTCCCATCAGGGTTATAAGAAATGAAATAATTCCCAGTGTTGCAGGTCTCTAGGAGGGTCAAGAGAGGCCATGGAGGTTTAGATAAGCTTAGTGTTCTTTTGTTAGCTTCTCCACCTCTTGCATTGTGACCTTGACGGAGACTGGCTTGATTCAGATATCAGATATTATACAATCTGCATTGAGCAGGAGGTTGGACTCAATGGCCTTATAGGCCCCTTCCAACTCTACCATTCTAAGATTCTATGATCCTATGGGTAAGGATGCTTGCCTATGGCTTTTTTCCCCATGACCTGTGGTGAAAATAAATTGAATGAACTGAAGCAAGATGTTACATAACACTACAACCAAATAATTGCAGACTCACACTGCAAATAATGTTATAAATGAAGAAGTGGATGCATAATAAATATAATTAGGAGTTCAATGTAATAACCTTATCATATTAATAATATGAGTCTACAGTTATTTTGACCTTTCTTTAACTAATAAAACAATCATGTAAATTATATGTATATCTTTATGCTCCATTGTAATATTAAGCCAATTTTATTATTGTAGTTTATAAAATTTTGCATCAAGTACTATTGCTATTATATAGTCTTCTTCTTGTGTAATTGTTATTGGGCTCTTTGTTCCAATGGCTGAAAGGACAGCCATGCCATCAGCCAGCAAACCAGAATGGGAAATCATGTTTTGAAAGGTATTTATAAATCTGGGTTTGCCTAATTATGAACTGGTGTGATGACTGAATTGACGAAGCACAGTTATGGATGGTACTCATCACACCATTGAAACAGGAGTGCTGTTAAGATGGGAAATTAGAGCAGCTCTAGAAAAGAAGTTTACTACTATGTTTGGAAGCAGAAAACATGGCCTGTATACACCAGTTAGTGGGGAACATGGGTGGGAAGATGCTGTTGCATTGTGTCAACAACTAGTTGGCCACTGTGTGAACAGAGTGCTGGACTAGATGGACCCTCAACTTGATCCAGCGTGGCTCTACTTATGTTCTTATTTGTGAATGATGGGTAACAAAGACCATGATTTGTCACATGTCTGAATGGAGTCATTGATGGGCATTGAAGACTCAAGTAAAATATGATCTGAGTAGAAGCTGTGCATAAATGGTATCTCAAAATTCTTCACTCAAAACTCTTCACTCTATTTCTGGGCAGAGAAATGGGGGTGGTGGATGGGGACCATTCCACTAGATTTTTCCAAAGGATGTAAAAATTCTCCTACAGTTTCTCAGGATGGGATCCAGCATGGGTTGTGGCAGTAGCTAGGGATATATAAATTTTGTTAAATGTACTCCATCTGTGTTTTGCGGACTATCAGGCATCTTTCATTCCATCATCCATTCATTGATGGAATACAGTAGTTTTATTTATTTATTTTTGTATGAGAAGTTAGTTCATTTGCAAATGTGTATTTGTGGTAATCTTTGTAATGTGCTCTTGTGCACATGCGCAGTTGCAGGAATCTCCTCTAAAAGGAAAAACCAACAACAACGTTAACAAAAACCTGATCCACAAGCCTGCAGAACTCACACAACTCAGAAAAAGCTCGTCCATTGCAGACCTGAGAAATTGTTTCCCCGTACAAACATCCCAAGAGATGTAGTACGAACATTCAGAGTGATGTCATGTGTACCCTAAACAGAAATAAAATTTCTCACCAATCTCTTAGGAAGTGTATTTCGTAGGCTTGGGATGGTCTCTGGCCGTTTTGCTATGCAAGGTACATTGCTTATTGATTTTTCAATTTACAGGTTTTGATAAGACTTGAGAAATGTTTTAGTTCTTAATTCTCCATATTTGTGTGTGTGTGTGTGTGTGTGTGTGTGTGTAGGGGAAGTGAAGGTGCTATGGTAAAAAATGAATAGCTTTTTTGATGGTTCTTTTATGTCAGCAATATTTTCCCAAGTTAATTGTATTTTTCATATACTGTGGTGGCCACTTATCCTCTGCAACTTCAATTTCCCTCATTACATTGTTTCAGAACAAAGAGATATTTTATTAAAGGGAAGAATGGAGTTCGAAAGACCCATTTCTGTTGAAGTGGATTTTGGGGAGCTGGCTGACTCCTCTGCTTTTAGACTACCCTTTCAATAAGCTGGTTTGTCCTCACATCTTTACGTAGAAAGTAGGTGTTTATATTTCCATGGCACCCCCTCTTTTTTTTTTAAAGATGCCTAGCATGTATTTGGTACCTTAAAGGGCAATTGCAAGCTCCCGACATTGATAATCAAAAGACTGGAAAGGTGAGACTCATGGCCTCGGGGAAGTACAGGGAATGTATGAGTGACTGAAGTCTCCTTAAATGTATTCCATCATTGCACTTGCCCTACAGTAGGAAGTACAGTTATGGCTAAGGCAGAAATTCTAAGCATATTTGCTAGGGATTAAATCACACTGAACACAGTGGCTCTCCCATTTGAGTCCAACCACTTGAGGAAGTTCTCATCTTGACCGTATGAGACTATGGCTCTGGATCCAGCACAGCCCTTCTATGACTGGAAGGGGACCTAAATGGAAAGTTCCCTTCCATTCATGGGAGGGGCTATGATCCATGGAGATGCCTGTTCACAAAAAGACAAGAGGATGTATCTGCCAGTGCCATCCTCTCTTGCAGCTTCTTGGGATATGTCTCACAATATTCCAGATAGTCTCCTAACCCTCTGATGAAGCTTTGCAGAGAATGCAAGAGTCTCATAGATCTTTGGATCTCTCCCAAAGTTTTTTTCCTTTATAATGATGTTGACATTTCTCCCTCCTATTGCATGGATCAGTGGCTGTTGTCAACTTCCACGATCTAGCTCAAGTTGACCTTGCTGCATCCAAAGAACTGAACATGAGCCAGTTAAAGTTAAGTACTTTTAAGTCCTATTGATTTCAGGAGAGAGGTTTATTTAAGCATATACTCCCTTTTATCTGCATTACATCCACTGTTAATACAGCCTCTAGCATTAATCTTAATCCACCCTTTCAGACATCTGGTAGTACAGTTTTGGGACTCAGGGGAAAATTATATTCTACAATATTTCCCTCTCAAAAAAAACAAACAGCACCATCATGATGTCCCCCCCAACCCACAGAATCAAGTACTCTGATTTACCATCCCAGAGGGGAGGCCCATGGAGGGGGTACCATGCAACTCCTTCACACACAGCCTTCACCCTCTAAGTAATCATCTGAATTAGATCTCATTTAGCAATGGATGAGTTGGCCAATTGCACTTCCTCCAACACCACATAATTCGTTTTGCCCTGTCTTGAAGACATTTGTGAATTTTGGTAAATTTGTATGAAAAACAAACTGGAAGCAAATCTCACCCTTCTGGCTTCTGCACAGGCCAAATTCTTATGGAAAAGCTATTCCCAGCATTGAGGAGACCAGGTTATACCTGCCATGTAGTTGGTCAAGTTGAGGAGCCTTTTGGGAGGAAAAAAAGAGGTAGTGAGGCTAATCTAGCATCACAAACTGAACATATTTCTTTCCCATCCCTATGAAGTCCCATTGATTTCAATGCTGCTTACTCTCAAGCAAGTGGGTATAGTATTGCAGACTAAATAACACAGAGAGCCTACATGTGTAAAGAAGACTCCACTCTATAGACTTTCCACTCCAGTGTATAGAACTTCAATGGCTTGGATACGTTTTCAACCCTGAGAGGTATCATCATCATCATCATCATCATCATCATCATCATCATGGTGGGACATGGGAGAGGGCTTTCTCTGTTGTGGCACTCTGGCTATGGAATGCCCTCCCCCTGGAGGCCCGATTGGCGCTGGTACTAGCTTCATTTTGGCGCTAGGTTAAGACATGGCTTTTAAATAAAGACTTTAATGGCTAAATCCACCAGCGTGCACACTGTCTTGTTTTAATTGGATTTTCCTGTTTTAAAATTTCATATTAACATATTAATGCTTTAATTTGTTTTAGAATTGTATATTTATTCAATTTTATATGTATGATTTTATCTTTATGCCGCCTGAGATCCTTGTGATATAGGGCAGGATATAAATGTTTCAATAAAATAAAATAATAAAATCATCATCATCATCATCATCATCATCATTTTAAGAGGAGAGAGAGGGGAGTAAAGTTACAATTTATTATTGTACCAATAGAACATGGAGTTTACTGTCTTGTTATTGTAGTGTAAGGTATCATCAAAAAAACAGATAAATAATTCTCCTCTAGATTACTTCCTAGCTCATTTCTCTGATTTGTGTGAATTAACTTTTGTCCTTGATGCACTGAGGTGACACTTTTAAAAATCCCCAGGGAACGAGACATTTCCTTGTAATCCTTTCCAACTCTATAGAGCCCATCTATCCATTTAATCATCTGGATTTATACTGCGTCGTATCATAAGGGCTCTAGGTGACCAGCAGTTATGTTCCAATGTAAAGTCTGGCAAAACCAAACCAAAACACCAGATGATTAATGTAAAGATTTTTACCCTGTCAAAACATAACCATCCATTTTCCCAGGTCATTCTCTTGCATCTACCAGCGAGTATGTGGTTTCTTTTAAGGGGAAAAGCATAGCTCCATGATTCCTGACTGAAAACCTAAAGAACTCCTGCCAATCAGACCAGTGTTCCCCAACCTGGTGCCATTCAGATGTATTTGGACTGTAACCCTGTGAAAAAAGAGAGGTAACAAGAGCTAAGTGCTCAAAGCCCTGGGCTTTGGCAGACAAATCTTCCAGTTTCTTGCACATACAGATGTTGCAGCTGCCTGACTAAGTGTGGGAGTCCATCAGACTCCCCCACATTCACCTCCTCTACACTCAGGTCAATGAGTGCCTTGCCGTCATCCACCCTCATCTGGAGCCTCCACTGCTGTGCACAATAGAGGCTCTAAAAATGCATATTTCCCCTGTTGTGTAAATGGCGGCCATAAAGGCCCCATTTATGCAATGCTAAAGTCGTGAACACTCTGTTCATGCCTTTAATCTTGTGTAAATGGTGCCTTTACAGCCTCCATTTATGCAATGGAGGACAATATGCAGCCAGTGTGGTAAAGAGGTTAAAGTGTTGGACTGGGAATCGGGAGATCCATGGCCATGGAAACCCACTGGGTGACATTGGGCCAGTCACAGACTTTCAGCCCAACCTACCTCACAGGGTTGTTGTTGTGAGGATAAAATGGAGAGGAGGAGGATTATGTACGGCACCTTGGGTTACTTGGTGGGAAAAAAGCTGGGATATAAATGCAATAATAATAAATAAATAATTTCTGGAGCCTCCAGAATGGAGGCTCCAAACGGAGGCAGACAGGCTCACGACATCATCGGATGCTCACTGAGCCTCAAAGAAGCTTGCACAGTACTGCAAACAGGCAGCAATCCAAGCAAACGGGCAGCAGTCCAATGTATCGGACACAGGTGAGTCTAGCCATCCTGACTTGCACATTTAAAAAATGAATAAAAATCTCCAGTTCTTTTTGTCCCGAATCTGGGGAACTTTGCACATGTTTTAGGATGCTTTTAGGATGTTTTATTGCTACTTTAATAGTGTGTACCATGTTTTAATCATGTCTATGTATTTTATCATATTTTATATTTACTGTTGTTCCCCTCCTCGATCCAAATGGAAAGGTGGGTAAGAAATATATTATTATTATTATTATTATTATTATTATTATTTAGGCAAATTCTTATCAAGACCAAAACAAAATAAAATTCTCAGTCTTATATGTCATGCATAATTGTCAGGGGCTAGAACCCAGTGAATATGTGAACCAGGCCCCAGACCCTAAATGCTAGAAGATATACCTTTTTAAAAATTGGTTGGTACCTCCGTTTCCTTTCCAATCACTTTATGTAGTTGCCTGGCTGTTTGATGATGTTATTTGGAATGGTGTTGTGGAATGACAAGGATCCATTTCAGACACCGTAAAGTTAAATTTGCACTAGCTTCTTTTGGCACAGGAGCTAACATCCTCTTCCACTGAATGAGATTCCTCTTTCGACGGAGCCTAAATAAATACCAGCCTCTAAATGCCACTCTAGGTGCCAGCTGGGAACCGAATGAAGCTGTCACTTTGGCCCCATGGGGGAAACTGCAGTTCTGGCTTTCAATTAAAGGTTGGCAGCGCTGATCCAAGGCAGTCAAAACAGATCCATACTCTGAGGTGGCCCATGGAGTTTATGCCATGGATGAGAGATTGGAGTTTTGAAATGAGATCAGATACCATGACTAGCACACGTCTTTCTACAAGGACAGTTGCTTTAACTGGTGTGTGAGTCAGACGCCGGGGAAATTTATGAACTGTCTCTCCTGTTCAAATTTCAGGGCTGTAGCAGCTATCATTTTCACAATAAAACTTAATGAAGAGATAAAGATAGAAGTGTGGAGTATGGGCTCTGTGTATTCCTCCCAACTTCTCCATTTGGTCTGAGATGCCACTTGATTTTGAAGGAGAAGGTAATGGCACATACCTTTGCTTCTACCTGTTGGCACTTCCACCTGGCTGTACCTGAGGGAGAGGTGATTAAGAAGGCCTGTACCATTGGCTGGTCTGGGTCATTTGACTCCTCCCTTCTTGAAACTGACTTGCCAAGTGGTCATTGTGTCGCTTGTCATTAGAACAACGATACAATACCATGTAAGGGCTTGAACTTGAAACTGCCTATTTTCCTCTTCCCTCTCCACCCGTTCTTCCTTTTGCACCATGTCTCTGAGACTGAATCTCAGTAGTTCATACTGTAAACCTCAGGAGCCCACCTTTTCCACAAAGACTTTTTAATTCAGGGATAGAGAAGCAGTGGCCCTCTAGATGTTTTTGGATTACACCCTCAAGATTCCTTCCATTGTTTAGGAAGGAATTTGTGAATTTTGATAAGTTCTTAAAGGGGGGAAAATGAACCAGACAAAATTCTCTACTAACTGCACCAGCAAAAATCAATAGCTGCAGCTATTCCAAGCATGCAAGCATGCAAAAGACTATGATGTACTTGCTGCTAAAGATGAGGTGCTGGTCAGAAAGGAAAGATGTAGCCCTAATCTAGCACCACAAACATGGTTGAATACATTCATATTCAAGGTCAGGTTTTAAGAGATCAGCACTCAAAGCCCTGGGCCTGCACAGACAAAACTGTTGGTTTTGCTTTCTCCCACATTCAGATCTGTAAAATGCAGAGGTTGGTAAGTTCTTATCCAAAAATGCACCCCAAGAAAATCTTACCCATCCCTAGAAGGTTATATTTGGCTTCTCCCTTTTGTTTTGTGCTCCAGCATAGAAAGATGTTAAATCTTATTGCAAGGTGTGTATGTGGGTTTTTGTTTGTTCCCGTGGTTATTATTATTATTATTATTATTGAAATGTAAATGTTTTAATCTGCCTGCAATACATTGGTCTGGGCAACTGGTAGGTAAAGGGTGCTATTTATAAATTCAATTTATTGATTCAGTGAATTCTATCAAAGAAAAAGAAGAAAGTGAAAGGTTCCATCTCCTGTGCTCTCCATGCCTTACACTGCATTTTCTTTAGAAATTACACTGTCTCCAAAAGGAACACCGTTTTATAAGGGGCAGCGTGGGGGGGGGGACCCCTGACCTAGGAAATGCCAAGGCAGATCTATTTGCAACAGTAATGTCGCATTTTCCCAACAACGTTGAAGAAAGCATGCTGCTACCCGAACCGTACGGTTAGATGCAGCTACCTTTGAAACCTTTTGATTCTGCAATCAAGACTGGTTGCCTGGGTGGAAGCCAAGGTTATTATCTTCCTTGAGGGGGATTTTTATTTTTATTTTGCTGCTCGGTGGAACAGGACTAATCAGACTTGTTTTTAGATAATTTGGGTCACACGTGGCAAAATGTTCCTCAAGCAGGAGACAGATTTAGAGGAACATTTGAAAAGGCCACAGTTTAAGTGTTTGCAGTGTCCCCCCTCTTTTATTTTCCTTCAGCCCCAAAGATCTCTTATCCCTGTGGTAATGTACGGGCTACAAAAATTGACCTGAGAAGACCTTGACATTTTTTATGCTGCTGCTGCTGCTGCTGGTGGTGGAGATCTTTGGAAGTTACAGAAAGCAATAGTTTAGAGTGCCATCCAGAATCTTACCAGTTTAGGGAGATACACGGCTCCTCCAGAAGTAAGACAGACTGGTACACAGAATCCTGCCTCCCACCACATTTCTGATTTATATAACTGAGCGCTGATCTACACATTCAAAATATTCACACAATGCATCCCATTTAATACTGTGACGCATCGGACTGCATGTGGGGGATTATAATTCATGTATGCCATCTATGTCTGGGTTAAGTTCAAGGATTCTCAGAAGGAAGATCACTCACTAGCAAATACTTGGTGATCCTGTTTCAGGCAGAGTTTGTAGACAGGTGTTGAGATCAGGACAGTAAGTCAAGCCACAGAATAGGACCTTGTTGGGATGCTGCTATACTAGCATTCCAAGTGCCATGGTGAGAGCAAAGAGGGTGTGTGCATGCTATTTCATCACTACCACAGTAACCAGGTAAGAAACTGATTAAGGAATGGGAGTAGAGGAGAGGATTCCCCCCCGCAAAGTAAAATCTAGGCTAAGGAAATTTCAGTAGCCATAACAATCACCTGATACTGAAAGGCAAATATTACTTTAAGTAGCTGAGGTTCGTTTTCCATACTCCAGATTTATGAACCGGCTTCATCATTACTTACAGCAAGGGGCCCATGTGTTTCAATTAGTATTACAGACATCTCAATAATTGCTGGCTTTTCTATTTTCAAAGGGGGACCAGGCATATCTTTGGTCAAGCCTGAAATCCTTTTTGCACCTATTATAGTCTAATCCAATTACATCTGCATAACACCTCCTCCACTCCACCTTGTGAACAGCAGTTTAGTGGATTTTTTTTACCATGTCTAGCAACTTATTTCCCTCTCTCCCCACCCCTCATTTCCCCCCCCCCCCAAAGCATTTTGTTGAACCCAAAAACTAGCCCTGCAATTTTGATGTTTTCTTTCGGTATAAGAAAGGTATTAGCCTACAATAAATGTTCGGTAGGGATGGATGGACATTTTGTTTCTGTTTGGTTTTCATGAGAATTTACCAAAGTTTTCAAAGTCCTCCCTATTCAGAACAAAAATGAGATGTATTTATTTTTGCAAAATCTAATGTGGGATAAACTGAAATGCTGGAATTGCTTAGATCTTAAAAGTCTGTGTTTGAGTCCCTGTGTTGAGTGTTCAATTAGGTTTTCAGTTTTTCTCTTTTTCAGACAGTATCCTCAGTTTGAACAGGAATATGGCAGTTAGGTATAGTGGTGGGTGAAGTCACCCACATCCAACTTGCCAGATGCTCGCCCGTTGTCTGCCTCTACTCGCCAGGCTGCGTGAGCTTCTTTTGAGGCTCAGTCTGTTGAGCGTTTGGCAGCTGTCCATCCTTGCTGCTGAAATTGTGCGCTTCCCCCTGCTGTGTCAATGGCGGCTGTAAAAGCCCCATTGATGCAAGTGTGCAATTTTGGCAGCGAGGGCGGACAGCTGCTGTGCACCTGTAGGGGCTTCATAGGTGCTTGAGCGTGGCCCTGTGCTGTGCTGAATGCTCCTGACTGGGTCCAGGGGGATGGATGCGGGAGAGTCCATTGGACTCCCAGACCCAGCCGGGTGCTCGCTGGGCAGGTACATTACAGTCCTTTCCATGATGGGAATTGCTGTCCCTTTGAATTTGGTGCTGATGGGGATCAACATTCCATTTTTTTTTATTTTTAAATAAGCATTTACCAAAATTCCCAAAGTTCATATTTCAGGGAGAAAGAACCTAAGTTTTGAAAATAAATTCAAATTTGCAAGAGAAAGTGAAATAGGTAGATTCACCCTTTCTTACATTTAGGGTGTTTTTCTTTTCTAATGGACCTCTGTGGCTATTGCCTGTTTTTTCCTGTAATGCCTGAGGCCATGGAAGTTATCCACATATGTCTTTTGTGCCATATGCAGGGAGATCTGTTTGTTTGTTTGTTTTTTGATGTACAATTGTTGCTTTGCGTTTAATCATCCATCTTGTTTCTATGCAGATTGTGGCACTGGAATAGAACCCAGAACCTCATGGTTGTTCTTTGCAGGTTCAATCTAAATCCTGTTTTTAAAAGCATGCAGTGCAGCAAGTGATCAGGACACGGCTACTCCTGTTCTCAGCTAGGGAATTGTTATTTGTGCTGGCAGTGACTGGAAAAACAATGACCCTGCCTATTGTATATTCATTCTTGGGAATTTCAAACACTCTTTGCTTCATGTCTTCTCCCTGTGGAGGAACTCGGGGGGAGATCACAGCTGAACAAGTGGAGGATGACAAAAGATAATGCACTCTTTGATGGTCATCAGGCCTCTGTCTGCCTACCTGCCTGAATGCCGATAAAATAAAATAAAAGGTACAAATGGAGATAGTTGGATTTGATGAGGCTACTTAGATGATCCCAGAAGTGTCTGAAAATGTTCAGGATTTCTACCACAGTAATTTTCTACCATCAGTCTCCAGATTCCATGCACTGCTTCCTACCTGTTCTTAACAAGGCAGTTGATTCAACCTCTTGCATGTGGGAGGGAGCATTGTTCCTTAATTCCTCCAACTCTAAACAAAATAGTAGTACTCCAGTAGTAAACTGGTCTGTCAACAGCGTTACTAGATGCTGTCAGGGATGCTTTAAGGTAGATTCCTGCATTGATCAGGGGGTTGTACTTGATGGGCTTATAGGCCCCTTCCATCTCTACTATTCTGTGATTCTATGAGTCTATGATCTGGGATCCCCAGACCAGATGCTCAACAGTCACCAATTTTGCCAAATGATAGTTATCATCATCACCATCACCATCACCATCACCATCATCATCTGGGAAGCAAGCTTTCTTCTCTGCAATCTCCTGACATTTCCATAGATGAGGGTGACCAGATAAAATCCAGGTCAGGGCTCATATAACTTTAACAGTTGTAGAGAAAAGGGAATTTCAGCCAGTGTTATTTGTATGCAATTAGTTCCTGGTGAAATTCCCTCTTCATCACAACAGTTGAAGTTGCAGGCACTATACTAGAGTGACCATATACAAAAGAAGGCAGGGCCCCTGCAACTTTAACTGTTGCAATGAAGAGGGAATTTCACCAGGGACTAATTGCATACAAATGACACTGGCTGAAATTCCCTTTTCTCTACAACTGTTAAAGTTACCTGAGCCATGACCTGGATTTTATCTGGTCACCCTATCATAGATGCTTCCCAAGAACTACAAGCATCTCCTAGTTGGGGAACACTTTGTAACGGGCAGTAAGGATGCATGAGAATTTTATTTGCGCTTGCAAAATAGTCAACCATGCCCTTTTCACAGCCTCAACTGTGAGCACAAATAGGAGAACGTCTTCTTCGAAAATGTTCGCAAATTCTCGAATGTACACTCATGTGCAAACATTGCACAAATTTCAGAGGAAAAGCAGTTTAAAATTGCACCGACTCCCCCCCCCCCCAAAAAAACGTTCAATTTCATGCTTTAGTGTATGGGGGAAAGTTGCAGAACTTTGAAAAATAGAGATTCTTTTTTTTTTTTACACCTTTCCCCCATCAATTGCATTCAACTTGCACAATTTTCCCATCAGTATACATTGAATAATGATCACAAACACTTATGAAAATTGAAGGTGAGAGGAGACTTGAGCTGACGCTTGGAGAATCTGGGCAAACATGATCATTGCTTGTTTGCCTATCTCTAACGGGCAGCAGACAGGCTCAAAACTGGGTTGGGATAATGCAAGTTATTTCAATTTATTCTGACCCCAATCCTGAGATTAGTTCAGACCCTCCCATGCCCCTGATGCTGTCATGGGTGGCACGGCAGTGTCTGACCCCCCCCCCCCCCCTCCATGTAACACTAAAGCCCCATTAGTTGCCTGCTTGAGATTTTCCACCTTCCCTCTGGGAGCAGCAACAGAATGGACATGGATTCAAAGATGTCATTCACTTTTTCCTCCCCTTCTCTATCTGGAATAATGCAGTGTGTAGAGAAGGGAAGACATCCCTCCCACCATTCCCTGCCACCAGAGCAGCAAAAAGGGTACATTTTTGGGGAGGGAAGGTGCTTGGGGGCAGGTTAGAAGGAAGGAGGCAAGGAGAGGGGGGCTTAGGTTCCTCTCTGACTCAGACATTCATCAGAACTGGAGAAGAAATGTCTGAGTCGTAATGCTCACCTCATACAAAGGCAAGAATTATGGGCCCACAGAGACAGGTGTGTTTCCAAACAAGGAAATACAAATGCTCATATTAGCACTAGCAACAACTATACTACAGCTGAGAAAGCATGTTTCAGTTCCAGCCATCCAGCACACTCGCTTGCCTGCTTGAGATTTTCCAGCCAAGCCATATTAGTACTGTGCTATCATGCATGCTTACAAATTATGTTCAGAATGGTAAAGATGCTTTGCTAACACTTGTGGTAGCCTCAAAAATATATGTGCATTTTCATTACATGTTTGCATGTGTTTGTGTGTGTAGGGGGATATGAAGGTTTCATGTATGAATTTAGATTGAGGTGGGGAAGAAATTCTGACACTATTTGTGCTATGGCTGTAACGGGCGCATAGTGGCTAGCACCTGTGACATCACCTGTAATGGGTGCATAGTGGCTAGCACCTGTGACATCACCTGTAACAGGTGCATAGTGGCTAGCACCTGTGACATCACCTGGAATGGGTGCATAGTGGGTAGCACCTGTGATATCACCTGTAATGGGTGCATAGTGGCTAGCACCTGTAAAATTACCTGTAACGGGTGCATAGTGGCTAGCACCTGTGACAACACCTGTAATGGTTGCATACTAGCTAGCACCTGTGACATCACCTGTAATGGGTGCATAGTGGCTAGCACCTGTGACATCACCAATATATATCCCCCACAATTCTTAGAGCAGATTTCCCTTGTCTATCTATTTATTGGTTTATAGGGCAGATAAGATGAAGGGTGGATATATAGTGCAAGTATATATGCTCCTTTGTATATATAAACAAAATCAAACAACCTGCCTGAAATGTAAGGGTGGGGAGCTAACGTTTGACTCACTAACGAAGCCAGCATCTGACCTGCTGGTTTATCTGTACCACCAGTTGTGAAGCCAAGTTTACACGGCAAGTGAGGAACCCACTGTGGCTGTTCAAACATAATTCCATCTGTCTTCACCCTTTGAAGAATCTGGAAAGAGCTCTGTAAAAACCTGGCTAGGATCCAGAGGATTTTTGATTTTCTTTGATTCGGCACTCCCTCAAAACTACTTTTCAGACACCCCATCAGTTCCCTAAAAGTGATTGACCACAGAGCGTGGAAGCGGATGGACTATTCTTTGAGAAAGACTCATTGGATGCCTCCATGGGCATTTTTGGCCTACTTCTTTTCTTTAGAGGAAAACACGGAGGGTAGAATTAAAAAGTAAGTGTGGAAGAGCAGGGGAACTTAGGGGGGCCTTTCAGGCGGCACAACAGTTTCCCCGATTTCCTAGCGCATCTTCACCCCCCTTTGTTTTTAGTTAGTTTTCTTTATTTTCCTAGGCATACTTAGGATAAGTTTTTAAAATAATAACAACAACAACAACAATGGCATTCTGAATTGCCTGGTTTTGTTTCCAAATCAACTGATGCATTAGGAGTCCTCTATTATTCCAACTCCTTCCACTCCCAAATACTGTACAGAATGCTGTGCTTGTATGGCTTGCCACAATGTTCACCTCACTTTTACTCCTCCTGCCCTCTGCATTGCTGATGCACAGGGGTGGATGCAGGGCCTGCCCTATCATCGGGCATTATGAAGCAGCTGCCTCAGGTGGCAGGTGCTGGAAGCCAGAGGCAAGGTGTTGGAAGGCAAAGGGCTCATCTGTACTTGCAGGCCTTCTGGGACAGGAGGGAGGATCTCGGGCTTTACAGCTTTCAGGATTATCCCCCAGGGTGCCCATGCCAGCGTGATGTCCCGGAAGTAAAGAGGGATGTTCGGGTGCAGCATTTTTGATTTTTTAAAAAAGAAGAGGAAATGTTTCGCAATTGCGTGGGCACAATCCAGTGCCAAGGTAAGCTTTAAAAAAATAATAACTGGGAAAATCAGTGCCGAAAACTGCTGAGAGCCATCCGATGGTGAAAAATGGTGGCCCCTCACTCCCAATGGGCATGGACTCCCCCTGCAGAGCTCCATGCTCATTTGGTGAGCCCACTACTCATGGGGAGGAGGGACTACCCGGGAGCCCACGCCACACCAGCCATGGTCCTCAGGGTTGTCCTGGGACCACGGGAAAAAATGGGATAAGTGGAGTCACAGTTATCCTAGGACAACTGAGAGGTCGTCCTTGGTTGACCCTGGGATCAGCTGTGCATCATTTGGATGCACAGGGATGACCTCAAGCTGACCCTGGGATAAATGGCTGGTGTAGACATGCCCAGAGCCATTTAACCTGCCTGCACCCCATAAATTAGCATGCTATTCTCAAGTGCAGTAGAGGACACTCTCTCATCACCAGTGTTGAAGAAAACATCAGCTGCTAATTTGGCAGACTTCTGTACATTGAATGGGAATGGGGCATACCATGCTTTGCCTCAGGCAGCAAAATGTCTCGTGGCAGCGAGAGGAAATGCATCACCAAAACCGGGGGGGGGGGGGGAAGGGGAGAGAGAGAGAGAGAGAGAGAGAGAAGAAACAGATTGGCATTATATTTGCATAGACTAATTTATAGGTATAAATCCAAATGTAGAAATAATGACTACAATTTACATAGAAATGAAATGTATCTTACCCATATTGGGAGACACTGTGACCAGGCGACACAACTGGCTGGCCCGTTGCTAACTCTCAATTGGCAATTTCAAGGCCTCTGCTGTTCCTTCATATTGTTCATCATCTTTAAACTGGACTTTGACTTCAAACAAAGGGTGCCTTCAAAGAGAGGACTGTCCTCTCTTAATAGTAGCTTCTTCCCTGGAAGACGCAGGAGGCCTCGTGCATGGTCACATAGGAAAAATGTAGTGCTCCTCTGTAAATATTTCAAAAGTAATGACCCCCCCTTTTTTTTTCAATTTAAGGGTAGTGGAGCACATGTAAATTCAGCTAACGGGAGTTCTTGTACCTATTGTTATAAACTAACAGCTCCTCACTGTATTCTGAAGGGAACAGTCAATAAAATGAGATTAATAACTCAGGTGCCATAAAGTAAAATCAATATAAAGATAAGCAGGCAAAGGGTTCTGCCTTCAACAAGCCCTGGCTTGCGTTGTGTTTAAGTTCTCATTTTTTATGCAGGATCTCCTGGGCTCTGGGGTGAAACATGTTTTGATCCATCTTTCAGCCAGCTGGGGCCTGCTCGGTGCATCTGCCAAGAATAGGCTGACCAGATAAAATCCAGGTCAGGGCTCATGTAACTTTAACAGCTGTAGAGAAAAGGGAATTTCAGCCAGTGTCATTTGTATGCAATTAGTTCCTGGTGAAATTCCCTCTTCATCACAAGAGTTAAAGTTGCAGGCACTATACTAGAGTGACCATATACAAAAGAAGGCAGGGCCCCTGCACCTTTAACTGTTGTGATGAAGAGGGAATTTCACCAGGAACTAATTGCATACAAATGACACTGGCTGAAATTCCCTTTTCTCTACAACTGTTAAAGGTAGATGAGCCCTGACCTGGATTTTATCTGGTCACCCTAGCCAAGAAGAGCCAGTGTGGCATAGTGGCTAGAGTGTTGGCTAGAGTGTTCCACTCAGCCATGGAATCTCACTGGGTGACTTTGGGCAAGTCATGTACTCTCAGCGTGACCTACATCACAGGGTTGTTGATGTGGGGATAAAATGGAGAGGAGGAGGATTATGTACGCCACCTTGGGTTCCTTGGAGGAAAAAAGGCAGGATATAAATGTAAATGAAATAAATAAGAAAAAGGAAAGAAGGGTGAGTTGATATAATGGCTGAATTCGGACAACACATTAGTCAATGGTGGGTTGAGTAGCCAACTCACAGTTGGTTATTTTGTGGGTATTCCCCACACAACATATTCCTACACAACTGTGGGTGGTTGGGGCTGGCGTTGAGTGGACTAATAGTCAACCCAGCATTTGACTGACACAGCCCCAGCCGCTCTCCCCACCCTCCCTTCTCCCTCAGTCCTCCCAGTTCTATCCCAGCAGCCTCTGCAAGTTGCACCAGTTGTAGTGGAGTGGCAGCTGCCACTTTGGTCACTCTTGCCGCCTGCCTCTATGGGCTTGTGTTTTAACCCACTCACCACACGCCATTAACCCACTCACCCCTCCACACAACACTTTAAACAACTGGCCAGTTGTTTCTCTCAGTTGCATATTTGGGCAGAATAGCATACCGTCAGTAGTTTGTGAGCGGCGTGTTACCCTCCACACAACACAATAAGCAACACAACTGACGATTGTTTCCCCCCCTCAGTTGCTTAATGTGTTGTCCGAATTCAGCTAGTGATTTGTCTCAGCAATGGCTGTAGGCAGATATTAGATGCAATTACCCTATTCAAAATGCCCTCTGAATGTTTGGTGAACCTGTGGGAGGGACAGAAAGGTTGTATGAGAATTACATTTTTGCTCACAAAACTTGTGAGCATGCCCTGTTTGAAGTCCCATATGTGAGTATGAGTGCAAACGGGTGTTCTGTCCCAATTCACTTTGGTCTATACAGGAAATTTGCACAAATTAGGAAACTGGCCCAAGCTTGGGGAGGTTTGTGATCTCCTGTTTGTGTAGACCGAGCAGCGATCACAAATACGAATGGGAATAGGGCATGAGATGGGCAGAAAGACCATGTGCAGAATTCAAGCAGTCATTTACCCATATTTAAATGCAACGTCCATTACCAGGTCACCCCTTCCCAGTCTGCATAGGCAGGCATCTCCCTGCATTTAGGATAGGGATGTCTGTTGCAGGGAGATCCAGCCCTTTTGGGGGTCACAGCACTCCTGAATTTGCTTGCATTTGCGAGCCAAGCTGTGGGTTTCTTCCTAAATCTGTGTTTGTTTGTTTTAATTTGAAAAAGAAAAAAAAGGAACAATTTGCGCAAATTGTGATTACAATTTGCGCAAATCACCCAAATTGCATTGGCAATTTGAGCACATTACCCAAATTGCAGTTGTGTTTTTCATGATTTGCGCGTATTGCAACGCAACGGGTGAGGCCAGTTCATGGGAAAGGGAGCCCAATTATGGGATGGGGGAAGGTGAGGAAAGCTCAGCGAACCTCACCCCCTGGATGCATTCCTCCAACATTTCTAAATTAGGGGCCATGATTGCAACAGTGTCACATGAAGGAGCCCCATGTACATGTCTGCTGAGCTCAAAGAAGTCAGGGACATCATGATGGGGATGTCAGCACTTGGGTGGGGATGGCAGGCGTGCCCCCTCCTCTATGTGTTCAGTGAATGGATGGAGTACCTGTGTGAACAGGGGTAGCATAGCCTTCCCAAAACTGATGTCCTCCACCTGTGTTGGGCTATAACTAGGGGTGGGTGAATCCTACAATTTCAGTTCCCCCCGACCCTGTTTCTCATCCCCCCCCCAGTTTTAAGTTTTGTTGATCTCAAACTTAGAGTTTTTATTTTTTAAAATTCACATGGAAAGGTACTACAAATTTTCACGGGAACTTCTTTGAAACACACACACACATTTTAAGCCTGGAGAACTGATCAACATTCAAGATGAGTGAATTTAAGATGAGAAATTCAGAAAAACCGAAATTGCTATATTTGTCCATCCCTAATTCTGTTGTATGTGAATAGACCATGAGCTAGGGACAACCAGCGCATCTTGAGGTAGTGAGTTCCACAAGTTAATTATGCTCCATATGGAGAGTTGCTCAGCATGTAAGAAGGAATAACAACAACAACAACAACAATAATACCCTGCAACCGAGCAGACATAACAGTCATAAACAAAAAAGGAAAACACACATACTTCATCAACATAGCAATACTGAATGACAAAAATGTTGTTGAAAAGGAAGAAGGAAAGGGAGATAAATCTACACCACTGGGCATGGAAGTCAAAGAACTATGGCAACAGAAAAAGGTCACAATTATTCCATTAGTCACATCAGTCACTGGCATCACATAAAAAAATTATACAGAAAAACTCCAGAAACTGGGCCTACCAAAATACATCCACACCAACATCCAGAAAGCAGTTATACTTAAAACATGCTCAATTGTCAGGCAATTCCTGAATCTGTAAAAGACAGCAGGACTTGGCAAAGCCCGTCATGTCTGTCTAGAGAAACCACTATGAGTGAAAAAGAGTAATAATAATAATAATAATAATAATAATAATAATAATAATACTGACAACCCTACCATCAAAGGTCCTTGAAGCTTTGGACCATGGCTAATGTGTTGCAGGGAAAGGGTTCTATTCTTCCATGCTAAAGTGTGATGGAATGTTGGTAATTCCCTTCTTTCAATGAGATGATTATTAAGCTGCATTATGTGCAAGAGGGTTAAAAAAAATGCACGGCTTTTGATTTATGTGGCAGGCTTGAGCAGAGCTCCAAATGCCAAGAGCAGCAGACGGCTTGACTCTGTCCAATTGTTTAGCATTTCTGTGGTGAAAAATGACTCCTCCTTCAGATCACAGAGATGGTACAGTTACTATTTTAATCCATCCGACATGAGATTTGCCAGCTCTCGCCATGCAGAGTATATGGCTACACAGACCAATAATTCTGTTTCTGGTACCTGGATCCAGATGGAGAGCTCCCCAAGGGTCTCTGGGCTAATGATGGGCATGGCTGTGTTATCTGTTGTTTTTAAAATAGTGTTTCTCAAAATTTCTAGTGAAGCAGCTTGTGGTTTGGCTTGAACAGATAGGGATACAGAGGTAAAGGCAAAGCAGCATCTGAAGTTGAATCATTTTTCTTTCCTGAATAGAAGGAAAGAAAGAGCAATCATTGTAAGCTTGGATGCCTTTCATTTGAAGACACTGGTTTAGACTCTCATCAATGGTTCTTTGAGTGAATCATTATTTTGATTTATAACCTGCCCAGAACTATGAGGGTGTAGGTGGGTGCCAACATTAATACAACCCCAATATACTGGATGGGTTTCTAAAACAATCTATGGCCATCATCATGGAAGGCAGAGGAGTGCCTTCAAGAAGTGCCTCACAAGGAGAGAATGAGGGTCTGCTACTCCCATCAGGCTGCCATGCTCTCTGTGCAAGGAAGAAGAGCACAAGGGGGTGCCTGTGGCAGAAAGCTGCAAGCTTGCTTGACTCGTCGTGTGATTAGTTGGGCAAGCCCAGGGATCCATGGACTGGTGTCCGGGGGGACTGAGCCAGAGGTTCTTGCTGGGTTTTGAGCCCCAAACGGACTCTCATGCCATCCCTACCATAATACTTCAACTCCAGGTCAGACAATTGAATTGATTGTCGGTAAATGCAGGGTAGATGAACGATCTTGATACTTCTTCACGCAATGCTGACAAAAGCTATGGCACTTATTGCCACAAGGGGTGGGGAGTGGCAATGGCTTTAGTAGCTTCAAAAGAGGATTACAGAAATTCGTGGAGGACAATAGCTACTCCTCATGGTGGTTCTATGCAACCTCCACTGCCCTAGCTAGAACACACAGACCATCTGTTTGTACCAGCCATGGCTGATAACTGTGTTCTTATATTCTTTGACTGTTCAAGAAAAGAATTAAAATGCATGGCCTCGGTTTATCCTTTTGAGTCAGTTTGTTTGCTTAGAGACTTTTAAGGCCAATGAGGGAGCCCAGGCCTGGGTAGGATTGTCACATGATTTATTTTATATAAGAACGTAAGTGGCACAAGAGACTAGCATTGTTTTCTGACAGATTGTCAAGCCTCCGGCAAATATTACTAGCCTGGGCACATCACATTCAAGCTGTGGTAAATTTTAGTGGAAGGATGGCTGACTGAACTTGTACCAGACTGCTTTTCCCGTTTATGTGTGTGTGTGTGTGTGTCTTTTTATTGTCTTGTTTCTTTTCCTTTTCAGCTTTCATATGCTGTGACTCAGTCGGCTGCCTTTTGCTTCCGAATAGGCAGTGACAACTCCTTGGGGGTAGCCTTTAGATACAATTTCAGGAGAGTTCACAGAGGTGGTGCAAGCCTGTATTAGGAGGAAAAAAGTGGGGAAGGAGGAAAGTGGTTCTGATATCTTTACTTTATTTTATGCTTCATTTCCCTGCCTATTCACACAAGCCTCTGAATGAAAATAACGACGTCCCTTCATAGTAAGCGGAATCAAGCAGGAATGGGTGAGAAATTCGTTGGGTCCACATTTTAATGTGTCATGACCTAATTTGCACCTCCTGGAACTGAACCCGGACCCAAACACAATTTGCATATTGTCCTTCATTGTGTCCCGATTGCATTTTGGAAGTGTGGGTTGGGTCAGTTCATAATACAATGAGAGCCAAACAAATCCTCCCCATCTCTGTGTTGCTTCCTACAGCTTCCCGCAACAATGCACTCAATCTCCATGCCACAACTACTCATCCAGAATTATATAGGCTATACTGAGCACTAACATTTTGCAATGGAAACATCACCATTTCTCTCTGCAAATTTCAGGTTTTGGGGATTCCTTGGCAAGATTGTCTCCTTCCCTGTGTAAACCCATCTCCTCCTCCTCTTCCTCCTCACCACAAGCAAACAAAAAACTGAAATGAATTTATCCTACTTCCCTACCTAAAGTTCTCCATCTCCATGTTTAATACTAAAAAAATATGTACAAGAGAGAAGGAAAAACGTGTCCAAATGTACCTTAGCATGATATAGTTATTTGTACTTGTTTTCTGGGTTTTTCCTCCCTAAAGATGTATATAGTCCCATTACTTTGGCTGTTAGAAACTTTTGTTGTTGTTTCCTTTCCCTTATCTGAAATCCCATAAAGGCTAAGTCAATAACTACACCACCTCATTAATGAGAATTCCAAAAGATATATGTGGCACTTTCATCATGCCTGGCTTCCGTGGCCTCTGTAAAGCATATATCAGTAATAATAAATATCTGCCCTCAAGATTTCTTTGTACAGTAGACCAGGTAACTACTTCTGCCAGCACAGATCAAAGAAAGATCTGTCTGGTATTATTATTATTATTATTGGGAGAAAAGGGATAACTGCTATTTAGCTTTATGTCTTGCAATCAAGGTAGCTTATCCACATCATTAAACCCTTGCCCTTCTCCCGTGTCATCTCAACTCAGCCCAGGACAATGTCCCTTTCTACCTGCATCTTTCCCTTCCTATTGTACTAGGGGTATTGATTGTCCAAGTGGTTTCAAAATAATGAGATGGATCCAGGGTCTGCCTTCTTTGGATGGAAGTGCTTTGCTCATGGCAGGTGCCTCTCTCCAATTTCAGCCGAGAGATCCCCCTCCCACCCTTCACCATTGATTACCCCATTCATCAGGGTCCCCTGATCCTCTTAGTAGCATTTTCAGGGGGCTGGAGCAGCTGTCACAGAACAGGGGTGCAAAGCCTCAGCCCTGGGGGAGAAATCTGCCCCACCTGGGATACCAATCCCCCCCCAGCCACTATTTGTGTGATGATGTCCTGCCTTTTGTGCAGGTTTTTTCCCCTTACTAAAAGGTTGAAATGCCTCTCCTAAGTCTTAGTTACTGGCAGGAAGAGCTTTAAGCCATTTTGTCATTGGTTCTTGCCCCCTTTTGCCTTCTGGCCAGCCCCCCCCCCCATGTGTCCTTCTCTGAAATGGAATCCATCCCTTGGGCTGAAAGAGATATGGCAACCCTGCTGTAGAGGATGGGGCAGAGATTTCCACTTCAGCCAGCCCAGTTTCGTACTACTCTTACCACTCCTAATAATAATAATAATAATAATAATCAAAATATAACAATTCTTAGCCAAAGAAAGCTGATGTGGTCAACTCACAGAAATTATGTAAATCCTTTATATACTTTTTCTGTGTTGCATATCTTCCGTAATTTTATTCTTACATAACAGGACTGCCCAGCTAAAGCTACTGGAAATGGCCAAAAACAAGGAACCACCCATGACAGAACCCCTGGGGGAGCCTGGATCCTCAGGGGAGAGGACCATGGTCCTGTCCCCACAGGAGGAGGAGAGTTCTGCTTCTGAAACAGGGGTTGAGTGACCACCTAGCTCCTGAGATCACTGTCACCTCAAGCAGCGGGACAGCACGGCACCCCTGAGAAGGTGTGCTTGCTTGCAAAGAAAGAACTCCTCAGCAGAACAAGATTCCTCAGGAGTAGGGCTCTGGCCAGAGAGTGCTATTGCCTCCATTACCTCTCACTACCTAATTGAGGGGGATATACTGAGAGGCCCTTGGAATTTATCGCCAAGTCCTGCCCCCACTGCACTACTGCCTGTGGCAAGTTCTGGCTTCAGCTAACCATGTGAGGAAGGTCAGGAATGATACAGAACACTGAGGCCTTGACCACTGGGAATTATTTTTCAGCAACTGCTTTGACATGAGCCATTCCTCGTGCACCTTCAACGATAACTTCACAACCCCATAAGGGCTAGAACCTTAAAAAAAAAAAAGGAAAGATAAGAATCCCACAAGGCTGAGTTATGCACATGGTGCCCCCATTTTGTGTGGGTTCTCCCGCCCTTCCCAGCATTTATGCAGAATTATACAAAACACAGTCATGGTACTGCTGCTCTCTACCTGAGGAATCCCCCGCCCCTCCTCTTTGTGAGCACAAATAGAACAAATGGTCCGCAACTATACTTTTCTCCATCTCCTAAAATGTAGCTAGCAAATGGAAGAATCGTGTCCCCTCTGTGTTTCTCCCTCATTTTCTTGTTTTAGGAATCAATAGAAAAATAACTACTGCAGTGACCCTGTGGTTCACCTACTGTTGCAAGAAGAGTTTGATATTTACCACCGAGAGCAAAATACCTTTCATTTAGATTGGCTTTTCACATTAGGTCTGTTACACACATGCTACTTCCGTACCTTCTATGCACAGCTGTAAGAGGTGGCGCTGGAAAGTACACACCTACTGTTATTGATGATCCCAGTGGACATGCAGCAATGCTTGTAAAAACCTGTGATCTCCATTCTATGGGGTATACAGGGGAAGAAAAATGGCGCTTGCACCGCAGAGGAGCTGAAAAATGACTTCTCCCTGCTCTCAAAATTCACCCCTGTCTACATAAGGTGGATAAATAAATAAATAAATAAATAATACCCCCGTCCACAGAAAGGGGCCAGTTTTGCCCTTTCTTTCATACTTGAACTCTGACTTAAATTCTGCAGAGAGTTTGACCTTTACTATGTATATCCCGTCATTTTGGATATGCTACTCATCACTTCATGTTATAGTTATCAAGTGGTGGACAAATATGCCTTAACCAATTCCAAATATAGAGCAATTTAGGGCATGGTCTTGTGCATGCTTAGACAGAAAAAGCCCTTCAGCTTTTAGCATGCCATTTTGGGAATCTTTTAGGAATGCTGGCAGTTGTAGGACTTTTTAAAAAATGTCTAACAGGATCAGAACACAGGTCGATCTAGACCCGCATTCTGTTCATACAGAGGCCAACCAGCCACCTATGGGAAACTGGTGTACATAGGCCTACCGGCTCTGGTACTAGAGGTAGCATATAGCCATCAGTTCTAGTAACCATTGATAGCCTTTTCTTCTAGGGATTTGCCTAATCTCCTTTTAAAGTGGCTATCACTGCATCTTGTAGTGGTGAATGTCATGGTTTAACCATGCATTGAGTTAAGAAGTACATCCTTGTATGTCTCCGATAGCTTCCATTAATTTGGCATTTTCACAGCAGCCGCACACTGGTCTACCTTTTCATCAAGCTGTCCACCACAAACCCAAGATCACTCTTGTTCAGTCACCACTAGCTCAGATCCCATCAGCTTATATGTGTTGATTCTGCCCCAATATGCATAATTTTATTTTTGCTTACATTGAACTGTTTTTGCCATTTTGATGTCCATTCTCCCAGTTTGGCAACTGGGAGAAAGGATATCTAAAGATGCATAGGATTGTGCCTTTAATGTGTTAAGATATCTGGATATATTGTTAGCCACACTTTGGAAGATGGGATATAAACGTTTCCAATAAATTGAATTTAAAATTATAGACACGTGTGCCTAAACTAGCCTTGTGTGCCTAAATACCACTGTCACCCAGACCAGATAGGAAACAGTTACATGCCAAGCTAGCCAGCCAGCCAGCCCTGTAACCAGCTGATCCATTACATTCTGGCCTACCCAGCAGTGGCTAATTTATCGATTTCCAATGCAGCAGAAATCAATCACCACAGAGGAAAGACAGCCTCGGAAATTCTACTACACCATGTTTTGGCCTGGGGATCATTCATCTATCTGTAAGACCACTCAGGAGGCAAGCCAGCTTGAAACTCACTTTTGGCAGTCATGGATGTTTTTTGAGTGCAAAGCATTTTGAATCGAACTGCGATCCATGCTCAATTGTCTCCTTAATTAGCCATTAAATGTGGGTGGGGTGATTTTGTTTATTTGTTGTTTGTTTTTAATTGACACCCTGGCTGTTTCGTTTTCAGTTCTCTTCCTCAAAAAGCTCTTCCTCCTTGCACGAGCTGGAGACGTGCGGCATTATTTGTCGTGCATTTGAAAATCCTACAACATCGAAGAACATGACTGTACATGCTTTTGACCTTGTGATGCTGACCTGGAAACTAATATGTTCCATAATATCTCCTGTTGCAGACGATCAGGTTGACTAAACCAGATCTGTTTCGAGCCACTGGGCATTCGTCCACAATGCTAAAACCGATTGCAGTGAGGTCATTTTTTTTCACACAGAGAATCTATAATAGTTTTTGTCTCCTGCTGTCTGATTTATATTTCTGGCAAAAAGGGCCAGTTTCCCTGAAACTGATGAGGGATTTTTCTTTTCTTTTTTTTTTACAGGAAATAGTTTCACCCCTCCTACCTCTCCTTGGGCACTTCATATTTTATACATGCAACCATTTGTATTGTTTTGCCATTTCTTCTTTAATCTACCCTATGTTGGTGTCTTGCATTATTTACAACATGAATCAGATTTATGGTGATGGAGATGTTAAGAAAAACACCTACGAGCCCCATTTCCTGAACATTGAAAGCAATGCCAGTAATCAGGCCTTCACCTCTCTTCTACTTCTGTCAATGCAGTTGTAAAATGGCTTTGTTGTGATAAAACACCTTCATGTTCCTCATTAAATACCACATTGCCCCTCCTAAGACAAAGGTAACTTCCACAATCACATCCTTTTGCTTCCACAAAATCTGTGTTCCGTCTTCCCTTCCCCTTATTCCCCTTCTCCCCAAATTAAATTGTCCTTGGATGTTTGGAATTAGGATGGCTTCGGATGTTCACGTGTTTTAAGACTAGTGAAGTTTTCTGTCCCATGTTTGCAAATGCCTTTCTTTTTATATCTTCTGCAACACAATTCCTGTCTGCCTCCCCCACCCCTCACCTGCTGTTTCTTTATCTCCCTTGAAGTAGTCACATGGATAGTCCTACCTAATCAGTGATCAGGTGACCACTTATGAATCATCAAAAAAGAGGAAACACACCACAAAAAAGAAGGCAAAGGAGAACATGAATTTGCATTAAAAATGATGTGCTAATGTACATCAACAGCAAAGTGAGTGAGGGCCACTGAGAGCCATGTCATTGGGAGTCTAAAAAAACTGTGCAAATGGACATTTTACAAGTAGCAATGAAAAACTGACCGAAGGAGAGGTATTCTTCATTCCTCAATCCACCAGCATTGCCCCCAAAAAATGTTCAGGGAATTATCTGAGTTATTTTGAGAAACCATTAAACAGGCCTAGAGGATTCTGAGACAGCTATCCTTCCTGCATTGTCTGGATTATCCTGATGCCTGTACAAAGGGAGCCATAAAGCTATGCACTCTCCTGCTTTGCAGACCTGTAGTTTTGGTTTGCTCACCACCATTTCACTTTCTGTCTTCAACTCTGCTGCAAAAATATAAATTAAAAAAATTAATCACGGCTTGAAAGACACACCATTGTCTCCGTGCCGAAAAATCTTCCTACTAGGCTTTTCACTTTGAACATGCATAACAAGCCATTCCCCAATCTTCCTCTGTCTCTTATCATGAATTCTTCAATGGATCCAAGGATACTGTCGCAGAGGCTTCTTCATCGGACATATCTTAGGGCTAAACTACATGTTACACTCATCATATAGCATGAAGGTGAGGCTTCTTCCTCTCTCTCTTTACTGTAGCATACGCATGTGTGGCCCCAATTCAGATAAGGCCCCATGAGAAGAGGATGAACCCCCAACACACTGTTTGCTTCCTGAAATCCCTCATGGGGATAACAAAACAGGAGTACACTATTGAAGTCAATAGAGATGTTTTCATTTAGAAAAAGCCACTAGCGATGTCAATTGAGAC
Source organism: Anniella stebbinsi (assembly GCA_029215795.1). Classification (NCBI taxonomy): domain Eukaryota; kingdom Metazoa; phylum Chordata; class Lepidosauria; order Squamata; family Anniellidae; genus Anniella; species Anniella stebbinsi. The sequence continues at coordinate 14,566,992 of JARDYH010000007.1, forward strand.
ATTTACAATCCCCCTTAGGGCAGGAGGATTTGGTAACTAAATGGCAGAGAGGAAAGATTTGATCATCGTCTTCTGGAGCATGGTGTTCCTGATCCAAATAGGGACCACATGCACTTATATTGGAGTAAATAAAAAGATAGCCCTAAGCTAGATGTTACACAATTAGCATAACATGTATATTATCTGTCATTCAGTATTTCTTAAAGTGTGAGCAGAGCAACTCACTTATGGATTCCTATTAAGTTAACATTGCCCATTAGTAAATCAGTCAATTACACTGGAAAACCTTGAGGAGGGATCCCTCAAATAACCACATATGTCCTTACTGATGTCAGCATTTCACCCCAATTGATAATCGATGCAGCTATCCTGCTCATTGTGGTATCCCTGATTGGCTGGGATCATTTATGTCACTGGGATTTAGGTGTCCTCTTGTCTCTCTTTGGATCCCACAGAAGAGCTCATTATTAGCATCTGCCTTTCCCTAGTCATAATACCACATTCCAAGAGTGCAATCTTAAGCACTTCCTAGGGAGAGTTATGTTTGCATGACCACATTTATAATTGTGCTCTAGATTTAAAGTTGGAAAATGGACCCTTCCCATTATTTCAAAGCACATCTTACTTTACAGCTTAACACAAGTGGCTTACATATATCCAAGGCCATGCATGCATCAAACATGTTGCTGGTTGATTTCTAGTTTTAGATTTGCAGTCCTAAGCAAAGCTAACCTTCTTGAGCTGGGGGCAGAAGAAAAGAATAGGTGAAAGAAAATACTGGTTTATCTATATTAGCTTTTCTAAATCTGGCGCCCTCCAGATGTTTTGGAATACAAGTCCTATCATTCCTAACCATTGGTTACGCTGTCTGGGTTTGATGGGGCTGAAGTCCAAAACCGTTGGAGACCACCAGATTGGGGAGGTCTGATCTTCTTGATAAGAATTTCCAGTGCTACTCATTGGATTGAGAAAAGAACAAAGGAGAGGAGTGGGGGGAATGTAGAAAGAAATATATTTCTAATGAAACATTCCTTTTAGGACCATATATCTGATTGCTTGTATCCTTGCTCTATGAAAATGCTGTGCATGAATATATATTATATACAGAGAGAGAGAGGGAGGGAGGGAGGGAGGGAGGGAGGGATGGAGAGTTTCACTGGCATAATGCATTTACCCTTTTATTTCATTTCATTTACCACACAGCAGATAGAACTTGGCTGGTGCCAGAGCACGTTCCATTGGAGAAATGAATAACAGACACAACACAGTACTTCCATGCAATTAACTTGTCACACAACTGTAAGGACGCTGGCAGAAAGTTTCAAAGCAATATTTTGTAATATTAGACAAGACACTGAAGAGGTTTTCTGAATGGTAATACAGAGGTGTGAGTTCATATTATGGAATACATTTCATGCATATCAATGCAATTTTGTTTCAAAGGGATACAGCACTGGGAATGTAGGATGGTTACTGGATTAGATTCAACAAATCCAGGACTGACGTTGAAAAGATCTGGGTATATTCAGCCTGGAGAGGAGAAAAGTGGGGTTGGGGGATATAATGGGACACTTCATATCCCTGAAGGGTTTTCACATTGAACAGGGCAAAGACATGTTCTCTGACTGTTGTCACAGAAGGCAGGACTCGTTTTCCATGGAACAGGGTATGAAAAAGAGGCGGTTGTTATCATCTGAAGTGAATAAATGAGGTAGCCTTAATAGAAAATTGCCTATGGCACTAGTAAACTTATTGACCATGATGTCCATTTGTAATGAGTAGCTTTCACTGAAAAACAGAACAGCATAATTGTGTAAAAATAGCCAATATATATATGGCAGTACTCAATGGTGTCGTTCCACAAATTCAAATAGCACTAGCGGAGCTCTGGTGAATCTTTCTGCTGCAAACTGATTGCCCATTATGCTTCTGCAACTTAGGTGCAAACAGTTACACAATGGGTTGCACAATGGGTTGCTCTTCTATGGCTCCCAGACTATGGAATGGTCTGCCGGAGGAGGTTAGACAAATTGGCAGTCTTCATGAATTCAAGAGAGTCATGAAGACTGTTCTCTTCCGGCAGGCCTATCCAGATGAATTTTAAATGTTTTAATGATGTGTTTCTCTTGTTTTTTTAATTTTTTTAAAACTTTGTCATGCTTGTATTTGCATTGTGTTCCCCACCTCGATCCGTAGGGAGAGGCGGGTTATAAATAATAATAATAATTATTATTATTATTATTATTAAGCATCATGCACAACTGCTTGTGCAACCACACTTGTGCAAATGTAACTTTAGTTGAAATCTCCTCTTGTACATAGTTTAGAACTTAGTTTCCGCTAGAACAACATCATTTGCACTAATGGAGTGACATAGTTGAATACTGCCCACAATCTTTAATGTTATATATATATATATATATACCTACCTACCTACCTACCTATCTAATAATGTAAGTGGCTAACGATTTTACTAGGGGAATGGCATTTTAAAAAAATACAATTAATCATGGTAGAAACTGAAACTGAAAGAATCATCTGTCTCTGCCTGGGCCCCTGCGGCTGCCCAAGGATTTTGGGTGGGGCGGTGATGGCCCCGTGATGAAACTGTCACACCCTGCTACAAATGTCAGAGTTGTTCAAGGTAGATCCTTCTTTGTTTGTGTTCTTGGGCTTTATTAAGAGGGTATCCACTCCCAAACTCCATGCTAGAGTCCCTTAACTCTTACAAACTCATTGATGGTAGATAAAGAAGATCACCAAAGTGATGTGGAGAAGAAGTTGATGGGGGTGGAAAGGTAGAATGATGAAGTTCTACCTTGCAGTCAAAGCTTCCTGGTGATACCATCTCAATTTCAAGAGTGAATGATGCCATTAATTCTGATAGCAAGGTAGCTTCCTCAGCTGATTCTGTGTGTAAATCATCTTGACCTGAGCATCCATCAATGCTTGCTACAAGCCTCCCACTGCTGGTGACAGACCAGCCGCAAAATAAAGTAACAGAGGAGCCATTTCATAACCACCATCCTTAGAAAGAGTATTTCCAAAACATTATTTTACCTCTGTAAAAGGGCATACATTTAATTTGCTTATCCCTAAGCCCATCTAGAGCTACAAGAAATGTTTTCCCTAAAGCACTATCCTGGAAAATATATAGTAGTATTGTATGAGTTAATGTTACACTTAATTAGCACTAATTCCACATTCTGCAAGGAGTGGGAATTGCTTGCAGACTGGAATTGGCAGGACGTAAGATAATTGGTGAAGCCATAAGTACCCAGTGGGATCAGAGGCAGAAAGCCTATACACACCAGTTGCTGAGGAACAGGGGTGGAAAGGTGCTACTGCACCCATGTCCTGTTTGTGGGTTCCTGGTCAACTGCTGGTTGGCCACTGAGTGAACAGAGCACTGGACTAGATGGAGCCTTGGTCTGATCCAGGATGGCTCTTCTCATGTTCATATGATTCTATCCAATATTCACTCACTACCACAGATTGGTATATACAGGAGAGAAGTATAGATCTGTATATGGAGGTTGTACAACCTACATGGCTGTTTCATCCAACTTGATTGGTTTGCGGAAAGACTTCAAATGCCAATCTTTCCTTAAAGGCTTAAAGTGACATCATCCCATGCAAAAAAAGAATGAGGAAGTGAAAGTGGACAGATTCATCCTTCGCTACTTGCAACCACCATTTTGAATCAGAAAGGGGGTTGGTGCTGGACCCTTTGGAGGTCCTGGGGGTGCCAGCCCAGCCCCTGATGCTGATGCAGAGCAGGGCTATTAATCACGGCCTGAATCACTGTTTCCAGCGGTGCCTATAGTCCCACTAATTTCTTTTTCCTGGCCAAACAAAACAGGGGTGTTTTTTTAGGGCTTTTAAGCACTACAGAATCCTGTTAGACTGGAGATGATGCTATCAACATGAATAGCATTGGTTATTGGGTGGATTAGACTTGAAATAAATAAACAGATGGGCAACAATGATCCCATTTTCGATGTGCTTCAAAAACAGTATGCTGCCATCCTTAGACTCAATGGGGCTTGGGAATTCCTTGTTTGCTTGTTTATCTGGGGACTCAAAGGGCAGGACCCTACCTTTCATCACAGCAATGCTACTTTCTCAATGGGCAGAGTTTTTCAATTGCATTCTTCTTCTTCTTCCCAGCTGTGGCTCTCGCTTCATACAGAATACCCCCAGGGAGAAATTCTCATCACTTTTAACTACAAAGTTGTGCCTCCAAGGAAACATTTCTATACTCGAACCAGACATCTCTTTTCTTTATTCCCAGCCCCCTTCATATAAAGCACACATTACTTGGGCTGGTAAAGTTGACAGCCAACCCGCCCCCTCCCCGCTGTACCATAATGTCTCCAGAGTGAGATTCCCAAAGGGTCTACCCAAAACTAAGTACTCTTAGCAAAATAGCAATATAACACCCACGATAGTCCAAAGCAACTTGACATAAATATATGTAGCAGAATCATACAAGGGTTACATCCATTATTGACTTCCTTTACATAAGGTGGTTATCAAAACATTTTGGTGGCTCTAACTTAGGAATGTCAGAGAAATGCACTGTGGAATCAAATGAACTTGACACATAGATCCTGCAGTGGACTAGCTTTCCCCCCTGTTGGGTGGAGTCTGTGGACTTGTGGACCGATTTCCTAACTATGGCAATTTTGCACAAATGTTGTCATAGAAACACACACACACACACACACACACGGCAAAAGATGCACATTTTCTCCATAGGCTAAAATGTGAAAATGTGTATTTTGGGGGAATTTGTGCATTTGCAAATGTGCGAATTTGCACAAATTTGCATTTGTGCAAATTTGGGGGAAAAATCACAAATGCAAATTCAGAAACTGAAATGAAGAATCCCATTCTGTCTATGGGTGGATGATGGAAGAAAGCTACTGGACAATCTGCAAAACACAATGGGTTTTGCTCAATCTGTACATCCCTACTCTAACTATTTTGCTCCATTTGGGACCATGTTATATACAAAATATGCCCATTCAATGCTTTGTTTGTTTTTAAAAGTTTGCCCCTTTAGAATTTCAATATTCCATCCTTCAATACTAGACTTCCCATGATGCTCAGGGGGGAGCAAAGAGAGGAGATAGACAGGAGGACCAGAAGTGCAGGGAATGAGGAAAAGGAGATTAAACTAACGGAAGCTATGTCTGTACATGTCTTTCAAATTGTGCCTTGTTAGCCCCTTAAAAGATTCAGAGTCTAGACATACAGGACACAAATCTGCATAAAACTGCATATGTTTATTTTAAATGCAAATATAGAAATAATTACTAGGAGTTATTGAAATTTCATAGGAGGCAAAGGCAGCCAATTAATTTCTCATTCAATTAATTACAAATACAACATTTTTTCTCAATAAATTTGCACCTTGCCTTGAACATCCCAAACCAACAGAAGGCTATTTTCCCCTCACTTACACTGCAGGGAAATTTGTGTGTGTGAGGGTGTATTTTTCTCTTGTTTTTAAAAATTTTTTAACTGTTGTGATTTTTATGTTTTATATTGTTGTTGTTCCCCGCCTCGATCCGGAGGGAGAGGCGGGCTACAAATAAATATTATTATTATTATTATTATTATTATTATTATTACAGCATATGGGGAGGGGAGATTTAACCCTTTTGTCCCCTACTGCAATGCCCTTTGAATACCACCCCCTGCATGGCGATTAAGCTAAGAAAGAAAGAAATTCTTTGACCTTATGAACAAAGAAGATGGGAGAATGCTTCCATTGGCATATATAGAGTTATGGAGAGTATAGGTGGGTAGGCAAAGATACTAATTTCCTGGGTATCCTAAATTAGTTTATGTTAAGTAACATTAAACCCAGGTGGGAACATGCATTTGTATTGACACTGAATGCACATATATGATGTCATACTTGACCTATGTAACCAGAACTACAAATTTTAAAAATAAATATTAAAAGAAAGAAAGATGTCCATTGCTACAGATGGACACAAAGGGTTCTTGGGAGTTCTGGCGCCATCAGACTCTGTGTGCCCTCCATCTAGAGAAGAGGGAAGGAGAGCTGTGATCAAATCTCCCAATCATTTTAAAAATGGGAAGACTCTGTTTTGGGGGGGGGGATTCAGATTGGGCTATGCTGGTATGGAAAGGGAATCAGGAAAATCACATGGGTGAGGAAGGATGTAACCTTCTTCTCCAGGCCGGTGTCATCATGAGGAACACTCATCCAACAGCCAGAGTCCAAGCCCTTTGGAGGGCCCGCCCCTGATGTCTTCGACCCTTTTGAAATCAAGAAATGTCCCTTTTATGGTGCTGCTCTGCAAAATGGTACTTACATGTGGGCCATTCATTTCATTTCATTCTTGATTAGGATTTACCCAGTTCACACCATCCGGACTGAACACAGACTCATACGCAATCTACAGTCGAAGTCTGTACCTTTCCAATCTTGAATTGTGATTCGCGGGCCCCTAAAAATGTGTTCAATGGCATGTGGTCATTGGAAGGAATGTACACGAACACTTCAATCGGTGGGAGGAGAATGCACACATTTAAAAGGTGTGCACAATCTATGTGTACATTTGAAAAATTGAAATCAGGAAAATGCTGGGGGCGGTGGAGGCTGCTGGCTCTGATGACAATGGGACTGGGAATCCACTTGGAGTTTCATTCAGAACTAGTCAGAACCCTAGCAGGCCTATCCAAGGTGCTGCACACTACCCCCAAAATGGGATCAGCGCCTTGGATACATCCTTCAGAGTTCTGACTGGTTCTGACTCAAACCCAGAAAAGATTTACAGGCACACCGTCATTGGAGCTGCCAGCCTGCACTGGCTTAGAGATGAAGGACTTTTTTCCTGTCTAAACATGTATAATGAAAACTTTTCTTAAAGAAAATTGTCAAATGAGGTGAACAAAAAGGAACAGAACATGCAAAAGAATCCCATATGCAAAGTATCTATAGAGGCAGGGTGATAGTCACAGCTGAAATGACAATCCCGTTGTGTACAAGAGCAGTGCAGAATATGCAAGTTCCTTCTGAATTATACAGGCCTACAGCAAGTAGACAGCATTGATCTTATGAACAAAGACCTCCCTCTGTCTCTGAAGAGTCTGGTGTGTAACACCAGAACAAATGACGGAACGTTGAAAACTTGAACTCGGCGCAAGGTGATCCAGTGTTCAGAATTCATCTCACAAGCCTCCTCTTTCCCAACTGCCTGTCTCCTCTCTCTATCCATCTCTCAATGTACAGTACCCTAATTTGATTGATCAGGGAAACAGGCTTTGTAAGGGCAGGATTGCACTGTGTAATATTTCTTCACTGTCTTGCTGCTTCATCTTCCTACTTTGTCTGACTGGCATTTGACAGACTCCTTTGTGGCCGTGGGAAGAGGTGGAAGCAAGAAGGAGATGGTTTTATCCTCAGCAGATTCCACTCAATACTTGAAAAAGAGAACGGGGGAAAAAGACTAGACAATAGAAGCTCTTGCTTGTTACATTTCTCCTTTAGATTTTCCTCTAAGAAATGTGCAGCCGAATGTGCACTTTCCCCATTTGAACGAGAACAGCAACTAAAGCTAAAGAGGTCTGGGGATTTCATTTTTGCTTGCAATAGATGAGAGCATGCCTGTTTCGAAGCCCTGAATGGAAGCGTGAACACATGCCCACCAAAAGCATGTTTGCAAATTGCTGGGTGTGTGCTCGCATTCAATTTGCACAACGTTCCCAGCTCGCTTTCGTGCAACTTTCTTAATGTGCACACGTTTCCCCTTGTAGACTGCATCAACCTCGCTTTAGTCTGTGCAGGAAAATTGCACACATGAGGGAATGTCCCATTCGATTGCAGTTAGATGTGTGCAAATTTTCCCATTTGTGTGGTGCGAGCTGCGATTGCAAATGCAAACAGGAACCGAGCATGAGATGAGCGGTGAGGCTATGTTTAGAGAATCCTAGTGATCTCGAACATTGCGCATTCACCCATCCTTAACAAAAGCTCACATTCGGGAAAAGGGATGAGGTGGGGGTGAGCTTTGAGGTGGACCTTGGAGAACCTCAATGAGCTTGTACCTTGCCAATTCTATTATCTCTAGACAAGGGGTGGAAACATTTTTCCTCTTGGGGTTTGTATAACCTTGGTTGAAACCAGCCAGGGACCATATTCCAGCAATGGGTGCGGCCAGAGTCAAAAGTGGACAGATTTATAGATATGGCTGTGCCCACTCTGTCCATTCAGTATGCATTGTGGGGGGACACATTTGCATCCAGGCATTCTCCATCCCCAACATGTGTAATGGTCCCTCCATTGGAGTTGTAGTGGAAGTGACAAAGCAGGATGGAGTAAATAATATTTAGGAATGTGCATTGGATTTGGTGGAAGCTCAAACTGAATTAAACCCCTTTGGACTGTTTCTGGGGTTTCCCAAGTATGGACCTCATGAACATTTATTGTTTAAGCCCTATACAGCTCTTAGACATTTTGGAGCTTAATACCACTACTATCACCATACTACTGATACTAATACTTCTGCTACCAATACTTCTGATACTAACACCAATACTATGAATGATGCTACTAATAACAAGGATCCAGAAGTGTGATTGCCTGGTTATACAATCACTGCAGTTATGTGTTTGAGATACTAACTGCCCTTTGAGAGTAGCACAGCCCCAAATGTGGAACATACAATAAAGAAACACACAGTGAGGCTCAGGCTTTCAAACGAGATGGCAAGGTTTTCATTAAGCAGTGAAGGAATACAGTCTGCTGAGCTGTTAGCACAGTGGAGAAGAACCGGGTCGATCTTAAATTAAATCAGATAGAGCCTGGACTTTTAGCAGCTGCAGTTAAATCTGGGTTTCTAATGTTTTGTTAGACCAAGTGTCAAAGATAAGGGCCATTTGCAATGACAGTAAATAGGTGGTGGATACTTGGTTAGCGGCAAAACAGATTCCCCTTCTTTTTGTCCTTTAATATGAATGTACCCTATTTGGTACAATGTAGAGAAGGAGGAAATGCAATAACAGAAATTGTACAGACAATGGTGTTATAATGAGTTAGTAGGTGTTAACCAGTAGGCAGTATAGAGAGGACAAGGGTTAATCACCTCCCAAAAAAACACATGGCAGTAATCAAACTTTCCAGGAAGAAATGGCCTTCACCTAAAAACACACCCAGATGTTAGAACATCAATCTATAGTTTGGCACTCTGCACAAACTCAGAAACATACTTGTCTCACTGCATTTACTCTGAGACCAAACCTCACTTCTGGAAACAGGGAAATGTTCTCCTAACTCCTTAAACTTAAGTTTTATTGGTGGAGTTTATTTGCAATCATTGTTATCTGCATACGTTTACACGTCCTGTTCCTAGGACTATGATGAGGATCAGTGAAATTACAACTTTGCGCAATCCTTCTTTGGGGGAGCAAATTTGCTGCTTAAAAGGTTGGTAGTTGGGTTTGGTGAAATTTCAGGGAGGGGGTGGAGCTCACTTCTAAATAGACGCATGACCTTCCTGTTCTGGTCTTCTTTTCTTTGCTAACACCTGTGATCACAGCAATGATCTTTCTTCGGTGTCATGGCCCCAGAGACTCAGTATGGTGTAGTGGTTAGAGTGTTGGACTCAGACTCGGAAGATTAGGGTTCTAGACCCCACTCAGTCACGGAAACTCACTGGGTGACATGGGGCCAGTCACAGACTCTCAGCCCAACCTACATCACAGGGTTGTTGTTGTGAGGATAAAAATGAAGAGGAGGAGGATTATGTATGCTGCCTTGGGTTCCTTGGAGAAAAAAAGGCAAGATAAAAGTAAATAAACAGAAGTGCCTCAGTCCCTCGCCCGGCCATGCCTGGGTGGGGGAGGCCAGTTGTGGGTAGGGGTGAGGAGATGAGGCATGGGGGTAGCCCATTGGCTACCTTCTTATGGTGCCACTCAATGGGAGGAGGCTGCAGCTATATAAATAGGCTGCAGGCCTCTCCACTTCCTGTTGGGAATTTTCTGCTCTTCAGGCTGCCTCGCATGCGAGACAAGCCACAATTCAAGCAGTGAAGCAGAAGAGCGGCAGGGCCATTTCAGCCTCAGGTTTGGTGGGGTGGACCAGCCGGTCTGCCCTGATGGGTAGTGCCTGAAGCCCATGGCAGGGAGCCTTGCGGCACCAGTTGGCGGGTAAAGGTTTACTTTTGAGGCCAACCCTCCTTACCCACTCGGAGCCATGCAGCACAAGGGTGGTGACACCGGAAGGCCTCCCTACCCCAAAATGGGGGAGCCCATGGAGTGGTGAAATGGCAAGCGCCACTGCACGGGACAAGAATTGCTCGCCCGATCCTAGAATGTCTCTCGATGAGGCCATAATGTAGATGCCCGCTTAGGAATGACCCCTTTGCAGATGCTTTGAATAAAATGTGGCCCATGTTTAAATCCAAATATTTTGTCTCGTCTCATTATTTTGCCCTCCACTTCCGCAAACAGCACCATTCCATCTGGGTAGGGGTGTGGGTGATGAAGCACCAATAGTAAACACACAGTAGCCAATCAGAGTTGTAGATGTCCCAAGGGCTACTGCTATTGCAGGTTACCTTTTGCTTCAAGTCTGTGATGTGTGGGGAGGAGGAGGAGGAAGCAGGAGCAGCAGCTATTGTGGGTGAATAGGTGGATGCTAAAAGGTCATTTTAAAGCAGCAGGGCAGATTTCTACATGCTGAAGGAGGAACTGGCTTGAAAGGACATGAAAGGAGAGCTGTTCCCAATGCACTTCAAAGCCACAAATATGGAAATAGCAAAGATGGTGTAATTGGACCTAAAGATGCCACAAGAGGTCATGGTGTAAAGGCAAAATGCCTACATGGAAGGACTGGCAAGAAAAGGACTGAAAAGCACAAAGAGAGTTCCAGATGAGACCATGTGTGTAACTAAAAAAATATGTGAGAATAATTAAAAGAGACAGAGATGAAGGCATGTCTTAATTCACCAGTGCAAGGAGTTCAATTAGGGGAAGGTTTTAATAGTACTCAGTGGTGGCTGAAGAAGATCAAGAATACACAAGAAAGTGAAGGATTGCAAAAGCGACAATGGGTGACAAATTCCTTGGGTTTTGGTGTCGTACAGGGCAAAGGAAAATGGAAATGGACGTCCCACATGACGTTGGCCATTAGTACATTTCAAAAATGCCTTTGAACCAGATTATGAAAAGAGAGTGGAGAAGCTATTCAGAGTGAACAGTTTCCTATCAAATAGGAATTTTAATTATAAAAATTGCCCCGACATCTTTCCGTTGGGTCATGCAATGTTCCTGAATTTTCTTTCAGTAGTTAGCTCTTGCCATTGACTCCTGGGTCTATCATTTTTTCTTCCAGATCTTTCTTTACACTCTCTAATCTCCTCTTATTGTTTAATCAATGAAAAAAAAATCCATATTTTTTATTATTTAAAATCCTCTCTGTGCTATGGATATATTCTCTTTTTGTAGTAGGTAGAGAAACGGAAAATGCTGCAATTCAACCTTCAGAGCCTGGGCTGACTTTACAGCAGCTGAAGAAGAAGAAGTAAAACAACAACAGGGATGATCTCAAGATGCTTCCCGTCATCTGAGCACCTCCCCCAAGAGTACGCTGGAACATTTCTGTCAAATGGCCACATCGGTTTCGCAGCATTTTGAAATGCCTTTTGGACACAGTGCAAGGCAAAACCCTGCAAAGGAGAAATATCAAAAGGAGAAATATCCTACATAGGAACATAGGAAGGTGCTTTATACTAGGGGTGTGCACGGACCTCCCGGACCGGATCGGGCCCGATCCCGATCCAAAAATTGGACATCTGATTTTGGGATCGGCCGCCATTTTTGTTTTCCCCATAGACTTGCATTGGGGGAAAGAAAGCTTTCACCCAATGCAAGTTTATGGGGAAAAATGGCGGCGGGTGGGTGAGGGGGGCCTAACTCCCTCCTCCCCCTCGCGGTTCTTACCTCCTGGGGCCATCCGCTGTGGACGGCCCCAGCTGGTAAGCCCCCTCCACCATGCTCCTTACCTCCCGAGGCCATCCACTGGGGCCCGCGGGTGCCAGCGGATGGAAGCGGATGGCCCTGGGGGGGTAAGCCCCCTCCCCCTCCCCCTCCCCCTGCTTACCTGCCAGGGCCATCCGTTCCCCTCCGCCACTGGCCGCTACTGCAAGCAGGCTTCACGGCATGCCCCTGAGTAGCGCGCCAGGTGATGACATCACCTGGTGCGCTACTTAGGGGCAGGCCGCGAAGCCTGCTTGCAGTAGCGGCCAGCGGCGGAGGGGAGCGGACGGCCCCGGAAGGTAAGTGGGGCCCCCTCCCCCTCCCCCTCCCCCCTCCTCCTCCCCCTCCCCTTGCTTACCTGCCGGGGCAGCCGCTTCCATCCGGTGGCACCACCAGAGGGAAGCGGCCACCCCGGCAGGTAAGCCCCCTGCCCCCATTGTCCACTTCCATTGGCAGGCGCCCGCTGGTGCCTGCTGATGGAAGTGGACAGCCCCACCAGGGAAGCCCCCCCCCCCGCTGTCCACTTGTATCGGCGGGCGCCCGCTGGCGCCCGCCAATCCTCCGATCCATTCCGATCTGGATCGGGTCCTTTCTGGATCAGATCGGATTGGATCGGACGATCCAGCGGGGTGATTGGAAATTGGATAATTGTATCCGATTTGCCCTGGATCAGATCCGGATCATGGATCGGACTCGATCCAGTGCACAACCCTACAGTATAATACTGAGTCAACCGATTTCTCCAGCTAGCCTTGTATTAGGGAGGCATGGATCTTGTAAAATCTATTCTGTCTGAGTTTCTGGGATACTCAGGTGCCTCTCGTCCCATTGCCTATTCGCTGACGGAATTGGATTTTGTTGCCCATTTCCCAAATTTGTGCAAATTTGCATTTGTGAAAATTTGCAACTCCCCAAATGTGCAAATCCTCCCAAAATACACATTTTCATGCTTCAAACTAGGGGGATATGCACATTTTCATCTGGTGGTTTTCATTTTATTTTACATACTTTTCTACGAGCAATTGGCACAAAATTCAGGGAAGTAAAACAAACAAACAAAAAAATGATCTGCAAGTCCATGGAATCCATACAACTCAGGAAAAGCCTTTCTTTTTCTAGCCCTAATCTGGAAAGGTTCTGGAGATTGAAAAAGGGACCTTCCTCATCCCAAGCAAGTGGTCTATCAGTGAGCTATGACCCATGATGGATCCCTTGCATCACCTGTGCTTTGGTGCCTAATAAGTCACTCATTAGAAGACTCTCTGTACCACTTTCTGACTCCAACACTAAACAGGATAAGCAGAGTTCTCCTGGGCTCTTGGTCATCATGCTTTATATCTGATCTAACGCTTGCCTGCAGCGCCTTCAATCCTATAATAGTTTTCATGTAGCTACCTCTGTGCTCATTACTTTGGTCAAATTGCTTTATATGCTATAATGTGGTGGGTTGGAGCCTAGAGAAACGTCGACCCCAAACAGTGCTTAATACCAGATCATAAAATATTTAGACCTTGATACATGAATTTAAAAATGCTTGGGAATGTAAAACTTTATCCTGCATGCATGCGGACACACACACACACACACACACTAAAAAGAGGGGAAAAATATTTTCCTCTCCCATTCATTAAGGCTGTGATTTAATAGTGTTTTCATTACAGCGTATTTACTCTGTGATAATCAATTACCTCCTGTGAATTAAAATATAAATTAGGTTGTCTAGGGGGAAAAAAGGAAGCTCTAAATCAATTGGGTCTAGCTGAGCATAAATACAGTTTTTACAATTGCAGTTGCCTAATGCCAAAACAAAAACCTTGTGGTGGAACTGAAATAGTATTTGGCTCTGTTTCTTCACCCATCCGTCGTGTTAATTTGATTTCCACATGTCCTGCCCTAGCCCTGCTTTGCCAGAACAAATGTAACCTTTCTTTAAAAGTTCTTTATGGTGTGGCATTACACATGGACAGATGCTCCTATGAGATCGTGAAATATCTGGGCAGTGAGCATGCAATAAGGTTTATTCTTCACAAGCGCAACAGCACGGCAGGCTGTGGATTCCTCACTTTCCATATTTCAAACTGGCAGCTATGCATTGAATTAGAAAATGCATTTGCAGTGAGGGAGAAAAGAAGAAATATGTATAGTTTACCATCATTTTAAAAAGGTGTAATGACTCAGGGAAATGGGCCAACAATGTAGAAAGATAAAATTGAGAAAGAGATGAAGAAGAGGCACCTCATCCAAAGAGGACTGTTGTACGAGAAGCTGGTTTAGATGGACTCAGGCCATTGGGCTATCCCAGTAATGTTATCCAGTCTGATTAGAACATAGAAATGTGGGAGAAATCCATAACAGGATCAAATGACTTCAGATTTCTTTGTGGACTGGCTTTTTCCGAGTCGCATGGATTCGGCAGAATCGTGGACCATTTTTTTAACTTCCCAGAATCCCTGTTAATATGGCTTTTAAGCCCCCCCCCCCCCGTTGGCAGGGCAGGGGAGAGAAACATGCAATTTCTCCAAGGCTGGGGAACTCACATATTTTCTCCCTCCACTGTAATGGCAGCCACTGCCATTAAAGGGGAGGGGGGAAATATACTATTTCCCCAGCCTTGGGAAAACCACATGTTTCCCCTCCTCCTTGCACCAATCATGGCCTTAAAGGCCCTCTTAACTCAATGGCATTAGAGTGGAGGGAGAAAATACTGCAATTTCCCCAGCCATGGGGAAATTGCGTGTTTCCCCCCACTGCGTTAATGGTGGCTGCCATTAACGGAGTGGGGGGAAAGGGACAAAGGGTGTGGGGCAGGGCAGAGCCACACCTGTCCATTGCTGAAGGCTCAAGAGCAGGCAGGCATGGGCCCATTCCAGTGCTGGGTGGGTCCGCCTGGGCCCATGAGGCCTGGTCACAGGGGCATCTGCTGCCCTCGCAGGCCCAGGCAGGTTTTCAAAACAGTGCTAGTCAGAACAAGCTTCAAGATGGAATTCAGAGAACTTGGCAAGCTCAACTTTTGCTGATTTGCACTCCAGAAATACATCAATCAGTATGTCAGAAGCAAGCCAATGAATGCAGAGGTGTAACTGTGGAGGGACCTCTTTGTGCAACTAAGAAGTATGCAAAGGTGGAACATCCCCTTTGTGGGCATGCCCTTGTACACTTCCAGCATTCAGATGACTGTGCATAGGGGTCAGGGGCACCACAACCCTGCTTCTCACCCTCATGCATCCATTTTACGTGGCCAGAACATCTGTCAGGGGCTAGGAGCATCGATGTACATTGGGGAAAGGGCCCATGCTCCCCCTCTCCCCCCAATGAGACAAGGTTATCCTTAATGGGAAAGCTATTAGCGAATACTTAGCCAGGTATCGTATGCAACACTTCCCTTCAACATAAAGAGTCATCAAAAGTAAACAACAGAATAAATTGCCTGTCGGCTGCTATTAATCAAAACTGCGGCCTTAGCCTAGTGTAACACTCCATGAGGCAAATACAACAAAGGCAAAAATCTATAACTGTAGCGATGATAAAGTAGCAAGTGCCTTTGCCCCCTGCTCCAAGGCCTGAGTACATGATCTATTATTTAAATGTACAGTAAGCACTAAATGTAATCGATACTTCGCAAGTCTCGAGTTTTAATAGTGTTTGATCATATCTAGAGGCTCAAGAACGACAGCTCATGATGAATACCGCAGCGGTTATTATTTTTCTCCTCGGTTGCCTCAGATCTCCATGTCGGCATTGATGGCGTTCGGGTCATGATCTGCAACTGAAGGAGGTGGCTGCCAATTCGCAAAGGTGATGTAAGGAAGTACAGGCTCCAATTCTTCACTGAGAAGATCAAGCATGGCCAAAAAGTCAAACACCTACCCTCCACCTAAGGATGTCATGGGACTCTGAGAGGGGAGTAAAGTCCCTTGGATTTACTCCAGGGAGTGAGGCTTAGGCTCCAAGCCCCAAGCTCTGGAAGAATCCCCTCAAAGGGCATCCTCCACTGTTATCTCTGATCTCAAGTTGGAGATAACTGGAGGGGGGATACAAGGCAATAGGTCTTGTCTGTGTTGAAAAGAACAGCTGTCACTCTTTCCAGCACAGGTGAGTCTTGCCACTCCACATCCCCCACTGTTTTCTCTGATCTGAGTCTGGAGGTAGCAGCAGGGATGGCGGGGTCGGCATCTGAATCCCTCTCTCCTTCCAGCATGGACCAGAGGGAAGGAAGGGAAGGGCTTACAATCATAGATGAGTATAACTTGATGAAATGTTTTGTGCACCTTCACCTTGCTCCCAATATATGCATTTTTGTATGCCAGTTTGCCCAATGTGTGCCTTTCCGTACAGCAAATTGCCAAATACACATATATTTGCAAGCATTTCCCCTGAATATAATATTGTTTCAGGCGTTTTCCGCCAATACACTATTTTTATAAGCACTTCCCCATGATATTGTTTTGGACAATGTACTGCAATACTCTGAAACATCTGAGAAGGATAGTTATATTCAAATATATATATATATATATATATATATATATATATGGCTCAGGGAAGTGCAAACACAGTTAGATCTTATCAAAATATGGACTGAATGAAATTCTCCCTTATACCTAGTAACACAGTGTTCCCCCCTATATTTCAGCTGGGTGCATTCATGCATGCTTCCCCTACAAGTAAGGATGCATGAATTGTGTAAAATCTGTTCCATCTGAGTTAATAATAATAATAATAATAATAATAATATATTTATTTCTTATCTGCCTCTCCCTCTGGATCGAGATGGGGAGCAACATTAAAGATAAAACAACATAAAATACATAGAACTGATTAAAAACGTCTAACACGAAGGAATTATTAAAAACATATAAAACTAAAACATCATTAAAAGGCATTATGGTGTGTTAGGCACCTTTCATTCCATCATCTGCCCACCTACAGAGTCAGATTTTTGTTTTGTTTCTTAATTTGCACATGTGCGAATTCCCTCCAAAGTGCACAAATTCCTCCACAATGCACATGTTTGCGTTTTCGCCTATGGGAGGAAAGCACTGTTTCGGCTGGTTTTGTTTTTCTATGTGTACATTTTTCTACAATGAAACTGGGCAAAATTCCTGAACATTAGGGGAAAAAACAGTCTGCAAATCCACAGAACCTGCTTGACAGCGGGTCGATTGCAGAACCTGTGGATCAGATTCATAAAAATCTGAACTCGTTTGGTGTCATTTGTATGCAATTAGTTCCTGGTGAAATTCCCTCTTCATCACAACTGTTAAAGGTGCAGGCACTATACTAGAGTGACCAGATACAAAAGAAGGCAGGGCCCCTGCAGCTTTAACTGTTGAGATGAAGAGGGAATTTCACCAGGAACTCATTGCATACAAATGACACTGGCTGAAATTCCCTTTGCTCTACAACTGTTAAAGTTACATGAGCCCTGACCTGGATTTTATCTGGTCAGCCTATTTTTTGGAATTGGCAAGTCAGATTCTAATTCCTCATTGGCTTTGTTTCTTGTGGCTATATTTGCTTTAGGAACAAATGAAAACGCAATGGCACCATGCATGCATCCATACACATTCACATGCATAATTTTAAAATGGCACTGTAGGTGAAAAGACCCCGTTTGGACCTCATCTATCACTAAGGGTGTGCCAATGTCTCTTCTTGCCATAAAGCATGACAGTGGTAATGGCTGTGGCCTCTGAAGTGGAGCTTAGAATGATAGGAAATCATTGGAAGGCTCTACATTTTTTAAGAGGGTTTAAATCTTTCAGTACCTACTTCAAATTCGCCCGACTGCAGCTCTTTCAAAGTTGTGATTCACTTCAATAATTTTTAAATCACTATATACATTACAGGTGGAGGACTCCTATGGCTCTCTAACTAAATTGCTTATAAAATATGAACTGCTGTCATATGTTTTAATACGGTGAAGGCATACACAGGAAGGGCATCTTGGAAATAAAGGTTCCCAACTTCCTGGATACTAGGGGCGCTTGTCAGGGCAGGCTCTGTCCAAAAGTGGCATTGAAAGGATCCCATCAGAATATCAGGATTTTCCTTGGCATCTAGTCGCTACTCTGGCATCTAGTTTCCAATAGGAGCTAGGAAGATCTTTACATTTGTCCCCAGCATGTCGGACTACACAGCCCGATTTCCTGCCAAATCAGCCCTACCATTTAGCTAGGAATGTATGTGAATTTTGTTTTTGTTCGCAAAACTTGTGAGCATGCCTCATTTAACATACATTCTAAAAATGAGTCTATCCTGAAAAATAGAATTCCAAATCCTAATAGGACTATCTTTGAATGGTGTAAGCCACTGAGGGCCTTCTCAGTGGTGCCCCCTTGACTATAGAATGAGCTCCCATCTGAGGCCCGCCTTGCCCCAACACCGCCATTTTTTGGTGCCAGGTCAAGACCACCCTCTCCTTCCAGGCATTTAATGGCACGCAATGGGGAACTTAGGTCAGCTGTCTAAAGCAAGTCTGTTATTCAAATTGTTGATTTACATTTTTTTTAGCTATTTAAATTGTTCTTTTTAAAAAAAATTGTGTACATTCAAATAATTTCTAGACTATGTTTTATTATATTGTTGTAATGTTGTATAACGTTAAGTCTTTAATATTTTTGTTTGTGACCTGAATTGTCATCAACTGCCCAGGCAGCTTTGGCTATTAGGCAGTATAGAAATGAAACCAATCAATCAATGATTTTATCTGTTGGGTTCCAAAACCAGTTCTGGAAAACATCTAAAATTTATACATTATTGTGATGTTTCATATTTTAGAAAGGATATGGTGTATCCCTTCCCTCTACCCCTACTTTGAGGTCACAGACAGGATTATGACCTAAGGAGAGAATCCCAGCATGGATTTCCACTCCACAAAATATCCCTATTAGGGAAAATAACTATAGATACATAAATAGAGAGATGGAAAAGTGCTTGCAAAAATGTTTATATTAGGCAAAACTGTGCACAGAAATGCTTATGAATGTTCATGCAGACTTCATAACGAGTCTCAAAGTTTGGGAGAAATGGAATTTAAGGCTGGAGAAAGTTTCAAGGATTGAGATGAAACAAATTTAAGGTTGGGGGGAAAAGAGAGAGAAACTAACAGCTACTGAAACTGACAGATTCACCCCAACCCTTTTCACACCCAACATGTGGGGCTGAGAAAGTAGGAGAAGAGTTTGACCCAGCCAGAACTCCTCCTCCCTACCCCCTACCCCAAATAACCCACTATGCTATAGTTAAATTTTACTTGTTCTGTGGCAGTCACCAAGATCAAAGACATTCTTCTTTAACCTTTCCTCATGGGGAAGGTGCTCCAACACCTTGATTATTGTGCGTCTGTTTCTCTAACTTTCATCAGCCTCAGGTTATTTTCCCCCCAGATGTTCACATTTTTGCCTGATGAAGAACAATAACATAAAATAAACCCATGCTGATTTAGGCTTTAATATTGCTATGTGCTATACCCCCTCCCCCTTTATGCTTCTTTGGATTAGGATAGCTCTCACATCTGAAAACTATAAACATTAGTAATACATCCAGCTGTCTCGGGGATACCTTTAATGAAATCCAAATCCTGAAGAGCTTAGGTGTCGCTCAAGCAACACTTTTGTTTAGAAGCTGGGGAATTTTGCCAGGAGTGATCAGCTAAGTCATTCAGGATGTGGTCCAATAATTAAAAATGGATCTAAGATGAAATGATTGGGACCAAACTTTCCCAACCTTGAAGAAGTTTCAGGGGCAGACTTATGGACTGAGTTTGGAAGACACTTTAGGCAATGGAGGGGGGAAGAGGGAACTGTCCGTTGTGTTGATTATTGTGTCAAGTGTGGGGGGGGACACAACAGACAGAACGTTGTTGAACTGTGAAAAAAACAATGGGCTGTTCTGTTGTTTATCGGAGAAACCCGTTGTTTATCGGAGAAACCCATTGTTTCTCATGAGGCTGGGACTTTCAGCCGTGCAATGGGGGGAGGAGCAACCTGTCGTGTATTGGGCACCACAAAAATAACAAACCATCAGTTGCCTCTTCCCCCCTCCGTTGCTTAAAGTATCATCTGAGCTCAGCCATGGAATGCTCCTTGAGGTATTTTACACCACTCGCTAGCACTTTTAGAACTATTGGCAACCAGAAACCCTTGGACATCTACTGCAGTTTACCCAGAGTTCTACCACTAAGTAGATCAAATGGCATGTCAAAGCAATCCTGGATTAGGGATTGAGGGCTTCTGCCCTGAAAGGCCACTAAGAAATATTTTAAATAAATAAAATAAATAAACTCAGTTAGACCATAGCATTATCGTAACCACAATGGGAATAAAATGGAGTTTTCTTCTGTTGTTCTGGGTGGTAGGATAGGGCCTTCCTGGGCTGTACTGTCCTGAGCTTTGGTCTCAAGACCCAGCCCTTGCTTCATCACTGATCAAACCTGAACCTGTTCAATGTAGCTCCCGTGCTGGGATCTGATACCCATTACGTCATGCAACAGAGTGTTCGGAGAATGGAATGGGATGGGATGCTGGCACGTGGCTTTCATAAATACAGATATACAGCCGCAGACAGAGGTTGTGCAGTCGGTCGTAATTACCTTCAGGTGCAAAATAAAAGTATTCAGAATGCCTCCCATTTTGCTTTTCACGGAACCAAAATAAATGGCAGTAATTTATTATTGAAAGACCCGGTATGTTGCAAGTTCACTGGGTGATGGTTTGACATTTGGGTATGGTAGGGATATAATGGACTGAAACAAGGGTGGTAATTCCGGTGGCATCGTTAACAGTTTTGCTCGTTTAGCAGAATGCTTACAAATTGGCCTGCCTGTATATACCAAGGCACAAAAAAGGAACAGAAGGCAGCGACAATTGATTCTGATATTTCATTTCCTTTTTTAAAAAAATACATTTTAAAGATGTATTCATCAGCATGGCGTCTTTGCAAGCGAACTATTTCCTCCCCCCCCCCATCAGATGAGTATCTGAAGTATGTCTTTTTGACAAAAAAAAAATAAAGAGAGGAGAAAGAGCAGGCTGTTTTCAGCTTCCCTAAGAAATAAAAGCAGCATGTGTCAATTTTGGTGTTGCAGCCACTATGAATATTTATTGATTGAGACACTCCAGCTTTATATTGACAAGCCCATCAATGCATGTATCAGATCTCTTTTTGTCTGCATTCATCCAGCAGTTGGAAGGCAGTGACTGGAAATAACGATGGCACCTGTGTGTTATTCATGACCTCATCGCAGAATTGTGTGATGGGAGGGAAATGGTAAACTCTGTCCCTTGATTTACCAAAAGATGCTTGCAAATTTGTTTTGCTACTGATCCAAAAGGTAAAAAGGGATTATGGAGAAAGAGAGTTATTTGCTTTTCTAACGTGCAGCATCAACTGCTTCTCTATATACGAGCCCCCTCACATATTAAACTGTTCAATGAAGGCCTTGATCCAAGTAATTTCATTGCATGAAATATTATTATTATTATTATTATTATTATATTCATTTATATCCCACCTTTTCCCCAAGACTGGGACTCAAAGCGGCTTACAAATTAAAACATGTACAGTTAAAAACAGAGATATACAAAAATTAAAAATATAATTAAACATGGTACAATTTAAAAATATTTAAAACATTTAAAAACATTTTCAATACAAATAATAAAAAAAAATCCAAGATATAAACAACGCATCAACAGAGGGCCAAACTACTCCCCAAAGGCCCGCTGAAACAGAAAAGTTTAAACCTGCCTCTGAAAGCACACCAAGGAGAGAGCCAGTTTAACTTCTCTGGGAAGAGAGTTCCAGAGCCCCAGGGCAGCCACTGATAAGGCCCTCTCCCAAATTCCCACCAGGTGTGCCTGTGATGGTGGTGGGATGGAGAGAAGGGCCTCCCCTGAAGACCTCAAGGGACGGGCAGGCTCATAAGGGAAATGCTGTACCATGTGGTTATGTTGAGTGTATAGGTGCCCTCTGAACTGAATCTGGTTGAGTGGGTATAATGCCATGTATTGTGGTGGAAACAGCTTATCCGTGGCTTCAGAATAATGTTCAAATATTCAGTGTAGTAGTACCACAACTACCTCAAGTACCACCACCATCTTTCTCTGATGATTACAGATGTGCAAATCAGCAATACTCAAGCTCACTGAAGTTTTCCAGATACCATCTTGAACCTCATTCTGACTTGAGTCCATATCAGATTGTGATCTTTGTTTTGTTCTTTTCACATGAAAATCCAAACTTATGTTCATGCATGTTTTTTTTTCCAAAATGCATCGGTTTTAATGTTCAATATTTTTAATTTTTGTAAACTGCACAGAGAGCTTCGGCTATGGGGTGGTATATAAATGCAAATAATAATTATAATAATAATATGGGGTGGTATATAAATACAAATCATCATCATCATCATCATCATCATCATCATCATCCATCAATTATATACATATACATGAACTGTACACATTCTTCTACCAGTGATTAAAACATATTTGTGTGCATTTTTGAAAAGCATGCATTTTTCATGCACATTTTTCAAATGCACACATGCTATTGAACACATGTTTTGGGTCCACAAATCATATTGCAAGCTTGGAAATGTACAGACTTCAACCCCGGATTCCTCCTGAGTTTGTGTTTGATCCAGAAGGTACGAGCTGGGTAATTCCTGATCAAAACCAAACTGAAACCTATTTCTCATACAGTACATCCCCCCCTAATGTTCAAGCCATGTGTACTGCTGCTTACAGAGCCAAAAGAGCATCACTAACATTCAAGATGGAAGTATCAACAGACTTAAGGAATTCCAAGGTTTGAAGAACTATGAACTATCTTTAGGTGTGTGTGTGGGGGAGAACCCAAGGAAGGACCCTGTGATGTTCTACTGCTTTAAGTTATAATTGTATTGCAAGGCTTCTTGTTCATGATATGCATGTTTAGGGTGACCAGATAAAATCCAGGTCAGGGCTCATGTAACTTTAACAGTTGTAGAGAAAAGGGAATTTCAACCAATGTAATTTGTATGCAATTAGTTCCTGGTGATATTCCTTCTTCATCACAACTGTTAAAGTTGCAGGGGCCCTGCCTTCTTTTTTATATGGTCACTCTAGTATAGTGCCTGCACCTTTAACTGTTGTGATGAAGAAGGAATATCACCAGGAACTAATTGCATACAAATTACATTGGCTGAAATTCCCTTTTCTCTACAACTGTTAAAGTTACATGAGCCCCGACCTGGATTTTATCTGGTCAGCCTACATGTAGTTATATATGTCTTAAAAAAGTTTAAGAATGCTAATGGTTAAGGTAAAAGACCAGGCCGAACTGTATTCACTGTGGTTATGTTACAGGAACCAAGACGGTAAGTGTTAACCCTAGAGGGAGGGTGAGTGCTGATTAGCTGGTTGTTTGGAGTGCCTGGATTGATTGGTTGGTTGTGTGAGAGTGGGAGGAGCTGGAGAACAGAGTGAGTGTATAAATGGTTATGGCTGATAGGAGCTGACAGAGAGATGGATTTGTGGTATTATTATTATTTGATGAGAAGGGGTAGTTGATGAGATGAGAGCAGTGTTTGATGATTCCCGAGAGGGTGAGATATAGTTTTGGGGAATAGATAACTAGATAAGAAACAGTTGAATTCCACATTGAAACTATTTTCCACATTGAAACCAATATGATTTGAAGCCTTGGAACCATAATGCATTTGAACTGAGGAAACCAATAAGCTTGTTGACATGCAATTACTTATGTTAATAAATTCCCTTTAATTTCAAACAACTGGTGTGGCCTTTGGGTGTACCTGAGGAGGGTACTGGTGGCAGTGGAAAGGGGTAGACTGAGGGCCAGGTTGCTGGGCTGTGATGCTGTGGGGCCTAAAATAGTAAAGGTGAGACAGGGGCAGCAGCAGCAATGGGTCTGAAATGTCACAGACCTCCCTCCCCCAAAGGGTGCAATGAAGGCTATACCTACTCAGCGGTCATGGATTGCTGATTGACTGTTGGAGAGAAGAAAAGGGAAACTATATTGGTATGAGAAATGGGATGCAGGAGCTGAAATCCAGAACAAGATGAACTGCCAACTGCAACATTTTGTTAACAAAATAACAATAATGAAATGCAGAAACAGTAACTGGATAAAATATTACAAATATGCCGGTCAAAACCAGCACACTAGAAAACCGTTGAGAGGAAAGAAAATGAAATGAACATGAAATTATATCAGAAAGAATAGTTTAAAGAAACAACAACAAAGATCCCCTGTAATCTCGTTATAAGAACTGGGATGGGAGACCAGTTGCATTCACAGAGGGATTTTCTTAACAGTGCAATCAAGACAGGGCATTTGATTTGCATGTCTCTATGATTCTATTCATTTCCATCATCAAGGCAAAAGTGGGAAAAATAAGGTTAACCAAAAACAGGACATCCTCAAGGATGTTGGTTCCCTGTAGATATGCTGAATGGCTTGCAATACCCCCACCCCCAATAAACAGATGTTCAATTTTGTTTTACATAATGTGCAATCTACCTCCAACACAATTGGAACATAGGCTGTTGCATGTTAGGGAACAAAGACTTGCATGTTAAAAAAAAACTGGATGATTTTTAAAAAAATGAATGTTAAAAAAATATCTGGCATGTTGAAACTGGCATGTTAATAAAGGAATAAACAAATAAGCAAATAAATAAACAAACTGCTAAATTGGACCTAGACTGTTGTATGTTAGGGTGAAAACACTTTCATCTTTTTTGTTCTTTTTAATGGCTGAATTAAGTGCCTGGTTTTGCAGCATTAAGATCAACTGCAGAAGAGATGGATTCATGGCACTGAAACTCGTTTCATGCAGCTTGTTTCTGCTTTGACCTCCAAGACCAAATTTTCTTGAAAAGGTGCTACCGCTTAAAGGGAGCTACATGTAAAAAGCTCATATTTTCTTTCCACCTGGTCTCCCTTTGGCCTACATGGCTCTGATCTGCTAACACTATATTTAATGCTAGCTTTTTCTTTTTTTAATAAAGGTTCTGGCAAGGTTGCTTGTGACTATCAAGGGTAAAATGGGGGGGGGGGCTGACATATCTGTCA
Source organism: Anniella stebbinsi (assembly GCA_029215795.1). NCBI lineage: Eukaryota > Metazoa > Chordata > Lepidosauria > Squamata > Anniellidae > Anniella > Anniella stebbinsi. The sequence goes on from JARDYH010000007.1 coordinate 14,592,093, forward strand.
AACAGTAGAAAAAGCCAGTGAGATGCATTATTTCTAACGCCCACCACAACCCAAGAAAAGTGTAGCAGTTTCAGCGGAGGAAAAACAGGGTGATAGCAATGTAACAAACTCATTCAATCTGATTTTCAAAGGCATCTTTTTTTTTTCAGGTGTAGCTGAAAAGTGTACCTTGAAAGATTTTTTAAAAAAGTCCAGAGCTACAATATGACGTCCTATGTGGTCCTGCACATAATACATTAGACTGAGATGTGGATTCGCATTCACACATGCATTCTAGCCATGGTGTAAGACATTTGGTTCAGTTCGTTATTGATCAGGATTTGCACCTTCCAGACAGAATGTGGACTTGGTTGCATTTCCAGAAAAATAAAATGCCTTGTTTAGCCAATCATCATAACCATAATGCATGGCTGGCTTGAAATATAACACAGCTGACCATATGAAAAGGAGGACAGGGCTCATGTAACTTTAACAGTTGTAGAGAAAAGGGATTTTCAGCCAGTGTCATTTGTATGCAATTAGTCCCTGATGAAATTCCCTCTTCATCACAACAGTTAAAGTTGCAGGCACTATACTAGAGTGGCCAGATACAAAAGGAGGCAGGGCCCCTGCAGCTTTAACTGTTGTGATGAAGAGGGAATCTCACCAGGTACGAATTGCATACAAACGATGCCGGCTGAAATTGCCTTTTCTCTACTACTGTTAAAGTTACATGAGCCCTGTCCTCCTTTTCATATGGTCAGCCTACCATAAAGTCATACTGTTACTTGCCTTGCATTGCAAAATACAGCAGACCAAACTTTATACTTTTTGACAGCCAGAGAGGAGCATGAGCTTTTTTGTTTTCCCAGAGAAAACTTCTAGTGTTTCTCTTGGCCATTAGCAATTACCAAGTAAGCTGCAGGAACATTGACGGCGGTCCCTCAAAGCTTCCATGGGCAAGAAGGTTCACTTAATGTTTGGCATAGTGCGTTAGGCCCTCTCAGGATTCATCCCTCTAACTTGATTTTAATCATCTTTGTCCTTAAAAGATTAGCAAATGCTTTCTAATGCACTAGACTATGACTTACCATGACAACTGTATTTATATAAATTAAATTTATTGGTAGCTTAAAAGCCAATGCAACTGACTTGAAACAATCAAGTGTTCAGCTAGCCCATTCCTTAACAGTTTAATGTGGCAATCTCCCTATTCATTTCAATTGTACATCTCAGAAGACAAGAGGAGAAGAAATGTTGGCTGATAGAGGGATTGTGTGTGTATTACGGTGACATATGTTAGGAAAGATGCAATGGTGGTCGACAAGATATGGTTCGGAGTAGGAGTGTGTCCACTCACATATGCCTTCCATGAAATTTGATGAAATTTATGGAAAGTGGCTTGCAACATAATTTAGTGGCAGATCACAAGCTTTGTATGAAGACCTTCCCTGATCCAAATCCTGGCATTTCCAGTTAAAAGTATAAGGTGGAACATGAGTAGAAAGATCTCTGCCAGTCAGATCACACAATGTGTCATGGACCAGAGGACTCTGACCCCTTACTCTCAGAGGGAGAGGCTCCACAGTTAATGGTTCAGGGAGAACACTTGGCTAGGTAGAGGTGCCATGAGGCTTCCACTTCTCTGGTACCCAGTTTTCCAGAAAGACCCCAGGGTCCACTGTCCTGCATCCACAGAAGGTTGCATTCTCATTCTCAGAATCTGAAGACTTGGGCCATGGGGAAATTAGTATACCACTGCTACTTCCATTTCATCACAGTTTGAGATTACTAAAACAGTCCAGGCCCCTTTAAGAGCCAAAGCCTCAGTCAGCATGGAGGTGGAGTCAACTACCTTAACTCCAACAACAGTTCTATTTAAGCCTCAGTCTTGCTCTGATCATTGTAGGGAGTAGGGTATAAATAATTTTGTTTAGTTTTCAGCTCCACTTGGAATTTTTCATGGTGCTGAACTTTTTTTGTCTTGCTTCCTGAGAAATCTAACCTCACCTGGCCCCTGCAGCAGATCTGATCCCTGCAATCCAATCACACCAAAGAGCATCATCAGGACATATGGCCTGAAATTGTACACAATACTGGGCCGGATGGACAAAAGGTCTAATCTGGTGTGAGGCAGCTCTTTATGTTCCTAAAGTATTGCTGTACTGTGAGATAGAAGGTTTCTTGTGGCTGAAAATGCACTATTGTTATAGATATGTTTTCCAGTCATTTCATCCTTCCACCAGAGGTGTGGGTTTCCACATGGGAGAGGGTCTTCTCAGCAATGGCCCCACACCTGTGGAACAAACTCCCACTCATGATCTGACATGCACCATCCTTACAGGCTTTTAAGAAGGCCTTAAAAACATTTTATTTTACTATGGTCTTTTCTTAAATACTGTTTTGCTTCTGTTACCCTTGCTGTTTTATTGCTAGTTTTTAATGTTAGCTTTCATTCTTTTAATTGATATTTTAGTTTTATGTTTTTATTGCTTTTAATGTGTATACTGTTTTTATATATGGTTGTTTTTATATATGGTTGTAAGCTGCCTTGCTTCTGCACTGAAAGGCAGCTAAGAACTGTTTTAAATAAATAAATAAAATACCTAACTAAAAAAAAATTCTCTCTGTGTTAATTGAATGTGTCTGGGCAATCAATTAAATTTGCATAAACTTGACGATGGGTAAGCAAGCAATCATTCTAAAGCAAGAAGCTTACTTTGTTAGTGGATAATACAAACATGTCTCATAGAAAGTGAGATAAAATGGAGCTAATGCCTCTTTCATGATAGCGCTTGCCACCTACAGTTTTTGGAGGTATTTGCAAATTTATCAGGGACATTGCTTTGCAAAATCAACATTTAAAATCTTTAAGCAAGCTAATTAATCAATTAAATATTACATCCCTAGAAGAACTGTAATCTATGAGAACACTACTATTTGGGCCTGAAAAGCAACTGAACTGGTTTGGCGGGGCTCCACTCCTCCAAATTCTACCACTCCCATCTATCAGTTAATGACAGGGCTGGGCCTAATACTGCTGGCTCCTACTCTGGCTAATTCTGCTAGAAATGTCTAATGGGGATTCTCATCACTGCCCAAACAACATTAGCCAGGATACTTGGAGAGATGTGCCATCATAATAAATGTGATATTATTTTTAATGCATTTTAGTTTAGAGGGCCTTCTTGTAAACTTCAGTTGCCCACCCCTTATGAACAGAACAGGAGATGGACTTGACACCAAAGCCCTAACGTTGTGTGGGTGCTTTTATAATTCATTCTGCCTTAAAGGAAGATCCAAATGCAAAATTAAAAACAAACTGGGTGCTCTCCAAGAGACACACTGCATAGGAAAACACAATAACTAATCTAATAGTATAGGAACCTCATTAAACCTGAGGGGAAAAAAAACTAGGATAGGATAGGAGATGTGCCTAGTGATTAATTTTAGGCTTATTTAGGCTTATTATATCACCATGGCACATAGAGCTGAGAAGCAGTAACAGAGAAATGTTCCAATCTGATGCTTGTGTGTGTGGGGGGAGGGGGGAATAGTAGAAGGAAAATTGACAGGACATGAAATTTCAGGGCTGACTTCACCAGCAGAAAGAAAGAAAGAAAGAAAGAAAGAGGGAAAGGGAAGAATCCATTTGCTAGGGATTCTTACATTGTGATGCCAATCAGAATTGGGTTCTTTAGTGTTTAATTGGAAGCCATTGGTCACAATGAGTGGAATAGGTTTCCAAGTAAGTCCTATCCGAATAACTTCAATTTAAAACAGTCACCATTGAATGCAGACTGCAGGTGGTTTTGTGTAGTACTTAAAACTTGGAGCTTAGCCAGGGAGTCCTGGGTCAAATCTTATCTCAGACATGAAGTCCACCAGGTGACCTTGGGCCAGTCACTGTCCCCCAGCCTATCCCACCTTAGAGAGAGGATAAAAATAGGTTATCCCCATCTGTGTCACCCTAAGCTCTTTAAAGAAGGTGTCCTACTTTGACTGCAGCAAACTCTGAGTGCAGGGCTAACCAAGAATCAAAGCAATGAACCCAGCAACCATTCAAGCACATAGGCTTAAGCCCAATGGGGACCAGGGTAGGCAGGAGTAGCCAAGACAGCAGGTGAAGATCAAGACACAGGCAAGCACTAAGATAAGTGGGGTCAGGCCAAGGCAAGAGTGGTTGAGATTAGGGATGTCAGAAAAATCCACAACGGAACCAGGTGAGTTCAGGCTTTTATGAATCTGACCTACAGATTGTACAGTAGGCTGGTTGGGTGGATTCCGTTGACTTGCGGAACATTTCTTTCAACCTTTGGGAATTTTGTGCAAATTTTGTCATAGAAAAATATGCAAAAAACCCCCCAAAACAGTCAAAAACGTCCATTTCCCACATAGGCTAAAGCATGAAAATGTGCATTTGGGGGAATTTGTGCATATTGGAATAATTTGTGCATTTGGAGGGAAATTCCACATTTCTGCATGTGCGAAACTTGGAAACAAGAATATCCAATTCTGTTGATGGGGGGGGGGGGGATGATGGAACAAGAGGCACCAGTCTAACCGAAGCACAGAAAGGATGCGTTTTACACAATCTATACATCCATAGTTGAGATAGCAGGCAATGGTCAATACACAGTTAAGCAGTCGTATACATTACACAGTCCAGAAGCAGAGCCAAGAACATCAATCACAGGATAAGTTCCAGGAGGCACAGGGGAAGGCACAGGAGATGGAAGAATGCTGTTGATTTCAACACTGGATAGCCAGACACTGAAGGTTTTAACAGCAAACCTGCTGCCCAATCCAAGGCTGAGGAAATTGCATATTTCCCTCCTCTACTCTAATGGCAGTGGCTGCCATTAGAGTGGAGGGGAATATAATACACAATTTCCCCAGCCTTGGCAAAATCACATGTTTCTCCCCCCCACTACTGAAGGGGGCTTTAAAAACCCTGATAATAGGCCTTCAAGGCCCTCATGGGTGAGGGGAGAAAAGCACCAATTTCCCCAGGGCTGGGGAAATTACGTGTTTTCTCCCTCCTCTCTAATGGCATTACTAGAGCAAAAGGCCAACAGCGATCATATAGCTTGCTGACCCTTCCTGGAAGCATTTAGAATTAGATTTCCAGTGACGGATCGAGAACATTAAATGTAAAAGGAAAAAGAAAAAGAAAAAGAGAGCGAGAGAGAGAGATAGCAGAATATGATCCGAAAAGACATCGCTTGTTTCCATCCCACAATTCCCTGTCTCTTAAGAGCTGATTTTCTCTAATTCCTTTCAAACCTAATGAAGGGAAATTTAAAGCTGCCAGATTATCATTCTTGCATTTTGAGGAGTAACTGCTCCAAGTCAAATCGGTTACCAGCACTTCAGTTTTAATTTTCTTGATCTTTAGCCACTAGACAATGAGAGATTGGAACAGTCCTGGACAGAGCACAGTCTGCCACAGAATCTATTAACAGACTGCTTCTCTGAGCAATATTTAACAGAGGAAGAACGAAGCAGCCATACTTTTACTCATTAACACTTGACTTTTCTCTCTCTAGAGGAAGGAACCCTTGTGCCCATCTGCATAGAAATGCTGTGATTAGGAACTTGCATGGATCCTTACTGCTGGGGGAAGAAAATGAGAAAATTGGCCTTAAGTAACGTGTGTCATACTGGTCTCCTACAACCTCTTTCTTCCATTATCTAATGTCCATGCAATTCTCACCCTCTTTACATCCCCAATAGTCTCAGAGCGAGGCCAGGATTCATTTACCCGAAGAGTGCAAAAGCTTTGTGAATTTTTTTTGTTTATATATGACATAAGTGTCTCAGAAAAGTGAGTCTTACAAAAATCCAGTGGTGGTGGTGGTGGTGGGGGGTGCGTGATGATGTCATCAATATGACTGCTGTGCTATTATATAGTTGCCACTTTTAAATATGCACAAATTCTCATCAGTTTATGCTACAGAGATGATTTTTCCCCCTGAAATGTTTCAAATTGAATGACAAATACTTTTTGTAATTACACATGTTTTGTTAACTCCATTCATTTTTGAGATAATTTCATTTGAACGTATAAAATCAGTGTTCACATTGGTTATGTGTGATGTTTAACCATGATTTACTCAAAAGCTATACGACTTTTGAAATAATTGCAGGCATGAATGGTCTAATTAAACATATTAGATATGTTAGACATACCTTTTTAAAAAAGCAGCAAAGTTTTGGGAATTGACCTGCTCTTCATGCCATGCCAGGCCACCATGGTGTGATATCCCTGCAAAATAGGTAGATAGATCGATGATAGATAGAGCCTATCTACACTACTGCTTTAAAACGGTTTATAACAGTTTTAAACCAGTTATTAACCGGTTTAAAACTGTTATAAACCATTTTAAAGCAGTAGTGTAGATAGGCTTATAGATAGATGGATAGGTGGATTGATAGATCCATGCTTTATTACAGGATAAGTGCGTTTGGGCTCCCCACAAATAGTGCTTGAAATTGGAACCTATAGAATTTATTTCTATCAGGGCTGGACTGTTGGAAGCACTCTGAGGTGAGCCAAGAAGCAGGCACTGTAGGACAAGCCAATAGTCAGGAAAAGAAAAAGAAAAACTGGAACTGAAGGGCAAACCAGAAGGCAGGAGAAGCCAGATGTCACAACCAAAGAATAACGAAGGACACACGAACACACCTGAGCTCAGGAAGACCATGTTGCTCAAGCAAGGTTCAACTGGAACAGGATACCCTATTATACTCCCCCCTGCCAAGAAGGATCCAGTGATCAGGACCAGAAGCTAGTTCACTGAGAAGTTGCCACCTGCTGTCCGGTGCATCATCAACATAAGGAACAGATGCACAAAGATCCAGCAGCTCCTACCAATTCCAAAGTACTCAATGTGGAAGCGAGCCTGCCCTTATCTGCATCACTCATTTCTTCGTCTGCAAAGGACCAGCCTGGATCGGGTTTACTGGATATGCCAAAGTGGGTCAGAGAGATGAAATACAGGAACTGGCATTTATATTCATGGTTGTCTGGGAGAAATGCTTTTAGCAGTTTCCAGAGTGGAACTACGGTGTGGCAATGCTTAGGTAAGCGTAGAGCTCTAAGCTACTGGATTAATAAGGATGGTGTGGCACGCACACCATGTTAATTTGCTTCACTTGAACTTTCATGAGGTTTTTAAGCATGCAGATGCAGTATACTTGGGTGACAGCTGAGTAACTCACATATTTATCAGTCCTACATATTTAACTCTGCTTTTCTTTAAAGCCACACTGCCGTCTTTCCCCTCAGCCTGATGAATTCATATTGTCCCTGCAAGCAGGATAAAAATTGATCTCATTTGTTTGTGTGCAAGCAGCTGAATCAAAGTCCATTTGTGTATCTGTTCTAATAAAGGCTAGATATTCAATTCCATTACAGATAAGTGCAGTAGCAATCTTCTTCATTTCATTACCACGGCTGTGAATGGAGAGAGAGAAACTGTTGTTTTATCAAACCGATGGAAGGTCTGTTAAAACATGCCGCTTTCTCTAAAGGGTTTCCAAAACCGGTCCACGGAAATCATGGTGATTTCTGGAAAATGTGTTTTTCTCTCTCTCTAAATTGATACAATTAATTATTGCATAAGCAAAAATAGGAGAGTGAAATTTATAATCCTCTGGACTGATGGAAACTCTCATGCTCAAATGAAACATTTCCCCAGGCTTAATTCTTCAGTGATTTCAGTAGTTCAGTCTTGGTTCAAACATGTATTTTCTTCCCTTAATGTACATTGAATTTGTTCACATTTGGGACCATAACTGAATGGATAGAACATCTGTGTTGTAAGCAGAAGTTCTCCAATAACAGGTGATGTGACACATTATTTCTGCCTGAAACCCTGGAGTAGGAAAGGGCGTATCTGTCACTTTTGGTTTCTCCCACATTTGGCAGTGATGATGATTTACAAATAAACACCTAGTGCTGTCTATCACATTTGTGAAGGAATTTAGGAATTTTGATCAACGTGGATCAAACCATGCATTGAATGGTACCCTGGAGAACTACAGCCAGTCAGAATTGCAGGTAGCATGGGTGGGCAAGGTGCCTGAGCCCCAAGAAGGCCCACTGGCAGTAATAGTGGTCACCAACAGCCCTACCCCCTTTCTGTTTTTGTTTTAGAAAAAATGAGGGCAATGGGCATGCGGCACAGCAAAGTGCCACCCACCAACGTCATTTCCCCAGAATGCCTTTGGACCCCACTATGTCACAGTCCAGAGGAATTGTGGGGATGAAGATGGTTCAACTTTGGCTAGTTCTTCTCTATGCAGTATATCCATCAGCCTTTCTTTTTTGAAAGTAAGGAAGAGGGACCCCTGATGGAGCCAGCAACGCTTTTAGCAATGATACAGCTGGAACTGGGTGGCTGAGCCTAGCTGCGTTTTAATATCCCTGCCATGTCCTGTAGTGGCATTGAGGGAAATTCATACAACAGCTTGAACCATCCAGCATTATTGTTGTTGTTATTATTATTATTATTATTATTATTATTATTAGGTCCAGACCAGAGCAAACATCAGCAGTGAGCCCTGCTGGGGCCCTGGCAGCTGCCCAAGGATGTTGGATGCTGGTGCTAACCCTGCCTAGTATTCTTTGATCATAGAAAGCTCAGTGTATTCAAGGAACTACTGGGGGGGGGGGGAAGTTGCACCATAACAGGCATTGTAAAATTCAGCTCTTCAGGTCAAATGAGGAAAAGGGCCAGCTGGTTAAGTCAACCCTTTGGGCACATTGAGTGCTTGCTATCTCCAGCGACAAGGACTTTGCTTACAATCCTGCCGTGTCAATGGCAGCTTGTTTTAGGAGGGGGCAAAATGGATGCTAATAATGAGGGACAGCTTTTCACAACAATGTTCAATGCATTTGCCCAGACCTTCTGATGGATTATTTAAGTGTCTCTTTTCAAGAGGAATTGATCTCAATCTGGAGCTGATGGGTTCCTCAGGACTGGTATTACAATCCAGTAGCATGGCTTAGAATCCGGTATGGTTTAGACCACTGTTTTTTGAACTTCTTGTATTTTCAAGAAATTGACTCATCTGCCAAAGATCACCCACTTTCCCATCTGTGTGGTAATAGACCCCACAAATGTACTTTAGAAGACAAATCAGATCAGCAAAATAATTGGCCATGGTTCTGTACGCATGTAGGCCATCTTCACACTGACGCTGACTACACAACCACCAGGGAGCATGACCAGTGTGCATATCAGGTTACAAGGAGCATGGTTAGTGAGCTACCTCTTCATAGAAAGAGCATTCGTGTACATATGACTACAGCTTTTATCTGCCTGATTTCTGATTGTCATATGCCAGGTGCAGACCCTCAGGCCAGGGGCTAAATTTGTCCCTCTGTGGTTCCCCACATGGCCACCCACTTCTGCCCTCACCCCTTTCTGCCTGACCAGTGATCATTGAGTGGTTTCCTGGTTTTTCTGCAATTCTCTAAAAGTTTGAGATGCCTCTCCTTAGACTTAGAAACTGGCAGTGGAAGAAGCTAAAATTTGCTGTTATTTTGCCCCCACCACCATTGATCTTTGGTCCTGTCCACCACTGGAATGTGGTCCTCAAGAGCTTTTTTCCAATTGAAATTTGGCCCTCCAGGTGAAAAAGGTTCTGTACCCATGTCTTAGGCCCTTCGTCTTCCTCCTCCTCTGTTGGCTCAACCAACATCAACATTTGTGTAAAATCACAGGTACTTGTATCAAATGGTTTTATATTTGAGCACTGTAATTTTCCTTCATTAGAAAAATATCAGAATATGGAGAAACCACAATTTAAATTTTGGGTGGCCTCATTCAGGTTCCAAACTGATGAAATACTCAACCATCTGAGTTGCTATTAGAGAGAAGGATTCTGGAGTATGTTTTAGTGTACTTACTACTGTCCAGGTCTCCTAGACCCCAGAGTTGTTTTGTACAAAGTGAGATCACAACCAAAAATGCATTCAGAATGCTCTCCTTTTTTATTGCCCATTACAAGCAAAGATGGATCATGATCGGCAAACAATATTTCAGAGAACCTTGTTTGCCAGTTGTGAATGTGATGAGCTTCCAAGGAACCACAGGGTTCCCTGGAACACAACTTGCAAATTGCTGGTTCAGTCAGTGAATTCAAGTGCCTCTGCAATTGATGTCCAAATTTTGAGCCATAAAACAATTCACTTCTCTGGCTATAATGTACCTTCCAGACCATTAGTGGCTTATTGACTGCTGCAGTCTAGACCTTTGTCCTGGAAGCTGTTTTATTACTGGTCTACTGGGTTTTCCTTGTTCTCATAAGAAATTATGTACCTGCAAAAGAGAGACAGAGACAGAGAGAGAGACAGAGAGAGATGTACTTGCCAAGCAGCACTGCCCCGGGTCAAATAACTTCCATGTTTGATGCCTCCCTCTGTTTGTTCAGTGTTTGAATACCTTTTTTAATTATGGGTTGCATGCCTGATTTATTCATGTTGTAAGATAATATACAATTTTTCCATGCCTCTGCTGGAGTAATCCTCTTCAGAGAAGGAGTTAGAACTCCTAGAGACAACACAACACAACACAACAACAACATGGAACAGCCCATGCCAGAAGACCACGAGGTTCCTCAGTCATTGGGGAAGATGGCCACAGCTCCATCCCCACAAGAGGAGAACTTCTCTTCTTAGACTGAGGCTGGGCTGAGAACTTCAATGAACTCGGGTGTTGCATGTTCACTCATTCCCAGCTTAGCTGTGTTTTTGCTTCTACGTCTATCCAGTAGGAAAACACACACAACAGCTGCAGTTGTATGTGTGGGAATGTACCGGAGGTGGGGGAGAATTTTGTTTGGTCTGCAGTTTTGAATGAACTGACATGATCCACATTACTTAGACTAATGTGCAGATTGGAACATGGTAATCTCTCGGATTGCACACCTCTCTGAAATTTGTGATGCAGTTCTTGGCTCAAAGAATGCTGACACATTCAAAGATTCATTTTTCATGATGATGATGATGATGATGATGCAGAAACAGAATGGAATAGATTTATGTTTGAACATGGGCAAAACTGACTTGGAGCAGGGAGTTTTTTTAAAAAAATGAACCAGAAATAGACTGATGGATAATGCTGTCTTTTTGTTCCTTTTCAAGCTGCTGGTCCTTATGGTTGTTCTTTTTGGAAAGTGGGGGATAAAAAGGTAAGGTTTTTTTGTTCCTTTTCCTTAACCTCCATGGCCGCTCTTCCTCTGACTTACATAGCTCAGGAGCTCTCATAGTAGTGGTAACAAGAGAAAATTCTAAGTTAGTAGGAGGCAGCATGCATAAACCATATGAACTTCCAAAGAGACCTTAATTTTGCATTTTTCTTCCAAACAGGTAGACCACCATAGATGCCCTAGTCGGTGGGACTGTGCAGGGAACTTCCAACCCAAGCCTCTCTATTTTCAAGAGACATACAGATATACAGTGTATTTGTTTTTAGAATGAAATGAGCAAGTCTTATTCATTTCAAGTAAAACAAACAAACAAATGGGAATTTGAACTGGGTTCTACATGAAACATCCATTTGTTCCTCATTCATTTTTCATTCATTGCTATTGGGATGTAAAATTGAAACCATCTGAAATACCCAGTACAGATCGACCGGCGTAATGATATATATATTCTGAGTTGCTGGTGCTCTTCATGATACACCGTATAGCCACAGACTTCTAAGACCACCTGAAGGAGTGCCTCTTCCCATACTAGCCTTAAGATTTTCTAAAGTTGTCTGCCTACATGTATGCTGTTTAACAGAGGTCACATTCTTTATTTATGAAGGACAGGGCATTTTCTGCAGTGGCACCCCAACTCTAGTATGCTCTCTTCAAACAGCCTTAACTGGTGTCTGCCAATACATTAATCCTTTTGGCACCAGCATTTGCTCAGTCATTTAAAATGAATTTTATGCTTGGTCAGAGCAATGTTATGGCTGGAGAACTTATTCTATTCTCAGGGCTATCGACACTTCACGAACTACCTGTGCAATAAAGTGTGATCTTTGATCAGACTCTATCACCTCAGGCAGCAGGAAACAGGGAATGATTTCTTTCAAGAGGACTTTGGCTGTGGCCTGTGCTGTGGCTTTCCTTGTGGCAAATGCTTCTATCTACTTCATGAGCTGGTCTACGATTACTAGCAAGTATTTGTACCCAAGGGCTGGCATCAGCTCAGCAAAGTCAATTTGAAGTCCTTGAAATGGATAGAAGGCCCATGGCCTGCCACCAGTAGGTTGGGGATGAGAGTGTCCCTTTGGGTTGGTTTTCTGACAAGTGGGGCAATTTGCTGCAGCTCTCTGCATTTCAACATACAGTCCTGGTGCCACCACTTCCCGTGTCATTAAGTCCCCCCAGAGCACTCCCTTCCAGGTGAGTGCTTTGGTGTAAGGCTAGTACTAGCTGGATCAACAGAGGTCTTGGCAACACTACTTTTCCTCCTGGAAGAACCCGCCATCTTTCTGAAGTCTTTGTTGCTTGGCACTCTTTGGCGGCCGTTTCTTCCTTTGGTGAGTAAACTGGTGTTGTCTCTTTCCACTTGACCGGTAGGAGATTCAGTTGCTTTGCTGGTTCTGGCTCTGGTCCCTCCATAGCTGCCTCTTTTGATGCTTCATCTGCCAACCGGTTCTCTTTTCTTTCTTTTGGACAGCTGCTATTTCTATGTGCACGGACATGCATCACTGATATTTGAAGTGGCTTCTTTAATGCTTCCAGCAGTCTTTCAATCTGTGGTCCATTTGCAATCTTCTGTCCTGATGAAATGATGAAGCCTCTCTCTTTTCATAGCATCTCATGCCCTCTGCATGTTCTAAGGCTTTTGCAAGTGTTGTCAACTCTGCAGCTTGCGCTGACCAGCTGGTTGGAAGTCTTTCTTTTAAAGTCTCTCTTTTCAGGACTACTACAGCACAACCTGTGTAGCGCTTGCCTCTTATGACACGACTGGGTCCGTCCACGTACATCTCCACTTCCTCATCATCTTGAGGCACATCTGACAAGTCTGGTTGTGCGATTGTCACTTGCTCTAAGACTTCCACACAGTCATGTTCTATCGTTCTTTCTACTGGCATGAGGGTTGCTGGGTTCAGGATGTTGCTGAGTTTGAAGGTCAGTCCCGGTGTTCCTAGCAGGGCTATTTCATAGTGGGACTGTCTGCTGGGATTCAGAAGTTTCTCTCCTGCTGTGCCCAAAATTTGGGGGACATCATGTGGGACATGTACCTCTATGTCTCTTCTCATTATTTGAATCAGCACTCTCAACACTATGCCTTTCTGGAGGTGACATCTAAGCCTTCTTCAATTCAAGGAAAGCCTTCCCCATGATTGGTGTCCATTTCCAATAGCAGATCTCCTCTTTTTTTTTTTCAGGGAGTCATACAAAGGTTGGGCCTTGTCTCCATATTCAGGAATCCATAGCTTGCAGAACCCAGTCAGTCCAAGAAAAGCCCTCAAAGCTTTTGGGTTCTCTGGTCTGGGGACTCCTTGGATAGCCTTGATTCTTTCTTGGCCCAAAGTTCTTGACCCTTTCATGATCTCATGTCCAAGGAAAGTGACTTTCTGTTGGCAAACTTGTGCTTTTTCTTTTGACATCTTGTATCTTTTCTCTCTTTCAGGAGAGAAATAGTGGCATTTTCGCACTGGTGACAGTTTTTGTCTTATTCCTTGAGTCGTCAGTGTACTGCAGCAACCTTGCCTCTGGGTGCCGCTTGCTCTAAGAGGTGACTTGAAACATGATCTTCTTTTGCTGTCTGTTCAGCACTTTCCTCAAAAATGGCCATCTGATAGTTAGAGCCTTGTTTGGGTAACTCTACTATCATTTTTCTTCATTCAAAGTAGATTTGTGCTTGCAATTTTGCTAGCAGAACACAACCAAGCAGGGTGGCTGGGCACTTTTCTGACACCAAAAACTCATGCTACAGCTTTGCTGCCCCCACCTTTGTGAGGGGGGGGGTGCATGCTGAACACTCAAAATTCTTCTCTTTCAATTCTTTCAATCAACTTTCTTTTCTTCCTGTTCACTTCTTCTTTCTCTCACCCGAGGCAATCAGTCCCTAGATTCTTTCACCCTCCACTTCTCTTCAATTGCAGCCAGCAATTCAGTGGTGGGCATTGGGGATCTGGGCCATCTTCAACATGCTTCTTCTCCATCATTGGAGGAACCAACACTCTGGCTCTTCTCTCTTTCTACTCCTTTGCCTTCTTGCAGTCATCCGGGGGCCTTGGTTTCCCCGTTCTGTCAGTTTTCTTACCCGGTTCTTCTCTTTTAATTGCCATCACTGGTAGTGCTATTTGTTGCTTTATCTTGTGGTCTTGTTTCTTTTTCCCAAACTCTCTTTTGGTTGTTGCTCTTTGTGAGTGGAGGTGCCGGGGAGAGATTTCTTTGGCTCCGCACAGCTTTTCTAGAGCCTTGCTGGCTTCTTGAAGGACCTTTGCTACAATCAGGGTGCCTTCTTGGCTGTCTTCTCCCAGTTGCCCATCATGGAGCCCATGGATGCCAACCCTTGAAGCTAGCAATGGGTTGGTTGCGCTTGGCGTGGCAAGGCTTCCTTGCCGTGTGCTCTTGTGTCCTAGCAAGATCTAACACCTGGGGGGAGTGTTGCAGTTTGCTCCCTGCCATCCTGGATTAAAAACCAGTTGGGCTGCTGCCGCATGGCTCGCTAGCCCATCAGAGGGGGATCAGAGCCCCCCTCCTTGTAGCTTCTGCCAGGATGTTTGGGATGTAGAGCTTGCCTGCAGTTGCTGGCTTGCTTCTTGGAGAATCTTCGCAGCAGCTGCTGCTGCGCCTTTATGCCCTCTCTTCCTCTGTTCCCCGCCACCAAGCCCATGGCCTTCAACTTTTAAAACTGCTTGGGGAGAGAGCAGGGCTCAGGGGGTGAGGCTTGCTTTTGAGTGTTGCTGGGGGCTGGCAGGATCCAGCCATTGGGATGGATCTCTCTGTGCTGTTCCTTGCCAGCCCGGGTTGTAAACTGGCTGGCCAGGGACTTCTTTGGATGCCCCACTGCTGGAGTAGTTTTCCTGACCAGTGCTTTCTTGGAAAAATGGCCTCTCCTTGGGCAGTTGTTGGCAGGGAGTCAGTTAATGGCCCAAAGTCAACAAGTGGGTTTCATGGTCGATTGGTACTTGAACCTGGATCTTCCAAGTCCTCTTCCAACACTCTAACCACTATGCCACACTGGCTGTACTGGCTACGTATTCAGCTCTCTTAATACAGTAACTTTTCTAACTCTATCAGTCTGCCTGCAATTTCTTTACTCTTCTGAAGCATCATTTTGTGTAATCTTTAGTTTTGGTGTTCCATTTTTTATGGATTTAAAATGCATGAGAAACAAAAGGCTTCAAATGTGAGAAGCTATATTTTAAAACTCTACTCTTTTCATCTGATTCATATAACAATACAAAAATATTTGTATTGTTGATTGTATATATACAATCACTTTTAAACTTCCCCCCTTTCTCTGGGGGGAGGAATCTCTCCCCCGCTGGGGTCTACTATTAAACTGCTCCCAACTATGTATCAATGTAAGGCAATTGATCCCACATCCTCATTTCAATAACATAGTCATGTACATTTATCACCACCTTCGGATCCTAAGTTCCCCCTTTTGGCCACACACATCCCACAAAAGACGTCCAGACAAAATTACAGTTTCCCTTTTTCAGATCTCCCCCACCCCCACAAAATGACTTGTAGTTGTGCAATACACAGTCAAGGGGGGGTCTCCTCCTTCTGAGTGGTACGCTTAACCTCCATCTTCCTACCTAACACACACACACACACTTTGGCAGATTAGAACAGGCTTTTATGCTGTTCCTCCACCCAGATGGAAACTACCCTAGTGCTAAGGGAGTCCCCCAGAAGTGCAGCCTAGAAAAGATGGGTTGAAAACTTACCATGTATCAGAGGATGGGTGGGGAGCAGATGGGATCACCGGTGTCCCTGCCTAAATTCCGCAGCCTCTGGGTCTTTCGGTTTTCTGGTACCCTGTTTAGCCGTGATCCTGGCCAGAGACCTGAGCTCTGAGGAGGGGAGGGGAAATTCCCATCCAAGGCGCCTGTTTTTCTCCCCAGAGGTAGCAGTCCTCTCTCCAGTCCACGGGTCACCAGGGTCCTATCATGGTCGCCAGTTGTTGCATAAATTATGCTATTCCATGTGTCCAAAGTCCAGATATGAAACACTTGACAAAAGACCTCTTGAAGCTTTGGAAACTGATTTTATTCTGCGCAGAATAGGTGACCTCTGGACACTAACGCTGCTTTCCAGAGTCACACCACACCAAGGTTCA
This sequence comes from Anniella stebbinsi, assembly GCA_029215795.1. Classification (NCBI taxonomy): domain Eukaryota; kingdom Metazoa; phylum Chordata; class Lepidosauria; order Squamata; family Anniellidae; genus Anniella; species Anniella stebbinsi. The sequence goes on from JARDYH010000007.1 coordinate 14,608,390, forward strand.
AACAAGGCTTTTATACTCTAAATGTTACACATCATCAACTCTCATCCCATTGGTTTATAGCCCCAGTGACATCATTTGGCTAACCCTATTTTACTCTCGAGTAGTCCCGAGTAGTGGCCAGATGTGGCGTTGCATTGCCATGTGCTATTTTACTTGTACCCAGAGATGCTTTGCAACGTCCCTCCACTTCTATCATTCCCTTATATGGTCATTTTGTCCTTCTCCAGGTATGCCATGGTCACATCTGGATGAGTCACACTCCTGGTTCCTCTAAGTAGCTTACGTGCATTTCTGATTGTGTATAAAGGAGCCTGACCTGGAGAAGAAGGAGCAATGGCGATTTTGATAAGCTCCTAGGTATTGCGCTGCTAAATCACTTGGAAACAGCTTGACTTTTGCAGAAATGGATACAATGGACAGGCAGTGGGGAATGGGGATTTGGGGTGCTGTGTGTGGATGGTTTGGGTGTGCGTGTCAGCGGACACATGTAGGATGCGTGTCAGGGGAAATGGACGTGTTTTGGGGTGAAAATTACAGATCTGTTCAGATTTTTACAACAATAGGCACAGAGACAAAGCACTTTTTCCTATGCCCCACTGGGCTCACATCAGCTTGGCAGAAAATATGTGGGGAGCAACTTTCTTCTCCACCCCCTCCAGTTTCATCATCAGTTCTGCTCCAAGGCTTTGGAGGTCCTCCCCCCACAAGTTTGGGGGCATGTTAGAGGAACAGGAGAGATTTGTATCCTGTGAATATTATGAAATGTTGTTGCTATTGTTGGTGCTGTTTATATACTGCCTTATTTGCCAAAAAGCCATCATGGTGGAGAACAGTTTAAAACAATAAAACACTGAACCATTACTACAATTACTACTAATTTAAGTCTCCCACTGATCCATTGTGTAAATGCACTGCCAGAGTGGTGAGGACCGCAGAGGTTTCCACGCTCACAACCGGGAGAATGGAAGAAAACAACTCAGGAAAAAAAAGTCTCTCGATAAATGTTTGTAAAGCTCTAAACTATTCAGAGCTTGGGCTGGGGGAGGGTTTCTCTTTGAAAGCCTCTTCTGTCAAATCATTCACTGGGGGACTCAATTTCTATAGCCTTTTCAATTTCAGTTATGCCAAAAGTGGTATATAATTTACATAGCAAAACAATTTGAGCTATATAACATGGAGGGCTCTTTAAAATAAACACATGTAAAAGTCAGAGTATTTTCATTCACTTGGAACAGCAAACTCACCATGGACATCATCACAGTAAAATATCTATGAACAATATACAAAGCTTTGCTTGCTCCTGATCACAGGTATTACCCCCAAATAACCCACATGTGTTTTGGTCTCCATTTATTTCATAGCCCCCTGCATGAAAGGGTGATGGTTAGTCCATTGCCCGTAAGCAGCCAAGACCAGAGACCTTTTCTACTGTAGCATTTATCTCTCTCGGAGTGCCTTTGAAATGCCTTTTTTTAAAAAAAGCAGCGATCATGTAATTATGACTTGCCAGGTGTTTCAGAGGCTGCTGTTCAACACAGTGTGAAAAATACAAGGGTTATAATCTGCTATTTTATAAGGAGTAAGAGTGGAATTGGAGCACCACTAAATCGAAACGCAAACAAAATGGCAGAGAATGATCAAATGCCATGCGGGAGGGAGCAACTGAATGGCATGGAAAGGGAATTAAGGTTCACTGCTGTAAGGGACAAACAGCTTCGTTGTGTAAATTTATCCTTATCTAGGCACCTGTCAAAATGTATTTCCATTTATGTTTACCAGTAGCACAGCCTTACAAATGCAGGCTATATGAATCTGCTCGACTATGAAAATATCACCACTCATGGTTGCTGGCTCTCAAAGACCGAATCTTGGTGATCTCCGGTTTCACTTGAAGAGAAAAGAATGCCATTGCTATTCAAGGTTCTGCGGGATTCTGAAGAGCATGTGGATTGTAGTGCCATCATGGGCAGTGGGAAAAGAGATGCATCATGTGCACACACAAATGCACAGAAACAGATCTATTCACCCTTCAGGATCTTTGCAAAATAGACAGAGCCGCTGTGGTGTATTAGAGAGGTGGACTACTAAAACTGGAGAGACCTGGGTTCAAATCCCTACTCCACCCCATTTTGTCCTCTAAACAGCCCAATGAAGTAGGTTCGGCTGAGAGATAGCAGCTAACACAAGATCACTCAATGAGATGCATGGCTGAGTAGGCAAATGAGCTTGGGTCTTCTCTGTTCTACTCTGACACTCCTGCCCAATTTTCTCAACCTAGACTGGTGCCCTCCATATATGTTGGACTACTATGTCTATCATCCCCAGCCCAAGGGTTGAGCTGGATGAGGACAATAGGAACATAGGAAGCTGCCTTCTTTTGAGACAGATCTTTAGTCCATCTACCCCAGCCTTGTCAATATTGACTGGCAGCATCTCTCCAGGATGCTGGAGTTTTCCCGCCCTATGTGGAGATGCCGGGGATTGAGCCTGAGCTCTTCTGCATGCAAAGCAGGTGCTCTACCATAGAGCTATGAGCTTACAATTCCCATAAATGCCAACCAGCATGGTCAAGGGTCAGGGATTATGGGGGTTGTATTTCAAATCATCTGGAGGACACTACACTGCCTATTTCTGCCTTAGTGCATTTTATCTCCACTGTCCTAAAATAATCATGTGTTACATTTCTAATAGATAAGGCCTATATTTCACAATGTGTAAATCTATTCAGATTATTTCCCTCTCCATTAAATAACAATTGAGCCAATCTTAAGAAGGAACAATTTCCTACTCTAAACAAAAAAAAATCAACTCAGAAAAATAGGCTTAACCTTAACATCAACAAAGTCAATACAGAAAATAAATGCCCATTAAAAGAATATCATTTTAGCTTTAGATAATTGAATATATGCATTTCAACCTACGAAAAGAAGGAACTTCAATATTTTCATCAAAATGCTAATATTCCCATCGGAATGTTCTGCTTAAGTCACCTACTTCAATAGATTACAAAGTGATTCCAATTATACAATACATTCTTGTCTTGTTTAACTTCTCTTTTCCTTCATGAGATCTTACCAAATGTGGATGTTTAACCATATACAAGGGGAGAAATGAATAAACTGGAGTTAGGGTGAATACTGAAATGGTCATGTTTGAAAGACACCAAAGTATGCAGTATGGTGAAAATGCAAGCAGACTGTAAAATAGCTGAAGAGTTAACAAAATGGCAAACCAGATTCAATGATTTCAATCCAGACTTAGTCATGGGTAACTTAAGACACAATCCTATCCCTGTTTACACTTTAACAAGTCCTACATCTAGTGATGCCATGAGTGCCTGACTTGGTCCAGGAGTCCGATGGACCTCGCCTGCATCTGCTCCACCCAGAACCAGTTGGGCACTCCTGACATTAATGTGGACCTCCACCCAAATGAAATAGGGATGGTGCAGGTGTCCGGATGGATCTCGAGGCCCAGCAATTTACCGCAGCACATTTCATCTCATTTAATGCTTTCCAGTTGGCATTGAATCTCAACTGTTTATTTCCCACCAATAAGACTCAATGAAAAAAATTGTGATAGTAGTCATGTCAGTGTTGCACAACCCAGGCAGAGGTAAGTCTGTCTATCCCTAGCTTGCAATGTCATTTGCGGATCACAGAAATGCATTCAGCAGCACGAGTATATTTGAAAAATGTGCAGGATAAAAAGCATCAGTACTCTGCCACTGAGCTATGGATGTTCCTCACTAAATTGTATCTACCACAGCATTACAGGTTGGGAATGAAGCATACAAATAGCACCGATGGATCAGACTATCCTGGTTTCCAAGGCTTGCAGCCTGTGAGAAAAGGGGCAGGTCATGTGAGATAGGAATGTACAAGAATTTTGTTCCTATTCACAAAGCATGTGAACAAGAGCAATTTTCACAATTTCCAGAGCTTGTTTTCACATTGAAAGTGTACACTTATGCAAGCCTGTGCTTCCCAAAATGTGCCTTGCCTCCAAAAACTGCATTTTCATGCTTTATCTATGGAGGAAAGGTGTACATCTGGCATGCATGCTTGAACAGAAGTGTGCATTTTTTTTGTGTTCAAAAATGCATGATTCTCCCATTCAGAAAAAAGAAGGAGAAAAAGATGCTTGCATTCCGGAGTGAGAAAATGGCGAGATGAACATCAAGCTGGAAAATGGAGAACCTCAATGAGCTCAAACATCACTCATTCCTCAATCACTGATGTCAGACAGATTGAGTTGAAGTAATTCAGATTGGGTCAAGTAGATCATAGTAAGTCAGGTCCATTCAAGTACATGAGGTTCAGATCAGTCAAGTCACAGTTAAGTCAGGATAGATCGAGGCAAGTCAGCTCACTCCTATCTTAGTCTTGGTGAGTTTAGGCAAGCAAAGATCAGGACCATGGATAGCTCTCAGTGTGCTCAGTTAGCTGACCTGGAAAAAGATGTTGGCTCAGCAAAGGACTGTACTCAGCTGAGGTCATGAATAGATTAGCAGAATGTGGATCTTCCAGTGGCTCCACCCCTGCTGGATGCTGCCTGTAATGCCAGGGCCCATGGCTGTTTATGCATTCTTATGTTCCTGCTTAGCTGGGGAATAGGAGATGTTACAGCAATTTATTCTCAGAGTCAGCAGTTAATGGGAGGGCTACATCCTCAGGCCTGGAAAGTGTAGAAGCAAGTACTGAGGGCCCTTCTTTGAGTGTCCTATGACCTATCTGAAACCAAGGTCTCTTCAGGGTGATGCTAGATCTAGGAAGCACAAACCAGAGGTCCAGCTACTCCAACATCTTACTTTCCACACCAGATGCTTCTAGGAATCCCACAGCATGGTACTGAAACAAAAGCTCTCCTTGTCCTTCTAGAAACTGGGGTTCAGTGGGATTCTGGTTCTGAACTAGAGATTCCATTTAGGTATCATGTCTAATAAACGCTGATCAATTTATCATGCAAGAATTTACCAAATCTCTCTTTTAAAGCTTTTAAAGCTAGTAACCATCATCATATCATGTGTTTGTGCATAAGGTAAATATGTGTTGTGTGAAAAAAGTACTTTATTTTGTCTGTCCTGAATCTCCTTCCACTCAATCTTATTAGATGACCCCAATGGTCTAGTATCATGAGTGTAAGGGTGGGAATCCTTGCATCCCACATTCTCCACACCAATGCATAATTTTAAATTATTTAATTTTTTCAACAAAATCAAATATGATATGTTGTTGTTGTTGTTTGAAATTTTACTCAAGGACCCCATTTTATATACACCAGAGTCAACTGGATAATTGATTGTGCGAAGTTGAAGTCACCTTGAAGATGTTCATTTTATTTTCGTAATCTAGATGCCCAATGACCTCATTGTTGACTAAAATAGGATGCCATTTCCTGTGAACATCTATAATTAATCAGCATCAAAGCAGCCACATTTCATCTGGTTTCATGCTTTCAAGTTGACATCGAATCTCAACTTTGTTTATTTCCCACCAGTAACTTGCTGAAAAAATTATGATATTACTCATGTAAGTTCTGGAGTTCATGCTGGATTTGCTAACATTTCATCATGTTGTTGAGATGAACCATCTTTGGTGTTCTTTTCCTGCCTTTTTTAAATAAACGAACAAAAAACAAAGAACATTGTAGGTCAAGACCTTTCAGCCATAGCTGATGTCAGTACAGAAAGAGGATATTCTTACATTAAGTCAAACAGGGTGAGTGTCCCCATCATTTTTGCATGAGGGTAACTATTGAAGCTGAACCAGTGGTGACCATACCAGGAACCCAACCTGGGGTGCACATCTCCAGTCCAGGATCTTCACATCAGGAGTTGATGCTGGAGGACCTAGACGGAGCTTGGAGTTGAACAGAAGCTGGAAATGGAGTAGGGGTAGAAATTGAACCTACCATAACTTGCTTGAGCAGAAATTGTCCTAGAATTTATTCCAGTCCTGCACAATGCAGACACTTCATATTGCCTGCTAATTGCAAGGGTTGATGTTGTCCTGATTATCTTTTTTGTTTGAAGAGAACTCTGAGAGCTCAGCACCAATAGTCCTAGCTCACTAGGCTAGTTCTCAGCTGATTCTGTACTGAAAACTGTCCTCCAATTTCTTGAATGCTTTTCTCCACCACCCCAACAAATTAAGCTTTTTTTTTCTTGTCTGACTCATTCACAGTGTGCTGCAGAGCGTCTTTTAAATTTCTCTTGGTGGTGTTCTTGAAGTTAGCTTATCATTTGGAAGTTGGACACAGAAGGTTTTCCTCTTCCAATGGTTGCCTTCCATGAGCAGAGAATGATGGACACAACAATTAAGGGTTCAGGGCTTGTGCGCTCCCTCTATTCATGTGGTCATGCTAACCACTTAGGGAATGCTTGCATATGGCTCAAATTTTAAGAGAAACTCTCACCAGAGAAGGGAGAAGACAGAGATGCAGACTCCTCAGTGAAGGATTTCATCTAGATGTATTTAATTTCATCTTGGTGGTGATGGGACCTACCTGACCAGAATACCTAAGGATTTAATTCCTGCAAAATTTTTTTTGCTGGATTGCAACAACTTTAATATTTCTGAGGACTCCGGTAAGGGCAAGTGTCAGATATTTTTTCATCAGCAAAAGAGGCTGAAGTCACTGCAACTCATATTTTGTATATGTTTTGGGGTGACATTTGACTCTTCTGCATCATTACCCATTACTTTACATTTCCTCGTCTGCATGAATTTGGAGTGCATGTGTTGAAAGGGCTTAAATAAAACCTATAATTTCCAGACACTGACCTTAGCTGCTAAAATTCAAAGTAATGAACATTCAAACACAATTTGAACTTTAACTTGTAAAGATTGCAAGTTAATTAATATCATTTTCCCCAAAAGGTCATTGGCTCTAGAAGATGCTTGAGTAAAATAAATGCATTTTTTAAAAAGTGAACTGGTCTCCCATCATGTCTTGACACCTCCAGTTCGACATGTGTCAAACTTGTGTCTAACAAGTCCGATCCTCTCAACCTTAGCACAGAGCAATCCACAGAGAGACAGTCCTTTGCGGCCAGCCTTAGAAGGAGGTGAGCACATGAGTTGTACCCAAGTATGGACACATGCTTCCTCCTGCCTCCACCTCTCTTGCAATTCTTTTTCAGGGATGTATGAAAATGTTTTTGTTTGTTTGTTTGTTTGTTTGCAAATCATGTGATTTCAAATGCTTTTGAACATGAATGCATTTCAAAAAAATGTTCCAAATTTGCAATTTTGCAATCATGTTGAAAAAAGTGTGTGTGTGTGTGTGTGTGTGTGTGTGTGTGTGTGTATATATATATATATATATATACATATTGCACACTCAGAAATGTGAATTTCAATATACTTTAAGACCTCTACAGAATCTCCATCTCTCCATCCTTGAAGAAGTGTTGAGCTACAAATTCAGGTGGGTGTCCTTTAATGGTCCACTCAACACCTCCAAGGTGAATAGAACATTATAAACAGTTTCTACAGAGAGAACATCCTCCTATTATCTTAGTAGGAGGACAGAGTTCCAGCCAGCAGGGTCCACTTGGAGCTATCCAAGGTCCTACATCCTGTCTTGATCTGCCTTCCTCATTTGATCTTGCTGCCAACTGTCCCTGAGAGTCTCAAGGAACCACAGTACGGGGCCAGCTCTGACCTAGTCTATCATCAGCCCACCAGATGTTTGCAAGAATCCCACAAGCAGAACATTAAAAGGCAACTTATCTCTCACACTTTTTGTCTCTGTTAACTGCTATTCAGAGGTACACTGCTTCTGAACTAGATGGACCTTCAGTGGGGCTGTTCTTATGTTCTAACTCTTTCCTTTCTGTGCTCAATAACCTCAAATAAATTGAGAAACATACACTATCAGACCATATAGTATTGTAGCTTGAAAATCAGGGTAAACAATCCCCCGATGTGCATTGACATGCTTCTTTTCCCATTACTGCAAAGCTTGAAATACGCTAAGTAATTTCATTCTTTCAAGCTGCATTGTTCAGATAGGACGATGGCATCAGATATTTCCCCCCCCCCCTTGGCTTTTACAGTCATTGGAATTGCTCATACGAAGGAGAACAGCTGAGCTGCCTGCTAAGCAGACTCTGTATAGGCTCTAAACAGAACTTAACATGGAAAAAAAATGCTCTGTTTGTGTATTTGTGTATGTACAATTGGCACGTAGACTTCTGATCTTTTGGAGCAATGATGGATCTGCTTAGTTTAATCCTTGTCAATGGGTTGAAAAGAAGAGGCATAAAATAGTATCAGACAGAGAGATTTCTTCCTGACACCTATTGAATTTGGACTTTCTTTTTAAATTATCTTCTTGTACTCTGTTGTGCTACTTGCAAGGAAGCAGGAGAAAAGCAGCAACGGGGGGGGATACCCATCTTTTCATGTGTAGGCTATAAAGAGATGAATAATTTGTTAATTCTCTTCGTTGTGTCAGGAGCAATACTGCCACTGTTGATTAAAAATAACAACAACGATGTCAGATTCTTCAGCAAAACAGTAAGCTAATGATGGTCTGTGGCCACATGCCCTACTTTACACAGGAGATTTCTCTATTTGAAGGGCTGTCAGAATATAATTTTCTATTTGGAAGTGTCCTCAATTTGAAAGACTGCCCAGTCCAAGTCTGGTTTAAAGTAAGGATGGATGAATGAGTGATATTCAAGGCTGCTGGGATTCTCTCATCTCGTGCCCAGTTTCCGTTCACATTTCTGATCACTGCTCGCTCTGCACTAATGTGAAACATGCCCAAATTGAGCACAGGTTGAATGGGAGATTTGTGCAAACCTTCCCCAAATTTGCCCAAATTTCCTAATTTGCCCAAATTTCCTCCATAGACTAAACTGGGGCTGATTCAGTCTATGGAGGAAATTTGGGCAATTTGGGAAGAATCAGCATGAGCTGATTATTCAAGCACATGTTGAACAATTTGCTAATATTTTTGGTGGACATGTCCTCACATTTGTGTTTGGAGATTCGAACTGGGCATGCTTGCATGCATTGCAGCAAAAACAAAATTCCTATACATCCCTAGTTTCAAGATAAAGAATCCAAAGAATGGAAAGCAGGGAACCTTTGAAGTTGCCCATTTGGACAACAGACTGAGAAGTAACGTTTGTCACACCTGTCCCCAGTCTTCCCCATCTGTATTGTATTGTAATTTAATTTATATCTATTATTTCTAAATCTGCATCAATACATATAAATGAGCATATGTAATGTTTATGCAAATTAGTCCCCTCTTGGCTTTTCTTTTTTGGTCCACTGTTTTTTCTGATGTGTTTGCATCCATCCTTAGGGATATTATAGGAGACCAAGGGGAGAGAAGTCTGGAGGCCTCCCCCTGGCTCGGCCTCCCCGACTCCAGTCTATGGACCCCCCCCCCCACTTGCTCAACTCATTGTTTTTTTACCTTGCTTATCTACTCAGACTATGCAAAGCAGTTTACATCAAGAACAAATATAATATAACCAAAAGGAAAAATACCTGACGGAATGCCTTTCCTGACATGAACCTACCCGTACACTACATTCAACATCTAAGGTCCTCCTCCGAGTGCCTACTCCGAGGGAAGCTCAGAAGTTGGCAACAAGGGAGAAAGCCTTCTCTGTGGAATTGTGGAACGATTTCCCTGATGAGGCCCGCCTGGTGACAAGATTGTTATCTTTTCGGTGCCAGGTTGAGACTTTCCTCTGCTCTCAGGCATTTAGCAATAGCTGATGAGCCTGCATCTGTGGGTGGGTTTTTTTATTTTCTAATAAGTTATTAGAGTGGTGTTAAATGTATGTGCATATTGTATGTTTTTGCAGTTTTAATTTTTGTGCATTGTTTTTAAGTGTTTTAATCTTATGTAAACCATCCAGAGAGCTTACATTAGGGAAAAAATCCTTAAAATATGAACTAAGAGAAGCAGTCAGTTTCAAACAACAGCATAACTGCTCATTAAGGGTTTGTCAATGAAAATCTACTTGACAAATCTACTTCTACAACCACAACAGTAGCTATAACTCTTTCTTCTGATCCAACCAGGCTCTTCTTATATGGAAAAGATGTTGGTGTTGAGTGTTAGATTTTGCAACCAAGACAGTGGGTTATTTTAAAAATTTTAATTGCAATAAAAAGACGATAGATATATTTCAAAGCACCCTACCATGGTGACAACAGCCAAAATAGAGTTTAACATACTGGTTTTCAAATTTGAAGTTGTTGATTTGCATTTTAGGTACAACATTATCTGAGGCGTGATAGGTTCCTTGCTTCCCAGAATAAGCTTTTTAACGGTAGATGATTTGGGGGCAGAGGATGAAATAAAATGGGATAATAAAAGAGGATGCAAAAGTTTCAAATCCTAAATAAATGTGGACTCTGAAATCATCTGCTAATGGCATTGTTTTGACAAGAAAACCCAGATCAGTCTTTCCTGAGAGCTACATCATGCAAATGAGGATACAATCTTTCAACCTGCTCTACTTGTGGCTAAGTAATCAAAGATGCTTTGGAGTGTCACATCTAATCAGTTGCTTGTGGGTTTTATGCGCAACCAGAAGCAGTGGTAGCAGGATGACTGTCCCATCTGATCAGGATCTGTTGGCCACTGCCACAACAAAAAGGGAATAGTTATTCAATCATTTAGAATATTTTAATCCTGGCTCTCCAATGCTTGAGGCGGCTCACGACAAATCACTGGAACTAGGAAAAAATCATTGGTTTTGTTTATTTATTTTAGAAGATGATAATACAGGGATGGGTGAACTCACCTGGGTCTGGCTTGTGGGATACGTACCCCATTAATGCCACCGCCATCATCTGCCCACATTCATATGTTCCAGAAATAACAAACACAGTTAAATTGAAGAAACAGTGCATATCTTGAACATGTAGTGATAGATCAAAATGAAGTGGTATATTAGTGTTAACACATTTTATAGGTGGGGCAGGGAGGTTTGATTTTGGACAACTGGGACGACTTGAAAAATTCAGAAGATGCATTTGATGGAAAAGCCCAACTTTACTTATACTACAGAGCAGCTGTTCTCCAAAATGTGTTCTGGGGAACCTTCAGAAGCACATCAGGAATATGTCAATGAGAAGATTTGCATTAGTGGACCTGCTTCCCCAAAGGTTGCCACTCCAGTACTAAAATACCAACCCTTCCCTGCAATGTGAAGCTGCAGGAAAAAGTTAAAGGTAATGTTTAGTGATACTTCCAAAATTCGCAACTAGATGGCTCATTGGCTGAAACTCATCCATTCATAATGCTCACCTTTGAAGAAAGCCTGGATCAATGTGTTATGAATTTGCTATTAAGTTTGGAATTGATTGCAAGTTTTGGAGCATGCACATGGAAACAATGTTGGTTCTCTGTGTGAACGTGAATTATCTGGTGCATCCACCACTTCTTGGGCATTCTGGTTCATTGGTTGCAAAATCTGGTGCGTGTGTGTCTGTTTGTCTACTTGTTCACTCCCTTCTCTTACATTGTCTTGGTCACCTAAATCCAGTTTGTGCCACGTTTCAGTTTTGACAAAGAAATAATCTTCCATGTATTCATTCTGTCCAAAAAGGGGAGGGGGAAATGGTGACCCCAAATCCCTTCTGCCAACAAGAAGACCATCAAATCCCAAAGCCACACACGACTGATAACACTGCTTGCTGACAGGTGATGGGCTACTATGTGAACAGAGTACTGGACTAGATGGACCCTTGGTCTGATCCAGTATGGCATTTCTCTTGTTCTTATGGTCTTCCCTTCTTGTTGCCACTGCTACAGCTCTGGCTCCACAAGGAGAGGAGGACTCTGCAGGTTCATCTTCTCCTCCTCTCCATATTGGTGGAGAAGCAAACCCCCAAGATGTGCATGTGAACATATATATATATATATATATATATGGAGAACTTTCAGCTGAACTCACATGGATGAATTAGTTACTTTCAGAGTACATACCAAATTCATGCAGAGTAAGTTCACCCATGATTAGTAAGGATGATTAAATCATTTTATTTAAATATTTAAATTCTGCATGGAGATCATGGGCAGGATGAGTAGATGCATAGAGGTTGGGATGGTCAAAGTTCCCACAATCTCTCTTTCTGAATCCATGTATTTTCCCTGTGCTTTGAGCACAAGGTAATGATAGAACCAAAGAACCCCTTCAAGGTCAATGGTTTGGGAGAAAAAATGACTTAGGATGAATAAAAGTTCTAATATCTTTCTTTTTTTAATGCACTTGATTTGTTTCTTCTAAGATAATTATAGCACACTGCTTGATTTGTTTTACTGGCTGCAGACAGTCTGAATACATAATAATGATATTTGCACCTTCCCCAGTTAATGAACAGAAAGAGGAAAATATATTGGCAAAGGGATAAAAAGTATTGTATGGGAGCTGTATAAATAGCTAACTGCAAAGCACATGATCTCAGGGGAAGTCTTAAGCAATCCTGCCATGAAAAGTAAGTTGCAGCCACTTATTAAGAAAAAGAATGGTCTTCTTGTTTGAACAATAAACTTTCTCACTGACAGAGCTTCAGATTCATTATTTCCAAGTGTGCGGTAAGTTATTACTTTACTATCATAGAAATATGTGTGCTGGAGCATTGACAACAATTGTAGATCCTCTTCCCTGGAAGATACACATCTGAGGACCAGAGGCTGGAGGCAGGCAACCAGGAAACATCACCATCTTCCTACTCTGCTTGTAAGCTCCTAGGGGCTTTGGAATGACCATTGTTGGAAACTGAATTCTGGGTTAGATGTAACTTGAACTGTTCCAGAACGTCAATCCATATATTTGTATACCAAGTCACTCAAAGTTCAACATTCCATCATAAAGGTGTCTTGGTCCATCCATTCAAGTAGCTCACAATGCTATCAGTTCTACCCCTCTGCATATATTCCCTCTCTGCTTTTATGTACCAGTTTTCCCCTCTTCTATTTATTACTACTATTTATGACTTCCTTTTCTTCCCATCCTATAAAACAATATTAAACACATTCTTTAACTCTGGACCCTTAGATAGCCAAAAATGGCATCACCCATGTGCAAGAGGAAAGCATCAACAGGCTCAGAGAAACCCCCAGGTTTTCAGCAGCGCAGTAAACTGTAAAGGGGGGCAACACCCTAATATGTGGGGGGCGAAAACAGCCCAATGCTCAGTGCCCATGGAATGCTGATGAAATGAGAAGAAAACATGCGAAATGGTGTGTGTATGTAACGGAGTATCCCGGGAAAGCACATAGCTGGCTGACTCAAACCCTGAACAAGAGCATCCCATAGTATAACATTTTGGTATAACATTGAAGGATGTATGGATTTCGAAAATCCGTTCTGGGTGTTTTGCAGATCATCCAATGTCTTTTGTTCTGTCATCAGCTCAGTGACAGAATTTCATTCCCAAGCACCCACCTTTGGAAAAGAACACAAACATGTCTCACACAATTTACGTAAACTTTGCTGGTATGCTTGGGACCACAGTACCTGGTGGAATGCCTCTCCCGACACGAACCTACCCATACACTACGATCCACATCGAAGGTCCTCCTCCAGTTGCCTACTCCAAGGAAGGCACGGAGGGTGGCAACAAGGGAAAGGGCCTTTTCAGTGGCGGCCCCCCCAATTATGGAATGATCTCCCTGATGAGGCTCACCTGGCGCCAACATGGTTATCCTTTCGGTGCCAGGTCAAGACTTTCCTCTTCTCCCAGGCATTTAACAGCATATGATGAGGAATTTTGTGTTTTTGTGTTGTTGTTGTTGTGCTTTGACCCAGAAGGATATTGTAATTTTAACTTGTTTTTATGCTTTATGCTTTTAAATTTTGTATATTGGTGTTTTAATTGTTCAATGTTTTTAATTTTTGTAAACCGCCCAGAGAGCTTCAGCTATGGGGCGGTATGTAAATGGAATAAAATAATAAATAATAATAATATTTCGTGTATTTTTCTTAGTGCTACACAGAGGAAGCTGAAGAGAGATTGAGGAGCTAAAATGCTGAGGAAAGTCATTTAAACAACAACAACAACAACAACCACCACCAATGCCTATATATGAATGTATTGTTCTAGAAAAGTCCGTGCTTATGTGCAACTAAATTTCTGAGCAGTTCCAGAAAGTTAAAAAATGGTCCACAAGTCCACAGAATCCATAGGACTCAAAAGATGCTAGTCTGCTTCAGAATCCATAGGTTAAATTTGAACAGGGCCCTTCTTCTTTCAGAAGATCCCTTCCTCTTGAGGAAGGCAGTACCTGGAATGTTATATTGTATTGTTAATGGGAACCAATTTGGGATTTTGTATATCTCTGTCTGTCTGTCTGTCTGTCTGTCCGTCTTTCTGTCTATCTATCATCTATCTGTCTATCTATCTATCTATCTATCTATCTATCTTCATCATCATCATCATCATCATCATCTATCGTCTATCTCCATCTATCTATCTATCTATCTATCTATCTATCTATCTATCTATCTATCCATCATCTATCAATCTATATTCCCTCTCCCCTTCGTGGGTCTGATGGTCTGATGATTCCCCCCTCCCCTTAATACATATTTTTAAGCCAGTATGTTTCCCATCATAAATTATTTGGCCCAAACTGTTGGCTATTTGGAAACAATTATCACTCTCCCTCATCTCCCTGGCTGCGTTACTGAATAGCCCAAGAGGCCTAGCTATTTGTCATTTGCTCAAGAGCCATCCCATCAAACGTTTCCCCTCGGAAATGTTTTGTACACATGTACCGACCACACTGAGCACTTTCCTTTTCTTGTTATGGCTATAAATAGGGTAGACTGGGATCAGCCAATGAATCAAATTACAGGACACTGGAAAGGTCAAAGTAACGCACTTTACTATCTCTCTTCGGAATATATGAGGCATTAAAATTCTGACACCTCATTCTCTTGAAATAGGCTTTAACGGCCATGGGAAATGGCTCACAAGCAAGAGACTCTTCAAATAATCTTTAAAAAACAGCAATCCCTGTAGCCAGCCAGGTACTTGACTAAAAAAGAAAGAAAGAAAGAAGTGGCTTGATGAGCTACTAAGATATTTCGGTCAGACCGAGTTGCTTCCAAAAAAACACACACAACAACAGCCCCGTTCTCAGTGTATGATCCTGGGAAGTCGTCTTAACTACTTGGAAGAGGCTACATTATGGTTTCATTGGTGATGTTGTTGGACCTTACAATCACTTGGTCCAAAATAGCAAATTTGCCTAGTGTGTAAAGCTTGGAAGCAAAGTAAATTTTGAATGCAATTTCTAGTGGTGAGCCTGTGTCTCATCTCTTTATTTTCACCTCTACTCATGATACATATAACTCTCTATCACATGTTTTTTTAAATTGATTTTCACAGACACGGTTGTAGGGATGGGCAAACTTACCTGGGTTCGATTCATCGGACATTCACCTCCCGCCCCCAGCCGCCCCCTGCTGCCCCCCACTTGCAATGCCACATGAGCTTCCTTTGTGGCTTGGCGAGCATCCAATGGTTTTGTGAGGCTGGTTGTCCTCGTCATTTCCCCGTTGCATAAATGGCAGCCATAAAGGCTCCATTTACGCAAGAGTAAAGGGTTAGCATTAGGGTTGCTGGCTGCTGGGCACTTGTCAAGTCATGCAGGTATTCAACCTGCAGACCACAAACGTGCCTCATGTGTCTGACTGGTTCAGGGGGGCAGGTGCAGGGGAATCCACTGGACTCCCGCTCCCAGTCAGGCACCTGTGACATCTGTAAGGGGTGCTGATTTTTGGCAAATGAGGGTAACATCACACTTTCCCATGAGCTGGGATGGTACATATCCCCTTTCCACCACACGTTTCATGTAGTAGTTGTGAATTAGTTCCCATGCTCCGTGTATGAATACATAATGTTATTCCTCAGGCATTAAGGAAGTATCAGGTGTTTCTGATAGCTAAGTATTTATAGCGCTCCTTCACAAATATTGTCTAATTTGGTGTGAATGTTGTTTGCAGACAAGCAGCAGATGTGAAATTCTAGTTCCAATATTGCATAATGTGAAAAATGCAATGGGCATTTCAGATTTAATATTTGTTATGGACGGAACTGAAAGCATTCTTTAACTAAAATAATAATTTGGTGGGCGTATTCACAAAGGCAATGCAAATCAATTCATGATCGACAGAATAGTCCTCTTTTCTAGTAATCTACTTTGCTCTATCCCTACCAACATTACTATATGGAATTATGGACTGCATACTAATAATACAATGTGGGATTCTAAACATCCTTCTGAGTCACCATTCGCTGGGAAAAGTTCAAATTAGCTCAGATGAAAAACAAATTGAATTATTTCATTGGGTTGATTGTCCAGATTCTAATTAATATAGGCAGTGCCTCTCCTCTGAGGAAGATCCAATGTATCATGGGTTTGTAATTTAAAAAGCTTGTGTAGGGTGGCCCTAAACTCTGAAACAGTTTATTATTGTTGTTTTAATGTTCAGTTGTTCTTTGATGACAGCTGCCTTGAGCGATGCCAGAATGTAGAGATTCAAATGGCGGCGGCGAGAGGGAGGATGTTCTGAGCACATACAATTATGATTCACTTTGCATGGGTCTGCTTCATGGTATGCTGTGCAGCTTTGCAAGTAGGGTGGCCATGTGGGCTTTTCCCCCCTTCAACACTGGACAGTCCTCTCTTTTAAAGGCTGCCTGAGGACCATCTTCTATTATGAGATGTCCTCTGTTTGAAGGGCTATCCTGTTCAAATTCTGTTTAAAGTCAAAAGAACCATAGAAACCGTTGCCCACCACTGTAACGATATGTGTGTATTCAGTTTGTGTTGCTTGGGGGGGGACTTATTTGAGAGTTACACTGATTAGTATAAAAGGACTCACCTGATATTGTATCTGAGCTTGAATGTTAGTTTTGTACTGTGAATCACTCAGTAAAAGCTATCTATTTGCATCCTGGGTCTGGAGTGTTCTGTTTATGCTCAAGAACAGCAAACATTACAATCACCAGCAGACTGGAAGAGAAGGCACACAAGTCACCTGGTCACATTCTCCCACATTGTGGGGTGGTGTACTGCATTTCTATCTAAATTCCCTTGTCTGCTATCTTCTAAGGACTATGCCCTAAAAGTGGGGACCCCCTGTGTGTTGCCTTTTGGTGGCTTCTGCAAGACTGTAAAGCAACCTAGCTCAGCCTGGTGCCTTCCAACTTCCATTAGACCCAGCCAGCCTGGCCAATGGTCAGGAATTCTGGGACTTTTATTTATTTATTTCATTTTTATACCGCCCTCTAGTCAAAGCTCTCTGAGCAGTTCACAAATATTATAACCATGAAATCATTTTAAGAAATCTAAAACAAACAACAATCTAAAAACACAAAATAACATACAATATAGAAAACACAACCAGGATAAAACCAAGCAGCAGAGATTAATACAGATTAAAATACAAATTTAAAACAGCAAGGGTTAAAAATGGATTAATTTAGATGTTTAAATGCTGGGAGAATAAAAAGGTCTTCACCTGGCGACGAAAGGAGTGCAAAGTAGGCACCAGTCAAACCTCTCTGGGGAGCTCATTCCACAGCCGGGGTGTCATCAGACTGCTCTAGAGATTCAGTGAGAGAAAAAGGAAACACAGAGCTGCAAGTACTTGTTGGTTAACTCCCAAACATTGCTCATCCCAATCCAATATGCAGGGGGCATCACCTGATGCTGCTGTAATGTTTCAGGTTTCTATACCTAGGATGAGGAGGGGCAGATTACAATCACTCCAGAGACAAACGAAATATATATTTCACAAAATTTGCTTTACTTAAAAAGGTTTAGGGAATAATAACACGAAGACAACAATGAACAGAATTAGGCATCAAATATGTTCAACTCCCCTTTCAACCCGCAGTCCTTTGTGAAGAGCAATGCTAGTTTAGCTGGATGAACAACAGTCGTTTATCCCTGTTCCTTAGTCCTCTAGTTGCTTCTCTCTCTCTCTCTCTCTCTCTCTCTCTCTCTGTGTGTGTGTGTGTGTGGAGTGCGCTCTTCATTAAACTGCAGACTGTCTCTCTCTCCATCACACTGCTGGTTTCTCTCTCTTTTCTCCCCTTTTGTTCTCCTTCACTCCCTTTCTGCTTCTGCTTCCGCTTCTTCCTCATCTTCTCCCCTCCAACCCAACTGCCCTTTTTCAAGAGAAACTTTGCTCTTCCCTCACTCCATCCTATGCCCCTTCCCACTTTACTCAGTCAACACTCCAAGGCCCTCAGAGAGAGGCTCTACACTTCTACCCACCCGTGACCTGTGCAATCCTGTCTGCCAATAGTATTTGGCAGCAGGCAGTATACCAATTTTTAACCCATCGATGAATAAAATAAACAGGCGAGCCATTTTCCATTTAAAAACAATGGCAGAGATGGTGGGAAATGAATATCTGCCGCAGGGGAACATCTATCTATCTATCTATCTATCTATCTATCTATCTATCTATCTATCTATCTATCATCTATCTATCTATCTATCTATCTATCTATCTCTATCTATCATCTATCTATCATCTATCTATCTATCTATCTATCATCTATCTATCTATCTATCTATCTATCTCTATCGTCTATCTATCTATCTATCTATCTATCTATCTATCTATCTCTATCGTCTATCTATCTATCTATCATCTATCTATCTCTATCTATCTATCTATCTATCTATCTATCTATCTCTATCGTCTATCTATCTATCTATCTATCTATCTATCTATCTATCTATCTCTATCATCTATCTATCTCTATCATCTATCTATCTATCTATCTATCTATCATCTATCTATCTATCTCTATCGTCTATCTATCTATCTATCTATCTATCTCTATCGTCTATCTATCATCTATCTATCTATCTATCTATCTATCTATCTATCTATCTATCTATCATCTCCTTTTCCACAAATAAAGAAGCAGCACAGTTTTACATAGCGGTTTTGATCCATGAAAACCGTGGGTGGTGAAGACTCAGCAACTGCGTTTAGGATAGGTGTGTCCCCACTTTCTTCAAGCAGAGAGATGGATTGTGCCTAGAGAAGATTTCCTGTTGCTGCGATTCGATTCTATCCAGCACTGCATTCAGAAAATGGCATTAACTGAGACAGATAATGCTGGCTGAAAACACAAGTCCTTCGTGATGTAAATGAGTATTGGAAGAATTGCCCAGGCTACGAAAAGGGACTAAAAATAGAACATTCATCAGGGAAGCCTCTTGCTCTGGATGGCAAGATGGATTTCACGGCACTCTTTGGTTTTATGTTGTAGCGAACGGTGTACTGTAAGAATGTGCATGCAGGCTCACAAGGTTACCAGCAAGTCAGAGAAGCAACCAAATTCCATTGGTAAATGTGATCCTTCTAAGCACCTGGCTGTCTGCTCTCATGCCCATTGCCTATTTTGTGAAATTTAAAGGTACCAACATGAAATATTCCTGCTGTGTATCCTTTATAGGTTGTGGCCTTCGCTTCCTGTTACTGCTTGGCCTTCCCTTGACACGTAGTAGACTTACAACCAGAAATGCTTTTTTGTACGTTATTTTGCCAAATATAACTATTTTTGCAAGCAAATTTCCTATTTGAATGCATTGTAGTATATTTTTATTTTGTTTTATTCTATTCTGTTAATATACAATGTTATTTCCATTAATATATGCATTTTTCCATGGACATTTCCTTAATAATTGCACCGTTTCATGCATTTTGTGATTGGAGAACTCCACTGCAATATTTGGACAAACGTGAACTTTAAAGGATAACTGAGTTTGGGTTTGCGTATCATTTCAAAACTTGAAAATTAGGTATATTTGCATTAAAATGTGAACTAAATGAATTTCTTCCCCATCCCTAGTTCTCTGTACCCACAGAATTAGGGAGAGAATTCTAGCTTTTTTCCCCTATTTTTTTTCTTTTTTTTGGCACTAGTACAATCCCTGCCTGTATTAATTATGTAGCAAGTTTGGCATTACAGTACACTTGATCCTGGAAATGGTATTTTGTAATAGAAATATTCTTCAAATAAGAAGAACAAAGAAGTAGTATCAAGAAAGTAGTGAGCCAAGAAAAAAAATCCCAATGAATTTGATAATTCAAGTGCAAAGTATGCGATGCACAAGTGTATTCAGATCTTCCATCAAGATCAATATAACCAATGTCTTTTTAGTTCATGGGACGTGAGGTTAAGGATTCAAATTACAGTTATTACACTGAAAAAACGGAATGCAGTTTGAAGTCAGTCGAAATAGCCTTTCCTCCCATCTCACAGTGCAATTATTTGATTTTTCTACCTTTTGGTTCATTTACTTTCCCAGGCCAGTTGGAAATGAAGCATCTCCACACCTCTCTGATTTCCCCTATTTAAGTTTAAAACAGAAAAGAAGAGAGGAGAAAAATATATGAAAAATGAAATAGGTTGGTATCATTTGCTTTGGACAGCATATTGAATAATAATGACAATAAATCCCGTGTTTTGTTCTGCATTTTTAAAGTTCTTTTTAAAGGAATCCCCCCTGTGAGACCGATCATCCTTTGTGAAGATGGTGGTGGGGATGTTTCCAATTTGGGGGGTGGGGTTATGGGCAGATGTCACAGCACATTGGCGGAGGTGTAGCAACTTTTCAATGAGGGTTATTGATTTCTTTTTAAAACTTGTGGGCCGCCATGCACCCACACGCAATAATGCCCCTGGGATCGACACTATATCATCACACAGCATTTCCCCAAAGGCATTCTGGCTCTAAGTTGCATTGCTCTGGAAGGTTGTATAGGGCAGTTAGGAGCAAAAACATCCTGATGGTTATGTGTAAGTCCCTAGCAAGTCACTTAATGTCCATTACCTGTTTGCCCTTTACCTTGATTTGATTAAATTTAATCTAATCAATTTTTCAGGAAAAAGTCATACTTTTTTTAAAAATGTGGATTATTCCCATTTACAATACACACTTTTCCAATTTGAACAACAACAAAAAAACTGATCGCAATCTAACATGGGAGAATTTTGGTCATTGTGAACATCGCTTATTCTCTCATCCCTAATAATAAAAACACCAGGTGGGCTCCAAACATGGGAATGGGAGGAAATACTGACCCCCCCCAAACCGCCACAGTCTTCTTGTTTCCCATAACTGCAGAACTGCATTCTGTTGTAACCTATAAAAGGCTGTGTACATTGCCTAAGTACTAAAACAGAATTATAAATGCACAATGCAACGGCCTGGGAATGGGGTGGGAAGTGGAGGAAACTCAGATTTTCAGTTACACGGAAAGCCTTCAGTAAAAGTGTTGAAGAGTGAAAAGTGTGGATGAGACCTAAACCAGAAGTTCACCCCACAAGCACTGCTTTCAAAACACCATGTCCCAAATGGAAAACTATCACACCAAATGATGTCTTCTCAAATTAGTATCTAATTATTTAATGCTACAATGTATCCTGGTGTAATTAGATTTGCAGAAAATAGCATCCAAGTGGCGCTAAATTAGGTGTTTTAGAGCAAACACAGAATGGTAGTGACATGTTAACTAATTAGAGAGTTCAGGATTCATAGAAGCAGCAGCAACAGGTTAGAGGAAAGGGAGATTCTTCCACCGTCGGTCCAAGCCTCTCGATAGACAGACATATGTAGGGATGTCGCAGACATTCAACAAGGTCCAGGAGTCCAACGGACTCCCCCACATCTGCCCCCTGGACCCAGCTCACCATGCCATGGTGCATTTGTGAGCCCACATATAGAGCACTCATGTGACCCAACAAGTGCCCAGCAGTTGTCAGTCCTCATCTAGGGTCTCCATTGCGCACAATGGAGGCTCCAGAAATTACATATTTCCCAACTTGCATAAATGGCAGCTGTAAAGGTCCAATTTACATAAGGTTAAAGATGTAAATGCAGCATTCACACCTGTAATCTTTTTTTAATGGGGCCTTTACAGCCACCATTTCTACAATGTGGGAAATATGCAATTTTCAGAGCCCCCATTTTGTGCAACACTGGGGGCTCCGTAAATTGCGTATTTTCCACTTGTGACTCTGATGATGGAAACATCCTGAAAAACATTATCTAGCCAGCATTTACCCCCCATCTCCCCCCCCAACCTGCTTTTTGTGACCTCCTGCCCAGGATCGGGGGACTGAAAAGCTAAAGATCTGCAGTAGCTCCC
This sequence comes from Anniella stebbinsi, assembly GCA_029215795.1. Lineage (NCBI taxonomy): Eukaryota > Metazoa > Chordata > Lepidosauria > Squamata > Anniellidae > Anniella > Anniella stebbinsi. The sequence continues at coordinate 14,630,567 of JARDYH010000007.1, forward strand.
AGTCCTTGATAGCTATGTGTGAATCTGGAAAAGTATGCATTCCTCAAGCACTTTTGTCCCATGTTCTTCGTTTGTAGCCAAGAATGAATCCAGATTTTGGAGGGCCTTTGAACATGGCACTTTCAATGCCCCCCCTCTCTCAGCAAGTCTACCTTCTTACAACTGTTGTCACCAGCTGCTACTGCTCTTCTTCATCTTCCTCATCATTGGAACCACCAGAGAGATAATGAGCAAAAAGACCATGGTATCTACTGCTACACCTTCTCAGCATCCCTGTCAGAATTTGGGGTAAGTGGACAAACAGGGTGAAATGGGAAAGAGGATGATCATATCTAGGGGGCTTTTTGTCAGTAGTTCCCTACTTGGATGTAGGCCCTTGGCAGATGCTCACCCTTGATGCTGGCCCTGTCAGAAACCTGAAAAAATGAAAGGTCTACCATAGGTTCCAGTCCTTGGTTACTGTCCCTGAATTTGGAAGATGTGTGCTATGGAGCTCTGAACTTGCAATGGAGTAAAACCTAGGATAAAGAGATGCAGGCCCTTAGCATCTCTGCATCATGCTCCTTGTTTCCATCCAAATGCTGAGGTCATCCTAGGTTTAGAACAGAATTCAAAGCTGCTCTAATGATTTCATTCCCTACCTAACAGACCAACAACAAAGACGGCCTTCTCTGTGAGGAGAAAATGTTATTTTCCTACCTGAACTGCTTGCTTCCTCTCTGAGAAGGGCAGTGCTGTTGTCAAAAGAACAAATGAACATTTCGCTACAAGGGACAATGATGCAAAATTCAATGACATTGTCCAGTTTCCTTTTTGCTGCTGTTGTTGTTTTCATTAGAATTAAATTTATGGTAAAGGTTCCCAAAATAAATCGGGTCTCAGGTCAGAACCAAAGGAGCTTAATATACCGCAGGGAGTTGTGTAGCCTGTAATTTGTGGACTGATGGAGGATTTGGGTTTAGTTCTTGGCCTTGTGTCTCTTCAAATGGCATGATGCAAATGGGGGACATATTAAATTGCTCACCTTTTCAGAGCAATGCTAATTAAGGCCACTTATAATAGGCTACTGTATGTTTTCTTACCCAGCACTGAGATCGTCCACTAGTTATCTGGAATTATTTGGAGAACTGTTAACCCAAGTAATATAACCTTAAACAGTATTTTGTGGTTTGATCTTCCATAAAAATTAAACCTCATTTTTTGAGACCTTCCCTCTCAGGGTAGGATGACAATGTTGAACTTAGACCTAGGATCACACAAGTCCTTGAAGTTGCATTTGTTGTTTGAACTTCTTTAACTTCATTTGACCCCAATTGTAATAATGAAGGATGGAGGAATTTTCAGCTGAATTTGGGACTCTCTTACCTTCCTCTCTTTCAGAGGTGGGCAATGTGCACCCCTGGTCTTTTTTGTGACCCCCACTGTGACCAAACCACCACAGCCAGTGCTGGCTCTCAGATTTTGAGGGTCCTTGAGCAAGACACCTTCAGAGGGCTGCTTCCTTCAGTGAGGTGATCTTCTCAGCATCTGTGATTACTCCTCCTCTTCTTTCTCGTCATTGCTACTGCTTGTTTGCTTGACAGGCAGAGAACCAATGAACAAGAGGGCAGTGACATCTGCTGCTCCTCCTTCTCACCACTACCCTTGTATGGGCCAGAGCAAGAGGCAGATGAAGAAGTAGGTTGCAAGGAGCAACTAATAGGGGGTTCATTGTTGTGGAAGCAGGAGTAGAGCCAAAAGTGGGTTATGAGGGTGATGCATCATCCAGAATTTGCCAAACACTGCTTTAAGTGAATGTATTAGGAGAAATGCATACAAAACCAAACCTATGGGATTTCCTGCATTCATTTACCTCCAAATTCAGGATGAAACAGACTTTAGATTGGAAGTCCATTTCAAAATTTGGAGATGTGTCAATTTCAAAGTATTTGCTTTCCATGGTTGTTGAAAAGTGAGACATTAGGTACGTTCATATCAGAATGCAAACTGAACAAATATCTCCCCTATCTCTAGCTGGCAGCCATTTTAGAGTAACTCTGATACCATTTTGGTGCAGGTAAAACATAATTTGAAAACATAAAGAGACCCACCAATAGCCTGCCTGAACTTTGCAGGAAAATTCACTTCTCTATCCTCAGGTTTGCCCCATTGAACCACCCCCCTCCAAATTTCATCCCTTCTGAATTCTCTAATCACTGTTCGTTTTAAAGAACTTTCAGCTCATTGCTAAAATGTACCATTTTTCTTCTAATCTCTGTGGCCACCCCATGAGCAAAAGTAGCTGATATCTTCATACTGACTGAGATAGATATTCCTTGGATTATGAAAACTGCTGATGCAACTGAAAAAGAAAACAAATAGGAGGTGGGAGTTGTCTCCTAGATATTAATTGCTAGCTTTGCTTCTTAGCTCAAGAGAAACAATGTATCAACCTAGAAAGAGACAGACAAGAAAGAGTCTATGGAAAAGAAATTGCTAGAATGCAAACCTATGAAAGAAAGAAAGAAAGAAAGAAAGAAAGAAAGTTGAATGAATTAAATGATTGCAACCCTATGGAGGAAAAATGCCCAATGGATTACATGACTCAATGTAAAAAAGAACCTTGCTTGAAAATGTGCTCCGGAGAAATATATATTATCCAAATTTTAACATATAATTTAACTGGTAGAATCAAACTGGATGGAAGGACTTCGGTGGGTGAGCATACAGAACCAAGATTGGCTTCTCCTGGTATCCCTAGCATTTTCTTTCTTGTCACATTTATGTGCATTAGTGCTCTCAGATAGTGACACCATGGTGGGCGGTATAGCACCCTTACCATAATGGAACATAGCAAAGAGGTTCTAGGTATATGTTGGGGTTGGTGGTTGCTTCTTCTTCTTCTTCTTCTTCTTCTTCTTCTTCTTCTATCCCACTTAGAGTTAGGAATGCATTTTTTTTACTGTGTTTTGCAGAATGTCAAGAACCTTTCATTTTGTTGTCCAATCATTGAGAGAATTGGATTTTTTTAATACGTTAATTGTGTTTGTTTGCAAATGTTCACTTGCGATAATGCACACTTGTGCAGGTCTGAATTTGCAAAAATCACCTTCAAAAATAATAATAAAAAACCCCAGCCCAGAAGCCACAGAATCCATGCAAATGAGAAAAAAGCCAGTGTGCTTCACAGAAATCCAAACTCATCTGAATATGCTGTGGATTCCTCGACATCCCTATTTAGACTGTATTACAGTAATCCAATCTAAGATGCTAACAAGTGTTTCTTTAGAAATATACATCAAATCCAGTTGCTTTTAAATATTTCACCCAAAGTGAGTGCAGAAAAATATATATGAGTATTTACTGAATAATGTCACATTCAATTTTGCCAAGTTGCTTCCTTGTCCTTATATTTAAATACTAGGAAATGGTTTGCTTCTGGTATTATTATTGTTGTTGTAGTTGTTGTTGTTGTTGTTGTTTTATATTAAGAGCCACAGAGGGATTACAGGAAAAGTAATTTTGTTCTCCATTGATGCAACATAGAACATTTGATTTTTTTTAAAAAAACACCACTATCTTAAAAAAGTATATATACATGTAATCATTGCTATTAATTAAAACCATGAAGTCAAATTGCACACCCTTCACCATCTGCAACACAGAAAGAATGTCTCTCCCCTTTTATGTGCCTTATAAGATCCAATGAGCAGAGCAGGAAGAGCTCTCCTTAGGAAATTGAATGAATGTTCAATATTTTGAAGTTAATCTGCCACTGCTTTTTGAAGAGGTGCTCCTAAGTTGTTTCACAAGCTGGGGCTCTCCAGATGAGGTGGACTGAACTGCCATGCTGCTCCTTTAAAATACCATGGTTTAGATTATCGTCTGAATTATGACTATCTTTCTTTGATTATCTCTTCTGGATCATCCCAGAGTGCAGGACACAGAATAATGGGCTCAAGTTACAGGAAACCAGATTCTGTCTGGACATCAGGAAAAACTTCCTGACTGTTAGAGCAGTACAACAATGGATCCAATGACCTAGGGAGGTGGTGGGCTCTCCCACACTAGAGGCATTGAAGATGCAGCTGGAAAGCCATCTATCAGGGATGCTTTAATGAATTCCTGCATTGAGCAGGGGGGTTGGACTCAATGGTCTTATAGGCTTCTTCCAACTCCACTGTTTGATGATTCTATAATTCTGTGATATCCTGTAATCCAGAAAATACACTATGCCACAAGCCTCTACAGTGAAACAAGATAAACCATTAAAACACAAATGGTTCCTGTGTAGATCCCCAAGATTTATTCCATAGCAGAAAGCAGGTTCAAAATATGTGCTTTGAACAATTACAAACTGTTTAAGATGGTCCTTTCTAATGAAATGTAGGGCATGTAATGGGAATTGTGTTTTATATAACAGCTGTAGAGAAAAGGGAATTTCGGCCAGTGTCATTTGTATGCAAGTGAAATCCCCAGCCCAGTTGGGCAGGGGATGATATTTGCGAGTGGGGGGGCAAAGAGTCAAGGGGGATGCTCCTGATTGGAGCATCCGGATGGTGCCACTGGTCGGGGTGGGGACGAGCGGCTTAAATTGCTGCCTAACGGTTCTGCCCGCCCTCTTCGTGTCAGCGCAGCTCCCTCCCTCCCCTCCCTGTAGACAGTATGGGCTAGCCGGTCGTCATTAGGAGGCCAAGTAGGAATTTTTTACTCTTATCCTAATTTGGTTAGGAGTTTTTTTTTGCCTACTTCATACTGTAAGACAGCTGGGGAATATTAAATAGGTGGATTTGTATTAATTTGGTCACTTCAATTTGGCGGTAGGTGCGAGCATCCTTAGGGGCGTTTTCAAATGGTGAACATTCTCAGGAACCGTTGAGGTAAAGGGTAATACCTGAGGCCCACATCTGGGAGCCCCGCGGCACCAGATCATGGGAATAAGGTTTACCTTTGAGGCCAACTCTACTCACAAGCTCGGAGCCCTGCGGCATGGTTGTTGTGACAAAGGAAGGCCTCCCAACCCCATATGGGGTAAGACCAAGGGGTGGCGAACGTGTGCTGCCACCTCGAGGTCAGAGAATCGTTCACCCATTCCTAAGATTTGGCCTGGAAGAGGCCAAGAGAGGATGCCCGTATAGGTTTTTACCCCTTTCTGCAGATCTTGAATAAAAGTGGCCCATTTTATACCCAACTTTCTTGTCTCGACTCTTTATTTTGCACCCTACCCTTCGCAATTAGTTCCTGGTGAAATTCCCTCTTCATCATGACAGTTAAAGTTGCAGGCACTATACTAGAGTGACCATATACAAAAGAAGGCAAGGCCCTTGCAACTTTAACTGTTGTGATGAAGAGGGAATTTCACCAGGAACTAATTGCATGCAAATGACACTGGCTGAAATTCCCTTTTCTCTACAACTTACATGAGCCCTGTCCTCCGTTTCATATGGTCAGCCTAACTAACCATTATTTCTCTATGTACTAACATCCAGAATCCCTGTATATGTGGACAAGTCCACCATAAATGAAAATGCATGCCTTTTACCCGGCAGCCTCTCCAACAAAGGGAGCTGCATGTTGAAGTAATATATAACAGCTGTTTTCGCGTACGATGCCATCTGTGCAGTATTTTCAGAGAGGCTTAGAAAATGTGGATGGAGGAGAACTCTTTTTTTCCTGAATTTCATTGATTTCCCCCATTTTTTAAAAAAACCCTGAGTCTTTACATCTCCAGCCATGATCTGATCTTCCATTCGCCTCCGCCCCTTCATCTTTGATATCCTTAGTTCACCCTTTGCCCTTCTCCAACTGCAATTGTGTCTCCCAAACTTTTCTGCACTGATAGTTTTATAAGCCACTAACCTTTTAGCTATGCACTTCTGTGCAATCTGCATTCTCATTAAGGCTGTGTCTGCTGCTCCTGGAGACTCAATTCCAGATGTTTCCAAGCCAAACTTTAATGTGGCTGCTGTTCCCTTATGCACAATGCCTAATTGCTTATTTTCTTAGTCTTCTCCCCATCACAATAAATCTTCCATTTCACCATTTGTCTTTTCAATGTATCCTTAAATATTTACTCTAGCATTTGTCATTTTATTCATTCCCTCCCCTGTTTCTTTCTTTTTTAAGGAGAAGCGTTGTGCTGTCTTCATTTCAATCTGATCAAAGGTTTCTGACATTATTTACACCACTTGCTTATGTTGAAGAAATTCCCAATTCTGTAGCACAGATAACAAATGAACTGGAACAATGAGAAATATTGCATGTTCCAAAACAACAGATACTTTTTGATCTTACCCTCCCCCCCACACCCAATGGGGCTGTTGTCAGTTAGAACTGTTTGTGCTGTGTTTTGTGACATTATTCCTGGTTATCATTCCTAAGCTGCAGAACACTAGAAAGAACTATCAGGGTTTGTTCATCCCTGCCTTGGCAACCAGCAATAAGCCAATAACACGTTTTTCAACTTCCAGGCATTTGACAAACATATGTTTGAGTTTCTTAATCTGGTTGCTTTATCACAGTTTGATATTTTATTGTAAACAGTTTTTTGCTGTTTTAAACTCCCCCCTCCATTTTTGCATGATTTTAACTAGGGATGAGTACGGCCAGACATATCGGAATCGGAATCGGATCGGAATTTCCGATATTAAAAATATTGGATCCGATCCTATCAGGGGGTACCCGGATTTGATCGGATCCGACATCCGATAAATATCGGAAGTTCCGATCTGATTGCGGACCGAAAATTCAGGTGTTTTTCCCACAGGCTTGAGTTGGGGAAAGAAAGCTTTCCCCCAATGCAAGCCTATGGGGAAAAACACTGGGGTGGCCCTCCCCCCACTCATGCTCCCTACCTGCCTCCGCCACCTCCACCTCCTCCGCCCCATACTATTGCTAAACAAGCTTTCTGGCCTGTTTGTCAGTACAGAGAAGCGCAGAGTGATGTCGTCATCACTCGGTGCAGCTCTGTACTGACAAACAGGCCAGAAAGCCTGTTTAGCAGTAGTACGGGGTGGCGGTAGTGGCGGCGGCAGGTAAGGAGCATGAGTGGGGGGAGGGAGGGAGTGCCGACCCAGTGTTTTTCCCCATAGGCACACATTGGGGGAGAGTTTTCTTTCCCCCAACGCAAGCCTATGGGAAAAACACCTGAAATGGCGGTCCAAATAGCCGATCTGTCAGATAGTTATCAGACATATGGATATTGGATCCGATTAGATAGGGCCACCTAAGGAAATTATCGTTATCGGTCATCGGATGTCCGATAATGACCTTATTGGGCATCGGACTGATACGATACACATCCCTAATTTTAACGTCTCGAGTAAGGATGGACAAACACACCTGCTTCTGATTCATTGGAGGCTTGTCCCATTGTCACCACCATCTGACCCCATTGATCAGGTGACATGAGCTGTCTGCCCTTGCTTCGGAAATTACATATCTTCATCCTTTCCATAAATGGGGCCTTTAACGGACACCATTTAAGAAATGGGGAAATGCGCAATTTCCAGAACCTCTGTGTACAATGATAGAGGCTTCAGAAATTGTGCATTTCCCCATTGCATAAATGGTGGCCCTAGAGGCCCCCTTTACACAAGAATAAAGGGGGGCTCTTCTGCATAATACTAGCATTTCATAGTTGGGGGATTCAGGAGGGATGGCAGCTGCCAGTTTAGACTATGATTTTTTTTACCCAGAATGCGCCTCACTCTGGTATTCTGGAAGACGATATAGATGGTTGGCTGGAACCCTAAAATGAGTAATGCAGCTTTTCGTCGCAGGTCCCACTTGTCTGATTCTAATTAATTAACCCTGGATTACTAGAGCATCAAAGATCACCGTTAATACAGCCTAACTCTTGAGAAAAGTCCCTCCATGCTCTTGAAGCTGCTGGAAAGACATCATTTTTTGGAAACCAGACATGAAAATGAGGGGGGCACTGATTGGTATCTTTGGTCATGAGCCATCCGAAGTCTGTTATTCTTGGAGGAGCTACAGTGCCAGCTCAGGAATAGGTTTTCTAAATACAGGTAAATCAGTTCAAAAGCATTTGGATGTGTTGTTGTTTTACTTGAGCAATTGCTAGCAACATCCACCCACTTTAATGTTCCTTTATAATACAAATTTTGTTACTCTCAAAGAATAAGGACTTCAGCTCTGCTTCCATTTGTGTTATTTAATTTCGTGTAAAAGAGACTCCAGAGGTATCCCTGATCTGTCTCTTGCTCTTGGCTTAGAGGAGGGAACTCCATCCCCCACCCCATAACAATATGGATTTATTTAAGAAAACAAAACAGTCCCCGCTCCACTTACCATTTATCTGTACTATTAGAAGCAGGCTTTCACAGCTGTGACTCCAAGACTGTGGAAGACCACATTTTTTACCCTGATTTTTTTTACTGTCATTTTTGTGTTTCTCTGTTGCTGTAATCCACTGAGCACATACTAGAAAGGTGGCAAATCCATTTAATAAAATAAAATCTAAAAAAATTATCCCACACAACTTCTATTTGTCACTATTCCAGTCCATCTTCAGTTTGGACCAATTAATAACATATAACCAATACGGGTCTGGGGCAGTGGGGAAAGTCCTTTTTCGGTTGTGAGATTTTTTCCCCCTTTGTGTGAAGAAGGTTAATTGTGTTCTGACTGACATAGAGATATGTCCTTTTTTGCTGGTTCCAGCACGGACACGGATTGCTAACTGTTCTGCTTAAAAGACCACTGTAGTGTAATTCTCACTTGAGGTCACTTTGCTTAGATGTACACTTGTTCGATCATAAATACAAATATCTGTTCAAAGTTTCTGAGTGATGATCCTTTTGTAACCTATAAGGCATCACTCACAAGAGGGAGGTATCGGTAAGGATGTGGAAGAAATCCACGACAGAATCAAATGAGTTGGGATTTCAATGATTCCAGCCTGAGGATTCCACCACAGACCAGCTTTTCCTGAGTTGCATGAATTCCATGGACTTGCAGGACATTTTTTAAAACTTTCCAGAATTTTTCTGAATTTAGTAATAGAAAAACATGTAAAAAAACCCAAAATTCCACATTTCCCACATAGGCTAAAGTATGAAGATGTGCATTTGGGGTGTGCATGTTTTGAGTGGGATTTGCACATTTTGGTAGGAGATTTGTGCATTTTTGTATGTGCAAATTTGCACAAAATTAGAAAATTGGAAAAATCCAATCCTGTCAATGACTGGACAAGAGGACGAAAGGTACCTGGTAATCCATGAAGCCCAGATGGAGCAGATTTTACAAAATCTGCAATCCAATGTATCAGAGGTTTGATAGAACCTGTAAGTGTAAAGGATTACCTAGGGAAAAAGGAGCCTGAGGAGGAAAAATGAACAGAATGTTGATGGGCTATGGGAATGGGGAATGTAATGGAATATCTTGAGCAGGAGCTCCTTAGACTGTGCACAGTTCGTTGCAGGTCCCACATGGATTCACAAATGTTAGATTTCTTGGCAAGGACAATTTGGTTAGATTGCTATGAAATGTTCACCAAATGCAGGGATGCTCATGATGGTTGCTGCATTGACTTGCTAAAATTATAGAGAAGTTGTTAAATTATGGTAGACCATACTAGATTCTTTTTTTTTTCCCAATAAGGGGATTTGGCATCCATATTCCACCATCTTTGCCTGTGTGTACAGGATCCTTCTAAGGCTCAATAGAGCTCTAACCCCCCTCCTTTGCTTTTGGTCATGACCCCCTTTGCCGTCAGCCAAGGCATCCCCCAAAAGCTTCCCCGAGATGGAATCCAACCCTTGGACCAAAAGGTTCTGCACCCCTGCTTTGAGGAAGCTTATATAACATCACTGTTCTTCTCATAGGGGATCCCCTGAAAAGATTGCAACCAACCTCATGGTTCTTCAGAACAGGCGTTCAAAACAGCCACCCTTTTCAGGAAGAATAAAAGGGCCTTGGGCTGTGTTGCGCTATAAACTCAACAAAACTGGATCCGGGAGTGCACAGCAAAGAAAGGCAAGCCAATAAATGAAAGAATAATAGAACATTGATCAACCTTTTATCTCAGCAGGGTAACTAAGTCAGCTGTCACCAAACATGTCATTGCTGAGCCATTTGATTAAATACAAGTAATAGGTTGGGATGGATGGAGGTGTTTAGGTCTTGTCAGCAACTATGGACAAAAGAAGATAAGGAAAGCTATTGAAATTGTAATAAGAGTTCTCAGCTGGGGCAGGCGGGTGCGGGGGAGATGTTTGCTGTCTTCCTCATTCTGTTTTTCTGTACAGAATTTCCATTGCATCCCCCATCATTATGCAGTCACCTTTTTTATTAATGGGACAAGCAGTTCTTGTCTTTTTGTAATAGTGCACATTACCTAGACGGACCCCAGTGCCCTGATCAACACAAGAGATAATTCAGTGGCTGAAGCTGATTGTGCTTGGGGTGGAAACAGCTATGCAGAAAGTGAATTGAAGTTGTGTCTAGACTGGATGGTTTAAAACAACATCAACAGACCAATACACATGGGGCATTGTGAAATAAATCAGCATTTAAACCATGCTGCTAATGTGTTGGAGACTGTACAGTGCATTCTTTGCAGTCCCATGTGAGCTGCTCTGCCTGAGCCAAAACTTGAGCTCACCAAAGTGCCCTGAATTCCATCTCAAAGCTTGTTCCAACTTGAGTCCATACCAGATTGTGAACTTCAGGGTTTGGGTTCCCCTCCCCATGAAAATCTATCTGTGCTTTCATGTGTATTTTTCCAAACATACACCTCAGTTCAGCACATCTTTGAAATGCATTGATTAAAGCATATTTGTGTGCTCATTTTTCAAATATACATGTTTCTTCATGAATTATCATTATTATTATTACGTGTACTCATGCTGTTAAACACATTTTGGGGGGGACTGGTCTGGGACCAATTGCAAGCATGGAACAGTGCGGACGTTGACTGCATATTACATCTGAGTTTGTGTTCAATCTGGAAGATGTGAATTGGATAAATCCTTGACAAAAACAAACTGAAACAAATGTCTCATATTCTCTAGGCAAAGGGCAATATGGCACCCGTCAGATGCCATGTTCTGTGGCCTGGCTCCCCTTTCCCACCAGCTCAGAGAGGGTCTCTGAGGTGGAGGAGGCATCATCCAGTGAGCCATTATTGGCATTCTTAGGGATAGATGAATCAGCAAACCTTGAGATTGCCATAGTTTTCCAAATTCCATCTTGAAGCTTATTTTGACTCAAGTCCATATTCTATTGTTATCTATCTATCTATCATCTATCTATCTATCTATCTATCTATCATCTATCTATCTATCTATCTATCTATCTATCTATCTATCTATCCAATCTCCCCTCAATCTTCTCTTCTCCAGGCTAAACATGCCCAGTTCTTTCAATCTCTCCTCAGAGGGCTTTGTTTCCAGACCCCTAATCATCCTCGTTGCCCTCCTTTGAACATGCTCCAGATTGTCTGCATCCTTCTTGAAGTGTGGTGCCCAGAACTGGACGCAATACTCAAGATGGGGCCTAACCAGTGCCGGATAGAGGGGAACCAGTACCTCGTGCGATTTGGAAGCTATACTTCTATGAATGCAGCCCAAAATAGCATTTGCTTTGTTTGCAGTCACACTTGCAGCTGTGCCATTACATGGGAGACAGTTCTGACATAAAGGGCAGTAAATAAGAATGGGTGGAGTCAATAAGAACAACTTAACATCTAGGAGAGGTTGAACTTTAGATTTTTCATTTTGTGAGAGACACAGGGACTATATCCTATGGGATGCAAGGCTCTGACTTGAGGATAGCATGACGTCAATACACTGTAACGAAGTTTACCTTTGGTATAGCATCGCCCATGACCTTGCCATAAGTTATTGCCATAGTCCCATACACATTGCTGCCGTCTTTCTAAAAAAGACCAGGGACCATTCATCAAGTAGCTATTAAGGCAAATTTGTTTTCCTTTATTTGAACAGCTGCTATGTAATAAAATTCATTACACTTGGTTGAGTCTCTCTCTTTCTCTCTCTCTCTAGCTAAGTGCTCTGTTTAGAGACTTACACAAAGAGGCGGGGGAGTGTTAATATACCTTCTTCCTGTATTCAAAGGGTGCATTTCTGTCTGGAGCTGGTTTTGGAGCATTGAAAATGTAGAGCCATTAAAATGGCCATTCAGTAATCATCTCCAAGGATCCTAATGTTTCAGTATTAGCATTGTCATTGCTGATGTTGAATATGTGGTCCATATGTGTATGAGGGCATCTCTCTCTCTCTCTCTCTCTCTCTCAAATTAACAGGTTGTCTTAAGGGCTTTCCATGTTCACTCAAGCTCTAAAATGCCCAGAAACTACCGTAACAAATGTGTTATTTAGGCACAATGCATATGGTATGGTATCCTATGCTGTGGTTAATTCCAGCTTCACCTACCCCAAGCTCTGTGGAGCTGGATGGCTGTCAGGGGCAGAATGTTGCATTGAAGTCCTAGATTTGCATGTTTGCTGGAATAGACTCATGGAAGCTATGCAACTGGAGCTACCATTCCATGGTACAAATGCCCAAATGACAACCAATACCTTCTGGCACAGTGACTGCAGGGGAATGCAAATCCCCAGCCTTACTGAGTCAGCATCCACTGGGATTCTTCAGGCAGCAGCAGCTGACAAGCATGCAGCTGCTGACTGGTTGTTGATATCAGCAGCCTGGACCAGGTGGGTGAGTAACCAGCAGGAAACATCAGCTGTCATTGTGCAGTTTTAGTTGGGGATATGGGAGGAATCCGTTTGGGGTGTGGAGCTTGGAGAGTTTCCACCAGCTTGATCCCTCCCCCGATTCTGTCTTGCTCATCTGTGAGCCAGGCTGACTTGTCACATGACAAGTCTGGCCAGGTCACATGTTGGGGGGGGGGGCTTTTTCTTTTTGCAAATCTCAATTTGCACAAAACCACAACTGTAAATACAGCAATCCTTTTGAACAAATCGCAATATGCAAATTAAAGGTAAGAACTGAGGATGTGTGAATCAACAAATGTCAAGCTTGTTGAGGTTCTCAGATACCGGCTACCCGATCCTTTCAATTGGAGATGCCAAGACCTTCACATCAGTGTTGCTAGACCTACATAATGTTGTGTTTGCCAACCAAATCTTGAATTTCTATGTGTCTTCTAGGATTTCCATGGAACGTTTGGTTGGGGGAGGTGGCATGTGAAGGTGGCATCTTCAAAACTTGGAAATCCACTTGGTCAGGTAACATTGGAGAATGGGGACTGCTAGAGTTAGTTAGCCCAGGATCCGGTCAGCAGAGATGGTGCCATTCCAATGGTTTGATAAGCAACTGTTTATAAATACAAATTCGCAGCCTCTGCACCAATAAGGTTGGTGGTCAGAGTTAGGGTTGTTGAAGAAATCCACAACAGAATCAAATGAGCTCAGTTTGCTATGAATCTGGCTGACAGATTTCATGGTGGATGGACTTGCAGATTGTATTTTTTAAAAAATCTTTCGAGAATTTTATGCAAATTTAATCATCGAAAAATATGTAAAACTAATAAAAATTGACAAAAAATTGCACATCCTCATGGCTGAAGCATGATAATGTGCATTTGGTCAGGATTTGCACATGGGGCGATTTGCGCATTTTTGCTAGTGTGAATTTGTGCAAATTTGGGAAATTAGAAAAGAAAAATCTGATTCCATCAATGAGTGGACAAGGGAACAAAAAGCACCTGGCAATCTGCGAAATGCAGACGGAACGGATCCACACACCACTAGTCAGAGCAGAGGACTGACAGGGATACAAACAATACAGTCCAAAATTCACCTGACCTTCGGAACTGGGTGATTCTGGGACAGTCAAGCTTATGTCATTCCATGTCATGCCAAATGCCTGCTATAGCTCTCCACATTCTGCTGTACTCCCACAGTTTGTCAACCTGTTGCTGAAGGAAGCCACAAAGCTATCCCTCTCCGCTTCTAAGCTATTTTTCTGCCAACTTACTCTTCCATCTCTTTTCCAGATGCTCATCACTAGGAATGCCATGGGAGTCTGAGAGTGGGGTGAAGTACAATGGTTTCCCAGACTCCCATCTGTGAACTGGCACCACTTACCCACCCTGCTGGGTCCATTCACATCTGGGATCTTGCACACATGCCCACTTTATGGCCACCATTTGCATAAGATGTCTTTCATGGAAAACTATGAGCCACCAATTCCACTCAAAATGGCAATTTAGTGAGGTGTTAGGAGCCGTTGCTTGATCATCTGACATCCACAGACAGCCAAGCTGTTTGCCCAGGGAGCAGAACAGGGGCAGTTAGTGGCAGTGGTTTGGCAAGCTGCTCATGGGTGTGTGTGGCAGGATTGTCCATCCATCTCTACTCATCACCTGTCCAGCTATTGTGGGTCGGGCTTTGCCAGTACATGGATTTGGGTGCCTCGCAAGCTTGCCTCATGTGTCAGTCTGCCAAAGGCAAACAAAATGCAGAAGACTTAAGTCCTGACCTCTTCCCTCTTCCCTTGTTAACAAGTGCTTATATTCCGAAATGAGATGCAATGTGAGAAGGAGAATGTATAATTTAACTACTTTTGCTATACTCTATCGCAAAGCAATTACATAAAGATTAATTAGAATGCTCCCCAAACAGTAGTAAGCTGCAAAGTAGTTTAATTAAATACCATTATCTCTAGAATCAGCAAGTTAATAACACAGTTGCCAGTATAGGAAGAAACAATGTGGCAACCAAAACATGAAATAAGGCGAGAGAGAAAAGATTTTGTTGTGAAAGGATTACGGTTTTCTAGGTTGCTGCATCTACCAGAGCTGGTTAATTAACTGCTAATAGTCTTCATCTAAACATAGACTGGAGAAGAGGGTAGGGAGTGTAATACTTATAGTAATCTAGTTCAAAACCCTGCAATAAAGAAAAATCCTCTATACCAAATCTCCAAAATGCAGATTAGCCTAACAAAAGTAGAAGTGACCAAATATTTCACCTTGCTAACAAGACAGACCAGTAGCCATTTTCAGTATATACTTAATCATGAAGATGTCAAGTAACATATAAGCATATACTGACATATAGGTCTCAATCTACCAATTGTTACTTATGACAAAGGGCCACATTTACTCATTACACTCATAATTAAAGGCCTAACCTACACCTTTCACATTACATGAGTAAAACACAGATCTCTGCATTACATGAACTGATCTCCTGATGTATTTTTCTAAAGCTAAGAGCAACAGTGCAATTGAAACCACCCAGAGAGCTTTGGCTATGAGGTGGTATACAAATGCAATAAATACATAAATAAAATAAATAAGGGCCAAATGGTTTCCAGTATTAAAGATGGGAGAGAGGCTGAGGATAAATAAACTTATATTCTGGGGCATGACAAACTCCCCATGTATCTCCAACTAAATATCATGGCAGATATTCAAAGAATAGGATAGATTAGCCTTCCTCAACCCCCAAGTTGTTTGGGACTCCAACTTTCAATATTCCTGACCATCGGCTCTGCTATATGGAGCTGATGGGAGTTGTAGTCCAGGGCATCTGGAGGGCTCCAGGTTGGGGAAGACTGGCATAAATGAATGCTAAAGGTACATATCCACAAATTCACTCACTCAGTTACTCCTCCCCCCCAAAAAGGAAGAAGAAAAGAAAACATGTTTATTGTGATTTAATAACATACCTTCCACCATTTTGGAGATGAAAATAGTGGCAAACTTCTATGATTAGTACAGCATGCCTGCTGACTCCTATGTTTATTTACTCTGCAATATCTTACCCTGCAAAGATTTAAAAGCATAGGGCAAGTTTGTTCTTACACTGAAATATATATTAAGGTGCAAAAACATACCGGTTTTAAAATATGTTATCATAATTCAAAGTTCAAAATGAGCCTTACCAAGCATAGCATGTGAAATTATAGGTTGAACAGGTTGTAGGCTAGATGGTGTCTACCTGGAAGCCTGGTCCTATGAGGAATGGTTGAAAGACCTGGGTATCTTTTAGCGTGGAGAAGAGGAAATTAAGGGGAGATGGAGCATGATACTGGTCTTCATTTATCTGCAGGGCTGCCATGCAAACGGTGGAGTGGGCTTGTAATAATAATAATAATAATAATAATAATAATAATAATAATTTATTTCTTACCCGCCTCTCCATTTGGATCGAGGCGGGGAACAACAATATGATAAAATACATAAAACTGATTAAAACATGACACATATTATTAAAACTGCATTAAAACAGTAGGGAAGTCCATCAGTGGGAAATACAGCCCTTTTTTGGGCTCATTGATTTGCTTTGCATGTGCAAGCAGAGCCATGGATTTTCTGCAAACTCTGGGGACTTTTTACACTGTTGTTGTCATTGCTGTTGCTGTTCTCGTTGTCCTGGCCATAATATGCACACATTTGCAAAAATTGCAATCATGATTTGTGCAAATTTGTGCAAATGTCAACTTCATTGTGCACAAATCATGCAAATTATGCAAATTTGCGCCAACTGAGACTGTAATTTGCACAAATTAAAACCACTGAAAAACCACTAACAGGTTCATACAGACCTGGGTGTAATGGCTATCAAATCCAAAGCTCTTAGATCAGCCCTGCTGGTAAGGATTTGTTTCTTGTTGTCTAATGCTGACAAATACGTATCTTTCAAAACATCAAAATTCCTTGTCAATGCTTTACAGCTGCATGTTATAAAGTTTAAAGGCTGCATGGAAAACTTTTCAACTTTTGATGGTCCATTAGTAGAGTTTGAAATTGTATAGTGGTTTTTCACTGTAATTGGGTATAGTGGCAATTTGCTAAGATACAATAAATGTTGCTTGGTATGTGGGGAGAGGCTGTCCTTCAGAAGAAATATATAAGCAGAATCTTGAAACCGTTACCCAGGGATTCTGTAGTTGCGCAATTCCTATGTTAAGCAGGGGGGTTAGACTAAATGACCTCTAGAGCACCTTCCAATTAAAAACAATATGATTCTATTTTATTTAATTGTATTTATTTAAAACGTTTCTTGGTCTCCTTTCAGGGCAGAAGCCCTCCCAAAGCAATGTACCACAAGATGTCCATTTAGCTGCATGTGTTCTAAAGGTGAGTGTTACATGTTTAACTGCAAAACTGACCCAATCAAATAGAAAAAGGGTGATGTGTCTGATTTTAAAAACAAAAAGCACATGACTGAGTGATGCAAGTCATTGCTTATAAAGTTGGTTGCTAGCCTGGTGGGGGAAAAAATAGTCCTCTTGCTAATTTGCTAGACTGTTGACTGGTTTTCAAACACCTTGGCCAAGAACTCTAATCTTCAGTCTCTGTGGAGGTGTAATCCCACTGTATTGAGCAAAAGTCTCTTCTTGCCCCTTAGGAAATGAATATATAAATTTAATCAAAGTAGCTCAGGGAACCAAAACCAGGTGGAAACGCTGATCGAGGTGCTGCTGTTCTCACATATATGGCTTAGGGACAGAGGGAAATGCAAATGTTCTGGCAACAGAAAGTACAAAGTTTGGTAGCTGTAAAGGTAAGACCTAAGCTATTAATCCCGTCTCAAAGATATCACCAAAATGATTTACAAGGACATTGTGCTGGAATATTTTCAAGAAACGGAGCCACATTATTGATTGCTGGAAAATACATCACCTAGGTTTTATCAGGAAAAGTCCAGAATGTTTCCACTATAGAAAATACACAGATAAGGGGAGTAGCTTCATATCCTTACATTTCTACACACCTGCAAATTACTGCATATATATATATATATATATATATATTCTTAGTGTGGTTGATGTTAAATTAACTGCCTGTGATTCAGGTGGCCAAAAATGGCCCCAATCGGTGGAGGAGGGTGGGGAGAAAAACCCAATTTCCCCAAGGCTGGGGAAATTGTGTATTTTCTCCTGCTGTGTTAATGGTGACGCCATTAACACAGTTGGAAAAAAGACAAAGGGCTTGAGCAGGTCTGAGCAGAACTGAGTTCTGACTAGACCTGTGCTCCCTTTGTCCAACAGCCAGCAATGGGACAAAAATCTGCCGGGCATGTATGTCGGAGCCCGGGAGGGCCAGACGCAGGGGCGTCCACTGCCTTCATAGGCCCAGGCAGATTTTCACCTCTAATTCAAAATGGTGGATTTTTAGCTGTTAACCACTGCCATTGAGTGAGTCCACCCCTGGCAGGACTTTAATAAGGGCCTTCTCACCCCTAGAGCTCTTCCTGAGTATGTTGAACTGTGCACTACCAAGTAATTGTTATTCCTTGTTGAGCATACTACAGCACTTCTGAAGGGCAGATAATGCCTTAAAGAAGAGTGGGGAAGGTTTTTGTTTGTTTTTACCCTGAGGGCCAAATTCAATTTTGGAAAAATTCCAAGGGGCAGCTTTCCAATGGTAGGTGGGGCCAAAGGCAAAAGGGGAGAGGCCAAAATACCAGTATAATTTAGCTTAAAGCTCTCACTGCTAAGCTAAGCCTTAGGAGAGGCATTTCAAACTTTTAGAGTCGGGGGGGGGGAACTACACAAAACCTTGGATAACCACCAAATGATGGGTAGTTGTGGGAAAAGCGGTGGGCCAAGGGAGTGCAGCCCCCTGGGAAACCCCAGAAGGATGAATTGGGTTCCCTGGAGGACCAAATTTGGCCCCTGGGCCTGACGTTTCGACTCACGGCGATCTATGGCGTCTTTTTTGATGGGCGCACTGGCATTTCCAAACAGCAAAAGCAATAATTTTAGCAACACAGGGAAGCCTGTGAAGAGCAAGCCCACAGATTCTCCATATGTTTGGAGGTGATTAGTCAACACACTTGCCTTCCCCCCCTTCTTTTCTTCTTTTCTTGCAGCTGAAAAAAAGAAGAAGTCTGGTTTCAGTAAACCACTGTCAGCAATGATTTCAAGTGAAGGCTCGCAGAGGCCTAACAGCCAATTTAAGCCTAATGAAAACATATTATTTCTTTCTAATGAAGTCAGGGAAGTACCCTAAAGGGAGGAGGGAAGCTCACAGATGCTATCAGCGCATATTCCAGACTTGGTGCAAGCACTTTCACCTGAACATTCAGAAACTCTTGACTCATTTCATTCAGTTTGATGCACTGATTTCCACGCCCTTTAAAACTGGACAGTAATGGGAGAGTGCTGGCAACGTAAGCAGACCAACTTACTTAAAGTTGGGCCTTGTGAAGTAAATCTTCACACCAGTAAAGTCCATTTCCACCCATTAAGCTATGGAACTCGCTACCACAAGGTGTTGTGATGGCAACCAAATTGAATGGCTTTAAAATGGGATTAGACAAATTCATGGAGGCGAAGGCCATCACTCATGGTATCTATTTTCTATCTCCAGTAACAGAAGCAATATGCCTCAGCATGCTAATTGCTAAGGGACATGAGTGGAAGGGGCTATTGCACTCATGTCCTACTTGGGGGTTTCTCACAGTGAGCTGTTTGGACAATGTAAGAACCCTTGGTCTGATCCAGCATGGCTTTACTTACATTCTTAAGGAAGATTTCTAAGTTGTCTAAGTTCAGGCTGGTAATTTTGAAATGTATTTTGAAATATCTAACATATGACAAGGCTTCTCTTCATGCAAGGCAAAAGGATCAAAAGGATCTAAAGATGATTTTTATTTGCTTCATTCCAAGAGGCTCCGGTGCTCTCATTATATGATGAGAGAGAGAGAGAGAGAGAGAGAGAGATGCCCTTGGCTGCAGCATTTTTGAGTAAATTGTATCCACAAAAGCAAGCTTTCTCCCCGGGAATGTAGAAATAAAGATTTATAATAATCAGTGCAGTTGGTAATCAGGGCACATTTTAATGTCTTCCTGAGATATGATAGTCCACCAAAGAGTAATATTCCACACATGGCAGACTGATTTGCTAATGGTCATCAGATCATTTCGAGAGAGGGCAAATACACACAGACAACTCGGGATGAATACAGAACTAAAGATTTAGAGCTGGAGTAAAAAAAAAAAAAAGCTTTGACACCTAAATGAAAACCTCTACAAATAACCTCTCTTTTGATTTTTTTTTACTGGGATCCCATCTAAATTAATTAACATGAAGCTCAGTGCTTTGTGAAGAAAGCTGCCCTGCGATTCTCATTGCTTGACTCCGCTCCCTTGCCAGCAAATGCACTGCCCACTGGGGAATGTGTTTGCAGGGTGTTCCCTGCATGCTGTACGTTCTGCCCTAGACTCATCTAACCCAAGTATGGTTGCCAAGCTGTGAACTGGCCCCTGTAGCTGACCCTTGCAGCAGCCGAGTTATCTGCAGTAATTAGCACCATGAAACATCAACAACTTTAGCTGCTGAGTTCTGAGGATCAAACCTCTTATACAAGTGCAGGAACAGGCCAAGCTGTGTCTTTTTTGCAGGGGCAGATGTGCGTGAAGGTTGACCACCCTACATCCAGAATTTGCCCTAAGCCAAATAGCAAAGTAGGCAAGAAACACCCTTTATTAACCACTTGTTCTCCTCTGCCACCGTTATTTTAATTCGGATGCCCTGGATACCGCAGATCATGTCTGTGTCTCACTTCACAACACAGACGCATGGTTTTATTTATTTTTGCATTTATTTATACTGCTCTGCATCCAATAAAATATCTAAGTAGTAAATAATAAAAAGGGGGCGATAATGCTAATGATGATGATGAAGATAATAATAATAATAATAACAACCCCCATTCATAAAGTCATAGTAGCAGCAGATAAAAATTACACCCCACTCAACTTAACACTACAAAACGAAGACCAAACACGACCACTCACACTCACAGAGAAAAATGGGTCCAAAAAGCACTCCATGGGAAGCACTACAATGTAATACAGAAACCACGAATAAACAAAGAACAATCGTACAAATGGCTCAGGAAGGGTGAGCAATTTCCAGAAGCAGAAGGATTCCTAATAGCCATATAGGATCAAGTTATAGCCACCAAGAACTACCAAAAATACATCATAAAAGATAACAGTGTAACAACAGACCTATGCAGGAAATGCCATCAATTCCAAGAAACAATAGGAAGATGTAAAATTCTGGCAGGAATGGACTATACAGACAGACATAATACAGCTGCAAAAATAATTCACCAACAACTGGCCATCAAATTCAACCTTATCAAACAACCTACACCATACTATACATACTCACCTGAAACGATCTTGGAAAATGCAGATCATAAAATATACTGAGACAGAACAATTCATACAGACAAGACAATACCTTGCAACCAAACGGACATAATGTTCATAGACAAAAAGAAAAACATACATACCTCATCGACGTAGCAATACCGGAAAAAAAAATGTTGTTGAAAAGGAAGAAGAAAAGAGAGACAAATATACACCACTGGCCATGGAAGTTAAAGAACTAAGGCAACAGGAAAAGGTCACAATTATTCCATTAGTCACTTCAGCCACTGGCATCACATCAAAAAATTATACAGAAAACCTTCAGAAACTGGGCTTACCAAAATACATCCACACCAACATCCAGAAAGCAGTCACACTTAAAATATGCTCAATTGTCAGGAAATTCCTGAATCTGTAAAAGACAGCAGGACTTGGCAAAGCCCATCATTTCCATCTAGAAAAACTGCCACAAGGCAAAAAGAAATACAATAATAATAATAATAATAATAATAATAATAATGTAGGCATGATGTACCCTTGACATCTAACATGCTAAATCTATACTTCTGCTATGTTGAAGTGCACTGATAATTGTTGGGGCACCTTACCCATTCCTTATACTGCATTTATAGTGTTATTTCCTGCTTTTTATTCCACATTATCCAAAAAACTGCAACAAATGTCATTGTGTGTCCAACAAGGTGCAGGAGGGATATAGCGTTAGCATGATGGGATTGTAATTATTTGAGACAAGATGTAGTTCTGGTTGATTAACCTGCACCCATAGATCCAATCACAATCTCTGACATGCTCATTCTTTGCAAATGGGCACGCCTATCATTCAGTTCCCCATGAATTAAAGGCTGAACCTTAAATTGGCCATGAATTTTTGTGCTATTTCTTTTACCTATTGAGAAGATACTTGAGTAAGTACCATGTGATAAGTGTCTCCTCCAAGCCCACTGCCCACCAAGCCTGACACCCCAGGTAGACACTTGGGTCCCCTACTCCTAAATCTGGACCTGGGTACCTAAAAATTAGATTGTGAAGGATGAAGATGGTGCATCCCATTTGTGTGGTGTAATATTTCGCTTCATTACATGATGGTTAACAATGTCCAGTGCCACGTCTTTCAAGATTTGTGGAACATCCCTTGGTTCTCTGTATACCAACAATTTAAGTTCAACTAGAACTTCATTTGTAGAATGGAAGACAGATCTGCTGAGCCAGAAAAACAGTTAACTTAAGGATATGTCTCCCCCCATTAAATAATGATCTGGGTCTCTTCATCTTGCCCATACAAGCAAATTCCTTGAGTCCAGGTTCCAGAAATTCTATCTCTACCCTTCCAGGTTATTAGATATTATTATTGTCACAAACATATGCAAGTTTACGCACACTTTCCCCTAACACATACATTTTAATGCATCTTTTGACCACCCCATTGCAAAATTCGTGAAAAGGCAAATTTGGAAGGCTAACTGAGTTTTGGACTGGGCATTAGTTCAAAAAGTGTGAAATTAGATAAATTTGATGATACATATGAGGGCCTCTCATATGGTGGTAGCTCTCTGATCCATATAAACTATCCCCTCTTTGTCAAATGGGATGTCTCTCTTCTTTTAATCCCAAGAAGGCAAATTTCACCACGAATGCAAATATTTACCTTGAGCATGCAGTGGGATGGAGTGCGTCTATTCTCCATCCTCAAAGCACCTTGGCCATGAACTGGCCATGAACAGTGCAGCAAAAGAAAAATACCTGTTTTCTCAACAGACGAAGGAGTTAATCGAGCTGCAGTGTGAACAATGGAACTGGTCTGACGGAGGCTCTCTTTTAAGGAGAGCAAAGGTAACGCCATCTGACAGGTGCTGTATTATGCCAGACCTTTAAAAGGCAGATCACTCTTTTCACATTCACTTTGGCCTCTGCCAGGAGTCAGCTATCCAATCACACATCACTGTCAACTTTCTGGATGTGAAAAGCAGAGAGAGAGAGAAAGAAAGAGAGACGTTTTACATCCAGTTAGCACAATAATCGTTCTTGGGAATTGTTTGTGTGTTGCTTATTTGCTTGCTTGCTTATTTATCTATATAGCACCATCAACATGTGTGGTGCAGTATACAGTTACACAGGAATGGGGGGTAGGCGTGGAGAAGGGACACAGAAAATCAGTTCCCTGAAGAAAGGAGCATACAAATTAAATGTCTATAATGTGGTGAATAAACAATGGGAAGGAAGGGAGGGAGGGAGAGAGAGAAAGAGAGGACATGGTAAAAAGGAATAGAGAGAGGGGAAGTTGGGAGAGGAGTCAATGCAAGCAAACAGGGATAGTTTTAAATATGTGCAGCGGTACATACATCTATTACATAAATGCATGAATGAATATGTGTAAATCATATACTTTCACTTTTTCACACTTAGGGATCAAAGAGAATGTGTCTTGCAGGGGACAGATTATATCTATTCCATTATAGTTTCAGACACAATAGACTGTTTTGGTACCCGAAGCATGTATCAATCTTGCAAAGAGGATGCAAATGTTATAGCTCAATTATAATAGATGTCTGGCATATAACTTGGCAGGCCATTGCAACTACTAGTTACTTCCAATTGTCCCAGGCCCTCTCTACCTTATGTGATCCAGTTTCCCAGAAATGAAGACATTCCCTGAATCCTATGAGTAGCCTTTCCATTGTCTTTGTTCCTAATACCACTCCACTTGTGCATCTTCTCATCCTTTCATTTCCAATGTTTGAAACAAATCAATTGCTTTTTATTGTAGTCATTTAGACCTGTTCAAGTTAAAATACACAGGCAAGTATACCTATCAGGACACATTTCTTCAATTTAAGGAATACAGTCAAACAACTTGGCTCTTGTTCGCATTGCATTGCTGGAAGACATGTTTGAATCTTCGAAGAACCTTGCTACCATCTAAACATCCAGTGACCCCCTTTGAGGATACCTTGACCAATGTCCAATGCATTCTAGTGGTTTCAGGTAGATATTTCCCCAGATAAAGAGCTCATCTACACCTAAGGGTGTAACGGGAGGGAGGGGGAGGATCGTGAACTTACCAGCTTCCATGATCCTCCCCCAGCGTCTCTACGGCCATGCAACATCCCAGAAGGGAAGAGGGACATCAAGGGCACCATCTTGAAGAGGGGCTGGTCACACGGTGAAAAAGTAAGTCATACCCCACTGACCAACCCCCCTGCCATTCCAGGGTTGGCGAAATTCGCTGACCAAAACAATGTATACTTTTGAAAACTGTGCACAAATATACTTTAAGGAATGGGAGAAGAATGTGTATATTTCAAGGATGCGCACAATTGCTAAATACATTTGGAGAAATACACAAGGAAATACGCAAGGATTTTCATGCGAAAAACAAAGCTCGCAATCTGATACAAAGCAAGTGAGGACAAGCTTCATGATGGAATATGCCAAACTTTGGTGAGCTCACATTTTGTCAACTTACACATGCCTATCAAAGCAGGCCACATTACTTTGAAACACAAGGCAGAAAATCCCCCAAACAGCTCTCTCCCCTTCTGGTAGTAAAAATACACGTTTACGCAGAAGTAAGTCCCACCACATTACTTCTAGGAAAGTAGGTATAAGATTGCAGTCCAAATAAGTAAAAAATTGACTGCGCTTTCATGACACCCAAAATCTGCTGCCTGAGGCAGGTGCCTCATGCTACCTAATAATAGAGCTCGCCCTGGCTGAAAATTTCTCTGTTATCAATGGTTGGGGGGAAAACTTTCCTGACCTCAAATAAGTCACAACAGAGGTGTCAAAGCAACAACAGAAACCAATACGCTATTCTTCCCACCCTGTCTCAAAACCTGTGGGGTTCTTCTCTCCCATAACTTTTTGGAAGAGGTTATTCTAAATTTTTCCATCACCTCTGTTTTCCCCCAAGACTGAAAATTTATGCAATTACAAAAACAATAGCAATTATAGTTAGAACCTCTCAGCTTATAATGGCTAGTGTTCTGGTTACTGGTGTCATCAAATACATTTCATTAACAGTTCCAAATATTGGCTTGGAGCAGAACTGTCAAAAAGAATAAGTGCACACGGTGTGCGGCAATCCTCTGCAGTAATTAACAGCATTTTTGTAAAAGTCATCAAAGTCATCACACTGTGAGTCTGACCTGGGTTTCACATGCTGCCAAGGTGCCACTTCATCAACATGCTGACTCTGAAACTGACCAGGGAAGAGATTACTCCTATGAAGATAGCAACAAAACAGGCTTTCAATATATATGAAATACAAGTGTGTCCCAACTCCCAGCGTTGACATGGGCCCCAATTCAGTGGTTTGGAAAATGGCCCAGTTTGGCTCAGACCAATTCGGAGGCCATTTGCTTTGGCTCAGTACCAAACCCAAGTTAAGGTTCAGAAATCTTAGGTGTCTTGTTTTCCATTGACTGTCATGGAAAACAGAACAAAAACATGGATATAACAATTTTTTTCCTCCTCTTCATCAGAATTGACAAGTCCCCTTCTGAATGAAGCACTGTACCTATCCTTCTGAAACTTTGCAGGTTTCTTTTGTAGGACACCACTAGTCTTTCTGTTATGTTCTGAACAATGGAACACAAGGAACATCAGAGGGATAAGCATGCCCTTTTCTAGATACCCTCACAATGTCCATTTGCTAGCTCCTTGGGATGGAGTTATGGGTGCCAAAAGTCAGAAAAATATGGTTGGGGGGGCTGTGCTATGAACATTCATATTTTGATGTTTTATTAACAGGAATTGCTGTTAACATTTTTTTGTTGTTGCAAAATTGGATGAAAATTAAGTGAATCAGGTCTGGGAAATTTCAGAACGATAGCTTCAGGATGTTTTATTCAAGAGTGCCCTTGACATTGTGAGGGTATCTAGGGCATATTTACTTCTGTGGTCCATTGTTATGGAAATAATAGAAAGACTAGAAGTGTCCTATGCATGAAAACTGCAAAGTTTCAGAAGGGTAGGTTCAATGGTTCAAGCAGAAGGGTAGTTCTCAATTGTTTTTGAAGGTGGGGTGTGTGATTCACTTCTCCTTCTCTCCTCCCCCAACCAATTTTGGGGGCAATTTTATGAACATGGCCTATACAATACAGGTATCACAAGGCAAGAAATCTGCAGAATTTCAAAAAGATAAGTGCTGGGGCTAGAGAGTTATGGTGAGTGAAAGCCAGTTTTCATAATGAGGCCTGGCAGCATTTGGAGAATGTCACATCACAGTCCTATCCTATCCTATCCCACCACCAAAGCACAGTAATTGGAGAACATGGTCAAACTTCCCCTAAGATTAGAAAGTGGACCTGTCAGTCACTGAACCACAGTGCCTCCCTCCCTGCCCCACCCTGAGCCTTTCAGTGAAATGAAATGTAAAGATGTTATATTTGCAGGAAACATTTTAAGAAACTTCTCCGCATCGCTAAATCTCTAAGGAAGCTGTGTTCTGGAGTGGCTTCAGTTCTGTTCGCTTTGGAGAGAAGCCCACTTTGCCTCAGGAAGCAACAGCAACAGACCAAAGTAGGCCAATTCTGCTTGGGGTTTGTAGTATGGGTTTATCTCATGCTAACACCCTCCTCCCTGCCTGTCCCTGAGGGCAGCTCAAGGATCTAATGAAGGATTGCATAGGCTGCTCATTGGTCAATATGCTGTGGCATGGGACCAAATCTGTAATGTCTCCCAGCTCTCCGGGGTTGTCAATGGAATCAGTTCACACAGCCACTCCGAGGAAGGAAGGAAGGAAGGAAGGAAGGAAGGAAAAGGAAGGAAGGAAGCTAGGTAGGTGACATCTGGATTTTTCTTTCCAATGCTTTGGACACAGTTCCCAAATCGAATGCCAAATGGTATTTAAGTCCTCGCAAAACAGTATTTAATCCCATAACTTGCCTTAGCTACACTTCAGGACGAGCTACTGTTGTTTTCAATCATTCTGACATGGTAGCAGACAAATGAGTGTGTACGGTATGCTAATGATCCCCCCAGAGCGAAGCTTAAATGAAGCCTCTGGTAAAGTTGATGCTTAAATAAAACCTTTCACTGCTCATGGTTGTCCCAACAGGGATGCTATTTTTAGCTCAAATGTCTGAGTAAACCAAAGGGAAGTACATTCAACAGGTAATGTGAAATGCCTGCAGCCTTTAGGATGGGATTTTATGATATAATGTAAGATGCAGGGGGAAACAAAATGTTAATGTTTTTGTGTTGTTCCCCCCAAGTGTAAATAGTTTCCCTCCCCCATCCCATCTTTTTCCCATGCTGGATCAAAGAGTCTTCACCAATTATGTGTATTTTCCCAATATGCTTCTCTCTCTCTCTCTCTCTCTCTCTCTCTCTCTCTCTCTGTGTCTGTGTCTGTGTGTATGTGTCTGTGTATGTGTGTGTGTGTGTCTGTGTGTGTCTGTGTGTGTGTGTGCAAATGTAAGCACAAGCAGGAATGCAATTCTCAAGAATTTTTCATAATTTACACACTTGTGCTAGCATTCAGAAGTATACATATGCACAAGTGCCCACTTCCCCAAGTGTGCATTTCTACTCTTACACATGTTTGCACTTCTGCAAATGCACAATACCCCCCACCCAAATGTACACTTATCTTGATGAAAAACGCACATTTTTCCCAACTAAAAAAAGAAGAAGAGGCCACTTGCATTCAGGAACGCAAGCAAGGTGAAATGAAGTTCCAGGTCATCAACAAGGTCAAACATCACTTGCTTGCCCATCCCTAGCCTATAACATCCACCATCCCCAAACAGCATGGCCCTTGACCATGATTGTCTGGGGATGATAGCGTTTGTAGCCCAGAAGATGTGCCAGGTAAAGGCTGCTACAATTTTTTTCTACCTGAATCTTGATTTCTGCAGTTTTGCCTCATCTGGAATACTAATTTGTTTTACCATGCACAAGAACCAGATAATTTAAACATCTCACTTGTGTAAACAGTGGGGAGAGGGAAGTCACAGATACGGTGCCTGTGCCACATCTGATGGCATAATTGCACCCTTGAGACATGGTAATATATTAATAGGCATTTTAAAAGCTTTCTTATTTACCTGTGGAAGAAGAAGGGGGGAAATGCCATCTAAGTTATTGACATTTCAACACCTTTCTCCAGCTAAAAACAGACATTGGCAGCCCGAGATGCCCTGTTTGCTTTAGTAAAAAGGTAATTGTTCCATATTAAAGATAATGCAATTGTTAAGGACACTAATTGAGCTTAAGTAAGTATGTAAGTGATTTAATTGTCAAGTAAGTGGCTAAGGGTAAAGCCAAAGAAATGTTTGAGGAAGAATTAAAACAAAGATTATCTGGGCATACTACTCCATGATCAAATGTATTCTAATGGTGCTCTTTCTTAAGAAACATAAAATAAATTATGATCGGTGAAGCTATTCGAAATACACACTTCTTTAGGAATGTACAGTACAATTCTATCCATACTTAAGAGGGAGAAAACTCCACCCAACTCAATTTTACTATCTCTGCATCGACAAAATTTAGAAAACAAAAATCGAGACGTTACTATGCAAACGTGTCACACATAAGTTACAAAAGAAAACAATATCCTTGTCAGAAGACAGAGAAAACTAAAACGAATCACATGATAAGTGATAATGTCTGTTATACAGGTGTACAAAATTGTGCAGGGTGTGGAGAATGTGGGTAGGGAGACATTTTTCTCCCTCTCTCAAAATACTAGAAACCAATGGGGTCATCCCATGATGCTGATTGGTGGGAGCTTCGGGACAAATAAAAGGACGTCTTCACACAAAGCATAGTTAAATA
The DNA here is from genome assembly GCA_029215795.1 of Anniella stebbinsi. Taxonomy (NCBI): domain Eukaryota; kingdom Metazoa; phylum Chordata; class Lepidosauria; order Squamata; family Anniellidae; genus Anniella; species Anniella stebbinsi. The sequence goes on from JARDYH010000007.1 coordinate 14,659,477, forward strand.
ATGGAATTCACTACCACAAGATGTAGTGATGGCCACCAATTTGGATGGCTTTAAAAGGGGGGTGGATAAATTCCTGGAGGAGAAAGCTATCAATGGCTACTAGCCCTGATGGCTATGTGCTACCTCCAGGATCCAAGGCAGTAAGCCTGTGTGCACCGGTTGCTGAGGAATATGGGTGGGAGGGTGTTGTTGCACCACGTCCAGCTTTGTTGGTCCCTGCTCAACAGCTGGTTGGCCACTGTGTGAACAGAGTGCTGGACCAGATGGACCCTCAGTCTGATTCAGCAGGGCTCTTCTTATGTTCTTATGTCAGATTCAAAGACCCCACCCCTTGAGTTGCCATTTTGCACGTGACTCTGGTGGGTGGACCAAGGTAGGTGAGTATGACAGTTACAAATATATATCGTTCTTATGGATTATAGCCATCATTATGGACAATCATTTCTGACTCTGCTGCTATTTCTATTAGGCATGTGCATCAGTTTCAGATGAAACCCAAACGCCAATCAGAACCAGGCTACTTTGGTCCAGTTATCATGCTTTTTGCATCAAAGTGAGCTTCCCTCCAAAGGCAACCAAACTGAACCCCAATGATGCTTTGTTTAGGGAACTTGTGTTTTGGAGTTGTAGGAGACATGACAAAACTTAGTGTCTACATTTGGATCTCAAAAAACCACTGGGCAGGGGGATGGAGGGAGTGCAGTTCAGAGATTGAGAGGTCCATCTCATAATTCTCATATAAGGATGGTACCATGAAATGGCCATATGTCCAAAGCCACCAGGCTTCACTATGAAAAGAGCCTTACTAGTTTTCAGTCATCGTAACTTTAGAGCTTCTACCCATATCCTTCTGAAACTTGGCAGATTTCCTGCCTGGAGATGCCTCTATTATATGTGGCTTTGTTGTATAAATTGCCCTCAAAACTACAGGAGGAGAGAAGGGGGAGCAAACCAAGCTCCCACAAGGACTCCCACTCCACATTAACTGCTGTACCTATCCTTACGAAACCTTGCAGTATTCTTACTTAGGGTCAGTACTAGGATGTCTCTCATTTCAGAACAATGGTCCACAAGAAACATAGGGAGATAAGCTCAATGCTATTTGGAGAACCTCAAATCCCCTGACATTCATTTTAAATAAATAAATAAATAAATGTGTGTGTAGCACAAAAACCTCTGTATCTATTTTTCTGCTTTGGGCAAGAATAGTTCCCTCTTATGTGGCTATGGTTCCTGCAAATGTCATTCACTTCTGAAAAGGAAAAGAAATATAGCCATTAAAAAAAAATCCCAATTGGGTAAATGGGAGGCTGGAAGCCTCAAATTTCCAAACCTCAGTTTCAGTTCTGTTGGCTTTGGTGGGAAACCCATGTCCTCATAGGAAGCAACAGACCTGGACCAAAGAGCTCAAATTCTACTCAGGCTTCATCCAAAGCCAATGCGCATCCCTAATCCTTAGCAAGGCATAGGTATTCATGACCGAGATACAGGATTTTAGGCCTCAGTTTTGTCCCTCCTCTTCCCAACATCACCATTCCTGCTCCGTTCTTCCTCTTCCTCTGAGATTCTTCTTTTGCAAAAGAGAAACCTAAAATAAATGATGTAGACCCATTTTGGATGAGCTTCTTCCAACAGCCCATTCTTCATAAAGTCATTTATTGCTTGATTGGCCAGATATTATCATGGGCCACATTCTAATTATGCTCGCCTAGATTCATTTCTTCTCTGGATGTCTGACAAAATGTAAGATGAGCTACAGACTGCCTAGTCATTTTCTTTCATTTGCATTGGCATTTAGCTGGGTCCCGGGGGACTCTGAACTGTCTCCTGACTTCTTGGTGGGCGGCCAGGGAAGAGAGACGGCTTCAGTTAAAGGCTCAGCATGCTGCTCCATGGTATACAGAAAGGGGATAGAGATTCCTCCCCCAACATTCCCTCTCCATCCCCCAACATTCCCTCTAATAGTCAGCTCAGTAGGTGAGTACTAATCTGCCTGGAGCTACTCACCCTGCACCCCCGGACCCCAGTCTGCAGACCCCTGTGCTTGACCCAGCACAGATCCCACTCATGGCAAGTCCAGCAAGCATGGGGATCTCTGCTTACCCATTATGCAGAAAATTGCGGGTGAGCCTTTTCTGTACATTGGCATTTTGCGCAAATGCCCCTGCTGTACTCTAGTTTTCTTGTTTTATTGACACTGAGGTCTCTTTGCTTTCATTTGTAGCTGGGTTTTTTTGGGGGGTGAAATTTATGTTTTACTACATTTGTATGTTGTCTAGACTGCTATTAGTAGATGAAGTAGAAAAGGAATTCATTTTTATTTTCACATATCAAAGGGTAGTATCCAATTTCAGTCCTACGGAGAGTAAATGTGCCACCACACTACCTATATATTAGGCCCGGTCGTGAGCACCCCTTCTCCGGACAAGCGCCACCACTTGAATAAGCCTGAGGGAAGGGCAAAATAACATTACCTTTTCCTTTTTAGCAGAGGGGAAAAGGGTATTAAAGTTTTGAAAAAGGTTCTCCTGTGAATATATTGGTTGAAGGTGTAATGTTATGTGTTTCTTTATAAAATAATAGATTAGGTTATAAAGCCAAGCTGACACGTGGTTTGTGGTAGCAAAAATAAAATAAAAAGTTTATTGTTGTTTACAGTTAATTCAAATCAATTTAACACCTGCCTATTCCTAACACTTCTAATAATCTTACTAATAATCCTAAATCCTTAAAATATTCTATTTAATTTCTCTTCATATATTCCTGACCAGAACACACACAGCTATCATCCACCTAACTACCCTCTACCCAACCAACACAATAATAATCTACAAACCCCTCTCTCACATTAGATATACTCCTCCACCTCCCTTTCCCAGAATCATAAGCCACACCCACTCAGTCCACCATTCCGCACTCTCCAAACACACTAATTCAGACATATGTAAGGAGACAGAAATGTGGGGTATCATCACAGTAAAACTATTGAAATTAATGGGACGGGAGTAGGTCATGACTAACTTATGTCCCATTCATTTCTATGAGTCTCCTCTACATAGGACTCACATTGGATACTACCCAAAAGCTGGAATCCTATACCCAGTTACCCAGGGATTAAATTCCATTGAACTCAATGGAACGTATTTTTGAGCAGACATGTATAGGATTGCACCATAGATACAATAGATTCTTCTTTCCAGTCCTGATTTGGTCTGATCCCTGACTCTGCTTAGCGATCTTCATGTCTCCTTTGCAATATTTCTGTTACTTTGAGAAGATAATTTCCATTCACCAAGGAAAAGATCCACCTTCCAGCCCTTAGTTAATTGCATGAATTGGGTTTTAACCTCTGCAAATGTCAGGAAGTGCCTTTAAAATGGGCTTTTGCCATTACCTGCAAAACCGCTGAACTCTTTTCTTTTAAATCTGGCTGGCAACGTGTAGGACAGCCTTGCTGATATACAACATGAGACACAATGTGTTGCTCTCACTGCATGCCCTTGGATTCTCTTCAGAACAAGAGAACTGGGGGAATTTATAGTGTCTATAAACAATTAGAATAAATCAAATAGATTCTCCATTTGGATTGGTTTAGATTACTTTATAATTAACAAATGTGCTATACTGAAAATGGTTTTATGTTATCCTAATGGCTACATAATGAGATCCCCAACTTAATGACTGTATAACCACAGGGAATGTTAATGAACTTTGCAAACGGCCTGCTTTGCCTCAGGCTGAAAAATGGTGGTGATTCAAATATCACAAGTTACTGAAGTGTTAATTAATAAAGGTTCTACATAAATACTGAACAAGAATGCAACAGAATCGGAACACATAAATAGTTTTAGAATGCCTGCAAATAAATATATTTATGCTACTGATTATATAAATGTCAGGTGTGAAGAATTGCTTTGGATTCTTCTTTGCTAGATTTTTTTAAAAAATATATGCTACAAAGCTCAATAATTCATTTCTATTTAACATGGCGCTTCAGACTAGCCTAAAGCTGTGACCCTCCAACAGCCAGATCCAGATCCAGAATAGTGATGGGTGAGGCCAGTTTTCAGGATTTCGTAGAACAATGGTGGGGACGTTGAGGGCTGCATTCCCTAAGATAAATTTGGTGGGAACTACATGCTGATTGTGAGCAGGGCCAGAGCTAAAATGTGTTCATTTTCTCTCCCATTTTGTCACACCCTTTTCTCTCTCTTTCTGCAACTCTTCTCTCTCTCTCTCCCTTGCCACCCCTTTCTCTCTTTCTCTTTCTCTTTTCTTTGTTTCTTATTTTACCACCAGCTTTTCTCTTTTTTCTGCAATCCCTCCCCTCTCTCTCATTTTGTAAACCCTCCTCCCTCTCCCTCATTTTACCACCCCCTTTTCTCTTTCACATTCTATGACTCTCTCTCTCGCTCTCTCTCATTTTGCCACCCCTTCGCTGTGACCCCCTCTCTCTTATTTTGCCACCTCCTTTTCTCTGTCACCTTCTGTGACCCTTTTCTCTCTCTCTCTCATTTTGCCACCCTCTCTCTCTCTCTCTCTCTCTCTCTCTCCATCTGCTACTCCTTTCCTTCATTCTCTCTTCCTGCCATCCCCTTCACTCAGTGTGATGCCAGGGGAGGAACATTGCTCTTGCCAAAGGTCTCAACTGACCCCTTGCCAAGGGCTTTTGACGTTAGGTTGAATGGTGCATGAAAGTAGGGCTACAGGTCGCCCTGGACCATTCACCCATGGAAATTATACTTCAGAAGCAAGTGACTTCTATGACAGATATCGATGCCATTTTCCTACATGTCGTTCCCTATATATGCTGAGCACACTAATGAGCAATGATATAAAATAGCTGTGCAATACCAGAGCCTACTTTATATTGGGGTAGGTTCCAGGAAAGTCCCAGCCAAGAAGAACTAGGCAATCTTGGATGAAGGCACAACGCTGAATGTTTTAAAATTTCCTGATACAACACTCAATATACTTTGCAAAAAGGTGGCTCTTGCCCTGCTCAACCCCCTTTGGCTCTGGCCCTGCTCACAATCAGCATGTGACTCCTCAATGTCCCCACCGTTTTTTCTATGAAATCCTGAAGACTGGCCTCACCCATCAGCCCTGCTCACATCTTGTGAAGGTATTTCAGCATGTGACAAGGCATTGCATTGCAAACATTTCTATTTGTATCAACAGTACAAAACATTCACATAATGTGCATGCTTGCCACTCTACAAATTCATTCATTTACTGTCTATACGTGTAGCACGTTATGGGCAAAAAAACCCCACCCCAGGCAGTTTATGGTTTCTATTACACAGGGCCAAATCTGTCCCATCTGGGGACTCTATCTGGCCTTCCATGGTTTCCCAGATGGCCATACCCCCTTCTCTGGCCCCACCCCCTTTCCTCCAGTGAAGGAGACAAATAGCAGTTGGTACCAGCTGGGCTGATGGAATGGGCCTCACTCTCACCTCTCCCTCTGCAACAGCCAGGTGGAATGGTTGCTGATGGGCACCTGTCCTGGTAGAGAAGGAACCAAATAGCAACTGGGCCCAGCTGGGCTGATGGAATGGGCCTTACTGGCTCACTCTCACTCTGCAACAGCCAGGCGGCATGGTTGCTGATGGGTACGGTGACCAGATAAAATCCAGGTCAGGGCTCATGTAACTTTAACAGTTGTAGGGAAAAGGGAATTTCAGCCATAGTCATTTGTATGCAATTAGTTCCTGGTGAAATTCCTTCTTCATCACAACAGTTAAAGGTGCATGCACTATACTAGAGTGACCATACACAAAAGAAGGTCACTGCCCCTGCACCTTTAACAGTTGTGGAGACGGCTTAGCTGCTTCACATCTCCCTTTGATGCAACCAAATGCATCCTCAGTGTACTGATGGCTCACACATTTGTACACAAACAAGCTGCTTGGCCGTTGTTGTTTTATGGCTTGATCCTGGGCTTGATCCTGTGAAATGCTGGATGGTGGGCAACCAGGGAACCAGACACCTTGAGACTGTTCTTTCTTTTACTTTCCCCCTTGAACTGAGTTGGGGTACCATCTGAGATGGAATCTGAACTCTATCTCTTTTGTATACTTCATTTAGCATTAGTATGATCTATACCTAGTATTTAAAGAACAACTGACAGAATGCAAAGGCAGAGAGAATGTTTTGCTTTAGGTTAAGAAATTGTCCTTCAATAATTAACTTTCACTAATGATCTAAAATGTCTCCTGTGATATATCTTTTCCTCTCACTTTCCAGAATACTATATATATATATATATATATATATAGTGAGAGAGAGAGAGAGAGAGAGAGTAATTGCATTTTCTGAACCGTCTGTCCATTGAACAGGGGCCTTATCATGGTGCCGTTCCGTCATCTCAGATCCTGTAATTTGAATTAATCATGTAACTGCTTGTTGTTATTTATGGTGATGCATCAGGCAGAGGTCACTAGCTTGTGATGCAATTGTTCTAAATATACTGCATTTTGGTGGCTCTGCTCCATCACCACTCCGATTGGAAACTGGAAACTGTGCATTTAAGACTCCCTCTCACTCCAACGGTGATAGTTGATTGTGTTGTGGCAGATGGGAACACTGAAACTGTTTTACAAACAGCTTTGGTAGTGTTAAACGTTTCCAGCAATATTTCCAGCAATGAAATGCTTCCTTTTTCCAATGCAACCACAATAACTACTTTGCAGATTGCATTAGGAACGAGAGAACCAGTGAGGGTCTCTGCTTTCCTCCTCAAAGCTCATTTCGCCTCCTTCCCATTCCCAAATGCAAGTGTCTTTTATCTTACTTTATCTTCAAAAGAGGAGATTTCCCCCCATTCATATATCACATTTATTGTACCACAGCACACCCCTCCCAATTCAGTATGCACAACCAACAAAACAAGTTATTGCCCAAATATTTCACACCTAGAGTTAATTTCAAGCTACAAAACCGGGTTCGAACGAAGAGCTTCCCAGTTGGAGCACAGTGACCTGCTTTGCATTTTACACTGAACCACAATTTTTGTAAAAGTTGTGGATTGTCATGCACAAGGCAAAGTGCTGGTGCATGCTTCCTGATCACTCTCACTGTGAGCCGGAGCGACTGAACAACCCAGGGATGTCCTATTCCAGGGTTGTTTGCTGTGATGTTGCTGGCCTGTATTTGTTTTTTCCAAAACAGGAAAAAATGTGCATTTTTGAATGGAAAAAGTGCACTTTTTTTGAAAGCACAAACCAAATTGTGCACATTTCCCCCACCATTGTCTAAAGCACGGGGGAGGGGGGATGCTTGTCTTGTTTGACCTGCTCTCTGCCCCATCAGTCTCATTGGCCAGGAGCCACCACTACTTGGCTTTAGGCTTTTCAGGGCACATTCCACATCCCTGCCACAGGCTGAGGAGAAGATGACCAGAGAGGGCTCTTCCTTCCCTTGCTCCTGCAATGGCCATTTGCTTTGATGTGTAGACGTGTAGAGGCAGCAAGAGCAAGGAGGTGCAGGATGAAGTGGGCACGTGTGGCAGTGGGGCCCTGATGAAGTCTGAAATTTCTGATCCAGTCCATAATCCCCTCTTGGAAAGAGATGCTCACATCATCATCTGCTCCCCAGATGGGCAGTCTGCCATACCCTTCAATTTCCATTGGAGCCTTCTGCAACCATACCCTCCTTCGCTAAGATGAAGTGCAGTTGTTTTTGCTTGTGGGAGGAGGATAGGGTAGAGGTCTAGGGTGACCGACTGTCAGGATTTTCCAGGATTTGTCCTGGTTTTTGTTCTATCCTGGGTGTCAGGGGGGATTTTCGGTAACTTTCTATAATGTCCTGGAATGTCACACTTTCCCCTTTAAGGCTGCCATTAGTGTGGCGTGGAGGGGGATGACGTACTTTCCGGAGGGCCCTATTGGAGCAGTAGGGGTGCAGGAATGGCACGCTTTCTCCTCCTCCTCTCCAATCGGGGACCTTAAGGCCTCGATTGGAGTGGAGGAGGGGAAAGCGCTCTTTCTGGGGCCTCTGGAAAGCATGTCATTCACAACCACCATGTTAATGGCAGCTGCCAGTATCGTGGCAGGGGGACTGATTTGCTTTCCTAAGGCCCTGGAAGGCATGCTTTCCTGACACCCCCCCCACACACACACACTGGGTGTCCTTTTTTTTAATTTCCCAAATAGGGTCTCCATAGTCTAGGGGGCATGAGCAGAATTACAGTTGACTATGCTGAAAGTAGACTATGCTCACCTCAGTCCTGCTATTAGAATTCACATCACCATGCTCCCCCCCACTGGCTTAGTTCGGATGACACTTTAGGTAGGCTGACCATATGAAAAGGAGGACAGGGCTCATGTAGAGAAAAGGGAATTTGAGCCAGTGTTGTAGAGAAAAGGGAATTTGAGCCAGTGTCATTTGTATGCAATTAGTTGCTGGTGAAATTCCCTCTTCATTACAACAGTTAAAGTTGCAGGCACTATACTAGAGTGACCATATACAAAAGAAGGCAGGGCCCCTGCAACTTTAACTGTTGTGATGAAGAGAGAATTTCACCAGGAACTAATTGCATACAAATGACACTGGCTCAAATTCCCTTTTCTCTACAACTGTTAAAGTTACATGAGCCCTGTCCTCCTTTTCATATGGTCAGCCTACTTTAGGCAATGGAGGGGTTAATAACACACTCACAGTGTGTTATGTTTCCGGTGCTTACCATACGACATGTTGCCCCTCCCCCATTGCGCAGCTGAAAGTCCTGGAGTCCTTCTGGGTTGCTCCTCCCTCCTCCCTCAGTCCTCCGGCTGTATCCCATGATGCACTGCAAGTTCTGCCAGCTGTATAGGAGCGGATGGGTTTTTTTCTGCCACTCCTGCCGGGGAACTCTATGACTGATTGGAATAGTACATGGAGAGAGGGGGGTTTCCAACACATGCCACTTTAAACAACAGATTTCGGGATAAACAACTGAGCAGCCCGTTGTTTTTCCCCATTGTTTAATTCACCAAAATAGCATACTCTCAGTTGTGTATGCATTGTGTGTTGCCTGCCACATGACACAATAAGCAACACAACTGACAATTGATTTCCCCCTTCTGCTGATTATTGTGTCGTCCGAACTGAGCCACTGAATGCTCATTCCACCTCTACTCCAGATGTTTATTATTCAGTCCCACCTACTAATCATCCAGAACCACCTGAAGACAGATCTAGTTCCTCAGGCTGGCTTATTTATTTATTTTAACATGCAGCACAATCTTATGCAAGCTTACCGAGAAGTAAGTCCATGTCTGATAGGACTTACTGCCAGGAAAGTATATACCATTCACAGGATTGTAGCCATATTTTTCTCTCTTCTTCAGTTGCCTGTCCTTAACCAACCAACTACTACTTCGTTTCTTTTCCTCATGGATCTGTTTATTTAGAATATGACCCTGCAGGCAAGGGTTTTGACATTGTAAATTATAAAGTGTACAGTACATTTTAAAGTTCTTAGGACTGTGGTAGTAGTAGTATCAGTAATAGTAATATTATCAGTAGTAGTAGTCTTTATATGCCAACTTTCTTAGCAAAAATCCTCCCAAGAAGGCAATCACACAAAATTTGCAAATAAATCATACCTTGTTATTTCATGATGTATTTTTTATCGATATGCAAACCATGATTTGCAAGGAGCCAATGTTATGCCTATCCCAGATTACAGTAACCTTGGATACTACGTGAAGCTCTTTAGAAGGTCAATAGCAGGTAACACAAAAAGGAAGCACACTTTCTCTCTAAGTAGAAGCTGCTACAATCTTCACTCCCTTCTGCTGCTATTAACGTGCCTGTGCATGGGAGTGGAGAAACTCTGCCTGCCAATCCTGGGGCAGCACAGGAAACAAGCCACTTGAGTTATAAAGATAAAATGGTGCATCTCACGCTTGCCATGAAATCTCCCCCCGCCCACCCCCGCTCTAAATGTTTCACTTGACATGAAATCTCAAGGAGTCTTTAAAAGATGTGTTGGGTTGAGTTTTTTTCTGATCCTTGTTTCATGTTAAGCGTTTCAAAGAGTGTATCATCATCTCTTTATTAGTCTGGTGGGGGAAGTACTGATTCAGACTCCATATTGAAACTTTCTGCCACAAGATGAATTGCTGTACCTCTTTTTTTTTAAAAAAAGGCACTAAACCCTCAGAGAGAGCGGTGGGAGCAGATGCAAAGCCCTGAGGAATGTGTCAACAGGAGCGATCCTGTTTTATTAGCATATAAAACTCTGCAGAGCTGGATGTCTGCTCCAACTTACTGATGGACGTGTTCAAAGGAAGAATCTTTGTTTTTCATTTCCTTTTTCCTCATTTGGGATGCTGCTGTTGCTCCTGCTGCTGATGATGATGAAGAAGATGAAGAACGCAAAATTGAATTTCTTAGAGTGCACTCCTATGCATGCTTCTAGGATGACCATATGGAAAGGAGGACAGGGCTCCTGTATCTTTAACAGTTGTAAAGAAAAGGGAATTTCAGCAGGTGCCATTTGTATGCATGCAGCGCCTGGTGAAATTCCCTCTTTGTCACAACAGTTAAAGCTGCATGAGCCCTGCCCTCTTTTATATCTGGCCACTCTAGTATAGCTAGAGGGCAGGGCTCCTGCAGCTTTTACTGTTGTGGTGAAGAGGAGATTTCACCAGGTGCTGCATGCATACAAATGACATCTGCTGAAATTCCCTTTTCTACGGAACTGTTAAAGATACAGGAGCCCTGTCCTCCTTTTTAAATGATCACCCTAGCTTGGACAGGTAAAAAGTCCGATAACTCTACATTTTCACACTTGTGATTTGATAATATGTGTACCTTTGGGGGGGAAATATGCATGAAAAAATGTGCATGAAAAAATGTGCATGAAAAAATGCATACATTTGAAAAAAATGTGCATGACGAATGTGTCCATTTGAAAAAATGTACAAGAATAACACATGCAATTTAAAAATGCACACAAATATGATTTAGTCAATGGAGGAAATGTGTGCCTGTCAAAAATGCACACACGTGACACATACACTCAGAAAAATGTGCATGAAAATACTCATTTTTGCGCAAAAAAAGGAAAAGAATCAAAGGTCACATTCTGATATGGGCACAAGTCAGAACGAGCATTGAGATGGAAATTGGAGAACCTCAAAAATGTTAGATTATGTTGACTCACACATCCCTCCTCCTCCTGGACCTGTGCAAGAATTGTCATTGCCTAAAGTACATTCCTCAGTCAAAAATGGAGCATTCGGGGTGGGGGAAGAAATGGGCAGCTGTAATGAGTTATGTATGCAAGGATTTAATCGCGACAGGAGCTAAGGCCTCATTCAGTATGCTTAGCTCATTTGGCAAAGAAAGTTAACAAAGCACCGTGGCAGACTGGCAGACTATATTTTTGGAAGGAGCTTCGTGCAGCAAATTCACAGGCTGTAAGTAATCACGGCCCTCAGGCAGTTTTAAATTACAGGTTTTGCACTTCCAGTTTTAATATTCGGCTTTTTCCCCATGGTTACTTAAATAAGCAAAGGCTGCCTTTCATTGCACTTGCACAGAATGACACTCATGGAAAGGATCTGGCAGGAGGCTAATTGTAAAAGCAGCCAACATGGTGGAAGGGAGATGGCTGGGGAGTTGAGGGGTGGGATTTTTCAGAGTTTAGCTGTTTGCCTCCCAAACAGTTGAGCAGGAAGCAGCAAACAGAGAAGTGCCAGTCATGTGGGAGTGAGGGGGCACCAGAGCCAGGCAAAGCCCCAACCAAACAGGAAACCCTTTATTCCCCTTCCTGTCTAGAAGTGCCCAATGGCCAGACAGGGAGGAGGGATCGGTCCAGAGCCTGAAAATACTTCACTGCCAGGAAGTGGTTCTATGCTTCAGTTCTGGTATTTCACCACATAAGGCAGCTGTATAGAGTGCCAAAAGTTCCTGGTTGTAGTCCCAGTGGCTCTTGACAACGCACGATTCCTCATCTGCTCTTCAGATGTCACAGAATTGATCCCAGAAGGCTGTTTGAACTGGGAACCATCCTCATAAACACTCTGAGCAAAGATGGCTCTCCTGTAGTTGAGGAATCCATCCTGGAATTCCATCAGGCCAAAGCTGTAGGCAACCAAATGTGGTGCCTTCAAGATTAGAACAATATTTGTTTGTTTATTTCATTCATTTGTGTCCTGTCTTTCTATTAAAATTAGTGCCCAAGGCAGCTTGCATTAATCAAATACAGATAAGGCATTACATAATTAAAACATAACCATATTGATTAAAACATGTCTGTTAAACCGATGTTAAAAGCGCGCCCACACACATCAGTTAAAAAGAAATAAGAAATAAACAGCACACAGCAGTTTAAATGTCTAGATTTGGCAACTATCAGTTGCCAAAATATTCCTGCAGGCGGAAGTGCAGTATAGATATCGGTAGACTTGCTTCCCTTGGCAGGGAGTTCCAGAGCCTGAGAGCTGTCACAGAGAAGGCCCTGTTGCCTTTCTGCGAAATATGCCGTTGATTGGCAAAGTGCATACAAAATGTGCATATTAAGAGGAACTTGCACAAAAAGGCTTCTGAATTTTTAATGTATTGTTTGGGTTGAACTGAACTTTTAACTGGAAAAATGAGAAACAGAGAAACTAGGATGCTGAGTGGAATGCCAAGGTCTGGTGGTGAACTGCTCTTGTGTTCCAAAGAGTTCTTCCATCCCTCATTCCAACATCAAGGAAGAAACAGAACACACAGCGAGTCTTAAAACCCAATGCGGTAGAGATCAATCATCTATAACTAACTGTTTGAAGAAAGCAAGTTGTTAAATTGTTCTCTCACTTAGAGTTAAGTTAGGCAAAACTTACAAAATCGAGTCATAATTGAAGCCTTTTGGAAGGAGGGCAGATTAAAGTTTTGCAAACTTATAAAATTACATTTTGCAAGTAAAGATTGAGGCAGAAATAAGATGCAGGAGAGTGACAGATAATTCCAGAGTCAGATCCTGAATATAAAAATGGTATAAAATTGATGTGTAGATTAGTGTGATTCGAATGGGCTAGGCACAAGTCTTTACCATCCTGACAGCGCTCACGGACTATGCAAACTTACTTAACGACACAATTATAGATCTTTCTTGTGGGAGGGGAGAAGAGTTCTTTCAGAGAGGGTACGGTATACATTCCTTTTACACTTGCACAAAAAATGTGAGGTGACAGTAGTGAGGGATCCAATGCACACCCACATTTGTTTTGCAGCTGTTACATTAAGGCTGCAATCCTATGTACACTTACTTGGAAGTAAACCTCATTGAACTCAGCGAGACTTACTTTTATGTAGACATGTATAGGGTCACCCTGCTTTGTTGCAATCCTATGCATCTCTACATAGAAGTAAGTCCCATTGAGTTCAGTAGGGCTTTTCCCAAGTGAGAATAGGATAACTGCCTTACAGTGCAATCCTGTGCATATCTACTCAGAAGTAAGCCTCACTGAGTTCAATGGGGCTCACTCCCAGAAAAGTGTGCAAAGGAAGTCTTCTTCGACTTCCTGACTTATAAATGCCATGAGCCACTGCCATAGGAAGTGAGGCAGGTGGCTACCAGGAGGAGGGCCTTCTCTGCTGTGGCACCCTGGCTGTGGAATGAGCTCCCTAAACAGGTTCGCCTGGCACCTACGTTATACTCTTTTCGATGCCAGGTGAAGACCTTTTCATTTTCCCAGTATTTAAATAGTTTATCATCTTAGTTTTTTTTAACTTTGCTGTTTTAAATCTGTTTTTTAAATCTGTATAAATCTCTGCATTGCTGCTCGGTTTTATCCTGGTTGTGCTTTTATATTGTATTTTTAGGCTGACCATATGAAAAGGAGGACAGGGCTCCTGTAACTTTAACAGTTGTAGAGAAAAGGGAATTTCAGCCAGTGTCATTTGTATGCAATTAGTTCCTGGTGAAATTCCCTCTTCATCATAGCAGTTAAAGTTGCAGAGGCCCTGGCTTCTTTTGTATATGGTCACTCTAGTATAGTGCCTGCAACTTTAACTGTTGTGATGAAGAGGGAATATCACCAGGAACTAATTGCATACAAATGATACTGGCTGAAATTCCCTTTTCTCTACAACTGTTAAAGTTACAGGAGCCCTGTCCTCCTTTTCATATGGTCAGCCTAGTATTTTTATACTGTGTTTTTATACTGTTGTTTGTTTTATGCTTTGAATTGTCTTCATGGTTTCAATTTTTGTGAAACGCCCAGAGAGCTTTGGCTATTGGGTAGTGAAGAAATGTAGTAAATAAATAAATTTACCTGTTGGGTTTCTCCTCATCTACTTTCAGACAGTCTTCAGCGAAAACACATCGCGCTGATAAAACAAAGCCATTTGGTTTACAAGTTCCCTCCCCTGATGCCTCACTGTTGTTCACCACATTCTCTTGAATCGGAGCATTAAGCTTATTGACTGAATTCTCCTTTACTGCCTTTGACACAGTTAATGACAAGCGCTGGCTTAGTCTCCTTAGTTTAGATTGATTTATAACCTCTCGCTTTTTTGCCTCCAGGCAAACAAAAAGGAGCAATGGTAGGAAATAAATAATAATAATAAAAAAGGTGGTACAGTGAATGGGGAAGTTGGAATGACCTGCTAGGCTATTCAGAATGGTCACCTCTAAGACCTTCCAAGTTGTGCAGCTGCCATTTTGCCTGCCTTGACGACTTTCTAAAGTGCATTAACCTTTTACAGAGTCTTTCACTTTTACAGTCAGGATCAATAAGGTAAGCAGGGCCATTTATCCTGGGCTGTTCACGTGGTCGTCCCTGAGTGTCTAAATGATGCACAGGGAATCCCAGGGTTAACCAGGGGCGACCACTCACTTTGCCCAGATAACTGGGACCACAGTTTTACTGAATTTCACCGCAGTCCCGGGACAACCCCGAGGTCCATGTGTGGTATGGCGCCTGATCCCAGGGTAGTTCCTTCTTCCCCGTGAATAGCTGGGCTCTGCCACTGGGCACAAAGCTCTGCAAGGGGGCTCAATGCCCATCGGGGAGTGAGGGGGAAGTTGTTTTGCCATCACAGTGATGGCTCTCAATTTTTTTTAAAAAAAAAACTTACTTTGGCGCACAATTGTGCCTACGTTGCTGCACAAATGTCTCCTTCCAAAACAAGCAAACAAACAAAAAATGCCACACCCAACGTCCTTCTTTCCTTCTGGGATGTCGCGTTGGCGTTTGGACGCTGGGGGATGATCCTAGAAGTGGGAAAGCCTGGGATCCTCCCCCTCCCTCCCGGGATGCTCATAGATGTAGATGAGCCCCAGGTTTCATAACAAACTTATTGGGAAATTGGGGGAGGTTGACATGGAAAGGGATGGTGGAAAATATCATGGGTCATAGAAGGATCCCTTTGTGACCCCTTGCGCTGTCACTTTGTCAGGCATTCTAGTTCATCTCATAGAAGAGCGTTTTGGAATTTGTCAGCAAGGAAACTTTGTTTCTAGAGTTTGGCTTGCATCCTCTGGATTGTATCTAGACAGGGCCTTTTTGGTGGCAGCACTCCATAGGTAGAACTCAAACATTTAGATTGCTTTTTTTCTTTACCTACCGTCTGCTGGCATGCAAATATATATTATTATTTTTTCAGAAGGCCTTTAACTAAAATAATATCAGTTTAAATGAGCCAAGTAACAGCTTTTAAATCATGTGGGCCCCCAATGGGATCATAAAACCTCATTTTATTAAAAGGTCTACATATTTTTTGGTAATATTTTAATATTGTATTGCTTCAACCTTAGATTATTTTTATGTTAGTTTCACATTTTAAGATTCAGGTATTTGCTGCTTGTTTTTAATGTGTGCTGATTTGTGTTTGGAATGGTCAGAAGACTTATTCAATAAAATTAAACTGGCTGATTAACACGCAGATCAGAAGACAATCACCCTTCCATTTCTGCCCTTCTCCATATTGTTAGCTTAAAAAGTGTACTGAATACACATAAAATGCATGTTTTAAGATAAACTGTATAGTTTGCATGTTAAAAATACATTAGGAATAATGTGAAAAAATGTACTTTCTTTTTTAAATCGCAGATTGAAGTGATATGGGACAGAACTGATTTATGAATGGACACGTGGAAATGTGGCAGAGGGTTGAATCCAGAATCTGATGTCCACAAAATGAAGGCACCTTCTGCAAGGACCTCCTCATGGAAGGTCCTCATGACAAATTTTGGGAATCCCTCCTCCACCCCCCGCAACACAGTTCCCACCATTTAGCAGGATTTCCTGACTCTGGCCAGATCTACACCAAGCAGGATATAACACCATGAAAGTGGTTTGAAAATGGTATATGGGATGTGTTAGTGGGCCCCAACAGTTGTCAGTGCACTTCAGTACTGCTATAAAGCAGTAGGGTAGACCCTGCCTCCATATACTTCTTTCATACCACTTTCATAGTGTTATATCCTGCCTGGTGTAGATGTGTCAATACCAGTATAAAGCCGCAGTGTAGATCCTGCCCCAGTGTAACATTTCCAGGGATCTGCCATGGGAAGGAGAGGGCAGGGAAGACCTTTCCATTAATGGAATTGATCCAGTATAACACTTGATCCAGCGCAGAGCCTGGAAGTTGACTGATCCTTAAGTAAAGAGATAGATGGATAGATACTGTAGATCAATCAATAAAACGATAGATTGATAGGTGGAGGAAAGTGGAGATAATATTTGAGTTAGGAGCATAAGACTGAAAGGTGTCTATATGAATAGCTTGCCTTTTACAATTTCTCTTGGAATCCAATTTCTACTCTGACATTATTGAAGAAAGCTCCTCGCCACAGGGATCTCAGAGCATGCATGCTCAATGCAACTTTTAAAGAATGTTATTCCGTAGGAGAGTTTCAGTCCTGTTGGAACCCAAGAATGAGTGATTTAACACTTATCGCGAACACAATAGAAGCAACTCAGCATGAGCCTTCATTTGGAGGGCCCAGGCATCTGGATGCCAAGGTGTTAGGAGACAATCCGCATGTTGAAAAAAGTATGCCTGATCTCACAATCTTGTTGCATAAATAGGAAAAAAGAAAAGATAGCTAGGGAGGAGATGTGAATGACAATAAGGGATACCATGGTTAATGCCTTGGAGGAAGCTTTAAAAGTGCCCATTCTTGCATAAGGCAACATTCTTACATAAAGCACAATGTGTGTTCATTCAGAAGTATGTCCCACTGTGTTCAATGGGGCAGACTCCCATGCAGGAAAGCTTGAGCAATTTGATCTTTGTGAATTGTAATATGAACGCCTCCTGGATTGATGTGGTGATCAGAACTTACTTATCCACCAACTTTTGCACTTCTGATTAAGTTCTTAGCTCAAACAATAAAAAAACCTCAAAACAAACAATAACCATCAAAGACACTTAGAAAAGCATATTTTGGAGATATTAACTTTTGAGAACCGCCCAGAGAGCTTCGGCTATTGTGCGGTAGAGAAATGTAATAAATAAATAAATAAATAAATAAATAAATAAATAAATACATATGTTTTTAAATGTGAATTTCTGTGCATTTTTTTAAAAAAAATCACAGATCAATGCAGAAGAAGGATGGGGTGGACCAGAAATAGATTGATTCATCCCTTCCTACTCCCAAGTAAGTGTGCATAAGATTGCTATTCATTGCAGCATAAATTTCATCTTAAGTAGTATGTAATGGAATACTGTTGGGCATCCTATGGGGGAAAATCCATATACATTCCATGCCTGAGTGGAAATCCCTCCACAACGGAAGCCAGGAGCAATTCTTGCCTCATAGTTGGCGCTCTCAGGAGAATCCAGATTTGGGAGAGAGCTTTAGGTAAGCCATCGGAAGCCACTGCTTGAATATATACACTTTCAGCCCTTTCCATTGGCCTTCAGCCCTGCCCGTGACTGGAATGAAGCCCTTGAGTATTCCAAAATGAAGTTCAACCTGCAATATAAGATCTCAAAAATGATGATGATGATGATGATGATGATGATGATGATTAGGAGCTACTGCCTATCTAATGTTTCAAAGATACTACTTAGAATGCAACAGGCCAAACTTGTAGTTCTGAAAGTGAGAGTAAATAAAACGTTACTCCACAATGGAGAATTGGAGGGGGGAAAAGGGGTTTTCAAGAGCTCGACAGAAATACACCTGGTTTCAAACTTCTGCCAACACTGTAATCCCATTCAACTGAGTGGACAATTTAGCTGCTAAACTTCCCCTCCCCTGCCAACCAAAAAAGCTGCCTTGAAATTATAAAGGGAGCATTAAATAGGTTCCAATTTCTTTGGGTTACAGTTATGATTTCTGCTGAATAGATTTTCCTTGGTCCTGCTACTTCTGCTATGCCGGATTGCCCTCAAGGCTTGATTCTGCATCTGGGCCTTTAGCCAAAATACAACCACGGGAGATAAAGGCGCTTAATACTGGAGTATATTGAACAACTAGACTACAAAGCAGCATTTTGCCTGGAAGCATAAGGTAGGGATAGAAAATATATTTTGTGCAGAAGGGAAAGCTGGACTATATCAGGAAAAGGTATTGTTTGTCAGGTTAGTATAGCCACCTTGCCAGTGTGAATGGTTGAAAAGAATCAAGTGCTTACAAGGAATGTATGACATCCGCACTTTGCCCTGGCATTATATGTACTGATCTGAATCCATCATGAAAACAATGGTCTCCTGCATATTGACTCCCTCGATCAAGGCCAATCTAAACCCTCCAGACAGTAGCCCATTAGATGCTGTTGGACCACGACTCCCTTTGGCTCAATCCAACATGGCCAGTGGTCATGGATGATGGGAGATGGCATCCAAAACATCTGGCAGGCCGGAGGTTTCCAGCCTGATGAATGAGTAGCCACACTGCACACTAAATTCTTGATGGATTTGCATTTCCATTCTGATTTATATTGGGATACAATGCATATCATACAGCCCCCATACATAAAAAAGAGTGCTGATGTGGGCACGTATGTTCATCCAGACTTCACATCTTCAGCCATTGTCTTGGCTGCCCATGCACTGTTGTGCATAGCTATATCTGAATCAGGAACTCTATATCTAGAGATGGGATAAGCAACATGGTGCCTTCTAGAAATTTTGGACTACATCACCCATTATCCCTGATCATTGCTCATACAGGATAGGGCTGATGGGAGGTGTAACCCAAAACATCTGGAGTGTTCCAGATTGTCTACACCTGATCTAAAGCATCCCTGACAGATGAGCATCCAGCCCTTTCTTGAAAACCTTAGAATATTGAATCAGTTCCATGAACTCTCTGCTCTGTTCATGGTTGGCCTCTTTTTTTCCGCATGTCAATCCATGCTCATGATGGAAGTGCTGTTCAAAATGCATCCAGGAGCAATGGCAGCAATTCTGTTCGCCACTGCATTGTTGTTGTTTCAAATCTAAGTTGGAAGTAAAATTGGCACCAATATGTCTGATGAGGTGATCTCACAGGTGCTCATAAGCAGAACTATTTGGGTCACCATAGTCAATCAGATTAAATAGCAAAGTGTGTAAAAAAAAGGCCACAAGGCATGTTTGAAAACTGTGCATGAAAAAAATGTACTTTTGAAAAAACTGTGCACAAACATGCTTTAATAAATTGGGAAAAAAATGATAATATTTCAAAATTACTATTATTATTATTATTATTATTATTATTATTATTATTATTATTGTCATCTAGGGCCAGTTCAGACAACACTCTAAACCATGGTTAGGCCACTAACCCTTTTGCAGCAAATGGTTAGTAAGCATGTTTACACCATGGTTATGTAGTCACCATGGTTAGGAATGGTTCACATGACACAGTAAGTCATAATGTTTAGCTCAAAATGCGTAACCACTGTGGCTTAGCATGTTGTCTGAACAAGGTCTTATTTATATAGTGGCATCAACGCACACAGCACTGTAGAGAATAAAAATAAAACAGCGAGTCCCTGCCACAAAGACGTATGTTCTAATAAGATCACAAAATAAAACCAAAAGGAAGGGACGGGAATGCACCAGACAAGCACAGGAAAACACTGCAAATTTAAATAACCTAGGTTACCGGCAATAATAAAATCTAAGCTAAAAGTCTGGAATCTTTACAAAAATGAAAGGTATTTAACTGAGATTTGAAAATAGTAACTGACGTGTACATTTAAGAAGTGCACATGAAAATTTACACACATTTTCTTGCCCCCTCTCAAACCCAAACAAACCTACAAAGCTCGTGACCTGATATGAACATGAGTCAGAAATGAGCTTCGAGGTGGAATTAAGGGAACTTTGAAGAGTGTTTTGCTAATTTGCACATCCCTAAATTCAGAGCAAATTTCGGCATTAGAAAACATAGGGCATAACTATAATTTGTTTGTCTAGTTGTAGCGAACCCCAAATCCATCTGTTGGGTCTCCAAAATGGCCAGGACCCAATTTTTATCGATGGTTTCTCACTTTTTTTTTTCTACTTTGCCTTTTCAACTGCCAAATGAAAAATCTCTGGGTTGTCTCCAGAGCTTTGCAGACATCTCAGAACTGATCAACTGTCAAAGGTTGGACACTTCTTCCCCACCGACCCGCCCCGCTGCCTGCATACGTGTGCGTTTGTGTGTGAGAGAGGTTTATGTGTCTATGTAGGTTTATATATATTTTTCTCACACGCATACACGCAACAGCAATCTCTTTAACAAACTAACGCATCCTGCTCCGAGAAGGTGTGACATTAATCTGCAGTGTTAAGAACACTATATTTATTTATTAACATGGCAGTGGGGGGATTTAGCACTAAGAGCGAGAGAAATAAACTGCAGATCGCTTGACACATTGCATGGTTCCCACAGAGCTACGGGAAAAGACTCAGACAAATCCGCTACAACGTGTTTTGTATGAAACCCGTGCCATTTCAGCATCAGCACCTACAGATTTTAACAGATTATATGAAAACAGTCTTTATGTACACAAAATCGCAAACCTTCATGCCAAAGGGGATAATCCTTTCGGAGTCAGAGTTGTAAGTAAAACTGTATGCTAAACCACAGATTGCGAATGAGAAAGACTTGCAGGTAGGATAGTGGTATGGAGCAGGGGGGCATGTGTGTGTGTGTGTAATTAATTTTATCTTCCAAAATTTATGCTTTTTGTTTTTTAAAAAAATACAACCCATCCAGTTCATGAGACCTATTTGTTTTAGTCGGAGGAAACCTACACTTGTGTTGAAATTACAGCTGGGACAGACCTGTCAGCTCAGTTGATGTTCTTCTTGTTGTTGATGATGACGATTTGCTATTCATGACAGGGGAGACCCCCAAGGTTTTGTAGTAATTTGTAGTAATTTCTGGACTAAAATGGATGGGTATGGCTTAATTCAGTTTTAGACAGTGGAGGCTGGTGGCTCTGATTTCGGTAGAGCTTTGAATCTATTCCGGGTTTTGGTCAAAACTAGCCAGAGTTCCAAAGGAGCTATCCAAAGTACTGAACTACATCCACATCATATGCTCAGCATGTTGGATAGCTCTTTATGACTGGTTTTGCCACACCAAAATCAGAGCCACCAGCCTCCACTGGCTTTAGAAAAGAGAAGCATTCAGCAAGCAGTCCAGGAGCACCCGGCGGCCACCCCTAGAGGGCCCCTTATGCCTCTAATGTTGCAGAAATCATCCTTTACGGCCGCCATTTCGTGCAACATTAAAATACAAAATGAAAGGGCTACCATCTTGTGTGAAAATGACAGCTCACATTGAGAAGCGGGCAGCTGTGGGGCACTCCCAGACCATACGGTGCTCAGCGGAGACATTGGTGAGTGCCCTGTGACTCAGCAAGCAGCTTCCATGAGGCCAAATGGGATGGAGTCCGTTGGGGCTCTGATTTCGGTGGGGCTGTGACTCCACTCTGGATTTCAGACAGAATCAGCCATAAAGAACTCTCTGAGGTGCTGAACCTATTTTGGGGATATGGTTCAGCACCTTGGATAGCTCCATCGGAGTTCTCCCTTGTGTTGGGCACTCACAACGTCCCTAAACACAGGGAGGATAAGTGTATCCTCTGTCGGAGACTCTCAAAATGTCAACACTGCTTTTCACAAAAACCTAGATGGCTACAGCTTCAGTAGGCTTGATTCCACCAGAAGGGTCAACGATCACTGCATTTTTCATCCAATGCTGCCAATAAATTTAAAGTGATCACAAATTCCTTTTTTGTTGTTGCTGTCGTTTTGTTTTTAAGGATCAGCTTAGGCAGAAGGTCAGCTAACATTACAGAAAGCCACCAATGAAATAAAACAAAATTTCCAAGTATGTTAAGTCACGAAGCGCTGTGAGTTTGTCACCAAAATAAAAGGACATTTGACTCCCAGAACTGAATAGTTGTCAAGCCCTGGAACACCAAAACACAATGGCTGAATCTGGACAACACGATAGTCAATGGTGGGGTAATAATCAACTTTACAGTTGTTCATCTAGGGGGTACTCCCCACACAACATGGTAATAAATAATCAACTGTGGTGTGGATTAGGATCAGCGCTGAGTTGACTATGGCAGCTTTCAGATGACACGATAGTCAATACAACTGATTATTGTTTCCCCCACACCAGTTGTTTATTGTGTCTTCCGAATTGAGCTAATTTGTTGATGCCTTTCCTTGAATGCAACACCTGACTGACACCTCAGTCACTGGTGAATATCATAGGAGACTATCATCCTGCTAAGAGTTTTCGGCAGACATCTCTTACCAACCCCCTGAAGAAGGCCTTAAAAAAGCAACATAGGCCGAAATACATTGGGTGTGAACAATAAAGTATCTCAGCATTCTGAGAACCTGCTTCTCTTCCTTTTTTTTATTACCCTGAGTGGATGCTCTCCTCCTTTTGGTTTTCCCACTTCGTTAAAAGCATCAAACTGGCCAACCTCTTCGCAGTTGGAGTTCATGTGAACATTCTCAAGCTATTAGTCCAAATCTGAAGAGTCGTTACTGGAAACCAATCTTTTGAATTTGATTCTTGAATTGGATAGGCCAGATTGGTTTTCAGTTTAGCAGCTATTAACTGCATGCTCTGAATTAACAAGAAAACATTAAGGTTTAAATTACTTTTTTTCCTCCTCTCTCTTTGAAATACTGTTTTATAGGAGTAGCTGGAGAAATTTAAGCATTACAGAGAGCCTGCTTTATTCAATCCATGGTTAATTTCAATGTCTTTCTTAAAAGGAGCCTGCTGGTATCAAATTCCC
Source organism: Anniella stebbinsi (assembly GCA_029215795.1). Classification (NCBI taxonomy): domain Eukaryota; kingdom Metazoa; phylum Chordata; class Lepidosauria; order Squamata; family Anniellidae; genus Anniella; species Anniella stebbinsi. The sequence goes on from JARDYH010000007.1 coordinate 14,682,663, forward strand.
ATTTGTTTTTCACAGTTCTGGTTGTACAAAGCTTTTTCTTGTCTTTTTGTTTGCTTGTTTCCAAATCTAAATGTACAGTTCAGGCAAGTGCTCTAATTCAATAATTCTTACACTCAATCATTTTATTTATTAGGCGACCGAATGTAAGTTATAGCCAAAGAACCAGCAACAGGCAACTGAACAGTACAATGCAAGATATTGACCCCAAAAAATGTATCACAAGTTAAAGGTCTATGTGTAATATACAAGAATTCTTATAGTGGCTTTGGATATATCTTGCTGGATGGACATTTTATATTTCTCCCAAGGGTTAATGTCATATACACACAGACGGTATGCAGATTATGGGCTACCCATCTTAGCAAAGCCTTCCAAAGAGTTTCTCCATAGACACTTGCTTTAAGTTTGATGTATCCTTAGAATGGAATGAGAGAGAGAGAGAGAGAGAGAGAGAGAGAGAGAGAGAGGTGCAGCATCTATGATTGCCACCAAGCAACTGCAAAGCACTCTGGGAAAACTGGGACTTGCCAGTGGAATGGTTGGATAATGATAGATTCTGTAGTTAATCACCCTTCCCCTCTTTAGACAATAATGTGTATTACCAGTGGAGGATGGTGGCTCTGAAGCCAATGGGGGCAGTGAGCCCTACTGGTGGGAAACTGTTGAAAATTTCTCCACTCCTGGAGAAATTTGGTAAAATTGTACCCTCATTTCTCTGCTCACGAATTAGGTGGAGAATTTCAAGAGGCCATTTGCACAAAGCTCTGGCTGAAAAAATGTTTCTACCATGTTTGTAGAGTTGAATTAGGGTTTCCTGCTCTTTTTTTCCCCTGGCAGGTTTCTCATCTTTAACATCTGGGGACATTTTTAACATTTGTGCTGGAAATAGTTGTATGTATCAACTTCGGCTGGTGCAAATAGGTGAGGATTTAATTTGTGTTTTTTTAAAAATAATAATAATAAATAAGACCTTGGCAAAATCAGCAGGTGTCTACATAAGAAGAAGGGAAGGAACTTGAGGTATTTTTTAAAAAATGAATGTGGGAAAAAGCTAAACTGACAGTTTTATCCATCTCTCTGTGTACTATTTTGAGCTCCTTGGAAAAACGGGATGGGTGAGGCATAAACATGTAGCTGTGCATTACTCTGCACATAACATGATGCTGCAAAAGACTGTGCTTGTAAACCGCTTAACCCCAGCAAACACATTTCCTTTACAGTTCCAGTTATTTTCCCTTTATGGTTGACTACATGTGACATGTTATAAAAGTCAGGGTAAAAAAGACAAATACTTCCAGTATATTTTTATACTACAAAACATACAGAATTCTAATCCAAAATACTAATGTAATCAGTATTTTTTGTTGTGTTTTTAGATCTAGTGACGCATCACTCTACCACAACGAATAAAGCCTAAAACATTCACATCAAAAGCTAAAGCTTCAATCTGCCAATTGGATTGCAAATATTTGGCTAGGCATTTTTTGCTGGTAAATGTATGTAACATTAAAAAAATGAGAGAGCCAACATTAGGGCCTTAAAATCTTGAGATCGGCAATAAAAGCTTCTCTTTCACTTTGACCCCACTTGGATTTATCTGAGGGTTTAAAAATTGTGATTTTTTTCAAAAACAGAATATATTACAGCAACACGAGTCTGACTCAAATCGGAGATGTTCGACATTACTGTATCCTCCTAGTATTAAACAATTCCCTTCAACCTCATTTCCCTGGCTTTGATATTTAAAAACAACAACACCCAGTCATTGTACCGTGGTTGATTTCTCTATACTCTCCCTCCCCTTTTTAGGCACCCTCTCCTGCAAACACAAAAAATAAATTCATTAAAAACCATATGCTTAAACATCTATCTTCTTCGTATCATTCCCCTTTCATAATTTACTGTGGGGTCTGCCTGGGATGTTTGACTATCATTTTTGTCCTTGCTTCTGAGAAATGTCTTATTAATACACCCTGCTGTCTGTTATTTACATTGTCATTAGCATGTCTTGTCTAAGGTCTGATATCACATCTTTCCCTCTGAAGTTTAAATCTTTCCTTGTCATCTCTGTGCTCTTTTGAACTATGAGACTTATTATCCGGATGCGCAGAGTTGCATCCATTTTGATGTAAATGGCCTGCCAAATCTGTCAGTAGGACTCAACTGTTTCTCTACTGAGCAGATATGGTTTCCTTTGTTACTTTTTACTGTAAAGTTCATTATTCTTACATCTCTGGTTGCAGTGAATTGTAAGTGGATTCATTTCTTCCTGTGTTCTTTCTTCTATTCCAGGAACACATCTATGCTCACATCCTTCTCTCCACACACATTAAAAACCCTTTACCAGAAATCTCCACTGAAAGCACTATAAGGCAAACATTCCTTCTTGAGATCTAGCAGCTTTGGAAAAGGCACAACAGCTGGAACCAGGGGTGTGTCCGCTTGAAAATTTGTCATATCGTTTTCTCCATATCTGTAGCATATATTCAACTATCAAAACCTTGCTACTTTAAAACAAGGGTTAAGGTTATCTTATTTTGGCTCAAGGTCCATAATGCCAGGAAATTCTTTATGCTGGCAATAGCCATACCTGTTGCACTGGAGCAGCACAGATGAGTGAGAAGTTCATTCAGTTTGTTTTTAGATTGAAAACAAACAAACAAACAAAACCTCTTACCAAAATTAAGATCCCCTTAATCTTCTCTCTGGACTAAACACACCCAGCCCTTGCAGTCATTATTCCAGGGACTTAGTTTCCTGCCCCCCCCATTCCTGCTTGCCTTTTGATGGCTACATTCCAGTTCATCCATATCCATCTTAAAAAGTACCATAAGGTGTGGGTTATATTTTGTTTGTGGTGTTATCAATGCTTGCCTACACGTTAGTGATAAAGTGAAGGATAGGGACACATATATTTGTAAAACCTTTTCCCTCTGTGTTCCACGGACTTTCAGGCGCATTTCATTTGACATCATTTCCCCCCAATTTCCTGACATTATACAAATTCGCACTGGTGCAATTTTGCCCTTGTGAGAATGTGCAAATTTGTGCTTGCGAAAACATGCAAATCCCCTGTGAAATGTGTGTTTTCATGCTTTAGCCGGGGGGGGGGGGGAATGCACATTTTTGGCTGTTGTTTTGTTTTGTTGTGTATTTTTCTACAACTAAATTTGCATACAATTCCGGGGGGGGGGGGAGGATGGTCTGCAAGTCCACAGAAACTGTGCAACTCAGGAAAAGCTGTGGAATTCATGGATCAGATTCATAGAAATCTGAACCCATTTGGTTCTGTTGCGGATTTCTCTAACATACTTAGTGGAGGAATGAGAAATGAACTGGAGGACCGGAAAGCTTTGGCAAACTCTGTTGGCCCTTGTGCTGGGGCAGGGGTAGGGGGAGGCAATAAAAATTCTCAAGAAATGGAATGCTGGGTAAAGCAAAACCAAGAAAGAACAAAGGAACAAAAGCCAGGTGATGGCATGGTGAGAGTGTTGGACTGGGGATCAGGAAACCTGGGTCCTAAACCCCAGGTGACTTTGGCCCAGTCACAGACTCTCAGCCTAACCTATCTCACAGGGTTGTTGTGAAGATAAAATTGAGAAGAGAAAGAGGATTACATACACCATCTTAGGCTCTTTGGGGGAAAGGTGGGATCTAAATACATAATAGGGGGCATCCTCTTTTCCTTGCTAGTAATGCCTAGTGAAAGATTTTTGATGGCCTCATAGCTAAGGCACAGTCAAGGTGACCTCAAGCAGAAGTTACTTGGAGTATCTATGGGAAGATCTGCAGTAAAATAAGACAATTCAGAATCCAATGAGTTAGGTACTAAATTATGTGAGTTAGTAGCTTGCTCCCTTTCCCCCACCCCCTCCTTTTTTTAAAAAAAAGGGGGGGAACTGGAGCATCAGAGCTCCAGGGGGATTTAGCTTGTAAAAATAACTGATTTAATTGAAGAGTTTGAGATTTGGGTTACAATTATGTTCAGGAACATGAATTTGTTTCCTATTCAATCCTTGTTTGCGGAGATTTACCATAGGTTGCTTTTGGCCTAATTGGATTGATAAACAACACTTGCCGGACAGCCTTGTAAATTCAGGAAAATAAAGCACACCATACAGGTAATTTTCAGTGAAGCTGAAATTATTGAGTCGTTCCCCCCAGGTGCTTTGTTTACAGTAGTTTACTCCTTAATTAAGGTTACTGGCCCCTAAGGATGTTGAGGTTGGCTGGTCTGGATGAAAACAAGTAAATATGCTAATTGTGAGAATGTTGAATATTCATATATTTAGATAGGAGTTTTATCATTATTATTCCTCTCCCCCCCCCCGCCCCTTACAGAGGCAAAACAAAACACTAGATAAAATAACACTGGGCAAGTATTTTATGTGGGAAACATGAAGGAAGAGGGCTAGAAGGAGCAGAACAGTAGGAAAGAAGGAGTGTTGATTGGAGCAGAGATTAGAAGTTATTCATTCGTTACTTCACCCAATTTACCAGAGTCAACATTTCTCAGGAGACATTTCTTTTTCCGAGAGAATTCCCCTCCCCTTTATTCCCCTCACTCCTTGTGTGACCCGGGCACTGTGACCCCCTGCAGTTCAAAGGAGGCATGATTTACATAAGAATTGCATGCACTAATTTATATGCATGAATGTACATTCAGGAAAAACGACTATGATTTAAACAGAAATCCAATCCATCTCACCATAGTGGGGAAGACAGTGACCAGATGTCCTGTGACTGGTTCAGTCTGCCGCTCAGGTCCTAAATGTTGTAGGGATGTTGTCGTGGGCTGTGCCCAACCCCTTGGACTCCCCTGTGCCCACCCCCATGAGCTACAGTGTGTTTGTCAGCCTGCTCTTCATGGGCCCATGGTGCATTCACTGGCCTTTAATCTTGCATAAGTGGGGCCTTTATGGCTGACATTTATGCAACCTTGGAAATACACAATTTCCAGAGCCACCATTGTTATGCACAATGAGGGCTCCAGGTGAGGGTGGGAAGCCCTGTGACTTAGTTGGGTGCTCGCCGGGCTGCAAAAGATCTTGCACAGTGCCATGAGTAGGAGTGGGTAGCAGCAGTGGATTGGCCTTCAAAGGATCTGGACACAGCTGAGTCCATCTATCCTGAAACTGTGGGTGGGTGACTTGAGAGTCTCTGCTCCCCCATCTTATGGTTTTCAGTCTTGAAATCAGACTCGGAGCTAACCTAACAGCTCTTCAAATAAAGAACTGTCCAGTGTAAAGTTGGATACATGACCACCCCAGAGACATGAGGTCATTCCCCTTTATTGTTTCCCTGATTCACTTGGCTGTGCATTCCATTCTTTTCTCCTTGCACCTCCAGCACTTCAGCTTAGACTTGGAGCTGCTACAACTGAGGGGGCACCAAATGTTTGGCCTGCTTGGGATTAGGGATGGGTGAGAAATTTGTTTTAGCTTAGTTTTGATAAAAGATCTCCATACAGAATCAAGTCTGGGAGAAACCAAAATGGAGGGTGGTGGAAATCACCCACCCATATTTATTTATTTATTTATTTCATTTCATTTCATGTCTCTACTGCCCAACAGCCAAAGCTCTCTGGGCGGTTCCCTAAAATATAAAATATTGAAGATTAAGCCACAATGTAAAAGTACAAACAGAACAAAACTGAGCAGCAATGCAGAGATCTAAAATTAAGCCATTCACCTCACTGCTTTTGGTTTAGCCTTAGCTCTTAAAACTCTGGGTTTGAATTTCTGTCTGTTTGATCATGCTAGTGCTGAATTAGGGTTGCCGCCCCCCTTTTTTCTGACAGGCTTCTCGTTTTAAACAGCTACATGGCAGGAAAGCCCAACACTGTCCTTTCCAGGCTGGGAATACTTCACCTATTGAATTTGATTGGTGCAGATCAATGAGAAGCCTATATACCACAGTTGCTGGGGAACATGGGTTGGAGGATGCTGATGCACCATGTTCTGCTTGTGGGTCCTTGACCAACAGCTGGTTGGCCATTGTGTGGACAGAATGTTAGACTAGATATACCTTTGGCCTGATCCAGCATGGCTCTTATTATTTTCCCATGATAATTTTTGTTTCTGTTCATTTCTGATAAGAATTGACCAAAATTCAGAACATTTTCTTCATGTTCTTATTGAGATATTTTTTTAAAAAAAATAGAATGTGGGAGACAGATTTGCCCATCTCTTCTTGGGATCTTCCACAAATGTGTGTGAAATCCCATTAGAAAAAAATTACCTCAGACCCTTTACAGACTTCTGTGGCCTGGACTAAATGCTTGGAATTCTGTTTCTCTGCCTTATGTGTGCGTCCCTCACCTTTCAGACAGTCGCACAAGAGTGATGCGTTTGTGACAGAGTTCCATTTTTCTTTGTTATGATATAGTAATAGCCCAAGTGTGAAAGCATACAGGGCCTTGTTTGCCTTCGCACACAGCGCAGTCGAGCTCAAAGATTGTGATATGAACTTGACACGCTTTCCTTGAAGGAAGATTTATTTGGAATGCATTGGATCACTGGAGGAGAGGCAGACTCTTCGTTGCTACTGCAAATGAAGAACTGTGCTGCAAAAAATAAAAGGCCCTGCACCCTTTTTGTGAGACGTTGCGTTTGAACAACTGTAAAATCTGGAGGAATCTCATTTTCTGTGAAGAAAGCATCATGAAAGTCTTTATTTGATGCCCTGTTGGGAGAGGTTGATTAAGTGCATGCTTATGCTTGTCATGAGAAAGGGATAGCCATCCTAAAAGAAGGACTCCAGTACTGAATCACTGGGTGAAAGAGGGAAATTTAGTGATACCGCACCACAGTGCTACATGGCATGGAAAAACCATATCTGCCAAACCCACATCATTGACGCAACTATTACAAAATAAATGCACTCCAATAGTAAAACTGTTAGCAGAAGTGGGCTGAAGAAAGCAATCGCAATCCAGAAAGTACAGGACTTGGCCAACCTTTCTTGGTCCTAAATAGGGAGCCTCCTGGCAAAGCATCCAGAAATATAAAACCGCTTCATCATCATTATAAAGCTATCCAATTATTGAGGTTTACAGGAGACGCCCCATTGCGGACACTCACCTTTTGCAGAGCCTGTTTGTTGGGCAAGAATCTTGCAATCAATCACTCCTCTGGAATCTATTTTAGATGCAGAGTGGTATATAAATCTTGTAAATCAATAAATCAATCAATAATTGCACCCCAGTTTTGGAATGCTTTTCCTTCACAACTATGGGCAATCCCCTCTCCCAGCTTTTCAGAAAGGAGTTAAGACTTCTCTTTAATTTAGCTTTGGAAGTGTGAGTAGTGGTTTTAACGTCATGTTAATGCAGTTTTGACATGGTTTTGTTATTTTTAAAAGTTTCTATGTCTTCTTGTTTTCAGCTGAATCATTGTACACCATCTTGGTGACATTTGTGAAAAGGCAGATCTCAATGTTATTACTAATCAATAACAACAACAAGAATAATCAACTTCCTCTGACATGGTATGAAGCTCTAACCCTCTTGTGTTAGACTATCCTGTAGGCTCCACCCCCTTCATAGGTCCCACCCCTTCCTGAAGGATATAGAGCCTCAATGGGGACATAATCTGGCCAGGGGTCTACTGATCTGTTGCCTCTCCATCAGCAGTCAACTGCCTTGTGCATTGTGTGTGTTGGCCAGCAGCCACTGGGGGAGTGCAAGATCCCTAGTGTAGAAGGGAGAAGATCTGTTATAGGATTCTGGCCCCACAGATGCTGTCTATGGGAGTCACAATTCAGAGGTACCTGGATGACAGGCCATGCAGGCTTGGTATTGGAGTTTGGGTCTATCTTGTACCACTGATCCTACTGATCTACATCATCTCTTTATGTCAGAGTCTGAGTTGCTGTCCAGGGTGGAGGTCATAAAAAATGGATGGGATCCAGCTTGTGTATACTAACATAATTCCTTTGGAGTCTGTTTCCTTGCATTTGGGCCATCCTTTTGCTCATTTTGCCTACAAAATCAATGACTGTTTATCAACATCACTAGGTACATCAAGGAGAGATGAATTTGCCCATGACTCTTGGGATGTTATTTTATTTAGCTACAATTAGTGTTTAGGCACATGCATATTAGCTTCAACTTTTTGACCCCCATTTGCTTTCTGAAAATTATGGTGCTTCACTCTCAGTTCCCCAGATGTCTTCTCTCTTAATTAATCCTTGCAACCTTCTCCACAGTTTTAAAACAAATTCTATTATCACCATTCAAAGTTGAGAGAAGAAATGTAATAGATCTCAATTGCATATTCAGATTAATCTTATTATGAACTGTAATTAACATAACTGACAAACTTAATTTGATAGCCCCCCAACTAAATTTTCCACTAAGCAGGTAATTTAATTGCTCTACAAATGTACGGATCAATATCGTTACAAGGTAAAAATGATGACACGATAATGGATTTCTGGCTATTGATTTTTTTCCCCTCCACCAGTCATCTGCTTTTCATGCATTCATTAAAAATGAAATGTCAGATACAATTTTGCCAATGGAACTTTCCACAAATATGTGGGATCAGAAGGAAAAGATGTTGAAGAAGAGAATGTGACTTCTACTCAACCTTGACGGGCAGTCTTTCCATTTTGGAAATGAAGCCTCATCTGTGGTCGCAAAGAACTTCCAAAGCACAAATGGAGCTCCCCAGCCTGTTCCATTCACGTAAATGGAAAGGGCAGTTCTCATGCAAACGTATCCTGAAATGCAAGTAGGAATGTAATTCCTGAGATTTGTTTGCAATTTCCCAAGTTTGCGTTCGTGTTCAAAAGTGCACACTTATGCAAGTGAGCATTTTCAGAACTACACACTTGTGCAAGTGGAAACTTTCAAATGTAAATGCGAGCTCAGGAAACTGCAAACAAATCTTAAGAATCTATAACCCTGATGTATCTTTTCAAGCAGGCCTTGGAGCTGGGATCTCCAATGTGGTGTGCATGGGGCACCAAAGCCTCTCTTCATTTTTATTTTCCTTTTTTAGATGTTTAGACATTACTTCTCTCTCTCTCTCTCTCTCTCTCTCTCTTGACTGGGATACTGGCATTCAGGACAGATAAGTGCCAGCTTCCAACACCTCATCAGTTTGCATTTTAAGAAATGGGTGCTGGAGCGGAAAACTATGGTGTCAAAAGAGTGGTTTTGTGCTTTGAAGCTCAGCCCCACCTCTGCCTCACACTTCAGTCCTTGGGCAAAATCCTTTTCTTTTAGTCTCACCAGTTTGGCTTCTGAGAAACGGGTGTTTGATGATTGGCCACACCTACCATGGCAGCCATTTTGTGAGAGCACCCATGACACTCTACCAAAATTCCAAATGTGCCCACCAAAACCCATTGTTGCTTAACCAGAACATGTTCCAATTTGACCCCTGATCTGAGCTTCTACCCAGACTGTCCTCTGGGGAGCTCATGTCTCACTATCTGCTGAGCTCTTTCTTGGTGCCAACTGAACTTGCCTTCTTCATCCTCTTCTGTCTCTCCACACTCTTCATCTGCTACCCACCTCAGCCTTCACACCTGATTCTCCCCCTGGCTTTCTACTCCATCTGAGACTTCCATTGCCACCTTATTTATTGTCCTCAAGTCTTGGACCAGCCAGTCCCTTGTGATCTGTCCTCTGTATACTGTGATAGCTTGTGGGATAGGCCCTCCCACCTCCTCCCACTTCCCTTTCAATTCCTCACCACCACCCTTAAGCCCTACCCCATCTGAGCCTTGGGATGACATCACATTTATAACATGATCCCTAATTGTCTAGGATATCATTGTGAAGATGACAAAAAAATGGTACTGAATCATCTGCCTAGAAGGACAGTGAACAGGTTTGGTAAAGGTGTGTGTGTTCACATGTGTGAAATATTTATGAAATATTCCTGATCCCCCCACAAGCATTTTTAATGCTGAAAATGTTCACTTGCAAACATTTTGCACAGCCTTACCCCAAACCACATCCTGTGCTCTGTACATTGGCTGCCAGCCATAAAGTTGAAAGTCTGATGGGCAGTTGTCTAACTTCCCAACTTCACCGTGAAACTTTTAACCATTGCATCCAAACTGGATAGGGATCTCCAGGTGTACAACACCACAACAAGATGCATTGCATCCTTATGTACAGCTGCGATGCTGCAGGGCCTATTAAAATATAATTAGAAATTTAACTAATTTATTGCACCGGGGTGGTAAACCTACAGAGTTCACTTGAGAAGAGACGAGAATAATTAAGAACTCAGATAAGCATCTATGCAACCTGGCTTCTGTTAATTTAAACCCATGGTAGGTCAAGTCTTACATCCTGAGCTTTTCTTAAGAGTAAAAGCCTACAGGAAAGCCTAATCCCCATGCCACAGGAAAACATGATTAAGATTGCTCTGGTTGAGGAGTTTGTTTTCAGAATCTCCATCGCTGCATGTTTATGGGGGATGAAAACATTTTACAATCCATGGCATGTGGGTTGAGCGACTATACCACCAATTGGCCTCTTGCCCTCAATTTAAAAGTGTTTCCTTCTGATCTGCACAGTCCATTGGTGCAAATGCATATTAAGGCAACTATTAGATACTGGAATGATTCATATTGGGGGGGGATTTATAGGGAAATGGGTATGTACTTTCAGTTTACGATTACCTAAAATACACGCCAAGGAAACTGAAAAAGGGATTAGCATCTGGTTATTATAGGGGGTCTTGCAAATGTGGAATTGTAGCAACCTTGACTAGAGTGGGGTAGTAGCATCATACTATTGCCACCATCCACCAAAACCTTTTTTTCTGCACAGGTCCTGTTGGAATGAAAGGGTGTTGCAAAGTAGCGAGCCAACTCTGAGTATATGCACAGTGTTCGGCCTGCATCAGTAAGTAATCTCTGGCATTCTAGACTTACCTAGGGTTAGAACAGTGTATGGGATGGGCAGGGGGAGGACCATAGCTCAATGGGGAGCACAGTTCGAAAGGTCCCAGTTCAAAAGGTCATGTAGTAGGTGATGGAAAGACTTTCCCCTCAACCTCTAGAGCAGGCATGGGCAACCCAATGCCCTCCAAATGTTTTGGGCTACAATGCCCATAATCATTGACAATTGGACATGCTGGCTGGGGTTGATAGGAGTTGTAGTCCAAATTATATGGAGGGTACCAGGCTGCTTTAGAGAGCCACTGTAGGTTGCATCTGTTTTTGTTTCTACGGCATTCAGGGTTTGTTTTACATCTCCAGTTCTTTCTCTCCCAGTTATGAAGAACTTTGCAGATTTTGTTGGTTATTATTGGGAGGGGGGGACCTGAAATGAAGAACATACCCACCCCTCTAAGGCAACTTTCAATAGGTAGAGCTCTGCCCAGCATGGAAGGGGTCCATGATGTACTTGTCTGCCATAGAGCTGTTAAGGAAGAGAAGAAGCCTTTCCGAAAAATTGAAGTGGCAACTTTAATTAAGCACTAACATGGTTGAATACACAGTGATTCAAACCCAGACTCTTAAGAGCAAAGCACTCAAAGGCCTGAGCTGGGGTGGATAAATCTGCCAGATCTAGTTTTTCCCACACACATTTCTTTTTCTTAAATCTCCAGTTCATTTTGTCCCAGATACTGAGGGCTTTGTAAATTTTGGTAAATTCTTATTAAAACAGAACTGAAACAAAATTCTCACCCACCCCTGTATAACACTGGGCTAAATGCACAAAAGGTATATCCTGATATATGACAGCTTCCTATGCACCCACGAACATCACCTTCAAAGACATGACTTTCAGGTAGACCTGAATAACTCTTCGAAAATGAAGGCTGAAATGTTATCAGCTTCCTTAATACAATATGTAAAGGCGACTGTAATGGTACTTTTCCCCTTCTTCTGATGGTGCTTCTTGCTAAGACAAAACAAAAACCATGCAGTGCTGTATTGCAAACGGCAAATTCAAAACACATACTTGAAACGTGCTGCTTATTTAAAACAAAGTAGAAGTCAATTCCGTTCAGGCAGCAACCTTTACGACGGCAGTCCTTATGAGCGAAACACGGACTGCCCAGTGCCCCATCTATCTTTGCTTGTCAGTACGGTCACTCGAATGATCCACAGCAGAGAAAACAAGATGTGAAGTGCTGCTGTCTGCCTTAAGAAAAAAATCATTCACAGATGCCTACTGTTATAAAAGGTGTACTTAAGCTTACCTTCATGGCTGAAAGCTTGCAAGATAAATTTCTGCTCAAAGAACCCAGCACTCCTTGAGAATACTAACATCCAAGAAAGGAGACGATCATACACTCATGGTACATAATGAGGAACTACAAACTCAGCACCAGGAATGTACAAGACAGCAAAACTTGAGCATGACAAAGTTTTCCGAAGGCCATCTCAAAGCTCATTCTGAATGGAGACCATATGAGATTGTGAGCTTTGGTTTTAGCTTTTCACATGAAAATCTGTGCATATTTTCATGCTTCCCCCTCCCCCCCAAAAATGCAAGCATCAGTTGTGTGCGTCTTTTAAATGTACGCAATTTTCCCCCATTGATTACAGTACATTTGTGCACTTTTTTTCAACTGTACATGTGTTTTCCTGTCCATGTTTGCAAATGCACATATGCTGTCAAATAGATTTGTGGGGGGGGGGGGGAGGGGGTTGTTGTCTGTAAATCACACTGCAAGCTTGAAAATGTATAACTCCAACCACAGATTGGGTCTGAATCTGTGTTCAGTCCAGAAAGTGTGAAATGGGTTAATGCTGATCAAGTCTGAACTGAAATGAATTTCTCATATGTCCCTACTCAGCACTATGAGGAAGCTATAGGATAGATCTGTACTAGCTGTGAAACACCAAACCAAATGCAACACATTAGGCATGGACTATGGTCCACCTATGACAGCTGGGCAGTTGTAGACTGGACATGAAGCTATGAAACTTTCTACTATTTTGTGTTGGTTTCTTGTAGTTATACAATGGCTGAATTCAGACGACACAATAAGCAACGGGGGGGGGGAACAATCGTCAGTTGTATTGACTATCATGTCGTCCGAATGTTGCCATAGTCAACTCAGCACTGATCCTAATCCACACCACAGTTGATTCTTTATTACCATGTTGTGTGGGGAGTACCCCCTAGATGAACAACTGTAAAGTTGATTATTACCCCACCATTGACTATCGTGTTGTCCGAATGCAGCCAATGGTTGCTTTTGAGTTCTAGAGTGGCGTGAGCAACCTATGGCCTTCCAGATGTTGTTGAAACTACAACTCCCAGCATCTCTCACAATTGGCTATGCTGACTAGGACTGATGGGAGTTGCAGCCCCACAACATCTGGAAGGCCAGGGGTTGCCCATCCCTGTTTTAGAAGTCGTTCAGACCAGTGGGGTCAAAAGTTCAGCCCAGAAATCTATCTAGCATTTAGGGGGGGAGAGAGCTAAGAGGAGGGTTAAAAGTTCAGTCCAAGAAATGAGCTCACAGGATGGACAAAACCTCATCCCAGGAACTTAACATTTAAAGAGGAAAATGACCTCATAGAAGGATCAAAGATTTGGCCTGGAAACCTTAACTAGACTCTGATCTCCTTTTGACTGGTTAAAAGTCAGGAGGGATGAAAATATTGTATATAAACTAAAATTGAGTTTTACTCTGGAGGATTGAGTTGGAAGGGAAGTATAACAAGTTAAGGAGCAATGAGTCCCATTTATTTCAATGAGTCTATTCTAAGTTTAACTCAATTTGGTTCCAACTCAATAGAAGCAAAACAAGGTTTGTTTGTTTAAAAAAGCATAAACATTAAATAGTAATCAAATGATTCCAGCAACAAGAAAGCCAAGCTAATAAGTTGAACCAAGCAAACATTGTAGTGAGAATGGAACCTCATGACATAAATCCAATCAGTCTACTGAGTGGTAAAGAGGACACACTTTGGTACTGAAAGGAGATTAAAGAAGGCTCTAGGAAGACCTAGTCTGTGGAACAATTATCGAAAAGATCAATTTCCAGTAGCCATCTGCTTCATAACGTTTGCTGAAGATTGCATCTAGAGCAGGGCCTTCAATAATAATTTTAGTTGCCAGAGGGGTAAGGCATCCTTAAACTATAGGACTTCCACCTACATGACAAATCTAATTAACATGTTTTATACCTGCACATAAAAAGTAGCACATCAAAATGAAGAATTTGTTTGTCACCTGTATGGGCAACACTTGAGTATTGGCAGCTAAATAGACTCCATCTGAAAGTGTTATGTTTATTATATGAATGTTCAGTCGAATATGCTGAATCTTCTTCACTGGACATTCAGAGATACAAAGCAACACTTTAACCCTAATTCCTAATTGTTTCTCCAGAAGCTGGAACATTATTTGTCATTTATATAGAGCACTGTCTTGAGTGTTCAAAGCACTTATTACTTTATTTTAAAGCTGCAGACACCATTTTTCTGCCAAATGGCATTCAAGGCAGCTTAGCAAAATTCCATTAAAACCAAACCAAACAACAAAACATCATAAAAGAGAACAGCAAAGTGCAATACATTATACAAAATAATAGATAAATGCAGCAATTATCTAATTCATTAGCCTGATTACCGTCTACAGACTGAACTGGGCAGACAAGCAATATGAAGCAAAATTGCAGAAGTTAAAGCTGAGATTAGGAGTCATGGTGGATTCCCATCTAATAAATTCACAATGAAAATTATCTTCAAGCCAGGAAATTCTGGACACACCATTGACCACAACACCAGATCCAAGCTATAGGCTCAGATCCAGACTCAACTGTATGCAATCAATGGGACTTGAGTTCATCATGATGAACTTTAATCCTACTGATTTTAAATGAACCCTACTCTAAGTATGACATCTGGATCCATCCCATAAACTGCTTTCAAGAGTCATTTCCATTTTTAATCAAGCAATTATATGTATTTCATTCCATGATCGGAACATTTCTTTTCCTCAATAGGATTTTTTCTCTTTGCCTGGTTTATAAAGTGGTTTTTGGTCACGAGCCACCCCAGGTGGGTGATGAGTGATAGAGACATTAAGCTTAGCTTTCGTTGCTCTAATGAATGCCATAATTTACATGAATTTGTCTTATTTTTTCCCACCCATAAAGGATATTCAGAAAAGTACCGGTGCGTCCGTATCTGACTTACAGTCAGTAATTAAGACTGCACAGATACTGATGTGTTCTTAGGCTGATATTATCCAAGTCTTGACAAAGAACCCAAATTATTCACATAATTTATCATCATGGCCATCTTGAATACTAACGAGCACACTCCTTGATTAGGATTGTCAAAAGGCGTTTCCCCTGCTGTCCTGCTAGGGAATATATTTTTCCCCTGACAGATGCTGCCTTTCATATTAACGACAAAAGGATCTCTTATGCTTCATTCTTTGAACATTTTCTCTGGCCCTGAAGTAACACAACACAACAAGTGTGTCTTTTACCTTCTCTTTCTCTCCGCCAAACAGAGTTGGCTAAAAGGAGGCTGTTATTAATACGTTAGCACTCTTATCCCTATCTTTTAAGATATATATTTAAAATGTCCTCAAAAACAGAAAAGATAGAATCTACCAGTCATTTTATCCCCATCTACTTCTGGAAAACCCAAAAGAAAACTGGTCTGTTTTTATTGCGCTCTGTTTCTTTATTGAGCTCCACCTCAAGAGGGATGCAATGGAATCTCAAAGATGCAGCTGAACTGCTGACACTCAAAAGATAAATCACGATCCATCAAGAGCACACATTTTTCATGCAGAAGGCCCCACACACGTTTCACTAAAGGCAAAATCCTATGCGTCTTTAGAGAGAAAAAGTCCTCAGCATTCCCCAGCCAACAAGGGATGCCAAAGTATTGAAGGGCAATTGCCTGCATGGATCTAACCTCAGGCCATCCTTTGACTATGTGAATCAGAACTGCTAATATTGAGGTCTGAGATATTCTTCAAACCATAGAATTTATTTTTTTCAAAATGGAACACTGAACACACCTCTGGTTACACAGCTCAGTTTTTGGAAGCTTTGTACCCTGAAGATCTATCACTTAGCAAGAGTCTTTCTTTCAGCCCATCCTAATTGGTTCTCCTAAGTGACAATTTCTGTTATATATTTCAAGACTTCTTGCAGAGCAATCAGCATGTTGTTCTGTTGGATAACCATAATTTCCCCCACACTCTTCTTAATCAGCGGTGATATAACTAGACTTTAATATTTTGCTGCTGTATTTGATTTTCATAAATTACACCTTGAATTGTTTTTGTTGCTTTGGAAAAAGATTCTGTCAAAAGAAAAGGAAAGATCTGTATACTGAATGAACAAAGCCCTTAAAGAACATGACCAGTGGACCACTTACAATTTACCAAGACTGATGAGTAAATTGAAGCTCATAGCTACTTGGACTGGTTTTCAGGAGACCTCAGTTCTAGTTCCCACTTAGCCATAAAGCTCCCTGGGTGACTTTGGGCCAGTCCCTGAGTCATTGTGAGGGTGAAGGGGAGAGGAGGAGGATCTTGTACACCACCTTGGGCTTCTTCTGGGGTGAAAATCAGGATATAAATGTGACAAATAAACAAAGACACACAATTCAATCAAATATATGAACATACTTTGAATGAAATAGGGGACAAATAGTATGCAGATGGAAAACCATTTCACAAAATGTAAACTCTGTAGAACTGAAGAGTTGGATACTTGATCCTACTCTGTAGTGATGACTAAACTTTTAGTCCACTCTGTACACAGTCCACAAAATGCTCGAAAGTTAACTAAGCCTGGATCTGTATGGTGCTTGGAAGGGAGACTGCCTAGGTAGGAACCATTTTTAAGCTGCTCTGAACTTCTCAGATTATGATGATGCTAATAATAATAATAATAATAATAATAACAACAGTTTTACAAGATGTATAAACTATTCTGTATCTAGAAAAGATTGCTGAGTAGTGATCAGTTGTTGTTGTTGTTGTTATTAAGATTCCATGAACATAATAACTGATAAATTGGGACTTTCCATGAAATGAAAGTTTTATTGGAAGGGTATCCAGAAAGTCAGAAAACAATCTTCCCTGCATGCCTCTTAACAGATAAGCATTCATTATGGTTATACCCACTTCTGCATAATAATTACAAATATATAAAGACTTCATTAGCAAATGAATGAATCATTAAACAGTTATGAATATATTCAGTCATAATGTGAGCTTTTGGCCACATGCTAGTCCCTATACAGTGACAGGAAAATATACTCCAAAGTCTTTAATACTGCAATTAAGAAGCCCAGGCTGCATTCGGCTCATGTCGTAAATGCTGAGTACTAATGTAAACAAGTTAACTAGGCAGTCTTGAGGGCCTTGCTGTATGCCAAATAATATTTTATTAAACACATTTTGTTCAAGCACTACCACTTTTGTACGGGTGGCTCTTCGTGCAGTACCATGAGAGACATTATTGTGGAGGAGAAAGCTGTTACTATGAAAGGTTGCTGCTAGGAAGTTTTCTTTATTAAATATATATATATGAATGAATGAATGAATGAATGAATGCATGCATGCATGAATGAATGAATGAATGAAAGCATGACGTGCCACTTCAGTCTGGAATGCCCAACACTGTATCTTTTCTATCTGATCTTTAATTTGTGAGCACAGCAAGCCAGGAGTCCTTTGGGACAGACGTAGGGATATGCAAATCAG
Organism: Anniella stebbinsi; assembly: GCA_029215795.1. NCBI lineage: Eukaryota > Metazoa > Chordata > Lepidosauria > Squamata > Anniellidae > Anniella > Anniella stebbinsi. The sequence goes on from JARDYH010000007.1 coordinate 14,700,334, forward strand.
CAAACCTCACGCTTGTTGAAGTTCCCTGAATTCCACCTCAAAGCTCATCCTGGGCTGAATCCATAGCAGATTGCAAGCTTGTTCTTTTCTTTGTGCATGAAAACTCATTTGTGTTATCCTGCATCTTTTCTCCAAATGAAAAATTAATGCATTTTTTAAAAAAATCGATAACACCATGTTTGCGCACATTTTTTTTCATGTGCATTTTTCAACTGTTCACATTTTTGGAACACTGTGCATGTGTGTGTGTGTTAATTCTGCAAATTTCATTACAAGTTTAGAAATATACCAACTTTGATTGCAGATCACATTCAGATCCACCTTCATTCTGGGAGGTGTGAACTGGGTAAATTCAGGTAAAAGAAAAGAAAAAATGAATAAAAATTCATTTCTCATACATCTCTGAAGGGCCAGTTCCATACACTCTATGCTGGGATACTATCATTATAACCCGGAATGCTTGTGGGTCTGGGAATCAGCTGATGCAACACAACCAATCCCATGACAGTCCATGGTATAACACTTCCAGATCTACTTGGCTCCCTCATCCTGCACTTTTTTTTTTTTTTTGCAAATCACTCAGAAATTTGTGCAAATGCAGAACCTCCCCCCCCCCAAATGTGCAAAATTCTGGAAGAATCTGTAAACTGGATTGAGTCACGTGCCACATCAAGAACCATAACAAAGTCCAGGGGGCCGAGCCCAGGAAAAGTCATCAAACTCCGCCCCTCAATCGGATTGCTCTGACATCTCCAGTTGGGTGTGGAGTGATAGTTCATTATTCAAGACCAGTTCGGAGGCTAAACGTAGGACGTTTGCACATCGCTAGTCAAAGTGCATCAGTTTTATTGCAGTTGTGTGAAGCAGCCCTAAGAAATTATTTCTGGATTGTTTTTTTTTTGTTTTTTTAGGGGGAAAAAAGAAAGAAAGAATGACAGCAAATCCATTCAAAATACTCCATGCATATGTTTTACATAACACAACCCTACGTTCTAGAGCCATTTCCTCAGCTCATCAAGTCCTCTGTCTTTGGATGACAATCAGAATCTTCAGATGTCAAGCTGTGGGAGACGCTTTCCAAGCAAAGGCATCTGGCTTGTTTGCAAATTCCTCCGACAGTTGCGTTGGCAGCTCAGATTTGCCTCCAGGTCATTAATGTGGATAGCTTGCTAATGGGCTGCCAGGGCTGTTTTATCCTTCCAGCACCACTGTGAACTCATTTTGGACTCCATAGATTCCATGCATTTTAATTTGTTTCTGAACAGGGTCTCGCATCAAGTCCCAAATGGGAGTGCAACGTAGATGCTTCTTATTTTGTTTTTGTTTGTTTTTTCTTCCTCTTGCCTTGTCTTTTTTTTTAAAAAAAATAAAATATTCTTTTTGCCTTTCAATATAATAGCCCCGTTCAGAAGACACCTTAAACCCATGCCTTTACCATGGTGACTAAGGCAAAAAGCCTTAGTCACCATGGTTATAGCTATGGTTTAAAGTGTCTTCTGAACACAGCCTGGTTTTCTGGCTTAACCACCATGGTTAAAGACATGGTTTAAGGTGTCTTCTGAACGGGGTTTATGACTTTTCCAAAGTGGACTAAGGTTAAATTCAAGGTGAACTAAGAGGATGCTTTCAGGCAATCTGATAGATTTCAAGTAGGGATATTGGAGGAATCTGATCAGTGGGTAGAACTCGCTGAGTTTTCATTAACACGGCCACTGGACTTTATTTTATTTCTCCATGAGCCTTGTCTAAATCAGTCTGCATTGAGTCAGGTCTCATGGATTTTCCCGTTTTGTTTTGTTTAGTTTTGTGTTTGTTTGTTTTTTACATTTTTGCCTTAATTTGCATGAGGGGCACAAATCACAGATGCAATTTGTGTAAATTGCTCAAATTGAGGCCGAAATGTGCATTAATTATGCAAATTTCACCAAACATTGTGTGCATGTTTCTATTTACCCAAATAAAACTGGGAAAAGTTCCCAGATTTCTGAAAAAGCCCCACAGCTTAGCCTGCAAATGTGAAGAGAGTGAGGTGATCACTGGGAGTGCATTGAGCCCAAAAAGGGATGGATGCCACAGCAATCAACATCCCTAGTTTCAAAGGAAGCAAAAAAAAAATTAAAATTAAAAAATGGGTTGGATACAGATTTCAACTGGGGTAACTGTGCTGGTAGAAATGGACTTCCCCAGATTTCTATTCCCCTGAAAATGCTACACAGAGAGTCAGGAGGCTGTAAAATTGGGAAGAGAGGACTTGCAGGAGTGAAGCTGCAGTCCTATTCCAGAAGGCAGATCATGGATCCAACCCAACGTTAATAAGTCCCACAAGATGTATTTAACAGGTCTTGCACCAACTTCACTGGCAGGCAATTTGTTTCCAGGCACAATTCGAGCTGCTGGTTCTGACCTATAAAATCCTAAACCACTAGGTGGGCATTCTTCCTTTGGGTCAAGAGCCACTTCTGATATTGGGTAATCATTCTTAGCTTACCTTACCGATGAGCTGGCTGAGGAGTGTGTGTAAGTTTTCACTGCAAACTCATCTTTCCAGCAGCCTGTATCCTCCTTGGCTTCCCACACTTTTGATCTGGAGGATTTTTCAGATCAGGAAGTACAGGCAGGCTGGGAGGCTGTAGTGCAATGCAGAGATGTATAATGCAAAGGAAAACACACACACACCACCCTTGGCCTCCTCGCAGTGATTAGGTTAGCCCAAATATGCCACAAAAAGAAATTTAAAATAAATTACAAAATGCCCTGGACATGAGGCAGAAAGCCTCTTTCAAGGGGTAAGGCAGTTTTCTGCAGACCAGAGGACAGATTTTTGGCGCAGCATTAGCTCCACCTTTTCCCTGGCACTAAACAAAACACATTCTCCCATAACACCTACATTCTGGCGGATGCAAACTGGGAGCTAGGCTCCCAACATAGTTGATGCTGTAGCCACTTGCCATGGTGATGCAAAAACCTGAGCGAGAATATATGTTGCCTTACGAACCCTGCCAATAATGAGCCCTACCTGTCAGAAACCTGTCACTCCCCACCTCTTGAGAAATTTGGTGAAATTGTACCCCTGATTTCTCTGCCCACAAATAAGGTAGAGAATGTTGAGACGCCATTTGTGCACAGCTCCTGTTTTCAAAATCTGCAAATGTTGGGGGATTTGCCAAAATGTACCAGAGCTCTTGACGCTTCCTCATGCAGGTGGCTACCATTTTACATTTTCCAGCATGCTCCATTCCAAGGGCATTTGGGGGAGAGAATAGCACACAAAATATACCCACCAGGGGGTATATTTTGTGTGTGTGGTGGTTGATTCTGTCCTCACCTGCCCACACACACACACAAACAAATGCTCCTTGAAACAGGGCATTCTGGGAAATATACCGGCCACCAGCACAATACAGCTTCAAGAACTGTGGTAGGTAGTGTCCTCACATCCAAAAAACATATATTTATACACACAAGGTCACAGGTTGCAAATTGGGCTGGGGCATTTTTGCTCACCTCTATCAAGAATTGGGGTTGTTGTTGTTAAGCAACCTCCCAGCCATAATATATGTCTTGTAGTCTGAATGTTGCTTGGTAGGTCATAAGTTGGGTGGGCCTAATATATCATCTTGGATTTGCCGCTTATGTAAAATTTCTTATTGTCCACTGAGATTTCATTTCACTACAAGAAAACATCTGGACAAATTCCATCTATAATAAATTCCCTTCGTATTATGGACAATGCCTCTGAAATAGGAACCATCCATAACCATTCTGAGTAAGGGGTGAAGGGATGCTTCTCAACAGCACAAAAATCAATTTAAAGCTGTTTTGTTTTTGCTCTGCATTTTGTTGGTTCAGTCAGAGCATTTCGTTCTTATCAAAAATGTAGCTCCCCGCCCCCGCCCAGCACACATTTTTTTAAACAGGAAAGTTTAAATAAATGATAAATGTTCAGCAAAGCAGGCCAATAGCCTGCGATAAACATTCCTAAACCCATTATTCTGCATAAAGAGTGCCAAATTCTGCTCTCAATTATCCCGGCAGAAATCCAAAGTTGGGATTATGCTGGAGCCAGGACTTGCTGCTGTAAATAATGTAAGAATCTGCCTTGGTGAGCCCAGGAAGAAACAGAAGAGGCAGGAAATAGACTGAGGTCTGGCCGTTGAGAGTACAAACTATTCCCAAAACCGTTTCCAAAACTTCTCTGTCTTGGACTCTGGAATCCATGACAGTATGACTATATTGATGGTATTTTCTTACCGTTAATATTGAAGAACATCACTGTCCTGGCACTTTTAGGGTGTCCAGATGGAATACAAATTAATTGCTGTCACCTTTTCCTGAGTCTCCATCCATGCCATTCAAGCTCTCCTTCACTCATGTCTAGAACTTATTGTTTCAAGCTCTATAGATCACCGTTCATTTAGGGGACATTCAATGTGCGCTTGGAGTGAAATTAAAATTGGTTGGAGTCTCCTACTTGTTAAGATTAGCAGGGGGGAATTTTACTCCAGGTTCCAAGAAATAAGTTGATACCTACTATTTATTTATTTATTTATTTAGGATGTTTTATAATAATAATAATAATATAATAATAATAATAATAATAATAATAGTAACGATTTATTTCTTACCCGCCTCTCCGTCTAGATCGAGGCGGGGAACAACAACATGATAAAATACAGTTTAATGCAGTTTTAATAATGTATGTCATGTTTTAATCAGTTTTATGTATTTTATTATATTGTTGTTCCCTGCCTCGGTCCAAACGGAGAGGCGAGTAAGCAATAAATTATTATTATTATTTATTTATTTATTTATTTTCTCTGTCCTACTCTTTATTTATTTATTTATTTCCCCTGTCCTTCACCCAGAGAGCTCAACTTCCCATTTATCCTCCAACCTCTCTGTCAGGCAAGTTAGGATATTCTATGTATACTTTCCTGGAGTCTAAGATCACCTTGAGAGCATCAAATGAAGTGAGGCAAGAGGCTATTAAGAGATCCTTTTCAGTGGTGGCACCCTGGTTGTAAAATGTCCTTCCTAGAGAGGTTCACCTGTTGCATACATTGTGTTTTCAGTGCAACAATTTCCTCAGGCTTTAAATTTCCCTTACGTATTTTTTTTAAGGGCGCAATCTTATGGGGGTGTCCATCAGCCTCTGAACTCAGAGGCTAGTGGGCACTCCCCTTGCACTGCATTTTCACTAGATGGGCAATTTCGCCAATCTAGCTGGGTCTCTGCAGAGAGGGAGGGAAGGAGGCTGGGTGGTCAAAAGATTCTTCATAAAATTTATCTATCTATTTATTTATTTATTTATTTATTTATTTAATACATTTATTTAAATGGCTGTCCTGGTCTCCTCTCCTCCTTCCCCTCCCACGGAAACACCCCCCTTTCCCTCCCCCGAGCTCATGTTTGTCAACCTTGGCTGATAGATGCCAAACTTGCAGATGGAAAAAAATATGCATACTTCAAAAATGTACATTTTGGGGGGAATGCACATTTTCATGCTTTAGTCAATGGGACTAAGTGTGTATTTGGGTGCATTTTTCCCATCTGAACAACCACAAGGAAGGCTCACAATTGGGAATGGGAACAAGGTGGACCGAGCTTTGAGGTGGAGCTTGGAGGATGTTAACAAGCTCAGGCAAGCCTCACTGACTCTCCCATCCCTACCCATTATGTGACATTATCTCTCACAGGTGATTCATAAAGGCTGCATTACTGAAATATCTCTTAATTTCCTAACATGCACAGTTCCACCAAAGTCTCTGAGAAGCCACTATTTGAAACTCCCAAGCATTGACGCGCTAGAGATCTCATTGGGACTGTCAAATTGTGTCATATTTTGTTTTATTGATTTTAGGAAGGGTGTTTTTTTTAAAAGGGACCTCTGAAGACATTTTATATTATGTGGATAGGCTGATTTGAGGGCCATATGGCTAGAAAGTGGGGTATTAGGCCCCAATCCAGAAAAAGTTGGCCATGTTAAATCCCATTGAAATGGGATCTCAGTTAGTCTTGACTACCATTTCCTACTGATGTCAATCACGTTGTGCAGGCCAGGCATAAGAGGTCTGATCCCTAGTGGTTTAAGTGTTTGGGACATAATGTAACTACTTGTGACTTATTGAGCATGACAGGAAAAAAATGTGTGCTTTGCCCTTAGAGAATTTGGTTCTGGGTTTTGTGTTATGATGTTCAGGAACTTTACAGTGTATTTAAGATGTCATGGGTAATGCTAGCCAATATCCTTTGTGGTTTAGGATGATGCTGCATGATGCTTTACAGTAACCCATTACAAGGGTCCGTGCCAGTTGTTATGTCTTCTTGTAAAGCTTTCAAAAACACCAATAAAATATTAATATCAAAATCCCAACATAGTTTTAAACAGGCAAATCCATGAGAGCAAAGGAGGAAAAAGCCGGTTGGAACACCAGCCAACTTAACTGAAGTGTGATTTGCTACTGGACGTGCATAAATTATTACTTCTCAATGATGCCAAACATTAGGCAAACGGGAACATGGAAGAGCTGGAGGTAAAGAAGTGGTTCCAAAACAGGATGACAGCTGTGGAGATTATGCAGACTTTTAGGGTGAATGGTAGCTCGTTTGTGCTAAGGATTTTGCGCAGTGAGAGACACCAGAAACATATGAAGTTGGTTGCCTGGACTACTGCCATGCGCTTTATGTGCCTTGGAAGAGCATCTGGAAACTTCAGCATGTTCAAAATGCAGCATCTCAGCTATTGACCGGAGCCGGATATTAGAAGCATGCGACTCTCTCACTGAAACAGCTGCACTGGCTCCCAATTTGTTTGCAGTCTGAGTCAAAGTCTTATGAAATTCCTGTACAGTTTGGGACCAGGATAGCTGAAAGATTGTTTTCCGCAATACGAGCATCTGCACGTATTAAGATCATCAACGGAGACCTTCTTGAGTGCCTCAAATTCATTTCTAACTGGCACTAGACTCAGACTGTACAACTTCCTGCTCAGGGAGGTCTCCTTTGGCTGTTCCCTGATGCTTTTCTGCTGCAGTGCAAACACATTCATTTTTATGAAAACCTTTGATGTGTAGATGTTTCATTGATACTTGTCAGCATTGCTTTTAATTTGCAGTTCTAACTGCTACCTGCTGGTCTTTTTCCTGCTCCTTTTATTTTTGATTATCAGACTTTTCAAGGTTTTATTGTATTTAGTTGTGGTGGTGGTGGTGTCGGCTTTTGCAGTTGTATTGTTCGTTTTTCTTAAGCTTTTTAGGAAAGGTGGGGATGTAAATGATTGAAATAAATAAAAATTAATATGTTGTTTTTTTTAAAACAACAACAACAACAACACATGCCCCCCATTTCAAAAAGAATTTGAGGAAGCTGAAAATAATAACAAATAATAAAACGTATACAGATCAACCCAAGAACTTCCATGGTGGAGCAACATTAACATATCAAGCCAAAAACTCTTAGAAATGGGGGGGAAATAGCCATTTAAAACAGCAATAAACTAAAATAGCATTAACATAACGCATGATAAGGGAAAAAATAGTCAGCCAAAGGCCTTCTTGAACTGCCATGTTTTAATCAAGCACCTGAAAACACTGAGTGTTTATGTTTTCTGCCTACAAAGGACGTCAAAGGGTTGCACACTTTTAAACTTCAGTGCAATGGTACAATAAAATCCATAATAAAATGACGAATAAAATCAACAAATCGGAGCAGCAACAACAAATAAAAACACATTGTTTAAAACCAGCCATAGCACAACAATAAAATGCATCCTAGGCTCATTGAAATAGTATCTTTTTACTGCCCACCTAAAACTCATTAGAGATGGAGCCCACCTCACCTCTCTACGGAGGTTGTAAGCCAGCTTGAAAATCTTTATCCTTAAAAGGCAGGGATCATCATCATCATCAACAACAACAACAACAACAGTCCATGGGGTATTTTTTTGCCTGAGGTTGGGCACCTGTTATTGTCTCTCAACCGTGTAGAAATCTCAGGCTACAGAAATGAGCAGGGGCCTTTAAGACTGTGGTCCATATCCAGTGGGAGGTGGACCGTCTGAGTGACTTAAGCTTACCAGCCTCCTTAAGGCCTCAATTGCTTCCTTTGCTGGAAAAACAGCTCCTTCATGAGGAACTGCCCCAGTCTAGCAGCTCTTCTAGAGTGCAGTCCAAGGTGCTAACAGTTTCTGCCTTGCCAGCCATTGTTTCCTGCTGCCGGGGTCTCCTAAAGTGCCTGATTGACTAGCCACTTCCTCCAGGGCCCAACCACAGCCAGGGCAGGATCTACACTACTGCTTTAAAACGTTTCATAACAGCAGTGGCAACTGTTGGGGCCCAGAACACACTCCATATGCAGTTTTCAAACCGTATCCTGCTCGGTGTAGATCTGGCCCAGGACAGCTCCCTCCCCAGCCCAAACCCATCGGGCTCTGTCACAGTGAAAAACGACTGCCAATTCCATCCACTTTTTTCATGTCTCATTAATCGGGAAGCTTTAAGACTACCAGTCGGAAACTTTCTGCATGAAAGAAAAAAGAGCCAGTCAGGACTAGTTCATAGGGAGGAGGGGTCGTCAGAGACCTGCTGTATTCATTGGTAGCATGAGCCCTTTTAAGAGAGTGAATTAGGGTACATTGATCGTGTTTCTTTGCAATTTTTCCTCAGGATGCAGGTCACCCTGAACAACTTGGAGGACATGAGTGTGATAAATAAATAGATTTGTTTATGACGAGCTTCTCTACCTGAGACGTGCTTGTTCGATAAAGCAGCTTTGGTACTGGGGCTTTGCTGAATAATGGTTACTGCTAGAGGGACATTTGGTTTGCTGTCGCCACTCTGAGCTCCCCTGCTGCTTATCCCGGAGTCAACCTGCTGTTTGAAGTGCCAAAGGCTCGTTAGTGAGAGACTCTCCGTCTGAAATGATGGGAGTAGTTGCACTGTTAGACAAGCTTGGATGTGCCCAATCTATTTTATATAATTGTGCTTTGCTTTTGCTGGGGGGAAAAGGAAACCACAGCAGCTCTTAAAGCAGCCATCACAGTCCAACGGGTCCACCGCACGAGCTGCTACTTCGGCACCAGCGTGCCAAATGCACGGAGACCAGGGGGCTGCCAAAGCATGGCCATCACAAGCTGACCAAAGGCGCTGTGATGGGACAGCAGAGTGGATTGGCACTCTCATTATAGGATCAAGGGCTTTCAACAACCTCCCACTCAGGTCCTCAATCCTACCTGGTTCCTCGACCCTTTCCCAAGCCCTAGTTGCTCCACCATGCCAATGGGAACACCTAGAACTTTGGCCATTTGGATGACTAGCCCAAAAAGCAGTCTTAGCCCCCAATAGGCTGAGTCATCTCATATTCCAAACAAGTAGATTGGTTGCAACCTGGATAACAGGAACTGGAAGGGACTGGTATGGGTGGGTATTCCTTGGCTTCTTGAAAGGGAGCTCACAATTCGTTCCAAGTGGCACTCCAGTTTGAAATGCCAGTTTCTCCTGCTCCCTTCTGGCAGTATGGCTTAGAACCAGTCGCACTCAGAGCAAGCAGGGCCAGCACCAAGAGTAGGCCTGTTAAGGTCCCTGCTGAGGGCCCACACTGCAGCAGGGGCTCACTGACAAGAGCCCCCTGGAGTTCCTCCTCCTCTTCACCATTGCAACCTGCTCATTCAGCAGCCTCTTGCTCTTGACCCAAAAAACAGTAGTGGTGAGAAGGAGGAAGAGGAGGAGGAGATGCCGCTGCCTCCTTGCTCACTGGCTCTCTGTCGAGCAAGCAAGAGGTAACAATGATGAGAATGAAGCAAATGAGGGGCAAGAGCACCAGGTGACAATGGTGGTCAGAAAGGAGATCCACTGAGATGCTGTGCCCTTCAAAAACTGGAGCTGGAAACAAGGCCGAGTCTGAGATATTTTGCTGCCTTAGAAGGACAAGATGCCACACACGCATCCCAGTTCCACATACAGAAGGTCCTGCTCTGTGCACCAGTCAAACCCAACGGCCAACCAGTTAGTTTTCATTTACACCAGGCTTGACCAATGCAGAGACTTTGTACTGACTTCCAATCACAGGAGCTGGTGTTGCCACACAGCCCTACTTCATGGGCTTGGATTGATTCTGAAGCCTGACCCCTCACAGGCCCAGAAAGCTCAGGAGTTAGGTCCCCACCCTCAGACTCCCATTAGCCCTCAACATTTTGCTATTGTCCCTGCTTTCGGTTTTAGCTTAGTAATACCTGCTGGGACTGTCAGGTCATGGGCCTCAGAACCTGGTATAGACACACACACACACACACACACCACACCACACTGCAACATCAGCCCCTGTGACTGGATGGCAGCAGACTAGGAGTTTAGCCTTTTGGTTTTGCTTATGATCGTTGAGTCTGAAATGCTGCCTGCTAGGATCCATTGGCTTCTTCTGATCATTCCCAGCCTTAGCTTGTGAATATGGACCAGTTCCCATGTTGCCCTACTGAACTTGGAGCCAGACCTCTTATCTATGTCCCACGGTATTCCAATGCACCTCAGACTTATATAGATTCCCATCAGCCCTAGCTCAAAGTGCCATGTTAAGAGGGATGCTAGATAGGAGGTACAAACAATTAGTTCAACAAAAAATCAAAATAAAGCCCACCAGAATAACAACATAAAATATGAAAGGGAGGCTAAAAGAGGTAAACAGTAATGAAAAATCAGATTGTTAAGCAATATTTTTTTTCTTCTAAATTATGAATATTCATAAGTCTGAATGAAGTATGGACTCAGTTAATGGCACAGCATGGAATGCTAAACCAGAAGTAATTTAACACCTGTTTTGCTTCTGTGGGAATATTAAGGTGCTTTATCTTAAATAGCCGAGGCGTCATTTTTCTTTCTCATGGAAATGCTAATGAGTTATTTATTGTCCACCTGTTGCAACAATCTCCACCCTTGTCAGTCATGTTTATATGCACAGAGAACACACCTCAGTGCATCCAAACAGAAAGACATATTGGCATTTCAATTCAAAATAATATCACATAACAAATGATGTGCCTTTTTTATATAAAGTGTTTCGAAGAGAAAGTAGAACATTCAATATGAATACATGGTACACGGAGTTAAATACCGTATATAATGTGATACATAAAGAACATTTTTTTAAAAACTTCATGAGAGCAGAAACAAATGTGGAATTGAATTTAAGTGGTCAAGATCTATAGTTAAAGTAGTGGAAGCCTTAGATGTACAATTGGTTTCCAATAGTCTAGGAGTGCAATCCTGTGGGTAGAGAACTTCAGAACATAAGACTAGCCATGCTGGATCAGGCCAAGGGTCCATCTAGTCCAGTGTTCTGTTCACAAAGTGGCCACCCAGTTGTTGATGGGAGACCCACAAGCAGGACATGAATGCAACAGCACCCTCCTACCCATCTTCCCCAGCAGCTGGTGTACATAGGCATACTGCCTCCGATACTAGAGGTAGCATATAGCCACCAGGACTAGTAGCCATGTACGGCCTCCTCCTCCAGGTATTTCTCCAACCCTTTTTTAAAGCCTTCCAAATCGTTGGCCACCAGGCCCACCACTACATCTTGTGATACATAGCATTCTCAGTAGACTGAGGGCTCTAAGTTTGGAGCCCTCTTCTCCCATCCTATATCCTGCTAAGAAGAGCCAGCAAGGCAGGAGAAAGAGGGAAGCCATTTTACCTCTGTTCCTCCACTTATATCACAAAAAGCAGTGAGATGACCTTTGAGCCCATCTAGCTGACTTACCTTTCAGTGAGTAGGGAGGGGACCGGAGAATCCATAAGATTCTGCAGATGTCGGCTTCTACTTCTCCCCACCCACCCAAATAACCACTTTTCTCCCCCTCTGACTTCTCCTATGAGGTCTTAGTTGTGACCTCATAGGAGTAGATATCTGCAGCCACCTCATAACAAACAGTAGCCTTCTGTGATGTCTAGGAGGAGTCAGAGGAGGAAAGACCAATAATCAATATCTTCTCCTCTGTGCTCATAGCTGTGTCTACGGGCATGCAGGAGGAGATCCGTTGCATCCTATGGCACTCAAAAAGCAGCCTACGGAGCACAGGATTGCTCTCTAAAATCCTCTTATAGTTTTGGGATGCTGATAAGTTTTACCAAATCAAGAACCTCCTATGTCTGACAAATTCACTCATTCTTTCGAGTTTGAGATGTACACATCTTGAATACATTATCAATTTGGCAGTTACACTCGAGAAGATGTTCTTGGGGATTAGGGAGAGGGTTGTTGTTTTTTCACATAATTAACTAAAGATAATAGTGGGTCTATTGATTTTCTTTTTTAAGCATTCCCTTAAAGCAGGGATGGGGGAACTTTTATCTGACAAGGGCCTCATTCCCTTGGAGGTAATCTCTTGTCAGGGGACTTCTGGAAGTGGAAGGTGAAGGCAATGGTGGGCACCTTTTCTCTCTCTCTCTCTGCCTGTGTCCCGTTTGTTGGTTGGTTGGTTGGTTTATTACATTTCTAATCCACCCAACAACTATTGTTCTGTGGGCAGATTAGGAACAGTTAAAAAACTAAAATGCCATATCACTGTTAAAAGAAATATAAGTTACTAATATTTCAAGAATAAAACACAATATAATGCAAAATAACAAATCACAACCATTGAAAAAACAGTGACAATCACCTAGCCTCTAAAATGCCTGGGAGAAATGAAAGGCCTATGCCCAAAGGATCACAACATAGCTAAGAGGCAAGCCTAGGCTGACCATATGAAAAGGAGGACAGGGCTCATGTAACTTTAACAGTTGTAGAGAAAAGGGAATTTCAGCCAGTGTCATTTGTATGCAATTAGTCCCTGGTGATATTCCCTCTTCATCACAACAGTTAAAGTTGCAGGCACTATACTAGAGTGACCAGATGCAAAAGAAGACAGGGCCCCTGCAACTTTAACTGTTGTGATGAAGAGGGAATTTCATCAGGAACTAATTGCATACAAATGACACTGGCTGAAATTCCCTTTTCTCTACAACTGTTAAAGTTACATGAGCCCTGTCCTCCTTTTCATATGGTCAGCCTAGGCAAGCCTCTTTGGGGAGTTTATTCCATAAGTGGGGTGCCACTGCTGAGAAGGCCCTCTCTCTTGCAGTCACCTGCCTGGCTTCCTTTCATGCTGGTAGCTGGAGTAGGGCATTGAAGGAAGACCATCTATCTTTCTCCTTACCAAACAAGCTACTGGAAAAGTATGGATGGATAAAATTAGATTGAGGATCCACAGGTTGTCCACCTCTGCCCTAAAGGGAAAGAAAGATTTGAAGGGACTACAACTTCGCAATTCTAAATCTTTTATTTTCCCTGCTTCTCTGATGTGAATATGACACCTGGCCTTTATTTGCACACATTGCAATTGAGAGTTCCCTAGCTCCCAATATATATTACAACTGGGATTTCCCTAGCCTCCAAATGGGACAGCTGCCATCATACTTAATGATCCATGGGAATCTTAAAAAAATTAAGGGCTATTACAAAGTGATTTCCATGGTTTAATAGGTGAGCCTTGCCTCTCCTCTGCCACTCAGCTGCAGGTCTCCAGGGGTGCAATTCCCAGGAACCTTTCCTTGTTATTCTGAAACAGAATGCTACCCACTAGGGTAAGCTACCCACTAGGACAGAAAAGATGCTACCCACTAGGACAGCAGAGAGCCATAACACAATCAGTAGAAATTGAACACTGCCCAGTGACTACAGGAAAGTAGCTATTTGGAGATGCTTCTCTATATCTCTAGGAGGAGATCATGGCACTGGGCATTATCCCTTCCTAACCAACACAACTCAGAGTGTGAAATCAAGAACCAGGAGATACACACTTGGTACAGACACTATTTTCCCTGTCTACTAACTGGCTGTCACTAACCCTGTTCAGACAACACGCTAAGCCACAGTGAAGCATTTTGAGCTAAACATGATGGCTTAGCATGTCATGTGAACCATGACTTTGCTGGTTGTGTGAACCATTCCTTACCATGGTGGCTAGATAACCACAGTTTAAACCCACTCACTAACATCAAGCCAGGCATTTTAACCATGTGTCACTCTCTCATTTATTGTTTCATTATTGACCCACTTTTTTTTCTTCCCCTTTTGGTTTCTTTATTTTTTTAATGAGTTTTGGTTATCTAGGTTATCTAAACTATCCCACTTAGTTGAATCCATCCAAATTCAAATAGAGATTAGATCCATGGAGCAAGAGAAGGGAGGGGGATCAAAAACACTAGCTCAGCTCTTGGTGATTCAGTGATGAAATATAATTGCACCTTTGGAAGGAAATAGCAAACCAAGAAGGGGGGTGGAAGCAGTTTCCCCTTCTGACAAATTAGCTATGTGCTAAGACACACCTCCACCATCACCTGGAAGTGCTAAAAGAGCAAGCTACGGTCTGCTTGCACTTCCAAGCTGATCTAAAAAATACAAGGCAAGCTGACACAGGCGCCAGATGATGGGTGAAAATTCGCAAGATTGCACCTTCTGAAGGGAACTCAAGGGTGGGGGGGAATAAGTGACCTTGATGCATCTAACTTTTCTGTGCATTAGCTTTTTATTTTTTCTTGTCGAAAACTTGTCGAAGTTAGAGCATGAAAAAGAACATCTGAATATTCCAAGGAAGGGAATGGAATCTTATTTGTACACCTACAGATAGCCAATTGGTTGAGTTCCCCTACTCTGTTCAAAGAGGCCTGCTGGATCAGACCATAAGTCCAGCGTTCTGCTTCCTACAGTGAACAAACACAAAATGATAGTGCAGTTGTGAGTAAAGATAACCAGAAAGTGCAAAAGAACACACAAACGATAAGGTTAAACTGCCTACCCAGTCAAATTTTAAGACTTTGTTGATTTTAATAATGTATTAATTTTATAGGCTTTTAATCAGTTTTATGTATTTTTATATTGTTGTACTGATATTGTTCCCCGCCTCGATCCAGAGGGAGAGGCAGGTAAGAAACAAATATATTATTATTATTATTATTATTATTATTATTATTATTATTATTATTTAGACTCTAATGGTTAAGCACAAATCATGTGTATATTTTATTACAATCATATTACTATACATGGAATAAAATTCAAATCTACACTGCCCAAAGGCTAATAGACAGTCAACCCCAAGAAGAGATCCAACAACTGAAATATACACATATGATGTTGGAAATAAGGCACACAGATATAATTCCTAAATAGGTAAAGGCGTAATCCTATACAGGTTTAAAAAGGGAGGACCCCCCCCCCCAATCCCCAGTATTCCCCAGGCAACATGGAGTTGCAGGTCTTTCTTTTGTCTGAACATGCATAGAATTGTGCCCTATGTGTATATTTTAAAGAAAATAACACATTGGGAAGTATCCAATGGGACACTTCTACCCTAGCTTATTCCCTTTCACCCCCAATTCCCTTCTGCAAGCAGTGGGTTCCACTGATTCTATTGCGCAAGCGGGACCTAGCAGTTCTGCAATGGAGATTTAACATTTCCTGGAATATTATATATATATAGGATGGAATATATATATATATAGGATGGAAAGAACTTGAGATTTTTTAAAAAAGAAATCAAATGCGGGGAAAAGCGAAATCGACAATTTTGTCCAACCATATTCTGTATCTATTTCTGTATCACCGATTCTGTTGTGCAAGCAGCCCCCACCACTTACATAATGGTGATATTGCACTTCTTGGGGGAAACCTGAAATGAGCGGAAATGCTCATTTCTGGAACGGATCAGATCCGCATGAGGGAGCTCCGCCGACTTGCCCCAATCAAGGAGTGAGCATTTCTGCTCCTTTCGAGGCTTCCCCTTGGAAGCGTCCAGCTTTGAAAGATTGTCCATGATGCCCCCAAAAGTAAGTGAGCAAGTCAGCAGGTTTTCATTCCAGGGATGGCAGCTGGGTACCAAATGCAGTAATTAAAGATGCCCAGCCATTTTTCAGTTCCTTGGCACCTCCAGTTATGAACCGCTTACAAAGCCTTTCTAGTCTACCAAGAAGCTGACTTGAAACACTGGCATTGCCCAGACTGACTTGGCTTGACTTGATTGCTTCTGGGGTTTGTTCCCTTGCTGGGAACTGTGACAAGGTTCTAAAATCAAAATCCTCCAAGCTTTGACTCATGTGTCTGCTTCTTGAAGTGAAAGAGGACCTCTCCGAGCTTTGCTGGATTCCAGTTTATTAAGTGTGTTTGGCACTTGTACCCTATAAGAAACTAGGCTGGTGTCAAAAGCAGCTGAAAAAGAGAGCAGCAGGGATGAAGTGAAACCTAGGCCAGATCTACACCAAGCAAGATATAGTGGTATGAAAGTGGTATATAAAAGGCAGGAGCCACACCAAGCAGGATATAGCAGTATATGGTATGTGTTAGACTGACCAGATAAAATCCAGGTCAGGGCTCATGGAACTTTAACAGTTGTAGAGAAAAGGGAATTTCAGCCAGTGTCATTTGTATGTTATTAGTTCCTGGTGAAATTCCCTCTTCATCACAACAGTTAAAGTTGCAGGCACTATACTAGAGTGACCATATACAAAGGAAGGCAGGGCCCCTGCAACTTTAACAGTTGTGATGAAGAGGGAATATCACCAGGAACTAATTGCATTCAAATGACACTGGCTGAAATTCCCTTTGCTCTACAACTGTTAAAGTTACATGAGCCCTGACCTGGATTTTATCTGGTCACCCTAGTATGTATCTATGGGCTCCAACAGTTGTCAGTGCACTTCAATACCGCTATAAAGTAGTAGTGTGACTCCTGCCTCTTATATACCGCTTTCATACCACTTCCATAGCACAATATCCTGCTTGGTGTAGATAAGCCCCAAGAAAGAAGGAACTGATTGTTTGGACCAGGGATGTGAAATTCAGACCATGGTGAATAAGAGGGGGGACGACAGAATAAAGGTGTATAACAGTTGTCAGTGCACTTCAATACCGCTATAAAGTAGTAGTGTGACTCCTGCCTCTTATATACCGCTTTCATACCACTTCCATAGCACAATATCCTGCTTGGTGTAGATAAGCCCCAAGAAAGAAGGAACTGATTGTTTGGACCAGGGATGTGAAATTCAGACCATGGTGAATAAGAGGGGGGACGACAGAATAAAGGTGTATAACAGTTGTCAGTGCACTTCAATACCGCTATAAAGTAGTAGTGTGACTCCTGCCTCTTATATACCGCTTTCATACCACTTCCATAGCACAATATCCTGCTTGGTGTAGATAAGCCCCAAGAAAGAAGGAACTGATTGTTTGGACAAGGGATGTGAAATTCAGACCATGGTGAATAAGAGGGGGGACGACAGAATAAAGGTGTATAACAGTTGTCAGTGCACTTCAATACCGCTATAAAGCAGTGGTGTGGCTCCTGCCTTTTATATACCACTTTCATAGCACTCTGTCCTGCTTGGTGTAGATCTGGCCCTAGAGGAAGGCTTAAGCATTCCGACCCCCCAACCTTGCCAGCTCCATCCTTCTCTTGCCTCTTACTTCTGTCCTTCAAACTTACCTGGTTGTGTTCAACCATTTATTCTCCACCTTTCTTCTCCAAGTACACAAGGTGGATAATTTTTTAAAAATAGCTTTAAACAATAAATATATTTCATTTTACTTATTTATTTGGGGAAAATATAGATGCATAATAAGAGCCATGAGGGATCACACAAAGGGCCCATCCAGTCCAGCATTCCATTCACATAGTGGCCAACCAACTGCCGGTAGAAAACCTACAGGAAGGACATGAATGCAATAGCACCCTCCCACCCATGTTTCCCAGCAAATGCTATACACAGGCAAACTGTCTCAGATACTAGAGGTAGCAAAGAGCCACCAGGACTAGTAGCCACTGATAGCCTTCCCCTCCAGGAATTCAACAAATCCCCTTTTCAAGCCATCCAAACTGGTGGCCATCACTACACCTTGTGGTAGCACATTCCTTAATTTAGCTTTGCGTTGTATGAAGAAATCCTTCCTTTTATCTGTCCTGAATCTCCCAACAATCAGTTTCATGAGATGACCCCATTGGGTTCTAGTACTGTAAGACAGACAGAGAGAGAGAGAGAGGGGGGCCTAATCCACACTAAGCAGGATACAGCACTATGAAAGTGGTATGTGGTATGTATCTATGGGCCCCATCAGTTGTCAGTGCACTTCAGTACCGCTATAAAGCAGTTGTGTGGCTCCTGCCTCTTATATACCACTTTCATAGTGCAATATCCTGTTTAGTGTGGAGTAGGCCAGAGAGAGAGAGAGAGAGAGAGAGAGAGAGAGAGAGAGAGAAGTGGCACATCACCAAAGCAACGAGGAGGCTCTGGATCCACTGTGGATGCAGTCAGCCTTACAGTTAAAATATTTAAGAAACACATATAGATTAACAAGAGAGTATTTTAAAAATATTTTGAGTGAAATGTTTCAGCTTTAGCTCAAGAGACGTATTTTTAAAATATCCTGTTGTTAGTCTGTCTTACACACACACACACACACACACTGCTGCAAATCAAAAGGAATTCTCCCAAAGTGTGTGTGTGTGTCCATGCATAAATCCCTGCCCCCCTGCACCCCCCCCCCAGCACAGCTCTGCAAGAAGCAATCTCATAAACTCGGGGGGGGGGGGTCTTACTGCTTCTTAAGCCGCACGCCGTCTGCAGCCATATGTTCCGCTTCTCCCCTAATCAGGGATAGACATCACTCAGCCCTGACCCGTCAGAAGCCAAGGAGGTACGGAACCCTCTGTCGCCATTCCGAACACAAGCCCAAATGCCGCCGCCACGTCTTGCTCTCGGTTTACTTGACATGATGTTATAAGAGCCAAGAGGAATGATTCCCATGCCAGTTAATTAGAAGGAGGACATCCGACTAGAATAGAATTATGAATACGCAAGTCAGTCCTTCTCACCATCTATGGTGAAGGTGTGTGCATTTTTCAGCCCAATCTTATACGTCAGGGCTGCAGAACCTCAGGTCTGTAGGATGAATTTGGCTCAGCTGGGGTCCCTATTTAGCCCTCTGGGGCTCCCCAGATAACTATGCCCTCTGTCCCTGGCCCCAACCCCTTCCCATCCCAACCACCAATCATTTGATAGTTTCCCAGTTTTGTGCAGAGTTTTCCTCTATTCTAAAAGGTTGAATGCCTCTCTTAAGGCTTAGGCCAGATTTACACCAAGAAGAATATGACACTTTGAAAACGGTTTGAAAACTGTATATGGAGCGTGTCCTGGGCCCCAACAGTTGTCACTACTATTATAAACTGTTTTAAAGCAGTAGTGTAGATCCTGCCTTAGTTACCGGCAGTAAGCGCCATTCTGCTGCTCCCGGCCAACGGCCTGGGGCTGGGAGGCTTTTGCAGGAGGGGGGGGGAAGAGTGGAGACGTGCCTGCTCCGGATTGGCAAGCAGGAAACTGGCGCCACTTGGAGGGGAGGGATGGAAGGCTATCTAAAGAGAGAGCCACCCTCCCCTTCCTCCTCTTTCTCCACGCAGCTCCTTCCCTTCCTCCCTGTACTCAGTGTGGGTTCGCTGGTTGCCTATTGGGGCCAAGTAGGAATTTTTTACTCATGTTCTGAATTGGCCACGAGTTTTTGCGCCTACTCCACACTGTGAGACGGGCCAGGGGGTAGTTAATTAGACAAATTGGCTATTCATTTAACGTGGTCACATTCGGAATCTGGCGGATAGGAAGGGGCATCCAGAGAGGTATGGATATTAGTGAGCATTCACAGGCAGTGTTTTAGTGACTGGTAATTCTTGAGGCTCCCAGCTTTGAGCCTTGCAGCCTGGTTTGGGAGATAAGGGTTACCTTTGCGAACAACCCTTCTCACCTACCCAGAGCCTTGCGGCCTGGGGGGAGGCGACACAGGAAGGTCTCCCTCCCCGAAAGGGGCAACACGTGGAGAGGCGGAGTTACTGCGCCTACTCACGGGCAAGAATGGCTCGCCCGAACCGGGGAAAGAGGGGCCTGTGGATAGGCTTTTACGGGATGCCCCTTAGGACCCCCTTTTGCAGATTTTTCAATAAAATGTGGCCTTTGTTTAAACCCATTTCACGTGTCTTGTCTCTTCATTTGCTCCCTCCGTCCGCAAGAGCTTTAAGCTACAACATGCCAGTATTTGGGGGTATATTGCCCCCATTCCTTTTGCCTTTGTGTGCCTGCCTCCTTCTCATGCAACTCCAACTGCCAATGGCCCTGGGACTGCAGAGTGGAAGAGCTGCATAGAACATAGAAACACAGGAAGCTGCGTTATTGGTCCATTGGTCCACCTAACAATGGCTCTCCAGGCAGGGATTCTTCCTGCCCTACCTGGAGATGCCAGGGATCAAACCTGGGACCTTCTGCATGCAAAGGAGTTGGTCTATCCCACTGAGCTATGGCCCCTGCATGCCACGTTGGCTCCTGTGCTCTTGAGATGATATTAAAACTCAGTGAAGCCAACAGAACATTCTGGCCTCTGGGCTAGATGACTGAGGCTAGTTCTACACGACTGCTTTATAGCGGTATTGAAGTGCACTGATAACTGTGGGGACAGAGGACACATTCCATAAACCACTTTCATAGTGCTATATCTTGCTTTTTATTCCACACATTTGTAATGATTTGACACAAGGCATAGATCTGGCCTGAGCGACCCTGGGATGCTCTGCCTCCTGCCTCCAAAGGAAGAACTTTGGGTTGTCCTTTGGCCAGTGAAGGTGCAACGGCACCAATTATTTATTTCCTCTTCCTTCCCCTTCCCCATTTCCTTTTGTATCATGTCGATCAGATAGTGATCCTGTAGGCAGGGACTGTTTTATCTAGGAGCCTGCAGATCCGCAGATGTTGTTGGACTCCATCTCTTATCAGACCCATCCAGCATAGCCAATGGTTTGGGATGATGGGACTTGTACTCCAACAATTCAGGGCTCAGGACCACAATACTTGATGGCATACCTCTCCCAACCTGAACATACCCAGACACTACAATCAACATCTGGGGCCTTCCTATGAGTGCCTCGCCGGAGAGTAGCAGCAAGAGAGAGAGCCTTTTCAGTGGTGTCCCCCTCAACTGGTGGTGGGGGCTCTTCACTGAGGCCTGCCTGGCACCAATACAGTCATCTTTTTGGCACCAGGTTAAGAATGCCCTCTGTGACCAGGCATTTAATGGCATATGAAGGGGCATTTATATTGGCTGTCTTCAACAGTTCTGTTATTGAATTTGAATTTAAATTGTGTTTATTTTATTGCTTTAAATTTTGCATCTTAAAAAATAGACCAAGTTTTATTATTATGTTGTTTTATAATCTTTAAAATGTTGTATTTATTTTTTTGTATTTTTAATGAATTGTTGTGAACCACCCAGGGAGCCTCAGCTATTGGGCACTATAGCAATGTATTATTATTGTATCTCTTTCTTGCTTGTGGCAGTTTTTCTAGACGGACATGACGAGCTTTGCCAAGTCATGCTGTCTTTTACAGATTCAGGAATTTCCTGACAATTGAGCATATTTTAAGTATGACTGCTTTCTGGATGTTGCTGTGGATGTATTTTGGTAGGCCCAGTTTCTGAAGGTTTTCTGTATAATTTTTTGATGCATCATTATTATTATTATTATTATCATCATCATCATCATCTGGAGGGCAACAGGTTCACCAGCCATGGTTTTTAATCTTTTGAGCACCACACAGAAATCAGAAAATGGAACAGTGCTTTTTAAGCATTCAAGACTCATCATTACCATCATCCCTGAATCCAAATTCTGCTCCAAGGAATTCTGCAACCTCCACATATTATGCAAATGTGTCTTATTTCTCTTTTCAGAGTTGTCTTGTCTGTTTGTTGTTTTTGAAACCCTTTTAGAGTGAGACTTAGGCCACTTCTACACCAAGCAGGATATAACACTTTTTGAAAGTGGTTTGAAAATGTGTCCTGGGCCAATACCATTATAAACCGCTATAAAGCAGTATGCAAATAAATCAGTGCAATGCAGAAACTATTTTGTATAATTCATCCTGGGTTTGCTTCTCAGGGAGCAATGCAGAGTATGGAATCATCCCTACCTCCAATTGCCGATGCGCTTATTAGCCATGTTGACTGTAGATGATGGTTTTGTAGTCCAGCACACCTACGTTGGGGAAGGCTGCACTCAAAGAACAACGACAGCTTCATAATGAACAGTGTCTGTCTGTTACTGATGCTTGTGGTTCCCCATCTGTGCATCTTCCCCCAATCCTGTCTCTGGCAAATGAGTCTGAGGCACCCTTTCTTGTTATCTTAGATAATCTCAGTGGATGCCCTTTATTCCACTCCTCCAATTAACGATGCCGCTTGGCTCTGCTAATTTGACAGCTGCTCCTGCCTAACCAGCTTGCCTTTTTAAAGTCTTTTTATTTGAAAACTCCTCCTTGCTCGGTTGCTCTTGCTCAGTTTTACGTGCAGCCTGCAGCAAAGCAGCAAGCCATGCTTTTCTTAATCTTTCAAACAAAGTGCCTTGCCAGCTCCCTGTCCAAAGGCAACCTTCAGTCTGTACCCAAATTCCATGACTTGGTTTTCAAAGCTCTGTCAAATTTTTTAGGACCGTCGCCTCCTCTTTCGAGGCTCTCTGAGCTAGAAAGATGACTTGCCATTTCGCCATCTGATTCTCACACCTTAAGGTATGGAACTGGCGGCCCACCAGATGTTGCTGAACTCCAGATCCCATCAACCAGGCTGGCTGGGTTTGATGGGATATGGAGTAAAACAACTTCTGAAGGGCCACAGTTTCCCACCCCTGCCTTAAGGCAACAAGGGATTTGGGCTTGCATCCAAGAGGATTTTATTCGGTTCAACTTTTGAACAGAATTTATGAAGTTTGCACTTCCAGAATCAGTATGAACCAGTGCACAGTTATCCATCAGTAGATGCACTTCACAGAACATTGTGATGTACTCCTCTTGTATTGAACGCATTAAGGAAAAGTGTGAACAAGGATGAATATCTTCATGCAAAAACATACCAAACAAAAGCATTATATAAGGAAAAACTGCTTGCAAATTTTTTTTGAGTTAGGCAAAGTTGGGGACAAAAATGTGTATATTAGGAGAAATGCACACAGAAATGGGCATGAATTTTTGTGTAGACTTTTTAAAAAAGTTGCAAACTGAGGCGGAGACAAGACGGAACAAATTGAGGATTGGGAAAAATAAAAAAAGAGCAATGTTATTTCCTCTTAATGTAGAGATGCTATTGGAGTAATGTTTTGGCCCTCAAACAGTCATGAAGCTGTATTACTGAAGATGCACCTTCGAAAGCAGGGAGTTCCATAATGAGGAGGCCACCACCGAGAAGGTCCTTGCCCAGGTCATGCTCCCCAGGGATTGTCCATAGGTGGGACCACAAGCAGCCCCCCTCCAAACTTTTCA
Source organism: Anniella stebbinsi (assembly GCA_029215795.1). NCBI lineage: Eukaryota > Metazoa > Chordata > Lepidosauria > Squamata > Anniellidae > Anniella > Anniella stebbinsi. Next base: position 14,723,706 of record JARDYH010000007.1, read on the forward strand.
AAGGCTGAACAGGTGCATGCAGGGAGAGGTGCTCATACGGGAGCTGCACACTGAATTTGTGGTCCCTGGTTCTAGCCCTACATGCTCCTGACAGCTTCTGAGACTAATACAGCTACTCTTATAGCATGTGTCATTTTTAAAGATGGCAGAGGGCTTGCCAGGAACAAGTACAACCATCATTTAGGTATGCCTTTTGATAAGGTGAAATCCCAAACACATTCCCGCTTTTAGACAGTAATTATTTGTCAAACCACATATAATGAATTAAATGCAAGCCTTTATTGGTGCATTGATCATCATTTACATGGAATAATCAGACAGAAAAAATCACGACGGTAAATCAAAAAGGAGAGGGGAGGAAGTGGTTTACTCAGGTTAATCCTAGTTAAACCAGCTAAATTTTTCAACATATCCCAGCGGCTTCTTTTACAGAAGAGTGGAAGGTGGGATGTGACTTGAATATGATGAGAAGAGATTTCAGGGCTGGCTAAATCCATTCATGAGGAGAGGTAGTAAAAAATTCCTGTGGAAGCAGACAAAATGGTTTCGAGTTTTCCTTTAAACATCTCTGTGATGTGCAGCCCCCTGCTGAGCAATCCAACCCTTTGAGACTATTTAGCAAATCCAGCCAATCCTAGCTGACCAAGGAAGGCATTAGCATTCAGCACCACACCGACCAATCCCTTCCTGTTGCTGGAGGCTCTGATGTAGGGAGGAAACACCGCAAACTGGTAAACACTACGGGATGCAGAGGAGCAACATTAAAAAAACAAAAACAAAAACAAAACTCCTAGGCATGATTTCAAAAAGAAAAACAACAACTTTATTCTGATTAGTGGGTCAAATAGACTCAATTAAATCGTAAAGCTAGAGAGAGAGAGAGAGAGAGAGAGAGAGAGATTTAAGCATCAATAAAATCTATTTGACCATGTATCTAATTTAATACAAAAATTCATTGCTATTTGCATTCCTATGCCAATCTTCATCCAAGGAGTCCGGGATGAACTCCTTGGACAGGAGGAGAAATTTGTTCATTTCGCGTTTTAATGTAAACTTACCTCATTTCGTACTTTGGAACCACTCTGGTAACCAAAACTGAGTTAGCAGATTTCTGACTTTTGCAATGGAGTTCAAAATAATAATAATAATAATAATAATAATATACAAAAATGACTATATTAGGGAAAATAACACTGGCATGCAAAAGAGGGCATGAATGTATTAAGCTATATGCATATGGAGAAATGTCTGCAAGAGTCTACACATGTACAGATCATTGTGTGATCAGCGGAGTGGGCGGGGGGGGGGACTAAAGCCAAACCATAAAGATTGAGAACTCTAGCAACTCCAACTGGTTGGATTACGGCAGTGCCTTATCAATGGGGCTGCTCTTGAAGACGGTTTGGAAGCTTCAATTAGCACAGAATGGGGCTGCCAGAATTTTGATTGGTGCATATTATGCCCATTCTAAGAAAGATTCCGTAGTTGCCTGTTTGCCTCCAGGACCAATTTAAGGATTTGGAATTCACCTTTAAAACCCTAAATGGCTTGTGCCCAAGTACCTGAAGGAGCACCTACTCCTGCTTCAACCAGACCATGCATCGAGGTCATTTGCCAAGGCCCTGCGCTGTGCATCTCCTCTGCTAGCAGCATGTCAAGTCACCTGCAAGGGAGACAGGGTTGTTTGCACTGGTGCACTGGTTGTGGGAGGCCCTCCATGAAAAGTTTCACCTGGTTAGGCTGACCATATGAAAAGGAGGACAGGGCTCATGTACTTTAACAGTTGTAGAGAAAAGGGAATTTCAGCCAGTGTCATTTGTATGCAATTAGTTCCTGGTGAAATTCCCTCTTCATCACAACAGTTAAAGTTGCAGGGGCCCTGCCTTCTTTTGTATATGGTCACTCTAGTATAGTGCCTGCAACTTTAACTGTTGTGATGAAGAAGGAATATCACCAGGAACTAATTGCATACAAATGACATTGGCTGAAATTCCCTTTTCTCTACAACTGTTAATGTTTCATGAGCCCTGTCCTTCTTTTCATATGGTCAGCCTACACCTGGTGCCAACGTGGCAATCTTTTAGACACCCAGTGAAACATTTATTTTTTAGCCATTTAGTCATCTAGTCATTTTAACAGATTTTCAAACGGGGAAATCTCAGTCTGTCTTTATGATTTCATCTGCTGCTTACCATTCTCCTTGTGTTTATTGTGTTATATTTCATACAACAACAACAACACCACACTGCACTGAAACTAAACACAATGAATGGGAGTGTTGTATGTATGCATGTATGTATGTATGTATGTATGCGAAAATTAACAAAATGGAACTATGTGCAATTAGCCTCTTGAAATTCTCCACCCTACTTGTGGACAGAGGAATCACAGAGGGGAGATTTCACTTAATTTCTTCAGGAGGGGAGGAGAGATTCTTTAACAGGTTTTCATGGGTGGGTTCAAGAATACAGGAGCACAGCTTTTTGCTTTTTCCCTCAGATATTTTTTCCTTGCTCCAGTTGCCAAAACGTGCCGCCATCTTACATCTTCTGGAATACAAAGGATCTTTCTAGGGCTTTGTAGAGGGAGTGTGAATGGGGGCCAGTGGCCACCACATGCACAAAAAATCATGGAGAATACTCATGGCACTGGCAGAAGCTCTATTGATAGCCTGGCAGCCATTTTGTATCTTTCACAGTGCCAAGTTCTAGTGTTGCTCCAGAGCACTGTGTGTGTGTGGGTGTGTAATGGCTACTAGTCCTGATAGCTATGGTCAGATCTACACCAAGCAGGATATAGCACTATGAATGTGGTATGAAAGTGGTAAATAAAAGGCAGGAGCCACACTATTGATTTATAGTGGCACTGAAGTGCACTGACAACTGTTGGGGCCCATTGACACATACCATATGCCACTATATCCTTCTTGGTGGCCCCTGCCTTTTATATAGCACTTTCATACTGCTGTATCCTGCTTAGTGTATATCTTGCCCATGTGCTACCTACAGCATCCAAGGCAGTAGGACTATATATACCAGTTGCTGGGGAACATGGGTGGTAGGGTGCTGTTGTATCTTTATCCTACTTGTGGGTTTCTGGTTGACAGCTGGTCTAGATGGACCCTTGGTCTGATCCAGCATAGTTTTTCTTATGTTCTTACAATAGTTGCCATAAAAAAAAAATGGTGGAGAGGATTCTGAGGAAAAACACACAATATTGTCTTCTTTTTTTATAGTGGGGGGATTAGAAAAAGAATGTGCTCAGCCATTTTTCTTGGGGGGGGACACAAACAAACAGGGGGGTTGAGAAATTTGGACTCAGCTCCAAACACTGAGGCTAAACATTTTAACAAAGCCATTCTCCAATGAAAATGAATAAATGAAGACCTCAGCCCCCAGAATAGCATCTGGTAGGGTACAATCCTGTGCATGTTTAGAGAAAAACAAAACCTACAACACCCTGCATTCCTCAGGTAGCATGGCTGGCTAGGATTGCACTCTTATGCTACTTTGTATCACTCCATCCTCTGATTTTCTTTCCTCTTTTTTATGTTGGGCCCATATGCATAAGGCCAGTGACAGCACTCATGAAGAGTTCCACATCATCAACTGAAGCCAAAATCAATGTTAAACATTCATGCATCAAACTTGAGCTCGGACGGTTATATTGCTTCAACACTCAGGAGCATTTTACGACTCAATTCACCACAACCCCCTGCAGTCAAGAGACACTGTCATATATTCTGAAGGCTTTCCAGGGAAATATATACTTTTAGCTGCATTTCTAGGTCAGATGTGTTGGGGAAATCACTGTTTTAAACATCAGTGCCAAACGTAAAATTTAACAGTAGAAGAAATACGGCACCTTGAAAACAAACAGCCTTGAGACTCCAGCTATGAAGTCGTCAAGAGTGGTTTGCGAAAACAGCTTTGTCACCAAAGGAGAAGAAATAAAGAGCAATATTTTTTAATAAGCCACTAAATCTCCCCGGAGATATTCAGCTATGGTAAACACTTCTCCATATTTTGTTTGCGTTTTTATGCAGTGCTGTTAACTGTTGCTAAAGAGATCCGCTCTTAATTGAGAACAGTCTCACACCGGAGTTGACAGTTCCATAGCCGCCTACTTTTCACTGAAGAAAACAAGGATACTCTTGCGTACATACGACACATCAAGAGTAGCTGACTGAGCCTCTGCCCTTCCTCATTTGCAATCACCAAACTCTTTTCTGCACCTCGGGTCCGTTTATTCTGCAATGCCCTATCCTACCTTAGCATCAAAAGCTCGGCATTTGTCAATGGCTGACGATATGGCTTTTTTAATTGTATCATGTTTTGCTTTAATCCTATTTGCACACTGCCCTGGCATCCTCCAAGTTGAAGGGTGGATTAAGATATTAAGAAATAAATAAACCAAACATAACAGTTTCCTTTAAAAGCTAAAGGGATAGACTGTTTAATCTCACAACTGATCTTGGGAAATGCATTGCATTCATAAGCGTGCACACAACACATTTCATTAGGGTGTGCACCCAGGGAATTCAATTTATTTATTTTTAAAAGTGAACGTTTATTGGCCACGCAAGCATCATTTATTTATTAAATACTACAGACCCTGATGCCTTACTCTACCTTTGGCTTGCCTGACCATGGGAAGTCTGTTGCGGGGAGGAGGGAGGATGAGGAGACTCTCCTCATGTTCCAGCATTGCTGACACTTTGTAGTGACACTGGCTGGAGGAGGGGCTTATGATGTGATATTGGTCTTTGGGGGGCCTCCTCCCAGCCTCTTTGAAGCATGGCTCTTGGTAGAGAGGCTCCCGACAGATTGATTCCTTTTCTCTCCTGCAGCCAGAAGCAACAGCATGCTGTTTTGGTGGCAGCAGCAGAGCAGCCGGAGGGCTGTGCCTGCTGCATCTGGATCCCCCTCTGGATCCCTACTTAATGCCCCCCTCAGTTTGGTACTTATTGCTTGAGACATTAGGGTGTGCCTGGGCACACAAGGCACACCCCTTGGGCATGCCTATGATTGTATTTAAAACAAATAATGTAAAATGTTTGTGTAACTTTGACTATCTGGGTTGGGAAGGGAAGCATTACTTTGGGGGGGGGGAGTAGGTGTGCAATGCATTCACATGTGTGTGCACTATAGCCCAGAAGCATTTCCCCCTTCCTGTTTAACTCAATAATTCTGAGTCAACATGCAAAAGATTGTGCTATGAAGATGCTTACTGGGAGCCATTCTCTGTCCTTGCTTAAACAAGAAGGAATGCCTCTTCTAAAAAGGTGACTTGTGCGTGCATCTTCTAACAACAAGGTGTGCTTCCCCCACAATAATATTTGTCTTCAAATGCAAAAGTATGCAAATGAAATTAATTAATCGATGGGTTAAAACTCAGGCCATCAATCGACTAAGATTTCTTCAACCGAATGATGGTTCTGCTTGAGGAATGGAAAAATCTGTTAGTTTCGATTTCTCCCAAATTCAACCTTTTAAAAATGTCTCTCTCAATATCTTTCCATCCTGTTTATGAAGAAAACTGTGAATTTTGTTTCGCTTTATACCCCCCGCCCCCAAGAAAGAGAAAACGGAGTGAAATTCTGATCCATCTGCACCAGCCAAATTTATCAGGTGAATGTGAGGAGAAGACTGAGCTGAACCTACCTACCATGAAGTGATTAAAGCTGAGGAGCCTGCGTGGGAGGGGGGGGGAGAAGAGGTGTCAACCATCACTTTGTTACACAAACATGGTTGAACACACACGGACTTTTAAGCGTGAAGTTTGGGTGGACATTCACATTTTTAAAAAACTTTCACGCTCTTTCGATCCCATTTATGGATATATCTGTAAATTTTGGTAAGGTCTTGTAAACAAAATGAACTGAACAAAATTCTCATCCATGCCTACCCTTCTGATACCGATGTGATAAGCTGTGTTTTTTCACACATTTCCCTTCTGAAAACTTCTTCTCCACACTTCTTATGGAGACGTGGCATCGAGGCTGCACATGTTATCTGCGGATGCTTCAAACACCCTTAAACTGGGCATGACGCTGAAGTGTTTGGATTTCAACACAAATTGAAAGCGGCAAGGTCTAGAGTCAAGTGGATGGCTTTTCTGCCCTCTTTTGTGTCTGGGCACTCTAGGATGGCTCCTGCAGCTTTAACTGTTGCAATGAAGAGAGAATTTCACCAGGTGCTGCACGCATGCAAAGGACACCTGCTGAAATTCTCTTTCCAGTACAACTGTTAAAGATACAAGAGTCCTGTCCTCCTTTCCATATGGTCACTCTAGACTAGCAGCAGCTGTAGCGAGACTGAACCAGAGGTCTTTATCACATTTTTAAACTAGAGATGCTTGGAATTGAACCTGTGACCTCCTACATGCAAAGCACATGTTCTACCGCTGAGTCAAATGCCTCAATTGCTTGTTCTTGAGCCTTTTTTAAAATGCCTCTGTAGTTTTGCCAGCTTTCTTTCTATTCCCCAAGATCCCATTTTCTCGACCCACAAAGTTTCCCCCCTTTCATTCCTTATTAATATTCCTTTTTGTGAGACATCACAAAAGCCAAATCAAGAAACTTCTCTCTCTCTCTCTCTCTCTCTCTCTCTCTCTCTTCCCCCCTGCCTTTGCTTTTTTGTGTTGGGTGGGGGGAAGAAATTGTTTTTTCAAACCTTGAAGCACCAGATGAAATGCCATGTATCTTTGTTTTGTGAAAAGTTCCCTTTGCCTCCAAGCAACAACAATTAAATATGTTCTGATGGAAAAGTGAGGAAACTCAGTGTTCTTTGTTCTCAGCTCAAGAGAGAGAGAGATTCTGTGGGGTAGCGGAGAGAAAAAGAGAGAGACAGGAAATGCAAGTCTTTGTTGAGCTGCTAAAGGAAATAGCCCTCAGAAACAAGCTTTTAAAGACGGCTATGAATATTCACCTTGGTGTTACAATGGAAGCCACTTCTTTATTTATTTGTTTCCGGAGATATGGTGTCAGCCTACTTCATCTTGAATGGAAACAAGGTTATGCACGGTAAAATTAACTCCACCAACGAAGTTTTCTCATGAATATATATTCACATCCCAATAGAAGTCTCACTCTCATCTGAAGGAAAGAAGTCGTGAGTTTTAATAGCACCTCTCGACCATTTGAATATGTGTGTGCGTGTGCGTACGGACACGTTTGAACAGAAGCATCCGATCTCCAACATCTTTCATCTATTTTATTAGCTGTATCACTTTGGGTCCTGCCTTTAATACTCCCCCCCTTAAAATATTTTTGTGTGTTGATTGCATTTATATCCCACCTATTTTCCTCCAAGGAACTCAAGGCAGCGTACACAACCCTCCTCTTCTCAATTTTTATCCTCACAACAACAACCCTGTGAGGTAGGTTGGGCTGAGAGTCTGCGACTGGCCCAAAGTCAGCTGGTGAGCTTCCATGGCCACATGGGGGCTAGAACCCGGATCTCCGGACCCCTAGTCCAACACTCTAACCACTACACCACACTGGCTCTCAATCCTTTTGATCTTCTGTTATCTTTGATGTCAGCTGCAGAGTTTTATTCTGTTTTTGCCTCTTTTCATATCGGCCAGCTGAAACGCCTTAGCAAGGCATGGCAGCTTAATGTTTTTCGTGGAACACGTTTCGTTTAGGGCTGGGAGTGGGTAAAGGCTGGGAGGGAATGGTTACAGATAATCACACTGGATCCAGTTTTGGTTCTTTATTGCAGCAAAAATACATGGTGAGCCCAAAGATGGGCATGTTAGTGGATTGGTAGAGGTTTGAAGAATTAGGAACACAGGAAGCCACCTTATAAAGGAGGGAGACCTTTGATCCATCTAGCCCCGCATGGTTTACACAAATTGGAACCAGCAGCATTCCTGGGTTTCAGGCAGGATTCTTTTCCTTGCCTACCTGGAGAAGCCGGGGATTGAACCTGGGGCCTTCTACATGCAAAGCATGTACTCCACCACACAGAGCTATGGTCTCTCCAAATTAAAAAAGGGGGAATATATGCTACTAGAACATCTAGTTCTTGTAGGGTGGGCACTTACACATCCCCCCCCAAAAGAGGGCAACCAAAGGTGCAGACTGGCATATCACATTGCACGTGCTAATACAGGTAGGTGCAACATTGAAAATAATTACTAGAGTTTAAATAAAAATACAATGCATCTCACCATAGTGGTGGGAGATGGCGATCATATGGCCTGTGACCCTGCTCAATCTGTTGCTCAGGTGTGAACTGCTGATGGGCAACTTCAAAGCCCCTGCCGCTCCCCGTTCTTCTGGTGCCTTACCTTGACACAAGAAGTGGACTGGACAGCCCTTCAAACAGAGGATGTCTTCAAATGGATGGCCATCCTGTGTAATAATAATATTTATTTATTTATTTATTTATTTATTTTCTTACCTGCCTCTCCCTCTGAATCGAGGTGGGGAACAACATTAAACGCAAATATAAAATACTTAAAACTGATTGAAAACAAATAAAACTAATACATTATTAAAATAAAAATGAGAATCTTGAATTTCAACTAGATAGGACTGCTGGAAGAGATCAGTCTTTGTGGCTTTCTTAAAATCAGAGAGACTGTTAAGTGGGTGAATCTCTCCCGGCAGGCCATTCCATGGTCTGGGAGCAGCAGAAGAGAAGGTCCTCTGGGTAACAGTTGTCAGCCTAGTTTTGGCAGACTGGAGTAAATTCTTCCCAGAGGACTTGAGTGTGTGGGGCAGATTGTACGTGAGAAGGCGATCCCGCAGGTAAACTGAACCCAAACCATGTAGGGCTTTAAAGGTAATGACCAACACTTTGTACTTCGCCCAGAAACTAATTGGCAGCCAATGAAGCGATTTTAAAGTTGGTGTAGATTAGGACACATGGACAATCTAACCTCTCATGTAGGAGAGGCGTGTCAACTTTTTGCAATGGGGGAAGCACTGCAGAAAAGGTGGAAACTATGAAATGATTGGAGGTTAGGGGTAATGGAGTTGGGCTAGGGGAAGGTGGGGATGGCTGTCTGGGAAGCCCAGAGAGCCCCGTCGTAACCCTACGAGAGCCACATTTGGCCCACAGTCCTGAGGTTCTGCATGGCTGTTCTAAACCATTTAGGGCTTACTGTGGGATGGCCTGAGCAACGCCCCCATCGCCACCTCACCCCAAATGCCCTTGAAGCATTGTGCAAATGGACAAGTGTGCCTTCATCTGCAATGTCACAGGGGGTGTGGAATCGAAATCCTGTGGCTGAGCATTGCTGTTCACCATTTGAGATGCGGACCCCAGCTTCCTCTGCAATGTGACAAGGGCAAACGTCTCAGATCACGTCGGCAAACGAGCTTGTCCTGGCTCCACTTGCAGCATCTCCTTGACAGATCATTTCTGTAATTCTAGCCGATGCCTTGGCCAGCCTTGACTATGAGGTGTTAAGACAAACTCATCCAAAGTGGTTTGTTCCCTTTCTTCATAGAGAGAACAATGGGAGGAAGCGGCTCACTCACCTGCCCTTCTGCCTGACCTACAGGTGAAGTGGAGGAGGTGGGAAAATGCAAGGATTGAGTGTTAGGGGACAGACTGACTGCATTGTTTGCTTGATGCTCATCTATTCTTGCTGCTTCAATGGACCGATCTGTTGCAATTCATTAGCTCACCTATGCATATCTGCTGTAGGCATTTAATGTGACAAATGTATTAACTGAAATATATTAGCTAGTGGAGGGGTTGGCAGGGAAATTACAGGGAAAAGCATAAACCATCAAACTGGGGTTAAATAAAAGGGGGATTCTTATGCTCTTGGTATAGCAGAGTGGCAGAATCTCAGGCCTGGGGGTGGGGGGTGGAATCCAACTCCCCAGTTGGCCACATGGCCTGATGGAGTGAGTACAAGATGATGGCCAGCAATATGAATGGCTTTGAAAGGGGATTGGATAAATTCCTGGAGAAGAAAACTACTAGTCCTGGTGGCTATGTGCAACCTCCACCATCAGAGGCAGTAAGCCTATGTGCACCAGTTGCTGGGGAACATGGGTGACAGGGTACTGTTGCACTGTGTCCTGCTTGTGGTTCTCTGTGTGAACAGAGTGCTGGACTAGATGGACGCTTGGTCTGTTCCAGCAGGGCTCTTGTGTTCTGATGTCCTTCTCCTGTGCCCATTTACTTTCCCCCAATCACTGAAGGGGAAAATGCCTGTCCTAAGGGTTAGTTACTGGCACCAAGACCTTTAAGCTACAATATGTTGGTATTTTGGCCCTGCCCACTTTCTCCTTTGGCCCCAACCACCACTGGAATGTGGACATTGAGAGCATGTTTGAAATAGAATTCATCCCTTGGACTGAAAGAGGTTCAACCCCCAACACTGGATAGGACCTTTTGCCCTTCACAGTATGAAAGGGATTGGAGAGCTGGGGATCTCCAGTTGTTGGACTACAATGCCCATCAGGCCTGACCATTGGCCATTCTGACTTGGAGTCTGAGTTGAACAACTGGCAGTCCACACATCCCCTGTGCAATCTAGCCTTACATACAGGTATATGTCTGAGTGAGCATACTGCCTCTGGCTGGCGTTTCCCCCCCAAACTAGCTTAAATAAAATAAATAGCTTCTACTGTTTCGTTGCCATCTAGAATATATACCAAATAAGTGCTTCAAACAACAGCCTGAAAAGGTAATCAAGTCCCCCCCCCCCCTTCTTTCTAATAAGACATTGTATTTGATGGCTAGAAAAGCAAACAGCTGTCTGCAGAAAGGCTGATGAGAAAACAGATAATCAACTCTGATAGTGTGGGATTTATTTATTTATTTATTTAATGAAGGTTAGCTCTCCCCTCCCTATTCCCGTTATGGAAACCCTGGTGGGGGGTGGGGTGGGGGGGATTAGCTCAGTTGGTTTTTATCCATTTACCTGTTTACTTGCAGCTGAAAGAAAATAGAAAAGGAAACAAACAAACCAAAAACAATTACCAACCCAAAGGCACAGCTAGAAGTGCTCAGTACAGCTGGGTCACAATGCATGGAGCTGAATGAAATTGGGAATTGGGGGGATAGAGAAAGGGCTGGACCATTTCATATTGCAGACAGGGGGGTGCTCTTTTGGAACAAAAAATGGCACAAATAGAAAACCGGAGAAGTTTCAAGACAACCCCCAAACACTTTGCCAAATGTGCTACTTACCTATATGCAAGGGTCGCTTAATGTAGAAAGGCATTTTAAAAATGTATTTTGACATCTTCAGCCAAGATTCTTCTTACAGAGAGGAAGAGGAGCCAGGTAGCTCAGAAAGACCAGGGTTTTGCTGAAGGATCTGCCTTCTGCAAGACGAAGGGCTCCTTTTGCCCAATGAGTAAGGATTCCCCCTTCCCCCATATTGACCACAGTTTGCCCCATTCAGCAGAGACTCCTGATTTTTTGTGTAGCATTTTCTGGGGGCTGGAAGGGCAACTGTTGGGTGGAGGGGGTGAGGAAGTCCACTTCCACCAGCAGAGTTGACCCAGTTTAAATCTAGTTCCAACCCCAGCAGTGCAAGCTGTGGAAATGCTGAACCTAGACCCCAGCTAAGCAAGAGTCTTGTCACCTGGAGACACACACCCCAGGTGGGACCCCCAGAGTCAGCCTCCCCTAAGCCAGATTCTCCTGAGGAACAAGCCCCCTTTATACCAGGAGTTCATACTTCCCGGTGCCTGCTCACCAATGCAGGCATTGCACGACACAGCAGCTGATTGAGAGGTGATAGAAAATCAGGCTCCAGGGCAGAGGACGACCCGTTCAAGGAGGGAAAATCTGGCCCAAGAGAGGTAAAAGCCTCAGATGAGCTACAGTCTTTGCCAGACTGAGAAGGGATCTACACTGTTGCTTGAAACATTTTAAAGTGCTGTTTAAAATGTTGTATATTCCCGTGGTTTATTACGTCTTATGCCATATTATGATCTACTTATGTTTCAGTACATATTTTCAAATGTCTTCAAAGCAGTCCATGAGATCTCAGTGTCCTGCGTGTGTCTCTTCCTGTTACATTTTATCATCGCACCGCAGTAAACATGCCTACTTCTTCTGCCTATGCCCTCCTTCCTTTCCCTAGCTTTCACTTTCACTTTAGCAAGCAAAAGAGAGCCAAAAATGACTGCAAACATGAGGGAAGCCAACAGCTATATGCAGCATTTGGGTGCAGGAAAATAATGTCACGCCCACACATTTACAATCAGCTACTAAAATATGGTAGGGAAGGACACATTATTGACCTTACAATGTTTTATGATCATAAAAGAATGGATTAAATCACAGAAGATCATCGTTATTTACAAGGGAAATAAATTGTAACAGTAAGTGTGTCATGTAGCCAAAAGAGTTCTCGAAACCCTTACTTAACATAGCAAACCTACAGTGTAGATTCCCCTTGAGTGCAGTGAACTGCTTGGAGCTGTCCAGGGTCCTGGAATTCCAGTCCTCCTTGCTTCACTGAAGATGTATGGATTGCATTGAACTCCTTCCAAAATCTGCATCTCACAGCTTGTCAGACGACTTTCGTCCCATCTTGTACTCATTGATGGAATCAGATTTGGGGGGGGGGGGGTGTACGAAAATTTTGTTCCTGTTTTCAAATGTGTACTTGCACTAGTGAGCATTAGAATAAGTGTGCATTTGCATGAATCCATCCCCAAAAGTAAAACATACAAACAAAAATCAATCCACAAGTCCATGGAATCCATGCAACTCAGACAAGAGTCATCCTGTGGTGGTATCTGCAGGGTGCAGTCAAAGAAAACCAAATTTATTTGGATCCATTGCTGGTTTCTCTGACACCCCTAGGCTTCAATGAGTGCCTGGCATGCCCTGTGGACCAGCGGTGCACCTAGGTGATTTTAAACCCTGGGCATCATGATGTTATGGGACTCCCCCTTTTTCTTATTGTTTATATTGTTCGTTAATTAAAAAAACATTAATAAACAATAAGGCAAACTGGGGGTTCACTGAGTACCATCTGACAGCCATGCATATTCTTTCAGTAACAAATAAACTAACATATCCACCAGCCCATTCCATGCTTGACAACTGCTTGTATGGTCCTGATAGGTTAATCCCCTGCAACAAAAGGTGTTTGCCAGCCCTGATTTAAATACAATGTGTGAGCCCCTGCAGTTCTACATTTTAAACTCACTTAAATCATAGCACCATAAATAAATAGAATAGAATAGAGTTTGCTTCTGCTGTACTGATTACCTGCTTCTCTCAGGGGTGGGGTGTCATTTGGAGAACTGCTTGGCTATGGGGCACTAGACTTTGGCCCCAAGATTCAGTCCTAGTTGTATCATTGCCATGGAGTGCCATGGACTTTTTGGTTGGGGTGCAACTGAAGTGGAACAGTTCATTCTACTGCATATATAGACTTGGCCCATGACTTATTGCATCATCACAAATTGAAATATCGTGATGTGATATTGCACAAGAAGTGCAATATCATGGTGCATATTTATTTCTGATTAACAACACATTAAAATATGCACCAAACATGCAATTAGACATATCCAAGGCCTAAGATGAAAATCAGCAATAAAACTGCAAAACCTGACTCAGTCTTCCTTTCAGTATATCCTCCATATAACTGTCAAATGATTTCAATAAACTATTTGATAAACTACTCATTGGCATATTTGACATAACCAATACTTACATTTTTACATTGTCCTGCAATAATCTATCTTTCTTATCATTTATAAACAAATAAAAATCTTAGTTGCACTGAATTTGTTTAAAAGTATAAACACTTGCCAATATCTTATGTGAGAAACATTTCCTGAATTTGTGGGGTGGGGGTGAGGAATTTCTTTGAATGAAATGTTAGGAGAGATGAGGCTTTTTTAAAACTGTAAATGAGGTGGGGGATTAACCATCTAGCATTACACTAAATTAAGCCAACATCAGCCCAATAATGCCTACAAAAAATCCCCATCCCCACCCCAAAGCAGCAGAAAATCCCTCTTTCATGAGAAGGATTTTCTGGAAATGAGATGGGGATGGATTTACAGCCCAATAGTACATTAGAACAGGAGTGGCAAGAAGGTAGATATCCAGATGTTTTAGACCTCAAGTTCCAGAAGGCCTTGGCAGTTGGGAGTTGATGTATGAAACATCTGGAATTTTACTTTCTTCCCACCCCTTTCTTACAATACCAAATGCTGCCTAAACACAGTTGCTGGTATGCTAACTCCTGCCACTCCCAACCCATAGACATGACACAACAAGGTGACCATCATCACACACGCATGCACACACACACACACACACACACACACACACACATCAGTGCCCAAGAAGAAAACAAAGTAATCCCTGTAGTCAGCTTGAATGAGAAACCCGATTAATCATGACTTCTGTATTCTGCCTACGCATCCCTGGATCACAATGTGGTGTTTCAGTCTAGGATGGTTGCAGGATGACAAATGCTGGAGGTGCACTCTAGGAGTGAGGGAAAAGGACAGGACAATTAATATTTTACAACCCTGCGACAAATTTACTAACTTTCGGCAGCAAATGACTTCATATATTGTCTGACGTTCGGAGCCAAAATATTAAGTGGGCATTACAGATGGCAATTTGTGTGATTTTGGAAGCAATGATGGATGGCTGTAATCTAGCTGGAAATAGCTGGCTAATTAATTATTGTGCACTCAGAGAGCGCATTAACTGGAAGACAGTGGGAGCCTGTAACCTCACCTGTGATGGGTGATGAATGGTTTTTGCACCAGGATTGCAGAGACAGACGCTCCAAGAGCTTCTCGACTCTCAAAGGACAAAACTCCCCTCAGAGAAGGAGCTGCATGCTGCAGAAGACACGCTGGTTAACCTTGCATGGCACTTTTGAAAGGGGTTGAGTGTACACTGCTAACTACAGCCCACGCTAGTCCCCTCTGCTATGATGAACATATATTTATTTATTTTAATTTATTACTTTGATATCCCAATTTTTCCCTTCTTGCAAGAGGCAGCTCTTACACAACCCTCCTCCTCCTCTGCGTTGTATCCTCATAACAACCCTGTGAGGTAGGTTACTTCTAATGCTGGCTGTTGAACCTCTAGTCTGTGGCCCAAATCTGGGTTGCCTGGGATTCCAATTATGTCCCCTTCCCTTGATCCCTCCCCTTCCCCCTCCCAGCCACTGATTATTTGGTGGCTTCATGATTTTTGCATGCTTTCCCTCCCCCCTCCATTCTAAGCCTTAATTACTGGCAGTAAAAACTTCAAGCTAAAATACATTTGTATTTTTGAAATTTTGCCTGTGCCTCTGTTGCTTTCATCTCTGCCCAGCGATGGAACGCGCCCCCTGAGAACTTCTCTGAAATTGAATTCAGCCCTTGGACTGAAAGGGATTCAGCACATTAGTCCTAATGAATAAAACCATTGATCCATCCAGTTTGACACTCTAACTGGCAGCAGCAATCCAAGTTTATTTGAAAGAGGGCCTCTTCCTTCAAGCATCTCCTCTCTGAACCTTGAGAGCCTCTTCAAAGGTCCTGCTCCGGGTGCCTCTGCCAAGTGAAGTGAAGTGGGTGACTACAAGGGAGAGGGCCTTTTCAGTGGTGGCACCCCAGTTGCAGGGGAGGCTGGTGGTTCCAATTTTGGTGGGGTGGAGTTTGTATTCTTGGTTTTAGTTGCAAAAAGCAGAAGTCTAAAGAGGCTGTCCAAGCTGCAGAACCCTATCCCCATTCTCCAAGGCCTTTTAAAGTCATACTCTTCAGGTTGTGATTTCCGATGCCTCTATGACCACCTCTGGGAAGGATGGCAAATCCTGCCCCTTTGATCTACCAACAGCAGCATCCTGTAGTTCCACTTCACTAGATGCAGCTGCCTAGAAACATATAATGCATATAACTAATCTCTGAGATACATGATTAACATGATTTTATTGGGTTCCTTGATGGCCCCCAGGTGGCCTTCTGCAAGTTGCTTTCTCGGCCTGTTTAACATCGAAACATCACTTAAACTTGCCATATTACAGTTTTGCACTGAACTAAATAGTATTTGTATTATTATTTTTCACTGTACTGATTAATGTGACTTCTTGGGGTGGGGGGAACCTACAATTTCAGAGAGATTAAGAGAAATATTGAGATGGCTATTCTAAGTTTGACTACACTTGGGATGTTTTGGCTACCAAGTTGTTGTATCGGCAGAAGCAAATCTTTACGAAATTATTAATTTACAGGGAAGGCACCATATCTGACCACTTCCAAGATAAATAATACAGACGTAGTAAATGCCAACTGTGTCATACTAATAATGTACTTTTGGCTGCCTCATGTCCTGCCTGTCATGTATTTATTCATTGTACTTTGCCAGGGAACGGTTAGAGAGCAGTTCGAATAATCGGTAGCCTTTGCTATATTCAGATCAACACACTTTTTTTTGCATGCTATGAAATCTCGTTCATTCCACCACCGTCATCGCAGCCGTGTCGATTTGGTAGTTCCAACAGGTATGCCTGAATCAATCTTGAGAATTAAGGAAGCAGGTAGAAGGGATGATTCAATTTAAGGAGGGGGGGGAGTAGAACCCTGATTCAGACCTTGTTCCATTAAAGAATGATGGTGTGTAGCCCAGTACGTAGGGAAACGTTGAAGGTGAAGCCTCATCCCTGTCCTCACTTTTTAGTCCATCTTTGGAACACCTGATGAGGGTGATGGTCTGCCTGAGATCCAGTGCATTCCAGCATCCTTTGTCCTGTCTCCTGACTTGCTCTTTGATCCTGCCTCATTCCTTGATCCTTTCTTCTGGTTTGCCCTTTGGCCCTAACTAACTTTTTGGACCTGACAACTGACTTTTCTCATGGCTTCTGGTTCCTGGCTCACCTCAGGCTGCTGCCAATGGCCCAGATGTAGGCCAGTTCAACCACACACGATCGACACAGAAGAATTAGTTATTATTCCCCAGAAGTGGCTGACTGGGTGGAGACAGGTCAGACCAGCTAATCATATACAGAAGCAGACGCCGCCTTTCCTTTGGATTGTTTTTTGGGGTGGCCTGAAGACTTCAATGTTTGAAGTCCTACACCCCAGTGGTTTCTCATGGCTTGCCATTTTGGAATTACAGGTCAGCAGAGGATGGTGGCTCCGATTTCAATGGGACTATGAATCCATCCCAGGTTTCAGTTAGAGCCAGACATAACTCTAAAGGAGCTATCCAAGGTGCTGAACCTATTTTGAGGTAGGGTTCCAGGACCTTGGATAGGTCCTTTAGAGCTCTGGCTGGTTCTGAGTGAAACCTGTAATGGATTCACAACCCTGCCGATATTGGAACTGCCAGCCTCCAGTTTTAAAGGTGTACTATTTATTATCTGGAAAAAGTCACGCCCTTTCAGCTTCAGTTTCCCCAATCGGGTAAATGAGACCTACTAGGCCTCCAACCCAATAAGGCCAGTTGGAATCTTCTTAGCATAAATATGAAGTGCTCTTTAAGAGACTCTCTTTATTGCTTAGAGCTAAAGTGTGTTAGTATTTCTTGCGCTAGTGTTATTAATAATCATCATCATATCACATTTCTCCAGTGCATTATGACGTACGAGGAGCACTAAGTGGTTTCAATCACCCGGGAACTGTGTAATGGCTTAGTAATGCATTCCCTGTTGTGTCTTTCAACTTTTATGCAACAGCAATGAAAATATAAAATGTGTTTAATTAAGGAAGGTGGCTTGTTTTATTGAACAAATGTATTGAATAAATATAAGGAATCATAGCGCATTTTAATGTTCTCATCCAACATTCAAAAGAGGGTTTCTTTTATTATGTGTAGTAATATATTTTATTGCAACTTTTTTTTAAGGAGAGGAGGGGAAAAATGTTTTTAAATCAAATGCATTTTTTAAATTTTTTTTCATGAGCATTAAATTGTAGATTTCCCAGCTGTGAATCAGAATATTTGAGCTAGTAAATTGGTTGGCTTCTGAAATAGAGGAATATTCAGAAGTGGAATAGAGGAATATTCAGAAGTGAAGCATTTTTCATTTTTCATGGAAACAGCTTGTCTGCTTCCAGTTGCTTACTCCAGAGAAGGCCCATTAACGGAAGGAAGAGGTTATGTGTGGCTTCTGTCTTACAGCCTAGTCCTATTTAGGGTAGCAAGAAATCAGCACCAGTGCCAGCTTTTGAAGGGCCCTTAGGCAAAATGCCATCTCTACGGGAGATGCTCTCTTTCTCTTTATCTCTGTCTGGCGCATGCACACTCTTTCGCTTGGCCCATCTGCATACCCACGCAGAGGGAGAGCTAATAAGTGGCCCTGCTTGAATGTTTGAAGAAGGCAAAGTTGAACAGGCACCATAAACAAAGAGGAGGAGGAAGAGAGCCAGCAGTCCGTCCCCCAAAAGCTGTGTAGGCCTTGGTATGTGCCCCACAATGCCGAGCCCTGGCGCCGACTACAAAATCAATGTCAGATAAAAAGCAATTTAATGCATGCACATATTCATTTATTTTAAACATTTATTTGAACCCTTCTCAAGGTGGTTTATGCAAGAAAAGAATGATAAAAACAAGTACTAAAAACAACAAAAAATATTCATAAGAATATAAGAAGAGCCCTGCTGGATCAGACCAAGGGCCCATCTAGTCCAGCACTCTGTTCACACAGTGGCCAACCAGCTGTCAACCAGGAACCCACAAGCTGGGCAACAGTACCCTCCTGCCCAGCAACTGATGTATATAGCTTTACTATCGCTGATACTGGTGGTAGCATGTAACCAACAGGACTATTAGCCATTGATAGCCTTCTCCTCCAGGAATCTATCCAGCCCTTTTAAAGCCATCCGAATGGGTGCTCATCACTACATCTTGTGGTAGCAAATTCCATAATTCCATAGTTTAACTATGCGCTGTGTGAAGAAGTCCTTTCTTTTATCTGTCCTTTATCTCCCACCAATCAGCTTCGTGGGATGACCCCATTGGGTTCTAGTATTATGAGAGAGGGGGGAACATGTCTCCCTACCCACATTCTCCACCCATGCATAATTTTGTACACCTGTATCATGCTCAGATCCTATCAGGTTATACTTGAAGTTAGGATTTTTACCCCAACGTGCAGCACTTTACACTTGCTCACATTGAACCACATTTGCCATTTGGATGCCCCTTCTCCCAGTTTGGAGAGATCCTTTTGGAGCTCCTCACAATCCTTTCTTGTTTTACCCACGATAAATAATTTGGTGTCATCGGCAGACTTGGTCCTGGGTCATGCTGGGACTCATGGTGACTTCCCCTAGTGATGAGGAGGCCTTGCCTGAACCCAGGTTTGGCTTCTGGCAGATCTTGACACCTGGGCATCCAATGGCAGTGCCAAGCTAGGGCTGCACATTCTGAGACGGGCCTTCTCTCTTTCCCCTGAACATCTATTCCTTTAAAGAAGGGCCATAGCCCTAGAGTGGATTGAGTGATGAGGTGCTCAGGTGTTATGATCAGCTCCAGGAGCTCCAAGACCCCAAACAACAGTACCTGCAAAGGATTGTTTTCTTCCCTGTGAAGTTAACATCACTGCCAAGGTGAGGCCACGGTTGTAGACCAAACGCTGCTGTCAAACCTGGTTTGCTCTTAAGGCCCAGATCTGGTAGACCGAGAGACCTTGCGAGGTGCCTTATGCCAGATCCTGTGGGCTGCTGCTGATTTTGTCTTGAAGCATTGGGGTTGCTGGTTTATTAGAATATAAAAAGTGGGAGGGGAGAGAAACACACAAGGAAATTAAATATTGAAAGCTCTGTTAAAATAATAGAGTCTGTGCTCATCATCATTTTCTTGCTTCCACTGCTTAGCTTATCTGTTTCGGCATTTGGTTCTGATTTATTGCATAATGGATCCCCTTTTACTGTGTAATTCAATTCATATTGCTTTTTAATGTGTGCCATGTTATAATGAGTGTACCGAAGAGAGGAGCAGGGAGATCCTGATTGGCTGTTTCAAAGGAAAATACCCTTTCTTTATTTCTCTTTCTCCAATCATAGTACGAAGTATAGGAGTCCCTTCTACAGAACACAAATCATGTAACTAACACACACACTTTGTTAGCAGAATGTTATGGTGATAGATATAGATGATAGATGCATCTTATATAAGGATACGGTTGTGTAAGATTTATTACTTGTGATCTACCAGACCAATTTTGCTCATTTTGGTGTTAAACTGAGCAGTGTAGATGCGCAGAACATTTTGAAACTTCAAAAAAGTTCCAAGGTTGAGCTTTAATAGCAATTAATTTCCATCGCGTCAAACAGCCAAGGTAGCCCCTCTGCCAATGGGATGATGGACAGTCCTGCTTGGCCAATCAGTATGGTGTGAAGGCACGGTTAGGCTGTCACCACCAGTGAGGAAGGGGAGGTGAATGTGGGAGGGAGGGAGGGAGGGAGGGACGGGCTTTCCCACATGCAAATTTTGGAGGGGGGTTTCAATAGGTATGAGCCACATTTGCATTATTCATGAGCCCCTCTGTGGCGAGGGGATGGTGGTAAAGGAGCAGGGCTAACAGTGCCGGTGGCGACATGGGCTTTACACTAGTCCATACAGAAAAGATAAACCCTGCATCTGGCAAGGAGTTCGCAGAGCCTTTCTTCATTTAACTAGAGGTGAATCTGAATCTCCGTTCTTTCTTGAACATTAAAAGGAAATGACCACATCCACACACACACATGGGAACTGGTTCAAAATATATGGCTCAATAGCCAGGTACTCACTGTGGTTCTCTTAGATTGGGTAGGGAACACAAGAAAGAAACAGAGGCCTGGTTCAGAATCAAAAAGGGTGGTCCCCCCCAATCTAAATTTGACCTTTTTGGAACTCCATAGTATTACAAATGCCTCCCTCCCTCTCTTTAAAAATGAATCTTTTTGGGGAGCTCAAGAGAACTCAGGTGGGGAGAGGGGGCATAGACCACATGTTGCCCACCCCAGAGGTAGAACAATCCTGGTCCGACAAACCCTGTTTTATCAGCCCAGGAACAAGTTGTGTGCCCACATATTCCCCCCTCCCCCCTCTCCTGCCCTCCTCCACCTGAACCAGGAAATGGAGACATTCCATACATTTGGACCAGGAAATCATGGCCTCCTTCCAAATCAGGATATGAAACCAGGATGAGATCCTGATTTGGAAGGAGCCCTTAAACCACAGTTTCTCAGTTTAGATGTCACAGGAGGTTGATTTAAGAAGCCAGGGTATCTTCACTGTAGACAAAGGTACAAGGGGAGGAGGCACAAAACTCATTCCCAGGCTGCTAAACGTTGGCTGCCGTGTCTGAATTGAGCCAGAATGGCTGTTTCCTGGTTTGCAAGATATTGGAAAGGAAAAGAGGAAGCGATGGGGTAGAAGATTTAGGGATTACTAGTTCTTTGCTCATCATTTTACTTTGACCCACCTGGTATACACTGCTTCATTGAATGAGGACAAAGGCAATGCTAGAATTCTTCTACCTAAAACCGCAGGCTAATTTGGAACGTCAAAGGTCGGATATGGGGCACCATTACAAAAAAAACAATGACCCCCTTTTCCAAAATGCTATCAGTTTCCTCGCCACAACCATCTGAACCAGAGAAGTAGAAAGGTGCCTCTGTTTCATATCTCTGTGCGGTCTCTGGGGTACTTCTTGTATTAGCTTCGCAAGTGTCAAATGTCAGGTAAATAGAGCTCTGTTAAGGGGAAATGCAAGAAAACCAGCCAATCTAAATTATTTACAGGCACATCTATGATAGCTGATCCCACATACCCTGGGACCCAATAATGCTTAGTCAGGCTAGCACAAGGGCAGTATCATCTACAGAGAACTTGCAAAAAAGAGAGAGGTATTATTCACTTTTCAGTCTCCTTTCCCTGCAAAAGAATGGCAATCAATGAGTTTCCAGATGGCAAAAGAAGTCAAAAGGAATCTAAATACTGATATTTGCGGGAAGATATCTGAAGTACATTTCTATTTGTGTTCCAGGTGTGGTTAAACAGGCACATCCTGTATCAGAAGCAGTGAGCCTATATACACCAGTTTTGGGGGAATATGGGCAGGAGGGAACTGTTGCATCCATGTCTGGCTTGCGGGTTCCTGGTCCCCAGTTGGTTGGCCACTGTGTGAACAGATTGCTGGGCTAGACAGAACCTTGGTCTGACCCAGCAGGGCTCTTCTTATGTGCTTGTGGTTAATCCATGGGCTCTTGAGCATCTTGAGTTACCTTGCAGCTGCAGTAGAATCAAAAACCAGGATGCTCATAGGTCACCATCCAATCCATAAAGCCGTGTCTCTAACATTTCCAAAAATAGCTGCTATATTGAATTAAAATGAGAGGTACATTTCTCTCTTGTGATAGAATTTTATTATTATTATTATTATTATTATTATTATTAAATAGTAATTATTATGAATTGTGAATTCTTATTAATTATTATGGATTGGTGTTGAGCCAAAGTTCTCAAATGAGAAATTTCAGCTCGAATTTTAGGGGTGGGGTGGGAGGAAGGGGGGCTCACACGCCCATTGCAAATTCTAAGAACGGGAGTGGAGTGATGGTGGGCTGCCATTTTTCTCCCTGCCAGAATAGAGCAACATAATAATGGAGCACTACTCCCAGGAGCTCCTGGAGAAGAAAAATGGCAACTGTCAGCCACTCAGGGGAGTTCTAGTCAGCACCAGGGTGTCCCTCCCACCTACATTTAGAAACCACACCCCCATGAACCAAACTACCCCCCCCTTCAGTAAACTTACCTCCAGTGAATGGGGCAGTGAACTGGAGGGGCATTTATCACTGAGTGTCCCAGATGGAACCTGCAAGGGTGGAAACTGGAAGGATGGGTGGAAACTGCAAGGAAGCAAATTTCAGCTAAGTATTATGAAAAACTTCCTAATGTTAAGAGTTGTTCAACAACAGAACAGACTCAATGCTGGCCTCTCCTCTGCAAGCAGTCTTGAAGCAGAGGCTGGAAGGCCCTTGGCCAGGCATGCGGTCACTGCAAAATTCCTGCACTGAGCATGAGGTTGGACCTGACGGTCTCCAAGGCCTTGTCCAGCTCTCAGCTTCTATGATATTATGAGACCAGAGACTCTCGCCAGGAGTGACCAAGAAGCCTCATCTGTAGGTAGATCATTCTGATGATATCTTTGCATTGAGAGAGACTGCACCACCCACCATCAAGCAATGGGCAGGATTACCCAACCCAACTAGGATGGTGTAGATTGGAACAACTGTAAACCAAGAATATGAATCTTGCAGAGGTGCAGTAGGCAGAGCATTCCATGGGTACGTCCCTTGGGTTCCCAGGAGCTTTTGATTAATTTATCGATGGATTGATATCTTGCCACTTGTTAGCAAAACCCATTGCACCATTTGGGAATCACTGTTATTAGTAGCAGGTTGCTGATTAATGTAGGAGGTGATACGAATCTCTGCGGCACTTGGATTGATCCACAAATCTTTGCGTGAGAGTTCCCTTCAGTGTGGAAGATTTAGTTTGCACTTGGAGTGGTGAGGATTGTTCCATTATTCACAGAAGACAGAGGTAACCCCACATTGTATGCCTGCACCAGAGTCTGGATATGTGCAATAGAATCATCAAATTGAAAATGCATTTGTGTCATGTGTGCACTGTGATCTACAAATCTGCATTACATTTTTACTGTTCTGCACATTTTTTTTTAATCAACAAGCCGGTCTTTCTTAGGGACAGGCACATTTTTCATTAAATTCAGCCCAGTGCGGTTCGTTTCCAAGAAATAATAAGTTGATGATAGCAATAGAAACTGATTACATTGTGATGGGCAATCGCAGCAAATCACCCACATCTTGCCTGGCCAAATGGAAGCTCAGAGTCAGGCAAAATAACACTTGATTCCCAAAGAGAGCGTTTTAAGCAAATTTATGGGCAATGACCCTGAAAATTGTGCATACAATAATGCAAATAATTATTTTCAGGACATGCAACCCAGGCTTCAAATGCTTCTGAAAATGAGACACTTGCCTTGCTCAGCTGCACTTGGAACACAGCCCTGGGATTCCTTTTCATTTGAAACCTGTTGCCTTGGATGATGACTGATAACACCTTGCTTTTAGGAGTTGCACAGTGTTGTATTGCTTCTATCATTTTGACCTTCTCTTATTTCACACACTCATTCCCTCCATAGATATCCACTAAGAGCTTATTCCAATGAGCTAGAGTGGGATTCTCTCTTTTTCTTCTACAATTAATACTGCATTTTGTTCCAACACTCTGGCTAAGTCATGCTCGATTGGTCTGCTTGAAGGGCATGCATGTTTTTTTTTTCAGCAAGGATAGCAGAACCTTTCAGCCCAAAGTCCAAATTGTCTTTAAGAGACACTCTTGGAGGCCATATTCTTTTTAGATGTTGTGCCAGATGTTTGGGCATCAGGGTAAGGGGCAGCTGGCAGGTTCTGCTTAACTCTCAAAGATTTAGGCCAAATCTACACCAAGCAGGATATAGCACTATGAAAGCAGAATATATAAAAGGCAAGAGCCACACTACTGCTTTATAGCGGTATTGAAGTGCACTGACAACTGTTGGGGCCCATAAGACACATGTCATATACTGCTTTCATAGTGCAATACCCTGCTTGGTGTAGATCTGGCCTTAGTGGAGATGACTTGTGAGAACTGTACTGTATGCATGCAAGCACCATATGCATGGTTGAGGGTCATACAAAAAGCAGGGGGATGGGTCTTCCCTCTACATGTGTTCAGTGTATCCACAATGATTGTTTGAGCAGGAACACCATGTGAGCATTCCCCCGACTCCTAGCTCCTCCATTTTGAAGTAAATTCAGCATTCGCACATGCTGCTGAAGGAATCTCTGAAGATATTTGGAGTTCAGGAAGAGATCTGAGGTGGTCTCACCCCCATAGCAAAGTGGTAACTGCTGCAGCCTCCTTTCCTGCCTTCTTGCTCATCTCTCCTTGCCACATCTCTTTTGTCTTTGATCCCTCCCCTTTTGACTTTGGCCCTCCCACCCCTGGAATAAACCCCTCCCCTCAAGCTGCTCAGGCTTAAAGAGATTCAACACCCCTGGTCTAGATCAAGTCCAATTTAAAATAAAATGACCAGAAGAATGGAGAGAAGAAGCCTTGTAGTTGCCCATCAACACTTAGTGCTTGAAGCAAGCACACAGGTGACCTGGCTCCGTACTTTCTCACTATGGTGACATATAATTTGCTTCTATTAAAATTATAGTCATCATTTCTAAAAAATGTATTAACTTATCCACATTTTATGCACATCTGTTTGTGCACTCTTTTTTTTTTTTTTGGTGAGACATCCCACCTTTTGGGATTGATGCATGTAACTGGCCAACCTCTAGCACTATGAAAAAAAGAGACAGACAGACAGACAGACAGACAGACAGACAGATGTTAGGACAGCTAAACTTTTTCTCAAACAGAAGCTAAATATTTTGGAAGTTTAAAATACAAATAAATAAATAAGATCAAGTTAATAAGCTACGCAGCTCTTCCCAAACAAACTTTCTTGAAGTGGCATCCCTCTGCCAATAGAACAGGGCATGTCATGTGAGACCCGAGACCCTTTTATTGTGGAAACGAATTCAGGAGTGATTGGCTTTGACAGTACAGGGAAACCCTGCACAAATGAGCTGAATGGGGCGATCAACAGATTTTCAATACAAAGCTAATTGATAAAATCATCTCAACCCAGTTTATATCTTTCTCCCCTAAACAAAAGGGAATACTTCAGTTTGTTTGTTCCAAATATACTTGACACATTAATTTAACATGAAAAGAATGGTTTAATGAAGTCTGAAGAGAATTGCTATCTGCCCTTTGAATGAGTTATCTAAAATGCCACTTTATTATGCAAAGCTATGTAAAATAAATTGCATTCCAGCCCTTGTTCAAAAAGGAGCTTATCGCAGCCTGATGTTTACAGAGAAGTGATGAGAAGATCTGGGGACTGTTGCTCTACTTTAAAGACAAGAGGGGGAGGAATTAGCACCAGCGGTCTAGCATTCAGAAGCAGCTAATTTGACATGCAGATAATTATCATCTTGCTTTGAAATGCGATTAAGTGCAATTATATCCAGCAAAAGGATACACTGAACAATGAAAGCAAAATATACCTACTGGATCAGACTATCATAGTGGTGGGAAGAAGCCTGAAACGTTGATCCATCTTTAACTCTTAACCCAGGGCTGGGACATTTGCAGTCTTTCAGATGGTGTTGGATCACGACTACCATCATCCCTGACCATGGGCAATGCTAGCTGGGGCTGATAGGAGTTGGGATCAAACTACATTTAGTGGGTCCCCAGCCCTTGCCTTCACCTAGAATCCCTAGATGTGATGGAATATAAAAACCAGCATCCCAAGCCAGCATGTTCAACACACATTCGGGGGGTACCAGGTTGGAGAAGGCTGGACTAGAGACCTTCATAGGACTGTAGGAAGCTGCCTTCTACCAGTTCAGAGGTTTTGTCTTTGAGCCTCACTTCTAGGTTCTGGCATGTCTTTTATGGGGGGGGGGGGGAGGCATGATTGAGAATTGTTGTCAGCTGCATTGGCCTTCAGCTGGCTTCTGCCTGTTCCGTAAAGGGCCACTCCCCAAACCCTCCCAGGCTCAAATGTTCCTCCTTTCTATTTAATCCCTCAAATTGAAGCACAACACAGGGACCACCTGGCAGCAATGGGCAGGGCTTGGGTTCCCTTCCTATTAGCATGGAGGATGAAGGTTGACCCTTTCCCCAGCATGTTGAAAACTCACCAATCCTCCCCCTCCCCCCTACCCATCTGATCAGTGCTAGAAGCAGCAGAGAAGTACATCAACAGGCATGATCCTCATCTGCTTCCAGCACTACGTAACAGGGAGGAGGAAGCTATTTGAATCATCTGGGCATCAAGAAGGAAGTCCTGCAGGCACTTGCCATTATTGGTAAGGCCCTATGTCAAGCAGCCACCTGCCTAATGATGGATGTGATGCTCACAGAAACATAAGACATAGCTTTATTGTCAGAGCTTTCATCCAACCAGCTCAGTATTGTCTTCAGAGACTGGCAGTGGTTCTCCAGGGTTTCATATAGGGGTATGAGCTGGATTCCCTCTCCTACCTGCCATCATCAAGAAAGATGAATAAGGAACCTTCCTTTTGAGGCTTGGCTAAGCACGGGGAAGCTACCTGGAAGACCTGGAAAAGAACAAAGGCTACTGGGAAACTTCCCATCCATCTTCCTGAAGCCTTGATTGGTGGCTCAAGCGGTGGTAGTCCCACCCTGATACTTCACATGCACGCCTCCATTGCGTAAAAGAAATCTGTCTGTGATGATTGGTCTTGTTGAATAACCCTCCCAGCTTTAAAAACCTTTATTTTAATCAGATTTTTTTAAAGGAATTGAGTTACTGCTTGTTATTCACGTGGCATTCTCATACATAATTTATTGTTTGATGTTTTCTTCCTCTTTTTTTCTTCTCTTTTTGGTTGCACAAAATAATGTGGAACATGGCTTCTGGCGCTAACTGGCTGGTGGAAAGTGATTTTTATCATGCAGAGCCAAATAAAGTGTAGTGGATAAACAATATCTATTCGTTGTGATAGATGCCTTACTTCAAACAGCCTCCCGGGGCACTGTCAATGACAGAGTACCTCCTGTTCTACATTCTTCCTTTCCATTCCTTGTACATGTCATTTCCTATGGAAAGTTCGGTTTTCTGATAACTTAATAGCGCCTTAAGGAAGCAGGAAGGTGAAAAGAACAGAAGGGGCAATGGGATGGAGAATTTGATGAGACTCGAGAAGTCAGGGGAAGTAGGGCAAGATCACACAGGGCTTTGCTTTGGTACATTTTATGTCATAGGAGAAAGGGAACGCAATGTAAGAAAATGGCAGATAAGAAGGTAGAGAGGTGACGTACGGCAAAGGGGGGACTTATAGGCATTAAGGGATGGCAATGGATGGATTCCTTCAAAGTTTCAGTGGAACAGAAATCAGGCCCACAGCAAGATGAAGTCTCCCTGCAGGTTTTCTAAAAGGAGACCACTTTCCCAAATTCTATAGTGGCTGAGGCATGCTGGCTTTTCAGTTTCTTTTATTTCAATATATTCTAACTGGTTTTTCCATCCAGAAAAGGCCAAAGCTGCTAACAATGACATAGTAAAAGCCAAAGCAACGAGACTGAAATAATAAACCAAACAATGTGCTGAATTATGTAACAATAAACATGAATTAACTTCCAATTCAATTCCTAAACAAAACAGATCCATTAATAAACAAAGTGACAATGGTGAGCCCCCAGCAAAGAGACAAAGTAGAGAGAGGACTCTGCTTCTAGTAATGGACACCTCATCATGTGCTTTTCATGGAAGCTGCTTTTGGGATTTGAAGGAATATGCTTATTTGACACTACACTGCCCATGTTAGTAAACCACACTAAGAAACAAGTGAATCAGCAGATCGACCAGCTGAATTGGCTCTTAGGACCAGTTTATTCTTAAAAGCCAATGGCAGAAGAAATATCTGGACCAGGTTTTTGGTGTGCAAGTGCTTCCATGTTAGCCATCCTCTGTAGATAAGGAATATCTGGGGTGGGAGGAGAGAATCTGAACATTTCTGAAATAAATAAAATATGTTGAGGCAGTGAAATAAGCATATGCAAGGAAGGGTGGAAAGTACATGGTGCATCTTCTATAATTAGTGTGAAATCTGCATATGACTGCTCTTTATGGAAAGGAGGAAACTGACAGTGTTGAATTATGAACTTACTGTAGTACTATCCATCAAAAGGGATCTTTGTCAAAATATTGAAAATGTGTAGAGCAGTGACATTCAAACTGTGTTCATTGAGAATGATCAATAACTTCATTCATGCAACTTATCTGCACAGTGCATCGTTAAACTCTGGAATTCACTACCACAGGATCTAGGGATGGCCCCCAATTTGGATGGCTTTAAAAGAGGGTTGGGTAAACTCCTGGAGGAAATAATAATAATAATAATAATAATAATAATAAAAAAATTATTTATCACCCGCCTCTCCCAACGGATCGAGGCAGGGAACATCATCAAACACAAAATACAAAACTGATTAAAAACACATAAAACCAAATACATCATTAAAATACCAATAAAACACCAATAAAAACACTTTAAAATTCATCTGGGTAGGCCTGCCGGAAGAGATGGCCTGGTATTTCTCATCTGGCAAACCTCAGAGATGTGACACCTTTATTACTCATGGGTCAGAAGGCCAACTGTGTGGCATTAGCCATAGGAATCTCATTTTTAATTTCAGAATTGTCTTGGAGGCATTTGATTATGGAATTTCCTAATTGGGCAAACAGGGGTAAGATTATGCTAATGTGAAAGCTTGGTCTTATCTTCCACTATTTCCAACAGCATTGAATCCATTTGGGTCACATAGGGTGGTCAAAAGACCCTTAGAACATTTCCCCAGAATCCACAATATAACAGAAAGGGGTTTTCTGTGCACACATGTAGAAATTCCTCAGTAGGCAGATTTCAGGAATATAGGAAGGTGACCTATACCTGGTTAGACGATTTGTCCATTTGGCCTAGTAACTTGTACTCTCACTGGCAGTAGGTAGGCAGAGGTTTCTCTCATAAGTTGCTACCTGATCCTTCTAAGTGAAGGTATCAGGGAATGAAATTAAGACCTTCTGCAGTCAAAGCATGTGCTGTACCACAGCTTCAACCAGTTTCCCTACTCCCGTGACTAGTGTGGAAAGGGCTTGTTGATGGTAAACACTTCTGAAAACATTGTTGCAGATTATTTAATTCTGGGTATCTTTGTGACTTCATGAACCATGATGCATTCCTTTATGGAATTTGGTGGTCAATTAAGTTTTATGAGGAATTATGTATTGTGGTGGTAAGTCATCTATTAAACATCAGACCTTTCTTTCATAGGGCGCCACATGATGAAAATGTACGACACTTGGCTTTTATAATAATCAATTTAATATGGAAGACTTTAAACAAAATCACAGATGCTGCTTTTAGCATTAGAGGTCATTTAAGAAGTATTTTCTCCTCCCCCGCCCACTCTCTTCCCCACTGAAGCAGGGCACCGCTGCTCGTAGCTAATTATTTTCTGTAATTTAAATTTTGGTTAATACGTTATTTACAGAAGCCTAAATAGCAACATTGTTTTGTTTAATTGCTCCAGAAATCATTAGTAGATTTGCAGGATTGAAATAAACAGATAATTACTCTAAAAAGTAGGCCATCTTGTTTTGTGAGCCATTAAGGAGAAGAAAAAAGCAAAGCAAAAAGCAGAATCCAACAATTGTCAGGGAAAGTTGTATATCTGGGCCTTGATTTGCTAAATTGTTTATCCTCATGCAGTCTGTCTTTCGATGGCCCCTTCATTCCCATTTGGGAGAGTTGAACAGAGTGAGTCCATATGGACAACTGTTTTACTCACACTGGTTGGGTTCATATGTAATGCTAAGCCATGATGGATTTGTGTGCCATCTGTGGGATGTTTCCACCACCCACAGTGAGTTAATCTGTCCAAACACCCCACTCTGAGAACCCACGCTCTACAAAATGGACACAGTGGGCTGTCTGAATAATCTACACCACATAGTGGTTAGCAACCCATCATGGCTTAATGCTACATGTGAACCCAGTCACTGTCTCACATATCCACAGTGGCAGCTCTCCCAGGGGGACAATCAGGGTACTGCCCTTCTTTTCCATCAATCACCATCTCTCTCTCCTCTCACTCAGTCTTCTGAGCTGTTCTTTCCTCCTCCTGTGCTTGCTTGGGTGTCCAGACCAGCAGCCTCATTTCAGCCATTGAGCTAACACCGCCCGGGAGTTTACAAGAAAAGAAAACATGAAATGCTTTGTTTGAGGCAGCACTGCTGGGCAGCCAATTATAAATTCCACCCTGCTCTCTCTAAAATAGAGGGGGGTCAGAAGGGCTATGGGTGAGGAGCACCTCTGGCAAGGAAAGAGTTCATATGGTGGGCTGGGCTGTCACAATTGAGGTTTCCCTGGTGGCCAGTCCAGTGGCTCAGTCTGAACAGCATGTGCACCTTGTGACCATGGCAGCTACAGCATGTGCTAACGGACTCCATCTTGAGGCTGTGGAAGCTGATGAGTTCATGTATGAGTGGTGTGAGTAGAACATTTCAATCATCATCATCATCATCATCATCATCATCATCATCATCATCCTGGTATGAGCTTACTGCTGTTTTGTTTTACATTTCTTGCTGTTGGTGGCTGCTGATGCCCTTGTTTATTTCTGGGTGGGTTGGGCATCCTTTTCCTGCAGAGGTGGGTCATTTCCAAGAGCATGCACACACACACACACACACACACACACATATATATATATATATATATATCCATTCCATCAGCATTCAATTAATTCATTTAAAAACTCTTCCCATGAGGTTGTCTGCTTGAACTAGAACTTTGCTTTAGGTAGAACCTGTCTTCAGCCACAAAATCTTCCTCTGGTCCTTGGTCTTCCTGTGCTTTTGGCTTGTCT
The DNA here is from genome assembly GCA_029215795.1 of Anniella stebbinsi. Classification (NCBI taxonomy): domain Eukaryota; kingdom Metazoa; phylum Chordata; class Lepidosauria; order Squamata; family Anniellidae; genus Anniella; species Anniella stebbinsi. The sequence goes on from JARDYH010000007.1 coordinate 14,755,175, forward strand.
CTGAGCTTGGCTGACATCTGACACTTTATGAGGTAGGTTAGGCTGAAAGAGAGAAACTGGCCCAACATTACCCAAATGAGCTCTGGAGATGAATTGGGGTTTAGACTCAAGTGTCCTTGATTGAGGTTGAACACTCAATCCACTACACTGGGGCTCAGAACTCCAGGTCCAGAGGAGAACTTTGGCCTACTTGGGGGGCTAAATCCGAAGTCCATGCCCCTTCTCTTGGCTCCACCTCCTTTCTCTCCACCATCGTGACGTGGATTCCCAGCTTTTGTAATTTTTTCCCCATTGTAAAAGGTCGAGCTACCTCTCCTAAGGCTTAGTTACTGGCTGTGAGAACTAACTAAATTCCTTTGGCACTGCCCACCATTAGAATGCCCCTGCCCACCCAGAGCTTCTACAAAATCAAATTCAGCCCTCTGATTGAAAGAGATCCAACACCCTCGCACTGCACCATAGTGGCTGTGATTATTCATTTCCTGCTGATAGATTCTGTCAATTACTTGTCCATTCTAAATTGGAAAAGCATGGTTAAGAATATGGCTCTTCAAAATTAATTCCAGTTGTAATTTAAGTATTTATTGGTCTGGAATCCCATATATGATTCAGAGGAACATGGATGCATGTTTCATGAATTAGATGAGGGTTATATAATCATCAAATGTGTGTTGTGAATGACGTAGCCATTATTATTATTATTATTATTATTAATAATAATAATAATAATAATATAGCATCATCAATGTACATTCTGCTGTACATAGTAAAACAATAAAACAGCAACGCCCTGCCACATAGGCTTACATTCTGATAAAATCACAATAAAACAATGAAAGGAAGGGAATGCACCAAATAGGCACAGGGGACATGCAAGCCTCAAAGAAGACATATCTTACTATGGCATTGTCCAGCAGAAACATTCTCCTGCAACTGTAGGGGTTGCTGTGGTTACACTGAATACCATTGCCAGGACAGCAGTGACTTAAGACAAGTGAGTGACAAGCTAATCTTATCCTAAATAAAACATGAACTGAGAATAATGAAGATTGCTGTAACTTATGTTCTCCAAAAAAAAAAGAAAAAAGTGAACAGATGGAAAGAAGTGGGAAGATAGGCAGGAAAAAAAACCCAAAACTGCAATCAGTTGTCAAAGGCCTTCTTATTGCTATGACTTTTTTTTTTGTTCTCAAAGACTTCAAAGCCAGTGCCCTCTGAGAATTCGCACAACAATTCAAATGGGTTAGAGAGTTGAAGATAGTAATTGATCTACTTAAATTGCATGGCATTTTTCTACACCAGGGCTTCTCAAACTGTGTTCCAAAGATACCCTGAGGTTCCTTAAAACAGCCTTCTTCATCCTGGTGCCCTCCAGAAAATTGTGAAAATTGTGGTTTTGGCAAAATCACGGCCATAAATAGTCTAACTTTTCACAAATTAGGCCATGATTTTGTGCAAAATGTGATATTTATGGCTGCCATTTTGCACAAATCAGCCTGCAATTTTACACGCACACCCCCGGGTCCATTGTGAAGATCCGTCGGACCCAAAAGGGGGCAGATTTCCCTGCAACAGACAACCCTAAAGAAAGGTTGGACCAATGAAATGTAAAACTGGCTGGGAAGGGAAATTGAATAGAGTGGCTGGCATGATTAACAGAATTACTCCACACCGTCATCCATTCCACACTGCAACTCTTTGTGTCTGGACCCCTATTGCTGCCCTACCATTACACCCTGTGAAAAATATGGCTAATGACCATTGTCTTTTGAAAAGAAATTGTGTGGTGCTACCGTACTAGTTTCACAAGATGCTATTTTCATTAGGTATATAGTGTCATAAAGCTTGGCACTTTACAAAGGAGAAGAGGGCAGGCTCTTGTCCCCCAAGGGATTTGCAATCTAAAATGTAGCTCAGGAAAAAAGAAAAAGTGGAAGAGAAGGAAAAGAGAAGCAGGTGGAAAGAATACACACATACGTGTGTGTGTGTGTGTGTTTATGGATACGTACTTTTTAATGATGTTTTCATCCTGTGTTTATTCTTACCTCATTTGTTCACCTCTCCGAAATCCTCAGATAGGGAGCAGTGTAGAAATATTGTACTAATATAGTAAAAACAATATAAAAAACATATAAAAAACATAAAACTGATTAAAAGCATATGAAGTTAATACATTATTAAAACCAATGAAGTCTTAAAATGTGCCGGAAGAGATCAGTCTTTATCGCTCTCTTAAATTCTAGAAGACTTGTAAGTTGGCGGATCTCTTCTGGCAGATCGTTCCTCTATCTCTATCTATCTATCTATCTATCTATCTATCTATCTATCTATCTAATCTATAAAATACATAAAGCTGATTAAAAGCATATAAAGTTAATACATTATTAAAATCAACAAAGTCTTAAAATGTGCCGGAAGAGATCAGTCTTTATCGCTCTCTTAAATTCTAGAAGACTGGTAAGTTGGCGGATCTCTTCCGGCAGATCGTTCCACTCTATCTATCTATCTATCTATCTATCTATCTATCTCTATCTATCTATCTATCTATCTATCTATCTATCTATCTATCTATCTATCATCTATCTATCATCTATCTAATCTATAAAATACATAAAGCTGATTAAAAGCATATAAAGTTAATACATTATTAAAATCAACAAAGTCTTAAAATGTGCCGGAAGAGATCAGTCTTTATCACTCTCTTAAATTCTAGAAGACTGATAAGTTGGTGGATCTCTTCCGGCAGGTTGTTCCACAGTCTGTCTGTCTGTCTGTCTCTCTCTTATCTATCTATCTATCTATCTATCTATCTATCTATCTATCTATCATCTATCATCTATCTATCTATCATGTTTAGCCACATAGGAGCATAGCCCAAGGGCCGGGTTCCTTATGGAGAAGCTTTTAGGGGCCGCATTCCAGTGGTGGCAGGGGCCAAAGACAAAAGGACCCAAATACCAGCATATTTTTTAGCTTAAAGGTCTTACTGCCAATAACCAAGCCTTCGGAGTGGCAGTTCAATATTTCAGAATGGGGGTGGGGAAGCTGCACAAAAGCTAGAAACCATCAAACAAGAAGTGGTTGGAGGAAAGCAGAAAGGGGCTTGGCTAACTGGGGAACCCTGGAGAGCCAATGGGATTCTGCAACCCTGGGGTATAGGGACTATGGAGTTGCACCAAATGCTTCATCAATACACCAGGCTAGGAGGAGGTTTGGAGAATATGTCCACTTGGGTGGTCACGTGGTGCAGTTCGAAAAAGTGGAACTCTGGATGTAATGGTCTTTTGGGGTCGTAGAATAGTAGAGTTCAAAGGGGCCTATAAGGCCATTGAGTCCAACCCCCTGCTCAATGCAGGAATCCACCTTAAAGCATACCTGACAAATGGCTGTCTAGCTGCATCTTGAATGCCTCTAGTGTGGGGGAGCCCACAACGTCCCTAGGTCATTGGTTCCATTTTCATACTGCTCTAACAGTCAGGAAGTTTTTCCTAATGCCCAGTCGGCTTCCTGTAATTTGAGCCCGTCCTTCCGCATCCTTCCCTCTGGAATAATCCAGAAGAGATCCTGGCCCTCCTCTGTGTGACAACCTTTCAAGTACTTGAAGAGTGCTATCATGTCTCCTCTCAGTCTTCTCTTCTCAAGGCTAAACATGCCCAGTTCTTTCAGTCTCTCCTCACAGGGCTTCGTTTCCAGATCCCTGATCATCCTCCACCTCCCTCCCCATTTAGAAGGCAATCTGTATTACTTCGTCTAATATGTGACAAGCCAGACTTGCTATGCTAGGGACACCTCCTGCTCCTTCTGCAGAGGGGAGTCCAGGGAATTTTCTCCAAAGTCCTTCCCTGAGGGCACCGGCATGGGAGGTTCTGTTTGTGCTTTCCAGTAGCTGAACTGTCTTGGAGCTCACCAGCTTCCTCACCCTGTGCTTTTTGAATTGGGATGCGGAGCAAGACAGAGGTGAAGGGCCTAAGGCTTAGCAAATGCCCCCGCAACGCAGAGCCTCGCGAAGTGCCACTCACATCAATGACAAAAGTTAATGAAATGGATCTCTATCGCTGAATGGATGACCTATTGAAATAATTGAAAGTCTATTTGCTTGGGAAATAAAACGGATTGGAAAGGTAGGAGTGAGAACCGGGTTGGAAGATAAATGGCACCTGAAGCTCCGACCTTTATTGACCTCGACAGAGCAATCTGGAAAGGACATGAAATTCACACTTGAAGGGGGGAGGGAAGTGGTGGAGGGGGGCGCAGACGAAGTATGGTCATTTATAAAGCAGATGTCAGAATGAACAATTGCTATAGACAGGATTCATATGGAAGTGCAACTGACCTGCCCTCCCCCCTCCAAAAAAATGGTGCTGGGAATACCGAATGGTTTTGAAGCACGATCTTCACAGAGACTATGGAGACATTGAAGCTGACCTACACTGGGCCAGATTGCCTGTCCAACTAGATCATTATCCTTTACAGTGGGGGAATGCAACCTTTTGGGGCCATGGGGGCATTTAGCAACTTGAGAAATAGTCCTGTTCTTAGTCCCTACCTCTGCCTTGCATTTTGGTTCTTGTGGTAAATTACGTTCCTTTTAATCTCACCAGCTTGCCTTTTGGGAAATGACTGTTTTGTGACTGGCTACATGCCCACCACCATGACTGCAATTTTATGAATGGGCAAGCCCTTCCCCCCTTTGACAGCCATTTTGTGAGAGCACCCACAACGCTCTAAAAATTCCAAATGCGCCCACTGACCCAGAAAGATTGGGGAACCCTGCCCTGGAGAAATGTGCATGCCTATTGGGGTGGGGGACTGCAAGATTATGGTGGGTTCTGAAGATAAGGATGAAAAGTTATTGCATGATCTGGGAGCGGGCAGGAAGCCAGAGTATGACTTTAAGGTAGAGCATCCCTTGTAGAACCATGAGATAGGTGAAAGGTTTTAGCAGAGGAGTGTTGAGAAGAGACGATGACGAGACCAAGGCAAGAAAACAGAGAAAAGATTGCAGTAGTCAAGATAATAGATAACAATAGAGTGTGGGCTATAGTTTTTATACAGCATTGGTTTTCTTTTTACGTATAAAGATTTAGCTCATGTTTTTCTTTAATATCAACTTTTATGTTTATGTTTTAATTTTTTTTTTAGAAAAAAAAACTAGAAGAGCTATAAATGTGTTTGAAAGAAACATGCCCATTTGTCACTCTGAAATGTGCTAGCAACAGCGATTTCAGCTACAGCATGAATAAACCCAGCATATATATTTTTAACTCATCATTCCTTTCTGGTTTAATAAGGATTTAAAAGCTGCTGTGTACCGATTTGTCAAAAAAAAAAAAAAAAGAGTATTCCCAGAACACCCAAAGTTCTATTATGCATATGACACAGCAGGACTTTACCAGTTCTATCATCACTTTAAGGCTGTTACATAGCAGATTATGTGCTAAATGTCGACATTTGGGTGATCGCACTGATTAACTGTTCATGAAAGATGCCTCCAGTGCAAGCTTATTATGAGGCCAGAAGCCGAATCACAGATTTTGAACTTTCATTTATATATTTAGTCTTCTTATCCCCGCCATTATTTCCTGCTGTGCAGATTTTCTTTCATGGGGGAAGAGGAGATGGAGAGAAATTATTTCTGGAGCTGCCATTAGGGTTTGATGACTAGCAAGCAGCAACAACTTTACATGCACAGCTGCATGCAATGACGACTGGTGGATTGTTGCAACGTCCCAAGTCCTGTCCTGTCCTTTGTTTTGGGAACAGCCTGAAGAGCTTCAGCGATTGGTATGAACATGTAATAACTAGACAGGCCCAGCCCAAGGCAGGTCGCCGCTTGAAGCGGGGAACCACCGCTGCCCTCCCTCCTGATCTGCGCACCTGCAAGTTTAGTTTTCCTGACGCAGGTATGCACACCTGCCTCACCAGGGTGCTTCTGCCTTCAGGAGCCACGCAATGCTTGCGCATCTGGCAAAGTATTATGAGAGATCCCGGAAACTTCTGGGACTTCTTGAGATACTTTGCCCAACCTCACGTAGGCACGCAGCTGCTGAAGGCAGGAACACGCTGGCGAGGCAGGCACACATAGCCACACTAGGAAAAGGAAGCCAGCCAGCTGGGTGGACGGAGCCAGCTGGGCTGGGAGGAGTACCAGTGGGGTGGGGGGTGAGGCGGAAGGTAGTTGGGCAAACAAGCCAGCTGCTGCTGCTTCTTAGTCCTGCCAGCTTCCTGCATGGCTGGCCATGCAGGCAACCAACAGAACCAAGAAGCGGCAGACCCTTTGGGGGGAGAGGGCTGCTCTTCCCATACTCCACCGCCTGCTGAGCCCGCTTCCTAAAACTTCATGGTAGAGCTGGCACTGTAAACAAATCAATTAATAAATCTGCCTCCCCCAAATTGCCGCCCTCCAGGTGTGTTGGACTACAACTCCCATCTTTTGTCTGGGTGGTTGATGATGGGCATTACAGTCCAAAACATCTACAGGGCGTCCAGGTTTGGGAAGGTTGAAACAAATTCTATAGTTACAGATCTCCAGAGGTTGAATTTGGGACCTTTTACAGCCCTGTCACGCAGAACGTTCCGATTTCTAACACAGTAGCCCAGATAGAAAAAAAGACAGATGAAATTAGGCTTAGAAAGGAAGTGGTCACGTGGGTGGGTGGGGGAGAAAGGGTTTTAGCGAGGAAGGGAGTCATTATCTGCAACACAGCACGAGGGGCATAAGGCATGCTCCTGAAGCTGCAGAAAGAGGCAGAGCATGATTTTGCATCTAAAGCATGTCTCTAGAAGCATTTTTCTCTCTCCCTCCAGCAACGGAGGAGGTGCATAGCATGTGCTCCAAGCAATGCAGAAGCTTTACCACTACTTACCCTTGGAGCTTTACCCCCTGCCCCACAGGGCAAAGTCATGGTGTCTAAAAGACAGTGGGGACACAAAACGAAGAGGACCAAAGGCCAGCCAATGCCTTTTTCCATAGGAGCCGTTACAAGTTCCTCCCGCTCTAGCGGATGTGTCAAACTACTCACCACTAGAAATCCGGTATAGCACATTTTGAAAGGTGTGAAGCAAAGTGTTGGGGATGAGGAATCTTCACTGTAACTGAGGAGGGTTGTGTGCTATCAGGTACCTCCAAAGCCATGGAATTTCTCAACGGTGTCCTGTATATGTACCTTTTCCCCAAATTAGCTTCACTTTTCTGGTGCCCGGTTGGAGGTAGGCTCCCTCTTGGCTGCTAGAAACAGTTGTGGGCCAGCCTTGCTTGCAGTTACCCCAAAGGTCAGCCTCTTGACTTGCATGCATGTTTTCTTGTCAAAAGATGGCTCCCGTCAGGTTCAGTCTTGTGCATTAAAGCATCCACACTCTTTTATCAGTTGGGGGGGGGGGGGAAGGATGCATTCAGAAAGCAGTCAGGCAAGGTCTCTTTGAAGGGGAGATCAAAGCAGAGCCATGACCTTTTAAAATAGCTCTGTGCATGCTTTCTTCAAACTGTTAGAATCCTTCCCCACGCTCATCAATGCAGTTTCAGTAATAACATATCCAATACAACATGCTTAGATATCCAGTAAAAGATCACTTGCATATTTCATGACAGAAACTTTGCTCCCAACATTTTGATGAATAGTTAATTTCTCTCTCCATGTTTCAACTCCTCTAAATAATACCATAGCCTGCATGTCGGTAACGTAATGGTTAATAGGCCTTTCTTCTGCAGACAACTTCGTAAAAATGGGATATCGGAACATTTTAGCTGGTTGCTAAATTATGCTAACAGGAATTCTTTGCAAGCTTTTCATCAAGGTGTTGAGTATTGTGTCTATTATGGTAAATTCCTAACCCACCTGCAAGCTCCGAAAAAAAATCACAAAAACATCATTTTGCTGTAATTGCTCACCAATGTCAGAAAGAGAGATTTTACCTTTGCAGAAGTAAAAGGATAATGAACAGCTTTGCCAAGGGAGGTGTGGCTGGCAGTAACTCGAGACAAGGCTTTCTTGGTGGCAGCACCCTAGTTTTGGGACTCTGTCCTGAAGGCTTTGACTAGAACCTTCATTGATGGGTTTTAAGTGGGCAGTCAAGACATTTTATTTAACTAGCCTTTTAAGGGTTTTTAACTATGCATTTACATTGCTGATGGCTGTTTTTATTTGTGTGTGTTTTTGTTTTTAATTGGATCAGTTCACTGCTTTTATTGTTGTAAACTGCTTTGGGGTTCTAAAAGGTGGCATATAAATAAGGTTTATATAAATACCAAAAAAATCTATTTTAAGGTGTGTATGTTTAACTTACAAACTTACTCAAACTCAATGCATGCCAGGGGTTTCATCTTTTTGATAAATACTATTTGGATATCAAATGATCAAGGAATATAATTTCACAAAAATGTAGTTACAGAATCCCTCATACAAATGTAGTTTGCAAAGTTCATGAGGTTGAACTCTTTTGATCCTTTTCGAAGTATGCATTAGCTTAAACAATTTGTTGTTGCTGTTGTGGAATTTCGTTGTTCCGCACTTTCCACCAAGCTTTGACTTTTACACTTATGTAAGCCCCACTGTCAATGCATTTTAATACAAAACTTCAAAGACTGTAAAATGAAAGGCTAGTAGTTGCTGCAACTCTGCTTCCTTGCAAATCAATGAGGCTTCAAAAGCAAAAGAATTCTATGTGAAAAGTAAAATTCCTAGTTGTAGAAATTTTCAATTTGTGGCATGAAGCATTTCTAGGTTTGGAATGATCATCTTTGTACAGAGAATATAAAAACATAAGAAGAGCCATGCTGGATCAGAGTCCATCTAGTCCAGCACTCTGTTCAGCCAAATAGCTGTCAACCAGGGACTCACAAGTAGGACACGGTGCAACAGCACACACACACCATGTTCCCCAACTACAAGGGTTTACAAGCTTACTGCCCGATACTGGAAGTTGCACTTAGCCATCAGGACTAGTAGCCATTGATAGCTTTCTGCTCCAGGAATGTATCCAATCCCCTTTTAAAGGCATCCAAATTGGTGGCCATCACTACGTCTTGTGGTAGTGAATTCCATAGTTCAATTATGTTCTGTGTGAAGAAGTCCTTCCTTTTATCTGTCCTGAAGCTCCCACCAATCAGCATCATGGGATGATCCCGGGTTCTAATATTATGAGGGAGAAAAATGTCTCCCTATCCACATCTTGCATAATTCTGTACAACTCTACCATGTCTCCCCTTTATGATCACAATGTGATGGGCAATCATAACCAATTCATTCAGCATTCCTGTTTTGCTCGCTTTTTGAACAGTATAAGGAAACATACAGGAAAATATTACCCACTTAACATTGCACAGACAGTTATGCGGTGAAACAGTGTAAAAGAGTGATGGTAATGGGAAGACATTGTGCCCATGACCACTCAAGCGTGACACAGTAAAGCTAGCCCCATTATCTCTTACCATGAAGGGAAGACGCCTGAAAGATGTGTGGCTGCTTATATAATCAATGACAGAATACCAAAATTGGATAGACTCTTACAATTCAGGGGAAGGAGCTAAGGTCTAGAAAAGTGTCCAGTTTTCTAGAGATGTCAGAAGATAAGGTTGATAAGCAAGTTAATGCTTGTGACGATATTGTTGTTTTGTATATATGGAAATGCACCATCCATCAAGGGAGCACAATAAAGGAGTGTGTTAGAACTGCATTTAAAACCCGACGAAGGCTAAAATCTGTTCTTAAGAACAGCTCACATATTAAGTTTTGAGGGTGTGCTTGAGGACAGGAGGGACTGTTCACGCTCACAAGGGAATTACCGCACAAATTGGCTGAGTTACCTCAGCTGTCTGGCTCACAGCTTCTCATCCAAAAGGTTAAACCTATTGATGCTATTAAGTTGTACCTGCTTTCCAATTATAGAACATTATATTGTTTTAGTAATTACAGGCATGCTACATCTCATTATAGGACATCAGTTTAATCCTTTATTAAAACTGACCAAGTATGCAAACAAATCATTAGTGCTGAACAGCAACTTTGGACAGTTAGGAATACCATATGACTTGACTCATTTTTAACATTACATTACACCGGCCTTTTTCCTCGGTGGGCACACGCAACATTTAGAGGCCAGTGTCCAGGAATTTAACCCACAATAAGTAAATCTTCCGTAGAGAATTCATACTGTGGAATCTCAAGATTTAATGGAGCTGGACCTTTACGGATTCTGCCAGATGAATCATAATGGGACCCATGGCAAGGGCAGTAATAGCCACCATAATCTCCAGCATTAGCAATGGGTACGCAACCAAGATGGGTACACACACCAATCAGTATAACCCATTCCGGTTTCGTCACTCTGTCTAAATCGTGCTGTGGGTCTCTTAACTCAGTCAAATCTACTTGTGCTTCTTCATCAATCTCTTTCTGGGTTCTATGACGCACAAAGAGGGGCTTCCCTCGCCATTTGAAAGCCACACTCTTGCCTTCTGGAATATCGGACAGCTTGATCTCAATCTTGGCCAAGGCCAACACGTCTGCAGAAGCACTCAGGCTGAGGACTAATTCATGGACAAGATTCTTAGCAACATATGCTGAGGCCACAGAAGTTGCTGCTGTGAGAAAGTAGGAGAATACTTTTCTGGTTTCGCTGCTCTCTTGGGATGATTCCGTGCTATCCATTACGTCATGGCGACGGTAGTGGGAGAAGTCCGGCACAGTAACATCATTGTGGACAAAACGAATGCTAGCAGGAGCTGTAAAGGAAAGGGAAAGCACAGTGATAGATTTTTTGTTACATTATCAATATTATACTGGTGATAGATCAACTTCATGCAAAGCTAATATATCAACAACTATGAAGGCATATTTTTCAATTGACCTAGTTAACCATTGGTGCCTACAAGACCTGAATGAGCTTATTGACCTCTAAGATGGTGGAAGCATTTCATTTATTTCCTCTTACAATTGTCTATCAAAATCTACTATCCCAAGTGGCAAGCCTATCAACCATCAACGATCTATAGCAAATACTGGAAAATAACACAAATGGCATCCCCTTCATAAAAGGTCAAGCAGGAGGCAAAACCAGGCTGGTTCTGGGGCCTCCTGAAAACAACTCCATTTTGAGAAACCTTCCTCAACTGACTAGCCACTATTTTTACTAGCCCTTTGTTTTAATTTGAACAATTTTAATTTGCTTTTTTAATCTTCTTTCTTTTTACTGTTTATACCCATGTGCACCACTGAGGAATCTCTTTTAGATAGGGAGCGGTATGTAAATATTGTAAGTAAATAATAATAATGAGGTAGAAACTCAAGAGTGCTATATGTTGTAAAGATATCCTTCATATGTGAAAGTGATTTGTCAAGCCTACTCCTGCAGTCCTTATGGAGAATTACAGCCACGTTTTAAGGAGATTCTGTTTGGAATTTGAGCAAAAGTTAGAATGCACTTCTAGGTGGAGCCTCATTTTTAGAACACTTCTGTACAATTTATGTGGAATTCTATGGACATGAATGGCTTAATCTAGAACCTAACTAAACCCAAGTACCTTGATTTATATTGAACCAGGCAAACAAGTGCACTTATGCTGGCATCCTTAGCTCCGCTGAAGCCTTTGGTATCCTTAGCACCACTGAAGCCTTTGGGACTACAATTGACTTTGGAATATTAGGTTTAGTATCTCTAGCAGACCCAGTGATGTAGATATTCTTGAAAGTCTAAATCAAGAAATTGTCTGATGCAAGCTGTTTGGGGGTCCAATTTAGCATGCTTGACATATTTGGTAAACACAACTTTTAAAAAATACAATTGTGTTAATTTTTTTGTGGCTTATGAGTATCTCAAGTATTTCCTAGAAGCAAAAGTCGCTGAAGAGGAATATTTGGAAAACTGTTAACACTCATTTTAGCAGACACAAAAATGCTATGTATGATTTTACTTGCACGGCTCCTTGGGATAGTCACCTGAAAAGGATTCATTACGTCTTTGAAATTCTGCAATTGGACTGTTACTATAACCATTATGCCACTAATTTTATGAAACAAGGATTTTTTAGAAATGGCAAATTTTCCACCCCAGATCATTATGCAGAACCAGACTTAAGGCAGTGGTGGAATTACAATACTGATTCTCAAGTGCTGATTCTCAAGTGCAAACCTGATACCCCTCTAGTACAATTACAATGGATGTTGTGTTTCAAAATTTGTTCACTCAACTAACTAACTAACTAACTTTCCTCCCCACCACCAAGGGGGGAAAAGATGCAAAGGCAAAACACTTCTCTGGCCAAACCCATAATTGTAGACGTGGAATCTGCAGCATGAATGACCCTGAATTAGATTACCATTTCCAGAATTCAAAATGACATGAGTTTCCATATCAACTGATTCTTGATTCACCTCAAAGTAATACTTCGGGTTCAATACAAAGGACATTCTGAATACGTCTAATGTTCCTTAAAGTGAAATCTTATGCATGTTTACTGAAATGCAAGTCCAACTGACTTCCACTCAAGTATGTATGCATATAACTGCAAGTTTAGGGTTTGTTTGTTTCTCTCTCTCTCTCTCTCAATCTCTCTTTCCAAGAAGTAAGGGACAAGAACATTGAGGTTTCCAAAAATATGCTTAAAGTAATTTAGGATCTCCTGGGAAAAGAGATTTGCAAAGAAGATTACAATACAATGTCTGCAACAAGCTAGAATTAATGAAGGAATAAATAGCATCTCTTTACAATTAGCTTTTTTTTTTTTTGAAGACTACTTCCTAAGAAATTAAATGAAGTTTCGTGTTAAAGATATTTAGGACAAGCTAATACACATTTAATTTCCAGGTCTAAAGTTAAACAGAAGACTATTTGCATCCAATGAAGAACTAATGAAGCAACATGATTTTTACTAAGTTTAGCATTTCTGCAATCTTCTTTAGTAGCACATAATCCTATTAAGTATACATCTGTACACTTGGCAACATTATACAACGCGTATTTACACTTTAACCTTGCAGCAAATAACTCAAAATATAAAAATGTTAGAAATTCAATTTTCACAACTGCAATATGACTGCCAAGCAGTCTCACACCTTAGCATCGGTCCTTTTAGAATCTGAAATACTACCTACAATTGTAGGAACCTATCCCATTATTTGTGTCCTCCACACTAAAAGACAGTAACAGGAAAGCACGTCCATCAACAGCAATTAGTCACAACAGCTAAATGGAACTTTCAGAAAAGTAGTATACCTCTGAAAAACAGATTGCAAGGAACCAACAAGTGGACTAGATACAACTTTCATCTGATACAGCAGTGTGATCTTATATACAAAAAAAAGGAGGGCACAGGCATCCTTCAGTATTTTCCTCACTAACGCATGACCAAAATGGGGCTATGAGGGTTGAAGCAGACTTGATTTTCAGGGGTGGGAATGCAGAGAAGGAGCATTTCAAGCTTCTCCTATAGCACTTCTGAGTACAGCCCTTTATTTCCTCTCAATTAAGTGAAAGGTTGCTTGTCACTTGGGAAACTGCAGCAGATTTAAAAGCTTCCATTCTCTAACCTTGGGTGCTATGGGCAAACATCAGGGTGCACAGACCAACACAGCAATGTGTTGCCACCTCCATCAGATCCTCTCACTACACAAGGCTAAGCCCTTCCTCAACGTAATATTCAATCATAGGCCTAATTCTCACTGAAATGGTAAACCTGCCCCTAGACCATATCATTTGAGGCTGCAGGTGACAGCTCATATGATTTAGTATTCGTTCCAAACAAAACATTCCCTCCGCACAGAAAACTAGCACAGCAAGTGGAAGCCTAGGATAGAACATTTGGGAGTTGTTGCTGTTCTTAAGAGGCATATTCAGCCATGTGAATCCCCATTTGCAGGCCGAAGTGGTACACAATCTAGAGACCATATCCCTCCATATGAGAAGAGTCCCTGCATATAAAAAGTCAACCTATCAGGGAGAAGGCTAGGCCACAACCTTTCTTCAGGACACCCAGTTGTCTGTGTGTGGGAACTTTTTGTTTTGTAAAGAGGGACATTCAATCACGAAATCCCCACTTTATACAACCCCCTCCCTTACACACACATATTAATTTCCTAGTTACAGAAATCTTATTTAACACAGATTATATCCTGTTCCTATATCACCAAAGAGCTCAAGGTACATAGTCTCCCCAACCCCTTCAACCTCCATTTTATCCTCACAATAAACCTGCAAAATAGGATGAGAGATGGGGAAGGGCCACTGCTCAGTGGTAGAGCACCAGTTTTGCTCACAAAAGGTCCCAGGTTCAAACCCTGACATCTCTAAGTAGGTCAGTATAGCACGCAATATTGACCTAGATGAATCAGTGCCCTGACTCAATACGGAGCAGCTTTCTATACTCTTAATAATTAGCCCAAGGACACCCAACATACTTCACGGCTAGGTAGGGACTTGAACCTGGGTCCGTTCAGTCCTAGTCCAGTTGGTGCTGATATTGAGGTCCGACACATCTGGAGGGCACCAGATTGGGGAAGCTATGATGGCCATAACGACGAATAATAATAATATAATAATAATATTTATTTGTAACCCGCCTCTCCCTCCGGATCGAGGCGGGGAACAACAATATAAACACATAAATCACAACAGTTAAAATTTTTAAAAACAAGAGAACAATACAACATTAAAAACATCCTAAAATTCATCTGGATAGGCCTGTCGGAAGAGGACAGTCTTCATGACTCTCTTAAATTCATGAAGACTGTCAATTTGTCTAACCTCCTCCGACAGACCATTCCATAGTCTGGGAGCGATGGAAGAGAAGGTCCTCTGGGTAACACCCGCCAGCCTAGTTCTGGCTGGCTTGAGTAAGTTCTTCCCAGAGGACCTGAGCGTGTGGGGCAGATTGTACGGGAGAAGGCGATCCCGTAGGTACCCTGGACCCAAACCATGTAGGGCTTTAAAGGTAATAACCAACACTTTATACTTTGCCCGGAAACTGATTGGCAGCCAATGAAGCGATTTTAAAACTGGTGTAATGTGATCACCCCTAGGTGTACCGGTGACCAACCTGGCTGCCATATTTTGAGCAAGTTGAAGTTTCCAGACTATGCCCTTGTCATAGTTGTTTGAGGGAGGCATAGAGGAGCTTTTCATCCTTGTGAGCCGCAATCTAAAGTGGGGCAGCCCTAGACGCAGGCAGGCCCGTTCAGTGAGGAGCCACAATAAAAGCCACTTTGCTAGCAATCCTTAGAGCACAGGTGGGCAGAAGCCAAATCTCCAGGACGAACTCCCAGAACCCCTTGCCAGCATGGCCAACCATCAACACGTCTGACACATCTGGAGATTTACTTTCTGTCCATCCTTGCCTTAAGAGTTCAGGAAACCAAGAGGAAACAGAGACACCAGCCTTCCCCAACTTGCTGCTATCCAAAACTTTTGGACTGCAATTCCCATTACCCTCAGCCGCATGGCCAAGGGCCAGGAATGCTGGGAGTTGAAGTCTGACACATCTGGAGATCTACTCTCTGCCCACCCCTGCCTTAAGAATAATCAGGAAACAAGGAGGAAACAGAGACACCAGCCTTCCCCAACTCGGCTCTATCAAGATCTTTTGGATTCCAACTCCCATAAGCCCAAGCAGCATGCTGGGAGTTGGAAGCCTGACACAGATGGAGACCCTACTTTCTGCCCACCCCCTGGGCCTTAAGAGGAAACCGATGCACCAGCGTTGCTCAACCTGGCGCCCTCCAGAACTTTTGGATTTCCAAGCCCCATTAGCCCCGGCCAAGAGCAATCAGTTGCACCAGCCTTGCCCGTCCTGGAGGCCTCCAGGCATTTTAGATTCCAACTCCCATCAGCCCCAGCCGGCATGGCCAGTGCTCAGGAATGCGGGGAGAGGTCGTCCAAAGCACCTGGAGGGCACCAGGCCGGGGGAAGCGCAACGCCGCCGCCCCACCCGCCACCCCTTCTGCTCCACGCCGGAGCTCCGTCCAAGGCCACCCTCGGCACAGCCCGGCCGCCCTCTCTCCCTCCCTCCCTCCCTCCCTCCGCCCGGGCCCTCCCCGCCCGCACCGTTGAGGCTGTTGGTGACGACGAGGCCCCCCCGGGCCGCCTGGCCGTAGAGCGACTCCCGGCAGAGCCGAGGCCGCTGGGGCTCCAGGGCCGGACACTTCACGGCCACCGGCGCCAACAAGGGCGCCAAGGGCTTCAGCGGGGCCGGCACGGCGTGCGCCACGGCCGAGAGGTAAGGGGCGAACGGGCCAAAGCGGCCGGCCACGGACAACATGGCGGCGGCGGCGACGATCTCTTTTCCCCTCACGCCGGTCACCTTCCCGTCTGAGGGAAAGGACGCGCCCCGCCCGACGTGACGCGCAAGCCGGCGAGGGGCGACGCATGCGCGCGCACGGGGCTCCGCCCACCCCCGCGTGTGGAGCCGGAGCGTAGAGAGGCGGGGCTGGAGGTGTGACGCAGCCGGCAAGGGGGGCGTGGCCGCAGAGGGTAAGGGCGGGCTTCTTTTTTTAACTCCGTCGTTGCGGGCGCCCGTCCGATCGAGAGCCGGCAGATCGGAAGTGCGCCTGCGCAAGCGCCCCTGCGGGAGCTCGGCGCTCCGTGTCCAATCCCGGCAAAGGAACGAGGCTGAAGGGGGTGGGCGAGGCACGGGCGGTAAAGGCACCTCTGAGGATGTACAGAGTGCCGTCAGCGCAAAAGATGATTTCTTAGGGAAATCCTACCTTACAATCTTACGCGTGTCTGCTCAGAAGGAAAGCCTGTTGTTGTTGTTGTTATTATTATTATTATTATTATTATTATTATTTATTACATTTATATACCACCCCATAGCCGAAGCTCTCTGGGCGGTTAACAAAAATTAAAAGAGTAAACGTTAAAAAGTCAATATACCAAATGTAAAAACATAAAACAGCTAATATTTAAAACATTTTAAACTTTTTAAGCCAGTGGAGCTTGCATCTGAGTTGGCGTGCGCAGGGTGGCATCTTGACCTGCCCTGTGACTATTTCTAAAGAGCCCTGCCCTCAAGAGCCCGAAGCAGTTGAACTGAATTATTTGATTAGTAAAAGGAGAGGGGTGGGTGGGAGACATCTGAAGCGCACTTGATGTGGTTTTAAAAGTATAATTCAAAACTGCACCTGGAAATTAATATTACTGGATATTCTCATTCTCATCATCTTCGAAGATTAGCAAGGTGGACAGATATAGCAACTGCAATTATTATCTGGAACTATAAGGCAAAATCCAACTTAAATCCTACTTAGAATAGACCTATTCCATTAACTGATACTTAAATTAGTCATGACTTAAGTCCCATTCATTTCAATGGCCCTACTCTGAGTAGGCCTTACATTGGATTTTATCATTTATCCGCTCCTCAAGGTAACTCCAATGTCCGACTGGTTCTGACCAAAGTCCAGAGTGGATTCACCGCCTCACTGACATCGGAACCTCCAGCCCCCACTCGCGAAATCATTGGGTTCTGCAAACAAAGAATACATGAAACGTATTCCTTTGGAGAATTATGGCAAATCATTAAGAAGATGCATTTAATTCAAATGAGTTTAGATGTCGGAATAGGGTGACCATATTTTGGAAACCAAAAAGGAGGACAACATGGCCTCCCCAAGGGGGCGTGCCCACCAACATGTCCAGCCCCCAAGGGGGCGTACCCACCCAAACTTGCCTTGGTCACATGTCTGATTTTACAGCATACAATTAAAACAAACCTGTTCTACATAATATTTTAACGTTAAAATCACTGAGATAAAGAACAAGTGAGATATTCAACGTATCTGAAATTAACTTCACTCACTCCTACTTTTGTAGCTTTTCCTGTACTTTGTTGATATACTCTGTGTGATACATACTCCCCTCAGATATCTTTTCTGACTGCAAATGCTTCACTGGATGAGACCATAATCTAATCTTTCCTAACATTTAACACTCTTTCCCCATCACCTTTCTCATTCCCATACTCACAGATCCATCATTTTGCTACCACTGAACAGGTACATAAAAATCTAGTACAACAAACTAGCAACCTAGCATTCAGAAAGAGTATAAAATACAATTACCCTGCAAGCATTAGCTATGGAACAAAAATACTTCTGGTTTATCAATGAGAAATTATCACAATGCCTGCCAAGGATCCTTTCCTCCTTTTATCGAAAAATCTCTTGAATATTTGGATTCAAGAAATATTTGGAAATTCTGTTTTCAGTGTGTAGAGAACACAAATCCCAATCAGAGCGCTCTGCCCAAAGAAAACTTCCCAAAGAAACCTCAGAATAAAGCTTCAATAAAGCTTATTCCCAGATAAATGAATATAGTATGCAGCCTTAAATGAAGGTGCTTACAGGGCCATTACTATTTTATTGTAGTTCGTGATAAATCTTCACTGTGATAGAATTTAAGCAAGTTGAACAGTGCAACGTTATACATGTCTACTCAGAAGTAAGTCCCACTGACAGCAAAGGGCCTGCAATCCTAAAGTGTTAACATAAACGTAATTACAAACACAAAACAGGACAGAATTAGGAAGGGGAAGTTTCTGCAGTTGTGGAGCAAGTTGTCTGTCACACACAAGATGAACATAGTTTGCATAATTTGTGAGTCTTCAAGATGCCACAAGACACTTTTGTGGCTTTCAAGCACAAAAGAACAAGAGGTGCCTCTGCTTCTTCACATCCATTCACCTTTCTCTAGCAAGTGCAAGCCCCTCCTGCTGTCAAGGAGGACTATGCACCCACCAGAACCTGGCCTCGTGGATCATGCAACCAGCAGGTGCACTCCAGAAAGATGCTTTCAGAGCCTAGGAAATCCAGACATATAAGCCCAAACAAACCACCCTATGCACTCACATATTACCTTGCCCCTTAGTCCAGACATTGCTGCTCACATCCCTGTTTGGCTGCAAAACCACTTCTGTCCCATCCCAGATAAGGGACCTGGGCCAGCTTGGAAGAAGCAACAGGTGAGGAAGGCCTCTGGCACTCCTGTGAACATGGCAGCAGCCAGTGTACCTGCTCACCCCTTGCCAGGAGCCTCACAGTCTACAATGGCAAAATGCAGTGCTTGGCTGCTGGGCGCCTCTCACCAGCTAACAATAGTGTTGTGACGCAATTTTGGATGCTGGATGTAATGGTCGTACAGCCCCCTTTATAACTTAAAATGAATCATTTCAATTCCACATTGCACAGCTGCTACATTTGTGATGCTAGAGCAGTAAAAATAACTTCTGGTTTATCAGTGAGAAACTAACCTAAAATGTGTCATTACACCTCTGGTTCATTAGCCATGTAAACAAGACCATGGTCAGTAGCAATACAAAGAAAAGCCAGAACAGATGCCCATTATCACAATGCTAGACAAGGACTTTTCCCTCTTTTTACCAAATACCTCCTGAATTTACACTGCCTCAGTGTGCAGAGAACACAAATCCCATTCAGGGATCCAAAGAAAACTGCCCAAAGAAACCTCAAGAAACAAGTCCCATTGATTTCAATAAAGCTTACTCCCAGATAAATGAATATAGGATTGCAGCCTCTTCACATCTGTTGGAAAACATTGGCAATGTAAAATCCAAGCAATCTTGAGTATTATTCTTAATGGAAAGGCAGGTATAAATAAAATAAATCCTTTACTAACTACGTCTCATTTCGGTCTAGGAGAGAAGGGAACAGTGAAAATAACACCAGGAAATGGCATTTGTTTTCAAGGAATGCTTGCCAATTTTGGTATCTGGTCATTTTTGTCCAGGTATGCTTTAAGGTAGATTCCTGCATTGAGCAGGGGGTTGGACTTGATGGCCTTATAGGCCACTTCCAACTCTACTATTCTATGATTCTATGATCCTCGTCAGATAAGTCAGGGCGGTTATATATAAACTGCCTCCACGTCATTTCTGCAGACTTCCGAAAAGTCAACAACTTCCAGTTGGCTTTCGAGGGGAGGGCACTGAACAGAGCATAGCCATGCTCTGATCACTTGCACATATATATATTTAAAAAGTGGCATCATTATTATGATTATTTATTATGATTATTATTATTTCTAGCATTACTTTTTCCAACATCATATAGCTAAATCAGACTCAGAATTTGATGACAGTAGCATCGTTTCAGCATGTTCCGCAGCATGTTTCCGGCGCGCAAAATGCGTTTTGGCCTGTTTCATTTCACCCATCCCAGAACCTGGGATATCTGAGCAGATATCATTATGATTTTAAACCAAAGGCGATGAAGGAGGGCTTTAGGGGAAAGAGGACAACACAGACTTAGGAGGGGGATCGACGCACATGCATGCCAGCCCAACAGATTCT
Source organism: Anniella stebbinsi (assembly GCA_029215795.1). Taxonomy (NCBI): domain Eukaryota; kingdom Metazoa; phylum Chordata; class Lepidosauria; order Squamata; family Anniellidae; genus Anniella; species Anniella stebbinsi. The sequence continues at coordinate 14,775,468 of JARDYH010000007.1, forward strand.
CAGAAAGGCATTCCTCTGTCATGACGTTACCCCAGGGGAGCCTCAAAAGGGTCAAGGGAGGGGGTCGGTCGACTTACCCCTCCTTTTCTTGCCACTCTGGCTTTTGTTGCGCTGTTACAAAGGAGTAGGCAGCAACCCAGCAGGCGGCTTCATGGTGCGTCTTGGAAATCCAGAGCCTTTCTTCTCTGGCTGTCCTCCCATGTGCCAGGAGACCCTGACGCGCATGGGATTTCCCCCAGGCCAATCTGGGGCTTTTCTTCACCAGTGCAGTCACGCTGGCCACGGACAAAGCCCGGATGGCGCGGGGAGGAGGCCGGAGCAACACGTACCCGGAAGTGCGGGCGCGCGCCGCTCCGGCCTCTTTCCCGGGCGATCTGGGCCTTGTTCTTGGCCAGCGCAACCGCGCTACCCAAGAACAAGGCCCGGATGGCGCAGGGGAGGAGGCCGGAACGACGCGTACCCGGAAGTGCGGGCTCGCACCACTCCGGCCTCTTTCAGGGGCGATCTGGGCCTTGTTCTTGGCCAGCACAACTGCACTAGCCAAGCACAAGGCCCAGATGGCGCAGGGGAGGGGCTGGATGACGTGTTTCTGGAAGCGCCAAAACACGTCTTCCAGCCCCTCCCCTGGGCCAATCCAGGGCTTTTCTTGGCCGGTGCATTTGCGCCGGCCAAGAACAAGGCCAAGATGGTGCGGGAGAGGCCCAATTTTCCCAGACTTTTGAAGATATTTCAAAATTTCCCCCCGGATTCTGATTTGGCCCCCTTTTCCCGGACTTGTCCAGGGGGATCCGGACATCTGGTCACCCTATGTCGGAAGCCACCTACCCTGAATCTCATTTAGTTATTTTTTTATTTATTCCATTTATATCCCATCTTTTTTCCTCCCAGGAACCCGAGGCGGCTTACATAATCCTCCTCCTCCTCTCCATTTTATCCTCACAACAACCACCCTGTGAAGTAGGTTGGGCTGAGAGTCCGTGACTGGCCCAAAGTCACCCAGTGGTTTTCCATGGCTGAGTGAGGACTAGAACTCTGATCTCCCGACTCCCAGTCCAAAACTTTAGCCACTACACCACACTGACTCTCTTCACCACACTGGCTTTTTCTTTTTCTGTCATTATTATTATGATTCTTCCTGTGTACACATTTCACAAATAAATGCTTTCTACCAGCCCCAATTACTCTTGAAGATAATACAGGATGATTAAATCGTATGATGGATATGTGTCAGAGCTAGAGCTGTAGGTTAGTGCCCGAGGTTTCCCTGAAAGAAGAGAGATGAAAGAAAAGAGGCTGAAATAAAAAGAGCCACAACTCATCTCCATTCTGTGATGCCGCATCACTGTTGATGGTAAATCTTGTCCTGGGGAAAGACAAAAGCGCTATTCTTCTTTGCCCTTCTCTTCCATTCCATTGTACACCACAAGGGTGCATCTATTTTACAGACTTAAGCTGGTATGAAGTACAACCTTATGCATGTTCACTTGGAAGTAAGCCTCGCTATGTTCAGTGGGGTTTACTCCTTGGCAACTTGTGTTTAGGACAATAGCCTTAGTCATCATTCTGTCTTTCCAGGAAACCCTGGGAATTGTAGTGTTGTTGTTTTTTTACGGGGAGGAGGATGTCTACGGATCTCCATCAGGGAATTCTCTGCACCCTTGCCAAAAACTACAGTTCCCAGGAGATTTTTTTTTTCATGGAAGCCATGGTTAGTTGAAGTCCTTAAAGTTAAACTAGTATAAAACTGATACACTGTAAAGTTGCGGTAACGCCTTAAAGTTTGGCAGGCAGAAATATACCATGTACATCAGTGGGTGTCGATGGTGATGGGTCAAGTGAAGGCTGAGTGGAGGAAATGTGGTGTGGAATGCTAAGAAGTCTTGGGTTCAAATCTCACTTCTATCAGGGACTTGCAATCTGGCCTTAGGCAAGCCACAATTATGTCTACAATCTTATATAAGAATATGGTAGCGTAAGGCTTATTACTCAAGATCTACCAGGCCGATTTTGTTCATTTTTGTTTTAAACTTAAGCTTGAGCAACATAGACATGCAAAGAAAACCAAAACAATTGAAAGTTCAAAGAAAAGTTCAGAGGTTGAACTTTAATAGCAACGAATTTCCTCTGCACCAAACAGGCAGGGCAGCCCCTCTGCCAGTGGGAAGATGGACAGCAATGCTCAGCCAATCAGTGTGGTGTTAAGCTGTCCGCACCAGCAGGGAGGGGAAAGGGGATGGAAGTGACCAATCGGGGTGCACGAGGGAGGGGGAGGGGTTACACCACATGCACATTTTGGAGGGGGATTTACTATGCATTATTCATGAGTCCCTCTGTAGTGATTGGGACTGAGAGCCCAGAAAGTGGGATATTATTATTATTATTATTATTATTATTATTATTATTATTATTATTATTCTATATTCATCACATGCAGATTTGATGCAATTTCTTCATGGCCCTGAGTTTTTCTCCCTATAGTATGTGGAGTAATTATATGAGGCACTGAAATGATTCCAAAACTACCCCCGGGGGTTCAAGCAAGGCCTTGCTTTTGGGTTACCCTCTTTCTACAAACTCTTCTCTCCTGTGTTCCTCACAGAGACTTTACCCTGCAGGAATTAGCAGCTGATCAGCCTTATCTTCATGCTGTGAGAAACCTCTCTGTTTCATTTTTACAGCTCACGCCGCTGCTAAAGGCATAGGAACAGGCGAGACCATTTTTGTCTTGATTCGTTGGCAACCCCTACCTGGTTTCTGCCATTCCCCGGATTTTATCCTTGAGAAGTGCACTTGCAATAATCAACAATTAACACATAAGAGAATGGTGAAACATTGATATCTTAGTTAATTCACAATCTATGGCCTCCTGAGCAGTAGCCTATGATAATTAAACAATATATCCTATAGAGGAGTATGTGCTGCGGATTAATAAATTACTTGATCTGCAGGTATCAGGAGTTGCATTCTAATCGATTCCATCGCCTAAAAGCTCCAGCTTAGAAATAATGTAATAAAATGTAAATGAAACGTACTGGGATTTGGTGGTTTTAATTAAAGGGAATGATTAATTGATCATTCAAATCGTATTGATCTACAGCTTTTTTTAATTCCCAGCAATTTAAGTTGTCAAATATAAGCTTGGATAACTAATGATTTGTACTCCTAATGTTAAAAACGGAAGCCTTCAATTGCGCCGGAGAGAGCCTTCTAGCAGACAAGAGAAAATGTACAAAGGGCATCCAGCCCACCGGCTTTATGAGACAGCGTAAAGATAATGATACTTGCTGTACTGCCGATATTCTTTTGTGTATTTCATTTTTATCATGGCACATGTAACCAACTCAAATATAGACCTGAAACAAAGAGCTCATGGCATTTTATATAGTGACTAATAAAACGCCCACATTTATGATCGGTGGTGTGTATGTGTGTATGTGAAGGGAAGGCTTCTAGCAGCTTTCTCCAACCTGGTGCCCTCCAGATGGGTTTGGACTACAAAACACACCATCCCCAGACAGCATGGCCCTGCTGGCTGAGGATGGTGGAATTTGTAGTCCAAATCATTGGGACCAAACAAACGGAAAGAAGATGTTCTCAGGTGCCTGGAAAATGCTTTAATGAGCCTGAAGATCTTTCAAATACCTCCTCCGTTTTGAACCATTTGACACCAGTTTTGTGGTGATGCATAAGTCGTAGGGTTGTGTGAATCAGCGACACTCAACTTCAGCGTTCCATCGCAAAGTTTATTCCATGTCAAGTCCATATCAGATTGCGAGCTTGGGGATTTTTATTCTGCATGAAAATCTGATAAAGATAGCACCCCCTCCCACATCTCCTTCACAGTGCTTCAGCCAGAACTAACAGAGCCAACTTGCTAATATAGAAAGCACACTAGGAAGCCTGAGTACATCTTGTGATAAGACAGTCCCTGTATGAAACTTGCAAAGTCGGTCAAAGGGCATAGCCCACTTACCCTACCTAGAGACAGCTTGGGGCCAGGTTATCTGAAGGAACGCCTCCTCCCATATGTACCTCCCGGACCCTAAGATCATCCCCAGGGGTCCTTCTCCATGAGCCCCTGCCAAGGGAAGTGAGGCAGGTGGCTACCAGGAGAAGGGCCTTCCCTGCTGTGATACCCCAGCTGTGGAATGAGCTCCCCAGAGAGGTTCACCTGGCACCTACATTATGCTCCTTTAGATGCCAGGTGAAGACCTTTTTATTATCACAGTATTTTAACAGTTGTTCAGTTTGATTTTTAACCTTGCTGTTTAAATTTGTATTTTAAATCTGTATTAATTTCTGCATGGCAGCTCGGTTTTTATCCTGGTTGTGCTTTTATACTGTATTTTAAATTATGTTTTTATCCTGTCGTTGTTTTATATTTTGAATGGTTTTTATGGTTTTAATTTTTGTAAACTGCCCAGAGAGCTCCGGCTATTGGGCAGTATAGAAATGCAGATAAACAAACAAACAAATAAATGCATAGTAGAATTAGGAATTTTCCAGTGTTGGCAATAGTTCGCTTGATACTTAGCTGATGCAATTGTCTTGTAAGTTACATGTGGTAAACCCTTTGCCTATAAAAATCTCAGAGCAGTTCCGACCAGCCCCCTTCTGGAAAGTCTGTTCTCCTGAGCACTCAGCGCTTCCTTCCTTCCTTCCTTCCTTCCTTCCTTCCTTCCTTCCTTCCTTCTTTCCTCCCGTCCTCTTTTTCTTTTTCAATAAAGCTTTGCACTAAGACCAATGCTTCTGGAAGATTTTTCTCATCAACAAATCTATGCGTATTTCCAGGTGTATTCAGTTATACGTATCTTTGAAATGATTAAAGTGTATTTGTGCGCATATTTCAAAAGTACACCTCTTTTTAATGCGTGTTTTTCAAACGTCCGCAGGCTGTCGAGCGTGTTTCTTTTTGGCTTGCAAATCACATTGTAAGCTCAGAAGTGTACAGACTTCACGCTCCGACGGCATCGAGTCTGTTTTCAGTCTGGACGGTGCTAACTGTCCGGACTGAAGGAGGAGTAAGTCCAGGGGCTCATATCAGTGCCTACTTGGACCCTAAGATCATATTCAGGGGACTTTCTCCATAAACCCCTGCTAAAGGAAGTGAGGCAGGTGGCTACTAGGAGGAGGGCCTTCTCTGCTGTGGCACCCCGGCTGTGTAATGAACTCCCTAGAGAGGTTCACCTGGCACCTACATTATATTCCTTTCAACGACAGGTGAAGACCTTATTCTCGCAATATTTTAACACTTTATTATCATAGTTTTTTTTAACTCCGCTGTTTAAATCTGTATTTTAAATCTGCATTGCTGCGAGGTTATACCCTGGTTGTGTTTTTATATTGTATTTTTATATCGTGTTTTTATACTGTTTTGTTGATGGCTTTAACTTCTGTTGAACCGCCCAGAGAGCTCCAGCTATTGGGCGGTATATAAATGTAAGAAATAATTGCATATATCAGTGGGCCCCTGCTGGGGTGTGGGCCCTGGGCAGATGCCCATCCATACCTACCCTTGATGCCAGACCTGTGCAGAAAGCTGCAATGGGTAGGGGGAAACCCTTCCTAAGGACCTTCAACGCCACCATTGATAGAACCCACAGATTTTAGGTCATGTTTTGATGTTATGTACCCTCTCTTATCCCACCCCTCGCCAAGCCATTTGATTTCCTCAGATCAAGGTGGGCAACACCCAGCAAGTGGGGCATAAGCAGCCTCCCCACTGGCCATTTTTACACCTCTTGCCATGTGATGCCACTGAATTTGCCACCGCAGCAGTAGCAAAGCCTGCACCCGTTTTGCAGGGAAGCAAGACCACATGCACCCACCTTGTTTCCATGCAGACGTGTGCTCCAGGCCCACTCATAAACAAGGCAAGAGATCGCCATGCACACTGTTTCCCTGCTAAATCAGTGCATTTTTTTTGCCACTATGGTAAATCTGACAGCAGCAGCAGCAGCAAATTCAGCAGAGGGGTGTGTGTGTTTGTGTGCACGCATGTCATGGGGTAATACGGCCTGCTGAGCCTTGGAAGTAGAGCATCCCTTAGGGTGACCATAGGAAAAGGAGGACAGGGCTCCTGTGTCTTTAACAGTTGTATTGAAAATTCCCTCTTCATCACCATAGTTAAAGCTGCAGGAGCCTTGCCCTCTTTTGTATCAGGTCACTGTAGTATAGCGCCTGCAGATTTAACTGTGCTGATAAACAGGGGATTTCACCAGGTGCTGCATGCATACAAATGGTGCCTGCTGAAATTCCCTTTTCTCTACAACTGTTAAAGTTACATGAGCCCTGACCTGGATTTTATCTGGTCACCCTAAACTCTCTCCCCTCAGAAGGAGAGTCTTAGTATTTCTGGCTGTCTCTTGAGTTAGTCTTTGGGTGCCTCTACAAGAGCGATTTAAAGCTCTTTCAAGGCGCATTAAAATTTTTACCTCTACAAGAGTGGAGTGCAAATCGGGGGTTGAGGTGCTTTTTCTGTCCGATTATGCGCATTATCGAATGTGGTTAAATAACGAGTTTTAATTTTCTGTGGGAGTTAAAGCGCCTTATGACCATGTAAACAAGCGATTCTCCGCATTTCAACCACTTTAAAGCGTGTTTCATACTGCCGGTAATGCGCTTCACCGCCTGTCGTTTATAGGAATTAGGTGTAAAAGCGATGGTGAGAAGATGCGCATAATCGGGCAACCGGGCGTCAAGCTGAACTCTTGTAGACAGGGGCCTTTAAGGCAATACTGCACAGGTTAAATGTTGCCAGAGGATACTGTTTGTTTGTTTCAAATAAAAATTTTAAAAAATGAAGTTATAAGCTGGTGAAAAGAGATGAAGCCAAATTCCTGACAGGAAGCCAAGAGAAAAAGGCATGCCTCAGTGAAGTTCTTTGCAAATTGGCACCAGAGTCTAATATCTGTATCACAGTCTGGAGATCGAACTTGAACAATTATCGTTGGGCCTTTTTAGCAGAGTGTTAGCATAATAAAAGTTCAAACTACTTAAAGTGGCTGTCACCAAACGCAAGTTCAAAGGGAAATTCGCATGAATGCAAATGACATGGAAGGTATCAAAGCCACTGCGTTCTGAATTAGTTCTGATCCACCGTGATAATGACTTTGGCATAGGTATCCGCGCTTCGTATTCTCTCTTGGCTGTTGCATCTGTCAGCTTCTATCTTTTCAAATTTACTTTCCGGGGGAGGGGGGTTGAAAAGGTTAATTGTGATGGGCAATTAAATCACCACAAAAAGGAGACCACACTTTTTCAAGCCACGTGTAACAGTGCATTACATACTTATTTATTTGAAAGAGTTGTATACCATCCTTCATGATCAAAGCTGAGGACGGTATACGCAACTCATTAAAATAACTATTAAAATAAAACACAAAGATAAAAACAAACATACAAAACTCTATTAAGCTAGGTGTTAAAATCAGCAAATTCCTGGGTAAACAGATGTGTTTTCAATAGTTGTCAAAACACTATCAGGAATGGCACCAGGTGAAGAGAAGGCATCTAGCAGCTTTCTCCAACTTGGTGCCCTCCAGGTGTGTTGCTGATATGTTCCATCCACACGCATTCTCTGTCACAAAATGGAATGGTGGATTTGGAGGAGCCTTTTCATTCAGCTCTAGCATAAACACATAAACCTCCATTGAGATAAAACATGAATTCCTCTGATAAACCACGGAGATTCCAGACAAGTGAGGGGACCTGGATATTCTCGGCCAGTCACTGAAGTCCTGATGTGACTCCACTGTGGTCAGCCCTGTGCCACATCCCAGTGGGGAAAAAGGAATGCTGAAAACAAAACTGTACCACCCTTTCCCAACTTGGTGTCCTCTAGATGTTTTGGATCACCACTCCCAGCATTCCTGACCACTGACATGATGGCTGATGGGAGTTAGATTTCCTGGTGGGCACTACTTTGGCGAATGTTGCAGCTTGGAGTGCCCCTATACAGGATACTCCATTCCATCCCCCTCCACCCCCTTCCATTTCCCCCTCCCCAACATCCCATGCCCAGTGAGTGCATTGAGTTCTCATTTAGCTGTTTAGAGATCCCCCTTTAGAGGGATTGTTTTAAAAATAATTTCTAAAGCTGTTTGTTTGGTTTTTACTCATCCAAACCTTCTGCATGCCTGCTAACGCCTCCTTCATATGCATGGGTGGAGCCATTTTGGCTACATGAGGAGCAGCACTGGACAACTGATATTATTAGAGTTTGATGGGAGGCAGCATGGCACCAATCTACCCCTCGAGACCTTCCTTGGAGCCCACCAAAGTGTCCTACTATCAGGGTTCCCCCAATGATCTGGACCCCTTGAGCAACTCCTTGAGGATCTCTTGCCTCCTTAAGAGTCCCTCCTTCATTCCTTTACCTCCCCTTCCCAATAACGTAGGGCTGAGGCTGTAGATGTGGGATGGGCCCCAAAAGTTGCCTACCTCTGGTATATATGATGAAGCCAAAGATGACACAGCATCCAGCTCTGGCCAGCTGCCCCCACCATCCTAGGTTCCTCCACCATCCTCCACCTCAACTGCTTGCTCCATGATTTAGACCTCCATCACACCTAATATCCGCATTTTTTTTACCTCTGATGCGGAAGCGCATCAAGTTTATGATTCCTTTCACCTGAATAGCTGCTCTTTTGCTCCATTGCTCTTCCCCTCCCCTCCCCTCCACCCCTCCCCTTCTCCCTCCAGTCAGGTTCTGGCAGATGAGTACTTCAACCAGACCACCTTTCTGCCAGGCAAAAATGGAACGACCCTTTAGTCTGGCTCTTTGAGGGCATCGAGGGAGTACAATTCTGTCTCTGCAGAGATTCAGGCATTGTATGATTGTAAAAAATGCTTTCAAGCCTGTGATGCAAGGTTTGGGTTTTACATGGAGGCTTGGAGCCAGCTGCTGGGAGAGATTGCCTTTCCCTGCCAGGATCTATTGCAATCCACTCAAGCCCCCAGTTCCTTTAAAACTACATGGAGGCTTAGGGCGCATTGAATGCGCTTAGGGAAAATAATCCAGAGTTTTAGCGTTCCAGGAAAGGCTGGGGAAGAGGCAGGGTGTCAGCAGGACAGGCACGGCGCCATGCAAGTACCGTGCTGCAAATCCGAACATCAGGCATGGCGAGAGCGCACTCAGTCTCTGGTGTGATGGAGCTCTCATTCTCTGGGGAATAAGAGCTGCTTTGCCTCTGCAGGGGTGGGTGTGTTCCCGAATCTTCTTTGCGGCCTTAATCTCAAAGAATTCACTTGAAACAACTGACACGCTACAAAAGGGTGGGGGAGAAGTCAAAGGGATGGCGATGCAGGTGTTTTTGAAGAGTAAGTCGCTTGAGCATCAGTTAAAATGAGAGGAAAGCGAAACCATTAAAATGATAAATGTATCACAGAGCTGGGCAACAGATCTTATCAAGTCCTCGCAAGAATGGTCAAGTGGACCAAAGGAGCTGGAGATACAATAAGACACGCATAAGACCTCATCATGTAAAAAAAAAAAAAAAATTCAGAACGCTAACAAAAGCTGTCCAACCAAGCAAGAGCCAGAGGCGAGATAATAATTGCCTGAAGCAACTTCAAAGATTGCTCAACCAGGCAAACACCAAAGGCTAAATAAAGTCGCCCAAAGCTGCATCAAAGACAGCTGTAAGAATGTCAATTGAATAGGGAGATGGGAGGGAAGACACTTAAAAAAAAAACAAAAAAAACCCACAATCTTCCCACACTCTGAAAATTGCAAGTTCAGAGACTCCAAATTTAAAGTCTGCAGCAAAGTTACTCTCTGTTGCGGCTGCTACGTTCCTTGTTTTATGCGCGTCTCTTATTTTGAAGAGGGGTCCTTTATATCATGGAGATCAGAGACCATCTCGAGTTAAAGCTCTTTGAGAGCCATGCAGTAAAAGGTGGCTCAGCTTCACCCACTCCCTCCTCCCGTGTGTAAGAAAGCTCCAAGGATGGCCTCTTACGGTATCTGCTTCCTCATAACAGGGTTGTGGACATCCGAGGGCTGGCTGGATTTTCAAAGAAGCTTTCGGGGACCACATTCCAGTAATGGGTGGAGCCAAAATGAAGGGGGCAGAGCTAAAACAACTCCCAGTACAGCATGTTTTCACTTAAAGCTCTTTCTGCCAGTAATCAACCCTTAGGAAAGGCATTTCAAACTCTTAGGCAGCATTCCAATGACATGATAATCAACGGGGGGGAGGGGGGGAGATGAACCGTCAGTTGTGTTGATTATTGTGTCATGTGTCAGGCAACACACAACGCACACACAACTGACAGTACGCAATTTTGGTGAATTAAACAACGGGGAAAAACAACAGGCTGCTCCGTTGATTACCATGAAACCCGTTGCTTAAAATGTCATGTGTCGGGATCCCCCCTTTCTCCGTGTACTAGTCCAGTTGGTCATAGAGTTCCCCAGCAGGAGCAACTGAAAAACCCCAGCCGCTCCTATACAGCTGGCAGAACTTGAAGTGCATGATGGGATAGGGCTGGAGGACTGAGGGAGGGGGGAGGGAGGAACACCAGCAGCCTGGAAGGGCGCCTGGACTTTCAGCCACGCAATGGGGGAAGGGGCAACATGTTGTGTGCCGGGTACCGGAAAAATAACACAGGGTGAGTGTGTTATTCCCCCCCCCATTGCCTAATAAGTTGTCCGAACTCTCCCTTAGAATGGTGTGATGGTGGTGGTGGGACTGGACAAAAGTTGGGAAACCACCAAATGATGGAGACTTACAGTGTAATCTTATATAGGTCCACTCAGGTGTAAGTCTCATGAAGCTCAGTGGGGTTTACTTCTAGGTAGGAGGGTACGGGATTGCAGCATTACACCCCATTCACACAATCGCAAGGGGAGGGGAGATAAATTATCCATGGAGAGGGGACAGGTAGGAAAAGCACAACGCACATGCCTGCCACACAACCGTTACACCTCAGAGCACCATGGTTTACTTATCCCTTGCTACTCTGTGGATCAATTTGCAGACTCCCACTGTAGTGCTCGCATATCCCAGTGGGCACCGTAGCTGCCAAAAGGGCTGGGTGACCATAGAAAATGTATGTGGTGGCACGAGTGTCACCAGAAGTGGCAGTTGTACTCTGTGGTCAATACCACTTCCCCCCATTTTGTTTTTGTTTTTGGGAGGCGTACAAGCCATGGGGTTCCCATCAGATGACACGGGAACCACCATGGATACTCACTAACCATCTTGCAGAAGATGGGTAACAGGCATGGGTACTTGGCCCACTGAGGAGAGGGAAGCCTCCCACCACGTGAGATGCTAACCCACTGTGGATTGCATTTTTGAGCGACCCATGCCGGGTTTGCGTGTCATCTGAACGGGCCTGCAGACTAGCTTGTTTTATGTGATGCTCACGTGAAGGAGTAAAGTGCCTAGAAAGGGGGGGTGTGGGGCCACTCCTGTAGCGCTGCAACTGATGAGATGAAACATGGACTCAACTGTTGGGAATTACTTGGTATTGCTGCCTCTTGTTAGAAAGGCAGTTAGCAGAGGAAAATGAAAAGGCAAAATGGAATGAGTGTTTACCAGTCCCACATGCACACAAAAGGCAGAGAGAGAGAGAGAGAGAGAGAGAGAGAGAGAGAGAGAACGCCTTTCTTTAGTTAAGAAAAAAAGCAGCTTTACTCACAAGAATCTTTGTACATACAAAGATTCAAGAGAGTTTGTTCAGTACATCAGTACATCTTCTGTTCCTTTACACTGGCATGAGTGAGAGAGCAAGCCATGTGCTCCCAGCAATGGAGGAAGTCAGAGAGAAAGAGAGAGAGGGCAGAAGGAAGGAAGGAAGGAAGGAAGGAAGGAAGGAAGGAAGGGGAGGAGCAGGAAACCACACTGTAGGCTATAGAAACCCTAAGGCTAGCTATTTCCAGAATTTTCATGCATTAACTAGCTAATTCCATCTAACCTCCCAATTCTGTGCCCAACTCTCTCTCTCTCTCTCCCCCCCCCCAAATTCAAAATACAATTGTTATTTCACTGCTGCCGCTCACAGTAGCCTGTGACATTCCAAGGGTTGAAGAGAGTTTTCCAGCTTTTAAGGAGAATTAAGTGCATTTGTTCAACTAAGCAAAGCAAAACTACTACTACTACTACTACTACAAGAATTTAGAAATAAGTCCCATTGGGTTCCGTCAGACTTCATCTATGTAAGTGTGTATAGGATTACAACTTTATTCACACAAATCAAGATAGCAAAACTCATCACAATCGCCTGCAGCGACAGAAGCCAGCTGGCATCAGAGAACAAAATGATTCCTTGTGCCAGTGCAGAGAACCACACTTTTTACACTGGTTTCCCCCATGGCCAAATACCTCAAAGGTTTAGAAGTGCATCACATCATCACTTTGTTTTAAAACCATACCAATATCTTCCACTGTTTCAAAACCAGCACACTTACCTATAACTACACCCTTCAAGAAAGCAAAAATAAAGCATCAGCTTCCTTTTACAGCCTTAAATAATAAATGCAATTAAGCCAAGTGTACTGGCGAACTGCCTCAAGACCTGAAGAAGCAATTAAAAATAAATCAACCACCTCCAACAAAAATAACAATAATTTGCAGAAGCTGTTGTCTCCACAGCATGAAACAGAGGTAATATATAGAAGCAAAATTAATGCAACAAACACTTATCTTCATTAGTGGTGGGTGGAGTGTCTAGAAAATATTCACATAGGTGAAAGGAAACAGAAATAAAGATTCGGGGGACAGGGATGGAGGCAAGCCATCAGGATTTTATATTGTAATGTAGGAAAGGTGATTGTCAAACTTTCTTCCATCAGGGGCATTCATTGCCTATCAAGTAATCTGACAAATGCCCTGCCATGTTGCTGAGCATTCTGGGACACGTTTATTTCACATAGGACGTTGGCCACGGATAATAAGAACATTAAATCGTATGGGCTTTAGAACACCTCTCCTGGATCAGATCAAAGGTCCATCCAGTGCAGATGATCTAACAGAATGCAAATGACCTTGCAAGGAAGATGAAGAGACCATTATCTCCCACCCCTGTCTCTGACTTCTACATCTTGGTTGAAAGTTTGACACATGAACCTACACGGCAGGATGTATGGGGCAAAATCCAACACACGCAAGTCCTTAGAGCGAACCCATTGAAATGAATGGGATTTAAGTTAGTCATAACGAACTGAAGTCCCATTCATTGTAAAGGGTCTGCTCTCAGTGGGACATATGTTGGAGTTTTACCCATCTCGATGCACATAGAGTTTGGATGCATGGCAGAGTGTGCACATTCAGGGCTTCTGCACATTGGGTTATACATGTCTAGCCCCCATACATGAACACACTTCATGGATTCAGTGCACTGAGACCTGGGCGGTAGGGTCTCTGGCAGAATTCCTCTCCCCTCCCTTCTGATGCACTCATTTCTGCACTAATTGAATGTCTGCAGTGGGTCTCTGGGCAAGAACAACATGGCAAGTGGGTGACACTCCTGGTTCCATTCATGGGCCAGAGGAAGAGCAGCTGCAGGGAGCTTTCTTCCCCCTCCCGGCCAGAAAGAAAAGTCAGCTCCAGTTGCCCTGGGTCTGCAGGACTGAAGGGATGTGCACTCTGGCTCCCTACCCACCAGCCAGAGGGCTCAAGACTGCTGGGTTGTACAGCCATGCATGTCCGTGTGCGTGTGTGATTATTAATGTCTACTGCAAGTAACTTTGAGGATCCTTTGACTGAAAAATGGGACAAACTTTTAAATGAATAAATCACCCGGAAAACCTAATAAGAGCAGAATGTAGTCTAAATTATTCCAGAAGGCAGATGAGAGGGAATTCCATTCCATTCCACCAGCCCTGCTAAAACAATCATTTTTCACCTCTTCCCTCCTCATTCCTCTTTCCTTGTGTGTCATGTCTATTTATTTATTTATTTATTTATAAAATATGTATACTGGTCCATAGCTGAAACAGATTCCAGAGGAGTGAACATAAGAATTAAAACAGTAAAAGATCCCAACCCCCCCCCCCCTCCATTATTATACTTTTTAAAAAACAACAACACCAAAACACAAAAAGAGAATGCCAATAAAAACTTTGGCTGTCAGTTAAGGAATGTTCCCTGGAATAAGACTGTTTTCAGGCGCATGCAGAAACAACACAGAAAGGGGCCCACCACTTTGAAGGCTCTTCTGGTGGACTCCAAGCGAGCCATAGGTCCATGTGGAACTACCAGGAGCATGCCCTCTGACGACCTCAGTGACTGGGCAGGTTGGTAAGGGAGAAGGTGCGCTCTCAGGTATCCTGGTCCCTGCAGTCTGGGACTCTCTTGTTTAATTGAGTATAAGCTGCTCAAAGATATGTTTTGGCTGAGGAGTATCATAAAAAATAATTCAAATAAATAAAATATGTACGTATCAAGGAAGATACGTTACAGAGCATAACCTTCACTGCCCAGAGTAGTTTGACCAACAGTTTCTCATTGTTAGTTAACGAACTAGTTAACTGAAAACACAACACAGGGCAGCTGGTAATGACATTCCCTTAATACATATTTTAAATATTACATTTCCCCCCCTCCTCCCAACAAGGTAATTCAGTGGTGCTCTTTAAATTGTAAAACTGCTTCAAGTGCCTACGGATCAATCAATCCCCAAATTGTAGCTATAATGAGTTCCTTTTAATAGGAAGGCGTTCATTAATTAGCATGCTGATTGCACCAAAAAACATATTTTAAGCCAACAAAAAGCCTCCTGCAGATTCTGTTCTCTTCTGAACTGCCCATGGGGAGGTGAACATTTCTAATTAAAACAAAAATAAAATAAAATGCTTTCTTTTTCCTTTGGTCTGCTTCTATAGCAGAAGCTGAACGAGAGCTTCTGCTATAGAAGCAGTTCTCCAAAAGGCAGGCTCCTTTTACTTTGTCAGGCCTTCTTCTTGCAGTGAGGAGAATGAGGTAGTAAACACCAGGCACAGATGTGCCTCTTCATAGTGTAGGTGGAAATTTCCAGGAGCTGAATGCTCCTCCGTCCAAGACACATGGGCCCTTTCTGCCTCACAGGGCCTTCTGGGACGCAGGGGGGAGGAACTTGGGATTTCCTGCTTCGGGGATCATCCCCCTGCGTACACACGCTAGCGTAACATCCTGGAAGGCGAGAGGGATGTCATGGGCACCATTTTCTTTTTTGAATCGTCAGAGACAGAGTGCAGCTGTGCTCCACTGACAAAAACTTGTTAAAAAAAAAAAAAAGAAACACCCCGAAACCACTCCTCCACTACCCGTGACGGGCACAAACTGCCCCCGCACAGCTCCGTGCCCGTTTCCAGAGCCCCGCTACTTGCGGGGAGGCAGGACGAACCAAGAACGGAGTCCACACTGCCCATGGTCCTCAGGAAGGTCCGAGACTGGGCAACCAGTTATCCTGGAGAAATGGAGGGGTCGTCCCTGCCTGCCCCTGGGATCCCCTGTGCATCCTTTGGATGCACGGGGACGAGCCTGGGAAAAATCCATGGTGTAGGCATGGCCTTTGTCCTGTACAGAAGGAAAAAATAGTGTGTCAAGGAGAAAGGTTCTAGCCTGCTTCTCTCCCTGTCATTCTAGTTTTCCATGAGCAGGAACCTTTTCTTTTTCTTTTCTTTTATCTATTTTTGCACGTGAGTCTTTACCAGCAGTCCAAAGAGGCACCGACCAGGCACAGCATTCCCTCTTTGGCTGTTGTTTGTGAGAACTAGGCCTTTGTCTCATGCGATGCCACCTCCACGTTTCTGCGGGCCCTTGGGCAAGGGCACCGGCCTCAATGCCTTCCCTCTCTCAGTGAGACTATCTTCTTACGCCATTGTCAACAGCTGCCCTCACTCCTCTTCCTCATCCTTGGTACCGCTTAGCTTGCTGGGCAGACAGAGGGCCAATGAACAAGTAAGCCAGGAGTCCCCCAACCTTTTCATACCCGTGGGCAGATTTGTGGGCACTACAACAAAATGGTTCCCCACAGAGGATGAGGCTGGTCCCATGATGGCTGCCATGGGGGCCTGGCTAGTCCAAAGTGAGCTATAGAGGTGTGTGTGCGGTGGTGGTGGTGGTGGCTAGAGAAACAGCAAGCACACAGGTTGGGTGGGAAGGGGAAACAGCCAGGCAAAGAGCAAGGCTACAGACTAGAAAGGGTCAGAAAGCAGACGTCCCTGATGTTTTACAACTGTTTTTTTTTAAAAAAAAGGGGGCAGAGAGTGAAGAGCTTTGTGGGCACCATTGGAGTTCCTCATGAGCACCATGGTGCCTGCGGGTTGCCTATATTGAGGACCCCTGAAGTAGGCAGTGGCATCTGCTGCTCCTCCTCCTCAGCACCACTGTTGACTGGGCCAGAGGAGAGGCAGATGAACAAGCAGGTTGCAGTGGTGAAGAGGAGGAGCAGGCTGTTCTGAGTACCCTTGCTAGGCATGCCAAAATGTTATGACAACATGTCCTCAGTCCCATTTTCGTATGTTTTCGATCCTGCCTCTCTGGAGCCATTTCCTCATGTTAGGAAATGCTGTTGACTCATCTCACTGGTCCCAGTTAAACATGGTTTCTGCTGTTCCATCTCCCCAAGGGAAGGGAAGGGAGACCATTTCTGGAAATGGCACAAACTTGGTTCTGGTTTTTGACGATACAATGGCAATGAAAAAGGAATTCATGGATTTGGTTAGGGTTTGTCCCTTCTGACCATATCTGACATTCAGTCTTATTCAACCCTTCAAATGTGCTGTACTATAACTCCCATGATTCACATGGAATATAGATAATGGGGTTTGTAGCCTAACTCATCTGAAGGGCACCTGCTTGGAGATAGCTGGTGTATATGAATAGTGAATTCATTCTCCAAGTATAGATCCTTATGTAGCCAAAATTGTACCAGCAATGCTCAAGAGGAGGTATCAGCAAGCTTGAGGTAACTCCAAATTTTACAGAAGTGCAAAAAATATTTAGGGAGAAAAATGTCAGAGTAGTGGGGAGATGGTGTGGGGGTGGGGGACAGGCAGGAAAGACCACCCAATGAAGATTGAGCATGCTCAGTAACCATGGAATGGTAACTGACTGTTGGGAAAGCAAGGCCAGGTCTACACCAAGCAGGATATAGCGGTATGAAAACAGTATATAAAAGGCAGGAGCCACACTACTGCTTTATAGTGGTATTGAAGTGCACTGACAACTGTTTGGGCCCATTGACACATAGGCTCAATTCGGACGACACGATAGTCAATGGTGGGTTGACTAACCCTAACCCTAGGGGGCACTCCCCACACAACATGGTAATAAATAATCAACTGTGGTGTGGATGAGGATCAGCGCTGAGTTGACTATGGCAGCATTTGGATGACACAATAGTCAAAACAACTGACGACTGTTTCCCCCACACCAGTTGTTTATTGTGTCGTCCGAATTGAGCCATACTGTATACCGCTATATTCTGCTTGGTGTGGCTCCTGCCTTTTATATCCCACTTTCATACCACTTTCATACCGCTATACCCTGCTTGGTGTAGATCTGGCCCAAGAGAGAACTGGGAGGTGGGAATGGAATGGTCCCCAAAAAGGGTATGGCTAGCTGGAATCCTGAACAGGAATCCTCTACGCTGCAACGCTGTATTGCAGGCCCACTTCCAAAAACAAAAACTTAACCAGAAAGAGAAGTCATCACTGTGTCTTCTCATCAAAGAGACACACTACGACTTTTGATCTGTTAGGTAAGATATCTGCAAAAAGTAAACAAAATCCTGTTTACTTTCAGTGCAAACAGTTAAAGAAAATAGATCTGAAATCACACACACACACACACACCACACACACACACACAAACACACACGTGAGTGTGCGTTTTCTTCCCTGCTGGATTAAATTGTTTGTTCAGATGTTAGGAGGGCACAGAACGTTCATGTTATTACGGTACAAAGAAAAATGGGTGAGAATGGAATTATTGTACATTTTATTTAATTCATTCCCCCTGCAGGTACTAATTCAATTCATTTTAATTGGTTCGAGGAATGTCTTTGAGCTAAAATATTATGTTCAAAGGCATCAGCAGGAACCAAAATGGGACTGCACCTGTAGTTGAAATCAAAAGATAAAATGGGACGAGGAAAAAAACAAAAACAAAACATAATTGCGACTTGCTGAGGAGAACTCGAAAAGGGGTGGGGGGGGGAAGACCCTTTTAAAAGAGGTACATTCCCTTCTTCTTTATCCTACAAAGTGATAAAAGAAACTAATTTGTGTTCCAAATCTTGGCTGTATCTTAAGGTCATTGTATAAGAAAGTAATCTTTGCATTTTTTCATCAGAAGTTGTTAATGTTGAATTATTATTATTATTATTATTATTTTAAAGTGGGATTAGAATAACACAAGGAAGGATGAGGATGGGGAGGTGGAACTCATCTATGTCAGGATGGAACAAACCTGTGTGCTTATTTTCCAATTTTCGTCTCAACGTGATGCCCCAGCATGTCGTTAAGTTTTGACATAAAAGAAAACAGGACTTACTGGCCAGGAGCAGCTGGAGAAGGAATTAGATTTTATAAAAGTTGATTTGGGTTTCTCTCTTCTAGCCAGTGTATTGTCACCTCAGTCCAGTGAAGGACATAGCTATGTGTGTCTCCCTTGGTTAGATTAGGAAC
Organism: Anniella stebbinsi; assembly: GCA_029215795.1. Taxonomy (NCBI): domain Eukaryota; kingdom Metazoa; phylum Chordata; class Lepidosauria; order Squamata; family Anniellidae; genus Anniella; species Anniella stebbinsi. The sequence goes on from JARDYH010000007.1 coordinate 14,794,090, forward strand.
CACACACACAACAGGTTGCTGTGCACATGACAAATCCCCTAGTCCAGCGCCAGGTAACCTTTTGGGATTGTGGGTAGTGTCGTAGTCAGGCCTGTTCCCCTTAGTGTGGGGGAGTTCCATGCTATAAATCAGAATCTGATTTTGAAACAGAACTAGGTGAGTACCAATCTACACTGGAAGTGGGGAGGAGGTTTTCCCAGGCTCTTCACCAGCCAGGGATGCATCTTCACCAGACCGTATCAGTGAAAATGTTAACTACTCAGAGCCTGTGAGATCTCAGCAATTCAACTTCAGAGTTGACCGATCCCAGAGTCCGCCACAGAGTAAAATGGGTGGAGTGAAAAGAAGGCAAGAGGCGATCAGCTCACCTAGCTTCTCACAAAAGCTTCTTCAGAGGGAGCCTCCCTGAACTTAAGGAACTTAGGGAAAAACCTTCCTTTTTGTTGAAAGGACAATTGTCCTGCTTCGTTTGCATAGTGTTTTGCCTAGAGGAGGTGAGAAGAGATGTTTATTTGTTGAATAAAGCTTTGTGGGTTATTTGGCCAACTTCTTTATTGTCTCGCACTGCAGCAGGAGGGTCTGGAAACACGACAGTTAGGGATGTCAGAGAAATCTGCAATGGAATCATATGAGTTTGGACTTCCATGAATCTGTCCCATGGATTCTGCAGCAGACTGGCTTTTGTGCAAAATTCTGAAAAGTTTTTTTTTTTTAAGAAAACAGTCCACAAGTCCATGGAATCAGGAAAAGCAAGCCCACTGCAGATTCATAGCAATCTGAACCTATTTGATTCCACTATGCATTTCTCCAACATCCATAATCATAGTTATGGTCTTCAGGAGTAGCTAAAGCCTGTGAAATGGTACTTTCCATGAAAATGTGTGTACTCCAGGAGCACTTTTACAGATGTCAATTTCAATGCAAATGAACCAATAAGTTAGTACCATTTTTTCTATGGACGGTACCTTGAGTTCATTATTCCGTCTCCGTGCCTCCATTGTTCTGTCTCCTTCCATGCCTCCATTTTTGAAGAAAAGAAACAAAATGCTGCGAGTATCAGGCACCTGTGAACGTTGTTCACACATCTTGCAGAAGGTAACTTTCATCAGACATCAAGGGTTGGATTCTCTTAGATGTGATTGTGTGCATAAGGGTTTGCTTTTGTCTCTCTTTTTTTTCACACTGAAATAATGGGCTTGGATTCTTTGGCCAATTCTGCAATAGCTAATACTGAATAAATCCTTTCTGCATTTCATACTGGGATATTAAAGCGAACAGCCCATCATTTCTCAAGATACATTGAGACAATGGGCAGTAGACTGATAGCACAAACTCTCTGATTCAATTCAGCCTGACTTATATTTTGTACGATTGCAGCTGGCAAACTCTTATCTACCCTCTTCCTTCTCAAAGGAAAAAAAACATTATCACCTTTGAATGGTGGACACCTTCTTCTGTCAATGAGACGTCATGAGCTCTTGTCACAATCTGTCATATACACATTCCCCAATTTGCCAACGTCTGGTATGATCAAAAGTTCTCCCCAACCACCTCCACCGCACACACACACTTCCACTTTGGAAGATAATAAGCTATTTAAATAGCAAATATTCTGTTCGAAACACTTTATAAACGATAAGCCTAGCAAATCAGTCAAAAAACAAGAAAGAAACGGAAAAAAGTGTGAGCCACTTTGATGACGCTCAAAGAATTGGCTTGTTTTTGCATCACTTTCAGCATTGTCTCGTTTTTTTCTTCCAATTTCCCTTTTAACGTAACGCTATGTTCTGTAAATATTGTTGCAGCTGACAAGAACATCAATTCATGTTATTCATAGAGCTATTCAGGATTCTTGCCATGAATAGCAAGCAGGAGCAACAATCACTTGCATATATATTTTTTTTTAGCATTATGGGTTTTAAAAAGAGAGACCCCTTTTGCATAAAAAGAATGCTCAAATGACTGAAGTTTAGCAGACACAAACGTGCGAGGGAGAAAGGAACGTCTTTAATGGTTATTTTAGATTCAAGCAAAAAGCCGGGCCCTTACAGAAGTTTTACTTCTTCTTTTTCTTCAGTTGCCACTCAATATGGTTGTTTAAAAAAATGGGGGGAATGGGGATAGAGTTATCAAATGACTAGACGCCGGAGAGGATGAACTGCAAGTGGTAAACCATCTGATACAAAGCCTCGTGGAGGCCTGTTCATGCAAGGGGTGCAAATGGGCTTAAAGATGAGCGCTCCATGGAACTGGAAAACGGATGAAACAAAACATTGAGAAATGACCATGTATAGAATAGGAATCAGGTAGGAATCAGTGTTGCACAACAGCCATTGTTAAGAATGACCTGCACTTTGGGATTGATTCCGTCCGTTACTCTGGATCAAAAATGTGTGGTCTTTGAACCTTGTTAGACAACTTTCCTCAAACATCAAGGGTTGGATCTAGATTTAAGCTGGATGCACTGCACTGGTGGAAGTGGACTTTCTCGCCTCCTCCTCCCCACAGCTGCCCCTCCAGCCTCCTGAAAATACTCCACATAGAGTTAGGAGACCCTGCTGAATAGGGTGAGCTTCAACGGGTGTGTGGTACGAGTCGAGTGAGTTCCCACCACAATCAAGTAGAACAACCTTCCTCTTGATGAAGGCAGATCCTGATCCCAAGCCCTGCATTTTATTTTGTTTTATTTTATTGGTCTCTTCATTCTGGAGGGAAGAACCTAGTCAAAGCAAGTCAAGTCGGGGTTGTTTAGAGTGGCTATGCGTCCTCTTGCCAGAGGACTGTCCCCTATTTTGAAGATGTCCTCTATTTGGAGGGCTCTCCAGTCCAGGCTTGGTGCACAGGGAAAGAATCATCTGAAAGAAAAGCTCAGCTGATTTATTCATCAACAGCACCTGGACAGCAGACCCAGCAAGGCACACCTGTCACCAGGTCACAGCCTTCAACGCTATGGTGAGAGGCACTGCATTTCTATTTTAGTCATAATAATGATGTTTAAATTTGCATCAATGCACATGAACTGACTTATGCAAACGCTATGCAAAGCCAGGGTCTTCTTTTGTCGTCGTTTTTGGAGATGCATTTCATGCTGCTGCTGATGACGACAATACATAAGTGCTCACCATATTCATAGAAACCAGGGCAGGAAGAATCTCTCCAGCTGTCCACTTCCAATGCCCACACTGCACAAATATCTGCTAATATATTCCTCCTTACACTCTCCAAACACACAAGCAACAAGCCCCCTCCATCCCCAAGTCCCAAATCCCCACTCTCCACACACACATACCTGAACTGGCCCTCTGGGAATCATCTCCGTTGACACAATTCCCAGAGAAGCCCTGAAGCTGCAAGCCTGCCCCTCGACAGATTAAAAAAGCAGAAATATCAACGGTATTGATTAAACTGAGGCCTGACAGTTTTCATGTAACTTATTATGAAGCTGGTCTATTCTGAGTCCAACGATTGGTCCATTCCGACTTGGTGCCTTCCTTCCAGATACTTTGGACTACCACTCCCAGTATTCCTGACCATTGGCCATGCTGACAGGGGCTGAATGGAGTTGAACTCCCAAACATCTGGAGATCTCCATTCTGCCTACCCTGATATACCCCTTTCCTGCAATTAATGCAATCAAAATGGTGTCACTTCATCCCAGATACAAATAAAGCAGATGTTACAATAGCATAGAAGAAGGGCAGAGCACCTGCGGCCCTCCAGATCTTTCTGGATTACAGCTCCCACCATCCCCATGTTGGTTGGCACTGATGGGAGTTGGAGTCCAGCCACAACTGGAGGGTTACAAGGTCCCACACCCCTGGCCTAAAACCTGGACTCTGCCGTCAGCTGTTACAATCCAAAGGACTCTGCAGATCAATGGAGTGGTTGTTCTTCTCTATAACATCAGCCAGCTCCTAAGTCCATCCACAACTCTTTCTGCCCCCTCCATTTGGAAGGAAGAGCCTGGGACTGGAAATGTATGAGAATTTCATTTTTGCTCACAAAACATATGAGCATGTCCCATTCGAAGCTCTGAACATGAACACAAGCATGTGTCCGCTAAAAATATTCATAGATCGTTGATTGTTGTTGTTTTGTGTTTGTTGTTCTTTTCAGTGGGGGATAAGAGAAAATGGGAAGTGGGGTAATGTAATGGAGCATTCTGGAAGAGGGCATGGATGTCTGGCTGGAAACCTGAACAGGAGTACTCCACACTTTGACATTTTGTTGCAGGCCCCACTTGTCCATCTCTAGTCCAGTTGAGACGAGGCCCTCTATCATCACATGCTGACCCCAATGGCCTCTGCAAAAGCAGATGGAGTTCTCTGCTCCTCCTTGTCCACCATCAGGTTTATGAAAAAAAACACCTGTGGATTCCAATAAACAGAAAGCTGTTTCAGGACACTCTTTGAATTTACTGGAATTGCAGATCTCAAGCTTTCTGAGCACCGAAGGCGATTACAAGAGCTACTTGCCTCTCCTGCAGCATCATTAAGTCATTTTTTGTTGGAAGAAAATAGACAAAGGATCTGAAGGAAATGCTGAAAGTTACCCCATCACTGGGCAGATGGTTGAAAGAATAGTGTTGGCCAGAGAAGCAGCTGGCATGAAAAAGCAGGAGTCAGATGCATCTCTGATCCTGGAAGGGAAAAACGTGCAGACACACCCATCGATCTTATCCTGCAAGACCAACAGGGTTACAAATACTGAATTCTCTTGCTATCACCTCTACCTCCTTCTGGTCTCCAGGCTGAGATCCTGTGAGGACTGCTGACATTTCATTGGCAGCAGCGTGAAAACTGTCAAAAGGTTGTAAGCCAGGGAAGAAGGGAAATGATGACGGTTTGTGACTTTTGGTGAGATTGCAGTGTTCTCCTTCTAGGGTATTGTTGTGGTTTCAGAGAGACATGGGGCACAACAGCCGTCACTCGCTAAGGTTTAAGAAAACAAAATATAAAATTTGGATTCAATTATACGAACAGTTGCATCAAATGCTTTTGCAGACAAATAAACCACATTTATTTCCTCCTTATCAGGATCTGCAGCAACTGCACTGCAAAATTCGGCAGGCTGCAAAATCCAAAACATAGCTCAGGTTTTGATCTTTACATTAATCCAGGAAGTGCAGATCTGATCAGTTTGTAACGGAATCTTCAAAGAACGAATTCCTTTGGCATCCCCATAGAAGATGGCATTTCCCAACCCCACTGGGACTCCTATCAAAATCCGTGCTGTTTCCCCTGTGCCAAACTGCTGTGTCTAGATTGAGAGGAAAGCTAATAAGCATCCTCCACAACACAAGACAGTTCAGGGCACTCCACGGTATTTGCCCTTAAGTTGTGTCAATAAAATATTCAAAGCAATATTTTTCCAATGAAAGGAAGGGAGGGAGGAAAGAGGTTTTTAAATAACTGTCCTATTCAGTTAGATCAAGATAGCTGAACTGACAACTTCAAATCATTTAATTCCTTAAAGCAAGTGGAAGAAACCAACCATCCCCCCCTACAGAAAATGTATGAAACTCAAAGGAGTAACAGAAGCAGAAAGTAAGCATTCACTGCAGTTTTTCCCCAAACACCCTCTCCACCAGGTGGCAGTAGAACACCCTTGTTACTCAGGCACTCTGTAAATAATGTCCGGTATTGTGAGTACACAGCATTCCCACATGCATCAATGGTATTACTCTCCAACTAGAGTAATAGTGGTTTCTTAGAGTGCAGTCCTATGCATCTTTTGCAATAAGTCATACAACTCCCAGCATCCCCCAGTTGTAGGACTTTTTTCTGCCTAAGCATGCATAGGATTGCACCCGAAGATAGAAAGAGCAAAATTAGAAAACTGTACAGCTTAGGGTGACCATATGAAAAGGAGGCTAGGTCTCCTGTGTCTTTAACAGTAGTATTGGAAAGGGGATTTCAGCAGGTGTCATTTGTATGCATGCAGCACCTGGTAAAATCCCCTCTTCATCACAACAGTTAAAGCTGCAGGAGCTATACTAAAGTGACCAGATACAAAAGAGGACAGGGCTCCTGCAGCTTTAACTGTTGTGATGGAGAGGGAATGTCTACCCACAAGAACAGGCATTGTTTTTGCTTGCACTGATACTATGCCACCCATTTTCCCCGGCAAAGTTTCCCGAGCATCTATCAGCTGAAAGATAGGAAGAAATTAAACAGCTACTGCATGATCCTAACATGGAGGTTCTGTGATTAGGGAAGCCAGTGTGGTGTAGTGGTTAGAGCAACCTGCCCCAATGTTTCGAACTGGAATGCCCATCAGCCCTAGCCAGAATGGACAATGGTCAGAAAGGACGGGAGCTGTAGCACAAAAGAACTAGAAGATGCCAAGTTGGGGAAAGGATAATTTCAAATGTCTGACTAGGGCAGGGGAATATCGATTGAAATCTCCTCCCAGCCATTTTTAAATTTAAATTTTTAATTTTTAAAAAATGGAATGTAGGAGAACGAAACTGATGCATCTATCCAGGTGAAGGGCTTTGAGTGCTTATTTCTTAAAAGTCTGGATTTAAACCTCCGTGTATTCAGCCACGTTTGTGGTGTGGAATTTGGGATGCCCCCTTTTTTCCCTCTCACAGCCTCCTCCTCCTCGACTATTATATGACAGGCAGGTCCCACATGGTCCTCTCCATGCTGGGCATAGGTGTACCTCTTGAAGTTGGCAGTGCAGATAGGCAAGAATTTCACTTGGTTCATTTTTTAATCCGCACTTACCAAAATTTGCAAATTTCTTCAGAGATAGGATGGAAAGAACTTGAGATTTTTTTTAAAAAAAAAATGCAAATGTAGGAGAAAGAGATACTGACAAATTTGTCCAGCCCTACTGAACACTCCAGTCTGCAACAATTTGTTGCAGCTTCCCATTTGTAACAGGTACAACAGCCTCCCAGTCGGGGGAAAAAAGGTAGCAGCTCTTAATTTCCCAATATTTCATGGTTTCATGAGCATCCTTGCTGTCTCTCTTTCTCCTCTACCTTCTTGTCCCCTTCTTAACCCATCATGCCAGACTTTATTACTTTTAATGTTCATTGTCATTTATTCTGTTTCCCTCCTGCTTTTCAGACAAAAGTCGTCTCCCAGAGAGTCTTGCGGAAATTAAAATTCAATACACAATGCCAGTGGCGGACTCTGTACATGGGGGGGGGGGAGAAAAAAGGGAAGACACAGGCCATGCCCTGAGGCTTACAAACTCAGAGATAAAACACACAAGGGAAGGGGGGAGAGGAAGGAGAGGAGATCAGTTTGACAACACCAGAACAAGGTGGCGAGTTGTAAACAGGCCTTCGTATCACTTGGGGTGAGGCTGGAATCCCTCTGCTGGAGGTGGTGTAGTGACCCATAGTCCTCTGGCTGTTGACAGGGCCAGGCTGTCTGCTCACCTGCTTCTGAGGTCATGGAGAATTGGCCATTGAAGCATGTGTTTTTAATGAGCTAGGGATTCTTCTGACATTCTCCTGGGCCGGCCACATGTCCCTTCCTTACAGGGGACAGTCTCCTGTTTGAAAGGCTGTCAGGGAACAGTCCTCTATTATTATTATTATTATTATTTTGGCAGGGTGGGGAACTTGTGGCTACAGGGGCCATAGCTCAGGGGTAGAACCCATGCTTTTCATGTAGAAGGTCCCAGGTTCAATCCCTGGGTAGAGCAGGAGAAACCCCTGCTTCAAGCTCTGCTGCCCGTTGGTGCTGACAATACTGGCCTAAATGGACCAATGGTCTGACTCAGTATAAGGCAACTTCCTATGTTTCTAGATCTTGTTCCTGCACAGCTTCTCATCTTCCCTGAGCATGGGACATGTTGTCTGGGCAAACTGAGAGCTGGAAGCAAACAAATGTGTTGCAAAGTTTTGGCATTCCATGGGGCTCCAGATACCGTTTTTTACATTGAAAATATTTTTTGCAGGGTCTGGGAGCAGTGGGGCATTGCTGCACTGGCTGGTGGAGGGTTGCCCGTCCTAGCTGTAACTGTTGCCTTGATCTCTTCTTCTTCCTCCCTCTCTCTTAGATATCTTCCAGCATGTTCTTCTTCCTTGTCACGGCTCTTTCCCATCTGTTCCATCTTCCCATCCCATCTGAAACCACTGCTTATTCATGGACTGTTTTAAAAACTGGATTCTCTGGTGTGCAAAAACTCCCATCGATTTCAAATAGATTTCCCCCAAATGGTGATCCTGTTGTTACTGGCTTCTGCATGCAGACTAGGGAATGTTGAGATTGTGTAAAACATTGGTGTTTCGTGGAGTGTGTGGTGTCATTTGTTTCAGTATATGTTCACAGACAGATTTGAACACCCACCTCCACCACCCGTTATATGGAAAAATACACAAATAATTCCATGATAAAGTTCACAACGTTTTATATAATTTATGTGAATATGTAACGTTTAGGGCCTAGTCCCCCATTCCATTCGGCAATTCTCTGCATATATTTTCTAGCATGGCATATGCCTCAGCAGAAACTTGTGCATTTTCCTGCAAATGAATTTGCATAAATTTCGGGAAAGTAGGTTGGATTCTTAGAAATCCAAACTCGTTTTAGTCCATCTCGCATTTCTCCAGCATCCCTAGTGTAGACATAATGGTGGAAAAGTAATTACTTATGTATTGCCTCCTTTTGTAGTCTTAGAATGAAATAATAATAACAATAATAATAATCCTGTGATATCATAGCTAGTGGCTATCGTGTATGTTTAAAGTCCTGTTAATCATCATGAAAACCAAGTGAAGAAAATTGATCTGCCTGGATCTGATCGGGTGATTTCATCATACATTCTGTAATTTTAATTAGCTAACTTATTTAGTTTGATTATGTCAGGAGTCATCTGCTGAATCCGTAGCTTGATTTATTTTTCTGCATTGATCTTTCTCGGGTTAGTGGAACTCTGAGCCATAAACAATGGTAATGTGACTGGTTTCATAAGCATGGCAGAAGGGGGGGAAATCTCTAGTTATCAAAAAGACTACCATTCAAGCATTCCCATTCTCTTAAAAAGTAAGATGGCTTCCTTTAACAGTTTGTATGCCTTGAGATTTGTGTTAATGGTGTTGGGCAGAAGATTACATTTTTGTGAAGCCTTAGTACACATGTCTATCAGAAGGCGTATCTCTCTCTCTCTCTCTCTACCTGTTGCTGGGAAATATGGGTAGGGGTTGTTGCTGGATTCATGCCCTGCTTGTGGGTTTCTCATGGGCACCTGGATGACATTTTTGACCTACCCTGGATTCCCCCTATCCTGAAGGCCATGCTCCTGCTGCTGAATTTGGTTAGGCTGACCAGATAAAATCCAGGTCAGGGCTCATGTAACTTTAACAGTGGTAGAGAAAAGGGAATTTCAGCCAGTGTCATTTGTATGCAATCAGTTCCTGGTGAAATTCCCTCTTCATCACAACAGTTAAAGGTGCATGCACTATACTAGAGTGACCATATACAAAAGAAGGCAGGGCCCCTGCAACTTTAACTGTTGTGATGAAGAGGGGATTTCACCAGGAACTAATTGCATACAAATGACACTGGCTGAAATTCCCTTTTCTCTACAACTGTTAAAGTTACATGAGCCCTGACCTGGATTTTATCTGGTCACCCTAAATTTGGTGTCACCCAAATAAACCAAACCATGACAAACCACTAGGGCAAATCATCTTGTTCTGAAACTAAATGTGATCCTTTTAGGACTCTAAGCTGCTATCATGTGCTAAAAGGGTCAAATTTAGGTTCCGAATAAGCTCAATTTGTCCCTTTTAGTGCTTCTTAGCATAGCACCAAAACTACATTAAAAAGAAGCTGGTTTTGTTTTTTTGCCACCACCAAATTCAGCTGCGTGTTGGGAGGGTGTATGCAGCTAAGTCTTGCCCATTCCTGGTATAAATTCTTCAAGGAGAAACATTCTCTATTTAACTTGCTATTTTCCAATGCTCCAGAACATGATAGACTGTCTATATATATTTTTTTGGTCCTATTCAATGAAGCATGTGATCTGAGATGATGGTGTTACAAACTGGTTCCTCGCTCCCATTGTACAAGTAATTATGAGCATGACAAATTGTCAAGTCAAAATGCCAAGAGAAAACACAGTGGGGGTGGGATGGGGGGATATTTGAATGGATGTAAACATTTCTATTGTGTATGTGTGTGTTTTTTCCATCCTGGAAGGAGGAAGGGCTCTTTGAAGCTGCAGGGAAGAAAAGTAAGAATGTGCAGCAAGCTGAGGGTTGACAGATGAGCAATATATTTATAATACTTCCATTTGAATGGACAAGGCTGCAGAAGAGTAATACACATGCAAAGCCATTATCATCTTGTTATCCGGAATGTGTTTTATGTCCCGTGGCTGTTGGTGAAAGAGTCCAAGAATGGATCTGTCTTCTGCGCATAGATGCCTGTTAGCTATATGTGGATGTTTCCTTTGGACAGATCCATAAGGGGGATGGAGGAGGAACCTGATGCACTTAAAGCTGCTGTAACATTTAAAATCACAGCTACTGATGGGGGCAGAAGCTGAACCATTTAGCTCATATATATATATATATATATATATATATATATATTATTCTGTTGTTAATCTATCTTTCTCATATGTAAACTGAAGCTGAAACCTAGCAAGACAGAAGTCCTGTGGGTGAGTGGTTTCCGAGTCAGTGAGATAGGCTCATTGCCTGTCCTGGATGGGGTTGCACTTCCCTTGAAATATAAGGTTTGTAGTTTAGGGGTAGTCCTAGATCCATCATTGTTGCTGGAGGCCCAAATAGCCATGGCAGGTTGGAGTGTATTTTACCAGCTTTGGCTGGCTTACCAACTACAGCCTCTTCTGGACAGGGATAGCTTGGCCACAGTGGTGCAGGCAGTAGTAACCTCAACAATGGATTACTGCAATGCCCTCTGCGTGGGGCTGCCCTTAAGGCTGCTCCAGAAGATGGAGCTAGTGCAGAACGCAGCTGCTCGGCTGCTGTCAGGAGCTGCTCTTTTTCAATCAATGCTACATGCTAGCTAGAAATATTGTAGCTGCAAGGTTTGAGCTGGGAAGTTCCCAATTCAAATTCTACCATGGCCTCGGCTACTCCCTGTTGGGAATATTGCAAGCTTGTCTGCAAGTGACTGGAAGGGGGCAGTGTCACACCTGGTTAGTTCATGGGAATTTAGGTTACCGCTAGACTTAGGCTCTCTATAGCCTCCATTGTGGTTTCCTGTAGTTTCTATGTTTTACTCCTCCCCTTCCTCCCACCATTGACATCCTCCATTGGTGAGAGCACTTGTGTTTGCTCTTTCTCTGCCTGTATAATAGAACGTTTGTGAATAAAACCATTTTACTTTTTCTTCACCAAAGAAGGGTATGCTCTCTTGTTTTAGCCTTTTGTGTACATGTGGGACTGGTAAATGCTCATTCCCTTCTACCTTTTGTGTTTTCTCTGCTAACTGCCTTCGCAACAGGAAGCACCATTACCAAATAATTCACATCCCCACCAATTCTGCAAAATCCAAGCGATTCCCCACCTCCCACCCTTAGCCCCCTTTTTCCTTACAAAGTGTAGTAGAAGCAACATTTTCTACAGAGGATCTTGCAAGTCACAAGTTCAAAAACCTGCTACAAGGGGGGAAACCCCAAAGGGCCCTGGATTTCCCAGCTCCATTTGCTGCCTGTGACAGCAGGAAAATACTCATAATTTTTAAAGAATGAAGAAAGCCGCCACTGCTAAGAGTAAGCAGCCCTGGCTGTTTCCTCATGCTGCTCTCTGGACTCACAGATGAATAGAAGGATATAGATATAATGTGACCGTGGGTGATACCTGAGTTCCATCTAAATGCAACAAACCTTTGTAGGGCCAAAGCAAACATGACAAGAGAGATTAACGGTCAGATCTCCTAACACTTTTTAAAACTGTGGTTGCCATAGCTTTATCTGGAGCTTTATCTTGACATAAGGGAAGCCATGTTTCGATCAACCTGAATAGAAAGGTCAGACATCGGGCAGTCTAAATGGCTGAGCAGTGACTTTTAAAAGTTGTCTGTGTGTAGGCTGACCAGGTAAAATCCAGGTCAGGGCTCATGTAACTTTACCAGTTGTAGAGCAAAGGGAATTTCAGCCAGTGTCATTTGTATGCAATTAGTTCCTGGTGAAATTCCCTCTTCATCAAAACAGTTAAAGGTGCATGCACTATACTAGAGTGACCATATACAAAAGAAGGCAGGGCCCCTGCACCTTTAACTGTTGTGATGAAGAGGGAATTTCATCAGGAACTAATTGCATACAAATGACACTGGCTGAAATTCCCTTTTCTCTACAATGGTTAAAGTTACATGAGCCCTGACCTGGATTTTATCTGGTCACCCTATCTATGTGTATCACAAGACACACACACACACACCCATATACCCCATGCTCATCAAGACCGAAAAGTCTGTGGTCGGCACAGACTTCTTCTATTCCCCAGTTGCCCCAGGCAACCAATATGTGGTCACCTAGAATTTCCTGTTAGGTCAACAGAGTATTCTGCAAACATTCAGTTATTTCATGTCTGTAACCAAGTGAAGAGATGAAAACAGTTGGCACGCCCAGCGAGAGTCAGAGTTGCACCTTGGCTAAGGTTAGGCTGACTAGAGAAAATCCAGGTCAGGGCTCATGTAACTTTAACAGTTGCAGAGAAAAGGGAATTTCAGCCAGTGTCATTTGTATGCAATTAATTCCTGGTGAAATTCCCTCTTCATCACAACAGTTAAAGGTGCAGGCACTACACCAGAGTGACCATATACAAAAGAAGGCAGGGCCCCTGCAACTTTAACTGTTGTGATGAAGAGGGAATTTCACCAGGAACTAAGTGCATACAAATGACACTGGCTGAAATTCCCTTTTCTCTACAACTGTTAAAGTCACATGAGCCCTGACCTGGATTTTATCTGGTCAGCCTACTAAGGTGGTCTCTCCGTTGCAACGTTAAAGTCCTTTCTATCAAAATGAAGGTGTGTTGAAACCTGGAAAGAGTTTCCGTTGTGATTTGGGCCACGACGGACTGTAAAAGAAACTGTGTAGGGTGTGTGTGTGTTATGATTTTGATCAGAGTGGTGCTGCTGGGTGAACGGGCAGCGGGAGGTGGGGGATATGTTTAATTGTTTCCCCCTTTGGCCTTCTCCTGACGGAAATTGTATCCCCAAAACTGCTATTAGCTCTGCAGCAAAATCAACAGAGGTGTTGGTTGTCCCCGCCCCCACTGCCTGCAGATGAGGTCTAATAGCAGCTCTATGAAAATGTGCTCCCCCAAAATGCACAAATCCCCCTCCCCAAATGTGCAAATCCCTCCAAAATGTGCATTTTCATGCTTTAGCCTATGGAGAAAATATGCATTTCTGGGCAATGTGTATTCTTATTCTTATTATTATCATTATTATTATGTTTATTGTAATTATTATGTTTATTTTTCTATGACTAAATTTGCTTAAAATCCCAAAATTAATAAATAAATAAGAGTCTCAAGTCCGCAGAATCCGTGCAAGTCAGGAAAAGGTGGTGTTTTGCAGAATCTCTGGGTCTTATTCACAGCAACCCAAACAAATTTGATTCCACTGCAGATTTCTTTGTGGCAAATCCTTACTACACAGTGCTTGGATGGGGGGGGGGGGGAACCTCTTCCAAATTTCAGTGGCATTTTCATAGGTATGTATTGATACCAGGATGCATTCCTGTCCTTCACCACCTCCTTTATTCTTACTGGCATCTCTTAGAAAATAATATCACCAGCAACAATAACAACAGCCATCAAGATATCAATAATAGGCAGAAAACTAATCCCATCATTATATCAATAAGTGGCGATTTGTTGATTAAGTATTATTAACAGGAACAGGCAATATATTATTCTCTTCTTTATTATTAATGCCTCCCACCAATCGTAGGTGGAGACATAGTCGATATGGATAATGTATCGTTTTCCTCTGAACATTTTGGTCACAATTCATTTTAAGTGGTCACAACATCCAAGATCCTGCTATAGTAAATCTGCTGTTTTGTTTCCATTGCAGTGGCGGCACAGTGGATATGCAGGGATTTGTGTGTGTGTGTGTGTGTGTGTGTGTGTTCATGTGTTCGTGTATGGGAATTATGACAGTAACATCGTGTAGTTGTGATAGCCTCTCATTGAATTAATGTTGTGCTGAATTTTCAGCTTTGAAAATTCCAGGGACAAAATGTTGGTGGTGCAAAATGCATTTCAAATTTCCACAAACCCCATAAACATGCCTTAAAAATGCTTATGGCTTTTTGAAGCCATTATATTCTCTGTCTCTGCTACTCAAGGAACCCTTCTCTATTGTTCTCATTCTTCACAGTGATGTGATCCCAGAAATCAAGGATCCCATTGAGAATACGATAATATCATGGTGCCATGTAGCTAATCAGCTTAGACTGAACCTGTGACTCTCCAAGTGCTGTTGGACTACTTCTCCCATCATCCATGTGTGATGGCCATACTGACTGGAGGGGATGGGAGTTGGAATCCAACAACATTTGGAGGGCAACAGGTGCCCCCCCCATTCTAAGCCCTAAACATCTTGACTTTCCTATTCTCCAATCTGTCCTGATTTGAATGCAACACTGAACTATGATGTAGCACATCTGGTGTCTTCCAGATGTCTTTGACAAAAAAAATAATCCTCAAACATTGGCCATGCTAGCTGGAGCTGATGGGATTTGTAGTCCAAAACACCATAAAGGTACCACAGTGGGGAAGGCTGGTTTAGCATATATAATAACAATAATAATAACGATTTATTTCTTACCCGCCTCTCCGTCTAGATCGAGGCGGGGAACAACAACATGATAAAATACATAAAACTAATTAAAACATGACAAATATTATTAAAACTGCATTAAAACATCCTAAAACATCCTAAAAACATTCTAAAAATTACACTGGATATGCCTGCCGGAAGAGAACAGTCTTTATAGCTTTCTTAAATTCTAAAAGACTGTTAAGTTGACGAGTCTCCTCCGGCAGGTCATTCCACAGTCTGGGAGCGGCAGAAGAGAAGGTCCTCTGGGTAACAGTTGTCAGCCTAGTCTTGGCCGACCGCAGTAAGTTCTTCCCAGAGGACCTGAGCATGCGGGGCGGATTGTACGGGAGAAGGCGATCCCGCAGGTAACCTGGACCCAAACCATGTAGGGCTTTAAAGGTAATGACCAACACTTTATACTTCGCCCGGAAACTAATTGGCAGCCAGTGGAGCGATTTTAAAGCTGGCGTAATATGGTCACTCCTAGATGTACCGGTGACCAACCTGGCTATATGTAGCATTCCATACATGAGCCTTGGGCTCCCTGCTTTCCTCTCTTCCTCTACCACAGTGACAGGGAGATTGCTTCCACTTTTAAACTAACCAAGGTTTCCTGTGTTACATTGAAAACTCAGGGAACTCTGGCTAGTTTAAGCTATGGTTTTTAGCATCCAAGCCAGAATAATAAACCATGGGTTGATCTCTGGCTTGATCAGATGTGATACTGTTATGAATTTGGATGTAAGAAAGAACTCTGGTTAGTTTAAACATGAAAGATGCTTGAAATCATCACCTTGCAGGTGCACCAGAGGAGGAGAGGGGAGGGGGAGCACATGACCCCAAAGCACATGACTCCAAAGTCTTCCTCCTTCCCACTCCTGGCCATGTTTCTTGCAAGTGCCTCACAGAATTTTCTTTGATGTTCATGTCCTGTTCCAATGGGATTCGTACTTACCCTTCTGGCTTCCTTTTAGTTGGAAGGGGGGGTGTTAGGTTTGAGCACCCGTGAATTTCCCAATTTGTTTCCCATAAGGAGGCAGCTTCTCTCACTCTGGCACTCTCCAGATACTTTAGACTACCATTCCCACTATCCCCATTTTTTGGTCATGTTGCCTGGGGTGATGAGAATTATAGCCACAAACGTATGGAGGGCACCAGGGTGGGAAAGCTATACCCAAGACCTTGATGACAGCCAAGGCAGCAAACCCAAAGAACCATTTAGTAGCCCCAGCCCTGAGATTTGAGTCTGTGCAACTCCAGAGGACAGAGAGAATACTTTGGTGGTGGTTTTTTCTGAGCCACATGGAGGTAGAAAGAATATGCCCTTGATCTGTTCTCTGTCCTCGGCATTTCTCTTTCAAGCACAGTGTGACCACCTTGGAAAAACAGAGTAAAAAAGCTCTGTTCATAAAGGGGAAAAAATTAATTGCCTTTTTCATAAACATTTAATACACAGCAATGCACTAAACCTCCAAAGACATGGGTTGCCGGCTCTGCCGTAAATTCTCTACTTATAAACCCACGCTGAAACTGGCAAGCATAGCAATATATAGGTTTTACATTTAGGGGCCTTTTAAAGGTACATAAACCACACATCCATGGCAAGAGATGCCCATGGCACATTTCAGTTATATGGTCAGCTTTTTTCTTTTCTTTTTTACTTTACATCTATAAACGGGCAGTAGTCATCTCCTTTGCGTGAGCTGCTCTATCACCCTTTGCTGTAGCAATCCATATTGCAGCCGTAAAAAGAGTTCTCCAAGATAATTCTGACTCTCTACAACTGCAAACAGTACATCATCCATCTAGTATGCCCCACACTTTTGATTTGGATCAAAAACTGGATGAAATAACAACTGTGTCCCAATGAATTAAGGGTGGGGTGGGGTGGCCAATTCCATGGGGTTGATGGGATTAGTGATACATCCATTGGACAACTTGCTGGGGCCCTATCAGGATGTATTCTTAAGCAGTTTTCTTGGAAGGAAGCAAACTTGGGACAAACTGGATTGCTCTGGAATCTCTGGTCCTAGTTGAAAGCTTGATGCCAAAGTTCCATAACGCAGCTAGGAGAACACTGCCTCCAACAACCCATGACTAGGCGTGCATTAACTTGAATAGTAAGGGTATTAAATTGGACACTTCTGGAGTTCTAGATCATCTAGCTGAATTTTAAGAGTTTTATTGTTATTTTAATAATGTATTAGCTTTATATGTTTTTAATCAGTTTTATGTAGTTGTATTTGATGTTGTTCCCCACCTTGGTCCAGGTGGAGAGGCGGGTAAGAAATACTGCTACTACTACTACTACTATTATTATTATTATTATCCAGAGAGAATCTAGAAACTGTGGGGTTCTAGTTCACCTCTGGGTTATCTGGAACCCCACATTTAGGGTTAGAAGAGGTCAAGGCCTCAAGGCTAAGCCATAAACCACTGTAGAGTGGCCAGTCATGTATTGCCCAAAATTAGGAATTGCATTGCCAAAAAGAGGACACAGATTTGCATAAAAAATGCATGTGCAAATTTATATGTATAGAGACACATATTTGGAAATGATTGCAATATTTTTAAATAAAAATCCAATGCATCTCACCATAGTGGGGTCAAGAGGGGCCAGGTGACCTGTGCCCCTGCTCAGTCTCTTGCCCAAGTCTTGATGGGCAACTTCAAGGATGTTGCCTGCTCTCCTTGCTCTTGTGGATCCTTAGCTTTGAAGTGGACTTGGACTGGACAGTCCTTCAAACACAGGAGGTCTTCAAACAGAGGATGATTCTCTAACAGATCCAAATAGATGACAGTCCCCTGTAAAGTAGGACACAAGGCCATCCTAAACATTGTCAGAGTTGAGCCAGGAGTTGGGAAGTAGGAATCATGAGTTGCTCCATGGAGGCAGAACCACACAAAACAGAGCCACACACAGGAAACCCAAAGACTACTGGGTGGTCGAAGCCCAAACAGGAATCCTTTTATAGCCTTTCCTGATCAGGTGGGCCCAATATCTAGCAGGATTCAACAGAACCCATCTAGATCCTCCACTGTTGGGAGATGTTCATAGCTGCAAGAACTTGCCACAAAGGGTAACCACACACAGCCCCAACAGCTTGGACCATCTCAACATAAGTTAAGGCAGTATCAAAAGAAAACACGGTCCAAGACACATTATGCTTTTTATAAGGCTGACGTTTGACCTCTTCATGATGAGGATAGCTCTTGTACCCAAGTTCATGATCATCCAAGAGAACAAATTCACAGTAAAGGCATTGAAACTTAGTGGGCTACTACACATCCACCAAATGAAATGGATGGACAGGGGATTCAGAACAGACCAAAAAAAAAAAAAACCCCTCCACTTCTTCATACATAGCATAACTAATTTGTGGAATTATGTAGTGAAGGCCACCGACTTACATGTCTTGAAGAGTGGATTAAACAAATTCATGTGCGATAATATCATGCATGAGCAATTAGCCATGATAGTTTAATAAGAATTGTATGCTTCTGAATTCCAATCTCTGGACAGTGGTAGTGTCTCTGTCTATGTTTGTGCCTTGCTTGTGGTTTACTTGAAACCATCCAGTTGGCCATTTTGAGAAAGGAGATGCTAGAGCAAGTAGACTTCAGGTCTGATCCTTCAGGACTCCTTTTATGTTCGGAGCCACAGACTTACCAATCAGAGCAGGGGTAGGAACCTGTGTCCCTGTGTGGTCTACAACTTCCATTAACTCCAGCTAGAATGGGTTGTAGTCCAACAACATCTTGAGGGGTGCATCATTACTAGAATCTTTACTATGAACCAGAACTCTTGCACATAGAGCAAGTAGGCTCTAGTCACATGATCCATCCATCACTTCAAAATAATTGCATAAGTGAATACTACTTACATAGGCTTTTATGCTCCAGTTGACACTGAACCTGTTCAGATGACATGCTAAACCATGGTTGTTAATTAATTAAATAAATTTATTTATTTAAAATGTTTCTCGTCTCCCTTTCAGGGCAGAAGTCCACACAAGGCAGCTTACAACAATAAAATGCATAACCATTATGACTTACTGTGTCATGTGAACCATTCCTAACCATGGTGGCTACAAAATCACAGTTTAACCATGCTCACTAACCACTTGCTGGAGAAGGGTTAGCAGCCTAACCATGGCTTAGCGTGTCATCTGAACAGGATCAATATAAGTTGTACCTACAAACCATGAGGACACACAAGCCCACAGCTCATGCTCTGTTCATCCATATATGACCAACCCACCCACCAACCTACTGTGTGTGTTCACACGTGTGTGTGTGTGTGTGTGTACCAGGACCCAAGTCCATAAAGAAAACCACTCCTTCCAACTGAGATGAGGTCTAGTTCTGTAACTTCAAACCTGTTCATGGCTGAAAGCCTGAGGTGACATTTCTTTTTTTCAGCAGTCCTGATGTAGCTTGGCATAGGCTGACCAGATAAAATCCAGGTCAGGGCTCATGTAACTTTAACAGTTGTAGAGAAAAGAGAATTTCAGCCAGTGTCATTTGTATGCAGTTAGTTCCTGGTGAAATTCCCTCTTCACCACAACTGTTAAAGGTGTATGCACTATACTAGAGTGACCATATACAAAAGAAGGCAGGGCCCCTGCAACTTTAACTGTTGTGATGAAGAGGGGATTTCACCAGGAACTAATTGCACACAAATGACACTGGCTGAAATTCCCTTTTCTCTACAACTGTTAAAGTTACATGAGCCCTGATCTGGATTTTATCTGGTCAGCCTAGCTTGGCAATGCATGGAATAGCTTAAAGTCATCAAAACACTTTGCATTCCACTTTACATTTATTTAAAGAAAGGGAGAGGCAAAATCACTTCCCCCTTTAAGCGCAGTCTCATGTATTGCCACCCAGTGTTCTTCATAAACCACCAAGGGCGACAGAGGAATATGAAGCCGTAATTTGAACGGCTAGCCCAGCCGCTGATCTGAATGCTTGCATTTTAATTTTTAATATTGCCAGTAATAGTTTTCATCCCAAGGAGAAGTAACTAGAAGAATGATCTAACCTTGATGACCTCATTACAAAGGAGTCTCAGCTGTTGACTTTTAGTGGGGCTGAAACCAGATCTTTGTGAATGCTTGAGGTCAAAGTAGGAAGGGGGCTTCCAGGTTCACTTTCTTACAGAAGGCATTTAAATGCGGTGCTCAGAAGAGACGGATTTGTAAGGAAGAGGCCCGAGGCAACCACTGTAGCTAATAACTATTAGCCTGAGATAGCCAGTGATAGGAATGAGAGAATCAGGGATGCTCAGGCTTGCTGGGATTTTCCAAGCTCCACCACGAACCTCAGATCTCCTCACTCCCATTTTTAATAGCGACCTGCTTTTCATTTTGTTTGAATGGGGAATGTACAATTTTGGCATGCATTTTTTTTTAGAAAGTGTGCAACTCAGAAAGATGCAAGCCTTTTGCCCCAAACTGCCCTCCCGTTGGCATTCATGATTGGGATTGCGAGTGGGGCAAATTCGAATTAGAAGGAATTTGTACAAGGAACAAGGAAATTACCATTTCTCTTGGGGTAAATTCATCCATCACTACTTGCAAGTGGCAGTAGCATAGGCTGACCAGATAAAATCCAGGTCAGGGCTCATGTAACTTTAACAGTTGTAGAGAAAAGGGAATTTCAGCCAGTGTCATTGGTATGCCATTAGTTCCTGGTGATATTCCCTCTTCATCACAACAGTTAAATGTGCAGGCACTATACTAGAGTGACCATATACAAAAGAAGGCAGGGCCCCTGCACCTTTAACTGTTGTGATGAAGAGGGAATTTCGCCAGGAACTAATTGCATACAAATGACACTAGCTGAAATTCCCTTTTCTCTGCAACTGTTATCTGGCCACCCTACAGTAGCAGCAACTATGTTGGCAGTCTGGCCACCGTTCCATATCCTCCACAAAGCTACAGACCTAGCATTTTTCCAGGGCATTGTGTGGACTGTCACCACAACCCAAAATGGGGGAGAATATTTGGAGAAAATTCTGCAAAGTAGTTTTCTTTTTTTTTTGGGGGGGGGGTGAGAAAAGGAAAGATCTCAGGAATTTTCCAAAGAAATTTCAGCTCACTTCTACTCCAAAGAGTATGGACTCTTCATATGCTAAAGTCTATCCCAGGGTTAAAGTCTTTTAACCCTGGGGGTTTTGTTTGCTGGAAAAACATTGGCACTGGTAACCATATTACTGTCATCTGAAACAACTGCTTGTGCAGTGATATCGGTCTATATCTTAACCTTGTACAAATAAAATATCTGGGATATACAGTAGTCAAATCTTGCAAAATGCCTAAGTGGTAAACATTTTTTTTAAAAAAAGACACACTAAACATGACGCTTTCATATCCCCACAAAGTGCATTTCCCCCCCAAATGGAAATCTTGAAGGAAATTGATTTTTATCTCTCCAGTCTCTGCCCAATCTGCCAGAAATTTTCTCAATGCACGGAATATCTCAAAATTAAAGTCTCCGCAGGGAGTTTCTTTATAGTAACATTATGAAGTATTGATTACTCTTGCATGTGATCATCAAGACAGGTATTTTCATACCGGTGTGTGCTACTAAATTATGTTTATGCCAAACCTTTGAAGGGAGGGAGGGAGGGGGGGAGAGAGAGAGAGAGAGAGAGAGAGAGAGAGAAGAAAGAGTAACTTGGAGGTTTTCATAATTCAGCAGTGGTCGATACCAGATCAATGTGATGCTTTTGCACATTACAAAATCCCTCCGGCTGTCGACAAAAGAGATTCGGAGCAAAGGACAGCTATCTTTCATTTAATTGGAATCCGATTTTAAAATAACAAGGCAATTCAGTCAACTACAGGAGAGGGAATGGAACCCCAATGAGATCGACAGATAGACAGATGTGTATATGTGTACACTTATAAGTAAATGCAGCCATTTGTAAGATTCACTGAAGTCACAACTTAATCGTATCTGGCCAAAATCTGGCTGGAGTAACTGGCAAACTGAGCATGGTTTCCCATACATAAATACTTGGGATGATGGAAACTTCACCAGATCAAAACCCCACCTATCTTCTATCGGTATTGTTTAGGATAGGGTTGGGGAGCATTGCAGTGTCTTCTGGAGCTATATTGAAACCAGTGAGTTGCTTTTGCATCTGATCTCCTGCTCCTATTGTAACTCCGGTCTGCCAACCTGATAAGGAAGTGCTTTCCCCTTCAGCAACCCTAACCTTATCTTTTAATTAAATCAGAGAGCAATATGCATGTTACATGTACACATCCACCGTTGTTACCACCGTGGAAGTTGCACGGAGGGCAGTTCCAAAGACAGAGACTGCCCAAAATATGCTAGCAGAGATAAGGATAATGTTATAGGAGTTGAACCTTTGGCCGGAATTCTTTTCCTCTTTTAAAAGATCCACATCTTGGCCCACTGAAATAAATGAAACCGCAGTTTACAATGATGATTGTATTTGCTCGGTGGGTTTCCAAACTCCCAATAGCTGAGAGATGCTTCTCTTCCCTGTTTCCACTCTAAATGGAATCTAGATCAACACTACCTTTTTCCACCTCTGAAAATGTAAGGATGTGTCTGAGAATTCCCATCCTCAGAAGAGTTCTTCCCACTGTATCTCAGTGCAAATCACTGTTATTTGAATATGCCTTTTCTGATGGCAAGGTTGTCACACAGAGGAGGGCCAGGATCTCTTCTCGATCAACCCAGAATGCAGGACACGGAATAATGGGCTCAAGTTATAGGAAGCCAGATTCTGGCTGGACATCAGGAAAAACTTCCTGACTGTTAGAGT
Organism: Anniella stebbinsi; assembly: GCA_029215795.1. Lineage (NCBI taxonomy): Eukaryota > Metazoa > Chordata > Lepidosauria > Squamata > Anniellidae > Anniella > Anniella stebbinsi. The sequence goes on from JARDYH010000007.1 coordinate 14,816,668, forward strand.
AGTATGACAATGGAACCAATGACCTAGGGAGGTGGTGGGCTCTCCCACATTAGAGGCATTCAAGAGGCAACTGGACAACCATCTGTCAGGGATGCTTTAATGTAGACTCCTGCATTGAGCAGGGGGTTGGACTCGATGGCCTTATAGGACCCTTCCAACTCTACTATTCTATGATTCTAAGTAATTCCGCTATTATTGTGATTAGTTGGGATTGAATTGGTTTGTACCTTTTAGATCAGGGTGGGGAATCAATGGCCTGTGGGCCAAAACTGACCTTCCTGTGATCCCCATCCATCCATCCATCCCTCTGGGCTTCCCCAGATGGCCATGCATCTTTCCATTGACTACCACTTGCTTGCTGGTTTCCCAATTTTTGTGTACTTTTCACCTATTCTAATAGGTTGAAATGCCTCTGCTAAGGCTTGGCTACTGACACTAGGCCTAATCTACACCAAGCAGGATATTGCGGTATGAAAGTGGTATATAAATTGCAGGAGCCACATCAAGCAGGATGTAGTGGTATATGGTATATGGTATGTGTCAATGGGCCCCAACAGTTGTCAGTACACTTCAATAGCATTATAAAGCAGTAGTGTGGCTCCTGCCTTTTATATACCACTTTCATAATGCAATATCCTGCTTGTTGTAGATTAGGCCTAAGAGTTTTAAACTATAAAATGCTGATATTTTTGCCCCACCCATCCTTTTTGCCTTTGACCCCGCCCACCATTGGAATGTGCCTCCTCAAGACTTAACAAGCCATTAAGTTTTAAACTGACTCCATCAGCAAGCAAAAAACCCTGTTCTGAACTCGACTCAGTCACAAACTCATGAGGTAGCCAGTTCAAACAAACCAATATTCTGACAGCGTGAGCTTCCCATCTGCAGTATAATAGGGATAATGACACAGGTCTGCTTTGTGGGGCTGTTGTAAAGAATCCTGACAGAATGCCCATGAAGTACTCTGAGCAAAGCATTCTCTATATCGATGTTAGCTGTTATAATCCGTAATGCTGCCATTTCTGCATTAAGTTAGGATAGCTTCGCACATTTTTCCCCAGATGCACACTTAAGATACTTAAGCAAACATCTAAATATGTACAACGAACGCATATTTACAAACACATGGAGCACAGAGATAGGTTCATCAGGGAGTCTCTTGAGTGTCACGTTGTCACTGTGGATGTTCTTGATCCATCAGCGTAGAGTTCCATAGGCAAAATAGACAGTCTCCTGTCCTCATGGAGCAATGGAGTAAAGAACCAGGCCCAGAATTGGCAATTGTCATCTGCAGGAAACTTTCCAGGCTCAGCAGCCCAGTGGGACTCACATAGGAAATCCAGTTCTTTTTGGCTCGAGGGAGTTCCACAGTGTGTACGACTCACGTTGAGTCTGCAAGCTGAGCTACAGGCTGTTCTCCAAACTCCAGGAACTTGTTTTCCACATTTGGCGGGGTGTGTGTGTGTCTGCAATTTGTGCAAATTTCTGAGCAATTTTAACAGATGATAGTCGAATTTGCATGAATTGTGGCCATAATTAATGCAAATTGCTCAGAAAGTGCCCTTCTTTTTCTCAGAGTGAGAAAAAGGAAAAAAAAAAAACCAATTCCCCCCCCCCCCCGCAGAAAAAAATGTCCACTGAGAAATATTGGTGATATGGTAAAAACAGTCCTCATTGTCATTTAAGTGAGTGAATACTTGGAAGAGCTGAATGTGATCACCTCTTCCTTCCATTGTTGCCAGTCTGCAGTCACTCATAAAGGAAAAGGCTGGTGAGCTCCTATGCATCACTCCGAAAGAGGACAAGAGAAGGCACAATTTGTATTGAAAATTATGTGCTAATAGGCAATTTCAAAGCCTCCCTTTTTACAGTTCTTTACCTTTAGAACAGATGGCTGGACAGCCCTATAAACAGAGGCTGCCTTCAAATAGAGAACTGCCTCCCGACAGTCCATCGAATCAAGGACTGTCCTCTGTAGAGAAGGGTACATGGCCACCTGACCTCTTTGCTCTCACAATGTTTCATAACCTTCAAGACGTGCTATAGGAAATTCATAATCCACTTCCCCACCTGACCCCCCTCCCCTGGTTCCATTGCCTTGTTATTTACCTAGTCTTCCCTTGTAGTTAATCAGTCGAAAGGCAACATGGAAAAAATCCAGATATAGCCTGATAGCATGAAGGATTAAAAATGAAGGTCTTTTCAAGATTAGGAGTTCCACTGACCATAATTATGTTTCTGATTTCAGCAGATAACTACCTTGGCAAGTAGAACAATCCTTGCAATGCAATGTTAAGGATCGGAAGCATGTCAGGCCTATGAAATGTTCACATGGTTGAAATAAAAGGAATGAATTTATAGAAAAAAACATTCCCTTTCCTTCTTATAATTGATCAGTATTGGTTTTTTGAAAAAACACTTTTCACCTAATACCATTTCAACTTAAAAATAATGATTTAGCTGCAGCTATTAACCTGAAGAAAACATTAAAGGAGGATCCAGCAGCTATAAACAGTGATTGATTACAAAGGGGTTTTGGAGTAGATGAGCATAGGGGTGTATGGAATTTGTAAAATTAGTTTTGTTTGCATTTCGTGGATTGTCAGGTGCTTTGTCTTCCATTGCCCACACATTGACAGAATCAGTTTTTTTTCCAGTCTCTCAAATCTGCGCAAATTTGCATTGCGCAATTTGTATTTACTCAAATTCAGAATTGTGAAAATCCACAAATCCCCCCCCCCCCAAATGTGCAAATGGTTCCCCATATGGCTACATCCATTTCCCCTTGCCCCATCTCTTTCGCCTGACCACCAGGGGGAATCCCTGAGTGGTTTCCTGGCTTTTCTGCCATTTCTCTCTCTCTCCCCCCCCCCCCCATTTTTAAAAGGTTGATGCCTCTCCTGAGACTATCTACACTATCTACACTTTGCTTTAAAATGGTTTAAAATAGTTTATAACAGTTTTGAGAACTGTTGGGGCCCAGGACACACTCCATATACAGTTTTCAAAATGTTTTCAAAGCGTTTTATCCTGCGTGTGTAGATAGGCTCTTAGCTACTGACATTAAGAGCTCTAAGCTCTATTAGGTTGGCATATTGGCCCCATGCTTTTTCCCTTCGGCCCTGCCCCTTTGATCCTCATCCCCACCCACACTGGAATGCAGGTCACAAAAGCTTCTTTGAAGTGGAAATTGCCCCCCGGCTATGCCAACAGGAGCAGTCATCCTTTCTCCCAAGTATTCTTCTGGAAACAATACCATGTCATCATAACACTGCACCAGTGGAGGTAAGCCACCTTTTCCCCACCAGAATGCCCCTGAAATTATGCAATGGCATGATGTAGCACCACTCCCATGGGGCTTTCTGTCTCAGATTGGAAGGGAATGCCACTGGGCTGCTGAGGGCAATGTAGCAACTGCCTAAAGAAGCAGCAAAGTGTTGAGGGTTTTGTTGGTGGTTTTTTGTTGTAAAAATAATAACCCTCAGCTACCTTGAAAGGCAAGCCCATCGCCACCCAACTATTCTGAAAATCAAACCCACCGATTGCCAGACCTCTTTACAAGGAAACTAATTGTCCCACAAAAAAATGGTGAGGGGAGAATTTCAGTTTAGCCTTTGATTGGGCATTGCCCATGAGATCTTATGTCTGTTGGTTTTTAAAAAACGGAAAAGCAGATTTGGACTCTGTTCAGATGACATGCTAAGCCACGGTAGTTAAGCATTTTGAGCTAAACATTATGGCTTAGTATGTCATGTGAACCATTCCTAGCCATGGTGGCTACATGACCATGGTTTGAACTTGCTCACTAACCATTTGCTGCAAAAGAGTTAGCTGCCTAACCATGGTTTAGAGTGTTGTCCGAACAGGCCCATGATGTAATTATATTAGGGATGAGCAAGAATGTCATTTGGTTCAATTCTGGCACTCAAAAGAAATTCCTCGGTGCAGAATTCTTTCTAAGTGGACGTCTTTTGCAGCAGGTCTCAGTTTCTGCATTTTGGATTTCTAGTAAACAGCAACGACAAAGTAAATCTTTCCTGAAACCATAAAGCCTGTCCATTTTTGCCCTACACCACCGAATGCCTTCCAAAAATTCTGCAGATTTTAGTTTGTTTCGTACTGTAGATTTCAGGCTTCTTGTATATTCATCCTCAGCAGTTTGTTATGCAATAATATATGCTGCCTTTACTTACAGTGCAGATGTTTCTAGGAGAAAGTGGCAAATTTGGGTGAGCCCTCCCCAGTCAAACTACTCTCTTCAATGTACATTCACATGCCTTATCACAATAAAAAAAGAACTCTTCAGCTGTATATATCTGGTATGACAGTTCCATACAGATGCTAATTAGAAAAGTGACAGATGTTTGCTCCTTACTCCTCTTCCATAAAATGCACAGCTTGGGACCTTTCCTCCCCCTGTGTGGAGTCATACCTTGAATTCATATTGGGAAGGCCACATTCCCCCCCCCCACACACACACACACACTTTATCTGAACTGCATGCTCATGTCATGTTATACCTAGCTGTTATTTCATATCTAGTGCAATGACATTGGGTCCACCTTGGCTCTTCCCCAAAATGTGTACGCTGCACATTCACAGATAGACCTCTGTATATTTCTCCCAACGCTTAGTCCAAAGGATATAACAAGAGCTCTGCTGGAGCTCAGCTGATCCACTAGCTACCACCTTTCTTGGACAGGGACAACCTAGCCACAGTAGTTCATGAGCTGGTAACTTCTCGATTAGACTACTGCAATGCACTCTATGTGGGGCTGCCCTTGAAGACAACTCGGAAGTTGCAGCTAGTGTAAAATGCAGCAGCTAGACTGCTCACAGGAGCATCCTATAAAGACCATATAACACTGGTCTTAAGAACTGCGTTGGCTGCCTATGCAGTTCTGGTTGGAATTCAAGGTGTTGGCAATGACTTTTAAAGCCCAAAATGGCTTGGGACCATGGTACTTGAGGAAGCGCCTCTCCTTATACACGACTGCCCAAGATTTGAGATCTGTTGGAGGAGCCCTCCTCTGCATCCCACCAATGTGAGAGATACATTATGGTGGGACATGGGAAAGGGTTTTCTCTGTTGTGGCACCCCGTTTGTGGAATACCCTCCCTTTGGATTCCCGACTGACACTGGCTTCATTTCAGCACCAAGTTGAAACACGGCTCTTTATCGAAGCCTTTAAGGGCTAAATTATCCATGGTGACACATGGTTTCAATTGATTCAATTGTTTTTATTGCTTTTAATTTTTTTCTGCTGGTCTTAATTTGTTAACAATTTCATACTTTTTTAGTTGTGTATATTTATGTTTACAATGTTCTGATTTTATCTGTACGCTGCCCTGAGATCCTAGTGATATAGGGCGGGATATAAATGTTTTAATAAATAAAATTAATAAATAAAAAATCAGGCCCAAAAGTTCATCAAGTCCACAGTTTCCGGTTTCCCACAGTGGCTAACTAGATGCCTCTGGGTAGCCCACAAGAAGAACATGATCCCTATCCAAAACTGGGATGCTCCACGATTCTGAACCCCACCCCCAAAATAGGTTCATCACCTTGGATAGATCACTTAGAGTCCTAGCTGGTTCTGACTGAAATCCATAATGAAATCACAGCCTCCCTGAAATCAGAGCCACCGGCCCCCAACGTTCTAATGTACTGCGCTACCCCATAACTGCTGTTTGTATTTTCATGTGTGACACAGTGGTGTGCATATCCTACACCTATTTTAGTTTTCTTCTCTTTTCCTGCTCAGGAGATATCCTATTGCATCGATGAAACAGGAAATAATTTTCTTGTGGGTTTCATAAACCTAAGGAGTCACGTTTCCATTTCTTAAAAAAGGACTTGGATGAAGGGAAAGAATCTCACAGCTGGTAGAAGTACTGATTAGAGCCAATTATAGCTTGATTGACCTGTCTTGGCAACCAAATTGATCTGAGACACTTAAAATGCCTAGCAGAATTCTCCCTGTCCTCAAAAGGTGTGAGTTTTGCTTATGTGCACAGATCATATTTGATTGGGGAGGCCGCTTTCTCGATGGCTCTGCATGTGCCAATTTACATCTGGAAGAAATGTTCATGCAGGGGGGATGCCCAAATTAATCCTTTTAGTGATAACTAAATTACATGCTACATCCAACTAAGTTCCAGTTGGGGGAAAAGACAGTATGGGATAAGAAAACATGGAGTTACAGTTGCATTTTCCAAAAACATAACAAATATACTAAAGTATTTAGTATGGATTGGCAGAAATTAGGGATGGAGAAATCTGTGAATTTCAATTCTTCTAGTTTCCCTTTTTTCCAACACACACACACACACACACACACACGTGTATGTATTTTTGCGGAATCGGAGCGCAGTAAATAACGAGACGACACAATAATTGGGTTTAAAATGGGCCACACTTTATTGATGAATTCGCAGAAGGGGAAACTAGCGGGCATCCTCGATACTTGATGGCCCAAGCCATCCTAAGGGTAGGGCGAGTCAAATCGAGGCCAGTGTATGGCGTGCAGGTCACGCCACCCCCTGGCCCCCCCTTTTGGGTAGGGAGGCTTTCCGTGTCGCCCCCAGCCCGTGCCACAAGACTTCCGAGTGGGTGAGGAAGGTCTGCCCCAAAGGTAACCCTTATCTCACCACCAGGGCCTCGAGACCACGCAGGTGCTGAGCCTCAGGCATTACCAGTCACCGCTCGGTGCCTGTGAATGCTCACCTATCCCTTGCCAGGTGAAGATGCCCGCGCCTAACTGCCACAGGGTGCGACAAGTCTTATGCTTTGTTGCCAACCCCCCATCTGCGCAGGATCAGATCCCGCAGACCCCTCTGCAAATCCATCAAAAATACATCGTTCCCAAGGTCCGATAGATGAACCCTGTCAGGCCTATAAAGCTCCCTCCGCGCTGGGGATATAGCGAGATGATTAACATACTCATCACCCCACACCCGTAAGCTGAGAAATATCTCGCCATTTGCCTTCCTACCGGCCCGATTCAAGGCTCTGGGATCGCACGGTGCCCTCCACTGGCACCGAGGCACAATTGCGGACCACACGATCACTACCCCAGGCCACCAACTGCGAATCTGCTGAAAATCAGAGATCGCCTGCAGCACCAAGGCCTTGCCCTTCAACATCCCCAAGTCGTTACCCCCCAAATGGAGTAACAACACCTGCGGTGGGGGTTGGGCCGCACGCCACTGCATTAACATCGGGATGAGGTGCTCCCATCTCATCCCTCACCTGCCGGCCCACTGTATGTTGGCTACGCCGCTCAGTCCCAACTGTGTGCCAACTGCAGTACAGGCTGCCCTCCGTCCGGCCCAGAACACGTAGCTGTGTCCACAGATGAGAACCCAAACTGGGGCTTCCGCCGGCCGGCCATCTAAAAACAAACAGATTATGGTCAGCCAACCATCCCTTCACCCCCCCAAGAGAGAATACATCACTTCCCCCCCGTAGGGAGGGGCCGAACATAGGAGCGATACGCAAGCGATCGCCATCTGCCAATCGCCTGTATCTGCACTGGCGGTAAACCCAAAGCCGCAGCTGTAGAGGCCGCCCCTATCTGAAATTAATGGGTTCCAAATTTAAAACCTGCCAACTGCAGACCATCCAGCGCCCGCCGTGCGATGGCAGCAAACTGAAACTTCGTCAGCGGCGAACCATCCCCGTGACAAAAGAGGAATCCAGGCACCATACCTCTCAACTCCCGGAAGACTGTTAAAGCCCTAACCGGGCATAACTCCTCCCGTGGGGCAGCATGCAGGAAGATTGTCTGCCCTTTTCCCAGTTGGTCAGTTTTGGAACGCCTCAGCCGTATGGAGACCTGTTCAGCGGCGAATTGGACATCGGCAAATTGCAAAGCCCTGCCCGACCTATCCCCTTTAGCAGCCGCTAACAGCTCCGATATTCTCAAAGCCCCAAAAAAGGCAGTCAGAGCAACCGCATGGTATAAAGCGGCCTCAAAAGGGGATGCACAGAGTAAGCTCCAACGCGCTTGCAGACCAACAAGAATGTCCGGCGATAACGGGGACCGTAAATCCGGCTTGACTGGTTGCTCACGCGACCAGCCGCTCAATGTGCGCCTGATCCTAAAATCCACTGTATTATCCTGTACACCCCGGCTCTTCGTGCAGAAAGCCAAGGCCGCCAGCTTACCGGAGATAGTGCACACCGCCCTGCCCTTCCTTCTCTCTGCCACGCAAAACTGCAATAGATGGTCGACCGGGATAGGCCACTCCATCCCCAGCTGCGCGCATGACCTAAACTCCTGGAATTCCCTACCTGCCTTCCTATATGCCGCTCGGGTGCTCGGGGCGAGGGACTGCCAGACCGCACGATCTACTTCATCCTGCCAATCTCCCACAGGGCAGCCAGTATCTCCTCCGGCACTGCCCTGGCCCAAGGTGCGAGATCCCGGAATTTCTCGACCTGCTGGCGCGATAGAGCATCAGCTATTGCATTATCCAGTCCAGGAATGTGACGTGCTCGGAAAAGAATGTTATTTTGAAGGCAGTGCAACGTAAACGCCCTAACTAATGTCATGACCCTATTGTTCTTGGAGGACAACGTGTTGATAACCTGGACTGTGGCCTGATTATCGCACCAAAAGTGCACCACGCAATTCTGCAATTCATGTGCCCAAATATGCGCTGCCACATAAATAGGGAAAAACTCCAAAAAAGTTAAATCCCTACATGCGCCAGAATCCTGCCAACCACCAGGCCACTGTCCAGCGCACCATCTGTCGCCCCATATCACCCCAAAACCTAATGCCCCCGAGGCATCGGAATGTATTTGCATGTCTGCCTCCAACAATAACTCCCTCCTCCAAAAGGACACCCCATTGAAGCCTTCCAAAAAGGATAGCCAAACAGCTAAGTCCTCTCGCATCCCTTTCGTCACCCTGACGCGGTGATGAGGCCTGGTGAGGCCTTTCATGGCATTGCAGAGCCGACGCGAAAAGGCTCGGCCCGGCGCCACCACCCTGCAGGCAAAATTCAAATGCCCGACCAACTCCTGCAACTGCTTCAAAGTCACTTTGGTTTGTGACCGGAGCAACGAGATCCGGGCCACCAAGGCCCGTACCTTGTCCCAAGGCAAACCGAATCAACTTCCACCCCCAGGTACATTAACACATTTGCCGGGCCCTCCGTCTTCTCGTGAGCTAAGGGGACACCTAACTCGTCCGCCAGCGCAGCAAATTCCGCCATCAAATAACTACATTGCCCAGAATCCTTTCCACCACAGAAGAAAAAAACATCCAGGTAGTGAGTACAGTCGGCCAATCCCGTACGTTCCCGAACAGCCCATTCCAAAAAGGAACTGAAGCATTCAAACATGGAACAGGAAATCGAACACCCCATGGGTAAGGCCCTATCTATATAATAACAACCACGGAAATGAAAACCCAGAAGACCAAAATCCAAAGGGTGAATGGGCAGTATGCGAAACTCTGACTTAATGTCACATTTGCCCATTAAAGCCCCTAGCCCATGTCTCCTAACCATGGCTACCGCCGAGTCAAAAGACGCATAATGTACCGAACATAAATGCTCTGGAATGGCATCATTAACCGATTGCCCCCTAGGCGCAGACAGGTTGTGTATCAACCTGTACTCCCCGGGAGCCTTCTTGGGGACGATGCCCAAGGGGGAAACCCTCAAATTCGGTATAGGGGGACAACTAAAAGGCCCCAACACCCTACCCGCGGCAACCTCCTTATCTATCTTATCCTGAACCAACTGTTCCAGAACCTTAACTGACTTTTGGTTCCGTGTAAACTCAGCTATCCTAGGACCCTTGAAAGGGATGCGGAATCCATCCCGAAACCCAGCCACTAAATAGCTGGCCTCCGGTCCCGGATATCCAGCTAAGAGGCGCACTAACGGTTCAAGCCTGACCGGACTGGGGCCCTTTGGGAGGAGGGTGCTGACCCCCTGGCTTACATCCTCCTGGGGCCTCCCCCCCTGTTCCCCGTCCCTTTTTGGACCTTGGGCAATTAGCCCCGGAGTGAGGTCCCCTACAGATTGGGCATTCATGGCGAAACCTACACACAGGGCGCGTACAGGCCCCTCGGGAACTATACTCCCAGCAAAGCAGGCGGGATTGAACCCCCTGCCCCACCGTCACGCGGGGAGATGCCGTAAGCTGCTGCTTGGCCAGAAGATGACCACTATCAGCCCGTTCTCCGCCCCCTGGCCTTGCCGGGGTCATGAACTGCAGCCACAGATCATTGTCTTTCAAGTCCCAGCGGAGGGCATGGTCAAACGCGGCCCGCATACGAAATGATTCATCGTACGCAAGCCACCCCCCTCCCCCCATACTCTGTATATGCTCTATAGAGCATATCCAGATATTCTGTCAAAACACAGCCTTTCTCGGGGAACGTCTGTTGAATCACCCCCATATAGATAAGGTAGCCCGGCAGCCAATTTGCCCACGTCCGAGCCACCTTCTTCCTTCGCAGCCGCTCCAATTCCTTATCCGTGGCCCTATCCTTATCCTTTGTCTCCGTCTCACGGAAGAGTAGAGAAAAGACATCTACAAACTCCCCCTTCTAGATTTTTTTGCGCGTGGCCGGGAGCAAATGATATCCCAGTGGGGCAGCGGTGCTGCCCGTTGGGATGGCCGTTGGCTCAACCCCCACATATGGGTCCCACACTACGCCCCCCGCCGCCATCAACTGAGAGGAAGCACCAGCCGGCCCCTGCCACACTGCCAAAACCGACTCATTCACCTGCGACTCCGCTTGTGTCTGTGTTGCCGCCGTGTGACTTACCGTGGGACCCATTTCCCCCTGACCTACCGTCACCGACGTGCCGACCTCCACGTTGGACGCTGCCTGCGGGGCTCCAGCTGCTGCAACTGTTGAGCTCCCCGTCTGTCCCAGATTCTGGGTCGTGTGCGCATGTGTAGTGGACTGCATTGTCCCCACACCCCCAACCTGAGGTGCGCCCACCCCCTGAAGTGCTGCCAGCCAACCCCAACCCGGGGCCCATGGGCACCAGTTCCACGGCGAGGGCGAACCCCACGGTGGGAGCGGTCCCGCGTAGGATGTGGTGGGTGCCTCACCTGGAGTACGCACGCCGGTGGCATATCCCGCAATCGGCACTCCCCCCATGCTTGGCAGCTGCGTCTCGACCGCGGCGGAGCCACTCATGGAGGCCGCTAGGATCGACCCTGCCGGTGCCACTGGCTGTGCCTCTTGCCGACCCGGCTGCTGGGACTGCTGAACCGATTCTCCACCTGTAGACGCCCCATCACCGGATTCGATAACCTGTAAACGAGCTGACACAGAAGCCCACAATTGATCCCGCTTCTGTTTCCTCGTTAGATGACGCCCTGTCCCACCACCAGGGCCCCCCGGCACGCCAGCAGGCGCGAGTGGGGCTAAACCTCGCTCCCGTTCAACCGCCTGTAACCTGGCCAATATAGCCGCCACCTCAGGGCTCTCCTCATCATCGGATGAAGACTCCCTGCGCGCCCTAGGACGCTTAAACGAAGGCTTTGGCGCCTTCCCCTTGCCTTTCCTGCCTCCCGACCCCCTAGGAGGGGCCATTTTCCCAGCGTGTGTCGCCGAGTTCTGAGACCACTGATAGCCAAGTCACACCCCTATCTCAAACCGTCAGCCAGCAATATTCACCCAATCCAGTACTGTATGAAGTTCAAATTAAGAGGCGGAACTACAATAACCACCCTCCGCAGTACCAGTAGCCACCAACAGGGCACCCCCGAGTGGCCGTTAAATTCAGGGAGGGAGGGGCGATAGCCTCCTACTCCAAAACAGTCACCCCCAGCTGGCAAAAATGCCCAATCCCCTGCAACGTTAAAGGACGGGGAAGGAGATGGGGGGGGTGTTGGTCCAATCAAAACACCCTTGAACTAACCCCTCCACTGCTAATACCAAAATGGGGGGGGCGAATCCACAATCCCCCCACTCGACCAAAGGGGTTGAAGGCCCTGGCTACTATAACCCCGCAACTCCTGGTCTTCAAAGCCCCCTCAGGCCCACCAACAACTCCAATCCAGCGGAACCTCCCTAGCCGAGGTCCGCAGAAGGCAGCCTCTTGTCTCCTCGCCCCCCCACCTGCGCCGAACCTCAGCCCCCTGCCCGCGCCAAACCTCCCAGCGCGCCAGGCCCCCGAGGTCCCCAATCCGCTCCTTCGCCGCCTGCCTCCGGGAAGGACCCGCCGGCCCTTCCCCCCCAAACCTGCGGCCTCACGGCCGAACCGCTGCCCACAGAGCCGCTCCGGGCCACTTAAAGACGGGCCGTGCTCCTCCCTGTCGCCCGCCGGCGTCCCTCCGGCTGAAGATCGAGGTGGGGGGGGAAGGGCCAGCCGGCCCAGCCCCGACCACCCAAGCGCGAAGCGCCCAGTATCTCTCGCCGTCCGGCGAGAAAACCCCCAGCCGCAGCCGCCTCCGACTCCCGCTGCCTCCGACGAGCCGCTCCGCGCTGCTCCACGAACGGGCCTCCGGTCTTCTCCAACCTGCGCCCTCCGTGAACGCGCCGCTGCCGAGGCTGCTGCTGTGCAAGCCAGCCTCTCCTCAGCCAGCCGCACAAACGAGACGAAGGAGGGGAGGAGTCCCGGCCTTATATAGGCTCCCCTTCCTCCTCCCCCTCTTTTTGGCGCCACTTTCTGGAGGCCGCCAATGGCGTCCTCCAGGCCTCGTCTCCTTCTGCGCCTGCCGCAACTGCCCCACCACCCCCAAGCTGTGCTGGGAGTGGGGTAGGGCCTTTGTGTGCATTTCTCCGAACACATGTGTTTTGGTAAGCATTTTTGCCCCATATACACTTTTTTGCAAGCAATTTTCTTAATGTAATGCATCTTTGAGTGTTATTTTCCCTTGATACACTCATTTCTTCTTTTTCTTGAAGAATTCCATTACAAAATTCAGACAAGTGTGAATTTCAAAGAATAACTGTGTCTTGGTTTGCCTAGTGATTGGAAAATGTGAAATTGGCTAGGTAAGCTGGAGGAATTTCCCCCCTGCCCATATTTTGTATGTGGAGCTTGCATCATTACAGATTCCCACCACTACCACAGAATTGATCTGACTATCATATTTTATACCAAGACTTCTAAAGTCTGCAGATGGCAAATACTGCCTCAAGAGAAGAACTTTCTCCCTCTCAAATGTATCGCCTAAGATGTGTGCATCACTGAAAAACAAGAGGTGTTGCTTGCTCAATTATTGTTTTCCCACATACAACTTAATTGTTAAACATCTAAGACTCATATGCTTCATCAAACAAAGTTTCTATAATTGGGTAACCATCCTAAACTGACCACATGGTGGGAATGTGCCTGACCTATGTAGCAAAATAATAGTGTCTCAACAATATCTGATTATTATTATTATTATTTTTTGGGGGGTTGCATGCTGGGGATTTGTAGCTATCATGACAAACACAAGTTGTCTATTTTAGGGTGGCCTTTCATCATTGGTGGATATTTCAAATACACATCCATTTTGTGTTTCTGATATTATGCATCCTTACCCTTTAAACAAGTGAACCATCTCTTTCTCAGACCTCAGAGGATATCCCAAAGTCACCAAAGCATCAACTCAACTGAGCATCTCCCTCCATCATTTCACCATTCTGACTTCTTGTGCAAGAATTTCACTCCACCTGCACATTATCACAAATGTCCATTAGTTCAAGTAAAAGCAAGCAAAACAAAAACAAACCACAGCCCACATGTCCACGAAGAAGCCAGTCAGCTGTGGAATCCACAGGTTGGTTTCAAAGAGATGCAAGCTCCTTTCTCCAACATCTTCAATTGAACCCCATGGACTTCTGGCCCTGTACCATTCGCTGAGCAGGTCTCTGTGAGAGAGCACTCATCACGCGCAGCGAAGAAGCTTTTTATGGCAACGTCTATGTAGAGGAGAATATGAGGGGGGGCATCTGAGGAAAATGCCTTTGGGCAGTTAACCTCCACTGACCACAGAGATCACGATGGGATGTAGGGAACAAGGCACCCAAATGATTCATTCCGATTAACTTTGAATGCCTTTGCTAGGATTGCTCCAGAGTAAATGGTCTCAGGATTAGTCACAGACAAGGTGAAAAATAACTCAGATGGTTTGTGAAGAGGGAAGGGGAGAAGGGGGCAGAGAGAGTAAGAATGAGGGAGATTATGTTTTCTGTTGCATACACACACTTTACTGGCCAAAAGGGCTCTTCAGGACTGAAATCCATTTTTAGCATCTCGTTTATGCAAGAGAAGCAATGCTTTTAAGAGCCCTCAGATGCCCCCCCTCATATTCTCCTCTACATAGACGTTGCCATAAAAAGCTTCTTCGCTGCGCGTGATGAGTGCTCTCTCACAGAGACCTGCTCAGCGAATGGTACAGGGCCAGAAGTCCATGGGGTTCAATTGAAGATGTTGGAGAAAGGAGCTTGCATCTCTTTGAAACCAACCTGTGGATTCCACAGCTGACTGGCTTCTTCGTGGACATGTGGGCTGTGGTTTGTTTTTGTTTTGCTTGCTTTTACTTGAACTAATGGACATTTGTGATAATGTGCAGGTGGAGTGAAATTCTTGCACACCCGTTTGAAAAAACCCACTTCCAACAATGAGCAGACGGCAGACGAAAAGTGGGGATCTGTTATAATAATCAGAAATATATTAGAATATCTGAGGATCATTTTGCATCCCTTGTTTATGTTGTACCTGGGAAAGGTACCCCTGTTACCCTATGCTAGCTCTGCTCTTTACAGAATTCTACCAGTGATGAGCTCCTGTGAACAATCCCAGATAAATGTCTATTAGCAAGTTCTTCCTAGACCTGCATAATCTTCAACAACCACAGCTTTCCTTTTAAAACCTTCAGATCAGGTGTGTAGGCTTGGGGGTCAACTGTCCCAATTTCTCCTTCCGGGTCCCATAGATTGCCACGCTCCATTCCCCTGGCCACACCTCCTTTCCACCTACCACTAAACATTGGGTGCTTTCCCAGCCTTTCCCCTCAATTCTAAAAGGTGGAAATGCCACTCCTACAGCTTAGTTATGGGTAGTAAATGTTTAACCTAAAATATGTTGGTATTTTGGTCCTCCCCCCCTTTTCTTTTTATATTAGCCTCATCCAACACTGGAGTGTGGCCCCCAAAAGCTTTTCTGAAATAACATCCGGACCCCAAGCTGAAAGTTGTTCCACACCCCTGCTCTAAATTTCACATTTTACGAATGCCAGGGATGGCCATTGCAGGGAAATTTGGCCCTGTTTGGGCTCAACAGTAGGATTTCCCTGGAGCCCCTGGCTCAGCTTGCATTTATGAGCTGAGCTGCAGGCTTTTTCCTGAAATCTGGGAACTTTCTTGTGTTTTCCCCTATCCCCAAATCTCCATTTATGCAAATTTCTGCCACATGTCGGGTACCCAACATGCTGGTCACAGGCACCAAAGCACATTTAAGTAAATTACAGCCACAGTGTGCGTAAATGCGCCGTGGTGCTCAAAAGTGCCAGCTGCAATTTGCATGCCCCCCTGACAGATTCCTTCAACTTCCCTTGTGACAAGCGCATACATGCCTTTAAATTATAACCAACACATCCTGCCGCCCTTTACTTCTTTCCAGATCCCTAACACAACGTGGAAAACAACATTCCATCTTTGTTCACCATGTTATTTATTATTGATTGATTTACCATTTATTTCTAAGATTTATCAGTCACCCTATAGGTAATAGCTCTCAAGGTGATGTACAATAAAACCCACAACTAAAATCCATCTAAATCAAAATCGGAAGGACTATAATAAAATAATTGCCTAGAAACCATAAGTTAAAAAAGAACGACCAGTTAAAAGCAGCAGAGGCAAAAAAAAAAAAAAAAAACCCCACCAGGCATCACAAAAAAAGCCTAAAATGTCACAGATATCAAACTACGTCAGCACACAACACCCTTCTAATGGTGAACCTACTCTCACAAGAGACTCCCATGAGTAACAACCAGCCTCGGTTTCTTCATACGTAAGATGATCTATTAAAAGACTGACATTGCATTGCTCTTTTTCCCCGCTTACAATATGCCCTCCTTCCTTCCCCCCAACACAACTTTTAAAAATAATTCCCACCTGGATGTATCATATTAGAGAGGTTCTATGACTCATGGCAGGAATGACTGAAGTTATATCATGTAGGGGGAAGCAAGAAACAGTCGTCCCAAGACTGCCTCCCCCACTGCAAAACACACACACACACACACACATACACACCACATGCCACCTTTTCATCCAGGTAGAGATTTTCCCTTCTCCATCACACTTGATGGAATAAAAGTATAGATGCTTGCAGAGGGCAAGCAAGAATAGTCCACCTAAATATGTAGGGCTGTTTATTACACTAAGCACACATACACTATCTTGGCCATACGGCCTTGGAAGAAGAAGGGGAACATGGCCCCCGTTCCCCCAACAGGACAATTTTTGATGGATTCTTGGCTTGTGTGTATTTTCCCCTATTCTAAAAGTTGAAATGCTTAGTTACTGGCTGCAAGAGCTTTAAGATAAAATATGCTATTATTTTGGTGGTTTTGGCTCCACCCATTTTGCCTTTGGCCACTTCCCACCGCTGGGATGCACCCCCCTCCCAAGACCGTCTCCAAATTTGAATTCAGCTCTCGGGCGGAAAGAGATCCTGCCTTAACATAAGAAGGGCCCTGCTGGATCAGACTAAATGCCTACTTAATCCAGTGTGCTGTTTCCTACAGTAGCCAACCAGATGCTTCAGGGAAGCCCACAAGAAGGACATGAAGGCAGTAACTCCTAGTGGTTGTTGCTCCCCAGCTTTGGCACACCTTGCCTCTTACAACAGATGGATGAGTCTGTCAGTTTGGGTTTCTCTCTGTTTTTTCATTTTTCCAATCTTTAAAGTTCAGTTTGTCCTGAGCTTGGATGTTGTTGTTTTTAATGTACATGAAAATTCATAAATCTTTATGTGCACATGTCTTCTAACAGTTGCAGTTTTGTATGCCTTTTTGCATAATATACTCATTTTTGCGAACTATTTCCCTGTTACAATGCATTTTTAATTTCCCCCAATATATGCATTTTGTACACTTTAAAAAAAATGGATAGTTCCATAGTAAAATTCAGAGATGTACAAATTCTGAAGGATAACTGAATTTCACTTTGCATCATGGTTTAAAAGTGTGAAAACAGTTAAGCTTGCATTAAAGAGGCAAAATGAATGAATTTCTCCCCAATCTGTACCTCTTACTCTGCTGGGCAGCTCCCCAGCTTTATCAGGTTGATTGGGAAATTAGCCTCATGCTAGAGGATTGGCAGGGAAAGGGACAGGTTTTCAGTGAAATGCATGTATGCTCCATTCTTTATGTGAAGCTCTATTTTCTTGAGCAGGAGGGCTGCTTCCCCCAAACGGTATGAGGAATAGCTCAGAAGTGCTAACTGACTATGAAACTTTACCCCCAGAGAAATTTATTGGATAAAATTTTTTCTTTGGTCATTAGTGATTAAGAGAGCAATCCTATGATCCCTGGGGCAGGCATTCTAGGGACCATAGGATCTCTCAAAAACCCCTGGAAGGTCAGAGACTGCACTCCGAGATTGGATGGTAGAGTTAGAGGTCTGACCCCAGACTTCTCCCCATTGCAGCCACCATGGAGAGAACCATGCTAGCTGCCGCTCTGTGGCTGGATGACGAACCCTGGAGGAGAAGGAAAGGGGGCATTCCAGTGGGCAGGGCTGTGCACGGACCCCCGATCCGATCTGGATCCCGATCTGGGAGGTCTGGATCAGGCCCGATCCGACCCATGTCAGATCAGGCCTGATCTGATCTGCCTCAGATCTGGATCCAGATCCGCTCCGGGTCCATGCAGAGCCCTCCCTCCTGCTCTCCCTGCTCCCTCCCTCCTCCCAATTGCCCTGCTTACCTGCTGCCTCCTCCACCATCGTCCTGCCATCATCTTCTGTCCTTGCTGTGGGCCGCCACATTTGCCAGTCACAGCAGATGACATCATCACCTGGTGTGAATGGGAAAGCTCCCAGCTGACATCGAGGAGGCAGGATGACCCAGAAGATGACAGGAGACGACATGGAGGAGGCTGCAGGTAAGTAGGGAGATTGGGGGGAGGGAGGAAGTGGGGAGAGTGGGAGGAAGGGCTCTGCACAGACCTAGAGTGGATCCGGATCACAGATCCAATCCAGTTCAGTTCGGGCCCAGATTGGGCCAGATCAGGCCGATCTGCTCCAGATTAAAGATATGGCTCTGGATCTGGTCACAGCCCTAGCTGGGAGGGGAGGAGACTGGAGAGACTAGGATATGGGTTATCTTGAGTCTCCAGCCTCCTTCTTTCCCCCTCAGAAGCATCCTTGCTGAAAAGCCCATCCAGCAAAAAAACAGAGAACAGAAGTCAGGGAGGCAAAGATTGCCTCCACTGCTCCTCTCGCCCTACCAGCTTCAGCCTTGCAGTGCATAGGAAACTTGGAAGTCTCCAACTTTTGGAACTTCCAAGCAGCCAGGGAAAAATCAAAAGGATTGTGCCACAGAAGTCATTGGCCCAATCCAGCTAGGCAGAACTGCATGGAGATTCATCCTTCCAATACACAACCATATATTGCCATCTAGGGGCACTACTAGTTGTCTTTTTTGGGATGGGACATAGGAATGTCCCTGAAAGAAATAGTCTCATGGAGGGAAATGAAAACAATCGGTCATTTCTAAGTGTGTGTGTGTGTGCTCTTGGAAATAAACTGCATTATCCAAGCCACTTTAGGCTTGCCTGATATCACTCTAGCACACATTATGATGACCATGAGTCTATTCTAAAACCATTCAGTATAGGAGCTGAACCATCTATCAGATTAAAGACCCATTCATGTTCTTTAGGAAGCTTTTCAAGGGTCAGCCTGCCTATTGGTCAAGAAAGTAATATGCTTCCAAATGCTGTGGATCCTGCCAACTCCTCATAACAGTCCTTCTCAGACTGGATGCTTAATCAATTTCAGGAGACGAGAGGAAGAGAGAGCCAGGCAATTTTGCCATGGACAAGAACCACATGGATTATTTAGTTTGCATGAATCACTTTACAGGTGCTACAACTGCGGTGTGACATCCAGCTGTGTGGAAACTGCCCCCACACCACTTCAGTATTAGCCTGCTATCTTCCTCCACCGTGTCAAGCTTTTGTGGCCCTTGAACATGTCAGTCCTCCATAGCAATATGGATACAAACCAGGGTGCGGGCTGGCCAAGGGCTTTATTTGAGGAGCTGAGCAAAAGTACCAGGATACATAACCCAGGGTTCTCTCCCACAACCAAAGACTGGAATTCAATGGCACACTGCCTCTGAATCATGGAAGTTCTATTCAGATGACATGGCCTACAGCCATTGGTTGACCCATGGAATTGCCCAATCCCCTTTGAAAGCCCTGTGAGCCAGGGGCCCTCCCTAATCCATGTTGTTGTTCTAAAAAGTAACAATGTGCCTTATGAAGAAGTCTTTGTATTTGTCTATCCCAGCTCTCGCAGCTATCAGTCTGATTGATGCCTATTAGGAAAGGCTGCAATGTTTGGAGATTCTTAGCATAGAAAAATGGAGAGCAAGGGGCGGGGGACATGATGAAGTTGTATAAAATTATATATGGTATGGAGAAATTGGGCAGGGAGATTTCTTCCTCCCTTCCTT
Organism: Anniella stebbinsi; assembly: GCA_029215795.1. Classification (NCBI taxonomy): domain Eukaryota; kingdom Metazoa; phylum Chordata; class Lepidosauria; order Squamata; family Anniellidae; genus Anniella; species Anniella stebbinsi. The sequence goes on from JARDYH010000007.1 coordinate 14,836,333, forward strand.
TTTCATAGTACCAGAAACCCAGGATCATCCAATGAAGCTAAGTGCTGGTAATTCAGGATGGACAAAAGGATGTACTTCTGGATATATCACAAAGTTTATTTATTAGTTTATTTATTTACAAGACTATTGATGGTTACTCATCTCGGTGGCTATATATTACATTCAGTACCTGAGGCAGTTTGCTCCTGAGCTCCAGTTGCTGGGGAACATGACTGAGAGGGAGCTATTGTACTCATGTCCTAATTGTTGGCATTGCATAGCCAGCTGGTTGGTTCCTGCAGGAACAGAATGCTGGACTAGATAGATCTTCAGTTTGATCCAGCAGGACTCTTCTTATGTTCTCATGATTGGATGAACCCCACATTCTAGTGTTATGGGAGAAGATGATAGATAGATAGATAGATAGATAGATGAAAGAAAGAAAGAAAGAAAGACAGACAGACGACAGACAGACAGAGTTTCTCCAAGGGTCAGCAGCCCTAAAGAAGCAGGTAGAACCCTGGCTTCTGATGAGCTGGTAACGGCAATACCACCTTTGACCAACTACTGTGGTGGGTCTCAACCACAACAAAGTGGAAGTTGGTCCAGAGGGTGTGGCTGCTCCGTTCAGCTGCTCAGTTCCCCCAATTGGTGCCTTTTATTTTTCTTATCCAGTAAGTTTATACACAGGTGTGTGTCTATAGCTCCCCTGTATTGTTTTCACTTACTGATTCACTACCTGCATATTAACTTTGGCTGTGCAGAATTCATTGTAAAGTGTGGGGGATTTTTCATCCAAAAGACCTCCATTATCTCAACCTCACCCATATGAATCCTTTTAGGCCAGGTGGGTTGCTAAAAAAGAAAAAAAAGCACACCTTTATGTCACTAAGAGTTTGATGTTCAGAGCAGGGAGCTATATAAAAGAGACTGTTAGAGCGGTGTTATAAAAGCAGAGCTTGATGAGAAAAGACCACCATAAAACAGGAGCATGCAGAATGCACATCTGACCTCTCTCTAGTTTGCCAGAGAACTGAAACTGTTATAAACTTGGTGGGAGGGGATGGTTATTAATAAGCTAATGACTGCTAACCCAGACAGGAATTAACTAGTGATTGCCACCAATTCTCGTAATTGGTTGGCTCATTGGTCAGAACGCGTCCATTCGGAACACTCACTTTTGTAGTGAGCCTGGATCAACGTATTACCTACTCACTATTAAGTTCAGAAGTGCTTGCAACATTTTTGGGTCATGCACAGTCTGCATCTACAGAATGCCATTTCTGCACATTCAGTCCTTGAATGGTCTGGTGCATTCACCACTTCTTCCATCATTATCATCCTCACAGTTCTGGCACCTGGAGGAGGAGGAGGAGCATTCTGTGGGTCCATCCATCTTCTCTCCTCCATATCTCAGCTCTCAGGAATGGAAAGAAAATGTCACATCACACGGGCAGGCCATGCAAAAACAATCAATGAGGGAGGAGCTACATAATGTAGTGATGCATGATATTATGCCACTCTATGTGATTCCAAACATACCTGTCTCTCCATAGCAGCCCACTGAGTACAGAGGAAAAAGGAAAGAGAGATAAGAGTATGTCCGAGAAAGAACATGGAAACAGGAAAGAGTTTGCTTTCCTAAGGGAAGCTTGCCTGGAGTTTCCTGTCCCCCCCCCCCCAGGCATTTTACATCTTTTCAAGCCTTTAAAAAATACATGAGTATTCTTGCGGTTTATTATTTTAGGCCCTGCAATATGGTTTTACCTATATTTTATGCTGCACTGGCTGGTTTATTAGTTTCAGATTATTGATTTTATTGTGATATCATTTGTATGGTTATATTTTAAATGGTAAAATGCATAAATTGATTTTATGAAGTGTTTAATGAATAAGTTAAATAAATAAATCTAGATAGAGAGGGTGTGGGGTGGCACAGAGAGAAAAGGGGCTCTGCTCTCTTGTGGCTCTGGCTCCACCCACATATCACTTTGGCTCCACCCACTGCTAGATGCAGTCCCCAACAAATTACCCTCAAAATACTGGACAGGGGGAGAAAGTTCCCCATGGTTGGTGTATAAGTCACCATAGAACTCTAGTGGCAATCCAGACAATAGGATAGCCTTATCGATGGAAAAAGCAGGATTATCAGCCATTTTATGCAGGGCACAATTAAAGAAGAAATTAATAGGGGGTTGATGAAAGCCAATGAAGGAACAGAGCTCAAGACATTTCCCTTCCTGTATTATCCATTTCATGAACCATTCTTATGACTCCATCCCAAACCTCCTGCATCAGCTAGCTCATCGCTCATGCTTTATCACCAGCTGAACTTAAAATACACAGTCCCATGAATGCTTCAAGCTAGGGTGAAGGGCTGGGCTGTGTAATAAAGATAGCATTTCTAGCTTTGGACATAGTTATTGCTTTGCATCAGACAATGCAAATCATTGGTTTTTATTGCAGGCTTCCTTTTATTGGACATCGGGGATAGAAAGGAGACTGTGCACTCTCTACCAACTGAACAATCATATTGATATTTCATAAAGGGTGGCTAGATGAGTTGTCATTACACTGGCAGGCTGCCATATTAGTTATTTGGGTAGAGTTGAAATCCCTTCTCTCAATATTCCTCCCGTAGCCATCAAGGTCTCCTTTTACTTTGCGCTTGGCAATTTTAAAGTGCTAACTAGAATCCCAGTTGCCGTGGGGCAATTTGTAGTGATCTATGAAAATAATAAATAATCCAATACTTAATGCAACTGCGCACGGTACACTATGCTTCGTTGTTTACCATATTAAACAGCTGTCAAGCAGCCATATTTTATTGTGTTTCAGTGGTTCAATTATACTTTTATTAGACACTCACCAGTTTTGTTAGGCAGGTTGTAAATTACCAGGAAGGGGAAAGAAAAGGAATTGGGGCGGGGGGGTTGAAACCTTTCTGAACTCACCATCAGAAATTTGATCACAAGGTAGCAGTTAAACATTGGTTGTCATGTTTGACATTTGCAGGTTCAGCAAAGAGTTTTGGATGGAACCCTTCAGACAGATTTAAGAACAATAAAGCTCCAATGGTTTTAGTAAGAAAATTAATCATCTGCTTATCTCTCCCCCATTGAAATCAGGAAGATGTAAATGTGCTTATCTATGGTTGGATTGTGGCCATGCTTCTGCTATTTTTGGGGTCCCCTGAGCATGCTAATATCTCCATCTTCCTTTTTTTTTTCTTGGTGGCCTTGATTTGGCTCCATTTCTGTTGGCATTTGGATGCTAAGTGCACTGTTTAAGAGAATCATCCAACCTCTCATAAGTTCTTGCTTGGCTTACAGTAACAACTGTGATACATTAATTACATGGGGTATCATTAAATGATAGGGGAGAATGGGAACTACATTCACCTGCTCTCTGGACTTTCATGCTCCAGTGAGGGTGCAGTCAAAGAGGACGTTCAGCTGCTTGAACAAAGGATTTGCTTCTGCAAGTGTCCACACCAGTGTGCAAACATCCAAGGAGCTGATCCAGAGGTGTGCCTTATACTGTGCTTATGCCAGGGGCAGGAACAGCAGTATTCAGAAACAAAACCTGTGTGCACATGAATATAAATTGCAAGGTTTTGCACACGTGCAATTAGCATTCAGCAGACCAGGCATCCAAAGCTAGCTAATTTGTATATGCATGTGCAGAGGTCTTTAATAATTAAACCCATCACTCTAACTGGAACTCTCTTTCCTGTGAAGTTGGATGACAAGTTACCAAATCAGCCGCTTTTTACAACTAAACAGTTCTTGTCCGATTCTGTGGGGAAACTGGTTGCAACATCAGTGGAGGAGGGCAGATCGGGGCAGGAAGGAAGTAGGACCTTGGATATCTCCCAGTGGACCTGCTGGCTAAAGCTCTCTCCTACTAGGGCAACAGGAGGATGTTGTCTCAGGAGCCAATGGAAACTGTATGTACACTAACCAAACCTGTAGTGTGGTCAGCTTTACCCCTCCTGGAGGGGCTGACTGGACTGTTAAAGGACCACCATATGATTTTGTAGCCTGAGACCTGTGCAAGGCAAGAAAGATGGAGGTTTTGCCAGAGACCCATCCTCTGAGCCAGAGGGTGATGACATAACTGTGTCCCCTGGACAGAAGGACCATGAATAAGTCACTGTCTTATCCCAAGGAAGTAGTCTGTACCTCACCCTCATCATATTCCTCCACTGGAAAGTCCGATAGCTGTGGGTTATGACACAACTTGAATATTTATTGTGTACTTTTTCTATCCAAGTCTCATTGCTCATCATGACGTTCTATTACTAGACCACCAAACCGTACAATATGTGCAGGACAATATTTGTCTATTTGGGACGAATCTTGCAATTGCAAAACTTGCAAACTTTTTGAGTGGCTGCTGCCCCTCCTTCCAACATCTAAAACCCTTCTTGTGATCCTGTTATTTGCTTGAATTCCAAGCTGCTCTCAACTGCGGTCGGTGCCGGGAACTACATTTCCCAGGGGACAACATGATACAGTGCTTGCCTGTAGCACCTACTGGTGCACATGAGCTGTCATTGCAAACCAGAAGAAAATGCTCAAAAATGTTCATTGCTTCCCCCCCACCCCCGATCACTCACTGAGAAATCTCATAATCATTACTGAGTCAATTTAGAATCAAAGCAAAGGAGTTATCCCAGCACTGCAAGAAGAGAGAGCCTTTTCAAAACTATATTTTAAAAAATGTCCATTTCCCTTCCTGCTCTCATTGTATATGATAGTTAGAGTAACCCAGCACAGCAAACAGGCATTAATTGTGACATAAAGTGACAAAATGCAGATATTAACTATCTAGCATCTTCCAATTAGTCTGTAGCCATTATTCCTTCTGCACCCCCCAACATGCATGTTCCAATAAAAAGATTAGTCAACATCTCCATCATGTTTTAAGCCCCTGCTATTATTTTACTGTCCTATTATGAGGTTGCAATGTCTTGCTGACTGCTGCCTTAGCTTTCTCTTGCTGCTTTTTCCTTGGTAGTTTATCTGAGGTTTGGAAACGGGATGTCATTAAATGCTCCAATGTAATACTGTGCCTATCCACCCTCACCGCCCCCACATGACTGCCTCAACCTAGCTCTTAGGAAAGTACACTGTAATTGTAGTGGGATAAAATTATTTAGCTATCATTAGCCCAAATAAGAGAGAAAGCTGATTACTTCTCTCTCTCTCTCTCTCTCTCTCTCTCTCTCTCTCTCTCTTTTAAAAAATGCAGTAAACATGATTTAGGGTAATGATCACTCTGAGCTCGATTCTTTACTCAGCTCTACGGAATTAGTCTGCCCTTTCAGCCAAAGTCGAGATGGAGAGGAAGAGTTGAATATAATTTATATGCTGTCCTGCACTTTTTTTAAAAAATCTGATGTTTCTGTCAATTCTTGCTTCCAAGATTTTACAAGCTGTGTAAATTAAGTGCAATAGAAGCTATTGCTGCCTGCCTGACGAGGGAATCTTAGTTGATGGACATCAATATGCCACTGGGAACTAAAACCATTAATTGAAGCCCTGGTGACTAATCCATTACCTTGCCCTGCTTCACGGATCCTGACTTAATGGCTGTCCCAGCAACCAAAAAAACTAATTCATGCAGATGTGGTCTGAGGTCCCATTATGATCAAAGTAATTGATTGTTATTATTTTCTTTGACCGGCTGTGTGCATAGAAGCCTTGGGATTATAACCATCAAAATGTGCAGGCTGATGGATTCCCTCAAAACAATTGTTTGAGCCATAAAAATCACAATCTGACAACAAAGATTATGAATGCTGCCTGATTTGAGGAGCAGAGAACATGAGGTTGACCAGTTGATTCTGGAAAGGAGCGCATGACGTTCACTTTATTAGACAAATGGAATTCTGCACTTTGCTTATATTTATGGGCATATTGAACCTGCATTACATCAAAGATAATTTTGAAAATAAATAAGAAATGAGTGCACATTGCACTAGCTATTGTGGTCCGGGACAAAACATGGCCATCACGGGCAGGAGACCTGGGAGGTTTCGCACGACCCCTGATGGGCAGTCATCATACGTTGTGGGCTTCATTCAATGTGATAGGTACCAGACAATGATCTGGAAATGCATGATGCAGAACACTTCTTGAAACTAAGTAGGTCGCGGGTCTAGTCCAGGGGTATAGAACCTTAACTCAGTTGAGGCTGCTGGCCCCGACTTCAAAGGGGCTGTGAATCCATTCTAGGTTTCAGTCAGAACTAACAGGAATTCTAAAGGGCCCGTCTAAGGTGCTGACCCTTAACCCCAAAATAGGCTCAGCACCTTGAATAGTTCCTTTAGAACTCCAGTTAGTTCTGACTGAACAAAATTCACCACAACCAAAAAGGCCTTGTTTCTTGTGCCCACCCACCAACCTTTTGTGAGTGGGGGGATCCAAAACAGCAGGTGTTAAATGGAACACTCAGGAGGACAAAAATGTGGGGAAGATGGCTTACACATTTTCACTAGGTGCATACTCACAATTTTGAAGGAACACTAGAATAAAAACAGGGCAATTTTCATGCAAGGCTTATCTTCACATGTCAGTCCAAGAGGGTGCAAAAGTTCACTGTGAGCTCCAAGAGTCAATGATTCAGTATAAATTATGTTAAGCAAAACTGTCATGTAAAGTTTACATCAAGGGTAAGCTTTCAGAAGAAAAAAAAGGGGGGGAGGGGAGAAACAAGGTGAAACATTAGCATAAGGAGGATTAATACACATGCATCTCTAAAATGGCATATGCATTTAATGTCTGTTAGTGTTGAGACGTATCGGAGAGGAGAAAAACAGGGTTTTATTCTACAGTTCAAGGGCAAGCCACGCCACCTGATTTGCAAATGCTAATGTTAAAATAAAGAGGTCTACAACTCAAGACTAGAACATTGATCATGGATTTGAATTAGCTTGGCAGGATTGACTAGGAGAGCAAATGCAGAATTATAATGATTATGAATAATGGAATGTGAAACTGGTCACCTTAACCCAAAACGTAAGAGTCTGAGGCTTGCATTGACGGCAAGATGGCAGATCAAACAGAACGCTAAGGGCAAGCAGGAGCTGGAAGAAAGTAGAGTTGAAAGTGTTGAGGAACAGAAACAGAAAAGTGTCAACTCTCCATCTTTGAGGGAAGAGGTCATGGATTTGGAAGTGGTATTGGATTGGTAGAAGGAATTGCAGAGAGCCAGTGTGGTGTGGTGTAGTGGTTAGAATATTGGACGAAGACCGAGGAGACCTGAGTTCTAGTCCCCACTCTGCCTTGAAGCTTACTAGGTGACTTTGGGCCAGTCACTGACTCTCAGCCTAACCTACCTCATAGGGTTGTTGTGAGGGTAAAATATGGCTATAGCAGATAAAAAGTGGCATGCCTGACTTTATTTATTTATTTATTTATTTATTCTCGCCTTTTTCCCAAAACTGGGACTCAAGGCGGCTTACAAATTCAAACATGTACAGTTAAAACAGAGATATACAAAAATTAAACATATAATTAAACATAGTACAATTTTAAAATATTTAGAACATTTAAAAACATTTTAAATACAAAATAATTTTAAAAAGCCAAACTATAAGCAGCACATCCACAGAGGTCTCAACTACTCCCCAAAGGCCTGCTGAAACAGAAAAGTTTTAGCCTGCCTCCGAAAGCACACCAAGAAGGGAGCCAATCTGGCTACCCTGGGAAGGGAGTTCCAGAGCCACGGGGCAGCCACCGAGAAGGCCCTCTCCTGTGTTCCCACCAGGCATGCCTGTGATGGTGGTGGGGCGGAGAGAAGGGCCTCCCCTGAAGACCTCAGGGGATGGGCAGGCTCATAAGGGAGAATACGGTCTTTCAGATAAGCTTAGATGTATATATCGGAGGAATCCATTCGGGAGGGTGTAGTTCAATGAGTTTTCCTTAGTTTGGCCCCCTGGATTCCAGCGCCCAACTCAATCTGCAGTGTGAGACCAGATCATGGATCTTCCAGGAATTTGGGGCATTTTGGAGGGGGGAGGTTCTGCAACTTGCACAAATTTGTGAGCAATTCGTGTGTGTCATTTGTACAAATCACTGAGAAATTTACTCAGATTGCAGAGCCTTCCAAAACAAATGTGCAAAAAAGTTCCCAGAGTTCAGGGAACAGTCCAGAGCTCAGCTCACAGGCACAAAGCAAGTCATACACACTGCGAAACTCTGTTGAGCCAATAAAGAACTTGATTTCCCAGTGACAGACATCCCTACCTAGAAGTCTTTATAGCCAGCCTAGATGGAGGTCTGCCTCACGGGAAGGGGTGGGTGGGAGAGCCATGCTAGAATATGTGGAAGGACAATTCGTCACCATCTTCTTCCTTTCTCCAACATTGAATGGCCCTCATCATCATCATCATCATCATCACACCCTTCTTTCTAATCCAGGCACAAGGTGATTTAGGTAGACAAATCTGGGAAGGCTCCCAGTTCAAATCCTGCAAGCAGTTGAGGTGATAATCACCAATTGCCCTTCCTCCCCCCTCCAAAAAAAACACCCTTGCATATCACCTGGCCTTTATGTTCCTCCCTTTGTCATTTCAAAGCCCTCTTAAATGGGCAGTTCTCTTTGGAGGTCAGAGCTTAACACTGAAAGTGTTGTTAATGCATCTAATATTTCCACATATTCCACAGCACTTTCCAGTTCAAAGAGTGGAAGGTTGCCGGGGGAGGTGAAGGGGGAAAGAATCAGCAAACATAATCAAATTAATCTGAATGCATTTGTATGCCTATTAAAATCCACCTGTCCCGGGCTTTTCATTTATCATGATTATGACTGAACAACCAAATGGAGAAAAGGTGCTGGTTCTTTACTCAGTGCAGAATGATGATTTATTACCATGAGCATCTTTAGCAATGGTTGAGATCTAATGGACATCTCTGCATGACAAATCATTCATTCTCCCAGTAAAATTAGAAATGTCGTCCTTTCATGTAGAACATTTCACAGCAATTCGTGAGAAACCGATTTTTTTCCCTTGCTGTTAAAAACTGCTAGTTAATTGCCCACAGTCCTTAACACGGGGTGACAATTCGGAAGAATGTATGCTAATATTAAGGTTTTAATGAGGTGCAGTAACTATGCCATTTGGCCTAGCCTGTTTGTAAATGTCAACCCTTGTCAATCCAGGCACCTCCATTTACTGGTGCAGCATAGGAGATGCGTGGGGGGAATCTTCTCCCATTTATTTTGTGTACATAGCTGAAATGTTCCTATTCTAAATGGAAATTAGTACTGGGAAATGCATTCAGCAGGAAAGATTTCCTTTAGCATCCAGGGGAATGGACTTGTGTGATCTATTACAGATTTCTGACTCCAAATGTAGGATTCTCTAATTGCCAGTGCATTAAGAAACAAAAAAACACTATGAATGGACAGCTATCAGGAATGACACCACAGTGGGTGAAATCCCAAAGCAGTCTACTCTGGACCTCGAGGAAGCAAAAGGAAATAGGAAAAAATATATATGTTTAAGGATGGATCGCACATGAAACTGCAGAACTGGAATTCATTTGCAGATTGATACAGTTTCATCAGGCCTTAATTGTGACTTAGGTTGTCTGTCTGACTATGAGCAGCAATCATGTACTGCGTGTTGTATCATTCAAATAGAATCCTAGCCCGCAATGCTTAGTTTGCAAGGTGCTTGTTAATGAGCCTGGTTTACATGAATTGAATGTTTCATGAAGCAATTAGGGATGCTTGAGGAATTCAATCTTGGCACATTCCTGTGCAAAAATGATGTGATCCACAACTCAAAAGTGTGGATCAGTACTTAGCTAACCATCAGATTTTGTGCTTCTATAAATGTTGTGATTCAGTCCATGGCAGTTATCCTCTGCATGTTTACTTAGAAGTAAGGCCAAATGTGCTTAGTCTCCAGGACAGTATCCAATGGTAGCCTTCCTTAGATTAGGCCTGTTCACATCAATGGGTCTACTCTGTGTAGCAGTACCACTGGATTCTACCCCCAGTAAGCATTCATAGGATTGCATCCAAAATATAGCCAAACAGATGTCTTCAGAGAGAAAATGCTCATTCAAAATATGTCTCTTGAGATTGTTAAATACTATTTTGAGAGGAATGTCTGTTATTTTGTTTTAAATTTGCTCATGAATGGAGAAATAGAGCAGCGTGCATTCACATGAAAGTCACACACACACACACACACACACACACAAACACACACACACACACAGTTTTTTCCATCTCTAGCGTCAATTGATTGACGTTATGGTATCCATGGTTTTAGCAGGTGCATATTCACGTTTTAAATCTCATTGGAGAAGGGCCTCCAACAATGACCTCAGCTGCAGGAGGATGCTGGAATTGCCAACTTTTCTTCTAAATGGTTTGTGTGTGTTGTTTTTAATTCCCCTGGTATGGCTCTTGCACCTGCAGGGCAAAAATTCAGTAGGTTTGCCACCATCAAATTTCCATCCCATAATTTGGGACTATGTAGGATCAAGATATGCTGCTTCATCCACAAGGGCCTTCGGCCAGTGGAGGCTGGTGGCTCTGGTTTTGGTGAGGCTGTAATCCCATTCTCAGTCAGAACTAGCCGGAATTCTAAAGAAGCTATCCAAGGTGCTGAATCTATTTTGGCAATAGGGGTCAGCACCTTGTGTAGCTCCTTTAGAGTTCATACTTCAAGAAGGATGCAGACAAGCTGGAGCGTGTTCAGAGGTGAGCAATGAGGATGATTAGGGGTCTGGAAACAAAGCCCTATGAGGAGAGACTGAAAGAACTAGGCATGTTTAGCCTGGAGAAGAGAAGACTGAGTGGAGACATGAGAGCACTCTTCAAGTACTTGAAAGGTTGTCACACAGAGGAAGGCCAGGATCTCTTCTTGATCAAACCAGAGTGCAGGACGCAGAATAATGGGCTCAAGTTATAGGAAGCCAGATTCCAGCTGGACATCAGGAAAAACTTCCTGACTGTTAGAGCAGTATAACAATGGAACCAATATCCTAGAGAGGTTGTGGGCTCTCCCACATTAGAGGCATTCAGGAATCATTCTATGATTCTATTTTATGATTCTGTTCTAACTGAAACCCAGAATAGAATTAAAATCCCACTGGAATTGGAGCCGTCAGCCTCTCCTGCCTTCAACTGAACATACCTTGCCCATGTATAGTTGATCGAGATCAATGTATAGTTTCCTGGACCCAAACAGGGAGGAGTAGGAATCATCTTTTTTTTCTCAACAAGTGTTTTACATTTTATATGCTTTACTAGCATCGCCGCCACCAAGTATGCTTTAAAAATGAGCTCTAAGTCATGTTTGGTCTGTCTTGTCTTGAGTTTTTCTCCCTTCTGCTCCAGCTGCTGACCTGCTGCATCATGGTCCACAGTTCCCTGTGACCCCATTATAGTATTATTGGGTTTCATGGAGGGATAGAAGAAAACACAAATTTTGAATTTATTCTAGGTTTATTAACTTATCTTGAAGTAACTGTTGTGCGTAGCTAGAGAGAGAGTGAAAAAGAGATCACCATAGCAAATGTGTAAGAGTGCTATGCCATGATATGGAATATGGTGGCAGATTTGACTAACCAGTTTATGCTGCCAACAGTAGGATAGGTCCATCATGCTCTGAGCTTTATATGTTCATTCTTGAAATGATCACTGCTGTGATAATACAGAACTCTAATTATGATTCTCTCTCATTTTATGCAGAACTGTCAAATTATTCTGTTGTATCTTTTATATACATTTAAAGAAGATGAAAACTTTCTTTACTGTTTGGCTCCAGAAAAAAAAAAATATTGTTTCCCATATTTGTAGCATTGCAGCATTAAAAAAAAATTGCTGATGGTGAAAACTGAAAATTGTGGGGGAGGGATGTGGACATAGGGGGATGGAGAGGAAAAAGAAAGGAAGATGTGTGTGGTACCGGCTCAGGGATTTCATAGAATCATAGAATAGTGGAGTTGGAAGGGGGCCTATAAGGCTATCGAGTCCAACCCCCTGCTCAATGCAGGAATCTACCTCAAAGCATTCCTGACAGATGGTTGTCCAGGTGCTTCTTGAAGGCCTCTCAGGTGGGAAAGCCCATGACCTCCCTAGGTCATTGGTTCCATTGTCGTACTGCTCTAACAGCCAGGAAGTTTTTCCTGATGTCCAGACAGAATCTGGCTTCCTGGAACTTGAGCCCATGATTCCGCATCCTGCACTGTGGGATGATCAAGAAGAGATCCTGGCCCTCCTCTTTGTGACAACCTTTCAAGTATTTGAAGAGTGCTCTCAGGTCTCCCCTCAATCTTCTCCTCACCAGGCTACACATGCCCAGTTCTTTCAGTCTCTCCTCATAGGGCTTTGTTTCCAGAAGGGCCCTTGAGCCCTTCCCTCAGTGGGGCTCTTATTCCACCTTCCCACCACCATTGCTACCATCTCCCATCACTTCTCATCTTGCTTCTCATTGTTGCTACCACTCGCTTGACAAGCAGAGAGCCAGTGGGCAAGTAGGCAGTGGCATCTACTGCTCCTCCTTTTCGCCACCACCATTGTTCGAGCCAGATGCGAGGCAGGTGAACAAGCAGGGGACCCCCGCTGGTGTGTGAGCCCTTGGCAGATGCCCAGCCATGCCTATACTCCGTGCCAGCCCTGTAGATATCCACGGGAAGGAGGGAGAAAAGCAACCAAGAGCACACTTGCTGGTAATCTCTCTTTCGATGCTTTGGGTTGGCACGCGTATGGCTTGGTTGGAATAGTTAAAACCTAACCAATGGCATGGCTACCCATTCAGTGTGGGAGCCTCCAAACTCTACCCTAACATTGTGCTTTTTTAAAATCAATTCTAGGATTGTATTATAATGAGCAGCATCATGAACTGCTTTAATATACAGAAACTAAGGAAGTCAACCGCATCCTTAAAACAACCACACGATTCTATGCAAGATGCACTCCGTGTATTATCGTTTCATGCAGTTCTGTGTTGATGGGTACAGCAGACTTACATATTTGAAATGACTGTCTCTTAACCTCTGTACATCTTACAGTGTGACCTAGAACATAATCCAATACCAAAAAAAATCACATTCAAATGTGCCTCGACAGAGCATCCTCATTGTGTCCATCATTACTCATAACCATCCCAATGAAGTCTTCGTATTGACATATTTATCAGCCATAAGAGCATGACAAAATAATTGCACCATCTCCTAAACAGCCCACTGCATGCTCACTCTGATAAATTCTATTCATCAGAATGACAGTAACATTTCAGTCCTATGCGTTCGCTTGCCATGCTTTGTGAAGAGTTTAAGCTACATGAGTTTCAAACTTTTGGAGAGAAATGGCATTTGAGTAGAGGAAGATGTCTGCTTAATTCATAAGCATTAAAGCTTGCTGGTGAATGTTCAATGACATTGGATGAAGGGTAGGTTGACCCAAGTCAAAGCAGCCATGTTACCGATTCAAGTTCCTTGTCCTAGATCCTATACTGAGATCTCCAACTTGGCCCATGGGAACAAATCTGCCCATGATACCTCTCTTGTGACCACTGGGCACCCTGCTCCTCCAGATTTTATTTTATTTCTCAAGGTATTAGGAAGCATTATTTTCTAACTGGAGGGCTGGCATGCTACAAAGTGAAGTGCTATCATCCAGTGTCATTTTTATTTGGATTCAAATGAACAGTTTTGTGTTTTGGAGTTCAGATCACACCGCTTCCTTGTAATTAGGTTATTTTGGTCTCACCAGTTTGCCTTCTAGGAAATTAGTGTTTTTGTGTTTGGCCATGCCTACCATAGAAGCCATTTTGTGACAGTGATCACAACACTCTGTAAAAATTCCAAATGTGCCCACTGACTCAAAGAGGTTGAGGACCCTGTATTAGACCGATGTGACAAAATACAATAGGGATTGGAGCGGGATGTGCCCGTCAATCTATTTTCTGAGTCAGGCATCGATGCTCTTTCCAGCTGCCATATTTCCTTGGTATAATTTTAAGATGTGTACAGGCTAATCTGGGAGGAAGGGAAACTTATGGTCAAAGAGACACCAGGTTCATTTTATTTTTCAATGAGAACTTATCAACATACAGTTCTTCATAAAGGGAATGGGAAGAATTTGAAATAAAAAAAGAAAAAAAAAGATTTGTATGCCGGAGAAACCAAGATGGACAGATCTGTCTATCTCTAAATTGAGTGGGACAAGATTGGTATGGCTTTTACTTATTATATTTTTTCTATGGAGAAACTCAGTTAACCAGGTTTTTCTGTTGTGTAATATATATATATATATATATATATATATATATAATCAGCAACATTTAGTTGTATACAGACAGATCCAATGAATTAGTTTCAGATTTAGTCATACTTAGGGTGGATCCATTGAAATCAATGGGCCTTGTTAGTTAACTTATTTCCCATTTATTTCAATGGGACTACACTAAGCATGATTTAGTCTGAACCTAGCCCAATGTCTTTTGAATGATAATGATATTTGGCAGGGAATTGTTTCTTTCTGTATTGCATTTTTAGTGGTGGTGATGTTTTAAAAGTTTCACCCACAGACTAAAACCGTTATTTCAAAAGCACTTACTGTTTGCTCTCTAGACAAAAGTTACTGGAGTATCACCTTGTTACTTCAGCAAAGAGTTTTTTTTAAAAAAAAGAAAGGAAAGCTGTTGACATCTTATTGAATTTACAGGTGAGATGCAAATGGTGCTGAATTAATAATGGCAAGAATCTATAGCAAGTGACAGATTTCAGAAGTAACATGCAGCTGAAAGAGATTTGAAAAGCTTTCTCTGGTTGCCTGTTGCAATGATCAAGGTTGTTTATGCTTTGCAGGACAGTTAAATTAGGGACTGGAGACTTTGAGGAGGGGGGGAACTGTGGATGAGAATCAGACATTCTTCTAAATGTCTTCTTAACACATGCCACAAGTCTGGCCCTCACTTCCCATTTATTTTATGGTCTCTTTGTCCTCTCTCTGAGTGCCTCTACAAGAGCAATTTAAAGCTCTTTCAAGGCACATTACCAAATCAGGGGCCCAGGTGCTTTACATCTCCGATTATTTGCATTTTCGAATGCGCGTTAAATAGCGAGTTTTAATTTACTGTGGGAGTAAGAGCACCTTATGTCAGTGTTAACAATTTTGTGAGGAGGCGCATTAATGATCAGATGGTCTTGTTGTCATGCGTACGTGTGGATAATTAGTGATCCACTTAGACAACTCGTCCCCTCGCTTCTTGCTGGGTTCCTGAGAGACAGGAAGCAGGGAAAGGGGGGCGGACAAGGGGAGGGTGTTTTCATGCTTGCCTGCATGCCTGCCTCTGTCCATAGACACAGAGGCCTCTCTTCCTCTCTCTCCGGCAAATGGTGGGGGGCAGAGAGAGGCAGCTGAAAATACTTTTTAAAAGGCTGCTTCAGGGGGAAATTTCTGAGGCACATTCCAATTTACTCCTGAGCAGTTCTGGGAGAGGGAGGGACAAACTTCAGCTGGCGGCAAAACTGGAGGGGAGAGAGGTAGCCAAACAGGTTAACCACATAATTCCCGGCAGGTAACCTAGGAAACCAAAGGTGGGAGATTCTGGTAGGCGGGGAGAATAAAGGGTGCAAAACCTGTTTGGGCAGTTTCCCCGGGACAAAGCACATTACTTTCAGCAACATTTGCATGCATGTTAACAACTTTAAAGCAAGTTTCATACAGCCAGTAATGCTCTTCAATGCCTCTCGTATATAGGTATTAGGCGTAAAAGCGATTGTGAGGAGATGCGCATAATTGGGCAACCAGGCGTCAAACCAAAATCTTGTAGAGGGAACCTCTCTCTCTCTCTCTCTCTCTCTCTCCCACACACACACACACACACACCTCATCCCAAGGAGGCTTAACAATGGACAAAAACAGATAGGACAAATTCAGATGCCAAAAGAACACCATCCAGAGGGGGAAAAAACCCATCCCAGCATTGGGAGAGAAAGGGATGCAAAAAGTTGCAAAAAGGGCCGTGGCAGTAGCATCAATTGTCAGCAAAAAGACCTAAAACAAAGATCAATTCTCAGTGATCATAAATACTACACCTCGTGGGGGGGACTCTGCAACTGTACTGGTCACCTGAAGACAAGTAGTGAGGGGAAAGGCAAGGCAGCCATCAATAAGGAGTCATTTGATTTGGTTTTATGAAACAGATTAATCATTATATATCTTTTTCTAAGCACAAGGAAGGAAGTCGTGCCTGTTGCTTCCTCTCCCTCTGGTGGCCTCAGTAATGGCAGTTTGAGGAAGTGGGGAGGGGGGGTCTCAGCAGGAGCTGTATCCAAGCAAAGCAGGGGGATTGTAACTAGGCGTGAGGCCCAATGGAAGCTGCTGATTACAGCTTGTCACTCTGTTCATATCAGGACCTTGGATAGCACCTTGCAGAGAGTGCTAGCTGGAGCATTCTTGCATAAATAATTGCTATTCAAGCTCAAGCTTTGAACATTTTTGAGCTTTTGAAATTTTCTGCACATCCACACTGCTCAAGCTTCAGTTTAAAACCAAAATGTGCAAAATTGATCTGGTAGATCTCAAGTAATGAGACTTGCACTACTGTATTCTTATAGAAGATGGTTTTGCTGTATCAGCCAATCCAAAGTTCCTGGGTGGGGAAAGTTGTTTTTGTTCTTTGGGGTGGGGTATTATTAGAGCCCCCCCCCAAAAAAAAATCACCTCCTAGCACAATTTGTGAAAGTACATCTTTCTTTTTTCTTTCTTTTTTCTGTAGCCCTTAGAGGCAAAGCAAAAACTCAGTTGTGGGTAACTTTTCCCCTTTAGTACTCTTCCGCTGTATAAATAATAATAATAATAATAATAATAATAATAATGATAAAACTTTATTGTTTCAACCAGTGGTTACAACAAGTATAGTAAAAAACAATAGTAAGACAAATCCTGCATAATAATAATAATAATAGAACAAGAGCCAGAATAGTATTATTTCAAACTAGCTAAAAAAAGAATATATCCAAGAGGAATTGTCAATTATGGTGCATGCCTGAAGCAAAGCATGTCCATCACAGGCCAGTAGAATGTGTAACTCCCTGCAGTTATGATTCCGAAGACAATTACTTGGGACCTCGAAAATGTTAAATCTGAGACCTGCTTTGGTTGCTCTGGATAAGTTTAAAAAAATACTTTGGAAAATACTTTTCCTGTTAGGGATGGGGAAATGAGCAATATCTGAGCTCACTGAGGTTCTCCATTTCCCACCACTATGATTGTCTCACTTCTCTCTTGCTCCCAGATGTGAGCATCTTTTTCTTTTCTTTTCTTTTTTTTTTTTCTAAAAAGGAAAAGTGTACATTTTCGAACAGGAAATATGTGCTCATTTCCAAACATGTATCCCAAATGCACACTTCTCCCTCCCATAGGCTAAAGCCTGAAAATGTGGATTTTCAGAAGTGCACACTTGAGCAAGTCCCTGTTGTCACAAGTAGGCACTTCCGCAAGTGTACAATCATTACAGTCCCCATAGCCACATCTCTAAGGACAAAATGCTGGCAGGTGTGACGATCTATATCAACAAACCCATTCTAGCAGTTTTCATATCCATCATGAACAGGTCTTCTGTAAAGCTGATGGATCTTAAGGCGCAATCCTATCAGATCTGTCTTGGGTACTCATAAGCCTCCGAACTGGGGGACTGACATGCAGCCAGTGCAAGGGGAGATACATTATGTGTCTCCTGCACTGCATTTTACCTAGATGGCCATTTTCACCCATCAAATGGAGGCCTTGGGGGGAGGAGGTTGGGGATAGCTTAGATCCCTGTATCCCCAGTCTCCTTCCCTCCCCGCCCACTTATAACCTTTAACCCTTTGTGGAAGCAGCCAGTGAGGTTCTCTCCATGCCGGCTGTGAGGTCAGAGTGATGTCGCTGGCCTCGGATCCACATAGGTTTGTACTGTTAGTTAAGCAATATTTATGACATTGATATAATGTGAGCAAGGTAGAAGAAGCAATGTAGCCACTCAATTTTCTATTTTCTTTTTTTTTTTTAATTGATCTGGCAAACACATTTTATTAAAGGAATATTTCAGATTTGATTACTGTTCTCTTTGACTGCCTGACAAATTCATGCATGCAGTGTGCCTTGGGAAATTATACACAGTAGTTTGGTAGCTTTATTATGTCACTGTCTGAAAACATTATTTTGCTGAGAGCATAATTAGTCACATACAAAGCTTCGAGACTTTCAACTAATCTCTGCCATCTTCTTGTGTTAATTATGTGGCTTTCCCATCCCATTCCCCCATCCCGTTTAATTTATTTTTCCTATTCCTAGCTATTTTCCTTTTTCATCAAGTCAGAATTTAAAAATAAAACAGATTTATCCAGAACGTCACTAGGAAAAAAAAAAAACCTTTACCAGCTGCAGCTCCAAATATTAATTGGAAAGGGGGTTATTAATTGGAAGAGGCTTTACAATATATTCTCCAAGATTTGGCTGAGTTGTTTTTTCCCACTCGCCTTTGAATTAGTAACCAGATCTTCTTTTCTTATTTTTTTGGGTAGAGAAATAGCTTATTGAGGTGCATGAGGGTGGAATTATCACAATCAAACTGGGCCTGGTTAATCACGCAGCCCTTGCTCTCTCTTGGGTGCTTTGTTCAGTAAAAGTTTATTTGAAAAGTGTTTTCTGTGATCAAACCCACTTCACAGTGCTACTCAGTTTAGGACAAATGTTATTACAGCTTCCTTGAAATTACAGTTTTTTTTCCAGCCCCCTCAGGTTATAAAAGACCCTGCTGGGCAAAATGCCCCAAGCTTTCTTTCATCATAACTCTACAATGTTGTTTGCTCTGAGTTTCCTATAGTGTCTTCACAGTCTCTGTGTTCTCAGTCAAGAGAAGTGAGGAAACGGTTTAGCTACCTTCACCGTTGTTACTCTCCTCTTACATTAACTCAGGCCTATTATCAGTATGTGGCACACTGAGGCAGATGCTGTCTCCCCACTGGACTGCTTTATGGCCCACTCACAACACCAGCCCTGAGCCCTTTATAACCGGACAGATGCCGTTTTAATTTCCCACAATGCCTGCATTGCTGATCAGGGCAAGGCTGCTGCTGTTCTCCCTTCTTGTTCCCTTCTTCCAGGTAACCCTATCTGCAGAGGGCTCCCACCAATATAGGAAGAAGCCCAAGAAGCCCTCTCTTGAAATAACAAAACAACAGCAGAACACTTAAATGCAACAAAAGCAGTAGGTTTTTAAAATTAATAATAACCTAAAGAGCAATTGGGTAGAAGCAATTGGCTTGTTCACCTTCCCTTTTGTCTGGGTGAGGTGAGATCTAGAACAGGGGTGAGCAGAAGGTCAAAGTCCAGATGTTCTTAACTTCAACTCCCATAAGCCCTGTGCCCTTTTGACAGCTAAAAGCATGATATTGGTAAGATCAACTCTCACCTCTTATAAGGCAATGGATTGAGGATCTTGCACCACTATCAACATTTGAACAGGTGGTATATCAGCAACACTTGTCAATGAACATATGGATATTTAGTCTGGGTTTCTTGAAGTGTATGTATAATTTACACTTTCTAGAATGCTGTATCTTCATATATATATATATATATATATATAGGAATTGATACTTTTGAATCATGTAATTATATTTCTTTTGTTTTATTGAAATTCATTTTATTAAAATGCTTTTCTTTTGTTTTATTGACATTCACAATAAATTAAGAAGAAACTCTCATAACCCCCTACCAGCATGGCCAATGGTCAGGAATGGATCCAGATTTATCCAAGATGAACTGTCTTCAGCAGTGTCTTCAGCTATTTACAAGAGAAGGGAATTGGGGGAGGGGGCTGTTAGCTGTATCTGATCACTACCTGATCTTTGTGATCATGTGAACCTCATCTAATTCTGTCCCACCACCCTAGTTTTGACCACAATTTTCTTTCTGCGAAACATGCACAATTGGTGACCTGCCAAGCCAAATGCAGCTCACCAGCCATGGAAGGGCAAGTGCTTGATGAACCCTGAGACCTGTTCCACAGTCCCAGAAATGTAGCTGTGGAGAGGGCCCATAGCTCAGTGGTAGAGCACCTGTCTTACAAGGTCCCAGGTTCAATTCCCAGCATCTCCAGGTAAGACTAGGAAAGAATCTTACCTGAAACCCTGGAGAGCCATTTCTGCCAAACAGTGCTGACAAATATTGGGCTAGATGGACCAAGGGTCTGACTCAGTTTAAGGCAGCTTCCTAAGTCCTAAATACAGCCCAAATGGGAAACTTATGAGGTTGAATCCAGCATCTGCCTTCTGCAAGTGGAAGAGCCCTCGTGAAAGAAAAGGCCCAGTCTGCCCAATTTTAGGGGATCCCTTCTCCCCCACACATCACAGCTCACCCTATTCAGCAAGGTCTCCCAATTATCACTGTAGCATTTTCAGGGGGGCTGAGAGAGTGGTGTGGCAAGGAGGGGGCCAGAAAGTCCACTTCCATCAGCACTGTTTATCCAGGATAAATCCAGATCCAACCCACTGAAACCCTGCAAGGCCAGAAACTGTGACCAGGGACCTGAGGTCAGATGAGATGCATAAGTTGTGCAGCCTAACTCACAAATCCCCTTTCCTTGCTTCTAAGTGCAAGACTTGGTGATGCTAATGGTTTTTGCAAAGTAATCACGGCCCTGCAAATGGGAGCGTGGAAGACTTTTCTGGAGCTGTATGATCATCACTCCATCACTTCTCAAACCAATAACCTCATTTGATGAGAATTGCAACTTGACTTCAATTGCAGCTGAATACACAATAGCCCAGTAGCCACCCGTAGTGATATATTGATCCAAGTTCCCTTCTGACTGCTGCTACCAGAGTAAAAAAGAAAGAAATCTGTTATTTGGAACGCAGCATGGGTCATTGTTGGAAATATACTGCAAATTACTCCCTCTCTCTTTTTCCTGAAATGTCATGTGAGATGAACCACAGAATTCCAAGAGGTCTGTCAAAGCTTCATCTCAGGAAATGCAACAGTTTTAATAAAAAGAAAATCCAGGTTTGGCTGTCGGTACTCCATGTGCAAATTAGGTAGATTTACACCCACTTTAATTTATGCAAACAATGAGGCATTGCATACCTTTGCAAAATGGGAAGAGTTTGTTTGCAAAACAAGGGGAGAGGTTGCAGACATTGATTGGTTGTTTTCATTTGTTATGTTTAAATAGAACGGAATAATTGGCATGTTGGAGGCTGTGGAGAAGACATGCAAAAGAAGAGACAAGAAGAAGTACATTGCAGGCTAGGATATCCAAGTTCGTTTCAGGGTGTACACTTGACAGGAAGTAATAGTCAGTCCTTGTTCCGGACTCTATGTTCCAGACCCTGTGTTTGAGCTGTGACTAGAGCAGGAGTGTCAGAACCCTTTCACCCCATGGGCCAAATCCAATTTGTAAAAGGTTTTGGGGACCCCATTCCAGTGGTGGGTGGGACCAAAGGCAAAAAGGGGCAGGGGCAAACAATATCAGCATATTATAGCTTACAGCTCTTACTGCCAATACTTAACCCTTAAAAGAGGCCTTTCCGTTTTCTAGAATGGGGGGAAACTGTGCAATCGCTGGAAAACCACTGAATAATCACCAGGGGTCACCGGTTCCTGGCTGCCATGCCTGACCCAGGTCATCATCCTGACATGGACACCCTGAGGGCCTCAGGGGAAGGTACACAGTGTCCTCCAGAACCTTGAGGACCATAGAATTTGAGGAGGAGGCAAAGCGTCTTCCTAGCCCTAGAGGGCCCCAGTGCCAGGAGGTGGAGGCAAAGGCTGCCACCTGAAGGCAAGAATGACAGCAATCTGGCTTCTCAAGAATAAAGGCTTCCACATGAGCAAGGCCCTCCTCAAGGCCTATGGTGACCTGCAACTGAGCCCTCAGTGGGAACTTGAGAGTTGCTGGAAACTCCTTACCTCGGCTTCTAGTGCCTTGAATCTGTATTTCTCTAGCCTTGCTCCATGATGAAAGCTTTGTGCTACTGACCTTTTGACCCCTGCTTGATTCTGCTTGTTGGACTGTGTTTGCATCTGACTGCTTACCTGCGTTTGGACTTTGACCACACCCCAGATCTGTCTCTTGGACCTCTCCCTCTTGCCTGGTCATATTGTGTTGGCTTTTTGCCTGTTTATTGACTTGCCATTGGATTTGTCCCTCAACTGCCTTAATGCATAATCTGACTCAGCTACGTGGGACAGAAGTGGGGCCAGGTGAAGTGGGTGTGGCAACCTGGGGAACCCATGAAGGTCAAATTGTAAGCCCAGGTGGGCTCTATTTGGCCCATGAGCCTACAGTTTAACATCCTTGCACAAGGGCGTTCAGATGGGGAGACCAAGGTTCAAATCCACACACAGCCTCATGAAAGCTATTTATAGGATTTGGGGCATTGTGCCTCTGAGTAACAGCTCCTAGGGAACACAATTAGGAGGGTTCCATTGCACCCACATCCTGCTTATGGACTTCCCAAGAGGCATCTGATTGGTTACTGTGGGAATACCATGTTGGACTAGATAGGCCATTGGTCTGATCAAGTGGGCCTTAATAAATATCACAGCATTGATAGGATAAAATGGAAGGAACATAAAAATGGTCTGACCTTCTTGAAGGAAGAGTGGGCTAAATTCTTGTGCTTACAAACATACATTTATGTATTTATTTATTTACGTTCGTAATAGTGATGGGTAAATCTCTGTTTTGCTTTCATTTTTTCTTTTCTTTCTTTTCTTTTTTAAAAATCAAAGTTCTTTGTGTCACAAAGATTAAGATTTATTTATTTGTTTTAAAAAAAACAAGTTAAATTCTTATCAAAACCAAACTAAAACAGAATTCTCACCCATCTTCACCGGCCAAATTGAATAGGTACAGCTAATCCCAGCTGTACCTATTCAATGTTGGAGCTTCTGGCCACATAGCTGTCAAAGGAGAGGCTAGATTCCCACCAGGCATGGTGAACTCCATTCCTGGATTTGGGCATGCCACAAGTACTGTCATGTCCTCCCACATGAGTGTGGATAAAGTCATATTTGCTAGGCCAGATCTACACCAAGCAGGATATAGCGGTATATGGTATGTGTCAATAGGCCCCAACAGTTGTCAGTGCACTTCAATACCTCTATAAAGCAGTAGTGTGGCTCCTGCCTTTTATATACTGCTTTCATGCCACTATATCCTGCTTGGTGTAGATCTGGCCCTGGTTGCACAGAGGTTGGGCATCTGATCCAGAAGGCAGTAATCTGAAAACAGTGACTCTTGAGTTTGGTAGAGAGAACCCAAACAGCATTGTGCCTGATGCTGAGATGGACCTGGCTGTTGAGAAAGCTCATTCTGCATATTCTTCAACCAAGAAGAGTGCTTCTGTGCTAGAACTCAGACCTACATCCAAGAATATATACAACATGAATTTGTGGAGAGGTATGTGGAGAGATCCAAATCCAGAGCGGCTGGAAACCCTTTTGACTTCAAAACTGAATAGGGATAGATGAGATTCAATGAAGAGGAGCCTGTCAGGAAAAAAAAAATGAGGTGGCAAACCTAATTAAGCACTAACATGGTTGAATACACAGGGATTCAATCTCAGACATTTGAGAGCAAAACATTCAAAGCTCTGAGCCTGAATGGAAATATCTGACAGTTTCAGTTTCTCTCAAATCTATTTAAAAAAATACTCAAGTCCTTTTCATTCTGTTTATGAGCTACTCTCAGGATTTTGATAAGTTCTTATTCTTTTTTAAAAATGAATCCAATGAAATTCTCATCCTGAATTCAGAATGACTTACACTTCAGATAACACTTGAGAGATCTTAGGTGTACCCTAAGCGATGCAAGGAGAGAAGGATTATGAGTGACAAAGAGTGACATGGGGTTACTGCTAAAATCTTCCCCTCTGATCCCTACAAGTCCTTCCATCTGTGTAGCAACTGTGACCTTCTCAGCTTCACAACTGAAACTTCTTCTCAGTGCCTTAAAGTTCAACTTCTGAACAGGTAAAACAAGGGTGATGGATATGTTTTTGGATTGCAATAGCCATCAGACCTTGTCAACATGACCAGTGGCAATGGATGATGGAAGTTGCAGCCCATCAACATCTGGAGAACCACACATTCACGGTCTCTGATGTGAAGTAATGAAAGGGAACTCATGGAAGTTCAACATCCATTTGCCCTCCTCTCCCAACTGCTTACTACCCTCCTCTCCAGCTGCCCATTAGGTCCCACCTAATGGTCTCCACACACACAAGTAAAAACTCCTCTCAAGCAATCATCATCATCATCATCATCATCCCCAAACATGCACCAGAATAGGCCCTTTGGAATCACCACCAAGGGGACAGTTCCCAACGGAACCCAGAAGCTCCAGCCCCCCCCCCCGGTGTGTGTCTGTTAAAGGATAAAAAGGGCAGTTGCCAATTGGATTTATTAGATTGGGGGGTGGCCATAACACAGTGGTAGAGCACATGCTTTGTATGCAGAAGGTCACAGGTTCAATGCCTCTCCATATACACCTGGAAATACACCTGCCTGAAACCCTGGGGACTTGCTGCCCATCAGTGTTGATAATAACAGGCTAGATTGACCAATGGTCTGTCCCAGTATTAGGTAGCTTCTTATGTTCCTATACCTAGGGGAAGCCAGAAGCAGACAGTTCTCCTGTAACTTATCATAAACATGCTTTATGTGGAGTCAGATCATCGATACGTCTAGTGTAGTCTTTCCTAACCTGGTTCCCTCCAGATTTCTCGACTAGAACCCCCAGCATTCCTGACCATTGGCCACACTGGCTGGAGCTGATGGGAGGTGAAGGCCAAAACATCTGGAGGGAACTAAGTTGGGGAAGAGGGATATTACAGTCTTGAAAAAAAAAACTTACACAACTTCACACCTGATACATCTGGCTCATTGCAGGTGGTCCTAATGGAACCCTGGTTAAAGACTAAGGAGTCACTCTCACCATGCTACCAAAAAACAAGTTGATATTATTAACATTGATTCAGCCTACTTGGTATTATCAAGTAGTGGGGTTTCTTACAAATCTGGAAGCCACAGATCTTTCCAGGCTCTCGTTGCTTTCACTACATCAAAATTACATTCCACCCAGACAACTTGCAAAAACAGATGTTCTTGAAAAGAAGATAACTCTGAAGTATTTGCAAAGGCTTCAGGAACCAGACTCCTCCAGTATGTTTAATGTAAATGTCTGGAGGCTCAACTTTCAAATACGTCTGATTTCCATTTCTCTTCTGATGAACGCTGAATACTGCTCAGTGCCTCTGTCCTTATTCCTAAAGGTGGACCACTGTGATTTTCCACAGCAGTGGTGTGCAAGCATCTTCTTCTATAGGGGGAAACATCTCTCCCTTTAATGGTGACCTTACCAAATCTACAGCAGAAGAACTCTCCCCAACCTAGGGGTGTATGAGAAGCCCATTTCAGTTTATTTTTGATATGGATTTACCCAGTTTGCACCGTCTGGTCTGAATATGGGTTTGATGTAAACTGCACCTGAGGTCTGTACATTTCTGAGCTTGCAATGCAATTCATGGATCAAAAACTGCATTCAACAGCATGTACACATTTAAAAATTGTGCATGAAAAAATACGTACTTTGGGGGTAAAATGTGCAAAATATGCTTTACTCAAGGGGAGAAGAATGCGTACTTTTCAAAGAGGTGCACATGATCTAATATGGGCTCAAGTTGGAATGAGATCTGAGATGGAATTCGGAGAACTTTGTCGAGCGGGTTTTGCTGATTTTCAAATCCCTCCTCAGGCCTCCTTCCTCTTTTGTAGTTACGAGATGCGAAGTAGTTCCAGCTATTTACAGCTATTGCCCAATTAAAGAAATGTTAGTTGAATAATCAAATGAGTTTTACCTTATTGATTACTCAGTTAAGAAGCCAGTCCAATGGTCCCTAGGAGGACACCCTAGGGAACATATAATGGTGCAGATTCTGCCCTCCTCCAAGACTAGAGGCAACTATGACCTGGGGGTTTCCCTCCCTCACTCCTCCCCTCTCCCAAGAGGAGCTCTGCAGTGGCTCCTCTTCCAAGGTTGCAACAGTGACCTTGGAAGATGGTGGGAGAGGGAGAAAAGGGGGCACAATGGTGGAAAGGGACAGTAGGTAGAAAAAGAGACATGGAACTACTTAATCCATAAACCTCGTTATTCCATTCCCCGCCCACCAAGAAGTAGGTTAGCTAATTGCGTAAGCTAGCTAGGGGGCCTAGGATCACTCTGCCAATAAACTATCCATCAAAGCAAAGATGGATCTGGGATTTGAAAGGCAAGGCTTTCAGCGGTTGTGATTATTTATTCCCCCAAACTCATGTTTCAGTGTTGAATATGAGGAATTTGGCATTACTGTTAGAATGACAGATTGGGGTGACCACCCCCACCCCCAAAGGTGTTTTGTCGAAAGTGAGCCTTTTGGGCTTGTTTGCTTGTAGAAGTGCGTTTATTGACAGTGCTAATGGTATTTAAAGGGAGAGAGGGATGTAAGTATTACTGTTCAAATGCATTGTAATTAATCTGAAGTATGCTTGAGGGAAGCTAAACTGATGGGACTGTAGCCATAAAGTTTGTTTATTTGTTTACTGAGAGACACATTGTAATTATAATTGCTCTCGGATCCCGAGTGGCTAATAGATGGAGGACACGTTAAGGTTTTTGTCAGTGTTGATCCCTTGCATACAAATCCACACTCTGCAATTATGCCTGAATGGGTTTTTTCCCCCTGGTTTGTAACCCTCTGTGGGGACTTTTGGAGTATTTATTTCATAGTGAAGAACATTCTATAACCAGTGGTTGAAGCAGCAACAGGTCATACATAGGGACCTGTGAATCAGAAAAATTCAAACTCTACGAATCTCACTTTGAAGTTACTTTTCTGACTGGGGTCTGTATCAGATTGCAAATGTTTTAGTTTTGCACGAGAATTCATCCATATTTTCATGTGTATTTTCCCAAATGTAGGTATCAATTGTGTCTCTTTTTCTCACTTTGTTTCATATGAGCATGTTTTGTGTGCAATTTTTTTCATGCGTACACATTTTTCCAACACATTTTTTGTTCTGCAAATCACATTAAGCTTGGATATGTAGCGATTTTTGCTGCAGATTGCATTCATGACTCTGTTCAGGTCCATAAATTGCAAACTATGAAAATCTAGTCAAAAATGAACTGAAACAAATTTCTCATGCATGCTTTGTCATACTGTAGGCTGGTTCATGCATGCATCATCCAGTGCTGACCCAAGACATTTTTCTTTCTGAAGCAGAGCCCACACGGTAATCCCCACTAGGTCCACACTTTTCAAAAGCCTTGTTGCACCATTCAGACCCCAGTTACAGCTGCCTTGTACCCCAAGGTGTCACCTGAAACAAGTCATCTCACCTTGCTGCACAGCAGGGCTAGCCCTATCAATCATTTGTTGAGTGTGATTCTCAAAGGGCACTTTTTGTCAATGAACAAATCATAAAAAAAATCCAACTCCATGGAAAGAGGGTCAGTATCAAACAGTGTTTACCATAAACACTGTGTGTTGTGCTTGTTCAGCTAACTGCCACCAAGTGAAGAGTATTCAATTGATATCCAGCAAGGGTGGGTGAACATAAGGCTTGTGGGATTTGCTTTGTTTTTTGCTAAAACCTGGAGATCCACCTCCGGTGTCTGGTGCAGGAGATGTTTACTTAGAATGAAAGATTTCTGAGTTCCAGGAACTTGTTTTGAATAGCGGAACTGGACAGAGCTCACATAATCCATCCACACAAAGTATCCCTTCTGGATACTTCATGCTTTCTTCATTTCTCTTTTTGGAGGGTGTGGGAGCCATTTTTTAGCTGCTGTTCTTAACAATTGGGAGTCAAAAAAAATCCTTGCTGGTCTTCTGCAATCCACCTGGAATTATATCAGTAGATCCAGATCTACGTTCTTCCCACTTCCTGACCTACAGGCATGTGTGAACATGCCCCTCCCTCCTCTGATTGGATCTTGAATTCAACTGCGGTCTGTTTATGGCTGGGACACACCAGTTGCTCCGGTTTGCAGCTCCTTTGTCTATGGGGAAATTGAGCCAAAATATTTATGTAGATGCGAGATAAAATACGAAGTTGCAATTAAATCAGGAAAGGCATTAGTTTAAAAACACATCAGTAAAATAATAATAATAATAATAATAATAATAATAATAATAATAATACAGCACCCCCTAGTGAAAACATATTTCAGCAACTAA
Source organism: Anniella stebbinsi (assembly GCA_029215795.1). NCBI lineage: Eukaryota > Metazoa > Chordata > Lepidosauria > Squamata > Anniellidae > Anniella > Anniella stebbinsi. Next base: position 14,864,565 of record JARDYH010000007.1, read on the forward strand.
CAGGTCGTCTCAAAGTCTGTTTGCATATGAGTGTTTTTGCCTGTCAATGGAAGGACATTAAAGGTGGGGTTAACGTGTCCTTCATAATCAAGGAATTCCAGCACCTGGGATAAACCACAAAGAAGGTATCTCTTTATAAATGTAATAACATTTTTATCATGTATTATAATATCTATCTAGTGAACTCTTGCAGTTCCTAATTTCTTACAGTACAATTTTATGCACATCTGCTCAGAAGGGAGCTCTATTGAGATCAAGGTTGGGGGGTACTCCCACATAAGTGGCTATGAGGTTGTAGCATTAGTCAATTAAGACTGCAATCCTAATGACACTTACCTGAAAGTCAGTGCCAATTAAATTAGTGGGATTTACTTCCAAGTAGGCATGCATAGGATTATTCTGAATTTTATCAGCTTTTCAACACAATCCTATGCAAGTCCATGAGAGCTGGGCCTCGCTGAGTTGGATTAGGTTCATTAGGGATAAAACCTCCAAGCATCCAGGAGCCCAATCCATCACAACTGACTTCATTTCAAGAACAACCTTGCTAAATAAGAGTGTAGAAGAAGAAGATGCCAAATCCTAAAACATCAACTTCCTGCTTAGTATCCATTATAGCATAAAGTCTGTGCTGATTGCCACATATTTGCTTTATCAGTACATTTCTATCATGAGCTTAAACTCCGATAATGCCTTGGAAGGGTTGTTTTAAGTGCTTAAACATATTATGGGCTTTTTTTTCTCCTTATCTATTCTTGATTAAAATGCAATCAGGTATTGATTTGCTTAAGGCTTAATAAGCACTCAGAGCAGATACGTAGGTAATTTAGTGACAGATTAAATATCATTGCTCATTCGAACTACCATCCCAAGGCTTCTATGTAATGAGCACAGAGGAGACAAATTATGTCATTTAACGTTGGCAATTTTGCTTTGCAAGTTTTGGTTATGCAGCTATTGAAGGGTCAGGCGAAACATCGCCGTTTCATGGAAATGGAAATGCCAGGATAGTGATTCACCCTCTAATGAGACAAGGGAAAGAGAAGCGTCCCAAAACTGATTGATCAGTTCAATATGGTTGCAGCCCATTGAGAGACGACAAGTATTGCTTTATGTTAGATTTTTAAGAGTGCCTTGTAGTGGTACAATTGATGTTGCTTCTTCTAGCATCAAAGGCAGTAAGCCTATGTACACCAGTTGCTGGGGAACGTGGGTCGGAGGATGCTGTTGGACTATGTCCTGCTTGTGGATCCTTGGTTGACAATTGGTTGGCCGTTGTGTGAACTGGACTAGATGAACCCTTGGTCTACTCCAGTATGGCTCTTCTTATGTTCTTAAGCATGGTGCCCACAAGTTGAACTGGAAACTAATCTAACAATATAGGGACAATATAGTCTTCACTGCTGCTCTAAAGCATAATAAAGAGGTGAATAGTCTGACTTTCCCAGGGAAGGAGTTGCACTTTTAGGGTGCTGCTACAAAAAGGCTAACTTCTTTATGGCAGGATCTACAGTACTGTTTTATAGTGGTATTGAAGTGCACTCACAACTTTTGGGCCCAGCTACATCAAGCAGGATATAACACATTGAAAGTGGTATGAAAGCGGTATATGGTACCTGTCAATGGGCCCCAACAGTTGTCAGTGCACTTCAATACCACTATAAAGCAGTAGTATAGAACCAGCCTCCATATACCGCTTTCATACCACTTTCATAGCTCTATATCCTGCTTGGTGTAGATCTGGACTAAGTCATGAGACATATGTCAGGGTCTGTAATGATGATGACCAATTATGACCAGGTTCAGATGGGAGGAGATGGTCATTCTTGACCCCAAACCATTTGGACTTTATAGGGCCCTTGGAGAAGACACTTTCAATGCTCCCCCATCTTCAGTGAGGTTACCTTCTCACCACCATGGTCAACAACTTCTGTTGCTCTTCCTCCTCTGTCTCATCATTGCTAGCACTTGCTTGTTTAATGGGCAGAAGAATAGCAAGAAGAGAGCCAAAGAGCAATCGCAAATAGAGTAGCAAGAAGACAGCCTTTAGGCAAGGTCATCCACTTCTCCTCCTTCTCGCCACTACCATTGCGTGATCCAGAGCAAATGGCACATGAACAAGCAGTCTGCGATGGTGAAGAGGAGGAACAAATCCAAGGGGTTCTTGTCAGTGGGCCCCTGGTTGGATGTGGGGCCTCAGCAGGTGCCCGGCCGTGCCTACCCTTGACGCTGGCCCTTGAGACCATTCCAGAGCCTGCGAATACTTCACTGGCCAGGGCAGTGCTATAACCTGCAGTTCTGAATCTTGCCATATGGGCAGCTGTACACTATTGCCAGTAACTCCTACAGTGGAGCAGGGGGAGGCAGTGAAAATAGGTCACAACCTAAGCTGTACTGGACTTTGCAAAGGCGGAGAAGAGTATGCAATATGCAGATCATCAGCAGCCTCACACTGCTTGTAAAATGAAGCTCTGAGCTGTGCCTTTAAGCTGCCAGAGCAACTGTAGTGCATGCTTAAACCTCCCATTTGTATTTTTGAGTAGCTACAGTTCTTTACGCCCAGCTGCACTGCATTAGTTCTTTAACGCCTCGTGAAAAACGAAGATGGCTGCATTCTGATGCCCTTCAGTGATGAAAAAACCTTGAGTTTCTCCAATGTGCCATTAGCTCAAGCCTGCTTCTTCTTCTTCTTTTTTCCCTCGTTTTTTCTTTTTTAAACCCAGGCCAACTCTTCCTGACTGAGCACAAAACAATTCACTTTAGTGGTGCCTGCTTCCCTTATGAATGTGTCGTTTGTTTCATGCATACTTATTTGCTGTGAATAGTAAATTGCAGACGGCATTTTATTTGCTGAAACGCATGAAAATGTGGATGGACAAAACTGCTGATTAGCTCAAATTTGTGAAAGGCAAGTGTGTTGAAAGGAAGGATGATAGCAATAAAATCTGTGCATTTACATAATCATTGGTAACACAGATGTAGTATCTTCAAAATAGCAAGTAATAGACTTCCCATCTGTGTCTCTGCTGTAAAAAAGATACATTAAAAAAAAAAAATTATGTAAGAACTCCATTGCTTTGCTTTCTGGCAGCTTGATTTGTTACTTTTGACCCTAGCCGTGGTGTGGCTCAAATCTGCGAATCGCATACACAAGTAACAGGAAAAGAGTTATTTCCTGAAGTAGTTTGGGCAATCAGTGTGGATTCAAGCACAGCATACCCAGTCTCCCAGATGAAAATGGGCAGCCATTTCCTATCATCTCTCTACAATTAAGAACGGCTTTGTATGTAGAGATGTCGCAAGAGTCCGCGAGGGGGTGGAGTCCAGTGTACTCCCCTACCCACTGGGCCGCCTGGACCCTGCTCACCTAGCCACTGCCACTTTCGGGACCTGTTTGCTAAGCACCACACCATCTGCGACTGCCTGGCGGCCACCCATCCCCTTTGCAAGCCGCCATTTTGCATAAAAATGGCTGGTTGGGATTTAAGAGGAATGTGATGTTGCATAAATGGCCGCTGTGGAGGGGCCATTTATACAACATTACCATTTTGGAGAAGTTCTTTGGGGCTGCGTTCCATTGGGAGATGGAACCGTATGCAAACCGAACACACACACCCAATGTATTTTACCTTTCAGCTCCTACTGCAAGTAACTAGGCCTCAGGAAAGACATTTTGACCATGTGTAGTGCTTCTGGACTGAAACAGTTTCTAAATTATTTGAGCTAATTTGTAATGATGCGTTGCTGGCTTGTGATGGTGTATAGGATGCTGTTTTAAATGGTTGAGTGCATTGAAGGATGCTATTATATTTTTATGGTTTGGGGTAAGCCATCTCCTTAAGGCCCTACAAGGCAACCTAGAAGAAAGTAAATATCTGCTCTGAAAGGTAGCCTGAAAAAATATGTAATTATCTACAGATAGCAATGTCAGGTCCCCACCCCAAGTAGACTACAATCTAAATCCCTATGGACAAGAAAGGAGGGCAGGAAAGGATAAACAAGGATAATAAGAGAGGAATCCTAGCAATTGCGATGAATGTTTTCATTATCTTAGCATAACTGGATAAGGAACAAACTCTCTGATTTGCAACCAAAATGAGTTAAGATTTTGCACCATCTAGTGTCCCCATCATTACAGATGTTGGACATATAATGGCACAGGGGGAGACGTATAGGGAAAAAATGGCAGGCACAAATTGGTAATATGAAAGGTATGTGACTTTCTGTTATTTATTTATTTGCTCATTCATTCTTTCATTCATTCTGTTTAGCTCCGTGCCTGAGGGAAATAAAAGACCAATAATAAAAGTGTATCTAGAAGGGAGGGGGAGTGATACGCCTCTCAATGATAGGAAAAGATCAACGCAGGCAGCTTGTTATCATATTGCGAACTCATCGGGGTAAAACTGCACAGAAACTCGATTTATCTCTTTGCAAAGAGGCAGCCTTTGAAGAGACAGCCTTACCATCCATACTTATGTGCCCACATGTTTAAGTAATGCACCTTGCTGGGAATCTGCCACTACATCTTAAATCATCCCTAATCAACTTACGTCTTAAACCACAAAGGGACCTAATGATATCACTGCATCTGACACTGGACCCTGAAGATTTGTACATGACCTGTCTGCTTCACAGGTACAGTTGGTGAAGATTGGGCACTTTTTTTCCCCTTTTCTTTTACAATACTCAGTGTGTCCTCAGATCACAAGGAAATCATAGAAATATTGACGATGGTGGAGTGGTACCATTGCATCATAGATCATAGAATCATAGAATAGTAGAGTTGGAAGGGGCCTATAAGGCCATTGAGTCCAACCCTCTGCTCAATGCAGGAATATACCTTAACGCATCCCTGACAGATGGTTGTCCAGCTGCCTCTTAAAGGCCTCTAGTGTGGGAGAGCCCACGACATCCATAGGTAATGGGTTCCATTGTCATACTGCTCTACCAGTCAGGAAGTTTTCCTGATGTCCAGCCGGAATCTGGCTTCCTGGAACTTGAGCCCATTATTCCACGGCCTGCACTCTGGGATGATCAAGAAGAGATCCTGGCCCTCCTCTCTGTGACAACCTTTCACACTGCTATCATGTCTCCCCTCAATCTTCTCTTTTCCAGGCTAAACATGCACAGTTCTTTCAGTCTCTCCTCATAGGGCTTTGTTTCCAGACCCCAGATCATCCTTGTTGCCCTCCTCTGAACATGCTCCAGATTGTCTGCATCCTTCTTGAAGTGTGGTGCCCACACTATGGATAGACAGAAAAGATGGAGTACAGTGAGAAATGCCCAGAATATTTGAGAGTGACTCAGCAGCAGCAGCAACAACAGTGTAGTGTAACCAGTAGGGATGTGTATCATATTGTTATCTGATTAACGATAATGATATGATAGGAAAACCTCCGATAAATATCCGATCCGATAATTTTCAGCCTGATTATATCGGATTATTGACTGCTATAAAATAAACCTATAACTTCTGTATTTAAAAAATGAGAGGCTTGAAAATTGGTCACAGTGCTTATGGGATATGCCTAAGTATGTGTATGCAATTTGGGATCGATCCCTCCAACCCTTGATTTTATATGAATTTATAAAAGATAGTTCAAATTTGACAGATCAGAATGACAGCTCGCCACGTGCGTTCATTCAGACCTGTCAAAAAGTTGCAGGATCTTTAATAAATTCATATAAAATCGAGGGTTAGAGGGATCGATCTCAAATTTCATACACATGTCTAGAACATGTTGCTACACATATGTGCCAAATTTCAGATCAATCCCTCCACCCCTGTATTTTATATGAATTTTTGAAAGATCATGCAACTTTTGACATGTCAGAACTTAAATGTTCTTTAATAAATTTATATAAAATCAAGGGTTGGAGGGATCGATCTCAAATTTCATACACATACTTAGGCATACCCCATAAGCATTGTGACCAAGTTTCAAGCCTGTAACTTTGAAAATACAGATGTTATAGGCATTTTTTCTAAAAAATTCAGCTCTATAGGGCACAATGGGGCTGCAATATCGGATTTCCGATAATTATCGTGAAGATGCTATGATTAACCTACGATATTATTGGAGATAATAACTTTTTTGGTCCGAAATTCCGATAATGATAAAATACGATATTTTCAGGCGTGCACATCCCCAGTAGCCAAGACTCACAGGAATGGAGCACAAACATTTTTTTTTTGGTTTTAGGTTTTTTTTGGGGTTTTGTTAGTACTGATCCTGAGGTCATCTTCTACCCTTTCCATATGGGATGCAATTTGGAATAAATGAGTATATACATCAACCAAGAAGAGAAATCAGAATAAATAGGACATGGAGGCATGTTATTATTGTAAAAATAACAAAATTGCTTTTTTGGGGTCAGGTTTTTTTTTTTTCAAGCCAATGGATCATCTTGTACTTCACTAAGAATACTCCTCCCCCCACAACTGCAAAGGCCATGCAAGGCAGGTGCATATATATATATATATATATATACACACACACACATACACAAAGCTCATTTTTAATTATGAAAAGAAATGTTCACTGCATCTAAGTCAGGGCTTGTTACATAGCTGAAAATTATGAATTTGCCAGACTCAACTTATACAATGACCTATATGGCCCGATGGGAATCCACCTGAAGAAGAGACTTTAGTGTGGTGGCCCCCTTCTCTGTGGAGCTCCCTGCCCCTGGACATCAGGCAGGTGCCAACACAAGGCTGCTTCAGACACCTCCTGAAAACACCTCTGTTTCAAGAACCCTTCCTCAACTGACTAGCCACTGCTTTTAATGCTCCTTTGTTTTAAATTGAACAATTTCAATTTGCTTTTTCAATCTTCTTTCTTTTTACTGTTTATACCTATATGCATCACTCCGGAATCCATTTTAGATATGGAGTAGTATATAAATATTGTAAATAAATAATAAATAAATGGATTCTTTTTTAGTTTTTCCCCAGTTAGCCAACATTCTGTCAATGGTTAATTTGGGGGGGGGGGGGCTGTGTTGGGTTATCCCACTGCTTAGGGGGCACCCCCCTTTAGAGTTCCCCCACCTAAAGATTGTTTGCATATCTAAAGACTATCTGCTGATATTTTTCTTTTGGCTTCAGCGCCATGAACCCAGGAAGTCTAAAATTAGCATAAATATCTATGATTATTTATAATTCAAAGCATTTTTTTTTATTATCCTGCTTTTCAATCAAAAGGCTCCCAGAGTGACTTCCAAGAATTAATAATTAGGCAGTCCCTGCTCTCATGCTTGCAGTGTAAAATGTTACCGGACACAACAAGGAAAGAAGATTGAAAGGGAAGAGAAAAGATGTTTGATTCAGTTGTCCAGGTGGATTAGAGGACACCTTTTCTGGAACAATTGTACTGAGATTTTATGTATTTTTAAAATTATTTCATTACATTTATATTCCACATTTTTCTCCTTCAGAACTCAAGGTGGCACACATAATCCTCCTTTTCTCCATTTTATCCCCACAGCAAAAACCCTGTGACATAGGTTGGGCTGAGAGTCTGTGACTGGCCCATAGTCACCCAGCCAGCTTCCATGGCTGAGCAGGGACTCGAACCCAGATCTCCCAACTCCTAGTTCAACACTCTAATCACTGCACCACACTGGCTGGACATCTCTTCTCCTTCTAGATTGACCTGTTCTTTCCCGGCCTGTTCCTCTCCCATATACTTGGCCCTTTTCTTAACTGGACTTGTAGCCTTCAATGCTACCCCCTTTACCTGCTTCCTCTCAGGACCTTTGCCTTCTCCTAACCTGCAGTTTTCTATTCCCAGACTTTGTCTCCCATTGACATGGGGCCTTGTCCAGCTTCCTTCCCGCGAATTGTCATGGTCTTGTCATGCTATGCTGGGGAAGTGAGATCTCACAGCATTGCATAAATAGGACTGTCTCTCGGAAAACACAGCTCCACCTAATCCTCAAAGCCTTCCTTCACTTCTCCCTTTTCCAATGCCGTCCATGACACTGAGGACCTTGGAGAAGTGTGCTCAGAGGTGCGTGACTCTGCTAATGCACTGTGAAAATGAAGCGGAATGTTCTAAATACAATACAGGTGTTTATCCAGAGCGGTGTCAAAGTTATTTAATGTTAGATAACAGACTTTCCCATGTAAATTGACAGTGGCATTTGTGTGTAGGGGGTGAGGGGGGACACACACATCTTCCATTCAAAGCCCAAACAGAACAAGGAGCCCCTTCTCTTTGCAAGCCAAGTCATCTGGGCTCAATAATCAAAACATGTTTCCAACATCGTAGTCCTCTGCAGAAACACTCAAGCATGACCTTGGTTGTTTATGAATATCTGTCACTTTATATGGGGCCCTTGAAGACAGTTTCATTAGCATATGGCAGATATGATTTCCTTTGGGAAAGTGTCGGAGCAAGCGTCAACCATAAACTGAAGAGACGTAAGCAAATCTGGCAATATACCTAGCAACCTGCCTCTCGATGTTATAGTTCCACCACCCTGTTTTCAAAGCAAACACCATCAGATTCCCCTGCATATGAGCAGCAGCAGTACTAAAACTGATAGAAAAATACAGTTGAGAACAACTTCATCACCCATCATTATTGGGCAGCTACCGGGCCCCAAAGCTGACCATGATGCCTGCTGGGGCTTCCACTCTGACTGGCACCTGCAGCTGCCATCTTAGTTTTCTCCAAATGCCATGTCACCAGAAGTCCCATCATTCTGAGTAAAAACAGCATGGCAGCAGCTATAAAAACAAACCAATGTGATGGCAACCAGTTGGGGCTACCATGTTTTTGTTATGACCACCATCTTGTTGTTATTTTATTGGCAATGCTCCAGAATGATGGAACTTCAGCACTTAGGGGAAACTAAGATGGCAGCTCCAAGTGCTGTTGTGGGTGGTCAGATGGATGACTCTGCCAATGGCACCCACAACCTTGGAGTTGGCTTTTTATTGCATTCTCTCCCCCACCCCCATTGAACTTTAGGAAATCATTGTGACTATATCTGTGTACACTCCTCCTCTCCTCCTCTTTCTTCTCCTCCTCCTCTTCCATCGACAGAAATAAATATTCAACGCCCTAACAGACTGAAGTCCTGAAAGGAAAAGGGGAAACAACTGGTGTTCAGTAACCCTTCACACATCACACTTTTGGACATACAAAAGTTCCAGGTTGGATTCCAATTTAGTTAGCGCAGAGGTGGATTCATTGAAATTAATGGAACGTAACTTGCTCATGAGTTCCAGCTGTCCATTCTAAGTAGGTCTAAGTCTGGATCCAACCCTCTGTCTCCCAGGGCCAAAAAAAAGACATTACTTTAAATCGTTATCTAGCAGCTATGTCTTTTTTTAAGAGTAGAGTAGGCACAGGGGAGCATGCTCTGAGATCCTTCCTTTGTGAGGCAGTAGGAGGATTTTTAGATCTGCATTGGGCCTCCTGAGTAGGGATGTCCGGATTTTGTGAAATCTGTCCTGTGTGTATTTTGTGGATTCTGTGGTGTCATTCATTCCAGCGTCCATTCACAGACCGATTCATTCCCACCCACCCACCGACCCCGTTTTGTGGAAAAACACGCAAATAATTCCATAAGAGGACTCGCAACACTTTACGTATTTTATGTAAGTACATAACATTGAGCATATCGTTCCCCATACTTTTCCAAGGTATTTTTTTCCAGGATGGCTCATGTCTCAGCAGAAACATGTCTCAGCATTTTCCTATGAATATTTTTGCATACATTTTGAGAAAGTAAAAGAAAAGATCCAAAAGACCATGGACTCCATGAGGTTCAAGGAGGCCAGTCCGCCACGGATTCCACGGATTGGATGGTTGGAAATTTGAACTCATTTTGCTCTGTCTCAAATTTCTCCAGCATCCCTGCTCTTCAGTCCTTCCTAGAGTTGCTGCTAAGTGCAGTTTTAAAATAATGTCTGTTTCAGCCTTTACCTTGTGTTTTGGAAATAGAACATCACCTACAACTGTGAAAGTTTCCCCTTCCCCAAGCCAGTATATAATTTCAAATATCAGCTGACAATTTCAGGTAATTCCAGTCATGTCACTGAGAGATTAAGTTGTTCTTTTAGATCTCGAACTTGAGGGCAGGCATCCATTAAAAAAAAAAAAAGTAGAGCCTTGACGTATCCAGACGCGTTGTCTTAAGATGAAATTGCTGTAAGATTGCTCTCTACTTGTAGTCCTACTCGTTTAAGAATAATTTCAAGAAAAGGGCGGAAAAAGAAGAAGAAAAGAAGGGAAGCTATTAAGAAAAAGCGCAATTTTTGTAAATGTGTTCATCGGTGATATGCAAATTTATGAAGATAAAATGTGCATGGTATGCAAACGAAGCACCTTGTATTATAGAAGGCTGGCTTCAGGGAGCTCGCCTGCAGGACACCGTCGGTGTGCTAATGAGTTCCTCTTTTGTTCCCCTGTTTCACTGAGCATGCCTCTCTGCAAAGTGGGCGCGCCTTGCGTGAAAGCTGCATTGAAGGAGAAACGTGGGAAAGAGCTCTTCTGTGAAAACATCCAGTGGGGGTTCAAGCCTTGCCTCTCTGGTTGACAAATATTGTTATTTCATTTTTAAACAGGGGGTCTATTGCCAGTTTAACAAAGGGTGAAGGACCAGCAGCACCAACCCTGCCTGCTGATTCCCTCCTTTGTAAACAAAGGCATGGGTGAGGGACTTTAAAACCCTCCCCTCCCCCAGGGCCAGCATAACTGGAGCCTTAGCAGGACCATCCCACTGTGTCAGGACCAGGAACCTCCTGTTGCTGTTCATACTGGGGAGGAGGGAGATCAACGCCCCCTTACTTCCATTTCAACTCCTCAAGGGGCAGCATGCAAAAAAATCCTTGAAACACGGGGATCTGCCTTATACGTGGTCGGAGTATTTGTCCATCCAGCCCACTGTTGTTTACTCTCTGACAGGAATGAATGAGAATTTTGTTTCTGTTCAGCTTTGATAAGAATTTACTGAAACTGGCAAAGTTCTCCATATTCGGGAGAGAGAAATAATGGAGTTTTTGTTTTTTAAAATGAACTGACATAACTCTCTCCCCCTTTTTTAAGAATGGCATATTTGATTTTTTTAAAAAAACATTCCTATGCACGTAATTTTTGTTCTTTTTTTATTTCACAATTTGTTTTCTGTTCTATTAGATTCACACACACACACACACACACACAATATATATATATATTGAACAAATCAGTTCAATATATATATATTGAACTAATTTGTCCATCCAAGGCTTTGAGTTCTTAGCTCTTAAGTGTCTGGGTAACTTAAAAATCACTATGTATTTAACCACGTTAGTGCAGAATAAGGCTGCCACCTCGTTTTTTCGGACTGGCTTCTCATCTTTAACAGCTACATGGCAGGACAATATGATGTGGTGGTCCTCTCCACGCTGGGAGGAGCTGTGCCTCTTGAATTTGGCTGGTGCAAATAGGTGAGGAGTTCGCTTCCATACATTTTTGATAAGGATTTACCAAAATTCACAAAATTCTTCATGTTCAGGAGAGAAAGAACTACGAACCTACAAATGTCTGCTTGCAGACCATGTGCTCTACTGCTAAGCTGTGGCCCTCACCAGCTCCGTGCCAATTGGGTGTAGACTTAGGGACCCTGGTGGGTTCTACTAAGCCTGACAGGTCCCTGAACCACCCTTGACCTATCCACGTTTGATTGGAAGGTAACTCTAGGGATGTCTGATTCATCGATGCAGTGACAGCTGCATTGGTTGGCAGTGCATTTCCAAGCCCAATTTAAAGTGCTGGTTTTAGCCTTTTCGGCCTTAAATGTTTCAGTCCCTAGCTACTTAAAGGATTGACTGCCTTCTCCCATGTTAGCTTGCCTACAGTTTGAGGTCATTGACAGAGGACATTTTCACCTGCCAAGGGTGGGTAAGCTGGTGAGTACAAGGGAAAGGCAGGGCCTTCTCATTGGTGGCCCTGCACCTCTGGAATCATTTTCCATCAGAGCATCATTAGCCACTTCTTCGCAGGCCTTCAAGAATGCCCTGAAGACCCACCTCTTCTTACGGGCCTTCTATTAAGGCTGAGCCCTTGATTTTTATTGGTAACATTTGTTTTTATTGATTTTAATTGGCACACTCGTTTTTCATGGATTTTATTGAAATATTCATCTGTGGATTTTTAATTGTATCTACTCTGTTTGGTTTTATCTTGTACACTACCCTGAGAGTTTTCCACCCTTAAAGGCTGCCTAGAAGTCATTTTAGATAAATACCAAAACTTGAGCTCGTCAGGTTTCTCAGATTCCTCTTCGAAGTTTATTTAGACTTGTGTCTGTATCAGATTGCTAGCTTTGTTTTCTAATTTCCGCATGAAAATTCTTACGTATTTTGTGTATTTTTCCAAATGTGCGCATCAGTCCTTTTAAATGTACACATTTTTTTCCCATTTGATTAAAGTGCATTTTTTAAAGGTGCACATTTTTCAAGCCCATTTTTCAAATGTATATTCTTAATATATTTTAATTTTGTTTGTTTGTTTTGTCCTGTAAAACGTAAAGGTCTTGAGCACAGGTTGCATCCTGGTCCGTGTTTTGTTCTGGAAGGTGAGAACTAGGTAAATTCTGATAAAAAAATAAACTGAAATCCCTATTCACAGATAATCAATACATTCTTGCTCCCTGATCTTCTAGAATACAGTGGAATTTCCTAAACTGCTCCCGTCCCCACTTTTGGCAAAGCCCAAAATTAATCTGGCCAGTGCTTGTTCCATTTGCAATTAAGTACGCTGGCAGGTGTACAGTGAGAGCATTCCATCAGCAAAAAGAGAGAGAGAAAATATTTAGTAGCAAAGAGGCTATAATTTCAATATGCCAACCCAGGTGATTGCCATCCGGGAGAAGAAATTTTAGCTGACATAAAAGCTGAATATACTTCAAAGGCAAGGACTAGATTAAAAGAGTTTGCTTTTAATGATTTTGTTCCTAATTCTCACCGCTTGCTCTCAATTCAACCTGAACACTACCAAGGCTCTCCATGATTTGCTTGAATTGCTTTCTTTTTCAGTGCATGCCAGGGAGAATAAATGTCCCATGCATGTCTAGAGGATGGAGTGGCTGAACATATAGATACAGAGCATAATTAAGAGTATAATCTATCTCACAATAGCCATGGTTTCAGAGTCACTTCTACTACAACTTCACAATGCCTGCCATAGTGAATTTTTGTTGTCGTTCCAATTCTGTTAAGAACATACACACAAGGTGTTGAAGAAAGAACCCTCCACATCAGTCACTGGTTCCCCACTTCCTGTTTCCTTAATACATTTAGATCCCAGTTTTTCTTCCATAATGGAACACTGGACAGCATGCGTAGGATCACCAGATGGCCTCTAATCCAGGCCATCTGGTGATCCTACTAGAGCAGGGTGGGCAGGGTAAAGGTAGATAGTGCAAGAACAAAAATACCAAAAATGCCAGCGTATTTTAGCTTAAAGCTCTTCTATTAACTAAGCCTTAGGAAAGCCATTTCTGTTGGAAAGTCTGGTGCAATTTACAGCAGAGTTGCTTTATACAGAGAAAGTGTGGCAATACACCATTTAGTATTGGAGGCAATAAACACAGTTTGTACCCAGTTTAAAAGAAGTTCAAATCAATTTACTTTATTAGTGCTTCTATACCCATCAACAATTGAATATTGTTGAACTACAAGTGCCCCCTAACACTGGGTGTGTGCATGTAAGTAAGTGAAGACATGAAGCATGGTTACTTGCTTCCTTCAGGGAGAGAGCTGCATGGTACTTACTGCAGAGACAGAGGAAGAAGATGGAAGAGGAAGCAGGAAATAGGAAATGATCAAGCTACAGGACATTCTCTATCACCCTCTATTGTCTGGAAGCATGTGGAATTGTTCCTATCATTCAACGATTTCAACCTTTCAGAATGCGGGGAAACCTAAGCAGAATCTGGGAAGCCACAAAATGATGGCTAGTCTGGAGAAACAGGTGGGACCGGGGGAAAGAGGGGGTGGCCATCTGAGGAACCCTGGAAAACCGGATTGGGACCCCGGGCAGAGCAGATTTGGCCCCAGGTAGGGTGACCAGATAAATCCAGGTCAGGGCTCATGTAACTTTAACAGTTGTAGAGAAAAGGGAATTTCAGCCAGTGTCATTTGTATGCAATTAGTTCCTGGTGAAATTCCCTCTTCATCACAACAGTTAAAGTTGCCTTCTTTTGTATATGGTCACTCTAGTATAGTGCATGCAACTTTAACTGTTGTGATGAAGAGGGAATTTCAGTAGGAACTAATTGCATACAAATGACACTGGCTGAAATTCCCTTTTCTCTACAACTGTTAAAGTTACATGAGCCCTGACCTGGATTTTATCTGGTCAGCCTAGCCCCAGGGCCAGAATTTCTGAACTCCTGCCTCAAGACCATTGCTCAGAGGAGGGAACTGCATACAGTTCAAACCAAAATAAACTCTTCCTGGTCCTAGAAATCAGGTGATCTCTGAGAAACCAATTGTGTGCTCCTACCTGGGGCCAGTCACTAAGTTGCAGGGGAAGGCATTTCAGCCTTTAGGCATTTCAGCATAAACTCCAGGAAACCATCAAATTGTCAGTGGTTGAGGGGTAGAGGGCAGGCCAGAGGAAGGGGGCGTGGCTATCTAGGGATCCCAGAGGTCTGAACTGGAACTCCAGGCCTGATGTTCTGTACCCGTATTCTAACCAGTACAGAGCACTGTCTCCCATTGCCATTAGCCTCATACACTATTAGCCTCTTACATTTCTCTCTCTTTCCCCGCCCCCCCCCCAGACCTCCTCTGGCATGCACCATGGTTTCCCATTTTTGCCACCTCTGAGTATGTAGAACAGGCTATAATAGCAGCGGGTAGTCGTTATTTTTATTCCTGTCACAGCCCCTCCGGCACTTACAACAGTGTTACTGCCTTTTCAGTTAATTTCAAAAGTGCAATTATATTTCTGAAGCATCAGCATAGTTTGATTTGATTTCCTCCGTAAACCCCTGTCTTCCCCTTTGTGCTAATGAACGCTGCGCTCGTAAGAGGATTTCACCCAGGCAGCTGTACCTTAATGTCTTCCAGCAGGATTTACAATTTTGTGTGGCCGAATCGGGATTATTGCGTACTTGATTGAAACATGACCAAATGGAAGACAGTTGAAAGCAGAAGGGAATCATGCCGTATAGTTTGGAGCATCGGCGTACGTTTTTCCGCTTTAGAAATGGGATCAGTTAGCACTGAAAATGAGGGGAGGCAGAAACTGAAGGGCTGGATCGCACTGTAAGGGACTAGTCATGTTCCCTGCGTGTAAAACACATAAAGTTAGGCTGCAAAACCTCAGGCCCAGGAAGCAAACCTGGCCCTCTTACAGTGCAAGTCTGGCCACACCCCTTTTCTTGGCCCCTCCCCTTTTGCTTTACTACCTGTTGTTCAAGCTTTTGTGCAGTTTCTTCCCCATTCTAAAAGGTGGAATGTCTCTCCTAAGGCTTAAGTGCTGGCAATAAGAGCTTCCAGCTACAATACGCTGGTATTTGAAGCCCACCCCCTTTTGCCTTTATTTATTTATTTATATTATTTATTTACAATACCGTATTTATATACTGCTCCCCATTCAAAATTTCTGAGAGGTGTCCAAGATAAAATAGAATAAAAACAGAATAAAAACACATTGAATTTTTTTTTTTAAAAAAAGAAGCAAAATGCCAAACGAACCGCAGCTGGTCATTAAGGGAAGGTTGCCTGGAACAACAACGTTTTCAGGAGGTGCTGAAAGGAATACAAAGTTAGCATCTGCCTGACCTCCAGAGGCAGGTAATTCCATAGAAGGGGGGCTACCACGCTGAAGGCTCTTCCCCTGGTGGACTCCAATTGGAGGATGGGTCTATGTGGAACCATCAGGAGCATGCCCTCGTAAGACCTCAATGACCGGGCAGGTTGATCGGGGAGACAGCGCTCTCTCAGGTATCCTGGTCCCAAGTTGTTTAGGGCTTAGTACACTAGTACAATAACCTTAAACCTGGCCTAGTAGTGAATAGGCTGCCAGTGCAATTCCCTCAGCAAAGGAGTTACATGCTGGAAAGGGGCAGTTCTGGACAACAGCCAAGCTCCACCCCTTTTCCTACAGCCGCACCCACCATTGGAATGTGGCCCGAAAGCTTCTCCAAATGGAATTCAACCTTGGGATGAAAGAGGTTCAATGCCGTAACGTCAAGTATGAAAATTCTCTGGCTGCAGGCTTCTGGTATGCTTAATTATGCTACTGCCATAGCCCGTATTGAGAGAGAAATCCCTGAAACAGAGTTCCAGTTGGCAGCATCCCAGTAAAATGTCTATACCATTAATCACGTAGTGACTGTATCTTCGAAGATTAAGCCAGGTGATTTAAAAAAAGAAGAAAACCCAAGCCAGCGCATTCTTCCAAGTCATATTAGCCAAGACGTTGTTAGGAAACCTGCCCTAGAAAGTAAGGCCTAGTCAAGGTTTATTTTTAGCAAAGCATATCAAGTGGTAATATTAATTAGAGTGCCATGGTATGCATGCTTAGACAGAAAAGATTCCTACCACTCCTTCCTGCTGGACGTTGTAGGACTTTTTCCTGTCTAAGCATGCATATAGGATTGCACTCAATTCTGTTATGGTGCAATCCTATGCATGCTTAGAGAGAAAAATGTCCTACAACTCCCAACTCCCTTAGGGTGCAAACCTATGCCTGTAAGAACTAGAAACCCTGATCTGCCTACAGCCTTTTAAAACTTTCACTAGGCTCTAGGTTTTTGCTGGGGCAATATCCTAATATGATGCTCTTGGGTGCCAATATTAAGGGAGAGGCCATCGCTCAGTGTGATAAAGCACCTGCTTTGCATGCAGAAAATCCCACGTTCATTCCTTGGCTTTTCCAGGTAGGGAAAAGAAAGAATCCTGCCTGAAACCCTGGAGAGCTGCTGCCAGTCGGTGTTGACAATACTGGGCTAGATAGACCAATGGTTTGACTCAGTATAAGGCAGCTTTCTATGTTCCAACATTGAGCCTGTATGTATCTCAACTCCAAGCTGGTAGACTTCTAACAAATCAGAGCACTCATCCATCTAGCTCAGTATTGTCTATACTAGTCTTCCCCAACCTGTTTTGAACTTCCAACTCCCATCAGTCTCAGCCAGCATGGCCAATGGTGATGAGTCCTAGGCAGTGCAGTTCAAAACGTTTCAAGGGTACTAGTTTGGGAAGGCTGATCTGCAGCAGTGGTTCACCAAGGCTTCAGACAGGACTAGCCCTGTCTGGAGATAGTCCTAGAGACTGAACCCAGGATCTCCTGCATGAAAAGCAGGAGCTCTACCACTGAGCTATGGAAGTCCATGGAGCCCACTTCCTTATATGAAATTTCATCAAGCTTTCCCTGTGGAATCTACTTGAGATAGAATATGATCTTCCTAGAAGAGAGATTCATGTATCAATCAATCCTCCAAAATTAATGTTTCTGGATTGCTGATGCAACTGGTTCTTCTGGTTAGTCTTTCTGAAAGAGAACAGAAATTTATTTATTATTTATTATTGCATTTATATCCCACATTTTTTCCTCCAAGGAACCTAAGGCAGCATACATAATCCTCCTCCTTCTCTCCATTTTATCCTCACAACAACAATCCTGTGAGGTAGGTTGGGCTGAGAGTCTGTGACTGGCCCAAAGTCACCCATGGGTTTCCATGGCCGAGTGGGCACTAGAACCCAGATCTCCCGACTCCCAGTCCGATACTTTAGCCACTACCCCACACTGGCTGTACGTAGCCAGTTCATAGGCATGAGAATTATACAGCCAAATGAACACTTCTAGAATAATTGGGGGAAAGCTTGCATTGCAAACATTTCTGTACGCTTGAAATTCTAATCAATATTGCATCCAGTGTGTGTGTGTGTGTGTGTGTGTGTGCTTGCATACATGCATGAATGCATGCATACATGCATTTACAAAGGCATGGCTAATTTTTCAGGGAAACCACACTGTTCTCAGAACAACTGACTGCTGAGGACTTTATCTGACACCAATCATTGGGGCTGTTTCTGCTCGGATGCTTTTGGCTTACAAATAGCTATCAGCAACAGCCTTATTGTATACTAATCACTAAGCCATTTTAGATGATACCGCTGGCAAATGTCATTTGAATGGCCAGTCATGGATAGTGATCTTGAATTTTCACCAGGCAGATGCAGCCCTGATCCATTTCGTGTGGGAAGCTGGAGGGAGGCGCTTCCCCCCCCCCCCCAGGGGTATATTTTGTTCCAAAGCATCAGGAGACCTTGAATAAAGATTTCCTGCCCTGTTTGGAGAGTCCAGGGATTGAACTTGGGACCATCTACATGGAAGCACTTTAGAGCAAAACACTCAAAATCCTGGGCGAAGATGGCGGATTTTTTCAATTTTGGTTTCTTCCACGTTTTTTTTTAATCTTCTTTTTGTCTTGAATATGGAGAACTTTGCAAATTTGAGTGAGTTCTTGTCCAAACCAAATAGAAACAAAAATATTACCCATTCCAAAATTATCACCTAGCAGATTCCTGGAGGTCGTGTCCATTACATCAAAAAGGGGGTTCAGAAATGTGTGTATGGGACACAGTTCACATTAGGACACCCCCCATGGCTTGATATGGGGCCTGGATCTTAGGCACACATTAAAATGAAAGGCAAAGCTGTTCCCATCAGAAATGTGCCCTGAATAATAGATTGTTTTATAGTGATCTTGGAATCTGCCCTGCTGAACAACAAGTTCTCCATCAAGAAATCAAATATTAATCATCATTAACCAACTTGACAGTGAAGTATCCCGTTCATTATTTTGTGAGTGTATGGAAGAATGTTCCAAAAAACAGAACCAACGAGTCAAAATCTGCTTTTATTCATTTTCTGACTCAATGGTTCCAGGTGGTTAAAGACCTAAGATGCATGGTGATGGCCAGCAGCGGATCAACGATGATATTTGACTTCCAAAAAACACCATTTACATCTGGATGTCTATAGACCGCCTTGTCACATAATGGTGGTCAAGTTGTCCTGTGTTCAGGAGCATTGGCTTGAACAGGAAATAATAGCCCAAAGTTGAAAACTGCTAAAGTCTTCAAAGTCCAGTTCAGACAAGGAGCAAGGGCAAGTTAGGTCAATTTCAAAGCCGGGAAGTTTTCATATTAAAGTGACAGAAAATGATTTAATGAGAAGGGTGGTCAAAGGCAGCCCAAGGTTTCAGGAGTCCAGGAGTGGCTCGTGGGTACGTGGGGTACGTGGGGATTCCCACATTTGCACGACTCAGCATGCTCCAAGTTGGGCAAATGTGGGGGGTCCATGGACTGGTGTTCCGGGGGGGGGGGGACTGGTGATAACTCACCAAGCTCAAGTCCCAACCCTGATTCCTCCAACCTTCCCAGCTGTGCCTAGTATGAAGAGCTTCCCAGAGTGGATTAGGGAGCCCCATAGATCAGAGATTCTCCATCCCTGGTATAGACCCCCCCTTCCACAACTCCTGGTGACTTGCTGATATGGAACATGGAACTCACGCTTGAGTGAATCCAGCAGCATGTCAGCATCTGATGCATGGATGCTGAAGCTCATGCCCAAGGACAAAATTCTGGCCTTCTTGGGTTCACCAGGCAGTCATGCCTCCCTACAAAGGTGGTTTCCCAGACTTTGTGTTAATTTTCCCCCATTCAAACATGTAGAAGTAACTCTCCTAAAGCTGGGTTACTGGCAGTGAGAGCTATAAGCCAAAATAGGCTATATGTTTGGTATTTTGTCCCCTGGCCTTTTGCCTTTGGTCATGCCCCACCACTGGGAGTCATCCCCAAGAGCTTCTCCACAATGGAATTTCGCCTTAGGCTGAAAGACTTTCAGCAACCCTAATCTAATATCTGGGTTAGCACACCATGGGGTTCATAAGCTGGCCAGAAGAGGGCATTAGCGGTGTCTGGAAACTTGTTTGCCCATGCAGAACTGTCACATCAGACTGAGGCATTCGCTCGAGTTACAGGAGGCCAGATTCTGTCCGGACATCAGGAAAAACTTCCTGACTGTTAGAGCAGTACGAGAATGGAACCAATTACCTACAGAGGTAGTTGGCTGTCCTGCACTAGAGGCATTCAAGAGGCAGCTGGACAGCCATCTGTCAGGTATGCTTTAATGTGGATTCCTGCATTGAGCAGGGGTTAGACTCAATGGCCTTATAGGCCCCTTCCAACTCTACTATACTATGATTCTAACTGTTAATGTGCTTAATGTTTGGAAGCCTTACTATTTCATAATCACACACACCCTCCAGGCACTCACACACATGCCAGCAGCTCACTTTAAAATCCATGGCTGGGAGTTAAAAATCACCATGATTTCATCAATATAGAGGACAAAGCAAAACTGGAGTGGAAAAGTTTACTCCTTCGTATGTGGGCCATCCATATTGGGCCAGTTTCACTGAAAAATCCAGTATTGTTCTATGGAAAATAACAAGAGCATCAACATACTAAAGTAAGTCAGAAACACACTAAAATGCAAACTACAAAGCCAGAAATCCTTTATAAATAAAAAAGGTTAAAATTGAAATTCAGCTCCCTAGAATTTCACTCTGAATTTCCATCTAGCTCTCATTCTACATCCAAGGAGCATTGCTATTTGACTCAGACTACACAAAGCACTTCTGTAGTTAGAGGAGCATTTTGAAAAGCTAGCGAGTTGAAAGCACACCTTCAAAAAGCTACTTTCCTCTTTGTTTTTCTTTCTCCAATAGCACCCTTTAAACCAGCATTATGTATAAAGTGGAACCGTTTGCATTTCATTTGCCCAGAGAAGTCCAATTCACTAAATTTTTATTTT
The DNA here is from genome assembly GCA_029215795.1 of Anniella stebbinsi. NCBI lineage: Eukaryota > Metazoa > Chordata > Lepidosauria > Squamata > Anniellidae > Anniella > Anniella stebbinsi. The sequence goes on from JARDYH010000007.1 coordinate 14,885,408, forward strand.
ATGTTCACACAAGGGTGTGCACGCACACACACTGAAAGAGAGAGAGAGAGAGAGAGAGAGAAAGAGAGAGCCTTACAGTAATGGAAAATCATTTTGTAAAAAAAAAAAATCATTAACTTTCTTATTCCTATTTTAAAATGGGATTCAATATTTCTAGAAACCTTTAAGTGCTCCCATCAAGAATTCAGCCACCATAAATTAATACAGTGCAGTGTTGTAATTAAGTTCAATAATCTCATTAAGGCTTTTAATGAAATTGATTCATTTTAAAAGGAGTTGGCTGGTGATGGGGCACCCTTTTTTAGCATAAAAGACAATGCAGGAAGATTGCAAGCCAACGCAGATACAAAATGATTTGAAGCTATAGGTCTCCATGCTCAGTTTTTCCCGGCATGTGGACATACAATGAAATGCTCAAGGGGATGAATGCTCTCCTTTTAATATTCATCTTTGGAAAGCAATTTTGATTGCCTTGCAGGCAGGCTCAACATTTGCATTGTATTTGTATCCAATGGCTATTGAGTAGTTGTTCTGAATGGACCATTCATAGATGTATCACAAAATAATTGGCCTAGCAAAATAAGCCCGTCAATTAAATAGCCATTTTACATTTTGTCTGTGATCTGTTTGTTTGTCGTACACAAACTCTGTTGAATGCTGAGCTATTGTAATTGAACTGGATACAAACATACATGGTGCCACTGTATATTTTGAAAGTTGAATTCCCAATTGAACTACATCATCTGGGCTTGGATCCAACCTGGTTTTTAAGGTGATGGGGAAATCAACCAAATACATTGCATTGAAATATCCCCTTTGAAGAGAGAGGTTAGAACTGAAGTTGGTGTACATGTTCAGGACACAGTTCTCCATTTGAAGTTAAAACATCGACCTTGTGAGAATATCACAATGCTTGCCATGTTGAGTATGTATTAATGTCTATATATGTTTGCTGTGTTAAATAGAGCCCAGGGAATTTAGGGTTAATTGTATGGTGGAGAGTGTGTGAACGTTGGGAAGGAGTTGTGTGTGTGAAGAGACTGAGTTTACATAAGGGAAGAGCAGACACTTAGTCAGTGGGATACGAGTTAAGAGAGTGGAGATGGAAGATGGAGCCTTAGAGATTGATGAAGTTATATCTAGTTAGTAAGAGCTTCATCAAGTCAGGGGGAGAGTAGGCAGTGTAAGACCAAGAACTGAATTATTGATTATATGATATAACAACCCTTGTATGAAATAAACTTTAATTTGTTTGTTTCTAAAATATAAAAACTCACATGTTATTGATCTTTCTGTACTACCAATAGTGTACATATTTCCTGGGTACTTTTTCTGTTTGAGTAAAGGGAATCAATAGGGCATATTGGGTGTCTTTTTTACCTAAAAAACAGAAGGGCTGAAGCTTGTGGGTCAATGAGGGCAGCTGTCCAAAACCAGAGGCCAACAGACCTGAGGTCAAGTTGCATGATAGACCTCCATCTCTGTTATAAAGGAAGGCGAAATGCAAATTTTATTGTAAAACAAGGCTGCTAGAACACTTTCCTTTAGGGTTGCTGCTACCACTATAATTTCAATAACAACATCAATGCCTCTTAGTTGGTTGGTTGTTTAGTCGATCAATTTCTTTTTTTTAAAAAACCTAACAATTCCTGGCTGATTTTTTGCCCACTTCAATGCTTGCAAGGATGGTAATGTGTTGGACCAATGCCAAGCGATACTCAGGTTCTTCAGAGTTTGATGATGGAATGCGAGTTCAAAACTGAGGAGTATCCATCCTGACTACCTACTCGTTTGGCTTCACTGTTTATTGCAGGCACATACCGAAAACTCTCAATAAGCTGTCCTGGCTGGCTTGTAGAAGACATCGTGATACAGCACTTCAGCTTGTGTAAACTTTGACATTGTAATGCCGTAAGGATTCTCAGTTAGAACATGGATGGAATTCTCTCTTAACGTTTGAGTGGATGTATGGATTTCTATATTGATTTGTTATTTTTCTCAAAACAGATCTTCAGTGTATGCTTGAAATTATATAACTGCGAGAAGAGGGCTTGACTTTGACAACTGAAAATGCTATTTCTCTCTCCCTCTCTGGCATACTGCTTGCCTTAATAGAGCTCCCAACGCACACATACACATTCCATCAGTGTCAACTCCAGCTTTGGGGAGTTCCTTGGGAAGTGTTGTTGGGATAGAGGGTTAGGTGCCAAAGAGTGGTTGCTACAGGCAATAGTTTCACACAAACGCACACTCACCCCATGATGGCCTAGTCTACACATGGAGTACAATGAGGAAGTAGACTGAGGCCATGTCTACACCATGGATTTTTCCCTGGGTCATCTCTGTGCATCCAAATGATACACAGGGGATCCCGGGGGCAGGCAGGGATGACCCCTCCATTTTCCTTGGATAACCGGTTGCCCAGTAATCCCGATTTTTCCCACAGTCCCGGGAACATCCTAAAGACCGTGGGCAGTGTGGGCTCCACTCACGACTCATCCCACCAACTTGTGAGTAGCAGGGCTCTGGAAACAGGCACTGAGCTTCACAGGAGCAGTCCATGCCCATCGGGGTGATGGGGAAGCAGGTTCGGGGGAGTGTGGGTTTTTTTTATTTACTTTTGTCAGTGAAGCTCAATTACGATCCTTCTCTGACGACTGAAAAAAATGGCACCCACGATATCCCTCTTGTCTTCCGGGATGTCACGCTGGTGTGCGTATACTGGGGAACAATCCCGGAAGCAAGAAACCCGAGGATCCTCCCCTCTGCATCCTGGAAGGCCCTGCAGTGTAGAAAGGGCCTGGGGTGATAGAATTCTGACCTGTAACACTTTAGGTGGGTGCTACCAGCCTTGAATGCTTCTCCAAATAAAACAAACCGAAAAGAACTCACTGGAAGTATATTTTAAAAAATTGCCAATAGGCTAATTAGCACATTGCCAATTTCTTCCTGGCATTCTACATTACCCTTTTCATTTCTTTGATGTACAAAGGGGTACATTAAAACCTAGGTTCCATGCCTGCACTCTCAAGTGGTGCAGTCTACTCTGCAGCCTCATTTCCACTTCATTCTGTTAAATGTCTATGACAGCCACATATTAATTGGCAGGAGGGAGGTGTTGTTTGGAGTATTTCAAGCACTAGAATGTCTCAGACTGGCCTTGTGACTCCTGTACTGTCTATAAATTGAAGCTGAGCCAACAACAACATTTTTAAGCCAGGCTGATATTAAATAAAAACAAAATATCAGCGGTTGGATGTCTTCTGTGATAGCAAGGGCTCAATTCACGGGAGGTCCCTCCACCTGATTTTTTGGGGATCCATCGCCCCCATCCACACCACACCTCATCCCACTCAGCAGATTCTCCTGACTCTCTGTGTAGTAGTTTGGATGGCTTTAAAGGGAGGTTAGATAAATTCATGGAAGATAAGGCTATCAACGGCTACTAGTTCTGATGGCTGTATGCTTCCTCCAGTAATCAGAGGCAGTATGCCTACATACACCAGCTGCTGGAGAACATGGGCGGAAAGGTGCTGTTGCACTCATGTCCTGCTTGTGGTTTCTTGGTCAACAGCTGGTTGGCCGCTGTGTGAACAGAGCCTGGACTAGATGGACCCTTGGTCTGATCCAGCATTGGCTCTTCTTATGATTTCATGTTCTTATTTTCAGGGAAGGAAGCAGGGTAGGGAAGGAAGCTTCTGTCAGCCCAGTTGATCTGGCATAAATCTGGATCCAACCCCAGGCTGTAGAAAGAGGTCATCAGGCAACTAATATGGAACTTCAGAACCCTCTTTTGACATTGCATACAAGGGGAAGTAGGACGCCATTCAAAGAAAAAGAATATCAATCAACTCACAGATCATGCTGCCTTGGGCATGCCAGAAGGAACACTATATGCAGAGGCCAATATATATATATATATATATATATATATATATATATATATAGTATTATGTGTGAGATGATGGCTCAGTGCTTCCTTATACCCTGCAAGAAAACCCAATTCAATTATACTTTTAAAGAACTGTTTAACGGGCCATTAGCTTACAATATGGCATGCTCTCTTTGGGGTTTTTGGTTGTTTATTTATTTGTTTTGTAACCATAATGACAACTTTTAAACTAATGAGAATAGGAGGGGAGGTATGAGAATGAACTATTTCAGTAGGGTGCACAGAATGACAGTATTCCATCACAGTTGTTGCTTAAGTTTAGTTATGCTGATAATTCATATCCTAGAGTTATGGAGCAATGTTTCTCATTTAAAAGCACAGAAACGTGGCTTAGTTGTACATTGGTCCCAATCAGCAGGCATACAGACCAGTTAGATGTTTCACATCCAGTGGGTTTAACTCATAGAGAACATAGGAAGCTGTCGTATGCCAGGTCAGGCCATTTGTTCAACTAGCCTAGTCCTGTCTACTTCAGGGTAGACAGTGTCATGGTCCTACTGCGGTCATCTTCAGAGGTGGAGCCAGAACCTTCAGAGCCAGTTGGCACTAACCAAGATGGTCTAAGACCCTCAAGAATGATGACTTTGGATAGGCCTCCTAGAGAAACAGAGAGCTTAGCTTCTGAGGCAGAGGGTGATACTGGACCACCAGCAAGCCCCTGAGAATGCCAACACCTTAAGATCCATTTTTATTCTTTATTAATTAATTAATTTTTATTTATTGCATTTCTATACCACCCAATAGCCGGAGCTCTCTGGGCAGTTTACAAAAATTAAAACCATAAAAACCATTCAAAATATAAAACAACGACAGGATAAAAACATAATTTAAAATACAGTATAAAAGCACAACCAGGATAAAAAATGAGCAGCCATGAAGAAATTAATACAGATTTAAAATACAAATTTAAACAGCAAGGTAAAAAATCAAACTGAAGAACTGTTAAAATACTGAAACAATAAAAAGGTCTTCACCTGGAGTCAAAAGGAATATAATGTAGGTGCCAGGCGAACCAGGATGGTGGTCAGGTGAAGGAGTGCTCACTTACGGAAAAAGACTACATATGAGGCTGGCTCTCCTCATGAGGTGGACATCTGACAAGGCTCTCAGGTGATGCAGCTGAGCTCTGGGTGGGGCTCTAAGTAACGCTAGCTTTATCAGCTCTCACTGCTAACTTAAGAGCTGCTGGAAACAATGATTTTGCCAATAACCTGGCCCTGTGATTGATACGCCATATTACTGACCCTTGGACTGTTTCTTTATCCTGCTTCTAGACTGCATAATATATTTGACTGTCTAATGGTGCTTTGATCTGTTTTCTAACTGAACCACTCCTGCCTTAGCCTGGCCCCATGTATCTAACTGTTTGCCTGTGCGTTGGGGTTTGCCTGCTGTCTTGACTGCTCCTGCCTTAGCTGGCACCCCACTGGACTGAAACCTGTGTGCTCGTCCATTTGCTTGCTAAATTTACTACTCTATTGTATACCTCCCTGCATTTGCTTTGCAAAGAGTTGGGACTCAGTCCAGAGCAGGACAGACAGTCTGATGCCCACCAGATGTTTTGGAGAAAACTCCCATAAGCCCCAATCAACATGGCCAATGGTCAGGGATTATGTAGTTCAAAACATCTAGATGACAAGCCATGGTCTACTTTGATTACACATTTATCTTTCATATCGCTGCCTGCTCCTTTTTGGCTGAAGACACCAGGGTCTAAATCTGGGACCTCTTCAGTGCAAAGTGTGTGCTGTATCACAGAGCCTCCCCTACACAATTGCTGACCAGCTTACTATTACATATCCTTTCCTACCTGATACATCTTGAACAACAAATTGAACAGGTCACACATTTGTTTTTTCCCCATGGTGGATTCATGATAAACATTCAGAAATGTCTTGCTATATTTGGAACACGTACCCTCAATTGAAAATGCATTGTTTTCATACACCGAAATGAAAGTCATGGATATTTGCTGCACCTCTAAACAAACATTTCAGGGAGAACCCTCAAAAGCTGCAGTCCTGATGCACTAAATCTGTGTAATGGCCCTTGTTTGGAAAGTTAATGAGCTGCTCTTAATCATGACCACCTGTCCTTTGGAACAGTTGTTTTTTGATGCAGGCTGATTCTAAAGAAGTATAGGTAAAACGTTAAATTGTTTTCCATCATCACTGATGGGCAATTATTTGCCCTGTCATATTGGCAAGCCCATGGTCTAGCATGAATTAATGTGACCTGACAAGGTGTTATGACATTGCAGTAATTAAAATATCGATGAATATGCAGCTAATTTCATCTGGCACCATCATCTATCACATCAGGAAGCAAGTACAAGGGACCTAAATCAGAGCCATTAGGTGGAAATTGTGCCCAGTGATTGCCAAAAACTATCTTCTTCAACAAAACAGAAAGGAAGGAAGGAAGGAAGGAAGGAAGGAAGGAAGGAAAGTTTATAAGCAAGCTGAAACAGTGGAGGTCGTGTTAAACTGAATGACAGGGGAAGGATCCAAAAAGGAAAAGTGGAAGTGTAGTGTAACAACACATCCTCCTACATGTTGTTCTTAGGATGGTGGGATTGCTAAAGTGTTGAAAAGGAGTTAGTCACAGATGGTGTCTAAACCTGCATAAATTCACTTCGCTCAAGAGCAGATGGATTTCTTTTCCTTTTTTTAAGTCGACATCTGAAATAGTTGCTCTAGGGAAATCACTCACTCACTTTTTGAGTGCATGGAATGTCCTTTAGCAACCCAGTCCAGTCCAGGAAGAAACTTCAGAGTAGGGTTGGATGAATCCATCAGTTTCATTTTTTCCCACATTCATTTTTTTTTCAAATCTCAAGTGTTTTTTCTTCCCCTCTCCAGTTTATGAAGACATTTGCACATTTCGTTAAGTTTGTTTGCATAAAATATGTTTATCCCATTCCAGTTCCTGGAACACCTTACATGCAATCAGATTCAAATGAGGCAGCTATGGTAGTCTGTAATATAAAAACAAAGAGTCTGTGGCTAAGTGTTTTTATTATTAAGGTTTGAGCTTTTGTGGGCTACTTCATCTGGAATGGATAGACACAAGATGGAAAGGTCAGTTACAGGCAGATAGAAAGCAAATATTCCATTCAATTTAAAGAGACATCTACAATATTAGAGTAAACTACCACATGGGACTTGCTCTACAGACTGTAATGACTAAGCCATTCAGATGATCAGTTCAAGTTCCAACGTGTTAAATTTAACAATGGATGTCAACTCTGAGGTCTCACACTGCATTCTGTCTCTAAAGTTTTTCTGTTGCAAGACAGCCACTTTGAAGTTACTGAATGACCTGGAAGTAGGGATAGATGGACAATCCATGAAGTAATAAAGACTAAACAAACATCAACTAAAAACCAGGGGGCAGATATTAAAATCACAAAAGGGGAGAAAATTTAAGCCAAACTAAAGGCACAGCAAAAGAGAAATAATGTTTGTTGAGGCCAATTTGGCCTTGTAGCATAGGATGCTCTATAGCCTAAGTGCCACAACTAAAAAGACCCTGTCCCAATGATTAGCCAGCCAGATTTCCAGTGGCAATAGGATGTGAAGCAGGACCACTGATGATGTTCACAGTGGACAGGCAGGCTCATGTTGGAAAAGGCAGTCCTTTCGCATATCCCAGAATAGTATCCACAGCACAACGATGTTTATCCCTTGATGACACCTGAAAATCAAGTCATAACTACTGATGGGCAAATAGCATCTGTCATAATTTTAGTTCTTTTGGGGCTCGTCAGCACACCCAACTCAATGTGCTTTTGTAAGCCGAGCCACATGGTTACCTTGAATTCCAGTGATATTTTATGCTGCTGCTGCTGATGATGATGATGATAATGATGGTTTCAGCTGCAATTTGTGCAAATAGAGATTTACACAATTTATCACTGCAAATTGTGTGAGTCTGCATAATTTGTGCAAATTACAGCCGGAATTGGCAGAATCTGTGCAACCTGAAGTTATAATTTATGGGGGGGGGGATTAAAAATCCACTAGGTGGCCTTACTCACTGCAGGCCGAGTCAGGCCAGCTAGCGGAAGATGGAACAGAGTCAGGAGGTCCAGGTTGATGAAAGCTCCTCAAGCTCCACCATCCCCTCATCTGGATTCCTCCAGCATCCCTAGCAGGAACTCACTAAAAAAAGCAGTTGTCTCAGCAACATACAGAGGCCTGATGAAGGCTGGCAGGTCTGGAGGTGCTGTTCACTCCACACACACAGAGCTCTGGAGCTATCTGCTTCTTAAAGGATCTCTGCCTGATTCTGCAACCGTTAGCTCCTTCAGCATGGTTGAGGGTTGCTTCATAGGGGTGCCCTAAGGGTCCAAGGAGTCTGGTAGAGCCACAACCTCTGGAGGGTCCTGGAGAGTCCTGGAGTAGCAGATGATGCATTACTAGATGGCACTTCCTCCCCCCCCCCAAGTCCTCCTCGAGCCAGAGGGAGGATTGATGCTGGAGAACATGAAGCCAATTACATGTGAAATTTCCCATCACCAAACCAGCTAGGGTTTCAGGTAAGACATTCTAGCAAAATTGCTGATCCACCCAGTTTGTTTAAGTGGATGAGTGGTGCATGGAGTAGCAATTGCAGAAACAACAATAAAAATCACTTTGTCTACTCCATGCAACTCGGGAATAATGGTTAACCATGCTGCTGGCTGGTATCAAAAACTAAAGGAGAGGAATAAACCTTGACAGGAACTCCTTAAGATTCATTCTTGGAAAGGTCATCTCTGCTTTATTTTCTGGACTTTGGAAAGGCTCATTCATTCAACTGCAGAGCCACTTGCCGTGTGAAATATGTGCTTAGGCCAGGGGGTCCACTAAATGGATGCTTCATCATCTACAGCCACATAGGTAGTCCTTCCATGGGATTAGATAGATACCACGATTGTCTCCATGCGTCATGCCATCCATCAACATGAATGAATGTGGTGCATAGTGATGCATCAAGCACCCTGCTGAGCCTTCATTCGAAGAGGGTCTTGGAAGAAGTAAGGATGTATGGCCATTTGGTTTCCGTTCGCAAATCACTCAACAGTGCCCCTATCCGCAACGCACGTTGTCCGAAAATGTTCACAACTACCTAAACTTGTATTCGCATCCATGACATGTACACTTTTTTAAAAAAGGTGCATGTTTTAGGGATGTCAGAGGATTCCATCCAGGCGGTGAAGTCCACTGAGCATTCTGCAGCTTGGCCTTGCAGACTCTGACTCACCAGTCCACGAACTGGCCTGACTCAATCTGTGCAAGTTGGGCCATCTCATGGATGTCCACTTTATTTATTTTCTCTAAAAATGGCAAGTTACACCAACTGCAGATGCAATTTGTGTGGCTTGGGCAAATTATGGCCATGATTAGCATAATTTGTACAAATTGCAGCCATAAAGTTGTTGGTTGTTGTTGTTGTTGTTGTTGTTACATTTATATACCACCCCATAGCTGAAGCTCTCTAGGCAGTTTACAAAGACTAAAACAATGAACATTAAAATACAATATACAAAATTTAAAACCATAAAAAGCATAAAAACAGATTACATACAATATCCATTTAAAGCAACTATTCTGGGTCAAAAAAAAATGCAGCCACGATTTTTGTGAATTGCAGCCACAATTTTGGCATAACTAAGTACTTTTCAACCATAATTTGTTAGTCATGCAAATTGTGGCCGCAGTTTAAATGACTTTACATTTTCAGAGCAAAATAAGAATGAAGTGGAAATCCACAAGTTCCGAGAGAAAGCCCACAGCTCTGTTCGTGAACCAAAGCTGAGACAGGGGCTCTGAGAAAATCTGTCAAACCCCAAAAGGGCCAGATTTCCACATTTTTTTTAAAAAAAAGTTCTGCATTTTCATTTTAAAAAACACACACATTAAGTAATGCACAATTTTAAGTTGTGCATTTTTAAAGTTGTGCTTTTTTTTTTTTTTTTTTAAAGGTCATTAAAAAATTCTCAGAAAAGTACTCAATTTTGATGCGCACTTTTCCCATGCAAATGAACTACAAAAACAGATTGGAAATTACAACAGGAGGAAGCCAAACTGATCTTTGAAGTAAAGTTTGAAGAATTTCAGTGAGTTCGAGCATCCTGGTTCTCCATGGGAAGAAGAACTGGACACTTTCATCCAGAACAGTTCCTCCCCCCCCCCCCCGCTCGATATTGTCATGCTCTCTCTAGAGGAATCCTCCTCAGAGGAAGAAATGGAGCCTCCAGAAACCATGGGCACACCACCTCAGTCGCCAGCACCAGACCAAAAGGAGCCTGGGCCTTCAGGGGAGAGCTGGCTCCAGGTCCTTCCCTGTCAGGGGGAGGGGACTCTGACTCTGGAGCAAGTGCTGAGTTAACCCCTGATCTGCAGGAGCACCATCACCTCAAATGACAAGCCAGTAGGCCTCCTGTAAGAAGGAGCGCTCATGTACAAAAATGGTCTCCTTGGGGGAAAGTGGCTCCTCTTGAGTAGGGCTCTGGCCAGAGAGCTCCAATGGACAGCAGCTGAGCCTCGGTGGGGCTCAGCAGGCTTTATGATTAAAAGTCTGCAGTCAGAGTTTGCTAATTGCTAGAAACGATGGGTGCCTTTACAAGAGCGATTTAAAGCTCTTTCAAGGCACATCACCAAATTTACCTCTACAAGAGCAGAGCACAAATCAGGGGTCCAGGCACATTTTATCTCCAATTATTTGCATTTTTGAATGTGTGTTAAATAGCAAGTTTTAATTTACTGTGGGAGTAAGAGCAGTAAATTATGTCTGTGTAAACAATTTTGTGAGGAAGCGCATTAACGATCAGATGGTCTTGATATCATACATAGAACTGCCCCTTTGCTGGGAAAACCTCCCACGGGGCCAGATGGAGGTGGTTTCACGAGAAGTAAAGGGTGTAGGAAGGATGTACGCATGTGTACATAATTAGCAATCAGCTTAGACATATCATCCCCTCGCTTCTTGCTGGGTTCCTGACATGAGCTGTGTGTGTGTGCGTGTGCATCTTGGGAAGAGGAGGGGTAAGGAACGAAGCAGCATCCCCCTGTCTGTTTTGGCGTGTGTATGTGCTAGGCACATTCCCATTTACTCCTGAGCAGTTCAGTTCAAATAGCAATCGGGCAAACGGGGGGGGAGGTAGCTGAACAGGTTAACCACATCATTCCCGGCAGGTGACCTAAGAAACCAAAGTGGGAGATTCTGGTAGGTGGGGAGAAAAAAGTGTGCAAAACCTGTTTGGGCAGTTTCCCGGGACAAAGAGCATTACTTTCAGCAACATTTGCATGCATGTCAACAACTTTAAATGAGTTTCATACAGCCAGTAATGTGCTTCAACGCCTCTCATATATAGGTATTAGGCATAAAAGCGATTGTCAGGAGATGCGCATAATCGGGGAACCGGGTGTCAAAGCGAAATCTTGTAGAGGGGGCTAATGACTCACTAGTTTCTCCTGCATACTTCCCTGGGCTGTGTCCTGTGCTTGAACCCCTGTGCTATGACCTTGGACTCCTGCTTGAGTCTGTTACTGGATTGTGTATGTATTGGACAGCTTAACTGTGCTTTGACCCTTTGCCCATTTGACCACTCCTATTTTGCCTGAAATCCCTTGTACAGAAACCTGTCTGCTAGAACGTTGGCTTGGCTTGTTACTTGGCCTTGTTGTCTGCCCTATAACTGAGACTGCTACAGCCAATGCAGGGCAGGTGTCTTAGGTTCAAAGAGTAGAAAGCAGAAGAAAACATCTTCTCCTGTGTTCTACTTCCTAGCCTCCTCTTCTTGTTTCATCTCTGTTCCTTTATGTCTGTGTTGGGGGACTCCAACTTGCATTATTCCCAGGCGGTATAGTCAGTGGTTGGCAATGATGGATATTGTAGTCTGACAACATCTGGAGGCATGCTGGTTTAGCAACTGTTACTTCATGAAACAATGAGACAGTATCCCCAGTCCCTCTGGCTCATGGGAGATGCAACTCTCCCCAGGATTATTTCTTTACTTTAGGGGATTGGGCAACCCCCTCCCAAAATAACATTGGATTGTTCTTTGGGGAGGAGCAAAATCTAGTAACTTTTGGTAGGGATATACTTTAAAGGTGGCCAAGGGTTTTGGGAGAAGGGTTACAAAAAAAGTATTTTCTCTCTATTTCAAGCAGCAGCTTGGCTGTCACCAGTAGACTGGTGGCAGAATGGGGGAGGGGATGGCCATGGGGATGATGTGGCATCATGTTGTATGGGCATTTTGAGGAGCATTTTGAGGAGCCCCTTTAGCCAATATGCCCTGCTTCTCCCCCCCCCCCCCAGTATGTCCCTGGGAAATAGGTGTTAAAAGGTGGTTAATTACATTGTATTCTTTAAAGCTATTAGAAGACCCATCTGAAACACAGATAATGGAAACAAATCTATTTTGATCTTTAATAGTGTAAAACTCACTGTCCTTGGAAATCTATAGAACTGTGTGTGTGTGTGTTTGTGTTTTAATGCAACTAGATGTTAAAATGATTTTAAATCCCCTGACATTCCCATCAAATCAACTAATTACATATAATTTCCCCTCTTTTAATGCTTTGCTTCAAATTCCTGAATGCTTTCGAGACTATTTGAAGGCAAAAGTTCACACTCCTTCCAGAGGGTTTGCCATGTTCCATGATTTTAGCCTCAAGCCCTCGTGAGAATGGTGGCTGAGAGCAACTTTTAATAAATAAATAAATAAATCAGTACTTATTCATCCAAAAGAGTGTGATAGAGGGGCTGGGGATAGTTCATATTCAAATAAACTATGTAAGGAACTCGTAAATGTCCAGAGAAATGTAAAAGGAGCAGTTCCGAGATGACAGCTGAGGCATTTAAAGAAACCCTGATGGTGTAGTTTTACCCTTTCTTATGCTGTTGCTTATAAAAGCATGTTTGTGGAGTTTAGGACTGTCTACTAGGCACAAAAACAGAGAAAGGGAAAGGAAATAAAAGGGGAGAAAGATCCTGCAAGTAGAAATCTAGCACACCATGAAATGAATGTGGATAAAGTCTTTCTCCCTGATGTGTTTGTTGTTGTTATTAACTTGCAGGGATTTGTTTATTTATTTCACAAGGGGACATTATTAAATGGCATTCTTCACCTGTGGTGGCCACAGTTTACTGTACCACCTTCCAAAACCCTCATTCCGCTGCAGGGATGCGCAAGGCGTCAACCAGAGGTCTTTCCCAAGCATCCTGCCTGAAATTGAAGCTGAGATAATCTATACACCGTTGACTATTTGAAAACCAACCTTCAGACTGTCCTTGCGTTGTCTTCTTTCAAGATCAAAGTATGGAGAAGGACCATTGCTTAATGGTAGAGCTGTTCATGGAAACGGTCCCTAGTTCAATCCCTGCCACCTTCAAGTGGACCTGGAAAGAGGATACTGCCTGTCTGAAACCTCAGATAGCTGCTGCAAGTCAGTGTAGACTCAGTTTAAAGTAGTTTTCTAGGGACAGAAGTAACAGCTCTCTTTCAAATGCCATGCTTAGTATAATTTTGATCAAATAAATTACATTTGTGGGTGCACCATGGAGGGGTTTCTCCAATAACTTGCATCATTAGCCTTTGACTCTCCCTAGGAAAGTCTTTGATGCTATTCCATCAAAGAGCAGCCTACCATCTCAAATCTGAACTTACACGTCTTCCGCAGGTACATAGAAGATGGATGGCAGAAAATGTGAATTATAGATTTCAAAAACTATTTCATCCATCTATGTCCCTGGAAATGCTGTCGGAGAAATGGGAAGTTATTTTATATCTTTAAGATGTACGTCACTGTCTTCTGATGACAGCTATCTTTTCCAAAGTAGATGAGATTTGGAGCGCCATTGATATTTATCGGTAATATGCTGGATTCTTAAAACGCAGATGTGGGTAAGTAGTTTTGAAATGAAATGAAGTTCATTTAGAACACCTTCAACGTAACATAAATACAATGATGCGCTGCTGGTTTAGGAATATCCGTACCATACAGATTGTTATGAGCAACCCACTTCCCCAAGCAGTGGGAACTTCCAGGGGGTGGATCCAGATTTACACTGGATGAGCTGTGCTGTTAGAAATTGATGCTCCTGCCCCCCTCTTTACCACATTAGCCCCTTCATCTCCCTGAAAATGTAATACCAAGAGTCAGGAGATCCTGCTGAATGGGGTGAGATATGGTGTGGGGTGAAGGAAGATTCCCAAAAATTGGAGAGAGATACTTTCCACGAGTGGAAGGCAGATCCTGGATCCAACCCCAGGGGTACAACACCTACCTGGGTTTGGAAGGAGGGATGAGTGGAGTCTTAAGGATTTTTGTAATATTTGAGTTTATTTACAGGTTGAGCATAGGTGGGGGAAGACACTTAGATGAAGCAAATTGACTGCCATGAGAGATCACACACACACACACACACACACACACACCAGACACTTTCCAGAGGTCAAAATTAACTCTCTGCTTTTCCTCAGCCCCACTGAGAAACTGTTATCCTTTTGCTTCTCCCACTATGAGAGGCAGTGTGGTGTAGTGGCTAGAGTGTTGGACTGGGAGTTGGGAGATCCGGGTTCTAGTTCCCACTCGGCCATGGAAACCCACTGGGTGACATTGGGCCAGTCACAGGCTCTCAGCCCAATCTACCTCACAAGGTTGTTGTTGTGAGAATAAAATGGAGAGGAGGAGGATAGTGTATGCAGCCTTGGGTTCTGCTCCTCTATATATGCTTCTGCTCTTAAATAAATCAAATATTTTAAATGCTCCTCCAGACTCTCTAGATAGCCGGGTGTCTTCCTCCAGAGAGTGCAGTCCTCTGTTGTGGAGACCTGGCAGAGGACGGTTCTCTGTTGTGGAGAGTTGGCAGAGGACAGTCCTCTATTTGTCCAGTCCATGTTTGGCTTAAAGTCAGTGCACATAGAGAGCAGAAGCCATAAAGATGCCCATCAAGAGCTAGCACCTAAGTAGCAATCTAGAGCTATACTACCCTGAATGCTCCCGATCCCGTCTGACCTCGGGAGCTAAACAGGGTCAGGCCTGGTTAGTACTTGGATGGGAGACCCTAGACAGCAGACTGAGCAGGCATGCAGGTTACCTTGTCACAGTCTTCCAAACTATGGTGTGATGTGTTGTATTCCTATTGAAGTTATATTCATTATTTCCCTGCCATTAGACGGAGGGAAGCAGTCACCTCTGGCGACAGCTGCTGGGAAGCCTCTACATAGACATATGAAAATGTTATGCAATTTTGTGTCCTCTTTTGTCCCCCTTTTAAGTGATGGAGTTCCTCTTTTGGGGGGCAATAAGTGGCCATCCTTGATGCTCTCTCACCTTCAGATTTGGGTACCGCTACCCCTGTAACTTTTCATCCCATGGGGAAGCGCAGGGTGCAACAATATATTGTCAGCCATGTGCATTTTCTTCCCCCTGCCTTCTCTGTGATCCATAAGGCCAAGTAACATGTGAAGAGTTTTTTTTTAATGAAAGCTAACATTCCCAAGAAGCTCAGTTCTCTGTCCAATCGTACAGAACTGCAACATACTCATATCCTTTGCCTACTGATTAATATAGGCTGACCAGATAAAATCCAGGTCTGGGCTCATGTAACTTTAACAGTTGTAGAGAAAAGGGAATTTCAGCCGGTGCCATTTGTATACAATTAGTTCCTGGTGAAATTCCCTCTTCATCACATCAGTTAAAGGTGCAGGCACTATACTAGAGTGACTATATCCAAAAGAAGACAGGGCCCCTGCAACTTTAACTGTTGTGATGAAGAGGGAATTTCACCAGGAACTAATTGCATACAAATGACCCTGGCTGAAATTCCCTTTTCTCTACAACTGTTAAAGTTACAGGAGCCCTGACCTGGATTTTATCTGGTCAGCCTAGATTAATACGCTTTACTTTCTTCAAGACCCGGCACAGATCCTCTCGTTCCAAACAGCCCACATAATGTCTATTTTTGAGCCAACATGCTTTTCTTTTACTTCTTTTCTTTCTCTTAAAGAATAGTGAGGCCCTGTACTTAATTCACTGGAGTTCAGTTTCAGCTCAGCAGTAAAAAGGTGTTTTAAGGCCTTTAATTATTTTTATGCACTAAACCACAGGGTTTAATCGTTTTAAAGTTTCACCTGATTTACCAGCAACTTTTCAACCTATCGATTATGAAATCCACTTGTCTCTCAGTGTTAGCAATCACAGTTCTTGGGCGAGTGGTAGAACCTTGTATGCTACTTATTGGTTGTTTATACATTATCTGAAGTGCCAATGTTGATATGAGTGTATGTACACCACTTAAGTATCACTTCAGACAGGTTTCATAATACAATACGGAATATTATATATTCTCTGCTAATAATATCTTTGTGTATGCAGGACTGGACTGATAATTTCCGCTGTTAATTTTATAGCCCTATTCACAGACTGAAAAACTGAGAAAAGCGTATAGACCGTACTTTAGGGGGGAGGACTCTTCACAGCTCTGATTTGGCTATTCTGGCAGGTGGGGAACTCTGAGGGGGGAAATGGTGCCTGACACACACAAAAAGAGGTAACCTTTTCGTGTGTGTGTGTGTGTGCGTGTGTGTGTGTGTTAGGGCATTTTGAGGGAGAAAGAAAAGTAGCCAACAACCGATCCAAGCTATGAAGAAGCTCCAATGAGTTTCAGTCCTCCCCACTGAAAACTGTATATTCATTCACCTCCAGGCTCCCATTTGGCCCATTTTCTTCAAAAGAGACTAAATTTGGGCTGAATTTTCATCGGTTTGATTTATTATAATTATTCACTCAGGAAGACGAATCCGTATTTCAGATTGAAAATGTATTCAAGAGGTAAAACTCAGAGCCCCAGCAGATTATAGAATCGTAAAGTTGGAAGTTACCTCAAAGGGAAACTATTCCATCCCCTCATCATTAGTTGGAGCAAGTCGCATGCAACAGTGAAAGCCATGAGGGTCATGCTAAGGTTATCTAAGGAGAACGAACCTGACCCCACCCTGAGGCCAAAGGCAATCAAATGGCTGTCCCCAGCCCGTAGCTCAGGGGTGCAAAAGGCTTCCAAAGCCCTACACACACACACACACACACACACACACACACACACAGAGGGCACCAAAACCACACCAGCGCTGGAGGTGGTGTAGTGAATTTCCCATCCACAGCAAATCAACAGTAGATGGAAGAGGGAATCATAGAAAAAGGAAAGGAAAGCACACACCTTCTAACCTACCAGTGCAAGTCCAGGGCAAAAGAGAAGTTCCTCCCTTTGCCATAGAATTGCTCTTCCCCAAATTAGACTGAATGCAAAAAGAGAACACGCTCTCAAGTGTTAATGAAGATGATTTTTAATAAATCCAGTGGATTCTGGTATGAAGAGGTCTTTCTTTGGATATGGTCTTACAATCCAAATTCTAGTCACAGGCTAAGCTAAATTTCTAGGAACAGGCTAAGCCAAGGTGGTGTGTCGTTTACGCCATTATCTCTCTTACACCAGAACTGTGTGGCAGTATCCTAGGCAAGGAGCTTCAATATCAAAGAAGCTCTCTGACCCTCCCAAATCAGGATACATTTAGATTGTTTCTAAAATGCTACTTCCTTGTCAGTACTAATGGCTGTTTCATTAATCTGGTGTCCAATGTTGCCTTTTAAAGGGGTAAGACCTGAATTCTGAAGTGTGTTGGGTTTATTAAAAAATCTTCATTGGCACTTTCATGAAACATGTTCTCATTTTGCATTCAGTCTGGTTTTGGTGGTTCCCTTCTGGTTTTGTTGCCTTCCCAAAACTGACAACATGAAGAAGAACTAGAGAAACAAATTCTGAAATGAACTTCCTAAAAATTGTCCAACTCAGGACATAAATATTAAAAAGCCACTAAATATATACAGCTACAATCAACCAACAGTAGTCCAATCAAATGACATGTTATTTAAATATTTATTTATATTTTTAACTTATAATTTGCCCTGTGGCCAATTCTTTCAGTACAAAGTACATAATATTTTTTAAAAATCCAGTCAAATACAATAAAAGATAACCATAAACACAAAATCATAAGCACAATTTAGAATAGTGAAGCAATTTTTTAAAGATAGCTCTACGGCACAACAGAGTACATTTGTGCCTCTAGTGACATAGATAAATATACAAGTACTCCTGAACTATTAATTTGATCCTTGCAAGGGAGCATAAGCTCTTACAGAACATGTTGAACTGCACCATCCTGGATAGATGAGCCGCCATCCACCAAAGTTTCCTCCATCCTATTTGGATTACGTGTCAGTTTCTTGGCCCTCGTCCAGTCTGTTACTACAGTCAGCTACTGATTAAGCACTTTACCACCTCACCTGGATCTGATGAAAAGAAGCAATAGAACTGTGTGCTGTCAGCATACTGATGACACTTCTTTCTGAATCTCCAGCAATTCCAGGTGTTTCCTGCAGATGCTGGATAGCATGGGAGACAAGATGGAACTTGCAGGACTCCAAAGCATAAACATCAAAGGGGGTGAGAAGAATTCCCCCAAGCACCACCTTATGAAAATGCTCATCCCATTTTGAGTGGCACCATTGTATAGCAGTGCTGCCTGTTCCCAATTCAGGCAAGCTTTTCAGAAGAAGGATAACTTGGTCAATGCATCAAAAGCTGTGGAGAAGTCAATGGGAAACATCAAGGTTGCACTTCCCCAGTCTTGTTCCTGGCATGTCCTCCCACTGGGCAAACAAAGCAAATGCAGTGCCTAAACCCAATCCAGAAAGTCAGTTTCATCCAAGAGTGCCTAGATGTGGCTGGCCATGACACATTTAAGCACCTAGACCAGGAAGAGCCTAATAGCCACAGGCCTATGAGAAGCCATGGATTTGATTAGAGGTATATGAACGTTTAGTTTTTGCTCACAAAACATATGCTCATGTCCCATTTGAAACGCCAAATGTGAGCGCATGTCCACCCACAATATTCACAAATGGTCAAATATGTGCTCTCATTCTTCTCATTCCCGATTGCCTGTTTGATTTCTGCAAATTTCCTCAGTAGGCTGAATCAGCCTCACTTTAGTCTGTGGAAATTTGCACAACTTTGGAGAGATTTGAGAAAATTTCCTGTTCGTGCAAAGTGAGCAGGGATCGCAAACAGGGAAGGGAATTGGGCAAGAGGCAAAATAATATTTGGAGAATCCTACCAATCTCAAGCTTAGTTCATTCACCTGTGGCTTGGATGCACAGAAGCAGCAGCGACAACAAAACATTAAAATAAACAAATGAATAAGAAGTTATTGTTATTATGATTATTACCATCATCACCAGGCATTCTATTTCTATCCCGACTAGTAGCCAAAGCTCTCTTAAAACCTTAAATATACTAGAGAAAACATAATATCAAAACCACTGGCTTAGAAAACAATTTTGAAGACTCAGCAATAAACTTCATGGGGCTGGTTTTAAAACCTTGCCTTATAATGTCAAATGCCTGGGAGTAGAAGAAAGTAATAATAATAATAATAATAATAATAATAATAATAATAATACAATTTCTTACCCACCTCTACCTTTGGATTGAGGTGGGGAACAACATTAAATACAAATAGTATAAATACATAAGACCAATTAAAACATATAAAACCAATACATTATTAAAATAACAATAAAACACTTAAAAATCAACTAGGTAGGCCTGCCAGAAGAGATCAGTCTTTATGGCTTTCGTAAAGTCAGAGAGACTGTTAAGTTGATGAATCTCTTCTGGCAGGCCATTCCACAATCTGGGAGCGGCAGAAGAGAAGGTCCTCTGGGTAACGGTTGTCAGCCTAGTTTTGGGGGCATCAAAAGCGGGCATCGAAAGGAAGACGACAGTTGGCACCAGGCAGATCTTATTAGGGAGAGTATTTTGCAGTCATTCCACACTTCTGTGAAGGAGACTTCGGGGGGGGGGATTTCTAAACTCACTACAATGTAAACAACAAAGGGGATGTCAACTCCTATAGTTGAGATCTCCAACAGAGGTTCCGATCTCACTGTCAAGCATGTTGGAAGCTTTGCTGATGCTTTTTTAAAATCTATAACACAAGCTCAGGAAGCTGCGCTTCTCTGGCATCTTCCCTGCACCGCTTGCAGAGTATACTGGGAAGAGAGTACCGGCAATCCAGGCTGACTGTGAGCATCCCTCTGAAATGCATCCTCGAAGCATTGGCGATAAATTACGGGGCTTTGGCAATGCTGCAAATCCTGTGCTTCAACATGTCCAAAAGGGACTATTATGCTCCCAACCTGGTATAAAATAATCACAGTAAAATAGGTGAACTTGTCAAGTGCTTAAAAGATAGCATTGAAATACAAGGCTTTGCAACGTGGTGATCAAAGGCAGTAAATACTGGTGTAGAAAGCAGGAAAACAGGGCAGCACATTGTTATTGTTGTGGAAATTATTTGCCTTTGGACGGTTCCAAGCAGAATTGGGAGTGAGAATCAAAACAAGCATGAAAAGAACCTGAAGATCACAGTGGAGGCTAGTGGCTCCTATTGCAGTCGGGTGGTGAATCCGTTCTGGCTTTCAATCAAAAACCTAAAGGAGCTATCCAAAGCGCTCAGCACTTTGGAGAGCTCCTTTCATGTCCTGACTGGTTCTGACTGAAACCCAGAGTGGATTCACTGCCCCTCTGAAATAAGGGTCACCAGCTTCCCCTGGAAGGTCATACATTCTAGCATGGATTAAGCAGGAATTCGTTTTGTGTGCAGTTTTTAAGTGAACTGGTTTAATTCACACCCTCTTGGGCTGATATGTGGATCAGAATGCAGGTGTCCTTCAGATTGTGCACTTCCCCCAAACGTTATGCAGTTGTCAACTCAATGTGTGCAAAAAAGGCATATTTTAGGGAGATCGACCCCTCGAGGCAGAGTCCCTGGAGGACCTACCCTGAGTTACACCAAGGGCCTCATGCTCCTCAGCACCTGTTTCCCAGCGCATGAAATGCACAAGGCAGGAGCTGACCCAGAAGCATAAGAACATACGAAGAGCCAAGCTGGATCAGACCAAGAGTCCATTTAGTCCTGCATTCTGTTCACACAGTGGCCAACCAGCTTCCTGTGGGGAACCCACAAAAGGACACGAGTGCAACAGCACCCTCCCACCCATGTGCCCCAGAAACTCATGCACATAGGCATACTGCCTCTGATACTTAAGGTAGCGTACAGCCATCAGGACTAATAGCAATTGATAGCCTTGCATTTGTCCACTGCACTTTTAAAGCCATCCAAATTGCTGGCCATCACCACAGCTTGTGATAGCAAATTCCATAGTTTAACTATGCACTCTGTGAAGAGTGCGTCCCTTTATCTGTCCTGAATCTCCCACCACTCAGCTTCATGGTGGTGGCCCTGGGTTCTAGTATTTTGAAAGAGGGAGAAAAATCTCTACCTATCCACTTTCTCCATACCATGCATAATTTTGTACACCTCTATCGTTACTACCCAGGTAATGGAGTGTTAGCCTTCAGAAATACGTAGCTGGGATTTCTCGACGAAATGCAGACTGAGACTCAAAGCCCAAAGACATTTTCTAGAACCCCTTTATTTAGACACTTCCATGTTCACTCAGAGAGATTTACCAGTATTAGAGCAGCAGAGCCGGAGGTGCATGGGCACCTTGTATGCTTAGGTGCCAGGAGGTATGCTGTGAGCCGATCCTTATTTGCTCTTCTGGACTTCTTCAGAGTGCTGCTGATTTTGTGGTTGAAATGCTCTTTCTCTCAAGTCTTACAACCATGTGGAAAAAATGTCTGGTCACTGTGTGTTTTGGTTGTACATCAATTGGGCTTATTGGAAGCTCTGGTGTTTGATGCTAAAGGCCACCCTTTGTTCCTTAGAAGCCTTGACCACCACTTCACTTCTTGGCCACACTCCTTTCATTCAGACCTCAGGAACCCTTTCACCCAATTAAGGGGGGATTATATAATTTTACATATAACCAAGGTGGCAAACTACCCCTTTGAGCCTCTTCCTTCTTCAGGAAGGAAAGGCAAAGACCTGGAGGATTTGCCTGGCCCAGGAAGAACAAAAAGGACTTGGAGGACCTCTAGAGCACCTGCTTGGAGCTATCCATGGTCCTGCAACTCCTGCCTGATACTACCTGCCTGACTTAAGACTCCCTCAGGCATCTGCCATTCCCCAGGGATTCCTCCTTGTGGTCAGGACAGCACACACACTTCTTACAATCTCAATTTCAACAAAGAGGAGGAAGACAAAGGCAACGAGAAATTATTTTGAACACATGCAGGTGCATGATGTAGGCTTTGCTTAGTTTTGATATCTGGGGATCTATATTACCTGGCCTCTTTTTTCCCTGATACTCCCACATTACACACATTACTGATCCACAAATGTGCATTGTTAAAACACTGCAAAAGAAAACAACAAGTTCTTCATGCTCCAATTCTGGAACTAATTTTAGCAATTATTTTAGTTAAATTGGAGGAATGGAAGAAATCCACTCAACCCTAGCTTTGTTTCCATTGGGAATGAGAACTAAAGATACAATTGTCCTATTGTCCAAATGAGGACATTCCACAATCCACATTGAACAAAGTGCAAGATGTCAGAAATGGCCAAAGAATGAAGAGTGTGTTTGATAAAATACCAAAGGAGTCAAATCAGTGACGATGAAGTGCTTCTTTCCTGGATTTTTATTACAGAATGATGGAGAAGCTGTATTTCTGAACCCTAAAAGAAATTCATTCTGGCAATATTTCTAGCAAATCTTCAAGGTTCATTTACAATGCAAAAGCTTCCCAGCCCAGGAGATCTGACAAAAAGGAACAAAAAGTTTCAGGCTCATCTTTCCATAAAATTACAAAGTCACCCTTTCCATGATCAATGCCCATAAATCTCTCTGGGGCACTTCGCAGCCATGATTCAACTATACCAAACCAAATGCAAGAAAAGAAAGAAGAAAGAAAAAGATCAAAGGTATCCTCATCTAAAAATACCTTCTATTCAGACATTCAGGATAGGGGTAGAGTCGATATATGGAAGGAACTGGGGTTCAGCATCATACCCCACCATGCACTGACTGGCTCTGTTTCCTAAAGGCTATCTGCCTACTAACTGGACACATGTAGACTCTCTTTGCTCAGCCAAGGATATATTAAATGCATTGTTATTTTAACATGCAGTGATAGTTATATTTTATAATGTTTTTCCCATTTGATACTGTTTTAAAACTTCCAGAAGGGTAGCTGTGTTAGTGAGCTGCAGCAAAACAAAGAGCCTTGTTTCACCTTTTCGACTAATTCACTCATTTTGGCACACGCTTTCATGGACAGTGCCCGCTTCTTCAGAAGCATAATAAGGTGACACAAGACGCTATGTTATTTTTCAAAATGTGAATCGAACCAATTTATACCCCATTCCTTGTTGATAATTGCAGTAAGCAGAACACCTACTACCTGGCTGCCCTGCAATTCTCTCCTTTGTCAAGGCCGGGGGCAAACATTTGCCATTTTAATGACCCACAATGCCTTGATGTTGCATTGTTCCAGGGCATTGTGGGGAATTAAAAATGGCCCACAGCTGTCTGCCACTGTACCTAGGTAAGCCTGACCACACATGTGAACATGTGTGTGGACCCGTGCGTCTGTAAGCCCAGGCCAAGGATGCCTGATGTTGATGCTAAGTCACAACAAAAACATCAATTCAGTTTTGTTGGAGATGGTAGAGACAGATAAGAGGCCTTAGGGGTATGTGCGTGGGGTGGGGGGGATGTTTGTGCGTGGGGGTGTGTGAACACACACAGAGACTTCTACAACAAATCAGGCTTCCCTAATTCACCAATCTAACCAACTGGGCAAGGCTCCCACGGCCTGTGTTTGTGGGTATATTTATTGCGGAGATATTCTAATTAGATAGCATGGTAATCTCCCATCGCTTTGAATCGGATCAGATGGTCTACTGATATAAGCAAAGCCAAATCAGACTGGGAATTGGGTCATGCCAAGATATTCTGCATCACATGGTTCCCTTAATCTGATGCAATTTGCTCTACACAGATATGGGGCATCCTCATCGGGCTGCCACAAACTTCTTGAAAGGAGACTGTTTTCGTAACAGAATATAAACCTCACAGCATATGCCAAAAACACTGTTCTTCTGATCTTTGCTTTCTGCATACTCAATCCTATTTACCAGCTGGAATCAAACGAACCAAAATAAAAAGGAAGAAACACACGCAGCGCATTGTGTATATGAAACTTTGGCAAGGGCTGTCAGAAACTCCCTATCCAAGTTAGTGTTGAAATGCACTTGGAGAAGCCCTATATGTAAGACTGCCTACAGCAGGAATGGCATTCGCCATTCAGTTTTTAACTCATTTTGTGAGAAAGCTGTATACAAAAAGAAAGCATTATGATGGTTGTAGGTCATCAGCTGGATTTCTGTATATACGAATATCCAATCTCACAATATTATCTACAATAATGAAACCCCACTTGAAAGCTAGACTGGTGTGGTAGTTGTAGTAATGGACAACGGCTGGGCAAACCTGGGTTCAAATTCCCACTCGGAACTGAAGTTCATTGGTGTTCTGTTTTGGGAAGGAGACAAGAGCTAGAAGTGCCATGGAGGGTACAAAAGAGGGAATTGGATAGGCAGAATGAAGAAGAGGACTGCACCATAAGGTACTCCAAGTGGCACTGGAAGCCAGACAAGCTTAACTTGTATGTTGCTCCAACGACTAGCAGATTCTGCATGAGTCTTAAACAGGGTTTTGGCTTCATTTACATTGTTCGCTTCTCCCATACACTCAATGAGGCCTTCTCCCTTAAAGAGGCCTTGCTTTAGAAGCTTTTGACTCTGATGACACAGAGGTAACTGATGTGTAGTATCTGCTTTAGAGCTGGAGTCCTCAGAGTCCAAAGATGGCAATATGACCTCTGCTGGATGTGGGGGTGGAGGAATGGCCACCTGGGTGGAGATATGGAGGCCTCTTCCATTGATGATGGGGACCAGAGCCCTGGATCCTGACATTTGGGGACCTTGGGCTATTCTCAGTCTAACCTGCCTCACAGAGTTGTTCTGAAGGTAAAATGTGTCCTGAGTTGCTTGGAGAAAGGATGGGGTTATACTGTAATGAATGAAAACTTGTGTCTCTTGATCTGAAGAGACATTATACACAGATACACCACTTCTCATTCCAACAGGTGAATCTAGATTTAGGGCAACATTAAGAGCATGATAATATTTACCTCCATTCTGCAGCGTATGTGATGTGTATAGAAAAATCTTCCCATAATAGTGGTCTTTGTCGCCCATTCATTTTCCCCAAACTAGTTTTCGTAGTTTTTGCGCCTTTACAATTGCATAATGGAACATTTGTGTCTTCACTCTTGCATAAATGGGGCTTTTACGGCATACATGGGAACTTTGTGTACCAGGGGGAAATACATGGCACATAATGGAGGCTCCAAATGAGGGCAGACAGCTGCCAAGTGGTCATCGCAGGCACTCTGAACATGGGTCCACAAAGGCACTGCAGGTACCTGACTGGACCCGGGGGGCAGATAGGGGGACTCCTGGATTCAGTTGGGTGCCCGTGACATCCCTAGGTCTGGTGCCTAGGGCTACTCTCTTCTGGGAGTCTGACTCTGGGAGTCAAGCAAGGCAGGGGCTCCATCTGGCTGTGGTTCCTGCCCCCAATCTGCACATCCTCTGAGTCATCAGGATTGGCAACAGTACACACAGTACCACCATCAGCTATCTGTTGCTTCCCAGGAAAGATCCACATGAGGGACAGTGTTGAAGGAATGCTGGGCATCGATAATTTCAACATATGGCTAAGCATTCTCCAAGAATGAAGAGAATGGTGTAGAACCCTATGATGGAACCCTATGGTGTGCACCGCTTGCTCCCCAAGCGAGCAGAACAGCTACTGCATCAGGGCACATGGACTGCCCAGATGTTAATGGCACTTGTAGGTTGGGAGTCGAGCTGTTCCGAAAACAGAAAGTGATTACCAACTCCCTAGATAGCTGTTTGCTAGAGGATCAAAGGACTAAAACCTAGATAATCATTTTGATTTTGATTCCAATTACGGAATGCATTCTCCCTTATTGGTTTACCTAAATGTGATGGCATGGCTTTCTAAAGCTTGTTATCTGCATTCCATATTATTATTATTATTATTATTATTATTATTATTATTCCCCTGTTTCAGCATGACGTATTTAATCTCAGCACTTTTATCTTTAGATGCAAACTCCATATCAGACGCGTCTAATAATTAGAGCATTCCCAATTTGGCAGTGGGGAAAATTGTGTGTCTGATGGAAGGGGGAGAGCAGTCATGTCTCAAGGAAAGCAATGGGATAACATGTTGCTGTGCAGTAATTCCAGTTCTCCAGAACTGGAGCACCAGCTTTCAGATGCACTGGAAATAGACTAGAGATGCCACGGGTGCTTGACTGAGTCCAGGGTCTGATGGACTCTCCCAAGTCTGCCCTCCCCAGACCCAGTCAGGTTCTATGGTGTGCTTATGTTATGGACTGCTGCTCCGAGTGCTCAATAGGCCCAATGAACACTTGGTGGCCGTCCACCCTCATCCGGAGCCCAGAAATGATGTATTTCCCTCTGTTGTGTAAATGGTGGCCATAAAGGTGACTGTAAAGGCCCCATTGACACAATAGTAAAGGTGGAAATGCTCCATTCACACTTTTACTCTTATGCCAATGGGGCTTTTGTGTAATTTACAGAGCCTCCATTGTCGGGCACAATAGAAGCTCCAGACGGCTCCTGCTGGGTGACCATCGGACACTCGCAAGCTTGGGTAAATAGCAGCAGGGTGAGCATCCAATGACTCAAACCCAGGTGAGTTTGCCTTCCTCTAGAATAGACTTTCTTCTGGGGTGGGGGGGGGAGAGGAAACAAGGATCTCACTGATCAGTTAATGAGTGGAAAGTATTTCAAAGGGTGGATGCCACCACAGACACGGCCATGTTGCTGATCTAATGGGTCTATATAGGGGAAGACAATCTTTCAGGTAACCTGTCATAAGTTGATTAGTGCTTCATATGTCCTGGCTTGGTAGCACACTGGCAGCCTGTGCAGTTCTTTCAGCACAGGTGGGGTTTTTTTGTGTGTGTGCATGGCAGGGCAGTCCATTCAGCAGCATTGCTGGAGCATTCTGCACTTACTGTAGCTTACAAACCAGCCTCAGGGGGAGCCCCACATAGAGAGTATTACAGTAGTCCAGTCTTGAAGTTATCAATGCATGGATCACACTGATTAAGCTTTCCCTGTCCAGGAACAGGTACTGTTGACATACCAGCCAAAGCAGGTGAAAGGCTCTCTATTCCACAGAGATCACTTATGCCCCCAGTCTCAATGATGAATCCAGGAGCACCCTGAAACCATGGCACCCATTCTTTCAGGTACAACCATGATTGTGTTTCTGATTGTTCCTGATTTAATGTTATTTAATTGACACACCATGCTGCTTTCAGCCTTGTTTAGATACTTCATTAGATTGCCTCGCATTTTAGTTATTTAAACACAAATGGATTAAAGTGTTTGTTTGTTTAAAAAATATCCAAAACAAGTAAAAAGGGAATGCCTTTTATTTTTAGATTAAGTCATGATGTGCCAAGATTTAGCCTTGAGCAAATGTTTACGAGGCTGTTATAAACCCCTGCTAATAAAGGTTTATAATGGAAGTGCTGACACAACCTTATGCACTACTATAATAATAATAATAATAATAAAAAAGACCGAGCCTGAGTAAGGTCCTAAGTCGGGGATTGACCCATAACTCATGAGAGACAGAGCCTTAAAGGAATTATAAATGTCAGTCCCTTATGATTTTTCTGTATCTCATAAAAATTACCATCTATTCTTCTAATATCTCTTTTCTATTTCCTCTTAAATTAACAGAATAGCCAGCCTACAATATTGATTTGATTCCCCCCCCCCGCCGCCCAGTAATGCTTTCAAAAAAATATCTCAGCAGCTCACTGTTTTACTACACTGTTGATTTAATCTCTTCTCTCTTGTCTAAACTCAGTAGCCTCCTAGGCCTATGTAAGCTTTCAGTCAGGCATTTTCTACCTGGCACCATTTCAGAAAATAAAACTATATGGAGACGGGGTGGGCACATTGGCCATGCAGCTCAGGGCTGACCTAGAATGGCATTCTATGGGGATACAATGGTGCTTGAACCATTGAGGCTGATGCTGTTGTAATTGAAAGATGAAAGGAAAGGAAGAAACTCCCATCTGGTTGGCAGCCAAGGAAATTGAAGGAAAAGGGAAATGAGGTCTCTGTTGGCTTAATTTATTTATTTTATTTTTATTTTTATTATATTTATATCCCACCTTTTCTCCTTCAAGGAACCCAAGGCGGCGTACATAATCCTCCTCCTCTCCATTTTATCTTCACAACAACAACCCTGTGAGGTAGGTTGGGCTGAGAGTCTGTGACCGGCCCAAAGTCACCCAGTGGCTTTCCATGGCCGACTGGGGACTAGAACCCGGATCTCCTGACTCCCAGTCGAACACTTTAGCCACTACGCTACACTAACACTAAGAGCCAGAAACAAAAGGAGTAGAGCATCCAAGCCACGTCAGAAAAAAAAGGAGAAACAGGATGCATATAATTTATTTTCACAAAGGCCGACATGTTTCGGCCCATACTTTATTCAAAGCCTTCCTCAGTGGGTTGTTAGAAGATAGTGTCTGCAGAATTTCCCCTAGCAAAATAATTGTCTCCTGTGATAATCTATGGCGACCATGTTTGTATAGAATGTGTTCTTATGTTCTATAAGGTCAAAATGCTTCTCCTAAAGAATCATTTTTGGCAATAAGAGTCTTGTGCTAATACATGCTGGTACGTTTGATATTTTGGCCCTGCCCTTTTCCTTTGGTCTGTCCCACCACTGAAATGGAATTTTGGCTCTGGGGCTGAAAGGAATCACAGCCCAGCGTAAAAGCCCGTGTAATGTACTTGTTAGATTGGGCTGCAATCAGTCAAGGGGTCAGACGGAGGCCTTAGGCCCAAAGCTGTTTAGTTGCAGAGCATCCAGTGACTGCAAGCCAGGGAAGTTAGCCATCCCCGCTCAGTAGTTTAATAAGGCGGAAACAGTATTCATTTTCTCTCAGCATTATAATACAAATGACTCTGTGCTAGCAAGTTGAATATGACGTGATCTGAGGCACAATTCCACACCTCACAATAACCCCTGTAACTGTCATAAAATCAATCTCTAAGTGTTGATGGCAAACATGGATCTTCCCAATATTAACAATACAAGTAATCGTCAGAAATAAGTTCATTTTTGTTTTGTTTTTCAGAAAAGAGCAACCCTAAACTATCAGATCAGAAACAACAAACACTGTTACATGTCTTGTAGTTGTGGGATTTCTGAGGCACATCTATCATATTCTTCACCATGCCTAGGAAACTCTCTGAGTATTGAACAGAATTAGGAAACAGTGTGAATAAGATATTGACACCCAAACTGAGGCAAGGCACCAGGTACATCTTTTATGCCCTGGAAAAAAGAACACAGAAACCTAGCAATCTACGAAAATCCTTGGACAGTGGTTACCCCCATTCCCTTTTCACCTGACCTCAATTGCAATCACAAGCAGTCCACCAAAGGGTTAAAATGAAAAATGTATTAGCTTATTAAACTAAATGCAGACTCTATTAACCCCATAAGCTGTACATCATTGGGTTCTTCTGTAGAGCTTCAGTTGAAATCCAGTGGGGGGGGGGACATTTTTTCAATTGTTCTATTACTAATTCTATCTGTCTTATCTATCCTATATCTAACTGTGTATCTTCTCTATATCTGTCTAGCTATCTAACTACCTATGAATTATTGTGGACTATTTCAGAAGGTTGGATTGCCTTCATTTTAATGAAGTGGCTGCAGATAAGGACATCTGGGTCTGTCAGGGCACCTGCCAAACATTCACACCTTTAATGTTGCATAAATGGGGCCTTTATGGCCACCATTTACACAATTTCCATAGCTGCCATTGTTGTCCACAATGGTGGGTCTGGATGAAGGCAGAGAGCTGCCGGGCAGTCACCGTGCCATGGGGCGCTCGAAGAGCAGGCTGGTGAATGCACTGCAGCTCAGCAAGTTGGATCTGGGGGAGCGGGCGCAAGGGAGCCCACCAGACTCCCGGGCCCAGTCAGGTGCCTACAGCATTCCTGGCTGCAGGATCTCTCTCTCTCTCTCCCTCTTTCTCTTTGCAATTAAAAATACCCCTTGTGGCTGCTGGAAGAAACTATAATCATCCAGGTGGCTTCCCAACCATCTTTCCTGGACCAGAAAGCTTTGGAAATGACACTATGTAGAACCTCTACGCACTAGATCAGTGTACTGGTTTACAACCTACTACTATTTGACTGAACTAGATGGCCAAATGAACCATAGTAAGATGCAAATGCTGAATGGCTAATATAGCACACCAGAAGATCTATAACGAAGAGGCAGCATATGAGGCAGTGCTCCCTAACCTACTGATATGTGATTGTTTTGTTGTTGCCTATCCAATGCATAGAAATAAGTCATGCTCAAGATTTCTGCCCTCAGCTTCTTAAGGCCAGTGACAGCATAGCATGCTGTACCCCATGGGCAAGTTCTCATGAAAACACTTGGTCCAATGATGTCATCCACACAATTTGTTCTGGGACAATTCTGCTACCTGAACCTGGGACATCTGTGAGAGTAATTCAGATGGCTGCAACTTTGGGGAGTGGCATCTCGAGCAGTTTGGGCCCCTGCAGTGGTATTTCAACCTAGACTGTTCACTTGGTAGTCCACATGCCACGTTATATGAATCTACCAAGTGTTTGCAATCCACCCACATTGTCGGTCCTTTGTTGTTCAGACTGATTTCTTTCCCCATGCTATTTCAGCCTACATCCTAGAATTCCACACACCAGTGTAAGCTATGGTGTTTGCACTACGGAATTCCACTAGTGAGATCAGGGAATGTCCCAGGGAAACTTGACGCTGCACTTCCATAGGTGCTTTCCATGTTCCCACTTAGATGCCCCAACGTCCAACCAGCAGCACAGAAAACTGCCACCTCTATTCGATTCAGCTCACAAGGCTGCTTGCTGGAAGGATAGTGCATAATTTCCATGTGTTTACATCCACAGGGGAGCTGACTTGAATTGCTGAATGTCTTCCTGCATCGTCCGCTCACATTTTAGTGCTACAAGTGTCAGTCATGAGTGTCAGTGTTGCCTGAAATGTTTACTTACAAGTGTAAAGTTATAGCCATTTTCTAAGGACAGGTACCTGAAGAAGGGAGCTGGTGTGTTCCGAAGGGTTCCAGAACGGCTCTGGCTGTGTGGATTCCCTACACCCAGACCTCTTTTCTCCTAGTTTATAGCCCGTTTATTGTTCTTCTTTCTAAAGTGTGTGCCACCACTGAATGGAAGTCCTTGTACAAGATGAATGGCACAGTTTCCCCCCCCCCCCTGAACAGCCCTCTTTCCCCACCCCTGGTATTCAATACCATGCCAGCTTTTTTATTATTTTATTTTGGCTGGTACATTCTGATCTTTTATCCCAAACTTTCTCAAATCCCCCAGCTAGGCTGACTAAAGTTCCGAACCGCTTCCTGCATTTCAAAGAGCAGCCAGTGACATTGCACCTTCTATCTCCTCTGTTTCGGTGCTAGAGCTTCCGCTTTCTGGCTGTTCACCAACTCCTCATTTACAGACACAGACAACACAAAATTCAAAACACCCCACATTGTGACACGTAGCAAAGTTTGGTGGCGCAAGAATTTTTGATGTGCTTCCAAAGGCAGCTTTAGGACCATATTGTAATGAATGAAAACCCACCATCGGTAAATAAAGCCCGCAAACAAGCGGGAAAGTTATTCTGTACGAAATGGATATTTTTTAAGCACCTAAAGATGAGATCAGAGGCAAAAAAAAAGAAAGAGGGGGGGCAGAAAAAGGCAATTATATTACAACTCTTTTTCCATCCTATACTCTACCAAAAAAGTGACCGTGTCAACAATTTGGATTTGATTTTATTTGTTTTCCTTCCATCGTTTGGTGCTTGAGTTCCGTATGAAAAGAAGTTAATTGATTTATTTTTGCCTGCTGAGGGGAAAGGGGAGTCACTTCTGAGTCTCCAAGATTAATGTGACCTCGGCTCTATAAAGTCCGGCAACATTGCTTCATTCATTGCACTTACGGGGGCACAGAGAGCCTGCGGGAAGAAAGCATTGTCATTCAAAAGTCAATTCTGGTAGCCCATTAGGAGAAGTACATTCCATGGCCCTACAGTCAATCAGTAACTAAAAAACCTATGGGAAAATAGACCTCTTTCACAGTTCAATGCTCCTGCAATTTGATCAATATTGTTTTTAAATGTGCATTTTCTGACTTTATCTATGATGTCTCTTTCTGCTCAACAACAGTTCTGAACAAAGAATTATTGTTGGGGGGGGGGGAGGCCGTTTAATCCCTTAGTGTCTCTCAAGGTTATTTACACATAAGCAATTTGAGAGAGGAAAATCCTTTTTCTGCTTTGCAAAGGAACCATCTCTACACCTATCTAGATAGAGGGCAATGGGTGTCATCTCTCTGGACCCCCTTCCCCTATCAATGATTTCAAGGTGCAGGAGCATTTGGGAAAGTTACATCTTTGTCTAAATGAAAGGATATGTGTTTATTTGTTTGTTTGTTTCTCTTAGAATTCTTAGGCCACCTTTCAGCACAATGTCCTCTCAAGGCAGCTTACAGAATGTAGAACACAATCAAGTCCCAGTTCTGAAAGTACAACAAGGGATGCTTGAAGATTTGGTCCAGTCCATCCAACTGTAGCAAAACTGTAGTAAAACTGCTGGAATTCAGCGGTGTTAGAATGAGTCAGTCTGCCATAAAGCTGTACTGTAGAAAAAGATTTTAAAACCCAACTGTAGTCGTACAGGAATAGAAGTATGTAGCATTTGCTTAAAAGCAGTATAACATTAGGCTGTGGATAAGAGAAGGAAGAAACAAGCAACAGCACATGACTTCTAGACCTGTTGTGTTTACATGCAGCCCTGGTGTATTTATTCTCAGCCACGCCAATCATGAATGGAGGTGATAGTATCCCCAAACCCAACCACTCGCTGCAGCATGGCTATCCACACAGCCAGGACATCGTCATCAGCAGTGAATGGCAAATGGGGTGTGTGAATTTAAGCTCACTGAAATTCTCCAAATCCAATCTCAAACAAAAGTCTGTAACAGATTGTGAGTTTTGTTTGTTCCTGGTTTGCATGAAAATCCATGCATGTTTTTTTCCAAATGTAAACGGCAATTGCATGCATCTTTGAAATGTACCCGTTCTCTACCCTTTGATTAAATCACATTTTGTGTGTATTTTTCAAGTGTATGTCAAATGCATGTTTTTTTGTTTGTTTGTTTGGTCTGTTAATCAAATTGAAAGCTTGGAAATGCATGGACTTCATCCTCAAAATGTGTCAGAATCTATGATTGGTCCAGAAGGCACAAACTGGATAAATCCTGATCAAAACTGAACTGAATGCATTTCTCATACATCCCTAATAGTAGGGAAGAATATGTCACAGAGGAGGAGGAGGAGGAGGAGGAGGAGGAGGAGGAGGAGGAGGAGGAGGAAATCAGCTGTGTTGTGGTTTTTTAAGAAAAGATGACGAGAACAAGCCTTTACTGATACCATCTGGGTTGGTGAAGGACCTGTGTGGAGTATTTCATAGAATCATAGAGACGGAAGAGGCTTCTGGCTCCTATATCAGTGGGGCGGTGAATCTACTCTGGCTTTCAGGCAGAACTTTGAAGGAGCTATCCAAGGTGGCAAACTCATTTCAGGGTCAGGGTTCGGCACCTTGCATGGCTCCTTCAGAGTTCTGACTGATTCTGACACAAACCCAGAGTGGATTCACGGCCCCACTGACATAGGAGCCAGCAGTCTCTATTGGATGGAAAGGATCTTAGAGGCTATCTAATCCAACATCTGCTCAATGCAGGATCTGCAATTCCAGATGAAAGTACAGCATCCCTGACAGATGACCATCACAGTGTCTGCTTTAATACCTCCAATGAAGGAAAGCCAATGTCCTTCCAAGGTATATGGTTCCACTGTCAAAAGGCACTTGCCATTAGAAAGTGTCTCCTATAGTGAGCCAAGATCTGTCCCCCTGCCCTGGAGCAACCAAGCGTAAGTCTTTTTCCTCTTCTGCATGAAAGTCCATGCAGATATCTGAAGACCATTGTCATGTCACCCTTTAAAATTCTCCTTTTTGAGCTACACACACTGAATTCTTTCAACTGTTCTTCGTAGGACTCCATTTCCAGACCCCATACTATCCTGAACAGGTTCCCCTAGACTGGGAATGTACAGATTTTGTAAAACCTGTTCTGTCTACATTTTGTGGATTGCTAGGTGACTTTCATTCCATCATCTGCTCATTGTCCGAATCTGATTTATTCCAATTTCCTGAATTTACATGAATTCACATTTGTGCAAATTTGCAAATCCCCCTCCCCAAATATGTGCATGCTTTAGCCAATGATGGAAATGCACATTTTTGGCTGGTGATTTTTGTATTTTATGTATTTTTCCACCACTACATATGTGTAAAATTCTGGAAAGTTGAAAACACAGGTCCACAAGTCCATAGAATCCAACCAACTCAGGAAAAGCCAATCTGCTGCAGAATCTGCAGGTCAGATTCACAGAAGCCCAAACTCATTTGATTCCATTGCAGATTTCTCTGACATCACTACTCTGGCCATGCCACAGTTTTTCAGTATCCTTTGTAAAATATGATACCTAGAACTGGACACAGTTACTCCTGATTTCCCTGGCTTTCCATTTTGAATGCACTACTTAATAGTAAAATTACTTTTTTTAAAATATAAAATGTTATTATACTAAATTAAATATAATGTGTCAGAAGGGCTATTAATTTTTTTAAA
Source organism: Anniella stebbinsi (assembly GCA_029215795.1). Classification (NCBI taxonomy): domain Eukaryota; kingdom Metazoa; phylum Chordata; class Lepidosauria; order Squamata; family Anniellidae; genus Anniella; species Anniella stebbinsi. Next base: position 14,920,312 of record JARDYH010000007.1, read on the forward strand.
AACATAGGGCCTAAATAAGTGCTACAAAAGAGGTCCAGCCAAATGTACCATTTGACTAATGTATTAAATTCCCTTTGCCTTCCAATTCATTTGAGAAACACATTATTATTATTATTATTATTATTATTATTATTATTATTATTATTGCTGCTGTTTAAAAATAGGCACAGCATATTGGCTGTCAGTTGCACGTGTTAAATATAGGCTCTTGGTTCTTGAAAATCATTTACCCAAGGTGAAAAATGTTTAAAGAAAAATACTGGGAGAAAGCAAAAGAGCATTTTCATGCTGTTCTTCTTGGGTTTCTTATCTGGATATTGTTTTACTGCTGCTTGTGGCTGATTTATTCTGCTGTTTTGAATTAGACCAAGGGTAGATTTCAGGTTTGTAGGGTTTATTTGGGTTTGTTTTGTTTGTGTGTGTGTGTGTTTTCACTGAGATTCACCAACGGAAATCTGGTGCAACAGACATAACATTATTTAGAATTTAAATTTTTTTGAGACCAGGCATTTGGTCTGAGTATAAGAATTGAATGTAAACCATGTTCCTCCCACACTGATCACTGTTTAGATCACCCCAAGCTTTCTACATTAAGGTTTGTGAAGTGGGATTCATTTTGTTTGTGATGTTCTTAAACAATTGGGTGACAGGTAGCTTTGCTGGTCTACTGCAAATTAACTTGAGATCTACCAATAGATCCAAGTCTACCTTCTGCACACCCCTGGATTAGACACAATAATACAGCAGATAGGTCTTTCCTTAGGTATTATTGGTCATGATAGCTGTGGAATCTCAGAGGTACTATCCTAGATACTGAGCAAATTCATTCCCTACATGTGGATCCTTCCGTGGCCAAAACAGCACCATTAGGGAGACCATATGAAAAGGAGGACAGGGCTTCTGTATCTTCAGCAGTTGCATAGAAAAGGGAATTTCAGCAAGTGTCATTTGTATACATGCAGCACCTGGTGAAATTCCCTCTTCATCACAGCAAGTAAAGCTACAGGAGCTATACTAGAGTGACCAGATACAAAAGAGAGCAGGGGTCCTGCAGCTTTAACTGTTGTGATGAAGAGGGAATTTCACCAGGTGCTGCATGCATACAAATGACACCTGCTGACATTCCCTTTTCTATGCAACTGTTAAAGATACAGGCGCCCTGTCCTACTTTCCATATAGTCACCCTAGGCACCATCCATGCACAAGGAGGTGACATCAGCTGTCTTGCAGAAATTAAAAAAAAAAACTATAGGAAGAAAAACCCTAAAGGGAAGGGACTATAATCAGTGCAATGAGGACTGAGCATGGTCAGCAATTATGGAATGCTGGCTGATTGTTGAGGGATGGTGATAGGGGAATGTAATGAGTATTCTGGAAGACAGCATGGCTGGTTGGGTTGAAACCGAATAGGAGCACTCCATACGACAACATTTAATTGTGAATCCCACTCGTGCCTCTAAATACCAGACATTGGGCTCAAACAACAGGGGAGACATACCTGACCGCTGTTGGACACAGAGAATGATGGAGTAGAGTGACCCTTTGCCTGATCCAGCACTCCTTATATTGACATTTATATTCCATGGACAGAGGCATTATACTTCTGAATATCAGGTGCTGGGGAGCAAAGAACAAGGGAAGGTCATTGCAGGTTTCCTGAAAGCACCTGAGTGCCTACTTGGGGACCTTGATGATGGCCTTCATGATTCCTTGGTCAACCAATCCAGCAGGGTTGCCCTTATATTTGCAATGGCTTTTGCTGTAAGCTGCTTTCGGGGCTAGTCATACAGGGCAAACCATACATAAATCATCCAATTGTACTAATCCCTGCAAGCAGCAATTAATGATGTAAAGTGGGGCTCAATGATTTGTGGATCAATAGAACAGCTTGGAGTTATTGAACTGATTGTATGCCACAAATTGATTCTAATCATTGCAATGGTTCAGAAGCATGGGCCACAGTTGTGTATGAATTAAGGTTTGGGAGAGAGCTGGTATTTGTATTTGTATTTCTGGTTAGTTTATTGGTTGACCCCACACCTAGAAAAGACACACATAAGGATGTGAAAATCAACAAAACATGAGCTCACTGAAGTTCTCCAATTTCCATTTTGAAATCTGTTCCAGCTCAAGTTCATATTAGTTTGTGGGCATTGGATTTTTTTTTGTCTTTTGCAAAAATATCTGCCTGTATTTTCCTGCATATTTTTCCAAATGTATGCAGCAATTGTGTGCATCTTTGAAATGTGTGTATTCTTCTCCCACAGGTTATAGAGAATATCTATGCATTTTTCAAAAGTATGCATTTTTCATGTGCATTTTTCAAATGTACACATGCGGTCGTATGCATTTTGGGGGGTCCGCAAATCGCATTGCAAGCTCAGAAATGTACAGACCTCAACTGCAGATTTGGGGACCTGATTTCCCCCACTATACATGTTTATGAGCAATGATCACTAATATATACACTTTTATTTGCAATTTTTTGGTTCAGCACAAAATTCGGAGAAGTGAACCATCTGAAGGATAACTGTCTGGGAAGTGTGAATTGTATCAGTACATTTAAGAATGCAGACCAAAAAATGTCTCCCCCATCCATCACTCCTGTCTTACGTAACAGTCATTTGTGGACACTCTCTAAGACCACATGGTTCTGTAAATGTGAAACTACGATAGCTGTCAAGCAACTCTGCAGATTAAAGTTGTACTTTATGGCAGTCCTCATTCTGGGGTTTATATTTATGATCTAAGGTGGTCAGAAGAGATTAATGAGGAGGGTGCTGAAATAGTCTGGAAACTAGTTTTTAGATATTCAGCTTGTAACAGGGAGAAAGTGAACCGTTGGGGCCATATTCTGTAAAGAACATTGCATCTTGTCCATTCATAAGTGAACCTCTAATGTTTTTGGGTGACAAGAAGCAGTCTAGAGAAATGTAACTTTTCTTACTTTAGTATAAATACCAGATCACATAAAATAGCACACTGAATGTGAATTCAAGGTGTTCTATTCAGGAAACACATTCCCTCCTTGTGTTCCCGTGGGCTTGAATCTTTCACTTGCACTTAGTGAATCAATATTTTTTGTCCACAACAGGTCCATAATTGGTCCTTATAGATTAAAATTAATGGTACATAATTTAACATTAATTGCACTCTTGTGCATACTGATTCACAATCAACTAACACTTCTTAAATTTACAAAGAGCCACTTGGCAATTGCTCTTAGATCTGCATGCTTAAAAACCTCTGCCCATCATCACCTTCATCATCATACGGAAGCACATAAGGCCTGTTGTGAGATTTGGCTGCCTTGAACATGGTTTTCTATCTGGTGTCTAGTTAGGAATGAGCCATGAAGTGGTGTTCAAGCTTACCTAGATGCTCTGACTATCGGCTCACTGCTTCTCTCTCCTAGATTTTTAGTCACATTTGTGATTGTTGTTCGTTTTGCATGAATAGGAAAGTGGCACAAAAGGAAGAGCTATCACACATGGAATCTGCGCAAATAATTCCAAAATCTGTGCAAATTTCTCTCATAGACTAATGTGTGTGCATTTTGAGGAAATTGTGCATTTCTGAGAAAGTGGCACATTTTTCATGTATACCTTTTGTGAACATGAAGGCAAGTTTGGGGATTTGTGAGAAAATGAGCTCCCATCCCCATGCGGGATTGCAAATGGTGCGTTTTTGAGCATGAGTAAAGCACAGGGTTGCTATCCCAGGCCAACTGATTGTCTGACTATTTCTTTATTGTTGAGGCAACCTAAAATACATCCTGTTGCAACCAAGCACCAGATCCACCATTTAGATGGGACAGGAGGTCTCAGGAGGGCAAGTCTCTGTTGCCTTTGTCAGGATGTAGCTTTCTGGGAGAGCTGCTTTGAGGATGGAATGGAGGTTGTTGCAACAGGGTGTCTTCCTTCAACCCCTTGCTGCAAACTCTATTCCATTCATGAACCCTGTTGCCTCTGCAATGGCAATAGGGGAACCTATAATGATACTGAAAGGGCTGGATTGGGCCCTCGAGTAGTGTTGAGGAACCTATGGCACTGTAGATGCCATTGGACTCTAACTCCCATCAGCCACAGCCAGCCTAGCCAATGATAAGGGATATCTATCTATCTATCTATCTATCTAAAATTATTCCTAGTGCACCTTTAAGGGTGGAAGCCATTGAAACATTTTTTGATAAAATCCATAAAAGCAGATATTGCAAATTACAATAAATAAAAACAAAACTGGACAATAAAAACCAACAGCCCAAACTTAAGAGAAGATTTGCAAAAACAGGCAGGTCTTCACAGCTTTCCTAAAAACCTGCAATGAAGGGACCTGACAAATCCCTGACAGAAGTTAATGCCAGTGGTGTGGGGCCACCAATGAGAAGGCCCTTTCCCTTGTGCTCACCAGCCTAATCACGCTTGTGGGCAGGCGGGTGAGAAAGGCCTCTGATAATGACCTCAAAGTGCAGGCAGACTGGTACAGGAGAAGGCAGGACTACTTTGAGAAGTTTGGGCCCAAACCATTTAAGACTATAAAAATGAATACCAGCACTTTAAATTGGGCTCGGAATCGTATTGGCAACTGGTGCGTTTCTAGCTGGTGCAGTATCTGTGTCACATGAGCTAAGCTAACCAGCCCAAACCAATATGCAAACAGACATATTCTGCACCAGTTATGAGAGTTGTAGACCTGCAACATCAGGGGGAGGAGGGGCACAGCCTTCCTCCCGCTACTTTGGGTTTTCTGATTTTTGTTCCCCAGTGTACCAGGACACTAGGAGGTACTTCTCCTCCTGTTTCGGTCCTCTTTCTTGAACTGACAAGGAACCCCAAATACCAAAAGGAGGAGAGCATCCACTTAGGGCAAAAACAAGGAGAGAAGCAGGTTCTCGGAATGCTGAGATACTTAGTTATTCGCTGACAAGGAACCCCAAAGCCACCGTTTGTCTCTGGCTGGGCTGAAAATGTTCTTTCAGCTTCTGAGCTGAATATATCTTCAAGAACCGCATCAGGGTACAGCCAGAGGCTGTACTGACATTGCAAAAGGTAGTCCTAACAAGATACCTTGGAGTAAGGCAATATGTTTGTTTGTAAGAGTCAAGCAAGCAGTTTTAGCCATTGGGGGGAGGCTGTAGCAGTGTCGTGGATCATAGTAGTAAACTTCCAGTTTGTGGGAATGACCCATTGAGGTGTCCCCCCCCTTCTGTGGTTGGTTATTTAAGGACCCTGCATACGCCAGAAAGCAGATTATGCAGCTGTATGCATATCCATATGGAAGTATCTACTAGGCTGACCATATGAAAAGGAGGACAGGGCTCCTGTAACTTTAACAGTTGTAGAGAAAAGGGAATTTCAGCTGGTGTCATTTGTATGCAATTAGTTCCTGCTGAAATTCCTCTTCATCACAACAGTTAAAGTTGCAGGCACTATACTAGAGTGACCATATACAAAAGAAGGCAGGGCCCCTGCAACTTTAACTGGTGTGATGAAGAGGGAATTCCACCAGGAACTAGGGATGTGCACTGGATCGGACCCGATCCACGATCCGAGTCCGGTCCAGTGGGAAATCGGATAAATTATCCGATTTCCGATCCCGCAGCTGGATCGGCCGATCCAATCCGAACCGGTCCGAAAAGGCTCCGAACCGGTTCGGCGGATCGGCGGATCGGCGGGCGCCCACTGGCGCCCACCGCCGCTTCCATTGGCGGGCGCCAGCGGGCGCCCGCCGATGAAAGTGGACAGCGGGGGGGGGAGGAGGGGGGCACTTACCTTCTCGGCCCGTCCGCTCCCGTCCGGCACTAGCAGCTACTACCAGCGGGCTCCGCGGCCTGCTCCAGGGTGGCGCGCCGGGTGATGTCATCACCCGGCGCGCTACTCTAGAGCAGGCCGCGGAGCCTGCTGGTGGTAGCCGCCGGCCCCAGACGGGAGCGGACGGGCCGAGAAGGTAAGCAGGGGGTGCGTGGAGGGGAGGAGGGGGCGCGCGGAGGGGGGAGGGGGGCCCTTACCTTCCCGTCCCGGCGGCTCCCGTCCCGGCGCCGGCGCCTACTACTACCAGCAGGCTCCGCGGCCTACTCCAGGGTGGCGCGCCGGGTGATGTCATCACCCGGCGCACTACTCGAGAGTAGGCCGCGGAGCCCTCTGGTAGTAGCCGCCGGTGCCGGACGGGAGCGGACGGGCCGAGAAGGTAAGCAGTGGCGGGGAAGGGGGCTTACCCCCCCCGGAGCCGTCCGCTTCTATCCGCTGGTGCCCGCGGGCGCCAGCGGATGGAAGCGGGCGGCCCCAGGGGGGGTAGGGAGCGCGGGGGAGGGGGCTTACCTGCCGGGGCCGTCCACAGCGGACGGCCCCGGGGGGGGGAGGGAGTTAGGCCCCCCCTCAGCCACCCACCGCCATTTTTTCCTCATAGACTTGCATTGCAATGCAAGTCTATGGGGAAAAAAATGGCGGCCGATCCAAAAATTTACGATTTTTGGGTCGGGATCGGACTCGATCCGGTCCGGGGGGCCTCCGATTTTGTCCGAACCGGTCCGGGACAAAATTGGAGGTCCCGATCCAGGTCCCGATCCGGGGGGTCCGTGCACACCCCTACCAGGAACTAATTTCATACAAATGACACTGGCTGAAATTCCCTTTTCTCTACTACTGTTAAAGTTACAGGAGCCCTGTCCTCCTTTTCATATGGTCAGCCTAGTATCTACAATTTTGAAGGTACGTTTATGGACATAGGGAGCTGCTTTTTACTGAATTACCATTAGCCCACGTTCTGGCTGAAAGCAGCTCTGCAGGGTTTCAGGCAGGAAACTTTCCAGCCCTACCTGGAGACACCAGGGATTGAACCTGGGACCTGCAGCATGCAAAGCAGGTGCTCCACCACTGAGCCTTGGCCCTCCCCTACTTTTTATCCCCAAATGAGTTAAATGACCACCAGGATGCTCCCCATGAGAAACTGCTTGGCCTGATGCTACTGAAATTCTTGTGTTCAGTGAGTTTTCTGCCTTTTGAAAGGTGAAGGCTTTTTTAAAAAAGCCTCCTTATTTTAAGGTGACCAGATAAAATCTAGGTCATGGCTCATGTAACTTTAACAGTTGTAGAGAAAAGGGAATTTCAGCCAGTGTCATTTGTATGCAATTAGTTCCTGGTGAAATTCCCTCTTCATCACAACAGTTAAAGTTGCAGGGGCCCTGCCCTCTTTTGTATATGGTCACTCTAGTATAGTGCCTGCAACTTTAACTGTTGTGATGAAGAGGGGATTTCACCAGGAACTAATTGCATACAAATGACACTGGCTGAAATTCCCTTTTCTCTACAACTGTTAAAGTTACATGAGCCCAGACCTGGATTTTATCTGGTCACCCTACCTTATTTCCTAATCTATTGCATGACAAGATGTTTTTAAAATGCAGTAAAAGCATTGTTTATACCAGGAGTGGGGAATCGGTGACTCTCCCCAGATGCTATTGGACTCCAATTCCCATCAGCCCCAGCCAGCATGATCTAAAGTTAGGGATCATGGGCGTTGTAGGCCTGGGTGGCTGCACATTCTCCACACACACACCTGTACCTTTCAACGCCCCCAATTTGAAAAGGCATCTCAATATTTCCATTGGATTTCTCTAAAATATCTTTGGCTTCAAAGGATCAGCATAATGTGGATATTACAAATGAAACTTTTGCAGTTAGAAAAGGTTTCCTGCTTATTGTTCCGAGCGTTTATTAATTAGATCTTCAGAGAACCTAATTGAATCTGCTTTTAGAGCTCCTCAGACTTGCCCACGGCTTTCCGTTTGGTTATATAAGAAGCCTGCATTGTGTCACTTCATTGTATCAGTGATGCTGGTTAGATTACGCCAATTTTGTGCTGCTAATGCTGGGACTGAACAGTAACGTAAGTAAGCATTTCTTCTTCTTATTCCCGCAATGTGTGCACTAAGGTGTGTGCCGTTCTCCCATGATCATCTGTTTGGCGTTTCTGGGTAATTGCCCCAATTTAACATCCATTTCAATCAAAACACTACATTTATTCTAATAAAGCCAAGGAGTGTGTTTTCTTTCAGTTTCTACAGTGAACCGTTTGTAGAAGCAAATGAATTTTCTGTTTTCACTTAACAACATGGCTGAACCAAATTTCCAACACACACATTTCTTTCTTATTATAGGGTGATTCACAGGTACAGTTTGGACCGGTGGAAGAATACCTTCTCCTGTTACAACAGTCCTTTCACCTTTTATTCCTGATCTATTTGTTTTTAAATATTCATAGCCCACCTTTCTTCCTGGGAGCTCAATCCAGCTAACAACAGAAATCAGACATTTTACTATTAAAAAAAAAAGCCTTACAATATAAAACAAAACCCACTAAATAGTCAAAGACAAAAACAGCAGCAGATGGTACAACTACATCAGCATTCAAATATTCAAAAAGACAGAGACAGATTAAAACTGCACATTTGAAAGTGCATATTAAATCCTATTAAAGGTCATCAGTGAGAAAGTGAGATGGACCTCTCTCAGAAAGGAGTTCTAGAACCTCGGTGCGGTCACCAAAAAGGCCATTTCCCTAGTCCTAAGAATAGCCCTGGAGTTGTTCAAATGCAGAAGAGTGGCTCCAAAGATTACCTTAATACAGTGGGCACATTTGGAATGTTGAGAGAGTGTCATGAGCACTCTTACAAAATGGCTACCACGTTGGACCACGGCTGGTCACAAAACAGCTATTTTGCAGTGAAGCAAAAAAAAAAAAGTACTGGTCTATGAACCTAAGTATAAGGCAGAGGTTCGTTCTGAGCTCTAAAACACAAAGCCAATCTTCGGAACCCAAATAAAGATGGTGCTGGAGGGCAGCCCATCACTTTGCCTTATAATACCCCCCAATTAATTTTCTAAAAAACCTTAAGAAATTAAATAAAGATTGGGAGGGGAGGGGAACCTAAAGGATACCAAGACACATGGGCACAATGTTGAAGACCTCAACTTAATTGGACCCCTATGGGCATCATGTTGGAATCCTCATGAGAGAAGGTAGTCCTTCAAATATCGCAGTCCTTAACCATTCAGGGCCTTTCCATTCATTACCAGCACTTTGAATTATACCTGGAAACAAATCTGTAACCAGGGCAGCTGTTTCAACAAGAGATTGACATCCTGCCAGTAGACAGCCCATGTTAACAAGAAGGCTGCTGGATTCTGAACCAAATGAAGTTTCCAAATGTTCTTCAAAGACAGCCCATTTTAGAGACAGATGTAACTGAGGCACATGCCACTCTGACCAGGTCTTCATTGTATTTACTATTTTACCTTTTATACTAGACCTCTTACCTGTCTTTGTGTCTATGATATGCTGTCATGGTTTTAAAATATCGCTTGATCCGTGTATCTCAAAAGGTGTTAGAAGGTCCTAAAATTCTACCATAATAAGTAAGAGCAAAAGCAGATCATTTTTGTTAGGTGTTCCTTTTTTCCCACCAGGAAAGAAGCAAGATGTTCTTCTGTTCTTACAAGGATCATTCACCTCGCACTAAAATGCAGCAAAATATTCAATAGTGTTTGGGGGGTTTTCTAGTTAACCCTGAATTGTGAGTCAATGTAGTGACATTTCCATCCCGAAAGCATCCCTCTCAGAAGGCTTGGGGGGGGGGGGGTTACAGAGAAAGTCTTTAAGGGTACATTCCAGTGGCAGGCAGGACAAAAAAGCAAAAGAGCCAGGGACAAAATTCCCCCCCCAAATCAACATGTTTTAGCACCAAGCTCTTATTGCCAGTAACTAAGCTTTACGAAAAGTATTTCATGGTGCCTGCCTATCCACACACCCTACTTTACAACATGTGTTCGTTCATTCATTCATTCATTCTTCTTCACCCTCCTTTGGTCCTAATATATAAAAGCACATGGTGTCATCAGGGGTCCACTTTACACAAAGCACAAAACTCTGCCTAGAGTTCTATTCCTGTCTTGTTTTGCTGGGTTTATTATGATCTCCGAAAGCTTCTTGATGAACCCCTTGGAGAAAGCTATAAAGTAAATTGCTTCATGCCAGTGCGACGCTTACTTATCACAGTGTGGTGGAACACCTCCCACACAGCTAAATGTATATCTCAACGTACCGATTTCTGAGCTTTCCTGTGGAATCCCAAGTAATGGTAAAGAGGCAGGTTGAGGAGAGCCATTGATATGACTGGAAGAGTAAGGTGCCCTGGACAAGATAAGTCACCATCACCAGCTTGACTGGGTTGTATTTCATTGTTGTTTTGTTGGTTCTTTTACTTCCCATGGTGGAAACACAACACAAAAAAAATATAAACAGAGTTCTTGCCAAATCTCACAGAGAAAGGGGAGCAAAAGCATACATTTGTTTTAAATTCTGTAAAGCTTTAAAAAAACAGTTTGCATGTCCATGGAATCTGTGCACCTCTGGAAAAGCCAGTCCAATACCGAATATATAGGTTGGATCCTTAGAAATCCAAACTTAGGGATATCCTTCTGGGTCCCTTCCTGTTGGGTCCCACAACTCTAAGTGACCCATTTGGGACCAAAGGGGTTTATTCCATCACCCTGAATCCTGCAGCCCTGGATTGGAAGTCCCAGGAATCCCCTTTCACCCTAAATGCACCTTCAGGGGCTCACCACTACTCCACCTTTAGGAGTCCTCCCCATGCTGCTCACCTATTTGTGAAGAATGCTGTCCTATCTAATAGAACCTGCTCCTACTAGGACTTGCCTCCTGTTGCTACAGTACACAATAGGTAAAAAAATCCAAGTCAACCTGGGGACTCAGGAAAAAAATCCTATTCAGTCTCATTGTAATCACCAGGGTTTCCCCAGGGTGGGATGGAGGAGGTGCCAGCTCAGGTGGTTTCTGGCTTATGTAGCCACAGCCTCTGCCATCATCATCAGCAGCAGCAGCATGCTGCATGGCCACATTGCTTCCAGCCCTTGCATTCCCACCTTGCTCTGGATCTAGCCACCAACACCACACAGAACCTGTGGGGGACACAACTGTCTTTTGAACAGGACAAGAGAACTCAGTAGAATCCCACGGCATCAGACTTTAGGCAGCACCCAACACTGCTGGCCCACTTTTGCTACTGATGTACCGTTGGCATAAGTGACCTCTAGCAGGATGCCGATAGTGAAAATTTGGTGCAATGGGTTTGCCCGGGAAATGCATTGTGCCAGCCAAAGCTATTGGTGTGCCATTAGAGATTGCTTCAGACCCAAGACCCACCTTGGACTCCCAGCCTGCCACATGGGACCCACTTTCACAATTTTCTCCATGCCCATTATGGCGGCAACAACTTTGCCACAACCCATCTGGATTGATCTCATGATCCACTTTTGGGTTATGATCCACCAGTTGGAGACCACTACACTTGTGGTATGTCACTAGCATAGGCAGACCAGGAGTATTAGATACCTCCCTTTGAATAGAACAGTTTCCTGCTTGTTAGAGTTGGGCAGAAGTCAAATCAGTGAGAATCCAAAGATCCAGCCTTTGGTAGTATTTATTGCTTCCATTTCAAGATGATAACTGACATTTGTTTGTTTTTTCTCTCTCTTCCTATTTACATCTTCATTTCAACATTTCACCCCTTTTACTCAACAAAGAGTCTGTTTGTTTTCTAGCTTGTTTGGGGTGGGATCAATATCCTATTCTTTAGCCAGAAAAGGATATTCTAGAGCACCTTGGGTAAATATCAAATACAAAAAAATGCAATAACACCAAAAATAACTGGGGAAAATGATAGAGGCTAGCAGATAAAACTCCAGCATTGAAACATGTATGGTCCTACCCAGGGTTACAACTGGCTTCAGAGCCCCTGCTAATATGCTCACCTTTAAATCAATTAGTTTGATGGGCACTAGTGTTTGGGTCTTCTTTGCACTGGCCCCCAATTTGTGGAACTCCTTCCCAAGGGATATATAGTTTGTCCTATCAGTATTTGGTTTTTAAAATGGTCCTTGAATACCAGGGTTTTTTTTTCCAAGTTGCTTTTAGCTGAAGCACTGGGTTGGATTTCTGACTATGTAGTAGTTTATATTGCTGCTGGTTTTTAATAGCTTTCCTGGTGGCTTAATTAAATTTGTCTGAGTGTTGGCCTGGATTGTGAAAGATTTTAAACTGCTGTTTTAAATATGTATTTTATTGAAGTGGGATGTTGACATTTTAAGTTTTATTTTGTAGGTAAGCTACCTTGGGAGGGTTTTGCTTGGAATAAAATTAAAATAAGCAAGCAAACAAATAAATGATTCAACTTTACAACTAATTAGCCCATCCATTAGGATGTCTAGTGATAAGAGGATCTCCCCACTTCCAATCCTTTATGAATCTTCTGGTTTGTTCTGGCCCAAGTTCCACCTCTCTGCAATTCTGACTTAACTAGAAGAATTTCTAAAAAAAAAAAAAAAAATCATTCCAGAAATGAACCTACACAGGATGCTACAACTTTCTGTTCTGCCAGTTGGTTTGCACCTTCTCTCACCTCTACTTGACTGTTCCCCCCCCCCCCACATCCCCAAACTGCATTCAGCACCTTGGATGGCGCCTTTGGAGTTTGGGCTAGTTCTGACTGAAGCCCAGAATGAATTCACAGTTCGACTGACTCAAGAGCCACCAGCCTCCACTGGTAGCAGAACCAGTAAGGAGGCGTGATCTCAATGGAGCTTACAGGAAATGTACTTTTGGTCTAATCAGTTTAGGCCTTCAAAAGCATGTTAAAGACATCTCTGTTTCAAATGGCTTTTAACTGAGATGATTTTACTCATTATGCTGCTGGCTTATTGGCTTTTAGATTGTTATTGTGGTGGATCGAACTGTGTTTTAAATGGTTTATTAACCGTAGGTCTCGTTGTGGGTTGTTGTTTGTTTATTTGTTTTGCAATTTTCAATATTTGTAATTTGTGCTTTTGAATTGTGTTATATTATCGACGTCGGGATTTTCATGCTTCATATTTATCGTGAGTTCCCTTGGGAGGACTGTAACACGACTGAAAATGTGTAAAATAAATGATGAAATATTAGGAAAACATAAGTCCAGTCCAGGAGGGGCTTGAAATGACAGTGTGTGTGTGTGTGTGTGTGTGTTTGTGTGTGTGTTGAACTGAAAAATGGCATTCTTCAAGTGCAGAAGGATAATCTAATATTCATAGAAGTGATTGAACAACATGCTATCGTACTGCAATCCTATACATGCCTACTTAAATGTAAGCTCCGTTGAGTTCAATGGGACTTCCTTCAAGGTAGACAGGGGTTCATGGATCTGGATCCTTGGGAAGGCTGCTACCTTCCTTCCAACCACTGGTGGTTTAAAACATCTTACAGTATTATGACTTTGCTTGTATTAATAGGGAAAATCCTTCAGGTGAGGCAGCATTTAGCTCTGTTTTCATGTTCTTCTGAATGCACCACATTGCCATGTTTCAGCCAAGGTGATGTATTCTCAAATGTAGCCTTCACTTCTGTCAGTGCTAAATGGCCCCACAAACTGCCAGTTTCTTTCGTGATGTGTCAGAGTGTGAAGCGGAAAAAACTCGTATCCCAACCCAGAGCATTTACCCATATCATTGCAACCATGTGTGAGAGTTTGGATGTTGCAGCGTCCATCAATAGCACAGGTTTCACAAAACTGACCGCTGTAAACAAGAGAGATCTGGCACAGGTTTCGCTTTCCATTCTGCCCACTGCTGGTAAGCTTCCATGCATATGTTTGCCATACAAAAATGTTGCACTGTAAATAACATTTGGCATAATGTAACAATAGCAAAAGAGAAACATTCTGTCTGTCACCACCCACACATGCAAGCCCCAAGCACCACAAATCATTGCCAAAGTGAAATTTGAGCCACCGTGGAAATTTCATTCAGATCTCACTTGGGTACAGGAATAACCTGGACTCTGAAAAAGAGGAGAGCTTCTAACCAGCAGAAGCTAGTTGCTCCAATTTTGGTGGGGCTGTGAATCCATTCTGGGTTTTCAGAAACAGAGTTATCCAAGGTGCTTCACTTATTTGGGAGATGGGGGTAAGCATGTGCCGGCATGGTATAGTGGCTAGAGTGTTGGACTGGGAGTCGGGAGATCCGGGGTCTAGTCCCCACTAGGCCATGGAAGCTCACTGGGTGATTTTGGGCCAGTCACAGACTTCAGTCCGACCTACCTCACAGAGTTGTTGTTGTTGTGAGGATGAACTGGAGAGGAGGAGGAGGATTACGTATGCTGCCTTGAGTTCCTTGGAGGAAAAAAGGTGTGATATAAATGTAATAAATAAAAATAAATAAAATAAATAGCTCCTTTAGAGTTCTTGCTGGTTCAGGTTGAAACCAAGGATGGATTCACAGCCCCACCAAAATGGGAGCTACTAGACTCCACTGTTTCTGAACTCTGAAATATCTGTTCTTCAAAATCGGTCATTCTGGTTGACATTCGCCCACACTCAAAGCTTGCTGAACAGCAGACAAAGACTCCTCAAAGCATCAGTAAGATGTCCCTGTAGGCCAGAGATGAAGAACCTGCAACCTATGGGCCAAATCTGGTCCACCTGGAATCCCAGAGGGCCCCACCCATTTCCCTTGGCCCCACCCAGAGGGCCCCAGCCAGGTTGGTCACCGGTACATCTAGGGGTGACCATATTACGCCAGCTTTAAAATCGCTCCACTGGCTGCCAATTAGTTTCCGGGCGAAGTATAAAGTGTTGGTTATTACCTTTAAAGCCCTACATGGTTTGGGTCCAGGTTACCTGCGGGATCGCCTTCTCCCATGCAATCCGCCCCGTACGCTCAGGTCCTCTGGGAAGAACTTACTGCAGTCAGCCAAGACTAGGCTGACAACCGTTACCCAGAGGACCTTCTCTTCTGCCGCTCCCAGACTGTGGAATGACCTGCCGGAGGAGACTCGTCAACTTAACAGTCTTTTAGAATTTAAGAAAGCTATAAAGACTGTTCTCTTCTGGCAGGCATATCCAGTGGAATTTTAGAATGTTTTAAGGGTGTTTTTAGGATGTTTTAGGATTTTTTATGCAGTTTTAATAATATGTGTCATGTTTTAATCAGTTTTATGTATTTTATCGTGTTGTTGTTCCCCGCCTCGATCCGGACAGAGAGGCGGGTAAGAAATAATTTGTTATTATTATTATTATTATTATTATTATTATTCTCACTACCAGTCATTGGGTGATTTCCCAGTTTTGGTGCAATGTTTTCCCCATTCTAAAAGGTTGGAATACCTCTCCTAAGGCTTAGCTTATTATTATTATTATTATTATTAATAATAATAATAATAATAATATACCGCCCCATAGCCGAAGCTCTCTGGGCAGTTTTCAAAAATTAAACACATTGAACATTAAAAAACCAATATACAAAATTTTAAAGCATAAAAAGCATAAAAACAGGTTATATATGCAATAAACGTTTTAAAACAACTATTCTGGGTAAAACAACAACAAGAAGAAGTTTTAAGTTTAAAAATATGCTGACATTTATGGGATTTTGGCCCCCAGCACTTTTGACGTCAGCCTGACAAATCACTGGAATAGACCCTCTCAAGAGCTTCTCTGAAATGGAATTCGGCCCTAGAGCTGAAAGAGGCTCAGTCCTGTAATGGTCTGCTGATATTTTCCCATAATGGGACACATTAGCACTGAAAGTTGGCTTCTTGACTTGAATTAAGCTCCCCTACACTGATGGCTTCAGCTTAAAGAACTTCTTTCATCTTGTACACTTTTAGTAAGATGATTCTCTGTAGACTGAGTGCTGGTGACTAATTAGCACTCTTGTTCTCTGATGTTGTACATTGATGATCTTCAGAGTCACGCCAAATCTAGGAAACAAAATTGGCTCTTGGTCTTGGCTTCCATCAGATGTAGACTGAAGCCCTCTTCATTTTTTTTTAAATTATGTTTTTATTTTTCTAGTACCAGTGTACAAAGTCTTATACAACTTGTGACCAGGATACCTGAGAGAGCACCTTCTCCCTTACCAACCTGCCCGATCACTGAGGGCATAGAAGGGCATGCTGGTGGTGGTTCTTCGTGGAGCTATGGTTTGATTGGAATCCACCAGGAGAAGATCCTTTAGTGTGGTGGCCCCTTCTCTTTGGAACTTCCTGCCCCCAGAGGTCAGGCAGACACTAACACTTTGCTGCTTCTGGTGCCTCCTGAAAACAACTCTTTTCAAGGAAGCATTCCTCAACTGATCAATTTTAATTTGCTGTTTTAATCTTTTTTTAAAAAAAAAAAATAATTTTCCTGTTTTATTCCTATGTTCACATCTCCAGAATCTATTTTATATATGGAGCAATATATAAATATTGTAAATAACGGAATTTGTATACCATACTTCCTCACAAAGAAAAAAACCCAAAATCCCAGGGAGCTTTATAAAAGAAAAATATATGCAGAAGTTGTCTATAGAGAAAGGGGAGTTGAACTGCACCACTGGACTCTTGTTCAACACCACTCATGCCACTGGTCCTCAATATACTTGCATTCAGCACAATGTCTACAAAGGGGCATTGAGAAAATCCGCCCATTCTCTTTGCTTGGGATTTGGTAGAAACTGTTTTGAAACTTGCTTTGTACTGGAAAATTACCATTTCAGTCTGTTAGCACAAGGAAGTGCTTCTGTGACTTTAAAACATCTGTGATCTGTATGGGAAAAGACAAATCCAATTTCAGTAAAGTATATAAGCAGAGCAGAAAAGTGCAATGGGATTAAGGCACTTTTTTAAAAAAAAATCAAGAATGTTTTGATTTTCTTTTCTTTTTAAAGATGGCAGGGTCATCAAATCCTCCAAGCCTGAAAAAAGGCTTCCTTTGAGTACTTGTTCAATATTTTCAGCCAGTCTGCTCTGAGTTGCTAAGATTCAGCTCCTGACTTTTGCTTGAAGTTTTAATTACGTTTTTGATCGCAAAATTGCTGTGCGGATTAACAAAGAAACAATAACAATTGGTGAAATATGTTAACAAGTTGGTCAGGGAGAGATCCTCTGCAAATGGCTACCCAGGAGAATGAGTAGGCTGACCATATGAAAAGGAGGATAGGGCTCATGTAACTTTAACAGTTGTAGAGAAAAGGGAATTTCAGCCGATGTCAGTCGTATGCAATTAGTGCCTGGTGAAATTCCCTCTTCATCACAACAGTTAAAGTTGCAGGCACTATGCTAGAGTGACCATATACAAAAGAAGGCAGGGCCCCTGCAACTTTAACTGTTGTGATGAAGAGGGAATTTCACCAGGATCTAATTGCATACAAATGACACTTGCTGAAATTCCCTTTTCTCTACAACTGTTAAAGTTACATGAACCCTGTCCTCCTTTTCATATGGTCAGCCTAGGAATGAGGGACGTTTCCCCCTGAGAAATTCTGGAAACTCTGCTTCACTCAGAATTGCTTGGATGTTTGCCCAGCAGGAACCTACAATTTCACTTGAACATTTCACATTGACACCCCAGTCTGAACTGGTCTTGTCTGAAGTCCTACAGGCTCCTGACCACCAGCCACAAGTTCAGTGATGGCAAGCCAGTCTGGTTCTTCAGCCAGTGGTATAGCCACCCTGGACTTAGCCACCTCGTCCTCATTTGACTCTGGGCTTGAGGTTGGAGCCATGACACAAAGACAAATACCTCCACTGCAGAGCTCACATTGTGTAGGCTGACCAGATAAAATCCAGGTCAGGGCTCCTGTAACTTTAACATTTGTAGAAAAAAGGGAATTTCAGCCAGTGTCATTTGTATGCAATTAGTTGCTGGTGAAATTCCCTCTTCATCACCACAGTTAAAGGTGCAGGCACTATACTAGAGTGACCAGATACAAAAGAAGGCAGGGCCCCTGCAACTTTAACAGTTGTGATGAAGAGGGAATTTCACCAGGGACTAATTGCATACAAATGACACTGGCTGAAATTCCCTTTTCTCTACAACTGTTAAAGTTATATGAGCCCTGACCTTGATTTTATCTGGTCACCCTACTGTAGTTGCATTCTGCATTGTAGCCCCTGCACTGAGCAGGGGCTGAACTAGCTGACATGCAAGGTCCCTTCCAACTCTATGATTTTATGAAGTTATTCTGTTAAATATTTGAAATCTGATTTTACTACCAAGCACCAAAGGAAAGAGGTGGGTTGTTTTGTTTCGCTCCTCACCCTGCTCCCCTCACCGGCTAGTCAACAAATCAATAAATGGAAAATGCTTTGGCAGGGCTTTGGCTCCATACGGAAAATGAAACTCTGCACTATTAATGGAAATATCCATAGCAGTCTGTGCAAACTCTATACAAATAGAAGACGATGAAGCAGGAGCAGCTGCCCAACGGCAGACGCAATAACATCTCCTCTCACTAAACCTTCAGACAACCCATTTCAAGGCCAGCCAAATAGATCGTTAGCCACTAAATAGGCCATTATGAGCCATTGTGCAGATATGTATTTGGGTAAATGTTGCCATGTGGACTACTGCCGTTGAAACTCCTTGGAAAGAACAGCTCCTGGGCATGCATGCTAGACTTACTAGCGCAAAGTTCAGTGTCTCAGCTAGCTGAATAATTTCCCCCCACCCGTGCAATATATCACAGAAAGCAATAAGACTGTATACTCCATTTCTGCAAATGCTTGTCATATTTCATTGACGTAATTTTTAAACCATATGTTCCTGGGAGTCCAGGGGTCCCACTGAGAGATGTTCAGTAATGGAGGACGTGCATCCTCAAAAGACAACTGAAGCACCAACATTAACCTGCCATGCACATTCACAAGGGAGCGTTGGGTGTGACATTGTCACTTTGCACAGATTGACAGTCTTTCTCTTTACGTTTCAATGCAGCCTTACCAACTGAACGCTTC
Source organism: Anniella stebbinsi (assembly GCA_029215795.1). Lineage (NCBI taxonomy): Eukaryota > Metazoa > Chordata > Lepidosauria > Squamata > Anniellidae > Anniella > Anniella stebbinsi. Next base: position 14,939,137 of record JARDYH010000007.1, read on the forward strand.
CCGAACCTGAGTGCAAACCAGAATGCAGCCAGACAGTGAAATCCACACTTTTCTGAAATTTGTGATGCAGTTCACCCAAAGAAAATGCATACAAATAAATAAATAGATGTGTGCATTTGAAGGAGCGTGCATGAAACTGCGTATGATTTTAAATGTGGTAAAAGTCTGTGTACACTTAAAAAGAACGGGGCATGAAAATGTGTAAGAATTTTGGTGTGAACCTAAAAAAAAAGCTTAAAGCGATCTGAGGTGGAAATGGGACAGGATAAATTTAGCGATGGAAAAAAAAGGAACTAAAGCAAAATTGATCTTGACTAATTCGTCTATCCCTAGCTGGCGGTAAAGCCAATAGGTCTGATGTGAACTGCATGTGAATCTTAGTCTATCTCCTAGACTCATTTGTCAAATCAGGAGTTTAAACCAAGAACCTACGTATTGTAGGTACTACATTTTGACATGGTAGTAGGCTAGGAATCAGAGCATTCCCAGGGCAGGATGGGTTTCCTGGTATGTGGAAGAGCCTCTACCCACCCCTGGTCAGTAGGAGTCAATGGGCAGGACTCTACCCATTGGCTCCTACTGGCCAGGAAGAACTAAGAAGACCTCTTGCTTGGGCTGGGACTTTGTTTGGTCAAGAACAATGTTCCCTGGTTGTCCCACCCCCACCAACCCCCAGTTCATGATTTTCAGAGCCAAGTTGAAATCTACCCTGGCACAAAACCAAATTAAAAAAAACATTCCATTTGCAGTTGGATAAAATTGGGGGGATTTTATTAATTTTGGGAGGAAGAAAAGTATTGGGGATGCTTACTGTTGGCAGCAGAAGAGCTATGGAAGTATATATATATATATATATATATATGTTTTGCCACCTCCTTTTTAATGTTTTGTCACCTCCTGCTGCCTTAAAAACAAAGAAGAGAAACTACCACCATTATGACACTGCTAACCAGAAGAGAATCCTGATATGTTGCAAAAATTATGGAACTCAGCTCATACCCAGTTTCAGGACACACACATACACCAAATCAACGTATATAAAAGTTCAACCTGTTCTCCAAGAACCTGCTGGAGAATTTCTCCTCCCCCTGGAGAAATTCATTGACATGCCCCCCCCATTTATTTGACCACAAAGGGGGTCTAGGTACATTTAATTATGTCTTTCTTTCTTTCTTTCTTTGTTTGATTAATTGATATACCACTTAACATATTTTAAAAATATCTCTCAGCAGTTCAAGAAGGAATGGGTGAGAATTTAGTTTCAGTTTGGTTTTGATAAGAATTTAACCCAAATCCACAAAGTTCTCCAAAAGAACTGGAGATTTTTTAAAATAAATAAATAAACAAAATAAAAAAAAAAACGTGGGAGAAACTGAAACTGAGCGATTCAGCCCTCCAGGCTCAGGACTTTGAATGCCTTTCTCTTAAAAGTCTTGGGTTTGAATCCCTGTGTATTTAACCACATTAATGCTTAATTTGGATTGCTACCTCTTTTTTTCTGACAGGTTCCTCATCTTTCACAGCTATATGGCAGGCAGGTACATCATGGTCCCTTCCATGCAGGGAGTAGCTGTACCTCTTCAATTTGCAGACATGCGAGGGGAAAGAAAATGTACCAACATTTACAAAGTTCATATTCAGGAGAGAGAAAACTTAACAACTCAGATGTGAGAGAAAGCGAAACTGACATTCACCCATCGTTACATTCAAGTTTCCAATGGCCCTTTAATTTGAAATGTGTTTTAAGAACCACTTGGTCAACATGGCAATCAGTGCTATCTATTAAGGTGGAGGTGAGTCATCACTCGGAGGTCACTTGAAGCAGTCCCTGTAAAAAAAAAAATGTAATGTTCAGACTGGCTCTGTCTATTCAGGCTGCAGGCCAAAGTAATGATCAACATTTTCTCGTGTAATACATACTACTGCATGCCCCAGCATTATCCCCTGTGATAGTCCATTCCATTAACGTCCAATCGCTGCAAAAACAGAACAGACTTAAGTGAGGGCGAGCGGAGTGTTTCACCTTGGAGCAAAGATTTCATTCCACATGCTCATTCTGATTCCCAGCAAACTGGGGGGGGGGGGGAGAGGGGGATCAAATTGCAAATGTTGACACAGCGTTCCCATTGCCATAAAGAGAGCAAGATGCAGCCCTTATTGTAACAGCTTTTGATTGCATGGCAAAGAAATGCATAATGAATAAACATTATTTTAAAAGACTGTATGGCACAATGAATGTTTCAGTGGGGAAAAAAGGAGTTGAGAAAGTATTTAAAAATACATGAATTTCATATTTGATTATAAGTCAGGAAGCAGCAAAAATAAAAGGGAAATAAGAACAAAGAAAGAGAGAGAGAGAGTGATAAAAATGGCACCAGGCATCAGGCATTCTGTCTTGAATTAATGAGGTTCTTCATAATAGGAAGGGAGTGACATAGTGATTAGTTAATTACTGTGCAGAAACATATAATTAATGCACAACTGAAATGGGTGTACAATGAATTAAACTGCCACATAATGCCGGCAACGAAAACTGAGAAGCAAACCTTGATTGCTGATGGAAGTTGTTATTACAGCAACTAAACTATTGTGATTTTAATAGACTTGCTATCAAACAACATGCTATTTAGCCAGCAAAAGCCGAATATGACATTGGTAATAGCAATAACACTGGTGTGGGGGGATAATAACATTGATATGTCATCCTCACTTGCGTGTGAATTAGATCAACATAGTGCCCTCTGTTGGTCGATGCGAGAGAAGCACTTATGTAGGAGAACGCCCCATTATGCAAGGTCTTCCCTTGGAATAAGAGGACCTTCTCTTCTGCCTCTCCCAGACTGTGGAATGGCCTACCTGAAGAGATTTGTCAACTTAACAGTCTCTCTGACTTTAAGAAAGCCAAAAAGACTGATCTCTTCCGGCAGGACTACCTAGTTGAATTTTAAGAGTTTCATTGTTATTTTAATAACATATTGTTTTTGTATGTTTTAATCAGTTTTATGTATTTTACACTATTTTGCATTTGATGTTGTTCCCCACCTCGATCCAGAGGGAGAGACGGATAAGAAATAAATACGATGATGATGATGATGTATTCTGATCCCGTTGCATTGAATTGTCTAAGATATCCTTGCCAACCAGCCTACAAGTACATCATTTTCCCCCACCTCCTTGTTATTTCATCTTTCCCTCTTCTCTGCTGTCTTGGTTTCAGTTCTACTGCAAAAACAAATGCAATGTGAAATCATTGGGAAGAATTTGGGTTTGTTTTACCCCTTAATAACAGTAGTACCAAGTGAAAAACTGAACATGTGGCTGTGCCCTCCGACATCAACTTATCAGAAGACATTTTGTATGACCTCAGATGCATTCACGTGTGACTTGTTGACAATTGGGTTTAATTCAGGTCTGGGTCATACTTTTTCCTCTTAACAAGGCACTACATGTGAGGAAGACTTTCCCATGGAAAGAAGATGGCACCACATGGAAAGAGGATTCATGTTCCAGGCCTTGCTTCACCCTGCACCTCATGCAAGAAGGGAATTGCTCCTTCTTGGAGTGTTGGGGGTGGGTGGGTTGCTAGACAGTGCCAAGAACTATTTTATTCTAAAGAACTGTTCAAAGAACTCTGTCTTCCATTGCATCTCATCACCTTTCTTTATCTGTTTTTTTCTCTCTTTTGTCATTCTCTTTTTTCTTTTTAAAGAAACCCAAATCATATAAAAAGGGAAGCCATTGGTGAAGCCTACCTTAGGTCAGGGGGTGATCCACTTGTGGGTTCCAACTACCAGTTGGACCAATAATTTTGGGGTAACTGCCACATGTTACTAAAGGTAACACTCTAATTGTATAACCTACACACCCACATACACTCAGAGATCACTAATGTAAGTTAAATCTGAAAGGACATAGTCAATTAGCCATTGATTGGTCACAGCCTAGTGGGTTGGAAATCATGAACAGAGACAGATTGAATCAATCTAAACAATTACTATTTCATCTGTTATTATAGTTTGTGGAAACAGAAGGAGGCCTGAAATGGACCGAATATATACACATGTTCCCATCTGATAACATCACTTTTTTCAATTATTATAGATGGGGAATAAGTATGAGGGAGCAACATTAATCAATCTTCCACCTCTAGGACTCTTGTTTATCACTTTGTCCTTTAATCCAATGTTCTGGGCAGTGAGGTTGGTAAGAACCCACCAACCACTTCCCCTGACTGTTTCTTATCAGCCACCTTTGGTATTCATTCTGTCCTAGCAATCTAGCTGATTGATTGAGAAAGGTAAAGTAAGACATTGAAGGATTGAACCTTTAGGCTCCTGGGCCTTAACCCTTATTGTGCTCTACGGTTATTTTAACGAGAGGGGCATGCCATCATAGAGCGAGAGGGGCCTGCAGAATAGCAAGAGCCAGAGAGGGCTAAAATAGACTTGACCATTTCTACACCAGGCTATTTGCCTGGGATGGCCTCTGGTTGGTCCCTGTGCGCTGATGATGTGTATTAGATATTTCCGGGATCACCCTCCCTGTGCACCAATTTTGTGTATTAGGTACTTCTGGGATCTCCCTCCCTCCCTCCCTCTACACCCTTATGGTGTAGAAAGGGCCTTTGTAGAGCAAAAAAAATCTGATTTGGAATCACCCTTACCACATTTGATACAAAGACACTATCCAGTTCTTGGAAGGGGGAGGGTATAGTGGTTCTGCAAGTGTGCAGCGAAAGTCAACTCTATTGCAAACGCTGGTTGATATAGGCTAGTGTCTGTGATGTCACTGAAACAAACAACTCCGTTTCCAGTACCCAAAGCTGTTATGCAGCTGGTTTTAGAATGTTTCCCTTTAACTGGTGGAGGATGAAAGGATAGGGGGAAAGAAAAACGGATAGGTGTATATGTAGTGGACACATGAAGCGGAATGCATACTTGAAGCATAGGAGAGGGGAAATCAAGCTTGACCGTTCTCTCACAGCTCAGCATGAAAGAATGTGTGTTTGTCATGCCATTTCCAAAGCCAGGTAGAAGCTGAGTTTAGTGGAAGGCAAATCTGTCAAGCCCAACTCATTGAGGTTCTGGATTTCTTCACCGCCAAGATCATGTCATCCCAGGTTGCATACAAGATAGCTGAGCAGTATTCCACTCACAAATGTATGTGCTTTTCTTCTGCTCGTTTTTCAGTTGCACACTGTTTTTTTTCTGTGTGTATGCCCACTGACTAAAGCAAATTGCATTCAGTTCTGCTTACAGTTCTGGGAGGTGCAGATTGAATCCTGGTGGCCACAAATCAGAAATCAGGTTTGAGGGCCAAAACTGAACCTCCAGGCATCTCCAGAAGGCCATGCCTCTTCCTCTCAACCACCAGTGATTTGGTGGCTTCCCGGCTTTTGTGCATTCCTTTCTCCATTTTAAAAGGTTGAAATGCCTCCCATTTTCTTGTAGTAAGAGCTTTAATCTCTTACTGGTATGCTGGTATTTGGGGTATTTCACCCCTTCCCCTTTTGCCCACCACTGGAATACAGCCCCCGAGATCTTCTACAAAAATGAATTGGACACTCGGGCTGAAAGACCTCCCTGGTGTTGATAATGGTGCCATGTCTCACCACTGGCAAGAAATCTTCGAAATATAGAAGGCTCATTCTTCACATTTGAAATACGTGGCACTCATTTCTTCTGCTCCACACCCCAGATTTGCTAAAGAAGCAGGATGTTGAAAGCATTCCTGCATTAAAAACAAAATTCAAAGGGAAGTGATTGTGAGTTCTATGCCTTTCTGTAAAATTGAAAGGTAAAAGTAGCTATAAATGTGCATATCTTTATCTTAAGCTGCGAAAGAAACTGAGGCCGAGCCCTTTGAAATATCTAAAGCATCCAAAAAGAGCCTTCTGAAGCCAGAACTGAGTGCAAAAACAACCCTGAGGAAATTCTAATTTTACAAGAATATGTGCCCTAGGATTCACAGAAACAAACTGGGAACGTTGCTCCTAAAGATGGAACGCTCAAACTGCCTGCTTCATACGGGTGATTTTGCTTTGTCTCTGAACTTTTTATGTGCCAACTTACCCCTACAACCTGTTTTTTTTTTAAAAAAAGTATTACTATGCAAACCTACAAGAAGCATTTCAAAGGTTGCTTTGTTTTTGTGCAGCCACCTGAAGTCATTCCAATAAAAAGTTATTCCCTTAGGTTACTTTTCCTCCAAAGAACATACAATCATAGAAGCTCCTGGATGGCTGAACCAGACTTTTACAAAGGGATATGTTGTAACACGTCAAGTTGCCCATCTAGCCAAGATTGTCCTTTGGCAGCTGTCCTCCTTGTTGTCATAGAGAAGAATGGGTCTGTTCAGACAACACACTGAGCCATGGTTAGGGCCGCTAACCCTTGGTTAGTGAGCTGGTTAAACCAGAGTTATGTAGCAACCATGGTTATGAAAAATGATGTTCACAAGACACACTAAGCCATCATGGTTAGTTCAAAATGTTTAACCATCATGGCTTAGTGTGTCTGAACATAGCCAATAAGTCTTTCCAGTGATTAGGTGCTGGCACTTCTTTTATTGGCAAGGACACTGGCGTTATTGGCCACCCAGCCTTCCTCAGACGTCCCTGTTCCAACTGAGCTTAGCTGCAATCCTTACGGTAGCTGTGAAGAAATGGATTTTCTCCAGTAACAAATCATTGTTCCCTGTTGCAATGCAAAGAATTTTGGGGTGGTTTGGTCTTCAGTGGTCAAGGAACAGCCATGAGCTTTACAAAAGACTTGCTCCTGGTTGAGATGAGGACTGGATGGTTGATATGGATCAACACAGCTGCCTACAATATCGGGCCCTTCTTGGGCATGACTGTGAAGACTGTCATGGTGAGTGTCTGCACTTCAAAATTTACCACTACTCCACTGTTCTAAAGCACAGGAGCTAAACCTGTGGTCCTGGTGGTTGGATATGTGCAGCTTTAACTAAGGCTAGGGGCAAGAAAATGGGGGGGGGGGGTTCTCTCCCAGTGGGACAAAAGAGGATTTGTGGACAGTTTGCTCAGACTCTTTTTTTTTCTGAAAGGTGTTTTGGACGTGCAAAGTGTAAAGAGCTAATTGTATTGAGATCTATTTCTGAAATGGAGATATCACTTGATTCTGTGTCTCCCTGAAGAGTAGGAGTCACATCTGGATCTTTCAGCATTATTAATAGCACAATGGTGTTATATAAAATGCTAAAAAAAAAAAATCCTTCCAAAAAAAAAAACCCATTGCTTTTATACGTTTATTCTTCAAGTTGCAATCCATCTGTTACATTTAACTCACTGGGCTGCTTTTAACAAGGGCAGAACCACAAGCATAGGAGGTAAAGCTTCATATGAAAGCACATGAGGCCCCTTTCCCCCAACCTGTTGCCCTCCAGACATTTTGAATTTCAACTCCCATCAGCCCCAGCTAAGGTTTTCAGAGAAATCTGCAATCGAACCAAATGGGTATGGATTTCTGTGAATCTGACTCACGTATTCTGCAGCAGATAGGCCTGTCTTGAGTTGCACAGTTTCCATGGACTTGTGGACCAGGGGGCTGTCTATACACTCTGGAAGCCCCAGGGTGGCTCCGAATCTGTGCTGCATCAGTTATATGATGCAGCCACCAATTCAGAGCCACCCTGGGTCAAAGAGCCGAAGACCCGCAGCAAAAAAGTCAGGGACTTACCCCAATTTTTCCTGCCTGAGCAAAGTCAGCTTGGTTCCCCCCGTCTGTCCTCACTCGGGCGCTGTGCTGAGTAGAAGACAGTCTCTCATTGGTTGCTGGATGCCAGAGGGGAGGTGGGCTCGTAGGCCTGATGGCCACCAGAAAGCCCACGCTGCCTCCCTTCGTATGAATGACTTGCCACCCCCCCCCCCCGACACACCAGCAAAACTGTGGGTTTGGTAGCAGAGTGGCTCCAATGTTGTTGTTGTTTAACTTTCCAGAATTTTATGCAAATTTAACTGCAGAAAAATACATAAAATAATAGCTCACCAGCTGAACTTCCACATTTCCAACATAGGCTAAAGCATAAAATTTAGCAATTGGAGGGAGTGATGTTCACATTTTGGGGGAGATTTGTGCATTTCCACAGTGTTGAATTTGCACAAATTTGGGAAAGTGGGGAAAAATCTGATTCCCCACTGAACAGGCAACAGAATGAAAGGCACCTGACAATCCACAGAATGTAGACAGAACACATTGTACTAAATCCCTAGCCCCAGTCAGCATGAGCAATGGTTGGGAATGCTGAGAGTTGTAGCCCAAAACATCTGGAGGGCATCCAGTTAGGGAAAACTGGCCCAAGCACACTGGCAATTTGGAGATTTTCAATACTTATTCATTCTTCAGCCATGGAGATTCAGGCACATTTGCGCCAGCTAGGACTTGTCCCAGGACATCCTCAGGGACAGATTATGAAGTTCGCACATCTCTCTAGGTGATGTTACTCATCAGGAATCCACTTAGAGAAGTTGGGGGGGGGATTCAGAGCCTCATTAAAGAGATACCAACATCCCCACAATGTTTGTCTAAGTGTCAATGCATCATGAATTTACTGCAACAAGATATGGTGATGCCCACTGATTTGGACGGTATCATTTACATTTGAAAAGTTTTCTTCCCAATCATCAGCATGCATAACAACATTCAAGACCCATGCTGGTTCAGACCAAGGGTTCATCAAGTCTAGCATTCTGTTCACACAGTGGCCAATCACCTGCTAACAGGAAACCAACAAGCAGGACATGAGTGCAACAGCACCACATTCCCCAGCAACTGGGGTACATAGGCATCCTGTCCCTGATACTGGAGGGAGGATACAGCCATCAGGACTAGGAGCCACTGATAGCTTTATCCTCCTTCCACCCACTATTTCCACTCACTCACTCACTCACTTGCTTCCCACTCACCTATGCATTTCCAAACCCCTCAGCCCTCCTGACAACTGACTTCTCCAACCTCCCCCAAGTGTTGGGGAAGGGTGGAGAAACAAGGTATAAGAACATAAGAAGAGCCCTGCAGGATCAGACCAAGATCCATCTAGTCCAGCATTCTGTTCACACAGTGGCCAACCAGCTGTCCGTAAGAAACCCATAAGAATAACATGGGTGCAACGGCACCCTCCCGCCCATATTCCCCAGCAACTGTTGTATATAGGCATACTGTCTGTGATATTGGAGGTAGCACATAACTTTCAGGACTAGGAGCTATTGATAGCCTTCTCCTCCAGGAATTTGTCCAATTCCTTTTTAAAGCCATCTAAATTGGTGGCATTCACTACATCCCTTTCTTCTACAGCTGTGCAACTGAGCATAGCAGCATTACACTGTCAACACATACTTGCATTGAAGTGCCACATAATAGATCGGACTGATGCTGGTGTAGGCCATAGGAACAGTGCTGATCTTTTTTTAAAAAATAAAATAAAAAATAAAACATTGGCTTGTGTCATTTGCAGTTATGTACACTTTAATGTCCTTATGTTGATTTTCAATGGAACAGCTGCACCCTGCTGAATGAGATTGTACCCAAAACAATCACACATCAAAGCAGGTTCGATTGAAATCAATGGGTTTACTCATGAAGCTGTGCTTTAACCTTTCAGCCACTATTTCCTTCAACACTGTCCATGTGTGTGTTTTCAAATGGGTATTCTTGGCTGTTTGTTAAAAAAAAAAAAAAAGGAGCACTCACATACCCAGGACAAACTCTGGAAAAATACTGACAAGAGACATGGAACACTTTGGCAAATCAAAAGTTAGCTGTTCCTGTTGTGTAGGTTGGCATATGAATCTTAAAAATATTTCTTGCAATCCCATGTGTTTTAGAATTATAACAGCTTGTCATAAATAGACGTCTGGCAGTGCATAGCTGTACAAGACAGACTGACACACACATACATACACACACCCACAATGAGTCATATCTATCCCTGGTGGATGCCTATTGACATCAGTGTAGCAGGGAAGATTTTTTTTTTGTCCAAAAATGCATTGTGCAGAAAGGTAACACAACTCCTCCACCCATTCCACCTGAATGGGAAGCAGTTTACTGGTGCAGAAAGAAAGCTATATTACCATTCCCAGTGAATTTAACGTTGACAGCATTTCAAGGAGACTGATACAGAATGTACATCTAGGTATCCATTAGTCTTGCTCAGTTCGATACAGTTTTATTTGTTGCAACTAATTGCCTTCACAAATATACACACTGCCCATCATTTGATCACATGCACCATGTACAATAATCCATACAGGCCTTTTAACGAAGTTGTGTCTCACCATAGAAATAGCCACTGCTAAAAGAAGAAATGCAGGCCCGGTTCATACTTGCCTTGGACCAGTGCTCCTGTTTGCAGAGTGGTTGATCGGCATAGCCTACCCTCTGCCACATGGTCCAGCCAGAGTGAGCCATGCATTGGTGAGCACTTTATGTGGGTCTGCCTTTGAGATTAGTTTAGAAGCTGCAGCTAGTGCAGAACGTGGCCGCTAGATTGCTCAGTTGAGTTTCTTACTGCATACATATAGCTCCTGTGCTGAAAGCTGCCACTTAGCTACCAAGCCACGGGTTGCCAAATACCTACAGACCCATGCCCATGTTGTTATTGTGAGTTTATAATGACCTAAAGAGCTCAGGACCAGGCCAGGATCTACACTACTGCTTTGAAATGGGTTATAACCATAGTGACAACTGTTGCGGCACAGGACACACTCCATATACAGTTTTGAAACCGTTTTCAAAGTGTCATATCCTGCTTGGTGTAGATCTGGCCCAGATTATCTGAGACACCACCTTCCCCTGTTCAGGCTGCCCGGGTCTCTATGTTCTAAGGGGGAGACCTTGCTTACAATGTTGCAGCCTACTTATGTGCCTGTTGGAGATATTGTTATTTAAGTAAGCCTTCCCTGACTGACCAGCCATGGTTTTAGATAATATAATTTGACTTTATAAATATTGTGATTCTGTGTTATGATTCTTTTTTCTCCATCTTTTGATTGCTCACTGCTCAGAAATCTTGCCAGATATAAATCTTGTAACTAACTCACTAAGACTAACTATAACTAACTAACAGTAAGCTCTGACCCTGATAAACTGTTGTAGAGTGTGGTGAAATGATCCTTCTCCCCTACCTAAATATATCAGCGCACAGATTTGAAGAGAGTTGTTTGTTTTGTTTAAAAGCAATGCTACTCTCTTTCACTATAGAACTTGATGACACACATATTCAAAGGGCTCAGGGGCCACATTCAAGTGGTGGAAATGGCCATAGGCAAAAATACCAGCATATTGTAGCTGAAAGACTTGACTGCCAGTAACTAAGCCTTAGGAGGGGAATTTCAACCTTTTAGAAAAGAGGACTGTGCAAAAGCTAGGAAACCACCAATCAGCAGTGTAAGGAAAGGTGTTGGGCCAGAGGAATGGGTATGGACATCTTGGGAGCCCTGGAGGCAGAATTGGGACCCTGAACTAGAGGTTCAACACCTCTTCTCTAATCCTCACTTCTGGTCCATGTACTATCATCTAGAACAGTGGACTTCAACCAATGGGCCAGGAGATCAGTCCAGATGGGTCACAGCAAAGCTGTTGCTACCATGTTGGGCAATTGTGAAAGCAGGTCCCATGTTGCAAGTTGGGAGTCCAAGATGGCCTCTGGTCTGGACCAGTTGAAGACCACTGATCTAGAATACCAAGCGGCCCTGAATACAGTAGTAGCCATGCTACAGTTAGAAGAAAATTCTCTTGACTTGTTTGTTCCACGTCTTCCATTTCTAGCTTTGTCTCAATATGTCAATGTGATGGGAGTTGTAATCCAAAATGGCTAAAGGATGGAAGGTTAGGGGATACTGCGCTAGATAACTTGAAGCCTGTTAAATCTTTTATTGATTCTTGCCTTCCAGCTTATTATGCAATGTTAACTTGAACATTTGTTGTCTTATTGTATACTTCTCAGAAATTATAACATTCTTCCCTCACATTTCTTACTGCATACATTTGTCTGACTGCTTTCGCCTGAATATTTCATAACGGATTTGAAGCAATCTGCCATAGTACAAAAAAGGTTGATTTATGTAGCTGTTTATCTTCTATTTCTTAGCAGTAGACTTGTGTAAATATATCACCAGTAAAATGACAAACCAATACAAAGGATAAAAAGACAGGAAGTTTTCTGACACACACACACACACACACACACGCAAGACTGTTGTGATATATGACCAAGGCTGGTTGGGGTTTGTCGGTTTTTTATTAAAATGTCGACTGGATTTGGTTCACATTTTTTTCCTTCCTTCCCTCCCTTCCCTTCTCCTATCCTTTATTTGAGTAGGGGATGTACAGATTTTGTTTAATCCATCCTGCCTGTGTTTTGCAGATTGCCGGTCATCTTTCATTCCATCACCTTCTCATTGATGGAATTGGATTTTTCCCCTTCCTTCAGAAAAGTATGCAAAAAAAAGTCCACCACAACTTACATATTTTGCATGTTTTTCTTAGTTCAGCATACGATGTATGCACACACGAGGAGTGCTACACACCTGAGGTAGAACAGAAATCAGGGGTGCACTGTATAAAAGGTTGTGTTCATATTATTCTTTTAAAGGCATATATATTAGTGTATTTTCCAGTAAAATTTGTACTTTTATATGACTAAATTTGCATGCAGTTTCAGGGGGGGGCATAAAAAATGGTCCACAAGAGTGTAGAGACCTCTCTTGGCAGCTGCCAGGTTCTCTGTCCCTCCTGATTTTTATTTTGTTTCTTAAAATTTATTTTAATTCATTTATTGCCCTCCGGTGCCATCTTTATATGAGTTCAAGGGTGGATTTGTGTTTTTGGCCTCAGTTTGCACCACTGCCTTATACTCAGGTTTTTGGACAAGTTACATTTCTTTTAGTCCTATCATTTTGCCTTGTGGGTAATGAGTATTTTTTGTGTGTTCGGCCATGCCCAGCATGGCAGCCATTTTGTGAAAGTGCACACAGAGCTCTCTCAAAATTCTGAATATACCCACCAGCCCAAAATGTCTGGGGACCCCTGATCTAGACAGACGCTATCGGAAAAGACAAATTAAGTTTTGTTACAGGGTTTGGAGACTTTTTTTTCCCCTTCATGTTGTAAATTATGGGAACAGAAGCCAGGATGACAAAAGTGAACTAACTCATTGGCACTGATTTGATCCCAGAGCAAACATCAGCTCCTTCTGATGCAAATGAATATACCTATTCTACTTATCGGTTCTCACACTGTGTGGGAAATCCTCCATTGGAATAAAGGTTTCAGTACAGTGGGGAATGGCAAAAATATATAGTTCTGTATGAAATTGTGATTTTGCAATTCAAAGTTTGCCAAAAGTATTTTATTGTCCTTTTCTTGCACTAGATTTGTGTTTGCTTGTTTGTTTGTTTGTTTGTTTACTATCTTGTCTTGTCACATTGAAACCAACTTCTCCAAGTTTGTTTGCATCTGTTCCTAGAAGATTTAAACATTGATCTCCCAGTGTCACAGTGATGTAGGATTTTGTTTTATTTATTTTTTTATCAGCGTGCATTAACCTTTCATTTTCTTTTAATGCTTCTAGACATTTGGGCACTGACGCATGAACTTTTGCATTAAGCACTTGGTTGTAACACCAGTGAAGACTTTAAAAGTTGCCTTTTAACACTTTTTCCTGCTTCTTAGTAATTGCCGTTTCATTGTTCAGCTTTCTCCCCGATGCTCACTGGAACCAGCAATATGTTATCCAAAGCTTACAAATCCTAGGCATGAAGCCAGGCTCTTCATGCACTTCGGCTGTGCATTTCAAAGAGTCAGATGCATTAGGATCAAACATCATTGCCCAGAATACACATTCCGTCTCTCTCTTTCTCTTTCTCTTTCTCTTTCTTTCTTCTGCAGTCATCTCTGGTCAAAGAGATGTTGCTGGGTTTGTAGTGCTTCAGATTTGCTTGATCTGCATAATGTCTGCAGGTTTCACTGTTCAGGTTCCTGGAAATAGAATTCGCAATGTTGTATTTGTTTCATGTATAGTAGTGCAGGGTATGAAGTGTCAAGGTTATATAGCAGAGGTGGAGAACCACAAGGCACAGGGGCCAAATCCATACCTCTTGGAGTTCTAACCTGGCCCTTTGGAGTTCCACAGAAGGCCCCACTGGCTTGCCCATGCCCCACCCCTTTCCCAAAAACACCCATTGTTTGGTGGTTCCCCAGCTTATAAGCAGTTTATCCTCCAAGATAAAAGGTTGAAATGCTTCTCCTAAGACATTTTTTACTGACAGTAAGAGCTTTACACTACAGTGTGTGGGTATTTTTTAATATATATTTTTAAACATATGTATATATTGAATTTTGGCTCTATCCCTTTTGGCCTTTGGCTCCATCCCTTTTGTGGATGACTCACCTATTACATAATGTGGCTCCGGAGAACTACTCTGAAATTGAAGTTGGTCTGGAGCAGAAGGCTAAATAGCTACTAGTCCTGATAGAGTTACTTCCAGTATCACAGACAAGGTATACCAGTTGTTGGGAAACATGGGTAGGACATGCTGTTGCACCCATGTCTACTTATGGGTTTCCTGTGGACAGCTGGTTGGCCTGTGTGAACAGAATGCTGGGCTAGATGGACCTTGATCTGATCCAGCATGGCTCTTCTTATGTTCTTAGGTCTAGTTCTTACATTCTCCCCCAACATCTGGGGGAAGTTTGAGAAGTAAGTTGCCAGGAGCACTGAGGAATGTAGTCAGGAATCTAGGCAGAATGCATATGTGAGTGGGAGGCAAGCAACTGGTTGGAAGGAGTTCCAATCTTCTCCAAACTGGATTAAAACCAGAGCAAGGGGGTAGCTTGAGAAGCCACAATGCTTGCATTGCATTTGAGGTGAGCATGATCAGCCAGCAGAGTTCATAACAGGAGCTTGACAATTCCAAAATTCACCAGCATCTCTCATCACCTTCAGTTAGGCTTCATCAGTCATCTGCTTATGGGTTGCCAGGTGGGATGTAAGTTTGTGTGCTTTATTAAGTAACCTCCCTTGATTTACTCCACCAAATATGCACATCTGTTCGATAAATAACATTGTGTTACATAGTTCCCTGGAGCCTTGAACTTCAGCCTTTATAACAGGAGTCCTGGAGCTCCATCAGATAAGTGTTTTATTGTACACTCGTAACTAGGCACTCACAGATTTTCGTGGGTCCCTCTCACTACGTAGTCTGTCACCCATGCACCTCCTGCCCCTTCTAGCCGTCTTCCTGTGACAAAACAATACCCCAGTAAGTCCGACTTATTTTTTGAGACAGAACTTGCCGCTATCTCCTGCTTTGTGCAGAAGAAGCAGCGCGATCAAAACAGCCCACCAAATGGGCCACGTTCACATTGTTTACTTCCTCTTTTGAAAGAGAAAGTAATGAAAGACAATAGCACTGTCGGAGAAGCGATGGTAAGCAAACACGATTTTCCCCCAAGGCTTAGTTACTGGCTGTCAGAGCTTTAAGATAAAATATGTTGGTATTTCTGGTATTATCAGTCCTTCCCCCTTTTGCCTTCAGCCCACTAGCACCACTGCTGGAAGCTTCTCCAAAATAGAATTCAGCTCTTGGGATGAAAGAAGTTAAACAGCTCTCACTGTCTACATTGCGCAAAATGTCCAGGACATGGACAAAATTAGATTGGACTAAAAGCAGAGGAACCCTTTTGGAATTCCATGCCATTTGCTTAACTGTTCAACGGCATGTTCTCCCTTGCTGAACCTACTTTTATACATACATCTTTTTTTAAAAAAACCAGCCTGGTCAGCCTGACCACGACAGCATATGCAGAATTTCATTTTGCATTCTGAGCATGAGAAGAATATCACGGAGAAGCGTAATTTACATTGTCATGCTCAGATGTATCCCAAGCTGGACAAATTCATGTTCTGAATCGGGTAATTATGAACTCCAGCAACATGACTGGAGATTACTGCTGATGATATTTGGTCATATGAATGGGACCTTTGTGAGCAGTAGAAAGTTAGCTAATATTCTCTTCCTTGACCGTAACGTTTCATTAGTTCATTCTCATTGCATTTTGAAATCTGTTCCAGGGAGGGGGGGTATCAACATGATAAGTGATGAATCTATTTGTTGATGGAAATGGTAGGGTATTTTAATCCCTTTGAACTGCAGAAAATGATATGCGTAGTATATTAACTAACAGTATGTACGACACCATAGATCCACTAACCCCTGCTGATAGGATATTTTAGTCCCAATCATAGCTTTGACTTCCATGCCTTTAGAAAACCAGATGCGGTTGAAGTGGGGACTTGTGAACAATGAGATATCCTCTAAGCTTGGCCTTGACTACTCTCCATTTTTCAAGAACATTTTCAGCAATGTCAAAAAGATGCTGCGCTTATTAAATAATGCTTATTTGAGACCCTGATTGACTATATTGCATTGTGATGTTATCCATTCACTATACTATCACTGATTGTCTGTTAGTAATAAAGAAAGGAGAATGAAGCAAGAGGGAAAATTTATTATTATTTATTTGATTTTTAAAAAATTATAGGAACGCCTTGTGATTGTGTAGAAAAGGATCAATAAAAGGTTAATATTCTCACAACCTTAGGATACAACCTTGACCCACAGATGTGGAGGGGTTTGGCAGAAGGCAACTCAAAATTGTTATCTCAAAATTGAGCTAGAAAATATTTGGCAATGCCCTATCAAGGTGAAAAGAGCTACAGCTACCTGACTTACATGTACAAAGAAGCAAGCCTTGCAATGCTTACTCTGACAAGGAGCAGTTCTCCAAGGTATCAGGTGGAGGACCATAGGAAGCTGCCTTATACTGAGCTGCCATTGGTCCATCTAGCTCATTATTGTCAACACTCACTGGCAGCAATGGCTCTCCTGGGTTTCAGGCAGAATTTTTTCCTGCCCTATCTGGAGATGCCGGGGATTGAACCTGGGACCTTCTGGATGCAAAGCATATGCTCTACCATTGAGCTACCTGCTGCCTGATCACATGACCTGCTACTTAATACTTTTCTTAACTGGAGATACCAAGGACTGAACTTGGAACATCTCTACAACCATGCAAAGCACATGCTGTACCACAGAGTTAGGGCCCCTTCTCAAGAAGGCCTTCAGCACCCTCTGAAGAGCAGGAAATGAAAGAACCTGGCAACCTTTCTTGTGATGGAATTACATAAAGTGACTGGGGTTTGCACACCTGGAACATTTTCTGCTAATGTTAACCATGAACTGTGGCTTATTTTTCTCAAACAAGCCACCCTGAAAACCCATGGTTTGTAGTTGGGTTGTTCATGGTGGTTAGCAAGACACATGGTTAACAAGCTATGCTGCAGAAAATGTCCTGAGTTCAGACAACACACCAACACACGAATCACCAAACAACTCACGGTTCAACCACAACCCACACTCAACCATTGAGTGTGGGTTAGTGTGTTGTGTGAACAGCCCCAGTGAGTTCATTCATGAATTGAAAATTAAACCAGAAATTTCCCTAGCTTCAGCCTTAGCTGCTACATTACCCTAGACTAGATGCAAATATTTTTTTAAAAAAATCAAGGAATTCTCCAAAGTTGAAAGCCACCAATAGTCAAGTGTGCTTGAGAATGGAACCAGGTTCCCATTCTTTTGGTTGTCCTTTAGAGCTGCATATCTTCCAACACTACATCTCACCAGAGCTTCACCACCATCACAAATGCGTATATGCACCACATACATGCAAACGCACCCAAACACATGTGCACACTATTACAGGATGCTGAAAGATGTGCTCTGCTATATCTGCAATATTAATTTAGTCTGCAAAAGCAAATCAAAGCAAAAACAGTGTTTGTTTTCTCACTTAAAGATCTGTTAGAAAAACATAATTATCCAACAATGTGCAGTGCACAGTTCCAAGCATGCCCCAGTTGCTGCTGTGTCTAAAACAGCAGGCCATAGACTGCGTGGTGCCTTAGTGGCCATGCACACGCATTGATATTAGCTGCCTTGCGGGTCCCATTAGGGATGACAAGGCAGGATCTGAATGCTTCATTTAATAATCAATCAAAATTCAGAGACAAGATGCATCTGCTCCTCTCAACCACCCAGAGGTTTAACTTTTGTAGACCCTGGAGAGGCAGCTCCATTCTGAGGAAAAGCAATATTAGATATTCCTCTAAATAACATGTTAAGAAGGCATCCCAAATAGGCAAAGATATTCACAATGGACTGGATCCAAACTAAATTATCTGTACTCTCCATTGATTGAAATTCATGGGAAAGTAATGGCTAACTTTTTTCATTGATCGCAATGAGAAATGAAAATATTATTTATATGATCCAATCCATTACGAAAATATTTGCCTACTTGGGATGCCTTCTTAACATATTATTTATATGATCCAACCCTGGAACCAACCCTAAATAAATAAATAAATAAATGGGATGGAACGGAGGGATGAGGCAGGTCAATTTGTGCTAGCTAAAACAGAAGCTGGGTTTTTTAAAAAATCTTTTTCCCTTGTTGAGTAATTTTTTATTTTGTATTGTTTGTTTGTTTGACACTAGCTCCAGGGCATGAATGGCCCTGCAAAAGTTTGGGGAAAATATTGGCCCTGTTTGCCCATATCACTAATGCATAGATGTTCTTGCAATGCAAGGCATGAAGCCAGAAAAAAGTTGCATAGTATAATTTATGCAAGCGCTGTGCTCTCTTTAGTCTCCTCATTCTTCTTTAAGAGCACAGGGATCCCCAAAAGCGTTCACACCTCTACCAATAAAAAGGTGTCACCTTTTCTATTTCATTTCTCCCCAGTTTCCCATGGAATAATAAAAAAGTAAGAGGCCACAGCAGAAAAATGAAAGAGCAACATTGTCCTTTCCCAATGAAAGAAATGGTCTAGGAATTGGTCCGATTAAAGGAATCACCTCCCTTCTTACGAATACAGCCTTCCCCAAGCTAATGTTTTCTGGATGTTTGGTCTTCAACTCTTATTATCCACAGTCAGCATGGCCAATCATCAGGGATCCTGGGAGTAATAGTCCAAAACGTGGACGTCAAGTTGGATGGATTACAACTCCCATCAGCCCTTGCCAATATAACCAGTGTTGAAGGATGATGGAAGTTACAGTCCAACAATATCTGAAGAGCCACACATTTTCCATCACTGGTGTAACCAACAACCAAGATCATAGGTTACTTTGGCCAACTGGAATAGAGTTGCTTCCACCACCCCTTCCAAGCAGCTGATATGCCACAATGGACTAATATGGGCAGGCTGGCTAGGAAAAATGTGAGTGGACTAGTAGCATTTCTGGCTTTTTTGCAATGCTAGTGTTGCACTGTAGTTTTCAACATGTGTTCTGGAGGATAAAAGAAGAGACCTGCTGGATCTGATCAAAGAACCATCTAGTCCAGCATCTTGTTTTTCACAGTGCCCAACCAGAGGTTTCTGGGAAGTCCACACACAGGTCATGAGGGCACAAAACAGCCCCCTCCTCTGGTTTAGCCCAACATTTGGCATTTGCTATCAGAGATACACTGCCTCTGAACCTAGAGTTTATATTTAGCCATCATAGCTAATGGCTAATGTCAAGGGTTTCCATTTGGCTATCATGATTCATAGCCATTGATAGACCTGTCCTCCATGAATTTGTCTCCTTTAAAGCCATGGATGCCAGAGCCCCCACCTTGATGGCCCCACCTTTGATGGCAAAATCCACACATTAATTTCGCATTGCGAAGTTCCTTCAAATGCTTTTCACAAAGTCCTTGGTGACAACATAAATAACGGCAGACACAATCATCTCATAAAGACTGCTTGGCCATTATTGCTAATCTTTTCCTGCCATGTGTAGGCTCAGTACCATCTTAGGTGTGTTCCAGCATTTTTCCAACCTGATCCTGTGCCCTAGAAAGTATCCCTATGCAGTGGTTCTTCACACAGAGCATACTTAATCTATAGAAATCACTGCCACAAAATGTAGTGATGAGCACAAATTTGGATGGCTTTAAAAGGGATTTGGACAAATTCATGGAGGAGAAGGCTGTCAACATAGTTGTTATGGCTATGTGCCATCTCCAGTATTAGAGGCAGTATGCGTTCATGCACCTGTTGCTGGGGAACGTGGGTGAGAGGGTGCTGTTATGTCCTACTTCTAAGTTTCCTGTAGGCAGTTGGTTGCCCACAGGATCTGCGTTCAACCCATTTTTCCAGGCAGGGACTTTTGTGGTCCATCTTCTGTATTTGGGGAGAGGAATCATTCTTGTATACAGTTAATAATACATTTTATATCCCTTGCTCACACATATCCTTTCATTTTCTATTAGCAATTGTACTGGCTCTGATTGCCTTTGTGACTAAGCAAAAGAACTCCTTGTAAAGCCCGTCTTTGATGTCTGTTTGGCGATTTCTATTAATCTTACAAATCTTTACTGACAGGTGAGTTCCAGGAAACAAGTTCATAAGGTTTTTTGGAGACTACTGGCACAGAAACTTTGTGCCACTTACCCCCAAATCATAAAGACACTTTCACTCAAGATTTCTTTTCTTTTTTTTTAAAGGTTTCCAATCACTTTTTATTTCAGAAGGAATGTAACGGGAGATATGAACCATCTCACAAGCATATTGTCTTTCCAGAGCTTTGTTAATCCCCAGAGTTACTTCGCATATATAGAAGATGGACAGGCTGTCCTTCGGGTCACATGAACCAGATCCCAGTGCCTTCCACGTTTTCTACTTTTGAGAACAATGTAAGGACACAAGGAAAGTGGGCTTACCATTGAACATTTAGGGTAGCAATTTCGTTCCACTCTTGGCTGTCACATAATGGAAGCACAAGGTAGTCAATGATTATGGTTCCTGCCTTTGAAAAAACCTCCAAGAGACATTGAAAAACAGAATGGGTTTGGGACTATTGTTGCCGGTTTCTCTGTGTTTCCATTCGTTTAGAATATTTGTCTCAAACTTAAGCCAGCATGAACTAGTTACATTTTTTAACAAATGAAAATAACATTCTCAAGATTCTAGCAAGCAATCTCAGGCCACTGAGAGATGGTGCGCACACAGCTAAACATAGCTCAAAATCATCTTCAATATCAAAACTATTACCTCTGTCTATTTTCCATATGAGGAGAGACCAATTTCTCTGGCCTTTTCCCCCCGCAGAATCTTCATAAATGTTTTTGGGGCCATAATCAAAGGTCTTCTTTCATCTTCTTTGCCCTAGTCCACCGTTGAAGCCTGCCCTTTAACTTTCCCTTATATTACATTTTCTTTCAAGTCAAGAACATTGAAACCTTGACAATTTCTTAACATGTAGAAACTAGATTGAGTCACAGTATCCCAAGTGTGTGACAACCAGTGCTAGTTAGAGCAACCTTATTACTTCCAAGGCCTTGAATGCTATGCTTCTGGTAAATGAATCCAGGTAATCTATTTTGCTACCACACCTTTCTGAAGATACAGAGGGAAGCAAAGCCATTGCACCTTTCCCACTGCTGTTCAGAGCACCAGTGATTATGCCTCAGGAATATCTGTATTTCTAGCCATCACACTAGTTCTACATCGCGAGTGACTGTTGTGATGAACAATTATATAGTTGTATGAGTTTGGTCAGTAGACATACAAAAAGCACAAATCCCATGCTTTCTCAAAAAGTAACCCCAATAAATATCATCCCAGGGAGTGCTCTAAAGAAACATGTACCAGGAACTTGTTTAAGCTAAGTGGGTCAAAATCTGGCCTGTGCTTGGATTTTGGGGGGGGGGGGATCCATCTTGAATCCTATCATTGGAAACCATGGCAAAATAACCCCTCAGTGTTTTTTTTTTTTTTTTGCCCTTTTACCTTGACTTTATCCAAGATAGTGCCTTTCAGTCTTGCTCTTTCCCATATTAAATCCGAAGTCTGAATTTCTTGCACTGAGCAGCAAGTTGGACTAGATCTGGGGCATCCAATGTAGTGTCATGTCAGAGTGGGGACTAGAACCTAGTTCTCCTGAGTCCCAGTCCAACACTCTAACCACTACTCTACACTGGCTCTCATAGACTTTCATTCTGTGCTGTGGGGTCCTAAGGGATGTTATTTTTTTGGTATTGCTGCCTCCTGTTCAAAGGCAGTTAGCAGAGAAAAAAAACAAAAGGCAGAACAGAATGAGTGTTAACCAGTCCCTCATGCTTATATACACCAGTTGCTGGGGACTATATTCAGGAGGGTGCTGTTGCTCTCATGTCCTACTTGTGAGTTCTTGGTCAACAGGTAGTTGGCCACCATGTGAACAGAGGACTGGACTAGAAGGACCCTTAGTCTGATCCAGCATGGCTCTTCTTATGTTCTTATTGATGGTTGGAAGAAAAGGCATTCCCATCTGGGGAACCCTAGAGGGTTGAGTTGGTTCCCCAGGAAGGCTGAGTTTGAGCCCCAGGCCTAAGGTTGAGCATCCATATGGTAGACAATACTAGGTTAGAAGGACATAACCCATCTGATCTGAAATAAGGCAGTTTCTTATCTTAGAGGTTGATGTTGCACACCACTATTCCATTTCTTCCACACCTAAAAGGTGTTCTGGGGCTGAAGAACACACATCCCCCAGTAGCTCAGTAGGCTAGGTTCTAGCTTCTGACTCTGACATTCTGGGTTCAAGCCCAGAATCCCTGATCACATTGCTGAAAATATCTTTGTAGAATATTATAAGGAAATCTCTCATGTCCACTAGGGAGTCCGTATTCCTTCATGCACTCCGTATATAGACTACATTTGAGATGACTAACCTGGCCAGTTTTTCCTCAGCAGATAACATCAAGTGTTCCAGGAGATTACAGGAACCTTATGGACTGATTTCCAGATTTCTAACTGTGAGCTGAGTGGCTTACGATCGTGGTCAGAGGCTGAGCTTACTGTAAACCAGGATGTCACGGCCGAGAATTCTTTGTGTAATCTTTGGGAGGGGTGATCATAGTTTTAAAAGAGAATCACTATGGCATCTTTTAACTGTAGGGAGACCTCATGAGCTGTCCAGGGAAACAATCCCCAAAGTCTGAATCATTTCTCAGATTTAGAATTTTTTTAAATGATTTTTTTATATTCTCAAAACATATTTACCATAATCCCCAAAGCCTTCCAGAATCATCTGCCTATGCATACAACAGATTCTATTATGGAAAATGCCAAGTGGCTTATTTTCTATTCTTAGCTGGAAGACAACTATTCCAAACAGAGCAAGTTTTGAAAGTTCAGGCTAGTTTGAATTAATGTGATGGGGATTTTTTTCCCCCATGCAAATACCCTTCGGAAACAAAACTGCAGTCTTTTCCATCATTGCTTGTAGACGAGAGCTTGTTTCTCCCTATATTTGCCATGCAGCCATTTTCTTTATTTGACTGACTGGAATAGTGGTCTTCACCTTTTTTTTATTCATTCCTCAAAGACCCACCTTGACCCCATCTTGAAATACAAGACCAGCATCCCCTTTTCATGTGCATGTGTCTCTTTCTCCTTTTTAATCTCTCTTTCTTGTAGATATTGATACCAGCAACATACAGCTTTAACAGCAGTTCCATGAGGCAGGGATGGGCGCCTCAGGTCCGGAGTCCTCATTTGACCTTCTGGTGTTCCCCAGAGGACCATTCCACCATCCACGGGGCCCACTTCTTCCCTCAGCCGTCCATTGTTCATTGTTGTCCCACCTTTTATGCAGTTCCCCCTCCCCCATTGGAAAAGTTTGAAATTCAAACTGTGCACAAATGGCCTCTTGAAATTCACCACTCGATTTGCTGGCAGAGAAATTGGGGTGGGTGTGAGGGACAAATTCACTAAATTTCTTGAGGGAGAGGAGAAATGTGTGACTTTCTGGACATTTTTGCAGGGGGCGGCTGCTCTGCCCACCACCCCAATGTGCCACTACAAAATGGTGTCCCCCAAAAAAGCAGTGGTTTGGGAAGAAAAAAAGATGTAACAGAAGCGTGCATCTTGTTTCGAAGTAGAATTGTGCCCCCCTCCCAGGAGTATGATTCTGCTTGTACATAAGTAGCATGTTCCTGTGCATTTCTTTTCTCAAAGCACTGGGGTAGTTTGTTTGTTGGATTGGTTGGTTGCATTTTTTTTTGGTTTTTTGCATTATTTATTCATTTATTTATTACATTTATATCCCACCTTTTTTCCTCCAAGGAATCCAAGGTGCCATACATAACCCTCCTCTTCTCTATTTTGTCCTCACAACAACAACCCTGTGAGATTGGGCTGAGAGACTGGGACTCACCCAAAGTCACCCATTGAGATTGCATGGCTGAGTGGAGACTAGAACCCAGAACTCCCAACTCTCAGCCTGACGCTCTAGCCGCTACGCCATGCTGGCTCTCA
This sequence comes from Anniella stebbinsi, assembly GCA_029215795.1. Lineage (NCBI taxonomy): Eukaryota > Metazoa > Chordata > Lepidosauria > Squamata > Anniellidae > Anniella > Anniella stebbinsi. Next base: position 14,963,506 of record JARDYH010000007.1, read on the forward strand.
TTGTCACCACTGCAGAATGAGGGAAGTATGAGCATTTCGTTCCTGTTCGCAAATCACGCAAACGCATCCCATTTGCAACCCAAAATGTGAGCAGGAACAGAACTCTTGGGAAATGTTTGCAATCTCCCAATCTTGCATTCAACATTCAAAAAGGCTCCCCTGTGTTCAAACATGAGCATCCCCACCCCACCCCAAACGAGCTTTCACACTTGACCCTATGGGGGAAATGTGCGTTGTGGGTGCGTACTTGGGGAAAATGCACATTTTCCTGTTTGGGAAAAAAAATGTTCACAGTTAGGGATGAGAATTATATAAGATGACCATCAGGGTGGGACTGGAGACTCTTGACAAGTCAAACATCTCACATTCTCCAATCCCTTCTCTGCAGCAGTGGCAAATAAGGTGAGTGGAGGAAGCAATGATGGTGGCAGAGGAGGGGGGCAGCCCTCAGTGGGTGCAAGGGGCAATGATGACCCTCCACCCCCAGACATTGCTAGTTGAAAAGCAACAATCAAAATTAAGGCTCACCTATGGCTAGTTCTATAGGCAGTGGAAACAATCCACATCCCCTGGATCTTTCAACTTGACCCAAAATGCATTTTTCTTGTGCTAAAAAGAACCACTATTTGCCCATAATTTCTGGGAAAATATGTCACTGGAGGAATACCAGGCCAAAACGGCCCTCCAGAGAGTGTGTAAATGAATTTCTAGTATTTTGGGAAAGACAGGAGGCATAAACTAAACGTAGATCTCAAAACCAGAATAGAGTTAAAAGGGATGCTTTTTATCTCACATCCAAAGTCCTGAAGTTAGAAAACATCCAACCTCATCCATGAGTCCCAAGACTCAAATGCTGACCCTCATGGATGGGAGATGATGTTATCATCTCAGAATCTCTGCATTTCCTGGCCTCCTCTTTGGCTTCTCTCAGCATCTGACAATCTGGGCTCTCTCCAATAATTCATAATTAATTAAATGTGAAAATCAATTGGCTCCATTTACACAATTAAATTAAACTGAAAGCACACTAACATGCTTAAATTGGTGGCCCTGACTCCCCCTTGCTCCTGTGGCTTCACCCTCTTCATTCGGTCTCATTAAAAAGGGATTAGCAGCCTAGGAAACCTCCTTTAGAAACCAGTATTTTATTTTTCTTCCACAAACTGAATGCTCAGAGTCATGGACATAACTAGGAAGAAGTACTTAATGTGCAAGGATAAGTGGTTTTTGGGCTCGAGCATGTCAGAAGGTGGACTTGGTCAATGGCTCTTTGTTCCAGCTAGAAGATCTATGCAAACAAGTTAAAACATTCTGACTGTTGAAGGCTGCATCCCTTAAAGGTTAAAAACACAAGAACATAAGAGGAGTCATGCTGGATTAGACCAAAGACCACCTAGTATAGCATTCTGTTCACACAGTGATCCACCAGACGCCTAGAAGAAACCTACAAGTAGGACATGAATGCAATGGCACCTTCTCATCCATGTTCCCCAGCAACTGGTGCATGTAGGCATACCACCTCTGGTACTGGAGGTAGCATAGAGCCATCAGGACTAGTAGCCATTGAAGCCTTTTCCTCCATGAATTTGTCCAACCCCCTTTTAAAGCCATCCAAACCAGTAGTCATCACTACATGTTGTGGTAATGATTTCCATAGTTTAACTATGCTATGCTCTGTGTTAAGAAGTCCTTCCTTTTATCTGTCCTGAATCTCCCACCAATCAGCTGCATGGGATGATCCTGGATTCTAGTATTATGGGAAAGAGAGAGAGAGAGAATGTCTCCCTATCCAATTTCTCCACATCATGCCTGATTTTGTAACACTACCATGTCTCCCCTTACTTGCCTCTTTTCTAAGCTAAACAGTCCTAGATGTTTCTCCAGCTCCTTGATCAGTTTAGTTGCCCCTTTTCCCACTTTTTCAATTGTAGTTTTTGTGAGAAAGTGGATTGTTAGAGGCCCCTGAACTCTTCATAGAACAATAGGACCCATAACTCCCTAGTAGGAAACCATTATAGTTCAGCAAGTTTCAAATTGGTTTCAAGACATAGTGTAGACATGCCCGATAGTATGGCTCATGCCTCCGCCCCCAGGGTTTGCAACAGACCACCAATGCATACAGCTCCCTGGCCAGAAACCATAATAGGTAAAGGATTTTCAAACTGGTTTAAAGCTGTAGTGTGGACATCCCAGATAACATGGCCAAGTTGACTTGCAAGAAACCACCAGTGAATACAGATCATATATTGTTGCCTTTTCCATTAGCAGATTGCTCTCTAAAACAAGTTCCAACAGCCATGCACAACCATCATAGGATACCCTACATCACCAAGTTATATCAGTTTTATACTATTTTAGGGATCACAGCTTCTCTCAAAGATTCCTGGGAATTGCAGTTGGGTAAGCATGCCCCTCACAGGACTACATATCCCACGGGGAGACGGGATGAACATTAAATCAGTTTAAGCCTATTGTATAGATCCGCAACATAAATTGCCTTTCATGCAGAAGCAACCATTCCCCCAAAACCACTAAATCCCAAACCTGCTGGGAGATATATTTTGACACACCATGTATTATAACTTTGACAGAATTAAAACATCCATTCCTTTTGGTCGCAGAAGTGTCCCAATGGTGCGAATGTTGAAACAGGAATAGCAGCTTAATATGGTGCTGAAAAGAAATTGCAGGTTTGAGCTTCAGTAAAATCTTAACTTTGATGAGATGTTATGTAATTCAAAAGCGGAGTGTGTGTCTTTTCCCCCCTCTTCATCAAAGTGCTAATCTTCAAAAATTCCTATATTGGCTATCAGACAGCTGTCAACCCTGAAGATAAATTGTTTCTCCATTTTGTTTGTTCCATTAAACATGACACTGCATATTTGTTTCCCCATTATTAATTGCAGGTAGGATATCTCCATACAGATCCCATGGGGTTACTGTCTTCTTTCTTTCTTTCTTTCTTTCTTTCTTTCTTTCTTTCTTTTAATATGAGGCCTTCCAAAAACTTAGCTGTCTCAGTCTTTTCAGATTCTGATACTGATTTTAACATACTTTGTTACTACTAAAAGGATTCTTAATAGACAAGCTTTCTTCAAATCTGCAATTTAGCATACACACAGGCCTAATCCACACCAAGAAGGATATAGCATATGAAAGTGGTATATAAAAGGTAGGAGCCACACCAAACAGGATATAGCACTATGAAAGTGGTATGAAATCAGTATATGGTATGTATCAATGGGTTGAACATGTTCAAAATGATCTGTGCATCAGATCGAGAGATATTTAGGGTGGATACTTTTGAAATGAAATCCTGAGGAAGTGGACATAAACGACATATCACTCATAATTCCCGAAGTGTTGGGGTAAACCCCATGTTATTATACATTTTCTTAATCCTCACTAAAAATGCAACTTTTTTGTTCCTGAGTATACTTTCGAAAGTCATATAGTTTTTTGAGTAAATCATGGTTAAAAGTCACACATAACCAATGTGAAGACTGATTTTATACGTTTAAATGAAATTATCTCAAAAACTAATGCAAATAATAAAACATGTGTAATTACAAAAAGATTTGTCATTAAATTTGAAACGTTTCAGAAAAAAATCATCTCTGTAGCATAAACGGGTGAGTAGTTATACATATTTAAATGTGGCTACTACATAATAGCGTGGCATCATCACACAGCCCACCACCACTGGAATTTAGTCAGACTCACTTTTCTGTGACACTTCTGTCATATATAAACAAAACATATTCACAAAGCTTTTGCACTCACTGGGGAAAATAAATCCTACCTGGCTCTGGGACTATAATGTTTAGCTGGGCAATACTCAGACTTAACTTTGTCTGCACGCCTCCTCTATGTAATGCCAGCATGCCGGGTTCCATTCGGGCTGTGGTCCTGGGGAATCCATGCTTCCTGTCTTCTCTCTAGTCTGCCCATGGCTCATCATCATGACATACAGGAGAAAAAGGACATTTGGGGTGAACTGTGCCCATTGGCCAAATGTAATTAGAACACATCAGGAAACTAGAAACAGGGTTAACTCAAATGTAATCAACCATAAAGTGCCAGGATAATACAATATACCACAAAGCTCCTTACCACCATGTTGAGATGAGCTACACCCAACTGGTTCCTAAACAAAGGCATGCCTTAACTGCTACTTTCCTCAGTAAACAAAATGGGTAATTCGTTTTGCATCTAGGAAATGTTCCAAAGCAGAGATGTAGAATCACCCTCAGCCCATGGATGGAATTCAATGTAGAATCACCCTCAGCCCAAGGATGGAATTCAATTCCACATTATAGTCATGGGTGAAACTGAAGGTAAAGAAGAGGCAAAAAGGTAAAGACAAAAGGTGGGCACAAAATTTAGTATTTAGTATAAAGACCAGAAAATACAGCACAATATAATATAATAATAATATACCCCAAAACACGGACATATTTTAACTTAAGTCTCTTACTACCAGTAATTAAGATTTAGGGGAGACATTTTGACCTTTTAGAAGGTTGGGAAAAACTGCACCATATTTGGGAATCCACCAAACGATTGGTGGTGAGGTGGAAAGTGGGTGGGGTGTGTGCATCTTGGGACACCAGATGGCTGGCTTTGGAACTGTACCCCTGAGCTAAAAGGATCGGGTTAGCAGGTAATGGGGAGAGATTTCTGCCAGTCAAGGGAGGCAAGATAGATGGGCAAATCACCTGACATGGTATACGTCAGCTTCCTATGATGTTACCATCCCTTTTTTCTTCTTCTTCATGAAGCAGCCACAGTCTTTCTTAACAAAGTTTTAGAGGACTGCTAAATAACACCACATACTTTGCAAGATGCAATCTAAGGACAGGGAGTTGAAGTGACTGTGATACTTGAGCAAACAACATGACAATATACTACACTACTTGAGTACTTTTAGGCAAGCAGCAGTAACTCCTCTTGCTCATGAACCTCCCTGACTTTTACTTCCAGAAACCAGTTTGCTTAATAAGCAACAAGGTAAATGCATCCTGGCAGTTTGATGGAATCGCTCCTCTTTGCTACTTGTGATGTAACTCATAAAAGTGCTTTGCACCATTTACGCAATGTCGTTTGTACTTCACATTTGGGGGGAGTGGAAAGGAGTTGATTCACAGGAAATGATAACTTCCATTTTTCTTAGGCATAGTTAATAATAATCGTTTGCCCATTATCAATGTAAAAGGAGTTCATAAGAGAGAGGCCAGCAAAATCAGCAAAGTGTTAAGTCCTGAATCACTGCAGAAACAAGTCCATGTCCTAAGAAAAATTAATTGAGGCATGGAGTACTAATAACTTAAGTCAGGGGAAGGCAACCCGGTGCCCTCCAGAAATTTTGGACTACAAACCTTATAATCCCTGACCATTGGAACCAATTACCTAGGGAGGTGGTGGGCTTTCCCACACTAGAGGCATTCAAGATGCAGCTGGACAGCCATCTTTCAAGTATGCTTTAAGGTGGATTCTTGCATTGAGCAGGGGGTTGGTTAGACGCAATGACCTTAAAGGGCCCTTCCAACTCTACTATTCTATGATTAAAATTCTATGCTGACCAGAACTGATAGGAGTTATGACTTAAGACAGGGGTTGGAAACATCCACACACCCTGTCCTTGGGTGTGTCCCCCAACTCTCACTGCCGCTAAATTTAAGGCAAACAATTAGTGGTTTGTCCATCATGGCAGCCCAAACAGACCAAATTTAGCCTTCGTTTTGCTGCTGCCAGGTGGAGGTGTAGCCCCTAGAGGGTTATGAAGGGTTGAAATTGCCTGCCCCTGAGCTATTTCCTACCATAAAAAAACAAAACTCCTTTCAGTTCCTTTCACCTATACTTGCATACATCACTAAATGTTTGACAAACTGTCATAGATCCTCTACTTCATTTTGGGTCCAACTGACAACCCTTAGAGAAGAGCAGCCTTACTAAAGCCTGTTACTCAGCAAGCTGTAAGTGGACCACTAGCCATATCTGACAACCCAACAATGGCTTGATACATCTCCTGCTTTTGCTGCCCTCCCCCAAAATGGTGGGGTTGTCAAACACCTCCCAGAAGCCCATGATGTGTGGTTAGTGAGATGCATTTCATTTGGTGGCTATGACTCGTGGAAGCCTGTCCTCTATGTACAGATGGCCAATTCTTTTCCCTTTACGTGTGGCTTCCTTTCCTAGAGGATGCTCAAGGGTCGCACAATGATCAATCCCAAAGAAGGTCCCACTTTTCATGCTCTTTGAATGATCAAAGCAGCAGCACCTGAAAATAAAGGCAGGATGTTTTGACCTTAATATGAAGGATCTCTTGATAGGAGCTTCTTACTAAAAAAGAGCATGTGTTGCTTATTCCCTGGTTCCTGAATATCAATGCTGTCCTGGAGAGTCCCAGTCTCCCATTTCCCCAGTCTCCAAAAAATGCTTGCAGAACTCAATACTGGCCTTGTTCATTTCTAGGTGGTTTTCTTTTCCATGGATAAGCCCATATTGGTAGCATATTTAGGGCCAGTTTCAAGGACTGGCATGGCCAGGCATCTACTGAGGGCCCACACTTCAGCTGGGGCCCATTGACCAGAGCCCATTGGAATTGCTCCTCCACTTCATCATTGCAACCTCACCTCTTGTTCCAGCCCAGACACCAGTGGTGATGGTGAGGAGGAGGAGCAGCAGCAGCAGCAGCAGATGCCCCTGCCTGCTTGCTCACTGGTTCTCAGCCTGGCAAGCAAGCAAGTGGTAGCAATGATGAGAAAGAGGAGGAGGAGGAACAATAGCAGCTAGTTACAATGGACATGAGAAGGTAGACTCACTGAAGGAGGGGGGCCCATTGATGGTGTATGTAGTCCAAAGACACTCAAAATCCTGGAATCAGCACTGAGCATAGAAGACCCCTTTCCAAGCTGGGCAGTGGTAGGCAATCTTTTCCACTCATGTGCTGCATGTCTACATGTTCCTCCATCAACTGCCACAAAAAGAATGCTTCCCCTTTCCTTTGCATTCTCTTCTTTCTCCCTCTATCTCTCTGCTTTTCTAAAATAAACTTAACCCAAGAAAAATGGCCATGAAGTTCCACAGATGCAACTCACATTGAGTCAAGGCATGACCCAGTTGTGGGTCACACAACCCACCACGTGGAGATGCTTATAGGAGGTGTGCCTATTTAGATTGGAGGTGAGCTGAAAGGCCTCTGGTAGAAATAGGGATGCTAAGCATTTTGGAGGCATTGATGAGGCCTTATATTAGGCCTTCTGGCTCTTCCATCGCTATCCTCTATGTCACCAGGGTGCATTTTATTCACCTCACTCAACAACATGAGCTGATTGTCAAGCATCTCCTGTATAGCACAAAACATTATTTGATGTGCCTCAAAATTAAGCCAGAAACAAATTAAATAGTACTCATGTGTGTTTAATTATCAGACACTTGCAGGTAATTTTAACAAATTAGATATTTAAGTTGCTCAGAAAGCAGTAAATTAATGCATACAGCATGATTTGCCATATTTTGGTATATTAATCTTATTTCTCCTTCCCTTAATTATATTTCCCCAGCTTTATCTGTTGACTGTGAGATGTAGAACTGCTTTATTCTAGTTGTGGTGGGTCAAATAATGATTAATAATAATAATAATAACAATAATAATAATGACTCAGTACTTTAAAATGACATAATCTGTAAGCACATGAAGCTAGCTGTGAAAAGAATTCAGAATATGGCACATATACAGGAAATGCGTAGGAGAGACTTCCATGGCATAATGGAAAGCAATTGCTCTCATGGTTCACAAAGTCAAGAGCGCACATGAGAAATATGTTACATGCAGGAGATAAGTACCCATGAGGTTCTTGATTAATACTTAATGAAATGAAATATGCCTTTTGTTAAACATTGCATTGGAGCATGCTTAAAAAACAAAAGAAGCCACGAGAGCTCTTCAGTCTCACTTACGTGGTAGACCTATTTCATGATTCCAAGTGCGCAGATGGGAGTTTCCGGGACGTTGAGTGACTGGTGCTGAACTCTATCCCCAAAATAGGTTCAGCACCTTGGATAGGTCCTTTAGGTTTCTGACTGAAATCCAGAGCAGATACACCATCACACTGACATCGGAGCTACCAGCCTCCACTGCAGAGGTGTACTGCATGAACTTCATGATTCACAGCTAAATAATGAGCATACGTTACAGCTACCTAGATTTCAATTAAACCTAAGGGAAAACTTCCTGGTGCTGAGATCTGTACAACAGTGGAACAGTCTACCTACTGAGGTCATGGGTTCTCCGCCTCTGAAGGTTTTTAAGAAGAGGCTGGACAGCCACCTCTCATGGATGGTTTAATTGGTTCCCCTACACATTTCAGAGGGTTGAACTGGATGATCCTTGTGGTCCCTTCCAACTCTGCAATTCTATGATTCTATGATCTCACCCTTGCCAATCCTTTGATTCACCTGATACATGGGTGGGCCACAGTGGTGTCCCTTAGAAAGAGTGCCCTCAGGCCATCAGTGGGCTCTCTTAAATCACTGATACACAGTGGAGGCTGGTGACTCCAATGCCAGTAGAGCTGTAAATCTGCTCTGGATTTCAGTCAGCCCTCTCAGGGAACCATCCAAGGTGCTGAACCCTATCTCCAAAATAGGTTCAATATCTTGCATAGCTCCTTTGGAGTACTGACTGAAAGCCGGGGTAAATTCACTGTCCCATTGACATCAGAGCCACCAGCCTCCACTGCTGATACACACACATCCCTGAACACCAGGAGTGCAGAGCCTCAATACTGGGGGCAGGGGTAAATTTGGTCCTTCTAGGATCCCAATCTGGGCCTCCAGGATTCCCAGGTTTGAATAGTCCCTTCCATGGTTCCATTCTGCCTTTCCGTCCCTCCCACTCTAAAAGGTTGGAATGCCTCTCCTAGGGTTGCATGAGAAATTTGTTCCAGTTAATTCTTGATCACAATTTACCAAGTTCACAACTTCTGGACTAACACAGACTCGGATACAATCCGCGGTCAAAGCCTGTACAATCTCGAGCTTGCCATGTGATTCGCTGACCCGGAAAGAAAAAATGCATTTGACAGCACATGTACATTTGAAAAATAAGCCTGGGGGAAAAAATGCATACTTTTGGGAAATGAGCATAAACGTGCTTTAAGCAATGGGAGAAGAATGCATGCATACCTAAGATGGGCACAATTGAGATGTAAATTTGGGAAAATACACAAACACACACATGTTTATTTATATATTTATGTACAATTGAGGCATACCTTTGGGAAAAGATGCGCAAAAATGTTTTTTTTTATTTGTTCATTTATTATATTTCTATGCTGCCCAATAGCTGAAGCTCTCTGGGTGGTTCATGACAAAATGCAACATAAAATAGAATAGAAAACGTAAAAGTTTGAAACTACAGTATAAAAGTAAAACCGAAATAAAATTGATTAGCAATGCAGAGATTTAAAATGCAACGGATTTAAAGCAGCAGAAGTAAAAGGCTACAATCGCCTGGGCAAATAAAACAGTCTTCACCTGGCACCGGAAAGAGTACAATGTAGATGCCAGGTGAATATGCACAGATTTTAATCCAAAAAGAAAACCAAGCTCAACATCTGACATGGACTTGAGTTCAAACGAGCTTTGAGATGGGATTTAGGGAGCTTCGCACATCCCTAGCCTCTCCTAAGGCTTCGTTACTGACAGTAAGAGCATTGACCTAAGATATGCTGCTCTTTGGGGTATGCTCTTTCCTTCCCTTTTGCCTTCAGTCCCAACCTGCTTTGCCTTTGGCTCTGCCGACCTCTGAAATGTGGCTCCTTGGAGTTTCTCCAAAGTGGAATTCATCCCTTGTGTGAAAAGAGATTCTGCTTCCTGCTCCCTGGGCTGACTCCAGACTGCCTAAACCTTCACCTCTGCTAACTTGCTCTGCTTCAAACTTGACAAGTGCTGGGCCTGACAGCTTGCATATAGCTGCAGGGCTTGCCAAATCAAGAAAATAATGCAGGTGAGGAAGCCGGATCCAACTTCCGAAGCTGAAATCTTGGGCTCTTTCTTCTACTGTAAAAATCCACACAATTGCCGCACATTAGAATTCCTGCAGCTAACACCTCTGCGAAATTTTTCATTGTGACAGCATATTCAGGAAACGTGGCTACACCAGGCGACAGAGTCACACTGAAAAATGTTCCCCGCATTTCCCTGATGCCCCCACCCCGTTAGATTTCAAAGAATTTGCAAAGGGAAAACAAACTGCTTTTCCTTTGTTTGCCTTCCAGTTCTTTTGATGCATGAGGCTTCATCTTGGTTTTTTTTTAAAAAAAAATATGACCCTGGCTGGAGTCCCGTGTTAATTCTTACCAGCTGGGCTAACTTTCAAGCAAACTTGCAATATCTCACAACCTGGATCTGAACATTCAAAGAAAGATTTGCCTGCAATTTTTGGAGGTGTTGGGATCATGGACTAAGGACGAGATGAGACCATAGGTCAGAGAGGTAAGCTGAGATCAATTCCTAAAGTCGGCATAAGTAGACATGGCTGGAGCACAGAGGCTTAGATAGCAGGAGAAGTGGGGCTGAGGAACCACAGACAGACTTGCCATTTTCTTCCATTGTGATCAATGGCAATCATCCACTCATATGGGAGAAAGTACGGAGCTGCATTTCAGTAAGCCATTGGAGGAAGGTCCAATACTGCTTGTCTCTGTTGAGAAATAGCGATTCACTCAATCATGAATTGATACAGCAGCCCTAGTTGACACCCAGTGACTCCTAACACAGAGAATCACACCCGGGCATATCGCGATTGCCCTCCTGCTTCGTATGCATAGTCCCATGCTGGATCTGTTTCTCGATTTCAGTCATTGTATCCTGCCCTTATTATACCAAGAGAATCTAGAAATGGCAAACACCTTGACAGCCACTGCAGTATAGGGGTTAGAATGTTGGAATAGGATTGGGAGGACCCAGGCTCAAGTCCTGACTTAGTTGTGAAGCTTGCAGCCTAATCCACTTCCCAGGGCTGTGGGGAGGGTGAAAGGAGGAGTTCCTTCCAACAGATTAGGATCCCTGTTGAGAAGGCCTTCTTCCAGGTAACTGGTAGAGCAGGCCCAAGACATTTTGCTGCCTGAGGTGAAGGACAAGAACGTCCCCCACCCCCATTGGACACACAGGGGCTGTCAGGAATAGCAGTTGAGGCTGCAACCCTACAAAGAGTACGCCCCATCGAAACAATGGGACTTATATTGGCATAAACATACATAGGATTTTGCTGTAGATCTTACCGCAACACTGGCAACTGGATACTCCGCCACTGCACCCAAGGGAAGTACGCTAGTTTTGGGAACACATGGCAGACCATGTGTCACATTCAGCTTTATCCTACAAGAGAGAATGCCTGGGGGGGCAGGTTGTCTTGAGCGGAATGGTTGGTGGGCCTGCTGCTACTGCTCCCCAGTATCTGCTGCCTAAAGCAGGTGTCTCACTGCTTTAGGCAGCAATGGCCAGTTACCAGGACCGGCCCTGGTAACTGGCCACTGTAATTTCAAACATCAGGAGGATCCAGAGCTGGCCAAGTAGATTCTGTGTGTGGCAGAATATTGAGAAGAGTTTCCCAGTCTTGATGTCATCCTTTAACAATTGCATCTATGGCCTTATCCTTTAACTCTCTACTGTTGGGTGTCCTGCTATGGCTGAATCAGACTTCATGTTAAAGCAAATGAAGGCACAATCCACAAGGCAAGGCAACAAAGCAGGCAAACAGTCATGCGCAGGCAAAGGCAAGAGTGGTCCAGTTACAAACAAAGGTCAAAGCACAACACAGTAGAGGCTACCATATGCTGTCCAGAAGCAGAATCAAATGGGAGTCAGTAGCAGACAAGGGCAATCATACAGCAAGATCCAGAAAGAAAGGCCCAGAAACTAATGAATAATGTTGTTCCACAACTGGCTAGGGCTCAGCTGCAGATACAGGCCCTCTGGCAAAAAAAAAATCCTATTCAGGTGGAGGGCGTTGCTTCCCAATGAGTCTTCTTTTGTAATCAAGCACTTCTTCTCAAAGGAGCCCTATTCGTCTGCTTCTTGAGGTGATTATGCTTTTGGGGGGTAGGTGGTTGCCTCTGCCTCAGAGGTGGAACTCCCCTTCTCCTGCAGGGATAGACTATAAATGATCTCCATTGAGGGCTCAGGTCCCCCAGATCTTCTGACATGGGTGGCTTCTTGACATTGTCTGTCTCTTGGAGCTGTAACTCCTCCTCAGAGGAGGACTCCTAAAGCGGGAACATGATGTCATGGCATTAGAATTCTTCCTTTAAGGATGTTTCCTTTTTCAACTTATGAATCCATCTTTATTCCTCCGTTTAAATCCTGATCACAAACAGCTTGAGGTTGCTGCGTGAATTAAAAGTATATTCACTTTCCAAGGCTATTTATTAACAGCCCATTGAACACTGTATGTGTGTGTTTTTAGATGTTCATTTGTTGGTGTTCATTTCTTCTGTGGTTTAAAATTAGGGAGTATTTCTTTCATACCTTCCTTTATGATTTTTCTGCCCCCAGAATGATGATAAACAATACTGTCTATTTTAATAGAAATTGCTGACAGTATCCCCACAATATCTCTAAAAATTAAAAAAAAATTAAAAATATCACAAGTGGATCCATTCATCCACATTTCACAGTGATAAGCTGGAGAAGGAAAAAAATATATTTGGAAGATGAGAGAACACGGTGGAAAAACATATTCAGCAAGTACCCAAACTGAATCCAGGTCAACATCTTACTTCAAAGCCATGGTGTAATATTCTTGAAAATGGCTAACCAAATCAGGATGACAGATGCACAGCCTGATACTATGCAAAGCTGCAGCAACGTAACATAGGATCAAACTCAAGGGTCCTAGTATCAGTGCAGGGGATAATTCTTACCAGATCCGCTACAGCAAGACAATTGCACCTATTATGCAGGGCATTTTTTCTGCTGTATCAGCAATCCATGGAAGTTCACAATGTTTTTGGACCCAACAATAGGTGTCTGATATTCAGAATTCAGCTGTAGAAGCTTCCTCATGTCCCATCTCTCCCTATTTGCAGGGAATAGTCCCAATTTTAATAGCTTGATTTTAGAGTACATATATACTTTAGTGGCATATTTATACATCGCTTCCCATTTAAAAAAATCCCAAAGCATTGTGAAACAATACATCTTTACAAAAGCACAACAACAGTTAGCCAAGTTAATGGCTGGGAAAAGCAAGGATAAACAAGTACATTTTTAATCATCAAAAACTTATTCAAAACCATGTGGTCATCTGTATTACTTGTCTCGGGTAATTCACTGTCCCAATTTTCTCTCTTTTGTGAGAGAGGGGCCATAACTCAGTAGTTGAGCACATGTAGCGATGGGGGCAGCCATCTTTTGTCCCCCATACAATGTCACTGTGGGAGATGACACATCATCACATACTGAGCCTTTCTGGACCCATTTGAAGGAAGGGGCAGCTAGTTGTTCCAAGTGACTAGATCCTGGGACAGAACAAGCTACGTGCAAAATAACCTTGTCTGAATTGAGCCTAAGCTATCTATCACTAAACTAGCACTAGCACTTTATTGCATTTAGAACGGAAACAAAATTGGAGATTGGGCAAATCATGCACAGAGGCAAAGGCTACCTAGAGAGCCTCTGTATCATCCCTCTTCACCGAGAGACTTCTTCTGAGGAGGAACTTGACTTATCTGAGTTCAGGAACTCTTCTTCCCTTGTGAGCGATCCAGTGTCAGCATCTCAGGAGGGTGCTGGAAGTACAGCAGATGAGGAAGCAGGTCTCTCTGGAATGCCTGGGAGGGAGCTCCCTCCTTTCCTGGATTGGTCCAATTTGGAGCCAGAATAAGAGAGTTCGCCCAGCCCTTATGAAGCATGGAGAGCAGGTCCAGTCCCTTAAGAGAAGCACCTGGATGCAGGCCAGGAACTCAGCTCTGTGAATGTGGAAAGCTCCTTAAGAAGCTTCAGCTGGGAGTTGGGCATGTCCAGGCTACGGCCTGGATAAAAGCAACCCAGGCTGGTCAAACCATCACTGACAGCAACACCTTTACTTGTGTGTTCTTCCTGTATCCTGGATTCCTGACCTGAACTGGATTTTGTAACCTAGACCTCGGACTGTCACTGTTGCTTGGATTCCTTGAACTGCCTAACAATCTGCCTCTTATTGCTTTTATTACTACTTAAAGCAGCTCTGCTGGTCAGATGCTCAGTAAGAGGAAGTCTTGTGTTTTGAAAACACACACTGATAGAGGACTCTGCCTCTGGAAGAGGACATGCCGCCCCATTTCAGTTATGATTAAGCTTAACCCTGACTCCAGAGACTAAGAAGCAGCTCCTTCCTTCTTCTTCTGACTCTTCCTGCCACACTTCTGATTGTATTGAGGGAGGCTTGCCTGCCCCAAAGCGCTCAGGATGTAGTACTAGCAAGCCAGAGAATGTTCTCCTGATCCATCATGATCACCACCAAGAGAAGGTGATGGCCCATGCCAGTTGTAAAATGGCAGGGCCAGGGTTCTGGAGTTAACTTGGTGCTCAGGCAAGGTCAGAACCCTGGACAAGGACAAAGATGTTAGTTTAGAGTCCAGTGGCTAGAAATCAGTACCATGGACAGCAATCCTTCAGCTTAGACAGAAGGAACAAGGTGCCCTAGTACTTTTTTATATATATATACACCCACCTTTCTTCCAAAGAGCTCAAGGAAGCATAACATGGTCTCTCCCCTCCTTGTGTTATACTTAAAATAACCCTGTGAAGTAGGACAAGCTGAGAAATACCAACTAACCCAAAGCCCAGTTCAATTCATACCTGGACAGGGATTTAGTCACAGCACAGGACTTTCTGGTTCTAGTCCAACGTTTTAACCACTGCACCACACTGCCTCTCTCATCCCAATAATTTTAAAGCCTTCTTAACACACATGCTATATTGATGAAGGGGCTTTATGAGTAGAACAGGAAGCAGGGGTGTGCCAAAGTTCCTGCCCCCAATAATGATTGAGCACGCTCAGTGTGCAGTGATACTTGTGGGGAGGGAATCAGCAATCTGAGAGGAAGGAGGATGGAATAGACCATCCTGGAAAAGGACAAGGCTGGCTGGAACCTTGAACAGGAGCACTCCACGCTGCATCTTGTTGTTGCAGATTCCACTTCTATCTCTGACGAGCAACAGTTGGGGACAGAGAGAAAGCCATCACTTTCAGATACTAGTGGCTTCCAGCTGGCTGCTGTTGGATACAGGAATAGATGGACCTTTGGTTTATCAGGCAAGGCAAGGCTTTTGTTCTGAATGAAAACTGGCAATGAAGCTATACCTGAGTAGATACCTGTTTTGCATCAGATTGTAGTTTTCCTCACATATCAGATTTATTTTAAAATGAGCAGGATAAAGCAAGCATCCCTATTCCAAAACAGTAGAAGGAGAGCCCATATTTATAGAGATGAAGTAACCCATTTATGCACAAACGTTCCTTTCAGAATCCCCACAGTTTGGCTTCTTTCTTTCCTCTTTTCTTTGCGATTTAAATGTGCATTCACTAGGGGTGCTAGGGGTGTATTGCTGCCTTCTCACGAGGTGCAGATAATGTCAAGAAAACAAATGAAACCCCGTGCTGTCTGATTGAAAGCAAATACTTCAGGGCACTTTCGGTGGTCCTTGGGGTGGGAGCTAATTTAAAAATGCTTAGTAAATCAGTAAACAAGTTAGAATGTGCAAAGGAAAGATAAAGAGGCAAGAAATGGAGTCTGAAGCGAAGGCTCCAAGGATATAGAAGGCAAGCAACCAAGTATCTGAGAAGTTGCAAGGAATCTCAAGCAACTTTCCACTTGTATGAGAAAGATTTAGCTTCTCGCAAGCAGACTCTGTGTTGATTAATTTCACTAGCTGATTGGTATTGATCGTAAATATGGTGCAATTAGATTCAGGTGATGCGATCAGTGCTCACTGGCCAATATTCCTTGGCTTCAGCAACCCTCTGTATGAGTGAAGGTAAATTAATAATCATTATTAGCATTACCACAGATAATGAAAAGCCAGTGTTTGCCTGGTGTACCCCTCATAATAGCAGTTAGTTCCTTTTGTTTTGTCTTCAGAAAATTGTCCTTTTGGAAGCTCCGTCATCTGGCCCTGAAAATGAGATTCCCCAGGCTGATCAGAGAAAGAGGGAGGACAAAACAATGTGAAGGATAGAGGAAAAGGCCAGAGGTTGTAGAAAAGGATAAAAATAGGGATGGGTGAATCTGTCAGTTTCACTTTCTCACATATTTAAAACTTTAAGATTTCACATTCTTTCTTTCCTGAATAGGAAGAACTTCTCAAATCTTGGTAAAGTCTTATCAAAAACTAGCAGAAATTTATTTATTTATTGCTTTTATATCCCACCTTTTGTCTTCCAAGGAATCCAAGGTGGTATACATAATCCTTCTCTTCTCCATTTTATCCTCACAACAACAACCCTGTGAGGTAGGTTGGGAAGGGTCTGTGACCAGCCCAAAGTCACCCAATCTGAGGTTCCATGGCCGAGTGGGGACTAGAACCCAAATCTCCCAACTCTCAGTCCAACACCCTAGCCACTACACCACATTGGCTCACCTATCTGAAGCAACCAAAGTCAATAGCCACAGCTATTCCCAGCACGGAGAGGACCGTCACGTCCCTGCCTCCCATATTACTGATCAAGATGAGGACCTGGCAGAAGAAAGAAGTGGCAACCAAATTCTGGCTAACATAGTTGAATACACAGTAGGCCTGTGCAAGCCTCAGGCCTCAGAATCCCAAAGCTAAAGCTTGGAGGCCATTTTAGGATGGATCCGTCATAAAATGGCAGATCCACCATTTCCTCCCCCACTCCCAGGCCCTGGGAAAGACTACAACTCTCAGCATACAATGCCTGGGAGGGCTGGATTTATCAGGGCCCAGGAGCAATCGTTGTTGCCCCCCCGCCCCCCCATGGTGTTACATGCTCCTTGGCACTGGCAACTCTATGTTCCCAGGGCCAGCGTGTCCTCCCAACATACGGTGCCACTGCACCCTTTTTGGGGATAAACCTCGCCCATCCTGGGCTGGGCTGGATGGATCTGCCCATTTCACTTCATCCCAAATTCTTTTTCGTTTTTATCTCAAGTTCTTTTGGTCTCAAATATAGAGAACGTTGCAAATTTTGGCAAAATTCTTAATCAAAACCAAGCTGAAATGAAATTCAATCCAGCAAGGGAGAGCTATGTGTGTGGAATGGCTTGTGGATATTGCTATTTACGTTATGATGCTCCTCCATGCCCATTGGATGAGTCTTTTCATGTACATGGGGATTGTGATGATACCCCACATTTCCATCACCCTATGTCTGTCTGGGTCAGTATGTCTGGAGAGTGCGGAATGTTGGACTGAGTGGGTGTGGCTGATGATGCTGGGAAAGGGAGGGGGAGGAGTATATATAGGGTGAGGGAGGGTTTCAGTTCATCTTATTGTCTTGGTTGGGTGGAGGGTAGTTGTGTCGAAGATAGCTGTGTGTGATCTAGTCAGGAGTGTGTGCGAAGAGATTATTAGGATTTAGGATTATTAGTAAGATTATTAGAAGTGTTAAGAATAGGCAGGTGTGAAACTGATTTGAAAAGCACTGTTAACAACAATAAATGTTTTCTTTTATTTTGGCTACCACAAACCACATGTCAGCTTGGCTTTGTCACCTGCTCTATCAGTTTAATAAAGAAACACATATCGTTACACCTTCAGCCAACATACTCACAGGAGGACCTTATTCAAAACCCTTAACACCCTTTTCCCCTTTGCTATAAGGGAAAAGTGGTGCGTCTTTTGCCCTTCCCTCAGGTATTTAAGTGGTGGGGCTTAGCCTGAGGGGTGTGCTTGTCTAGGCCTAGTGTTTGAGGCTGTGGCGGCACAGGGATGAAGAGCCCTAATCACCAGTTGTTATGTGTGACTAATTGTTATGTGGTTCAGGCACCTGATTTTGTCTTCTGGGAGTAGTACAAGACAAAAGGTGGAATTTAATAATTCAAACTGTTTGAATTATTAAATTCCACCTTTTGTCTTGTACTACTCTCAGTTTTCAAAAGAGTGTGTGTGTGTGTGTGTATATATATATATATATATATATGAGAGAGAAAGAGAGAGAGACTTGTTACATATATATATATATATATATACAGCTACCAATTATTTTAATGGAGGTTGTTTATTTACATGCACTGACTGGGTTTTGATCCTGTGATTAAGAGCTCAGCAATGTAGGTCAACGAGGAGAATTTACCCTAAAATTGCTAATTTGCAGTGCATGGTGATTATGCGTAATCTGATCTTTTGGCATTTGTATATGAGAGCCAGACAAATAGCTTCTGCCTAATCGAATATTGAGCCATGTGACTTTCTTATCTGTGGTGCATGCCTCAACCCATCACATCCCCAAATCTCGTCAAGTGCTTACAAAAATGCACAATTTTAGCCCATGAATAATACAAAAACAACCTAGGCTTTATGTCTGTAGAGGTGAAATTCATTTGACCCAAACGTATCCCCCCACAAGTTCTCTTGTAAAATTTTTGAGGGTAACTATTTTCCAAGTATTCTCTAGGTGTGCGGATAATTCGGCAAATATTGGGCATTCTGTATCTGCATTTGACTCATGAAGATTTTGCAATCTTTGGACTCCTATGGCTATGACTTTTATTGTACTGTTTGTTTAAAATTATATTTATGTCTGTTTATTATTGTAAGCCACTTACTGAAGACTTTGGCTTTGAAAAAAATAAGACATAAGTACCTAAATAAATACATTTGTCAATGACTGGCAGCTGGCATGTAGGAGCAGTCTATTTTTGACAATATTTGATGGCTAGTAGTCAGTATTTGACATTGATGTGTAGCACTCAATGTCTGACAGTATCAGACAATAGGCATGCTGTAACTGTCAATTTTTGACAGTATCTCACATATAACAGCAAATGTTTCTCAAGATTTGACAGATGGCGATCTGTAATTGTCAGTAAACCCAATCTGACACATTACAGTCAAGATTTGACAGTATCAGATAGCAGACATAGAACAGCTGTCAACATTTGACAGCATCTGAGAGATGATTTGTGGTGAGATCTAGTTAATGTTATATTCATTCCTTTGAACCAATCAAAACAGGAATATTTCGAATATTCCTGCCAAACTTCAATTCTGAGCAAATGATGGATTTTGTGACACAATTTCACTGGCAAAATCCAAATTTCAAATATTGAAAATGAACCAAATTTCAAAACTTCACAGTCATTAACTGATGATCATTCCAGAACTGGAATTCCTATGACATCCATGGATCTGAGCATCCTTCTTTCTTTTTTAAATGTTTGTTAAACCTTTTTATCCTGGTAAAGTTTGAGGGTTGTTTTGGTTTTGGTGGCTGAAGATTGTGGCCTTTGGCTGCATGACTTCAGTGCCTTTGTCTAATTAGGACAAACTAGGGTGACCATATGAAATGGAGGGCAGGGCTTCTATATCTTTAACAGTTGAATAGAAAAGGGAAATTCAAAAGGTATCATTTGTATGCATGAAGCACCTGGTGAAATACCCTCTTCATCACAACAGTTAAAGCTACAGGAGCTATGTTAGAGTAACCAGATACAAAAGAGGGCATCACCTGGTGCACTACTGAGAGGCAGCCTGTTTCCCAGTAGATCCGCACACTGGAGGGAAGTGGATGCCCCGGCAGGTAAGGAGTGCGAGGGAGAAGGCTTACCTGCCGGGGTGCCCACTGCCATCCGCTGCTGCCCGCTGGTCTAACCTACTGAGAAACAGGCTTTGCAGCCTGGTTCTCTAGGCCGCGAAGCCTGTTTCTCAGTAGATTGGACAAGCGAATGGCAGCGGACAGCAGCAGGCGTCCCGGCAGAAAAGGAGCATGAGTGGGGGGAGGGACAGGGAGGGGGGAGTTGGGCCCTCACTCACCCGCCCCCATGTTTTCACCATAGGCTTGCACTGAGGAAAAGCTTTCTTTCCCACAATATAAGCCTATGGCGAAACAGCTAAAATGGTGTCCGATCCGAAAATCGGACGTCCGATTTTCGGATCGGAATCAGGTCCGAACCGGGAAGCCTCCAATCTGATGTGATCCAATCCAATCTGAGGCCTCGGTTCCAGTTCCGATCCCGGTTCCAATCCAATCCGGGGGGCATGCACATCCCTAATAATAATACCCTGAATGGCAGAGAAAGTTGGGTGTTGTTGTTTTAGCTTCTCTCTCATTCCCCTTTATTATTTCATTGTATTATTCCCATATGTGTGTATATATATATATATCCCCAGCCATCATCTCCCTTAATCACACTACAATGGAATCCCTCCAACACACACACACACCCCTTCTTCTTGCAATCTCCATCTTAAACTCTAATA
This sequence comes from Anniella stebbinsi, assembly GCA_029215795.1. Taxonomy (NCBI): domain Eukaryota; kingdom Metazoa; phylum Chordata; class Lepidosauria; order Squamata; family Anniellidae; genus Anniella; species Anniella stebbinsi. Next base: position 14,983,936 of record JARDYH010000007.1, read on the forward strand.
AGTCGCTTCACTGTGTTTTAGAACCCAAACAAGGTGGGAAGCTTCGCCTATTGCTCATACAGAACTCTTTGTTTTGTCCTGCCACTACAGCTAAGCTTGACGGCTGAAGTCTTTAGAAATGTTGGCGTCTTTAATCTTGATCAGATTAATGTGGCCAAATTAATAAAGGAGTTAAAGACGGGGAGGGAGACAGAAGGGAATTGAAATTATGGAAAGAGTAGAACAAAGACAGTTCTTAAATGAACATTTTTAGCCGTAGCTTAACATTACAAAGATTAATAGGAATTCATTTACATATATAATGTGACGGACAGAACACAATTCAAAGTGATTCTGGGTTTGAATGGCATTACTGTTTGTGCTGAAGCAAAGTGGCGAAAGAAAGAAAGAAAGAAAGAAAGAAAGAAAGAAAGAGAAAGAAAAGGTCTGGGGGGTTTACCCCCATGTATTGTTTTCAACTTACATGATTGCAAATGCTTTCTTTTAAACAAATACAACACTAGGGTTGTCTGGTGGCTTTAGTCTGGTTCACATATGCATGTGAATCATGCATAAAATCATAGAATAGTAGAGTTGGAAGGGGCCTATAAGGCCATGGAGTCCAACCCCCTACTCAATTCAGAAATCCACCTTAAAGCATCCCTGACAGATGGCTGTCCAGCTGCCTCTTGAAGGCCTCTCGGGTGGGCAAACCCACAACCTCCCTAGGTCATTGGTTCCATTGTCATACTGCTCTAACCATCAGGAAGTTTTTCCTGATGTCCAGCCGGAATCTGGCTTCCTGTAACTTGAGCCCATTATTCTGCATCCTGCATGTGAATCACAGGATTTCCCTACACTTGAGTTTATTTAAAACTTGATGATCAGCAGATGAATGTGCCAAACAACTCCACCAAAAAGCATGATGTTTGAGGTGAGGTGAAAGAAACGCTAGCTGTGGCGTTTGATCGGCATTTACACATGCAAATAATGCTACAGGCCAGGACTGAACATAGCAATCACCACATGATGCCTGGACTTCTCACATGATATCTTTTCTCATTTTCAATGGCCTAGTTTAGGGATGTGCATGCCCCCCCAGATCGGATCGGAATCGGGATCAGAACCGGAACCGAGGCCTCAGATCAGATTGGATCAGATCAGAGGCTTCCCAGTTTGGTTAAAACCCGATCCCAATTTGAAAATGGGACATCTGATTTTCGGATCAGACACCATTTTAGCTGTTTTCGCCATAGGCTTACATTGGGGCAAAGAAAGCTTTCCCCCAATGCAAGCCTATGGTGAAAACATGGGGGCAGGTGAGTGGGGGCCTAACTCCCCCCTCCCTGTCCCTCCCCCCACTCATGCTCCTTACCTGCCGGGGCGCCCGCTGCTGTCCGCTACCATCTGCTGGTCGAATCTACTGAGAAACAGGCTTCACAGCCTAGTTCTCAGTAGAGTGCCAGGTGATAGCGCTCTACTTGCAACCAGGCCATGAAGCCTGTTTCTCAGTAGATTCGACCAGCGGACAGCAGTGGGCGTCCCGGCAGGTAAGCCCCCTCCCTCGCGCTTCTTACCTGCCGGGGCATCCGCTTCCCTCTGGTGCGCAGATCTACTGAGAAACAGGTTTCACGGCATGCCTCTCAGTAGCGCACCAGGTGATGACATCATCACATGGCGTGCTACTGAGAGGCAGGCCCCAAAGCCTGTTTCTCAGTAGAGACATGTACCAGAGGGAAGCGGACGCCCCGGCAGGTAAGTGGGAACCCCTCCCGCCTCCCGCCCCTCACATTCCTTACCTGCTGGGGCCATCCACCATACGTATCAAGGCAGCAGCGGATGGCAGCAGACATCCCCGGCAGGTAAGCCCCCTCCCGCCCCTCATGCTCCTTACCTGCCGGGGCCGTCCACTGCCAATGGCAGCAGACAGCCCCAGCAGGTAAGGAGCGCGAGGGGCAGGAGGAGGTCCAATCCCCCAATCTTATCCGAACCAGATCGGGTCCTTCCAGACCAGTTTGGATCAGATTGGACGATCCAGATGCAGGGATCCAAAATCGGATAATTGTATCCAATTTCCCCCGGATCGGGTCCCCCTAGCCTAGTTCACACATAATGCTATCCCATGGTTTATTTAATCCATGATTTGTTGCCCTACCAAGGGTTTATCTGGCAGATGTTCCTGGGTTGTTTCTTTCCTTTGTCCTTCACTCCCTTCCTGTATCCCAAATGCCTTTGCAGTTCTGTAGCACTAACATGTAAAGCAACTGGGATTTTTTTTTTACTGCTCTTGCCTGCTGCCTCTGTAGCCTTCCAAAACAACCCATGAACAACAAATTGGTTCTTTTGGCAGGCTACAGCTGGCTGGGGCATGCTGGGAGTTGTAGGCCTTTTCTCTGTCTAAACATGCAGAGGATTGTGCCTTTAATGGATTTTCTGCCATAAAAAAAGACAGAAGAAATGGTAGGAAAAGATGTGACTGATGGTGTGCTAAAAGCCTCATCTATAAACACCATGGTAGTGGTTTTACCCAATTTCCAGTTGTTATTTACCAGTACATTGTGCCTTAAGATCAGGCTTGTGGCTAGGTAGTTTAATACTTGAATTCATTCCCATCATATTCTTCATAAAACAGATTAAAAACAAAATGTTAAAAGGATGAATCATGCTGTCTTTTTGTCACATGGTGGAATGAGAGCTGATGAGATCTACATTGCATTTTGTAGACCTAAAAACGGTAGTGCACGCACTAGTAACTTTCAGGCTCAACTTCTGCAATGCGCTGTTCATAGGACTACCTCTGTGCCTAGTCCGGAAACTTCAACTAGTTCAAAATATGGCGGCCAGGTTGGTCACCGGTACACCTAGGGGTGACCATATCATACCAGCTTTAAAATCACTCCACTGGCTGCCAATTAGTTTCCAGGCGAAGTACAAAGTGTTGGTTATTACCTTTAAAGCCCTACATGGTTTAGGTCAATGTTACCTGTGGGATCGCCTTCTCCCATACAATACACCCTGCATGCTCAGGTCCTCTGGGAAGAATTTGCTACAGTCGCCCAAGACTAGGCTGAGAACTGTAACCCAGAGGACCTTCTCTTCTGCCACTCCCGGACTGTGGAACAACTTGCTAAGAGAGATCCGCCAACTTACCAGTCTTCCAAAAATTAAGAGCGCTATAAAGACTGATTTCTTCCAGCAGGCCTACCCAGTCGAATTTTAAGACTTTGTTGATTTTAATAATGTATTAATTTTATATGCTTTTAATCAGTTTTTGTATTGTACATTGTATTTTATATTGTTGGTTTTGATGTTGTCCCCGCCTCGATCCAGAGGGAGAGGCAGGCAAGAAATAATAATAATAATAATAATAATAATAATAATAATAATAATAATAATTTGGCATATGGTGAAACTGATGATTGGTGCACCATGCACCCAAATGCAATGTGCATTGAGTCAGTCCACATGAGCTAATGTACAATGCACAAACTATGAGAAAGGTGGAGTGGCCATTGATGGATACGCAAGTCCCACCTTCTGATTTCCTTCCATCCCCTTCATGCCCCTCTGTCAGCTTCTAAAAACAGCAGCTAAGGGGCTGCCCTCACTGCTGCCACCATATAATTCAAGTGTTGCCATTGCTCTGACAAGGCACGTGAATTTCCCCTTGGAGATTTTTGTAGTCCTGTTTCAAGGCAAATCCTGCTGTGTTTGCAACTTCTCATCAGCTTGCAGAGTTTATCTTGCTCATGTTCTATTAACAGACCTGGAAAAAAGCTACAGTCTCATCAGGTGCTCTGCTGAGTGATCTATCCACTTAGCTCTTGCAAAGCTTATCTTGCTTATTTAATAACGTGGTCCAAACACTTCATAAGTTACTTAGATAAAATTATACGAAGCAATCATAAACTACTAGAGCTGATATGAAGATGTCTTAGACTAGGGGTGCAGAACCTCAGGCCTGGGTGGGGAAATCCGGCCTTTATAAATAAATAAATAAATAAATTCCATAGCTCCCTAGGTGACTCCACCCCCTTTTCCTTAGCCCTACTCCTTTCCCACCCCCATCCACTGCACATTTGGCTGTTTCCAAGCTCTTATGCAATTTTCCCCCATTCTAAAAGGTTGAAATGCCATTCCTAGGGCTTTGTCATGTCCCTCTTGCCCCTCTGTTTTTGTGAAGACAATAAAGAGGTCTGCCATGGAATCCACAAAACTTTATTCAGGCAATAAACACCTTCTCCCAGCTGAAGGGAGTCTAAAAGTTCTAGGGGACTTGTCCTCTGGGCAAGATTATGCAAAGTAAGTGAACCAGTGGTTCTTTCAAGGAAAGGGAAAGCCCATTTCTTTCAGCATGCCTTCAGGGAGACTGGTTCTGACCAAGCAGTTTCTGAGCAATCACCCTGCCCGACCTCCTCCTCCCTTCCTTTGACTCAGACCGCCTTTCTCTCCTACAGAATCTCACATCCACCAGGCTTTCAACGCCCTCCTCCTCAGAAGAAGTCTAATCTTAACCTAGCCCTAACCCTAACCCTACCCTAACCTGAACCCTACCCTAACCCAAACCCTACACAAACCCTAACCCTAACCATAAACCCTACACTTAACCCTAACCCTAACCTTATCCCGAACCCGAACCCAAACCCTAGCTTAACCCAAACCCTACCCAAACCCAAACCCTAACCATAAACCCTACCCTTAACCCTAATCCTAACCCTAGCCTTAACCCTCTTTTCTCACTTTTCCCCCAGTGGAGAGGAAGCACCACTGGGGGAAACCCTTGTCTGACACCCTGGAGAGGTGCTTCAAGTCAGAGTAGACAGTACTGAGTTAGATGGCCCAATGGTCTGGCTACATGCAAGGCAGCTACCTATGATGTATTGCACCTTTTCATGATAAGATGTTATTTTCAATTGCAGACCATGCTGAGTGCCACTGGCAGAAAGGCACTCATATATATATATATTCATTAAACAAAAAACCTACGGTTTACAAAAACAATGTTAAGGCTCTACAGATTCCAACCAAGCACCAAAAAGCAGGGAAATTGGGAGTTAAGGCTCACAAGCCTTAACGCCACATCCTCCCTAAGGCGGCAGAAAGTGCAAGTGAAATTCTCATTCTCCCAAAGCAGATAAACCATGAGGACAGGGTGGAGAATATGATATGCAGAGGTGACTGTGGGGTTGTGGAAAACTGATCACGAACAACTTAAGGCCACCTACTTCTCTTTTTTTGTTTAGAGCAGCCCTTCCCCAACCTGGTGCCCTCCAAAGGTGTTGGACTACAACTCCCATCATTGCAAGTCAGTATGTCCCATGGTCAGGAATGCTGGGACTTGTCATCTCAAAAATCTACATATGCAATTTGATCTGCAGAGGTGACTGTGGGGTTGTGGGAAATGATGATGAACAACTTAGGACCAGCTACTTCTCATTTCTTAGAGCATCTCCTTATGTTGAGAGTTGCAACCCAACACATCTGACAGGCACCAGGTTGGGGAATGTTGTTCAAGAACAAGAGAAGGCAGAATGTAGATCTCCAGATGTTTTGGAATTCAACTTGTAAAAGCCCCTAACAGCATGGGCAGTTATCAGGAATGCTGCGAGTTGATGTCCAAAACATCAGGATAGATCTATTTTCTGCCCACATCTGTACTAAAGTATGATGTTTTCCAGCATTAAGATATGTGATCAATCAAGGAACTACAAAAGAGCTGCATCACTTTAAATAAACTGTCCAAACCAAATGAAACAACAATGAATGAATCTTGAATACCTAATCCAGATAGCCCTTCAGACATCAACATTAGTTTTCAATACATGGCATAGGATGTCTGTTTCTTGAATATCAGATAAAGGATTTCTCTTACTTGTTCAGCAGTGTGAGATCAAAGACAGAGCTACCACCTAATACTTTCATGCGTAAGTATTATTTTAAAATTAAGTATGAATTGATTTTTGTCTTCCCCATAACACATAACATGGGAATTACAGTGCAACACATCTGGAGAGCACCAAGCTGGAGAAGGTTCACTCCTATACATGTCTTCTCAGAAGCCAGTGCCACTGAATTCACTAGGGCTTTCTTCCAAAAGGTATAGGATTGCAAACTAATCTCATTTGAACGGTGTTCAAGACAGCCAAACTAAACCTCTTCTGCTCCGCTGTTGCTTTGATGAGATGATGTATTGTGCAGGGATTGTGGGGAGTGAACAGTATATTTTTTATAAATACATTTAAAGAAAAAAAACATTGGTTCTTTGAAAGGCATGATATTGACCAAAAGTTGGAAGTGCCTGGCACATGCTCTGGTTCTAGATCTGTAATGAATAGTGCCCCTTTTGTTATCAAGAGTGCTGCTATATGCGAGATGTGTGTGAGTGAAAAGTATTGGGCAGACCCTGTATTTGGTAAGGGTATGGAACAGCATTCCCCATCCTGCTGCCCTCCAGGTGTTTGAGATGACAAGTCCCAGCATTCCTGACCGTGGGACATACTGACTTACAATGATGGGAGTTGTAGTCCAACACCTTTGGAGGGCACCAGGTTGGGGAAGGGCTGCTCTAAACAAAAAAAGGGAAGTAGGTGGCCCTAAGTTGTTCGTGATCAGTTTTCCACAACCTCACAGTCACCTCTGCATATCATATTCTCCACCCTGTCCTCATGGTTTATCTGCTTTGGGAGAATGAGAATTTCACTTGCACTTTCTGCCTCCTTAGGGAGGATGTGGCGTTAAGGCTTGTGAGCCTTAACTCCCAATTTCCCTGCTTTTTGGTGCTTGGTTGGAAACTGTAGAGCCTTAACATTGTTTTTGTAAACCGTAGGTTTTTTGTTTAATGAATTTCATGGTTTTGTTTAACAGATGACTGGATATTATACAGTTGACAACCAAGCCGGCATCAGCCAGAATGTTATACCATCTTGAGATCCAATATAAAATCAAAGCTAGTGTTATGTGTTGAACTCACTTTTAACATTAATAGATCAACCAAAATGATTGCATCTCCCTCATTTTTAAAGATAAAGAGATGAAACCTGGCATCATGGTAGCTCTTAAGTAGGGATATAGCTATGCCAAGTATGAAGCAGATCCGTTCATGCCTTGATTTTTAGGAATTTTTTAAAGTTCAAACAGAAATCTCTTTGGGGTCCAGGACCTTGAGCAGTACAAGTTTAAAAAATGAAATTAAAGATAAAGAGATGAAACTTGGCACCATGGTAGTTCTGAAGTAGGGATTTAGCCATGCCAAGTTGGAAGCAGATCCGTTCATCCCTTGATTTTTAAAAATGTTTAAAACTTCAATTTAATTTTTTAATTAACTAAAATGCTTACAATTCCATCATTTTTAAAGATAAAGGGATGAAACTTGACAGCATGGTAGCTCTTAAGTAGGGATTGAGCCATGCCAAGTTGGTAGCAGATCTGTTTATGCCTTGAGTTTTAGGAATTTTTAAAACTTCATACCCAATACTCCTCTTTGGGGTCTAGGGCCTTGAGCAGTACATTAAAAAAAAAAAGTAAAGATGAAGAGATGAAACTTGGCACCATGGTACCTCTTAAGTAAGGCTTTAACCATGCCAAGTTGAAAGCAGATTGGTTCATGCCTTGAATTTTAGGGAAAAAATTGAAGTCAAACTTTTTTTAAAAAATCCTAAAAATCAAGGCACGAACCAATCTGCTTCCAACTTGGCATGGCTCAATTCTAGGGTGACCACTAGGGTGTGCTCTAGTGGCTAAAGTGTTGGACTGGGAGCTGGGAGATCTGGGTTCTACTCCCCACTTAGCCATGGAAACCCATTGGGTGACTTTGGGCCAGTTGCAGACTCTCAGCCCAACCCATCTCACAGGGTTGCTGTTGTGAGGATAAAATGGAGAGGAGGAGGATTATGTATGCCGCCTTGGGTTTCTTGGCGGAAAAAAGGTGGGCTATAAATGCAATAATAAATAATAATAAAAACCTGTCAGGATTTCCCCAGATTTCTCCTGGTTTTTGTTCTATCCTCAGTGTCAGGGGGGATTTTATGCAAAAGTCTTTAATGACCTGGAATTACACACTTTCCCTTTTAAGGCCACCATTAGTGTGGCAGGGGGGAATGACGTGCTTTCTGGAGGTGTGTCATTCTCTCCCACTGCTCCAATCAAGGCCTTAAAAGGGCAAAACGTGTCATTCCCTGGCATTATAGAAAAGGGCCTGATTGGAGCAGTGGGGTGGGGTGAGAATGACATGCTTTCCCCTTCTCCGCTCCAATTGGGGACTTTAAGGTGGCCCCAGAAAGCAATTTGTCCTGCCCCCCCACTAGGTGTCCTCTTTTTTTGGTTTCCCAAATATGGTCACCCTACTCAGTACTTGCACAGGCTGCATTTCCATTCCTAGATATTTACTCAAAGTAAGACCCATTGAATTTCCTTGGTACTTGAAAAGCAACACACTTGCTTTTAGATTTGCCAGTCTCAGCATTCTATGTGTGCTATGAATGCCCTGCTCTGTCTGTCCCTATAGTTTCCTGCAAGGTCCAGCCAGGGGAAGCCAGTAAATTAAACCCAGGGATGGAGGGTGGGATTCCCTCAAGTTCATCTGACAGCAGGTGCTATAGAACATGGACCTTCCAGGAGTGTTGAGGGTGGATTTCTGGCAGACCCAGCCAGGCAACTTTATGGCCTGTTAGTCCCTCCATTTGGTAGCCCGCAGAGCACTGCCTCATAAGGCAAATGGCCACATGAGAGCTGTTATTATGGCCTGCTACTTTGTTTGTCTTTAGTAGTCTGTGGTCCAGATCTCTTCAGAAGGGGGAATAGTGTTTTGTGGTTGGGGTCAGTCTAAATTATCTCCAGGGGTCCCTTACTCAGTGCCTCTGATAGCAAAGAGATTGAGGATTTTCCCCAACTCTGTTACTCTTGAAGTTACTAGGCCTGTTGAAAATAGATTTTATAACATAAGCATGAAAACAGTGAATACCCCTTTTAACTTGTTAAACCAATGAAAACATGCCACACAAGACGTCTTAAGATATGAATGGTTTATAAAGAAAAGTAAATGCAAAAGAACATCAGATGCAGAAGTGAAATCTGAAACATTACTAGCAGTAGTAGTAGTAGTAGTAGCCTGCCTTTTGCCCAATGCTGGGCCTTAGGGCAGCCTTACAAAACTAAAACATATACAGCTAAAACCTATAAATAGGAATATACTAGGCTGACCATATGAAAAGGAGGACAGGGCTCATGTAACTTTAACAGTTGTAGAGAAAAGGGAATTCCAGCCAGTGTCATTTGTATGCAATTAGTTCCTGGTGAAATTCCCTCTTCATCACAACAGTTAAAGTTGCAGGGGCCCTGACTTCTTTTGTATATGGTCACTCTAGTATAGTACCTGCAACTTTAACTGTTGTGATGAAGAGGGAATTTCACCAGGGACTAATTGCATACAAATGACACTGGCTGAAATTCCCTTTTCTCTACAACTGTTAGTTACATGAGCCCTGTCCTCCTTTTCATATGGTCAGCCTAAATATACAAAAGTTAAAAATATAATTAAATACTTTTCAATATTAAAGCATTTTAAACATTTTAAATACATAAAATTTAAAAGTCAAAGGTATAGACAGAGGTCCAGATTATTTGCCAAAGGCCTGCTGGAACAAAAAAGGGGTTTGTCTGCATCCAAAAACACATCAAGGAGGGAGCCAGCATAGACTGCAACGATTAGAAAGAAAATCCATGTGTGTACACTATGCAAAATAAACGACAGCTCAACTGTTTCTAAACCTTATTACAAAAACAGGGTGACTAGGCCAAAACCAACGTTGTAGGCCCAGAAGCACTTTGAAAGGTTTCAACATTGTACTTAAAACTTAACACCGGCCCAAACTAATTAAATGAAGTGTTTGAAGCTTTCAACTTTATAGCAGTATGGACCAAACTCTTAGAAAAGAGGGAAGGAGCACTGTGTGTGTATGGGGTGGGGGGGATAGAAAGAAAGGTATAGCTACCTATTCCCAGGAGAGATCTTAAGATCAAGTTACCATGGATCCAGAGGAACCACACCCTGCTTCACCAGGGAGCAAAAGAGCAAACTGGCCTTATGAAGATAGCCCAAAATACTCTCAGAGCCAAAGGAATGCATGTTCCAGAAGAGAAAAGAGAAACTCTTCTTCTTCAATCAAAAGGTCTGTGCTAGAGGCAGTGGCCATTTCATTCACCCACCTCACATTCTAAGGCAGGAGGGAGGGGGGAGAGCAATGCTATTGAGCATGTGTTGCGCTATGAGGGAAGATGGCCGCCTCATTGACTTGAATGAGAGGTTAAAATAGTCCTTAAAAGTCAACCGAAGGGAATTTTTAAAAAACGAAAAGCTTTCTACCAACTACAGTCAAGGAGGAAGAAGACCCCACCACTGGCTTAATTAATAAGGCTCTAGAAATTATGCAAATTGTGAGCACAAAATTCACAACCCGGAAGTAATTTTACAAAAGCAGGGAGACAGCTTTGTATTCCTTTTTTACCTTAAACTGCTCTCCTTCCCTCAATCTTTCACCAATCTTCTTGAAATTTTCAGGTAATGTAAAACAAACATTTCTTTCTGGCACCTGTAAATTTCAGAAAGGTTGGTGACACATTTTCGATTTTATGGCTGTTAGAATGACCCCCCCCCAATTATCACTTTAACATGGCAGAATGTGTTTTTTACTGACGGCCCTTAACAATGAAGGCACGACTGTGCCTCCATTATATATATATATATAGTACATGAAGGAATGAAGATCCAGAACAGGCAGAGCAGTAGACTTAGCTCCCCTCCAAAGGTTTCATGGAGAGGCCTGAGAAATACTTCTTGCCCCCACATCATCTTGAAAGATAACATCCTCAGACCCAAACAATGAATAATCCCACGTGGATAAAGCTATTGTCTTAATGCATGCATCCAGTTCTGCACAGACTTTGTGTGCCCACTGAGGCAGGCATTATGTTCTCACTTGGAAGACTATAGCATGTAATTTTGCTCACTGTGTCACATTGTTTGTCAGCAACTGCAAGCTGTCGCCTCTCTAGGAAGGGAAGCGCTGCTATGCTGATTCCTAAACCATAATGCTCATATGGAAGATAATGAGAATCACCAAGGCGTGTGCACACGGCGCATTCAGATAGAGCATGCCGGAAAGCAAACAGTGGGTCTGCTATTATTTGTCTTTGGCCAGCTGTGATTGTGTTGGTTAGCAATAATATCCCACTTTCAAATCGTTGATTCACCGAGGGGTAGCGATCTATTTCCAAGCGTCATCAGAGAATGTGGTACAGGAACTTTTTAACAATGTATCACATCTCCTTTGAAAAGCAATATTTCTCCAAAGATATGCATCAAGAAGCTCTGGAACTGTAGGGGGGTTGGAGGTTTTTTTTTAAGCAAATAAGAACAGCGGAAAAACAAAACAGGATGATCACATCAAGGAACTATGAATATAAGAATAGCCTTGCAAACTATTACAGACACATGTGGTGGACATGTCCAAATATCCAGGAATTGTGCTCAGGTGTGTTTTATTTATTATTGTTTATCTTAAACTATACGTCACATCTTTTGACCCAACAGGAGCCCCAAAGTGTTTCAAAATACACACACACACACACACACCAAAGCAACATGGCAACCAGCAACACTTACCAGTTAATTAGATGGCCATCAAATGGTGCAAATGCATGTAGAAATACAGTCATGCAGAGGGGCAGTAGCTGAGTAGATCACTGCTGAGTGTTATCTGCATTTAACCTTGATTCTTTGCCCTAAACTCCGGTCCCAAACCCTAGAAAGCTTGAGACCAGAATATCTCAAGGAACATATTCTCATATCTGCTTGGATCTTTAGGTCATCTCTTTGGAGGCTCTCCTCCAGGTGTCCTGCTGAAGAAATTCATGCAGGCAGCTACACAAGACAGGGCCTTCTCAGTTGTGGCACCCCGCTTCTCGAATGCCCCCCCAAATGCTTACCCAACAATAGGCTCACCATATGAAAAGGAGGACAGGGCTCATGTAACTTTAACAGTTGTAGAGAAAAGGGAATTTCAGCCTGTGTCATTTGTATGCAATTAGTTCCTGGTGAAATTCCCTCTTCATCACAACTGTTACAAGTTGCAGGGGCCCTGCCTTCTTTTGTATATGGTCACTCTAGTATAGTGACTGCAACTTTAACTATTGTGATGAAGAGGGAATTTCACCAGGCACTAATTGCATACAAATGACACCGGCTGAAATTCCCTTTTCTCTACAACTGATAAAGCTACATGAGCCCTGTCCTCCTTTTCATATTGTCAGCCTACCCAACAACTATATAGGCACCAGCCAAAGGCCTTTCTTTTCTCACAGGTATTTTGGAGACTCAGGCAGGATCTGCACTACTGCTTTATAGCAGTATTGAAGTGCACTGACAATGTTTGGAGCCCACGATACATTCCATATACCACTTTCATACCATGTTCATGGTGCTATATCCTGCTTGGTGCCCTCAGTTCTAGATTTTTCTGGCTGCTATTTCTGAGCTGTTTGTTGTTTGTACTGTATTTTAGTCTTTTAAATATTTGCATTGTATTTTATATCTTTAATTGCTTGTAATACACCCAGAGAATGTTGGTTATTGAGTGGATTAAAAATATAATTGATTCATTAATTTAATTGTTTCCAAACTACAAAGTATGAGAGTTTAATGTCTTGATTGCTGCGCGTACAAAGAGTTCTGAGAGGTGGGTGGGGTCCATCAGTGTTGATTGTCATTGATGTCACAATGGCAGGAATGACTCCCTGAAGCAGTGATATTCCCCTTTCCCAGACTGTGTCTGGAATACTTTAATGTATGAAACCAGGCATGTTAACATCTTCCTCAGAGGCCCAGTTCCATGTGCCTTCACTGTCTGATGGCTGCATGAGAGGCATGTCCTTTTTTACAGTGGCACCAATATGGTGGCACTCCTTTCCCTGGGAGGTACATTTCACTCCATGGTCTCTTTCCGAAAGCTTTGGGAATTTGCTGGCTGCTGATCCCTCAATGACTGCTTCTGATGTTCTTTATGGGTTCTGCTTATGGATGTTGCTTTAAATGTGTGTTATAGTTTAATGATTTTGTTTTGGTTAAGTATTATGATTTCAACATTCTTGTAAGCCATCTTGTGGACCTATAGATTGAAAGGCAGGGTATGAACATATTTAAATAAATTGATTTAAATATTCCAATCCTAGTGAGAAGGGCATTTCGGGGGGGGGGCTATATTCTTTCTTTCATTCATTCATTCTTTCCTTTTGATACTTTTATACCACTTAATATATAACATTCCCTAAGCTGTTCACAATAAATTACAATGCAACAATATAAAAATGCGAAAGAAATAATACATTATTAAAAACATCGAAACATTAAAAACATTACTATAAACAATAAAAAAGGGTAGTAGCAGATTCCATCACAGGTCAGGGAAACCCTGTATGAACAATTGTGTATTTAAGAGGTATTTAAAACTAGCCACCATTTCTGCCTCTTGAGAGTGGAAGAGTATTCCAAAGACCCAGTAGCACTACAATGAATGCCTGCTGATGTGCAGCTCCTTACCTGGTGATGTTCCATTGGCAGCGGAATGACCAACAAGGCCTCCTCCCAACGTGGCAGCTTCCCCAAACACGCTTTGCTACCTTTTCACCTTCCCCACCTTCCAACCATGCAAGTTGGGCTCTACAGGAGAAGAGAAAGCAAACAAGCAAGTGCACAGATGTGTGGATATTGTTATATAGAAGATGAAAACCAAAAAAGAAAGGGGAGAAAACCCAAATAAAATAAAACAGTGTGGGAATAATAAAGGGAATGGCTTAATCAGTCGTCTCCAAAAGCCGGTGGAACAAAAGGATCCTTGTTGACCTTCTAAAAGTCTGAAGCAAAGCCACTTGGTGTGTCTCCTTTGGGAGCAATTGCCAAAGACACAACTAACCGGATTACACATACCTGACGCCCATTTAAATGTATTCTTGAATGATTTGGAGGGATCAGTCGGGCGAGAGTATTGGGAGAGTCTCTGAAATATTTTATCAGTAGCATTGTAGATAATAGTGCATCCTGGGTGTCTCTAGTGGTTGCTGCCAAGTCAGAAACAGGAATAATTTTATTGATGTGTGTGTGTGTGTGAGGTGAGAGGGAGGAAAAATGTAGCCCTTGATTTATTGTCACACAGATGGGAAACTGTGGGAAGCAAATGCCTTCCCAGGTCGTCTGGCTTCTTACCCAAAACAAACAAACATACATCTCTGTATGAAGAAAACTAGCAAATCAGGGAAGAAGACGATGCTTCTAGTACCCTTCTATGGGCAGGGAATTTTAAATACAAGGGACAATCAAGGATTTGGCTCCCTACCTTGAGCCTGATGTGATGTAGTACAGGGAAACCTTCGCTGCTACAGCCCCTGCATGAAGGGGCATTGCATGATGAAAAGGGCTGTGGGGCTGATGACATGCGTGCAACACCCTATGGCCCTGCTCCACCATTCTCATGCTGGCAAGTTGTTACGTTCTGATGGAACGATACTATATTACGGTTAGGGAAATTCATTTCAACGCTCCGCCACGGCCACCACCATCAGCGGCTCCTGCCAGGATCGCAGTGCTAAGCTCAGAGGGACCAAAGAGCGCACAGGGTGGGTGGCAGACGACATCAGCATCCCTGCTAATAAAAAAGTGCTGGTACTGTTTCCCTGCAAGCCCTGGCTGTGCTACATCACTGGTGATGCCCCCTCCACAGGAGTAACACATGAAGCCGTCTTTGGTCAGGTGTGTTTGTATGACTTGGTTCTGCGGGTTCTCAGCCTCTGTACCAATTTGGGACAGGCTCTGTGCCACTTTTGTGTTCTTTTTGGAGGAAATCAGACCTGTGTGTTCTGCTATTTAGAGCTCTCCCGAACTGCTTATTCAATGCTTTTCATTTCTACATGTCAGGTCTTTCACAGCTTCTTCATAATCGCTCCGATCCAGCTAGGAGCCATATCTGCATGGTTGTAGGAACTGCATGTGTCTACATCCTTAGAAGAATGACGGGCAGCCCTTTATGAAATACTACCAATCAGCTCTTCTGGACAAGGGGCAGAAGGGTGGAGACAGTCTCCCACTGTTTCCTGTTCCTTACCCAATCAGCCAATCAACGGGAGTTTGGGCTTCTTTTGAATTGTCCCAGCTGCTCAACCCACAATCTGTTAGATGAAGGCCACACTTTGTGGAGAATATGGAACACAAGGCAGAGCATCCTCTTTTAATGAAAGTTACAAATGGGACCCAGAGAAGCTTCATCATAAAACACATGGAAATCATCTGAATGTGGATCCCAAACTCTGCATGGACTAGGATGTTATATCCATCATTTACTGTCCTGCAGCCGGAAGCCTTTATTTCATTACGCAAATTATTTCTCTGAAAGCTGTTAAGAAGGATTGTGGTCTATAATTAGAATAATACCCCCACAGGATTACAGAAGTAATTACATAATCATTTGGGACTCCTATTATGCCACAGAACTGTATATTTCAAAGTATATCTGCTGTGATTTCTTTTTTAAAATAATTTTTAAAAATCTTCCTATTTCAATGCAATTGAAATGTATTACCACACTTTTACACTCAAATGGAAAAATTCATTGGAGGTTTTCGTTTTGTTTTGTTTTCATGACATGAAGGTTCAAGGCTAACTTTGGGTAATAACCATCATATCTTTCATTGCTTCCAAATTCTATTTGTCCAAGCCTGAGCTCTTAATATAAAAAAGTTCTTATGTGCCCCATTTGGGCCTTCCAAACCAGGTACAGCAGCCATCCACCCCTCTCATCATTCAGAGGGCCTAGTGCTAACAGGAGAGAAGCTGTCCAGAAAGTAGCTAGACTAGGAGCTGTTCTATAGAGGCTGTTGAATCTGCAATTTCTAGGCAGCAATGCAAGGTTTAAGTCCATAGGCGGGCTGGTCCTTTCTAGACTAATGGGACATCTGAGTGCTCCAACTTGTCTTGCTCTTGATTCATGGGTCTAGTTCTTGGGGACCATGGTGGTGTCTTCCTCTAGAGAGGAGGTCTCATCTGGCAGATCCTTACATGGTGTGCACTGTTAACAAAACAATCAGCAGTAAAGCATCAAGTGACAAAGCACAGCAAACCCAGCTTAAAACACTTTCCAACAAGCCAAAAAGGTCTCTTCTGAAAGTCAAGAGGTAGTTTGCCAGGCAGCCTTCCCTGGGTGGGAATGTTCTGCCCCAACTGGACTTTATGTGATTATGTTATGTTGCCCCCTAGGCTCTGCATTTGTAATTGCTTTGGTTTTTCCTCTATGAATATGTTAGCAACTGTCTCCCCATGCATGGATTTGCTGCCCTTAGCAAGAATTTCTAATCCTGTTTGCACCAACTCCTCCTCAGTTTCAAAGAAACCTCCATCAGGCCTGTTTTTCTGCTTCTGCTCTGGACCGTGAGCTGAAGCCCTGTCCTTGTATTTTATTTTTTCACCTCATCCAGTCACCTCATCCATCCATCTCATCCATTCACCTCGCTCATCTATCTCATCCATCCCACTGCTAAGTATTGATCCTGTAGTTATTAGTTGTTTACTCTTGATGTTGGATTTCAATACAGATGAGGTTTGAAGTTATACAAAGTTGATTGGAAGTGAGTTTAACTGCCTGGATGGACACACTGCTTAATGTGTGTTGAGGTCAGAACAAGGAATGGCAGAGAAATATGTTCGGTTGATACGGTCTCGCCTAATTCCGCATTTTCAAGCCGATGTGCAAACTGAAACGAAGTTCTCCTTCAAATTCCACACTTCTCCAAGTTCTCCAATCAAAAAATGCACACAACTCTTTTACGTTAAGGAAAAGTGGATTGCATATTCTAGGAAGCAAATGTATTAACGCTGTGCATGCCCTGCCCCCTGATTCACTTGGGGGGTGCATTTCAGAGCCCCCAAAACAGCCCCGATTCACCTTGGGGTGCTTCGGGGGTTGCCCACTTCACTTTGGTTCCAAGGCCAAGGTGAGAGTCGGGCCCCCTGAAGTGAGTTGGCCTTGCAGGTCCCTGGGTGCCGGCTGCGCCAGTAGCAAGGCTGGCAGTCTGTCCATTGGACTCACCTCCCTCTCCTGGCTCTCCCCACTCACCTGCTGCCTCGTCATCGGTTGCTGCATTGCCTGCGCTGCCAGCCTCCCTCGTCACCGCCACCTGCCGCATCACTCACCGTGACCAGGAAACACAGAGCTCAAATGAGAACTAGGCCGCGATATCTTGAAATTGTGGCCTGGTTCTCATTGGAGCACTGTGTTTCCCGGTCATGGCGAGTGATGCAGTGGGCACTGGCGATGAGGGCGGCCAGCGGCGCAGGTGATGAGAGCAGGCAGTGATGATGGTGGCCCCCTGCGGCTGGTGATGCAGCGGCTGGTGATGAGGCAGCAGGTGAGTGGGGAGAGTCGGGAGAGGCGTCTTTCCCAGGATAGCGGGAGAGCCCAGCACCTCTCCGAAGTGGTCTGAGGTGCCCCGAAGCTTCAGTGCCAATGAGCTTCGGCTCCGGGGCACCTCAGGCTGACCCGGAACCGACTCAGTACTGAGGCAGAGCGAGCTGAATCAACCCGCCTCACCTCAGTTTTGGGGATTTGGCCCAAAGCGGTGCACAGCACTAAAATGCATTCCTCTCATACTACTGGAGCAACAGGTGAAGAAGTAAGGAGCACATCTCCACCTTGAGGAGGAGTGCAAGGTGTAGCTATAATTGGACCTCATAGGTCTCCACCATGGGAAAACCCATTGCATCCTACCCAGGAAATGTACACACACAATTGATGTTCAACTCTCTCCTGCATCCACTTTTTCCTGCTCTCTGCAATGCTCAAAACTGTGCTTAAGATTCCAAAATAAGTGAGCTCCTTCGCCGAAGACTCCAATTTACATCTGGATAGCTCTTCTGGCCCTAATGTGTGCTCAGCAATCAGGGTATCACTCATAATACATTAACAGGAGGAGTTTAACATTCCCCAACATCCCTGTGGTGAACTGACATATGGATTTAAGAAGATAAATAAAGAGGTTATCCACCAGCTGCATGGGTAACATTTGGGACTGCTGAGGACTGCGGGCTGTTTCCTTCTCCCTGCTCTTTCTCTATCTGCCACTTGTACTTTGATGGACACATTTGAATTTTTAACAAGACAAAGAAGTGGCTTTTAGTTGGAGGCCAGATAGGTAGGCATGACAGCCAGCAGGAACTCCTGATGGCTCTCCACAAAAGCACTTGCTTCCTTGAAGGCGGTTAATTGAAATGCAGCCATCAGAGTTGGCTGAGCCAGATCTGCATCCAAAGTACCCCCACTGTCTGGAAGGCAGGGAGCATCTACCAATCCTTCTTCCCTGCACCCATCCATTGGGAATGGAGAAACCAGCATGGATGGTGCATTCTGCATAGCTCGCTTTTGTTCATTGTCGGTACGGCCAGTTCCCAGGAAAAGGAGCGCCTGCGTATATTACCCAGGCATGAGATTTAGCACAAAAGGCCTGTCCTCAAAGCACAAGAGACTTAGGGTGCCTCTACAAGAGTGATTTAAAGCTCTTTCAAAGTGAATTACCGATTTTACCTCCACATGAACAGAGCACAAATCGGGGGTTGAGGCGCTTTTTCTGTCCGATTATGTGCATTATCGAATGCGCGTTAAATAGCGAGTTTTAATTTACTGCGGGAGTTAAAGCGCCTTATGACCATGTAAGCAAGCGATTCTCTGCATGTAAACACTTTTAAAGAGTGTTTCATACAATTGGTAATGCGCTTCACTGCCTCCCGTGTATAGGGATTAGGCGTAAAAGCGATTGTGAGAAGATGTGCATAATCGGCCAACCGGGCGTCAAACTGAATTCTTGTAGAGGGGACCTAACATAAGCTTGTCGTCCTGGAAATTCACCTAATAGGCAGAAGCTTGACCTTCCATTTCGCCTGGCACTGAGGTATCCTGCTTAGAACTGAGGGCAAATGGCAGCCAAGTACATGAGAGAGCTGGTGGTGGAAGCATGAGCCATGTGCTGGAAACCAAGCCCAGCCATGAATTCACTGAGTTGCTAGCTTTCAGACTCATCCCATTCCTCTAGGTGTAATATGACGACAATAGTCATCAGTGAACTCATTCTCTGAATACTCATCCTTTCTCCAACCAAACTATCCATAAACAAGATGGGGTTAGCATCAGGCTCAGGGGAACCCTACGATTCGGAGCAGTATTTAAAAAAAGTTAGGGGGGAACCTAACGGGGAGGGAAGCACCCAAACAGTACAAATAAGGACTTTTCATTTGGGCCCGAGTTACTGGAGTTTTATGAATGGGCAAGCGCCCCTGAATGGCTGCCATTTCTGTGCTATTCCAAAATTTGAAATGTGCCCATTGACCCCCAAAATGTTGGGGACCCTTATATGAAAGAATCCCAAAGTCAGCTCACTAGTTGCACGTGTAAAATAGTGGCTCTAAAATGAAGTCAAATGCAAATGGGGTATAAAGTAGGCTGACCATATGAAAAGGAGGACAGGGCTCATGTAACTTTAACAGTTGTAGAGAAAAGGGAATTCCCTCTTCATCACAACTGTTAAAGTTGCAGGGGCCCTGCCTTCTTTTGTATATGGTCACTCTAGTATAGTGCCTGCAACTTTAACTGTTGTGATGAAGAGGGAATTCCACCGGGAACTAATTGCATACAAATGACGCCGGCTGAAATTCCCTTTTCTCTACAACTGTTAAAGTTACATGAGCCCTGTCCTCCTTTTCATATGGTCAGCCTAGTATAAAGGGGCAATTCAAATTACTTCCTGCTCCTGCCTCTCCATGATCCATAGGCTGGGATGACCTACCCATACAATTACAAAGCTCCTTTTGAACAGACTAATTGGGAGGGGGAAATCTTTATTTTTGATGTTGCTAAAGAAGTGGAAAACAAAAGCCTTTGCTAGTTTAATGCAGAGCATTCACCAATCTACCAGAAGATCCCAACCTCCATTCTGCCTACTCCTGACATAGGACATCTTGCAGGATATCCTTCAATGTGTTCCATGGCAGATATTTAGGGGTTACCCAGGAGACAAGTCAATCAGTCGAGGCCCCACACCTGAGCCAGGGGACACTTACAAGAAGATCCCTGGAGTTGCTCCTCCTCTTGACCATTGCAACCTGTTTCTTCACCTGCCTCTTGCTCCAGCCCAGATCATTGTTGTGGTGAGAAGGATGGACAGTAGATGCCACTGCCTACTTGCACACTAAAAAAGAGGATGCAAAGCAATAGCGGATGGTAAAAGATAGATTCTTCCTCCACCCCTCAAGGGTTGCTGGATCTTCTGTTCCTGAGATGAGCAAAAGTTGTTCCTTTTGTCACTGAGATGGCAAGTTTCAGAAAGTTATGCAGAATTGTTGCTCTCAAACTTGGAAACTTGGAAAGGAAAGAGGACATGAGTCCCAACAATCTGTTCCAGGAATCAATCAATTTAGGAGCAGATGTTTATGGAAAAATACCAGTCACTTAAAAAATTAAAACTGACAGCCAGTTGCATCTTCTAATTCCCATAACTGTGCTGAAATGTAAACTTCCATTTGTTGTTTGAAAAGTTCAATTAGGAGTGTGGGGGCAAAGATAGGATGGGCCCTGAGAACTGGGTAACTATATTTCATAGATTATTAGGTAATGGGCATCCTTGTGGGACCCTAATGGGGAAAGATTTGGCTGGAAATGGGTTTTTAAAATCTAGATTCTACCAAAAGTGTTGCCTTGAATTCTGAAATCTGCAAAGTTAGCATGGACCTGCTGAAGGAATCTGGTAAGCCCTGGGTCCAATTCAGATCTATTTCTACCCTCAACGGAGTGAGAAGATGTAGCAGAAATTCTAAGGGGGATAGAAATTGGCACTGTATAGTATGGTAAAGAAGGCTGCTAGCTTGACTCTCAGACCCATCACAACAAATTTTACCTGCTCCTCTCCTCCCCAACTACTAGAGAAGATTAGCTGCAATTTTTAAAAAGATAAACAGATGTTGACCCTGTTCACGCTAAGCCATGGTGGTGAAACATTTTGAGTTAAACATTATGGCTTAGCGTGTCATGTGAATCATTCCTAACCATGGTGGCTACATAGCCATGGTTTAAACACGCTCACTAACCATTAGCTGCAAAAGGGTTAGCACCCTAACCATGGCTTAGCATGTTGTCTGAACAGGCCCTTAAACAGCTGAAGGAAATAGCCCAGCGGGCACGTCTTCCTTTCCTATGTCTATGACTTCAAAGCTGTTTTTGCCTTAAGGTCAGATGCTTCCAATATTTTCAACAGACACAGTATGCATAAATATTAAACAGATAGCAAGCTATAGCACAGCCACTGGTTGCTTTGAGTCAAAAGCCACCTCCTGAGAGTTGCTGTCTGTCCACCACCCCTAATTACCAACCCAGATCCAGACGAGTACAAACACTGATATCATATCACGGGAGTGGCTTGCAGTTGCAGCCCATTTTAGAAGGTTACTTTGCGCATAGTAAGATTTGTAGCCCAACCCCATCCAGAAGGCATCAGGCAGCTATTAGAAATGTTTCCTTCCTGCTCAGTGAAAGCTCCTCTGTACCTTGAAAAGCTGGGGGCCCGATATAGGATGCTACAGCTGTCCCCACCCAGTCCATAGGTGTGGATGGATGGGTGCGAAAGCACACTTCCAAAATGCTGGGATGTTTGTATGGGCACATCATGTTTGACAAATGTGACTTAAATGCATGAAATCTAGACCAGGAGGTTGACTGCTGGATCTTATCTAGGAAATTGACTGTGCCTATAAAGATTCCTCTCCCAACACATTCCTTTGCGATGCAATCCTATCCTATGCACTGTCTACTTGGAGGCATATCCCACTGATCTCAATGAGACTTGCTGCCAGGTTATTATTTGCCCCAATGCTGCTAGATTCTGGATTTATTGAAGGGATAGCTTGGCTTTAAGAAACCAATGTGCATTTCTCTCTCAAGGATTGAGGGGAGCGCACTGGGGAAAACACATGGAGCTAAACTACCTGCGGCAATGAATTTGCTGCCTCTTCTAAGGGTATGGTTAACCAAGCTCTTCTGTAAACAGAGCAATGACTCCTGACCATCATGAAACTGCTTTGATTGTGCCTATCAATCAACAATTAAATATGTTCAAAGAATAGCTGCCATACCAAGCACAATTTGGAGGCACAGAATTAGAATATATTTTCAGATGGTTCTGAATATAAACTGGTAATGCTGCAGAGAATATTTATTTGTTACAATGTTAGCCCATCCTTCCTCCTTGGAGATCCCCTTCTGTTTTTTACCCTTCACAACAGCCCCAAAAGGTCTTTGAGTAATGGCACCTGGGGCAACATCACCCAATGGGTTCCATGGCAAAGCAAGGATTTGAACCCAGGATTTTGCTGACCAAGATCTAAGGTAGCATCCATTGTACCTCACTGCCTCTCAGTACATGTAAAAAGGATCTTGGAGTTGTAGCCAAGCACAAGCCGAATATGAGTCAGCAGTGTGAGGTGGCTGTAAAAAAGGCAAATGCGATTTTAGGTTGCATTAATAGAAATATAGTTTCAAAATCATGGGAAGTTATAGTTCCACTCTACTCTGTGCTATAAATAAACACCACTTCCTTCGTGGATCAATAATACATACAGGCAACATGCCTGGTTCCTCGTGTAGAAGAGGGGAAAGAAGATGCTGCATAAAATGCCTTCCAAAGGATGAGGTGAACTAAGCCCCTTGTACCGCTAAACTGCTGAGGAATTTTCGAGGCACACTTTGACTCAAGCAATAGAGAAAGGTCAGCACACACATCTCAAGAGGCGGAAGTGCGAGGTGAGGAAATACTTAAGCTTTTATCTTGTTTCGGGACGCGTCAGGATTAAGCCACATGGCAGCCAAGAGCTTTACTGGTTATATCCACTGAAATGTATTGTTAAGTCATGGGTGTACTGACGGGGCCTTTAGACCACTTTCCACCCCTGACTTGTTGTAGAAAAAAGGAAATGTAGAAGTAATAGCATTGAGTCAGAGAGAGGGAGAAAAGGGGGGGGGGCAGGAGACCTGCTGCTTTCTCCCTTTGTGAAAAGAAATAGGTCAAAACATCCGAGATTATGTGAATAATTGTGCTGTTGCTGATGATGATGATGATTATTATTATTATTATTATTATTATTAAAAACCTGTTCAATCTTTCTTTCTTTCTTCCTCCTCAGGCATAAAGGACTCAAATAGGGCTGCGAGGAACGTCCTCTAAGTTTGGTTGCTGCGAAAGAAGCCCACTGAAATTGGTTTTATTATCCAATCTCCCTTTCATCATGGGAATCAAAATGGTGTACATGGGGTTTCCCTGGCAAACTTCTATTAAAACACCGGCCAGATCCAAAGCAAGACGCCTCAAGGCATAAGAAGCTGCCTTGTAGCAAGTTAGGGCCAAACTAAATGCTTGTCTAGGCACACGTAGTGTAGCTATGTGCGAGAGCTTTATTTACTCTTGAGTAAGTGTGCGTGGCCCCAATTTGGCTTGGGATCATGGTGCCCCCAGAGGGGTTTGTTTTTAAGCATCCCCCTTTTTACACACACACACCCCACCACCAGACTTGGATCTGCTTAAATACGGATGGAAGCAATGGATAAACCCATTGGCATCGCCTGTGTTTGTTCTAGGCAGGCATCTTAGGTAGTGAGAATGTTGGGTATAAGTCTCAGCAAGGCCAGGAGGCCTTGCAGGTTGTAGCTAGATTTAATTAGAACTAGTTTGGAATATCTGTGCAAGTTTATCTCTGTCAGGATTCTCAGGGAAAGAGTTCACCCCCCCTCCCTCGGCCTTGAAACTGTAAAGTTTCCCTGGGAACTTGAGAAAGTTAGAAAGGTGAGGGCCCTTGTTGAAGGAGTCACTCAGATTGTAGCATCATCTTGGTGGGCTAAGCAATGCCGCTCTGTTTGGACCAAGGCATGGCTTACAGGCCAGAGTCCTGTCTGTTGGTTGGTTTGAGGCAGGCCTACGCCTCCCTTTATAAACTGAAGCAAAGGCATGGAGCCTTTGCTAGGATCATCTTTCGACTCATGGCATGAAATCCCTCCATGTTTGGATCCATCACAGTTTGGTACTTTGAAAGCACTCTGCACATGGACTATCTTCTGTTTGGACTTTGGATGATTAAGGACTGTGCCATGAAAATTGCTGTGAGGCTTTTCATAGACTAGAACTCGTATTTGCTGTGGATTGTGTGTTTGTGGTCAACTCAGTGTAGTGGCAGGCTGGGATTGACGGTTGGACTTTATCTCTGCAGACTCAGGTGGCAGGGAGTTCCCTCTGCTAAAGGACCAGCACGAGACTTATAGTGCCTGAGATTTTTACCCACCCCATGATCTTGTTTAGGCTTTGGCCAGATTCCCTGAGTGACCAACGTGTGGCCGTGTTTGGTAGGGTGACCAGCTGTCAGGATTTCCCTGGATTTGTCCTGGTTTTTGTTCTATCCTGGGTGTCAGGGGGGATTTTCTGTAATTTTTGATAATGTCCTGGAAAGACAAGCTTTCCCCTTTAAGGCTACATTAGTGTGGTTGGAGGGAATTACGAGCTTTCTGGAGATGGGTTATTTCTATCCCACTGCTCCAATCAGGACCTTACAGGGGAAAGTATGTCATTCCTGAACATTATAGAAAAGGACCCGATTGGAGCAGTGGAGGGCAGGAATGACACACTTTCCCCTCCTCCGCTCCAATTGGGGCCTTTAAAGCAGTGGGGGTGAATGACATGCTTTCCAGAGGCCCCGGAAAGCCACTTTCCCACCCCCCACCCCACTGAGGGTCCTCTTTTTTGGTTTCCCAAATGTGGTCACCCTAGTGTTTGGACTAGCTCCAAGGATTGTTAAGCCTTTCAAGAATGCCCCATTGTGATTGCCTGATGGAACAGAACAGGAATCATTCCCCTCCCTTGGTTGGGTTTGGAACCCATTTTTGGAACTGTATGGCAACTAGGAAACCAGGTTTGTAATTGTAGCATTTTGACTGTACGTTACCTTGGAGCCTGAAGCTTTCTGACCATAAATCACCTTTTGAGCATTTCTGAAGTGTGTAACTTTTAAGCTTTTTACTGTGGGATTTCCTACAATAAAAGAAGTCTCACTGATGTGGGTGTCCTGTGTCAGTTTGCCAGCATGTGAGAATGCCAGAGGGAATGGGAAACACGATAGAAGGTTTCCTTTGCTTCAGATTCATGTCGCTCCTCCATGGCTCTTTAAACTGCTGACATATTGCTGTTGTTTCTGTTACGTCAACCCAATTAATTCCCTTTTCATAATACCTCTGAACAAGAGAGAGGACTTCCCTTATCAACGCCTGGGATAAGTTACAACTTGCACATCTCAGCTTCCAGTTCACGACAAGTGGCAACATCAGACAACTTGTCCAGATCAAATCCCCGATGATGAGGACACGTCTTCCTGCATGGCAAAATCAGGGCCAAGGATCCGTGTATTGAAATTCAATGGGAAACTCCTGTTATGCCATCCTCAGCGCCTTTGGATCAGGAGGCATTTTAATTATAGCCATTGTTATTCAGCTGGCATAAGCTTAGCTTTCAAAATCTGAAATCTCATAAAGTAGGGTTTCAGGCAGGCATATTGGGGGGTAGGATCTTCTTGTATTTTTTTTTAAAAAAGACACAACACAAATGGAGTTGTGATTCCCCAGTGAAGCTGCAAATATGGTTCAGCTTGTGTGTAGATCAGGGGTGTTGAACGTTTTTCAGCCTACTGGCTGGATTAATAAAAACATAAGAAGAGCCCTGCTGGATCAGACTGAGGGTCCATCTAGTCCAGCACTCTGTTCACACAGTGGCCAACCAGCTGGCGACTAGGGAACCACAAGGGCATGGTGCAACAGCACCCTTCCACCCATGTTCCTCAGCAACTAGTGTATACAGGCTTGCTGCCTCGGATACTGGAGGTTGCACTTAGCCATCAGGACTAGTAGCCATTGATAGCCTTCTCCTCCAGGAATTTACCCAACCCCCTTTTATAGCCATCCAAATTGGTGGCCATATCCACATCTTGTAGTCGTGAATTCCACTGTTCAACTATGTGCGGTGTAAAGAAGGACTTCCTTTCATCTGTCCTGAATTTAGTTGCTTTAATGGAATCAACAAGAAAAAATGTTCCAGACTCAATGCTCTCCTAAGGTATATTCTCTCTTCCTTCTCAAAATGCTGCCACTATAATGTGTCTATCTGGCAAGTAAGCATGGAAAAACCCACTGGGAATTGAGTTTGCAAAGTAAAATGCCATTTTTTTCTTTTTTTTTTTCTTTTTACAAAGATGAATAGAAATTGAATCAAAGTAGGAAAGAGTTGTTGCTATTTTTGGGAAGCTGAAGGAAGTGGACAATGATTGTGTGGGGGAATACCATTCAATTAAGATGGGGGAATGAATCTGTTTAATTACTTTTCCAGGATTTTTTTCATCCGGCAAGAACTGGTTGGAGGTGGAGAGATAAAGATAAAGGACTCCTTTAGGCATGAATGTTATAAGTGAGAAGGGCCGACAAAATGAACAACACACTCCCAGCGATGTAGGAAGATCAACACCGATCTATTTCTCCTCCAAGTTTACTGCCTCCAATGTGAAGCACTCTCTTCCAACTGTGGTCAATTAGTTTTTTCGGCTGAATGAATCCTGAAAATGCAATGGCCGTATGAAGGCCCAGGAATAAATGGACTTGGACAGGTAAGGTTTAAAGCTAGTTAAAAGGTCAGGTAATTGAAAGTGACAGCGACCACAATCGACAGCCTGACTAGTCTCATGTTTCTTCCTCTTCCCAAGAGGAAAGGTGCCGACTCATAAGAATGGATTCTTACAGAAATTGGACATAAAACCTACTTCACAGGGTCATTGTGAGACTAAAAGGGCGGAGACATGTATGCCACACTGAGCTCTTTGGAAAAATGGTAGGAAAGAAATCAGATAGGTGATAGATAGAAAGATGATAGATAGATAGAAAGATGATTGATGATAGATAGATAAATAGATAGATAGAGATGATTGATTCGATAGATGATAGATAGATAGATAGATAGATAGATAGATAGATAGATGATAGAGATGATTGATTAGATAGATGATAGATAGATAGATAGATAGATGATAGATAGATAGATAGATAGATGATAGAGATAGATAGAGAGAGAGAGAGAGAGAGAGAGAGAGAGAGATGATAGATAGATGATAGATAGATGATAGATAGATGATAGATAGATAGATGATTGATAGATAGATAAATAGATAGATAGATAGATGATAGATGATTAGATAGATATAGATGAGAGAGAGAGAGAGAGAGATGAGAGATGAGAGATGGATAGATAGATGATGAGATAGATAGATAGATAGATAGATAGATAGATAGATAGATGATAGATAGATAGATAGATAGATGATAGATAGATGATAGATAGATAGATAGATAGATAGATAGATAGATAGATAGATAGATGATAGATAGATAGATAGATAGATAGATAGATAGATAGATAGATGTCAAAGAAATGAGGCAAAAAAGGCAGATTGAAAGACAGGATTGGCACTGAGATGATAATGACTCTGACTGCAATCCTATAACAGTTATTTGGGAGTACATCCCACTGAACTCAATGGAACTTACTTCTGTATAGACATGTACAGAATTGCCCTGGATAAGCAGGAACAGGAAAAGAGGAAATATGCCAATATACACCAATTGCTGGGGAACATGGGTGGAGGGTACTGTTGTATTCATGTCCTGCTTGTGAGTTTTCCATGGGCAGCTGGTTGGCCACTGTGTGAACAGAATGCTGGGCTAGATGGACCCGTGG
This sequence comes from Anniella stebbinsi, assembly GCA_029215795.1. Classification (NCBI taxonomy): domain Eukaryota; kingdom Metazoa; phylum Chordata; class Lepidosauria; order Squamata; family Anniellidae; genus Anniella; species Anniella stebbinsi. Next base: position 15,011,806 of record JARDYH010000007.1, read on the forward strand.
TCTGAGCAAGTATGGTTCTTCTAATGTTCTTATAACCACCTCAAGGCTTGCTCTGCCTGGATTGTACCCTCTCTACAGGGCTAGATCTACACTACTTCTTTATAGCAGCATTGAAGTGCACTGGTAACTGTTACGGCACATTGCACATTCCATATACTGCTTTCATGGTGCTATTTCCTGCTTTGTATTCCAAAACATGTCAACAAATGTCATTGTGTGTCCTATGAGGTACATATGCGCAAGAGGGAGATAGTGTTACCGTGATGGGATATGACCCAAGATGTTGATCTAGCCCTAGTGATCTGTAGAATGTTTTCATGACTTGTTATATATTGGTATGGGGGGGGGGGGTGTTTTCAAGTATTTTGATGTGCTTCTACACAAGTAGAGCAAGCTCAGCTATGGCAGGCGGTTGCCCTCCAACCTGTCGGGGAGAATGGAGATAACGCAGAGGGGTTCTGATGCAATGTTAATGCCTTATGAGGAGGGCTAGAGGTTTCCAACTATCAGGAGACTCTCATTAGCTCCCTTTGATGGAAGCTCAAACGATCATATCATGCAATATTAGCTAGCCATTGGGCAAAACTGAAAACAAAAACAGGAATGGTCAGCTAGTGAGATGGTTCATTTCAGTGGACAAGGTTGTGCTACTAAGGGGAACCAAGAACTGGGTACTCTCTCCAGATGTCGATCGACAGCAAAATATAGCCACCTGAATGAAGCATTTGCTTCTCTCCATATTTTGAATTAATCTAAGGGGCCATAAATCTTGAAAAGTCGTGAGGAGAATGGCAGCGGTTATATTATTGTATCAAAAGCAGAGCTGGCTGGAAAACAATTGCAGCCAATGATTCATTCAACTGTTGTGGTTATTTATCACTTCCCGATGGAGGCTGCCTGATACCCTTCAAGTAGGCCCAGCTAGTTCTTCTTTGATGGGCAAATCATTGTGTTCTGTATATGACAGTACAGCAGAGTACAGAGGCACCATGGACCCAAGGCTCGGTGTCTGTGTTGAGTTAGAGCAGGAGCGTTAAACCTCTTTGAGTCGGAGGGCTGGAGTCCATTTTGGAAAAGCTCTCAGGGGCCATCTGATGGTGGGTGGGGCCAGAGCAAAGTGGGCGGGGCCAAAATCAAAGTAGGCAGGGGCGGAATACCCAAAATACCAACGTGCCTTAGCTTAAAACTCCTACCAGTACCGAAGCCTGTGCAAGAGTACGAGAAACCACCAAATGGGTGGCAGACGTGCTTTAGATAGGAAGAAGCACACAAAACGTTGTGCCTTTACTATGAAATACGCAGTGTTCAATGGTGTGGGGGGGGGGGGGCGGGAATGCAGCGAGGTAAAGTAGTTTGTAAAAATAATACAACAGCTATGAACAAGTCACTGTTACAAAAATTAAAGCTTTCTTTTCTAGTTGTGCGGATAATAGGAGCCTTCTTTCTCTAAGAACTTAATCTAGCATATTAAATTATGCGAAATAATCCTCTTGTATGTCTGAAAAATAATTAGCTTACTTTCCCACCCACCCCCTGCTTTAAAGAGGAGCATGTAATGGGGGTGGGACATAACTTAAAAGATTTTTTAATGCATTTGCCATACCGATATTATTTTTAATAAGCTAAACCATGGTGGATTTAAAACTGCAATTAATAGCAATTATAAAAGCCAAGAGTGCAGAAATGGCCAGTTTTAATTTTAGACCCCCATCTACTGAGTTAGCATTCCTCCTAAGCACCTTCACAGCCATCAGTATTAATTAGCTAGGAAGAATAAGCTGATGTTAGATTCAAATAATAAAATCTGAATATATGAACAGGATTTTGGGGTGGGGGAGGGTATCCTCCCCTACAATGTGACAAATGTATAAAGGGTATTTAAACAAAGACCAGAAGGTCTGGGTTTATCACTTATGTTAAGTGCTCCGTTGTGTACAGCCACAAATTCAGATGTATGATTGTGGCCAGATCTACACCAAGCACGATATAGTGGTATGAAACCGGTATGAAAGCAGCATATAAAATGCAGGAGCCACACCAAACAGGATATAGCAGGATATGATATGTGTCAATGGGCCCCAACAGTTGTCAGTGCACTTCAATACCGCTATAAAGCAGTAGTGTGGCTCCTGCCTTTTATATACCGCTTTCATTCGCTGGACTGTCCTAATGCAAAAGAAATAATAATGTCATTCTTGTTCTTGCCAATAACTTTTCAGAAATGCTGTAGTGACTGCATCTCTTTAATCAATAAAAAGGGAGTGTTGGCTTTCTTTCTTTCTTTTTTTCCAAATGTAGGAATGTTTTAAATCTGTCAGTAGATCAGTGCACAAGAATTGCCTTGGGCCTGGAAGAAACTGGATGTATTGAGATCAGCATGCGTCATATTAAGTTTTACATAGATTACTAAACAAAAAGAGGGAGACACACACACATTCTCCCTTGTGGGCATTCTTACACCTGAACCACCAAAACCAGCTGTAGCGGTCATCTAGCTAACCTCTACTCTTCCCTGTAATATTCAAACCTGGTTTGAGCTGAGATTTGAACCGTTTGTACTCATTGCCAAAGGGGTGAACCACTCCTAGACACATTTTTGTCACCAACACACTCCTCTGCTGCTTAACGCCAGATGTACACCTTGTGGTACATGGTATCACTATATGCCTCTTGCGCATGCATATCTCATAGGACACGCATTGACATTTGTTATGGTATTTAGGGTGTTGTGGAATAAAAAACAGGACATGACCCTATGAAAGCAGCATATGTAATGTGTAACGTGCCCCAACATATATGAGAGCAAGACCATTATAAAACAGAAGTGCAGATCTAGCCTTGGATGGGAAGGACCGCCCTTGACGATAAGGTGGGCGCAAGACATTTTGCCACCAGAGGCAAAGAACAAGATGGCGCTCCCTCCCATTGCCTGCATAAATCTGACTGGATTGGCATTGGAATCTTTCTTCAACACTGGTGATGGGACAGCATATTCCCCCTCATGTAAGGCTCAGATTGGCTTAGGGGGCTCAGAGCAAGCCGACTGGCCCATGGCTTTCTCCTGCAACACATCGATGCCACCTCCTAGAATCTGCCACCTGAGGCAACCGACTCACTCTTCCTAATGGCAGGGCTGGCTCTGCTTGCCAAACTTAAAACAAAAGTGGGGTGGGAAATAGCTCTTCAATGTCAAATGATCTTGTTTTTGCAAAGGAGAGCCTCTTCCTTCTTTCTGAGGTTGTTCCCCCTCCTGTTTTTCATCGGGTGCATATCTGAGAGAGAGAGAGAGAGAGAGAGAGAGAGAGAGAGAGAATCCTCTCCTTCTCTTCCTCCCAGTAACAATGGAAACAGCTTTGCAAATTTAAATAATTTTATGTCAAATATGCCTGTCTGAGGCTATAATTTGCATGCCGGATTTCCACTCAATGCCATATGAAACAGCTGAGATACCTTATCTCCCCCTGAAAGCTGGCATTATGAGGAACTACTAAAAATATTACATAGACTTTGCATAGCAAAGAGTAGCTGGTGAGCATCCTCAGGAACTGTTTTTGATGGAGGTGCCCTGGACGTTTGCATGATGAAGAGGGGGGGGACATCTGATCTCTCCGAATGTATTTTTTTTTTCCTTTTTAAGAGCAGCTTATTTAAAGGTCTTATCAAAATAGAGGAGGTTAAGGAAATCAAAGGCTGAAATCCTCAACTTGTGTATAAACATTTTCATCCCATTGGCTTCAAGGAAACCCTGAGGTTTCAATAAGTTCAAGGACTAAGTTTCCATGGTGTGTTTTACCCCAGGGAGCCAAATGCAAATACCTGAGTGTGATGGATGTTCCAGTGTGCTGAAGATGAGACTTCAGCATGGATGCAGTTGCACTAGTTTTCATCCAAAAAAAATTTAAAAAATAGAGAGATAGACATTCAGGAACGAGGATGCTCCTGAGATTGTCCTCATTCAAATTCCTCTGCAGAGTTTGGTGTTTTGAATGAGCTGCTCTTGCTTCTGAAGTGGAATCTATGCATTAGGAATTCTACACTGTTTTGTTATGGACAGGGAGGAGGAGGAGGCTATCAAAGGATGGAGGATAGGGCTATCAATGGCTGTCAGTCACAATAGCTATATGCTACCTCCAGCATCAGAAACAGCACGTTTTTGAATAGCAATTGCTGGGAAGCAACAGTAGGAGGGGCATAAGACATTGTGCTTATGTCTTGCTTGTGGGCCAAGAGTGGGATTTTATGCATGTAAGTCACAATGCTGTAGGCACCTGGCTGGACACTGTGGAAAGTAGGATTATGGACTAGTAGGATTATATTCTTCAGTTATTTCCCAATTTTGTACAGAATATTGAACATGCACATTTTGCTGCATTTTTCAGTTCTATCAGTTCATTTGTACCTTCCCCCCCCCCCCCCCCCGCTGACTGGTGCACAAGTACGCATTGATAAAACACGGAGGAGGAGGAGGAGGAGGAGGAGGAGGAGGAGGAGGAGGAGGAGGAGGAAGAAGAAGAAGAAGAAGAAGAAGAAGAAGAAGAAGAAGAAGAAGAAGTTGTTCTTGGTGTTGTTATGTGTAGGGTTGCTTTACCAATGCACAGAAGTGCATGTGTGTGTGTCCGTAAAACAGTGCACAAAAAGAAACTTGATGCAGTCGTTCATACAATTGGTTCAAGATTGCTTTTTTGCAGTGTTTTATGCTCGGCCGCATCATTAAAGAAGAGGGGGAGGAAGATGTCAAAATGGAACTGAAAGCTGTGGCAAACTGCATGTGCTCTAATTCAAGAACTAATTTTAGACAGTCTCCTAGTTCAACCAGAATTTAGGGGGGATGTACTGTAGGGCAGAGCAAACACAAGTAATTATAAAGAAATGGAATAGAGGAAGTCAGGGGGAAGGAACCTTCTCCTATGCCAAAGCTGCCTTTCTTCTCTTCTTAAAGCATCAGTGGCCTGTTACATGTGTTCGCACATCACATGTGCTTAGAACCTGCAAGTGCATCGTAGATCTAACTAGGAATCGCTTCTGATCATATGGAAATGAGCATGAACCAAAGCTGACAGAAGCCATATTTATTCAAAGTTCTTTGTTTGAGTCACAAGAACTGCTACTTATAAAAATAATAATAACTCTGAAGCTTTTAAAAAAACATATGAAAAACTATTTTTAGATCCAAATGCAAGAAGTAAATGTTGGCCCAAGCTAACTAAGGAAATGAAATTAAGTAGTCCATTGTTATTCTGCCAAACACAGAATATTGCATCTCATTTTTAATTGTCACCTGAACAAGCTGCACACTAAGTAGATTTGCTGAAAGTCTAAAGGTTTTAAGCTCTGTGCTGAAGCAAAGAGTGTGTGTATGGAGGGGGAGGAGACTTAAAATTAATTGTCCTAAGATTTTCTTGGTCCTGGAAAACATATAAATTAGGACGATTTTTCTAATGCTTTGTAGATTAGAGATCAGCAACTAGTCGCTCTTGGGCCAAAATCAGGTCCCCTAAAAGAGTGCTATGTATTGGATTTTGTAGAGATGGGGAGAAATGCATTCACTGTGCACTTTAATGTGAACCTACCTAATTTAGATGGTTTGTAACCCATACCAGCCAGCCACCCTCACCGGGTTTGGACATCACAAACAACCCATGCCCGGTGAGGGTAATTATGCTAATTAGATGGCTTGCAAACAGCCAACATGACTCATTTTCCCTCCATAATTATGTGAACTTAATCAAAGTGAGAGAAGGTAGTGGCTGGGTTCACACAACATTCTAACCCTCAATCAGAGGTTGAGAGTGGGTTGTTGTTGAACTGATGGTTGCTTGTTGAACCGTGGATTGTTGAACCCAGGACATTTCAGAATGCAGTGTGGCTTATTTTTCTCAAACAAGACACCTTGGGAACCCACAGTTTGTTGTGGAATTGTTCAGGGTGGTTAACAAGCCTCCTTGTGGAAAATGTCCTAGGGTCAGATATCATACTAATTCATGGTTCAACAACAATCCACGTTCAACCGCTGAATGTGGTTTAGCGTGTTGTGCAAACCCAGCCATTGGGAGCTGCAAATACTATTTTTTTAATGTATCCAACACAGAGAAATGTAAATAGGGTTGCCCTACTCACATGTTTTATCCTTTGTGATGAAAATGCAACACAAAGAATTTGTCGCAAGTTGGATGAGTGCATCGTAAAAACAAAAAAAAAGTGAATTACAGAGCCTTTGCCAGCCAGTGGAGTCTGCTTAGCCTCTCTCTCTCTCTCTCTCTCTCTCTCTCTCTCTCTCTTTCTTTCTTTTCTTTCCCTTTTTTAAAAAATCAGCTCCTTATTGTTTGCCAACAAATAAGCACACTCCAAAAATGCATCCAGAGAAGAAGATGTTGGGAGCAGGGGTGGAAAAGAGGTTAATGTCAAAAGAATCGTACATGGGAAATTGCCCACACACGCATAGACAAGAGTATTTGGTAATTACTTTGAAGTTTAGTGAAATTGGGAATAAAAATACTCCCAGCTGATGGTTATGGAGCAAAACATAACACGGCATACCATAGCAGCATAATGTATAATGCATATGCGTTTCTTGCTCATTTACAAACAATATTACATGCATTATTTTATTAATCTTTTTTCCCCTTTTTATTGTGAATTTAACAAAACAAAACCAGGAACAAACCATGGAAAGTAAAATGAGAAAAAAGCAAGAAATTACATACATGGAACTAGCAATATTTGATCAAGTACAACATTCTAAAAAGGGGGGGAGAGATTATGAGTAGGTTTCAAGAAAAGCAGACCAGATATCCAGATATTTATCCAATCATGAGTGGCAGCTATCTACCATACTTCCAAATGTTGATAGCGTTGTTAGGTCCTCAGCCCATTGCATTATGGGAGGTGAACTTTTATCCATCCAAGGTTGTAATATCAGTCTTTTGGCTGTCATAAGTGCTCAGAAAATTTATTTGTGCTGACCATTTATGTAAATAGTTTAGAAGGGCATGTACATCATTCAATATTAAAGACTGTTCCAATACAAAGTTTATCCATATTATAACCATTGTGCACCCAGATTGGCTTCTTCCATCCCCTTCTCCCTCCCTGCTGGCAGCAACAGCCTAAGCGTGTTCCCAGGATGGTGATGAGCTTTGTATGGGATTGTTAACCTGCTGGTTATATCAGTCTTCTCACCCACCACCTGCCCTAGTTGGCTTAGCAATTTTAAAAAAAAAACAACTTATGGGAACATCTAAGCAAAAAGAGATTTGAGACCTAGGTAGGAAGGAGGCATTCAGCAATGGAAGACGGTGAAAGAACAAGGTGGGAGGGACATTGCCATGAAGGTCCCATCGGATGTCAAGTAACAGAGAACAAAATGAAAGACAAATTATTATTATTTTTTTAGTGTTGCATCTTAGCATACTTTTTTCGGATGTGCTAAAAATTGCCAAGTAACCATTTGGTGTCTAAAGGATGAATCACAGTTAACGACCAGCTGTGTAAACAATGGATTCATTACTTTCATGATGTTGGAAAGCTGGGGATTTTCTTTCCTCTTGGTAAAGTTGCAAAATATGCAACTTGAAAGAAAACAGCTTTAAATTTACACTTGTAATGTGTCGAGGAAAGTAGGGGCCACAGGGAGCAAAACTAACCGTGTCGTCGATAGCCAAGGGAACATCAACAAGCAGCCGCTGTTGATGAGGCCTAAACCTTCCTTTAGATTGGAGATCTATGTCCCTGAGAAGCAACAAGAAATGGCGCATTGCTGGTTCGTGTTTTCTGTTCCCATGCTGGGTCTTGTCAGTGTGGATGCAGCAAGATCCAATGTCAGTGGGACAGTGAAGCTGCTCCAGGTTGCAATCTGTACTTTAAGGGAGCTGCCCAAGTTGCTGAACACCATCCCCAAAATAGGTTCCGTATCTCAGAAGCACCTTGGATAGCTCGTTTAGAGCTCAGACTACAACCTGGAGTGGCTTTACTGCCCACTGACATTGGAGCCTCCAGCCTCCGTCGAGAAGAGGAAATGCCAACATCCCAAAATCTGGTCCCCTCCAGATGTTTTAGGCTGCGCCTCTCAGCATTTAAGGGTGTTTTTAGGATGTTTTAGGATTTTTTATGCAGTTTTAATAATATGTGTTATGTTTTAATCAGTTTTATGTATTTTATCATGTTGTTGTTCCCCGCCTCGATCTTGACGGAGAGGCGGGTAAGAAATAAATTGTTATTATTATTATTATTATTATTATTATTATTATTAAAATACTTTCAAGTACTTAAAAACAAGTTTCTCAGTCGCTATCAGTTCTTTTGCTCATTCTGCACTATGGGGAAACATTAACGTATATAATGGCACTTTTGTTTCAGGATTACAAAAACTAGCCAAAATTCTGTATGGGTGATGCCGAGGAGGAACCCTTTCCCTATGGCTTTCCAGCTCTGTTTAGGTGATTAAGCTAAATGACCTGCAAGGTCCCTTCCAACCCTGTCAACTGGTGTTGGCTGCCACTTAGGTACTCCATGGTGGGATGTTAGCATTAATTCCATGATAGCTTCATATGCATATAGGCTCTATGTGGCTATCCTGGTGAACAGCCAAATCTGAAACTTAGGACCTGGGCTGGCAGTGCAAGGGGGCACCAGTAGCTCTGGTGCCCCCTTTGCATTGAGCTTTGCAGGGCCACCAGAGGGTTCATAGGGCCTTGTGCAGGTGTGATTTGGGGGGGGGGGCTGCTGCGGCTGCCTACAAGGACCCATGCATATGTGTACAAAGCTGGAGGACACATGTGGGAATTATCGCATGCATGGACTGCACTTGAAGCACTAAGTGTTCAGTAACATTGACTCAAAGCAAAGCTGTGTTCCACTGATTTTTACCCAGCACAAATGATATCCGAGTGGAAATTCAAAAAGAAACCTGCTTTACAGCTAATTGAAGGAAGACCATTTCTTTTGTAGTTAGTAACACACACACACACACACACCCAAAACAACCTGTAGATCCTGGTGTGGGGAGGTGCTTTTGGCCATCTAGCTTATTGCAGACAGTGCATTAAAAAAAGACAAAACACTGAGCTCAGATTGCCCCCCCCCCTCAGTTTGGTGCCCCAGGCGACTGTCCAACAACCCACCCCTAAGGCCAACCCTGCTTAGAATCACCACTCTGTTACTGACAGCCATCCAGCGCCGAGACACTGGTGAAGCTGGCACTAGCCATAGCATTGAATACCCTATCATATCCCTACTGCCTAAATGACACGTCTCTTAAGGCCATAGCCCTTATCAGCTGGAATTTCCTATAATTTTAGATCTTAAGTGAACACAGAAAGCCCATAACACAACATGTTAAACTAAAAGGCTGTGGTTGTTGTTAATTGAAATTATATATATATATATATATATATATTCTTCTGTCTTCATACATTTTAGCTAGAGGATGAAAGGATATGAGTTATGGATAAAGGGGATACAAGGGGATATTCACTGTTCCATTTGTTTTCATTTGACGCAGTAATATAAGGCCACAACCCTAAGATCGGTGCCAACTCCAGGTTTTTGAAGGCCCTTGGTCAAGACATCCTCCGTGGTTCCCACCCTAACTGAATCTACCTTCTCATCGCCATTGACACCAGCTGCTCTCACTCCTCATCCTTTTCCTCATCCTTGCTGCCTCTTGTTTGCTTGACAGGAAGACAGCCAGGGAGCAAGTAGGCTGTGACATCTATTGCTTCTCCTTTCCGCCCCCATCGCTTGGGCCAGAGCAAGAGGCAGGTGAAGGAGCAGGTTGCAAAGAGCAACTCAATGGGACTCATCTGTCAGCCCCTGCTGAGGAATGGGCCCATGACAGGTGCCCAACCATACTACCCTTGACACCGGCCCATCCTAAAATGAGTCCCATCAGCTGCACCATTAGCACCATTGCTTTCCTTCATTTCGTTTTTGAAGAGATTGTCAGCAGAACTGATTCCCCAGGCTGGATTTTTCTGTCCCGGTTTTTCCTAGAGCCTGAGCCTCAGCTCTTGCTTGTTGACCTATTGCAGCCTGATGGGCTGCAGAGACTGTTAAGCAAACCTCTTGGAAAGTCTAGGGCATGCTGTGCCTCAGAAGTCCATGCCTCCCTGGCAGTAGAGCTGCCGATGCCAGTTTTCAGGCCGGCCTTTGTTTGCCTGAGCTCTCTCATCAGCTGTTTGCCTGCCTTGAAGAGTTGGGGCTTTGTGCCACAGACTGTTTGCCTGCAGTTCCGCTCTTGGCTTGGTTGCCTGAAGCTCCTGGGACAAGGTTCTGCAAGGATGTCCTGGGGGTGGGGAGCCTCGAGTTTATGTAAGTTTGTGTTGGGATTTGGCTCTGGGATTAGTTCTAGCCCTCGTCTATGTGGCTGAGTCCCTCTGAGAGAGAGAAAGAGAGAGGGGGGGTATTTTAAAAACAACAGCAAACATCTAAGGGTCAAACTACACTTTACGTTAATTGCACACTATGAAGATAAGCCTTTTTTCTTTCCTCTTTACTCTAGAGTAAGTGTGCATAGCCTCAATTTGGTTTTGCACTGTGAAGGGAGTATGAAAACTTGCCCCTGACTGTTTCCAAAATTCCCAAAATTCTGCCTCTACCAGAAATGTGTTGCCTGATTAATCAGGGGACCTTTTTCGGAGATCAAAAGATGTGTTCCATTAATCAACTCAATTAATCAACTAAATATTGCAACCCTCTTGCTCTGGGCTCTGGGCTTATTTCACACTTCCTCTCAAGAACAGCATGTCCCCTTTAGACTATTTAATCCATTCAACAATATGAAGTGAACTAGGCTGACCCTATGAAAAGGAGGACAGGGCTCATGTAACTTTTAACAGTTGTAGAGAAAAGGGAATTTCAGCCAGTGTCGTTTGTATGCAGTTAGTTCCTGGTGAAATTCCCTCTTCATCACAACAGTTAAAGTTACAGGGGTCCTGCCTTCTTTTGTATATGGTCACTCTAGTATAGTGCCTGCACCTTTAACTGTTGTGATGAAGAGGGAATTTCACCAGGGACTAATTGCATACAAATGTCTCTGGCTGAAATCCCCTTTTCTCTACAACTGTTAAAGTTACATGAGCCCTGTCCTCCTTTTCACAGGGTCAGCCTAAGTAAACTACATGCCACATGCACTTTCCATTACCACTGCATGAAAGTAAACAATATCTCTAATTTCCACTTAACATTTCCACTTTTCTTTCTATATGCAAAAGGTGTTGGAGGGGACACATTCCCGCCCCCCCAAAAATACCCTCTGAATTATTGGTCTGGGGATACTTTTTTGTCCCAGCCAAACAGTTTAAACAGCCAACTGTTTAAACTGTTGGGTTAAAAATTGCATCAAAAACTGATCCAACGAAACAGATTTAAGTGCCCATTTCTTTTTTTAAAAACGAATAAGAGCAAGGGACATACCACAAGAAATCTACTGATTTTTGCAATTGGGATGTGTGTGTTTTTGTCTGAACCAATGGAAAATGATGGGGTAACAAATGTTCCCGAAACCATTAATGTCAGTTTCTTTGCGTTAGTTCCATAAAATGTTAAGGTGGCAGTAAGACAGTATCAACTTAAGCCAGAAGTCCACACTAGTTTTTTTTAACAGCACATTCCTCTATGTTGGTCTCTGAGACCCTAGCTGTGGTCATGGCCCACTAATGTGTGCAAAATGACAATCAGCTCCAGGAAGTGGAAAACATGAGCTTTCTGTCCATGCTCACGATCTAGTCTTCTACTGATGGGACATTGCTAGGTGCTTCAAAGATTAGAGCCCATAGCACACAAATCTGCATAAAATGGACATGTGCTCATTTTGTTTTATCAATGCATGCAAATTCAGAAATAGTAGAATTTCTTTACATTTCACACAAGGCAAAGCCAGCCAATTAATTTCCCATCCAAAGAAAATCATTAATTTGCACATGCACATGCCCAAGGTCAACCTAAACCAGTAGTTCCTCTTCAAGGACCATTTGCAGTGGCAGTGAACAGGTGTGGGAAAACAACACACACACACAAGAGTGGCTGGCAAATTTGATCATGAGTCCTGTCACCACCAACCCTTCCTGCCTGCACCCCTCTCCACACAATTAAGTGTTGGAGAAGATAAGCTCCCATTAGCACCACTGTAAATGTGTTTTTCCTAAGCTTATTCAACATGCAGGGTGCATTTTGTGGGTGGGAAGTTCAAGCAAAAGAGTTCCTCCTTGGAAAACGCCCCTGTATGCCAATTGTAGCGGGTGGCTACTAAGAACAGGGCCTTTTCTACTGTGGCACCCCGGTTATGAAATGAGCTTCCCAGAGAGGCTCGCCTGGTGCCTACTTTGTGCTCTTTCTGACGCCAGGTGAAGACCTTCTTATTTTCCCATGCATTTTAGTCTTTTCTAAATCCGTTATTGTTCTAAATCCATTATTGCACTTTCTGTCTTTGCAGTGCTGTTCTAAATCTGTTGTTGTACTTTCTGCATCGCTGCTAGCTTTTACTTTGGTTTGTACTTTTCTACCGCAGTTTAAAACGTTTGCCTGTTGTGTTGTGTTTTATTATGTATCGTGTGCTTTCAATTGTTGTGAACCACTCAGACAGCTTTGGTTATTGGGTGGTATAGAAATGAGATGAAATAAATAAATAATAATAATAATAATAATAATAATAATAACAATTTATTTCTTACCCGCCTCTCCGTCTGGATCGAGGCGGGGAACAACAACATGATAAAATACATAAAACTGATTAAAACATGACACATATTATTAAAACTGCATAAAAAATCCTAAAACATAATAAATCCTAAAATAAAGCAGCGGGGGGGGGGAATCCTTCTGTTGGCACAAATTAGACACTCAGGGCTCTGGGGAAAAGGCACAGAGCCAAATCCACAGGGGGCCCTGACCTAGCAATGCCCCTCTAAGTAGCCTATGAAACGTGCAGTAGGAATAGTAACAACCATCTATGCGAATTGAGCAAGCAGTTACACAGATGCAGAAAAAGGTTGTCCTTCTGACTCACTGTTCAAAAAATAAGGTGGTGAGTAATCTGTTCAGACAGCCTTCGGTAATTCTTCATTTATTCATTCCCTCATGCCGGCACTTTCTCTTTACTTCGCTCCTCTAGTGTAAGAGCACGGTACAGATGCAGAGCATGGAGGCATAATGCTATCAAAACGATGGCTTACAGACAGATGGTATCCTAGATTTGCAAAAAGGCCTTTGTATAATTAACAGTGGGCTCATTACATTGAAAAACATTCACTCACGTAATGTGCTTTTGTATATTATCGGTAATATACAAAAACCCGCAATTACAGTACCAAATTCACAAGGAGAGGGGTGGGGGATGAGCTGGCTTCCTAGGAAGAATGAGGAGCAAGCCATTTGCTCCAGTTCTTAATTTTGATGAGTCTAATTTTATAAATAAGGATACATTTTCCAAGGCTATCATTGCTAATCATGCGTTTCCATAAAATGCATCACATTAAGCAACTGATGAAATGTTCTACTAAAGGCAACTTGCTGTCTTTTTGTGGGGCTTTGGAGAAAAGAACTTGGCACTCAATGTGTCTCAGTTGATATTTGGATATTTTAACCCAGCGACACGCTCATGCTTTCTTGCTTTAGGTTTTCTGTAAGTTTTTCTCGTTGAAGGGATCTGGCTATTTGATCTGAAAGGTCTGGAGTCCTCCAGCTCATGTAAAATTAGATGAACATCTTGGCCCTTGCTTAACCTTGACCATTAGTGAAGGAGTCTGGAAAATCATCAACTGTTGTTTAAGAAAAGGTCAAGAATGAGCTGCCAAAAGTACTGAACTTCTCTCGTTTATGGATATCAAGGCCAATGCGAGAAAATACCCTGAGAAGATGGAGGGATTTTGGACGAGAGGTGGGGAGCCAAAAAGAAATGAGAGAAGTCAAAATGCTAACATAAAATAAATGTAAAAATGTTGAGCATATCATTCAAAGTAGAGAAACCAGGGGAAAGTTTCATAGGCTTGAATGACTTCAGTCTCTTTTGTCTTGTTTTGATCATGATATCCATGGATTGTTTTGATCATGCAATCCAGGTCAATATTGTTTTTTCTATAGCGGAACTATAATCTGGCTGCCTCTTGACCGCATTCACATGGGGTTTTTTTTTCCTTCAGGAGGAGAGGTGTAAAAGAAATACATCAGACAAATTCACTTCTCATGCTTGCTGTGAGATTGATTGAACCAGTTACACACGTCTAGCCAGATCCTTCTGAAGTCTGGTAAAAGTTCTTTAATAGGGTTTCCTTTCTTGGCAGAGTTTCAGGAATAAGAACATAAGAAGTTCCATGCTGGATCAGACCGAGGGTCCATCTAGTCCAGCACTCTGTTCACACAGTGGCCAACCAGCTGTTGAGCAGGTAATTATCCTATTCTGACAAGACAATACAGAGTAGGATCAAGGTTCTGCCTTCCAAAACAAGAAGTCCTCCACTTGCAGAAGGTCCCACTGACCAATTTTTGGAGCGCTCCCCTCCTAACTACATCACAGCTTACCCCCTTCAGCAGGAACTTCTGCCACTCTGAGCCTATCCACATTGCCCTTAAAATGACTTATATTCTGTTTAAAAACATGTTTTTTAAAGCCGTTTCATTACATGGTAGGACACACTGAGCAGTACTTACGTTTCATAGTGACTGCTTCCTCTGTCCTCGAAGTGTTCACTAGTGTATTACTGGGTTAATTCCTTGATTCTTCTTCTTTAGTTTCTGTTTTGCAGGCTGCTTGAGTTACGGAGACAGAAGTGGGTGGGTCAAGCAGCCTGCAAAACAAAACCGAAAGAAGATGAGTCAAGGAAATAACCCTGTAATACACCAGTGAACACTTTGAGGAAGGAGGAAGCAGTCACTATGAAACGTAAGTACTGCTCAGTGTGTCCTACCACGTAATGAAATGACTTTAAAAAACACGTTTTTAAACAGAATATAAGTCGTTTTAAGGGCAATGTGGATAGGCTATCTGTGTGGCATTTTCAGGGCTCTGGAGGGGCTGCTGTAGGAAAGAGTGGATGGGGAAGTCCACTTCCATCACTGCATTTGATCCAGAGTAAACCTGGAACCAACCCTGACAGTGTAACTGTTCAGAGTTATTGTGTGGAGTTGGACTTACCTTGCTGCCTGACTGATGTTTCTTCAAAACATCCTACATGACGCAATATTTCTTGATTTATTTAACATGCTTAGACTCTGCCTTTCCAGTAAAATATTTGAGGCAGCTTATGACAACATTTAAAATAAAAAATTCCTGATATTAAACCCTTAGATAAAAGAGAACAGCAGATAAAACCTAAAACGCAGTGAGAGCCAGGGCATTTCAAGTAGCACACAGAGCATGAATTTGTAACTCAATTCATAGAGAGAACTTTGAAGAGAACTTTTATTTCCTTGGGTAGGATATTCCAGGGATATGGGGCCTCCACAAAAAAGGCCCTGTTTCTGGTACTCAATTGGCCAGAGAGCGGGACTTCAGATGCCAATCTTAACACACAGTCACATTAAAATATGTGCAGACAGTCCTTTGAATAGCCTGATCCTAACTGTTAAGGGTTTTAACATACATTGTTTGAAACCTACAATCTAGAGCAACCTTAGCTGTCACAAACTGCTCCCTGGTTTTGCCATCTCATTCCAAGGATACTCCTACAGGCATATTCAACTCGTGCTTTCCATATTGGGCTTCTGTGTAAATTGATAGAAGTAAAATGTTGCTGGTGAAGAAGTAGGGATCTCCACAGCTGTAACACAAAACACTCATTTTGCACAGTCAGAAACCTCTGATAACTCTCCTCTTTCGATTTCTGCATGTCGAGCTCACCTGCTGAATAATATCACAACCACTGGGTTAATTCTGGTTATCTCAGCCGTCAGTGTCTTTGTCAACTGCTTCCTGATTTCCTCCTCTTGTCTTGACCCCGAAAGACCAAACCATGGTCGCTGCAGAATCTACTGCTGAGTATCATCAGGATAATGTCTATGCACCGATGGCTCAAAAGGAGGAAAACTTGCCACCGTGAAGTTAGACAGGATTAACAGGCTTATCTCTGGAAACAGACCCAATAAGAGACATACTTTTGGGCAAGAAAAATATCTTAATCTCTTGACAACTGGATCACAGGGAATGTAGAGAGATCTATACTCAGGTTTGTTGATGTTCAGTCAACTTTGTAAGTGGTGTTTGGGGTGGGGGGAAAGGTTGTCTTTAAAAATATTTCAATGTTGATGCAAATTATTAATTGCCCACTTGTATGAATTGTAGGGATGTGCACTGGATCGGACCCGATCCACGATCCGAGTCCGGTCCAGTGGGAAATCGGATAAATTATCCGATTTCCGATCCCGCAGCTGGATCGGCCGATCCAATCCGAACCGGTCCGAAAAAGCTCCGAACCGGTTCGGCGGATCGGCGGATCGGCGGGCGCCCACTGGCGCCCACCGCCGCTTCCATTGGCGGGCGCCAGCGGGCGCCCGCCGATGAAAGTGGACAGCGGGGGGGGGAGGAGGGGGGCACTTACCTTCTCGGCCCGGTGGCTCCCGTCCGGCGCTGGCGCCTACTACTACTAGCAGGCTCCGCGGCCTGCTCTAGGGTGGCGCGCCGGGTGATGTCATCACCCGGCGCGCTACTCTAGAGCAGGCCGCGGAGCCTGCTGGTAGTAGTAGGCGCCGGCGCCGGACGGGAGCCACCGGGCCGGGAAGGTAAGGAGGGGGTGCGTGGAGGGGAGGAGGGGGCGCGCGGAGGGGGGAGGGGGGAGGGGGGCCCTTACCTTTCCGGCCCGGCGGCTCCCGTCCGGCGCCGGCGCCTACTATTCCCAGCAGGCTCCGCGGCCTGCTCTAGGGTGGCGCGCCGGGTGATGTCATCACCCGGCGCGCTACTCTAGAGCAGGCCGCGGAGCCTGCTGGTAGTAGTAGGCGCCGGCGCCGGACGGGAGCCGCCGGGCCGGAAAGGTAAGGAGGGGGTGCGTGGAGGGGAGGAGGGGGCGCGCGGAGGGGGGAGGGGGGCCCTTACCTTTCCGGCCCGGCGGCTCCCGTCCGGCGCCGGCGCCTACTATTCCCAGCAGGCTCCGCGGCCTGCTCTAGGATGGCGCGCCGGGTGATGTCATCACCCGGCGCGCTACTCTAGAGCAGGCCGCGGAGCCTGCTGGAAGTAGTAGGCGCCGGCGCCGGACGGGAGCCGCCGGGCCGGAAAGGTAAGGAGGGGGTGCGTGGAGGGGAGGAGGGGGCGCGCGGAGGGGGGAGGGGGGCCCTTACCTTTCCGGCCCGGCGGCTCCCGTCCGGCGCCGGCGCCTACTATTCCCAGCAGGCTCCGCGGCCTGCTCTAGGATGGCGCGCCGGGTGATGTCATCACCCGGCGCACTACTCTAGAGCAGGCCGCGGAGCCTGCTGGAAGTAGTAGGCGCCGGCGCCGGACGGGAGCCGCCGGGCCGGAAAGGTAAGGAGGGGGCGCGCGGAGGGGGGAGGGGGGAGGAGGGGGCGCGCGGAGGGGGGAGGGGGGAGGGGGGCCCTTACCTGCCCGGCCCGGCGGCTCCCGTCCGGCGCCGGCGCCTACTACTACCAGCAGGCTCCGCGGCCTGCTCCAGGGTGGCGCGCCGGGTGATGTCATCACCCGGCGCGCTACTCGAGAGTAGGCCGCGGAGCCCGCTGGTAGTAGCCGCCGGCGCCGGACGTGCCGAGAAGGTAAGTGGCGGGGAAGGGGGCTTACCCCCCCCCCCCGGAGCCGTCCGCTTCTATCCGCTGGCGCCCGCGGGCGCCAGCGGATGGAAGCAGGCGGCCCCAGGGGGGGTAGGGAGCGCGGGGGAGGGGGTTTACCTGCCGGGGCCGTCCACAGCGGACGGCCCCGGGGGGGGGGGAGGGAGTTAGGCCCCCCCTTACCCACCCGCCGCCATTTTTTCCTCATAGACTTGCATTGCAATGCAAGTCTATGGGGAAAAAAATGGCGGCCGATCCAAAAATTTCCGATTTTTGGATCGGGATCGGACTCGATCCGGTCCGGGGGGCCTCCGATTTTGTCCGAACCGGTCCGGGACAAAATTGGAGGTCCCGATCCGGGTCCCGATCCGATCCGGGGGGTCCGTGCACACCCCTAATGAATTGACTTAACATATATGGGCCTGTTCAGATGACATGCTATGCCATGGTTAGCCACTAACCTTTTTGCAGCAAATGGTTAGTGAGCATGTTTAAACTGTGGTTATGTAGCCACCATGGTTAGGAATGGTTCACACACGACACGCTCAGTCATGATTTACACAACACTCTAAGCTTTTTAAAGTTATTACAGAGGTTTTAAATGTATGTGTATATTGTATGTTTTTGCTGTTTTAATTTTTGTATATAGTTTTTATTTGTTTTAATCTTATGTAAACCACCCAGAGAGCTTCGGCTATGGGGCGGTATACAAATGTAATAAAATAAATAAATAAATAAGCCATAGCATTTAGCTCAAAATGCTTTACCACTGTGGCTTGTCTGAATAGGGTCTGTGTGTGTGCCTAGATCGATCGATCGATCGATAGACAGACAGACAGACAGACAGACAGACAGACAGACGCCCAACGGCATTCTCACCTGAACACATGGATGGAAGAGCAGATTCATGCACACAAGCCCTTCTCCCCCAGTGTCTCCACACTCACTGACTCCACCCCTGATTGTCCCATGAACAGTGAGAATACTTGAAGGAAGATTCTTTGGGTGTTCATCTGAACCCTCAAAGAATCCTTCCCATCATCAGAACCCTACCCAATCTGCTGTAGCTGGTATAAAGAGACATACTGCCTCCAATACTCTTGGTGATTTATAAACATGCAGACTAGTAACCACTGACTGTCTTATCCTTCATAAATTTGTCTAATCCCCTTTTAGAGCCATCTGAGTTGGTGGCCTTCACATCTTTGGGTAATGAATTCCACACTTTAACTATGTGCATAGAAATTGCAGAGCAATGCCATAGCCTGTTTTCTCTCCACCACCACCCACCTGGTGGTTGGTTTTATTTTTACATTCTGTAGGATCAAGTGATGAAGCTCATCCTGGACTTCAAACTGCCAGTAGGAGACTGCATATTTCAATGCTCAGCTTTCAACAAGAAGTAATCCCAGTATATCTCAACTCGTGTGTTCATGCACAGCATTTTATCTAGACATCTCTCCAACATGCTCCATGTTTGTAATTATTTAGATGGGGAGCATTCAAATATGTGCTCCCCCATGAACCTGGAGTGGTACAGCCCAGGAAGAGCTTTAGTTCTTCGATTCTGCTGAATGTATAAACCTGGGCCAAGCCTAGATATATGCTACTATTCGGGCACATGATGTTTCTCCCTGAATCATCATCTCCATGACTTGAGATCTCTCAGGGATGCCTTTTTGGTTATACCTTAACTAACAATATCTAGACTTTCGGAACTCATAACAGGGCCTTCTTGGTGGTGGTACCCTGACTGTGAAATACTCCCCCTCTGGAGGTTAGACTGACACCAACATTGGCCAGCTTTCAGAACCAGGTGAAAACAATCTTTTTTCAATGATCCTTTTGATTAGATGGGTGGGATTATGTGTTACAGCAAGATAGTTGATGAGTGGTGTATGTGAAATTGTTGATCTGATAGGTTGCTGTGGATTTTTTAAAATTGGTTTTATTGGTTTCATAATGATATATTGGGTATGGTGACCCATCCTGGGACCATTTGACCATAAGATGAAGGGAAGAGTATACTTTGTTTTTATGTAAATAAATACATTGTTAAAGCTAAGCGAGTGTTAAACTGATCTGAGCCTGGATGGCAGTTCCCTCCACCCCCTGAAAACATAACACAGCGGCTGAATTCGGACGACACAATAAACAACTGGGGTGGGGGGAACAATCGTCAGTTGTATTGACTATCATGTCATCCGAATGCTGCCATAGTCAACTCAGCACTGATCCTAATCCACACCACAGTTGATTATTTATTACCATGTTGTGTGGGGAATACCCCCAGGATGAACAACTGTAAAGTTGATTATTACCCCACCATTGACTATTGTGTTGTCCGAATTCAGCCAGCGAGTCAGGAGACCCTGCTGAATGAGGTGAGCTTTAGTGTTGCGTGAGGGAAGATTCCCCCAAAATCAAGCAGAGGGACCTTTCACAAGTGGAGTACTTCCTTCTGCATTAGCAGATCCTCGATCTAACTCCAGGATGAAAAGCTGTGGATTAGACTATCCTCTTTGACTTTGTCAGATTCTTTTAAAGATACAAAAAAAAAAAGACTGTTGATTATTCGATCATTAAGGAAAGTTAAATTGCTTTCCAGCATTATCAATCTTTGCAAATTGTCCTGAGTTATAAACTGTTATGAGTTATGTCTACCTGAGGAAGACTTCCTGTAGTCAAAACAGAATTTTCCCAGGGGTCCATAGTAGATTGCAATTACATCAGTTTTGTGGACTGCCAAATACAACATCCAGATATAACTTTTTGCTGTGATTGATTGCCAGACATGTACTGATATTGTTGTGTTTGAAAATCTATTGATTGTTCATTATTGATATGACAGTGCTGAGAAATAATTCAGTTTAATCGTACCATCCAATATTATATATTTCGGAGGGGGGAAAGGAAGGGAGCCATTTACTGGTCCGTTGTTTAGTTCTTTGCATTTAGAGTGAACAAATCCTTTTAAAGAGACATCTAAGCCGAGGGTCGTTGCAATGTATTCCTTAAGTTAATTATGCATTGTTTAATCATTTATTCAATCAAGTCAGAAATGTGTCTCACAACAAGAGACAGGAGCTATAGGCCTTTGCCAATTTCATTGAAGCAAGCGGAACAAAAAACAAAACAACCCCCCCCCAAAAGAAATGTATTAGGACCCCATTTCTGCTGAAGGTAAAGGAAGAGCTCATCTGACATGAGATGCTATTAATATTATGTCTATTTTAAATTATTGTATGATTACATTTCCTCTGAGGAGCTCAAAGCAACATAGGGGTTTCTATCTCTTCCCCTCCTCCCCATTTTATTGTCATAACAACCCGATGAAATAGGCTAGGGTGAAAATCGTGACTGGCCCAAGATTACCCATTAAGTTTCAAAGCTGAATTGTTTTTTGGATCTGCATTCTCCCACCCCAGTCTCTTCCATTCCGCCCCCCCCCCCAGTCTCTTCTCGATCATCCCAGAGTGCAGGACATGGAATAATGGGCTCAAGTTACAGGAAGCCAGATTCCGGCTGGACATCAGGAAAAACTTCCTGACTGTTAGAGCAGTATGACAATGGAACCAATAACCTAGGGAGGCTGTGGGCTCTCCCACGCTAGAGGCATTCAAGAGGCAGCTGGGCAGCCATCTATCAGGGATGCTTTAAGGGGGATTCCTGCATTGAGCAGGGGGATGGACTCGATGGGCTTATGGGCCCTGTCAAGTTTCCACCTTTACTTGGAACCCTTGATCAGCTCCTTAAAGTTATTTGTCTCTTTAAGAGCCCCTCACAGGCCCCTTCCAACTTTACTATTCTATTATTCTATTATCAGTCCTAGGTCCACAGCTGGGGAGCCTCCATCCCAGCAACTTCTCTCCCAAACCCTGTATTTCCCAGTATTTTAACAATTTACTATCTTAGTTTTTTTTTTTTAACTTTGCTGTTTTAAATCTGTATTTTAAATCCATATTAATCTCTGTTTTGCTGCTCGGTTTTATCCTGGTTCTGCTTTTATATTGTACTTTCATACTGCGTTTTTATACTATTGTTTGTTTTATACTTTGAATTGTCTTCATGGCTTAAGCTTTTGTGAACCACCCAGAGTTCTTCAGCTATTGGGCGGTATAGAAATGCAATAAAGAAATAAAGAAATACTTCAGTTGGACTTCCCCTACCCAGGGGATAAGAGGGGAAGTGATGCCATTTTGCCAACCCTGTTGATTTCCCCCCCCCTTCCATTCCCATCCCTTTTCCTTTTGTGCCATGTCTTTTTAGATTGTAAACATGCAAGCAGGAACTGTCTTGTTTTACTGATTGATTATAAGACACTTTGGGAACCTTTAATTAATTTATCTTTTTTGGCTGAGGAGCAAGATTTAAAAACAACAACGACTTTAAATTAGTACATAAATCCAGCATCCTGTATCCTACAATGGCCAACCAGGTGCCTTTGGGGATGCCTAGATGCAGGACAATGTCTTTTAGAAGTTTTCCCTCCTATTGTATTATGTTTTGTAAGTCGTTTAGAATATCTTGCATATGAAAGAGGGGTAAAATGTATCCAGATAAAATTTTAACCACATTGCTTCAAAAACATAAGCAATCCACTTGTGAGACCTCTCTTGCTTCTCTTCTTACCCAGTCCCCTGGGCATCTTTGCCTATTGCTTGCAAATGGAGGAGAGGGAAGAAATAAATATATATATAAAAAAACCCATTCATATTGAAAAACCATCTTGACCCTTTGAACTTCCTGCATTCGTGACCTTTAACAAACTTCTTATGGGGATACAAATATCCCGTCATGTCGGTTTGGGTTTGATTGGAACTGAAATCCCACAGGGGGGGGGGGGAAGGGAGGGGGAAAGGCAATAAAGCCTCCCAATTTCATGTTAAACCACTGACATTTTAAAAAGAACTAAACTGGCAGTTGCCAGTCTATTGTTGTGAGCAGGAACACTAAAGCCCGAACTCTTCCGTGAAGGTCACAGTGCTAGAAGGAAAAAGGGGAGCAATTTAGCAACACCTGACATGTTGGTAGAGGTTTGGCAGGGAAAGGTAGCCCTCTTCCTTTTCCTGAAAAGCATTGGTATGCACATGGGGTGTGCTGGATGTGCCCTGGCACACCCTAATTTCCTGGGGCAGCATCTGATTTCCCACTTGCCCTCCCACTCCTCAAATCAGGGCTTTTAAGGAGCACGAGAAAGCGCTTTCTGGAACCTCCGAAAAGTGCGTATTTCCCCCGGGCATGCTAATGGCAGCTGCCATTAACAACCCCGGGGGAACTCCACACTTTCCAGAGGCCCCGGAAAATGCATATTCTGGTCCCCCACTGCTCCAATCGGGGCAGTGGGGAGGGCAAGAAAGCGCACTTCCTGGTGCCTCCGGAAAGTGTGTAATTCCCCTCCTCTGCTCCAATCGGGGCCTTTAAGGTTCACAGCTTATGAAATGAGCTGAAAAGGCAATCCTATATTCTGAGAGACTCCACCAGATTATCATAACCTGTGTAACGAGGGCAGCCCTCTGTTTGAAGGCAACCGCTGTTTCAGAGGTGTTGAATTACTTTCAGCCCAAGGCCAAAATCAACAAAGAATTCTGAATCCAGTTCAACAAATTGTAGCTCCTCCCAAGGTTTTTTGGTTTCATATGTTGTCTTTTTGGCATCAGCTTAAGACTTTTCTCCACTCTCAGGCATTCAACAGCAGGATTTAACTGGTCCTGTTGTGGCTTGTTTTTAATTGTTTGGGTATGTAAATTGTTTTGTACTGTATTTTATATTGTATTTTGAAGGTTTTAATCTTTTGTAAACCACTCAGAGAGATTTGAAAATCAGGTGGCATAGAAATGTAAATAGTAATAATGATAATCTCTCAGACATCCTGGACCCTGGCTGGGTGGAGCTCTAAAGAATAACACTGACATGTTGAATTTGGCCAGGAAACTAACTGATAGCCTATGAAGATCATTTTATGTTGGTATAATATGCTGTGTCTTGTCCTGTCCGCATTGGACAAAAGCTGGTCTGCCATATTCTGGAACTCTGAGATTAAACCATGCGAATCTGCCTTTCCTTGCTTTGCCTGGAGAAGTGGGGATTGGGACTCAGATCTTCTGCACGGGCGGCAAAAGGAACTTAGCAATTCCATAAGCCATTTCTTTGGTATCCACCGCCATTTTTCCGCCAGCATGCCTTGCATGAGGCCACATCCAGCTCATTCGGGGGGAAAGAAAATGGCCACCAGCCCAGAAAGGAGCTCCATTGCTACCTCAGACAGAGGGGGAGGAGGGCTAGTAAACAAAAAAGACCCACCGCTACCTCTGCTACGATGACAATAAGCTTCTCCTTCCCCCTCCCCAGTCAAAATCACTCCCTCAGTTTTGCCCCCAGAATTCTGCCCAACTTAGGCTGACCCTATGAAAAGGAGGACAGGGCTCATGTAACTTTAACAGTTGTAGAGAAAAGGGAATTTCAGCCGGTGCCATTTGTATGCAATTAATGCCTGGTGAAATGCCCTCTTCATCACAACAGTTAAAGTTGCAGGGGCCCTGCCTTCTTTTATATATGGTCACTCTAGTATAATGCCTGCAACTTTAACTTTAGCTTTAACCTAGCCCAACTCTGATTTCCATGGAGAACTTTTGGCTCAGAAAATCCCATAACCCAAAGCATCCCTTCATCGGCTGATCCCTGCCTGAAGACAGGAATTTATCGCCTTTTAAAACCATGAAGCCAAATTCTTGGCCACTGTCTTGAACCTCAGTGCTTTCTTGCTTGACAGCCAGGCTCTGGTATTTATGAAGATGCTCTTAAGTAGCTGTGCTGCGGCACGCTTGAAGGGTTATTTTTATTTATTTTTTTGCATAGCTGCTAGTCAATATGTTTCCCTTCGGTGATACAGTAAGTATTAAGAAGCAAATAACTGCAGGCAAGTTCCTATAATAACTTGGGTAATGATGACAATATCTTTGGCCCACTAACAACAACAATAACAACAACAACAACCCAAACACACACTTCTGTCCTGCAGCTTATTGCTTAGCTGGGCTGTTAACACCCGACCAAGGGTATGGGAGATCGCCAGAGAGCTTGGATCAAATCCACGTTTCTAATTAATTTTTTTAGAACAAGAATGGGATGACCTCAGTGGGACACAGAACAATGAGGTGGTTGAGTGTCCTACTTTACAGAGGACAGCCCTCTATTTGAAAGGCTGCCTGGTCCATGTCCAGTTTAAACATAAAGAACCATAAGAAAAGAGAACAGAGAACTTGAAGTTGCTCATCAAGAAGTTGGAGAACAGCGGAATGAAGAGGCACACAGGTCACCTGGTTGCAGTCTTCCCCCACTATGCTGAGAGTGCATCCCAGAGTGTAGGACATGGAATAATGGGCTCAAGTTACAGGAAGCCAGATTCCGGCTGGACATCAGGAAAAACTTCCTGACTGTTAGAGCAGTATGATGATGAAACCGATGACCTAGGGAGGTCATGGGCTCTCCCACACTAGAGGCATTCAAGATGCAGCCAGACAGCCGCCTGTCAGGTAAGCTTTAATGTGGATTCCTGCACTGAGCAGGGGGTTGGACTCAATGGCCTTATAGGCCCCTTCCAATTCTACTATTCCATGATTCTATGAAATGAATGGGTCTTACTTCTGAACAGACATGCATAGGATTCCACGGTAAAATTTGGTACAATTACCAGCCAAGTACAATTATTCTGAGCTGCAGACCTAGCCCCAATGCCTCCAAATATTTGTTTAATATTTATTTAAACTTAAAACTTCCTGACTGTTGGAGCAATATGACAATGGAACCAATGACCTAGGGAGGTCATGGGCTCTCCCAACCTAGAGGCCTTCAAGAGGCAGCTGGACAGCCATCTGTCAGGGATGCTTTAAGGTGGATTCTTGCATTGAGCGGGGGGGGGGTGGACTCAATGGCCTTATAGGCCCCTTCGAACTCTACTATTCAATGATTCTATGATGTATTGTATTTCTATTTATTTATTGCCTTTATATCCCACCTTTTTTCCTCCAAGGAACCTAAGGCAGCACACATAATCCTCCTCCTCTCCATTGTATCTTCATAACAATAACCCTGTGAGGTAGGTTGGACTGAGAGTCTGTGACTGGCCCAAAGCCACCCAGCGAGCTTCCATGGCCGAGTAAGGACTAGAACCCAGATCCCCGACTCCCAGACCTACACTCTAACCACTACACCACACTTTCTCTCAAAATTATAGCAACTGTTTCCGTATTTACATACATACAGATTAGCTTACATACCACTTTCTGCAAATCGGTGTCCACTTTTGTCTTCTTTACTGGAGATGTGTTTCCTCTTGTGTCGTTTACCATCTAACCTGATGAATCATTCTGGGGAACTCAAAAGCTTGCACATTATTTTGTGACTTTTGAGTTGGCCTCATAAAAGTATGACAGCAACGATGGTTTGGGGAAAATTTCTGTGAGAATGTTTCCTTTGGCCTGAATGGGTACTAGGAGGATGTGAATCAGCGAAATTTGAGCTTGCCAAAATTCACCAAATTCCACCTTAATGCTCATTCTAACTCGAGTCCGTATCTGATTGTAATCTTCTTTTTTTCTTTTTTGCATGAACATCTGTGCATGTTTTGCATGTATTTTCCCAAACATAGGCATCAATTGTGTGCATCTTTGAAATGTGCACTTTTTCAAATGCACGCATGTTGTGAAGTGCATTTTTGAGGGTCAACAAATCACATTGCATGCTCAGAAACGTACCACGGGTTGCGTGCAAATCCATGTTTGGTCTAGAAGATATGAACTGGGTAAATCCTGATCACAAATCAACAGAAACGAATTGCTCATACATCCCTCATGGCTACCTTCACATTTTGTGCGACCTAAGCAAGCGGTATATTAAAGCAATTGCTACAACACAGCGTACAAACTCCCAGCTAAAAAAGGAGGAGAGAAATCCCTAGCTGGGACAATTTGCAGGGTTAAAATGTTCTTCATTGACCTGTTCACAACCTTCTGTCAAAGACATCCCATCTCCATTTCGACTGGCAAAAATCACAGCGACCAACACACAACTAACTCCAAATAAAATGTAGCAGAGTCGTCACGACACTCCCACCGTGCTTTATTAAAAGCTTTGGGAATCACATCATCAACAGCAACAGCAAGCACAAACACTCCCATGTTTTAATTTACCTGCCCCCAAGGCCAGTGAAATATAGGCTGCATGCCACTATGTGCTTCGTGTAGCAACAACTTAGATACTGAACATGACATGATGGGTCATAGGGGAACTGCCAGACGAAAAGCTATCAAGTGTGTGTTCCCTCCATACGAAGCAGCCATCCATTTCTGGAGTTAATGAAAACTCCCACACAGATCTGGCTGTTGCACCAACATGGCTATTTCTTTTCGGACTCCCCGGACGCTCGGAGGTGTTTCCACCTTGGGCTGGCGGCTCAGTCTCCTCTAACAGCAGTTTACTCACGTGCACAGTGCAATGCCGGAACTGCAGAGTCATACAAGATCGCCGCACCTTTCTGTGCATCAACCATCACAAGGTACCATTTGTTTTTTTTTCGGTTGAGGGAGGACAAGATGAGAGATTGTGATAATTTATTCCACCTTCTAGAGTGGCCATCTGTCCTTTTTTACATAGGACAGTCCTCTGTTTGAAGGCCTGCCAAAAGACTGTCCTCTATTTTGAAGGCATCCTTTATTTAAAGGGCTGTCCACATCCAGTTTGAAGATAAAGAACCATCAGGAGGAAGAGCTGGAAATTACCCATCAACAGCACCTGGACGGCACACAGCTCACCTGGTTCCAGCCTTCCACAATATGGCGAGATGCACTGAATTTCTATCAAAATTATAATAATGATGTCTATATTTGCATCAATATGTATAAATTAGCATATGCACATTGTATGCAAATTGGTGGCCTCTTTTGTGTCGTCTGTTTTGGTGATGCATGTCTTCGTCTTTGGCAATTCATAAGTGGTCACCCTGGTGTCCCCCTCCCAATGTTATACCAGTTCACACATTGATTGGGGTGAGTAACCTGACATGGGGACCAAATCACTGGGACAGTTCAGGCATGCAAAATCTTCTCAGCATGATACAGTTGGGAGGGGAGAGACCATACCTCAGTGATAGAGTATATGTTTTGCATGACGAAAGTCCCAGATTTAATCCTTGCCCATAATAGTGCCCAGGGATGTCCATGCCTGGGAAATCTTGTTCTTCTTTTGGCTCGACTGAGTTCTGCAGTGAGTGCTTGCTTTGTGTCTGTGAGCTGAGCTTTGAGCTGTACCCTGAACTCCTGGAATTTTTTTTGCACATTTTGTGTTTCGAGAAAAGATTCTGCAATTTGAATACGTTTCTGAGCAATCTGAAAGAATTAGAGCTGATGTGCAAATACTTTGCACAAATCCAGTCTTAATTTGTGCAAACTGTTTGGAAATTTGTGCAAATTGTCGAACCTTCCCACCCCGCCACCCCGCCCCCATGCACAAAAGTCCAGGAAAATCTGCAAACTGGCCTGATTCAATGCAAATCAAATTGGGCACCGCAGCAGGAACCAAAACAAGCCCTAGGAAAATTCATCAACCTCCACCCAGCAAACAGAAGACCTTCCATCTGTAAGTGGCACAGCCCAGATACTTCAGTGAAGCACCTGCCATGCTAACCCAGGCAGGATCTACACTACTGCTTTGAAATGGGTTATAACAGTCGTGACAACTGTTGGGGCCCAGGACACACTCCATATACAGTTTTCAAAACATTTTCAAAGTGTCGTATCCTGCTTGGTGTAGATCGGTCCCTAGTCACCATCCCCTTACTAATGGGCCCGCCACCTCGCATGGGTTTCTAAGGAAACCCAGAGTTTCCTGGAACATGATTTGCAATCCACTACCTTGAAGGTGGGGGGCGAATAGGATTAATTTGGGTGTTTGCAGATGAGGATTTTTACTGCAATCACTGAATTTTATGTTGGGGTCAAGACAGTGTTGTCCTCCATTTGAAGAGCTGTGAGAAGGCAGTCCTCTGTTTGAAGGTGTCCTCTGTTCAAAGGGTTTTCAAGTTAAAAGATAAAGAACCATACGTACAGAGAGAACATGCCTATCAACAGTGAGCACCTGAGTAGGAGACTGCGCAGCCACACAGGTGGCCCAGGCCAGATCTACACCAAGCAGGATAAAGCACTTTGAAAATGTTTTAAAAACTGTATATGGAGTGTGTCCTGGGTCCCAACAGTTGTCAAAATTGTTATAAACTGTTTTAAGGCAGTAGTATAGATCCTGCCCTGGTCAGTCCTCCCTACAATATGGAGATGTATTGTGTTTCTCTCTAAATGATTGTCTCAAAAGTTTCACCTATACATATGAATTGGCATGTGCAAATGTTATGCAATTTGCTGCCCTCTTTTCTCTTTTGTGTGTGTGTGTGTGTGTGTGTGTGTGATGCGTTTCCTCTTTTTTTGACAATGTGGAAGTGGCCATCAGGTATCACCACCAGGCCCAGTAAGAATGACTGAGATACAGCCCTGGGGCTAAATGTGACTCTGTCTGGCATGCTAACAGTCCAGTTGGAAGAATAATAAAATAAAAAAGTAGCCTGTGGCCAGTCTGTCAAACTAGTTGCAGATCAGGTAGAGCTGTAGTTTTAAATACGTTACTTTGATCGTGTCGCTTCAGATGTGTAAGCTGCATTGAACTGAATTGTTTAAGATTTGTATTAACGTTTGTAAGCTTCCTTGGGAGCCGTTTTGGCTGAAAGGCAGCACAAAATAAATTAAAATAATAACACAACATAGAACTAAACAGTAACCTGGCACCAGGTTGGACCAGGGATTGTAGGTAAAGTGCTCTGAAGACCCCACAAATGCAAATCAGCATGGAGAATGTTTCTGGTGCTCATTCATTCCAGTACAAATCTGTGCCCATCCTTCCTCAGAGGGGAAAGAGGTACAACTTCCTTGAACAGTGCACACAAACTGGGAACAGCACATTAGGGGCAAACTACATTTCTGGGGAAGGGAGGAAAGAAGGCCAGATCTACCCCAGGCAGGATATATGACACTTTGAAAATGGTTTGAAAATGGTTTGAAAACTATATGGAGGGTGTCCTGGGCCCCAACAGTTGTCACTACTGTTATAAACCGTTTTAAAGGAGTAGTGTAGATCCTGCCCGGTTATATTTAGCAGTCAGTTTCACATCCGCACGCACCAACCATCTCCTCCTTTCCCCGGGAGTAAGGAAGCTCAACTGATTCTGAAGGACATCACATCCAAGGAAGTGGCGCTCTAGGGCTACAGCTTTGATGGAGGCTTCCAGTTTATGCTTCCGTTTTAATTTGTATGAGAACAATGCCTTTTGGTTGAAGTAACCACAGGGGTCCGAGCAATGGAGGGGGCTACGAATGCTTGGGGGTGGGGGGAGCGAGTTACTTGTTGGGGAGGGGTCATGTCCTCCTCCTGGGCGCCTTCTATACTCTCGACCAATTCAGGAAGAAGGCATTCAGTTCCTATTTTTTTAAAAAGAAAAAATTCTCCGCCCCCCCCCCCTCCGCTCTCCATTTCTGGAGGATGGGAAAACACACACATACACACATACATCAGCAGCCCCTCTTCCCAAACCGGAAACCGATCTTGCTCTGAATCAACTAGTCTTTCCCCAGCCTCCGCCCCGCGCCTCTCCCCCCGCCACTGGCCTCCCCCCTCCCTCCACCACTCACCACCACGTCTTGCCTAACATCCAGTCTATGCACCTGCTCTCTCGCTTGCTCGCTTTTTCCCTCTCCATCACTTCTTAATGCTTTCCATTGCGGACTTTTAGCCGGCGGGGGGTGGGGGGGTGGGATCGAGAATATTTCCTCTAGCTCCCCCCCCCCCCGCACACACACACACACCTCCATCACGGTCTAGTTGCTCCACAAGAGGAACGCCTCTCACTCACTCTCTCTCTCTCTCTCCTCGATCCTTGAGGATTCTTGCCGGGATTTTTTTTTAAGGGGGGGGGGATATCCTTACTAGATTAAACACACAAACAAACACGGATCTCCTTGATCGTTATCTTCCTCCTCCCGCGTCCCTCTCCCCAACACATCTCTTCGATCGTGGTTCGTGGTTCTTTCATACACACACACACACACACATACATACATACATATATATATATATATATATACATCTATATATTTCTCTTCTTGGTTAATCTCCTAGTAAGAGATGGCTTGAAAAATCAGGTAAGGGATTGCAAAGTGAGGCTTTACAGGGTGTGTGTGTGTGTGTGTTTGAGAGGCGTGTGTGTGTGGAGGTACCGATCTGATTCTGCTGCGCAGTCTAAGGAAAAACCCAGACGCGTGGGGGCTGGGGGGGGGGGTGTCCACACGTTCTTATCGCAGCCGGAATGTAAATGGAGGTGGGGGAGGATTCGGAATCAAGTTCTTGCTTTGAGGTCGTCCTCCCAGGCTGGAAACTTAACGGGGCGGGAGGGGTACCACCAACTGGTGATGGAGCCAGCCCCTGTAGGCTGTGAGTCAATTTCACTGTATTAAACACACACGCTCGCACAAAGGGTTTGGGGGTTTGAAAAGCGATGGGGGTGTCACCCCCGCCCCCATCTCCAGTTTGGAGATGATCTGATGAGATGAACGAGGGAACCTGCACTTTTTACCCTCCCAGAAGGCACTTTGCTCGCTTCTCCTGTCTCATCTCTCCTGGCTTTGCTTGCCCTGGACGCCCCTCCTCCCTCTTTAGTCAATTACAAGTAGACAAACAAACGTATTCAAATACTCTTGGCACCGTTTCTGCCTGTGTTTGGATGACTTTGCTTAGGAGTCTGGCGTGTTTCTGTGTGTGTGTGTGTAGCTTTGAAATTCAACCATTCTATCTCAGGGGAATACAACTTAATTTTCTGTCTCTTTTTCTCCATCCTTCTCTCTCTCTCTCTCTCTCTCTCTCTCTCTCTCTCTCTCTCTGGACTGGCCTCACCAATGCCTTACGCCGGAACGTCAGATGCTGAAATTTCTTCTTATAGGTTGAGCAGTGTGTTGATCTGAGAGGGGGTAAAAGAGAGAGAAAGAGAGAGAGGTAGATCCAACCCTCCAGTTCCTCTGGCTGATTTGGAATGTGCATCCACCCAGGAGGAGGAGGAGAAGGGAAGATTTGAGTCTTGTCTGTGGCTGAGCAAAGGAAGAAAAAGACATGTGGAAATAACTGCTTCAGAGAAAAGGGGGGGGGGGTTGGAAAGAATCGCCCTCTTTGGGCTACCTTAGCTCTCCCTTGAAGATCCGAGTCCAGATGGGTCTCCGAAGGAAACCTTGGATTTCTTCCTTGTTTTTGGACTCAAAAGAATCCCATTCAACACAAGGAAGTTGAACCGTGGTTGCCGCAGAGTTGTTAGAGGAGCGGGCGGGGGGGTGAAATAACAAAAATAATCATTCTAACAATAATAATAACAATCAGACCGGCAGATTGACGATTCAGTTCTCAGGATCAATTCTTCCCACGTCACGACAGCGATTCCTTTGGACCAACTAGCTGTGGATTTTTTTATACGTGCTTCCAAACCGAGAAGAGAAGGGGAGGAAAAAAAACCAACTGAGCTTGGTGGCTTTAGGTAGCATTGATGAAAAGTATTCGTCTTTTTATTTATCTTAGCCCGGGACCGCTGTATCCAGTTCTTTTATCTGTGTGTTTTTTCATTGCCATGGGATTGAAGATTTCTTAGCCTGGTGGCTGTGACCACCCCTCCAATTTTATTGTATTTTTTTTCTCTCCTTGCCCTGCACTCCAAAGCCTACATATATGAGATGGAAAATCGAGGGCTGTTCGGTGCCCTTTGTTACCTGATGCTAAATGCCCCCTTGCTGTTCATGGTACACGGTAAGTCACAAACTTCCAATATTCTTGGGTTGTGTGCTGTTGCTGTTTTTCTTAGGCAAAATAAGGCAGCTAGTTGACAAGTCGGTAGCAAGTGGCTGAGACAGTGAATCCTCGTGTCCGTTACAATGGGGGGGGGGATATTCCTTCTTCCTCTCTCCCCCAAAATCTGTGAAATATATGTATTAACCGGTCTGATTTTGGAATACCAAACGTAAAGTCAAATTGCTATGCACCATTAAGTGTGTGTGTGTGTGTGTGATCTGCTTGAAATGCTCCACTGTTGAGGTCTTCTGTGGATTGCTTGTTTCAGAAAAGGCAAGTGAGCTCACTCTGTTGTAAATGCAGGGGTCTGAGAAAAATGCCGAAGTGAAAGGGTGCATGCAGAATGTACCTAGACGGGGCTGCAGGGTTGAGGAATGCCTTCACTCTGCTGCAGAGAGGGAAAATCCAAAGCAACAGGGATGTCGGAAACGGTGGGGTGGTATGGTGTGGTACCATGTCCACCAAAGCACAGCTGTCAAAACGTGTGCAAAACACGGGCATCCCTAGAACAGGGGGAACTGTGTCTCCCTGCAGGCTTTGCTTTGGAGAGAGGAAATATCCTGCAAACTTTGGGGCTCTCCATTGCCACTTGTCTGATATGGATGGGTGCCCAGACTGCAGTGATCACAAGGGGGTGTCTCGGGTGGGAGGGTGACCCAATCCCTCCTTCACAGGGAGAAATAGCTGGCAACCTGTACTTGCTCCTGCTGCCTGTGATACACCACCATTCGGTTTTTTATTGTTATTATTAGTATTATGAATGACTTTGTTCAGGGCATTTGTGTACAGACGGGCTCAGCTAGATGGCCTTCAGGTTTCCTTTTCCCAGCCCCTGTGATTTTTCAGTTTTATGGAACACGTGTAGCTTCCGTGATGTGTCTGATAGTTCAGGGAAGCTGAGAAACTCCCAACAGCCTGCAATGTTTTGGCCATGCCTTTTGTAGCAAAATAGCCCGGTCATGTCTTTTTTAAAAAATCTGTTTGCTACCCTCTCTTTTCCTTGTCATTTCATTTGGTTTTTGATTTTTGTCTTCAGCTACATTTACAGAAGTTCCTAAAGATGTGACTGTTAGGGAGGGAGATGATATTGAAATGCCTTGCGCTTTCCGGGCCAGCGGATCCACCTCTTACTCCTTGGAAATCCAGTGGTGGTATCTTAAAGAACCAGCAAGAGAGCTTGCCCATGATTTAGCCATCAGCAGCTCTGGCAGCAGAAGCAAGGTAATAAATGCAATGATTCACACACCCATTAATTAACATGATGTGATACAGACTGCAAATTCGGTAGGAACAGAAAAGCAATACTTGGTTAAATGGGGTGGGGAGGGAAGCAATTGCGCAACATGTATGGAGAACACTGTATTTCCAGGGTTACTGCTATCCGCCTTCTTGTCCACACATACAGGGTGTATTCAGACAAACAAGCAAGGTACTGAGCCCACTAGGGGGTGCACCTTTTTGGGCACAGAGGGCCCTTTGCGCTAATGTTCAGAAATATGATGGATCTGTGGTCAGTTTGCAAGTATGTATTTGGTACTCAGTGGCTTCAGCATCGTTGAGGTGTGTGTGACATGCGCGTCTGAATGAGCAATGCAAAATAAGGGCCCCCATACAGAACTCGCAGACTGTGCTCTCAGTGCGCGATGCTTATCAGCAGATTCACACATTCAGCTGGGAGTCCTCGGACAACAGGGGCATGAAGTGATGGATGTGCATGTGCGAATTGGCTTTCAATGGCGAGTTCGCAGCTCGCCACCTCCCAGGCTCATCATTCCCCATTTCAGAGGAGTTCCAGGAAGGGATGAGCCACAGCCTCGCATTTCGACCATGCTGCATCCACGTAGGAAGTCACCACTTCGACAAAACACCCTGCGGCAATTTCACCACCTTGGTTGTCTGAAACCACCCACAGTTGGAGGGAAAGAAAAGGTGAGATGAGTTGACAACAAAAGTAATGCGGAGCTCCTTTAGACCACTCCACTTGGCATGTGGGCTGCTTGAGTTGATTTAATGGGCCAGTCAAAATCGGTTGCCAGAAACATGAGAGATATGATTTATGGTATGTTGTGCTCCAGTGAAGGTTAGGAGAAAGGCCCTCCCTCCACATACACGCACACAGGTAAAGTAAAATGAAAGCAGTCCCTATTGGTGAATACGTATAAGGCCCTCGGCCAGTGTTATTTGGGGCCCGCCCACCCCCCAATTGCTAATTCACTCTTGGTGAGAGGCAGTGATGGCTGGTGGCCAATCTGACTGGTGAGGCTGGGTCAGAGGAAATGATGAGTATGGGTAATATGGGTTATGTGCACTTGTGTTTGGTACTTATTGGTGGACTTCCTCTTTGTTCTCAAATTCAAGATGGATGCTTGGAACATAAGCTCATGAATGATGCAATGGGGCCGGATGCTGCTGGGCCACAAAGTCTCTGCTCTGCTTACGGACCCACCCTCCTCCCTCTATGCTACCTTTGGCTTTTTATGTTTATCTAAACACTCAGAGTCACAGGTAGGAGGTCAATCTGAATCAGAAAATGTGGCAAGAATAGGGGAAATAGGATGCATTGAACCAATGTGATGTGGTCAACTGGGCCTGGGGAAACCCACTCAGCCATGAAACTTACTTTGGGCCAATCACTCTGTTTTTGTCCTACCTTACAGGGATGTTCTAAGGATCAAATATGAGAAGGTCTTTGTAAGCTGCTCAGAGTCTTTGGAGGGCGGGTGGGATAAAAATGCAATGAATTGGCATTTCCCTTGATTATATTCATCTTCATTAATTGTATGGGAATTAATTGATTACATTTGCATAGGAGGATGGGGACAAGGCAATGGTTCTAAAAAGAAAAGTACACTGCATTTGTTTTTAGATGCAGTGCTATTATTCATTTATTTTAAGAACATTATTAGCCTCCTTTCAAAATGTGATTTCCCCACCAGCACAAGGCAGCATACAATATGTAGTAAAATCAATTTAAAACATGTAACAATATTACAATTAACAACATCAAAACAAGATAGGCAGGAAAGCAGTAAAAACAAAACCATTTCATACTATCTCAGCAAGCCAAAATCTAAAAAGAGGGCCATGAAGAACAAACACAAATGTAATCTACTTTTTCAATTAAAAGCAGTCTGAATTTATTTATTATTATTATTTTTTAAAAATCATTTTGATGGCCTCTCTTAAAAGAAAAACAAGGAGGTGGGGCCATTACAGAAAAGACCCTGTCCCTCATGCCCTCCACCCTAACTTCCCTTCCTGGCAGGCATATGAGCAGGGATTCTGTAATTGATCTTAAGGCCCTGGCAGGTGCATATGAGCATAGATGGCCCTTTCAGTAACTATTATGGTCTTCAAAAGTCAATACCAGCACCTTTCATTAGGCCTGAAACCAAATGAGGCAGCCAGTGCACCAACGCAGGGGGTGTAATATGGTTTGACTGCCTTGCAGAAGACATCATCTTAAAAGAGGAATGCTTCTTC
Source organism: Anniella stebbinsi (assembly GCA_029215795.1). NCBI lineage: Eukaryota > Metazoa > Chordata > Lepidosauria > Squamata > Anniellidae > Anniella > Anniella stebbinsi. The sequence continues at coordinate 15,047,914 of JARDYH010000007.1, forward strand.
TTTCACACATGGGAGGGAATTGCTCTTCTATAACGGCCTTTGCCATTTGCAGTTTTTATAAGCCCTGGTCGCTCTAGTACAGCTCCTGCAGCTTTAACTGTTCTGATGAAGAGGGAATTTCACCAGGTGCTGCATGCATACAAATGACACCTGCTGAAATTCCCTTTTCAATACAACTGTTAAAGATACAGGAGCCATGTCCTCCTTTCCATATGGTCACTCTGGTTCAACACACCACATACGTGTCCGCCTAAAGATGTAACATGAAGTTCTGACCAACACCTATCTAGAAACATGTGCATTGTACAGGTGCATTTGTGAGAAAGCCAGGGTTAGCTATGACGCTTTCTGCTAAATATGCCCAGATTTGCCACCACGTAATGTGTAAAATAGCCCTTATCCTCTTTGTAACTTCGACGAGCGAGAGCATTTTATACCTTGATACTGCATCACGGCAAGGCAAGCATTTCCTTCTTCTCTTTCTGACAGCCAAATAAACAAATCTAGGGACAGGTTGACACAATGAACTTTACTCTATCAATGATTCATGGTGACCGTTACCTTCCCCCCCCCCCTTTCTCCCAATCCTACTCTTGTTGGATGGGGCCTGGACATTTGTCCACCCCCTGGAGACGCTGTAGGGTAACTCTGCAGTCGAATCATTTATCTGCACTCTGGCATGTGATAATTAAAATGTAGGGGAAGGAGAGCAGGTTAAGTCTTCAGGGCCCTTTTCTAAGCCATTTTCAAAGCCAGACAAAGACTTGGGGTTGGAAGACCAGGATCCATTTTAAACGCCCGATTCTCTGCAGCCCACGGATTGGCAAAATGAAACAGCTTCAGCTGGTGAATGGGAAGAAGCAAAATGGAGGGAAGACCTGCATTCAGGAGGCAGCCCCGTGGAAGGTGGTGCAAGGAGTCTCTGAAGAGAGACATATTGCAGGCCCCGCATGGTGAGCCTTTTGGTAAAGGGCAGGCCATCCGATGTAAGGGTAGTGGGCAGGTTTTACGCCCATCAGAATTTCAGAGGCACTGTTTTACTTTGGCCTGTAGGAATAAGTGATAGCTTTTCACTGAGACAGAGAGGTACACCTCTGGCACAAGGGTTAGCCTTGCTCCCAATGACCCCAGCAGCTAGAGTAAGGAGACATTTTACCCTGCTCTCCATTGCAACCTCTTTATGCTCTCCTACAAACCGTAAGGGGAGCCACTGAGAAGCAAGCCTGCTCCCATCTGCATAGTCCCAGCTCTGCATCTGCTTTGTTCCTTAGTCACAATACCATGTGATGGATTGCTGGAAATGGACTTTAATATGTAACAAGTGGGACCTGCAACATAAGGTTGCAGTGTGGAGTGCCACAGTTCAGACACTCCATTCCATCCCCTGGATTTCCATCCTGGATTTCCATTCCTCCTCCACCCCTGACTGTCAATCAGCCATTCCACAGTCAATGAGCATGCCCAGTCCTCACTGGGCCATTTGGAGTTTCTCTTGTGCATGGGTTGGTGTCCTTTTGGCTTCATAAACAATGGTAGGTGCAAACTGAGCATCAGCTATAGGGGGAGCCATAAGCTGTTGTACTGTACGCACATCGTGTGCCATGTTGGTGCAGGGGCTGTAAGAGATAGTTTCATAGTGGATTCACACAACACGCTAACCCCCACTCTGTGGTTCAGTGTAGTTGGTTGTTGTTGAACTGTGGATTGCTTTTGTACATGGGTTATTGGGTTATCTGAATGCAGCACATTTTCCACAGGGTGGCTTGTAAACCATGCAGTATGGCTTATTTTTTCTTGAACAAGCCAACTTGAGAGCCTATGGTTTGTTCTTGGGTTATCCAGGATGGTGAACAAGCCACACTGCATGGTTAACATCCATGGCTACTTTTAGGATAAGACATTTACATGGGGAAGAACCCAACTCAGTTCTATAATAAGCAACTATGACAGGGGGTCCTAATGCTGGTGAGCAAGGTTGACACTTTGTGGGAGATCAGAAACACCAGCTAAGCTTTGACACAGTGAAGGTGTGTCAGAGGGAAGCCCAACATCCAAGGAAGGGCAATTACTCTGGACTCAGCCCTTGGACTGAGAAATTCAAGATCTGGGTTTCTCCAAAATCAGGACCTTGCCCTTCCCTACAATTCACAGAAATGAGAGATGGTCGAGCCAAAAATGTGGGAGGGGTGTTTTATGCACCATGAAAAGCTGCTCCCGAATTCAAGGGGATGCATGAGATGGGAAACTGTTGACTGGGCAGATAAAGGGGCACAGACACCTTCATGCAACCTCAGCACACATGCAAACAGCATTCCTTCTTTGGTGTCTGGCATTCAAGCACAGATGACCCACTGTCTCCTTTTTTCCAGTCCCAACTGGCTGTCGCTTCAGGGCCATTTGCTTTCCCTTTTTTCCTCCAATTGGTTTTTTTCTGGGGAACGGTGACTTCTCACAGCTAGGCCAATGGTCTCACTCTGAACTGGCTTTGCTTGCTGTCAGTGTCATTGCTGCATAGCCAAATCTGATTGGCTGCAGGATGATGTAACTGAGGCCAGTGCTCTCACTCTGAATTAGCTTTTGTGCTAAAATGTTCTCTTGAAAGCCCTGGATAAGAATGTGCCCATACTAGGTGAAGTAGATAAGGGTGTTACAAAGCCGAACTGAAATTTCTCAAGACATTTTCTGATACAATGTCTGAGTTTTGTCTTGTTCATGCCCCCTAGAAGAAGGAAGTTACATTGCAAAATACCGTAATAAAAATAAATCACTGAATCTTCTCCATCCTATTTTATTTTATTTGTGGCAGCTACTATCCCACCCCCACCCCCGTAACACACACATATATGGGGGGGGGGGGCGAGCATCTGGGGCATAACTGCTGCTGTTTCCACTACTTGCCCTGGCAGCAACAGGGAAAAAAATGGAAAAAAAGAAAGATGTGATGCTTCTCCTGCTAATGGCACTTTATCCTCCCCTTGGTTAAAACGTCCCAATTTCTCTGCCTACAAATAGGATGGAGAATTTTGAGTGGCTGTTTGTTCACAACTCTTGCTCTGAGCCACAAACAATGTATCCTGAAAAGCCCAACTGAAGCTTACTGGCTCATATGATGACTATGTGAATCGCATGGTATGTGCAAATGTTTAAAGCCGATATGCTTTACAGTGGCTTTAATTGGACCCTTGCTATCTCTGTAATGGCCTCTTGTAGTCTCTCTATGAAAGCCCTCTACAATCCCTTTGGTAGAGATGAAAAGCTGTCATGGAGACGGACTTGACTAGGTGACTTTCTCAAGATCATGCAAGCAGTGGAGGCTGGTGGCTCCGATTTTAGTGGGGCTGTGAATGCATTCTGGGTTTCAGCCAGAACTCCAAAGGATCTCTCCAATGAGCCATTTGGGGCATAGGATTCAACACCTTGGATAGGTCCTTTAGAATTCTGGTTGGTTTTGACTGAAACCCAAACTAGATTTACAGTAGGGATGTGCACTGACCCCCCGGATCGGATCGGATAGCGGATCGGAATCGGACCTGGGGGGTCGGATCGGATCGGATCGGATTGGAGGATGGTCGGATCGGATCGGACCGGATGTCCGATCCGGATCGGACGCCATTTTGAATGCTTTTTCCCATAGCCAAGTATTGTTTTACAAAAACGCCTATAACTTTTTCATTTTTAAAGATAGAAGGATGAAACTTGGGCACATTATACACTGGTTAGGGATAGTTATCTGTGAGAAATTTCAGAAAGATTGGTGCATGGGTTTTGTGGCAATTAATTGTTTAATAAATACCCAGAAATGCCTATAACTTTGTCATTTTTAAAGTTACAAACATGAAACTTTGCCACATTGTAGGTGGTACCTTGGGACCTATCTGTGAGAAATTTCAGAAACTTAGGTGCTTGCCTTGTGTGGCAATTAATTTTAGAAAAATGGGTAGTAGTGGGGTAAATACATTTACGCCTCCCATTTTTTTATTTTTGAAGATACAAACAGGAAACTTGGGCACATTACAGGTACCACTTGCCTTGATATGTGTGTGAAATTTCAGAAACATTGGAGCTTGCCTTGTGTGGCAATTAATTTTTGAAACAATGAGGAAAGAAACAACTATAACTTTGTCATTTTTAAAGTTACACACATGAAACTTTGCCACATTGTAGGTGGTACCTTGGGATCTATGTGTGTAAAATTTCAAAAACGTAGGTGCTTGCCTTGTATGGCAATTAATTTTAGAAAAATGGGTAGTAGTGGGGTAAATACATTTACGCCTCCCATTTTTTTATTTTTAAAGATACAAACAGGAAACATGGGCACATTACAGGGAACACTTCACTTGATATGTGTGTAAAATTTCAGAATGATAGGTCCAGGCATGTGGTGGCAAGGTGTCTGCACACACCACTTTGAAGACTGTAGAAAATTTCTCCTGTAACGATCCCAGCGAGAGAGAGTGATCCTAGGCTCAGCCGTTCTGCTTGAGTGAAAGTATCAAAGCAGACACGAGCCAAGTGCTACTTTGTTTCTCCTTTTGTAATGGATACTAGCTCAGTTGCAGCCAAGCGTGCAAGGATCAAAGAGATGAGAGAAAGTGTTTCCTTCTTCTTCCCGGGAGGCGGGAGGGTGCAATTGACAGCCCCAGCCTCTGTGTAAAAAAGGTTAATAACTTTTAATCTAAAAAATTCGTAGCCACCAAATGCCTGGACCTATCAAGTGAAGTGTTCCCTGTAATGTGCCCATGTTTCCTGTTTGTATCTTTAAAAATAAAAAAATGGGAGGCGTAAATGTATTTACCCCACTACTACCCATTTTTCTAAAATTAATTGCCATACAAGGCAAGCACCTACGTTTTTGAAATTTTACACACATAGGTCCCAAGGTACCACCTACAATGTGGCAAAGTTTCATGTATGTAACTTTAAAAATGACAAAGTTATAGGCATTCCTGGGTATTTATTAAAAAATTAATTGCCACAAAACGCATGCACCAATCTTTCTGAAATTTCTGACAGATAACTATCCCTAACCAGTCTACAGTGTGCCCAAGTTTCCTGTTTGTATCTTCAAAAATAAAAAAGTGGGAGGCATAACTGTATTTCTCAATGGGCAAGTGCTTTCCAATGATTTTCTATGGGCAAGTGCTTTCCAATGATTTCCTATAGGAAAGTACTGTCCAATGAATCCCTATGGGCAAGTACTGTCCAATGAATCCCTATGGGCAAGTGCTGTCCAATGAATCCCTCATTGTTTCAAAAATTAATTGCCACACAATACAAGCACCTACGTTTCTGAAATTTTACACACATGGGTCCCAAGGTACCGCCTACAATGTGGCAAAGTTTCATGTGTGTAACTTTACAAATGACAAAGTTATAGGCATTCCTGGGTATTTATTAAAAAATTAATTGCCACACAAGGCAAGCACCTATGTTTCTGAAATTTCACACACATAGGTCCCAAGGTACCACCTACAATGTGGCAAAGTTTCATGTGTGTAACTTTAAAAATGACAAAGTTATAGGTGTTTCTTTCCTCATTGTTTCAAAAATTAATTGCCACACAAGGCAAGCTCCAATGTTTCTGAAATTTCACACACATATCAAGGCAAGTGGTACCTGTAATGTGCCCAAGTTTCCTGTTTGTATCTTCAAAAATAAAAAAATGGGAGGCATAAATGTATTTACCCCACTACTACCCATTTTTCTAAAATTAATTGCCACACAAGGCAAGCACCTAAGTTTCTGAAATTTCTCACAGATAGGTCCCAAGGTACCACCTACAATGTGGCAAAGTTTCATGTTTGTAACTTTAAAAATGACAAAGTTATAGGCATTTCTGGGTATTTATTAAACAATTAATTGCCACAAAACTCATGCACCAATCTTTCTGAAATTTCTCACAGATAACTATCCCTAACCAGTGTATAATGTGCCCAAGTTTCATCCTTCTATCTTTAAAAATGAAAAAGTTATAGGCGTTTTTGTAAAACAATACTTGGCTATGGGAAAAAGCATTCAAAATGGCGTCCGATCCGGATCGGACCTCGTCGGATCGGATCGGATCGGAGGTTGATCGGATCGGATCGGATCGGATTTTCCCGATTTTGGGGCGGATCGGATTCGGATCGTGGATCGGATCCGATCCGATGCACACCCCTAATTTACAGCCCCACTAAAATCGGAGCAGCCGCCCTCCCTTGAACATAAAGATTCCTAGGTGATTTCCTCAAGATGACACATTTGAGATTCTCATCAGGAACGCTACTCTGAGTTCCCCAGGCATTTGAGGTGTGGCGAGCGGCTACCAGGAAGAGGGCCTTTTCAGTAGTTGCCCACACACCAGCTTTGGAATGCTCTCTCTAGAGAGGCTTCCCTGGTGCCCACTCTGACATCTGTCCAGTGCCAAACAACTATTTTTTTAAAATTTTCCCAGGCTTTTTAGAGTTTCTTTTCTCCATTTTATTTGGGATGCTGCTTTTTACAAAGTTGCTGCTTTAGCTTAATTTTGGTGTGTTTGCCAATGGATGGTGTTTTTTAATATTGCATCATAAGCCACCCTGATCATTCATTTGCAGAATAGAGCACAAATCGAAACAAATAAATAAGACAACATACAGATCAATATGTCAGAATCCAATCCTTCGGCCCAATTCTTTCCTAACATCTGCCATTGTTATTTCACATACCCAGGTTCCCTCTGGAACTGGAACTGTTCACAATATCATCAGCTAACTGACTTGAAGCCATCCTTGCCCTCGACTGATACTATCTGGTAGCAAAATGTAATAACTGTGTTTCAGCCACCTACTGAGGCCAATTGTATTTCACCTAAACAACCCACCCAGTGAGCTAAGGACCAATTGAATGTATTCTCAATCAAGGCAAGGTGGTTTGAGATTAACCCTGTTCAAGCTAAAACTATTCGGAGGAGGAGATCTGTCTGCTTAATTGGGATGTGTGTGAGAGAGAGACAGAGACAGAAACCGAGACAGAGACAGAGAGGGAGTGAAAGAGAGAGGAAATGTTGTTCCCATACTTCAGAAATCCCTGTTTAATTTTTCCCTTCTTTTCCTTTCCAGGTAACAAATAAGGATGCAACCAAGATCAGCGTAAGTGTGTGTCAAAATGCATTCTGTCTTTCTCTGGGTTGAGGAAGGGGCTGTCTCCATATAGCAGGGCTCATCCATTGCATGTAGAACAAGGGTGCTGAACCTCTCTCAGCCCAAGGCTTGAATTCCATTTCGCAGAACCTCTCAGGGGCTATATTTCAGTGGGCTAAATATGCTAGTGTATTGTTGCTTAAAAGCTCTCACTGCTGGAAACTGAGCCTTAGGAGTAGCATTTCAACCTTTCTGGATGGGGCAAAAATTGGGAGACCACCAAACAGATGGTGATAAGAAGAAAGAGGGTGGAGCCATAGGAAGGATTGTGGCCATCTGCGACCCCCGGAGGGCCAGGTTTGGTGCTCGGGCTTGAGGTTCCGCACCCCTGGTGTAGAAGGTCCAAGCTCCAGTTAAAGGATCTCAGGTGGTGAATTTGGGAAGGACTTCATTCGACCCTGAGCCCTTGGAAAGTAGCTGCCCATCAAGACCACACCATGCTAGGCCAGATGAGGCAGTGACCTGTCTCTGTATACATCAGTTCCTTGGATCATGTTGAATCTCATCATAGTCCTTGTCATTTTAACCCACTAGAGCAGGGCTGGAGGACCTTTTTTTCCCTGCTGAGGGCTGCATGAGGGTGGGTGGAGCCTGAGCCAAATGTGGGTGGAGCACCCTTCTCTTTCTCTCTCCCTCTTTCACTCCACCCACTGACCTGCTGGAAGAGGGACAGATCACTCTAGCCAAAGACCTGAACTGATTGCTTGCAGAGTGCTTTTGGAATTAGGCCAAGAGCCACATGAAATTAGGCCAAAGGCCACATGCAAATCCAAGAACAAAGGCTGCCCACCCCATGCCAAAGTAACCCTAGGTTTATATATAGTTTCAAGAGAATGGAGGACTTCCTAGACTGTACCACTTCGGGATGCAGTATCCAATGGCGTCATTCCACAAACTCAAATAACCCTAGCTGAGCTCTGCAGAATCTTTCCATTGCACAAGCGGTTTTGCAACCCATTGCACCACCAGTTTCACAGCAGGTTGCACAAGTGTAATACACAACCACTTGCACAGCTGTAGTTACACAAACTTAGCTTTAGATGGATTCTCCTCTTGCAGATAGTTCAGAACCTAATTTCCATCCGCGCAAATGTCATTTGCACTAACAGAATGACACAAATGGACATTGCCCACAGGTAGTGACACAGTCCAGGAGAAGCGGTACCACTTCCTTTAGATTTAAAGTTTATTCATCGTCCCTATGCCCCAAAGAACCCACGCATTTGGAGAGGGAAACTTTAACAACGAATTCTCAGCACCTGTGCCAAACTACAGTTCTCAGAATTCTTGGGGGATGAGTGCTAAATTGGTGTAAAACCAATATTAAATTTGCCATGTACATGTATCCATACATCAAAGATGAAGGAATCTTCCAAAACTGATTTCTCCTGCAGCAAAATGAGGCAACGTCTTTTCTTTTCCTCCTGCTGTGTCTATGGCTGAATTCGGACAACACGATAGTCAATGGTGGGGTAATAATCAACTTTACAGTTGTTCATCTAGTGGGTACTCCCCACACAACATGGTAATAAATAAGCAACTGTGGTATGGATTAGGATCAGCACTGAGTTGACTATGGCAGCATTCGGGCGAGGGGGAACAACTGATGATTGTTCCCCCTCGCCCAGTTGCTTATTGTGTCGTCCGAATTCAGCCTATGTGTGTGTCTGTGTGTGTTAGGGATGCCAAAGAAATCCACAACAAATTCAAATAAGTTCATATTTCTATGAATCCAACCTGTGGATTCCAGAGTGGGCCACTTTTTCCAAGTCTCATGGATTATGCATACTTGCAAACTGTTTTTGTTTGTTTTACTTTTGGGGAGGATTTGCAGAAATGTGCAAGTCCACACTTACAACAATGCATGTTAGTTTAAGTGTGCATCAGTGTGAATGTGCATTTGCACACAGGAATGAAAATCTCATACACCCTTTTTTTTAAAAAAAAAAAATCCAATTCTGTCAGTGAGACAATGTAAGAAAAATGCCTGACAATACATGAAAGTCAGAGGGGGGCAGATTTAACAAAACCCATACATCCCTAGAGTGTGTTCTGTCTTTTGGCTGAGTGTATCTTAGACTTTGGAGGCAAATCTTTCTTTTACCCACCTCCATCAAGTTTGTTTCCACTAGATCATAATGGAATGGTTGTTGTTGATTTGAAGCAACCTACATGTTCCTGGTTTCATTAGCCATTTGTTGGTGAGCTTGTATGAAATGTTTGAGTCTTGCTGCATAAAGATTTCCAGAAAGCAAGCCCATTTTTAGAATAAGAAGTAGCCCTTAAGACAACAGCCATCTTGAAATCCTAGTATCAACTGCCTTCATTTCTGGAAAAGGAATAAAAAGACAAGAATGCAGAGCGCATTAGGAGACCTCACATGTGTTTGTGTGCACGTGTGTGTGTGTGTGTGTGTGTGTGTTTAAGAATATGGGTATATCTGAGATCAAAGTGCCAGATCTGAGAACAGTGTGGATTATTTGGGGCCGCATTTCAGAAGCATATGTCATAGGTTGCATTTCAGAATGGAAAAAGAAAGGGCAAGAAATATATTTTGTCAATGTTGCATCTATTTTTAGAAGAGGATTGGAATCGCTCATGGCAACGAGGTAGTTTTCAACTTTGGGGTACCTGGCATCTCTCTTTCCCATCCTTTTTTTTTTTTGTCTACCTCCCAAGAAGGTGTGAAATGTGCAGACTGAGATTTCTGGGGTGCTTCGTAAAAGATGGACTATAGAAGCTTTGGGTTGTTGTTGTTGCTGCTGGTGGTGTTTTGATCTGGGGAGGACGGTGGGAAAGGCTGCGTTTATTTTGGGGAATGAGTGATGAAGAATGAGTGCCTGGATGCTGCTGGGATACATTTATTTCTGCAAGGGGAAGAGGGCAGGATTAGAACAGCCCAGCACGTTGGGGTCGGTTTCAGACAGACGCTACATTTTAAATGCATAATTGCTGGAAGGAGCGACGGTCAGGATTACTGGGCAGTTGTTGACTGCGGCGAGGAGATGCATTTAATTAAGGGAAGGAGGAAATGGAATTAGTGGCCAGCATTTGATTTCGGATGAGTGACCCAGTGGAAGTGTTCATGGGGAGCAGTGGGGAGGGAGAGACAGAAATGGCCAGAAGCAATGACTAGCAGCATTGGAATATTTAACTTCTATGAGGAAGACAGATTGGATTTTGAAGACAGAGGGAAAGAGCACCACCAAAAGGAGATTTATATTTCGTTTAGGGTAGAGCCGAGGAATTATTTGGTTTTTCAAGGCATTGGTCCAGAAACTGGGCGCTAACATCAAAGCACAGATGAACATGGTGTCTAATTCCTGTGGAGCGAGGAGGCAGGATTGAAGCTCCTTGAGAAGCTGTTTGTTTTCTCTTGGAAGTCCTGATCTGTAACCCCTCGTATGTGAGAGGAGTGTCAGTGGCCCTGTAAAGGAAAGGTACCCTGCACATGCTCAAGGGTACCCTGATTTAATGCATTACAGTGCGTGTTCCAGCATTGATCTCTGATGTTGGAAAATGGCTCAGGACTGCAGTTGGGTGAGTTAGCAGCTCCAAATTAAGCTTTGTTTCAGTGGCGGCGGGTGACTCCGTTGTCAGTGGGATGCCAAATCCACTCCAGCTTTCAGTCAGAACCAGTCAGACTTCTAAAGGAGCTATCCTATTGGCTTCAGCACCTTGGATAGCTCCTTCAAAGTTCTGACTGGTTCTAACTGAAACCCAGAGTGGATTCACCACCCCACTGACTTCTGAGCCACCAACCTCGACTGCTCTGGTTTAACTTGCAAAGCCCTCTCTGGCTTATCATCTGATGTCCTCCTACTTATACACCTTAATGGGCATTAGTATCAATGATGTTGCTTTTACTAAGAGTTCCAGCATTTCATCTCCAGGGAGTTGGAAGGAGACCTTTTTCTTTTGAAGGCCAATATCTCTGTAACTGCCTCTCCTGGTTTACGTTGTGCACCTGGACCAAAACTGAGGGGCAGATGTTTATTTTGAAGAGAAGATGGGAGACTTGGATTTTAGGGATATACATCTAGTGGGGCTGATAAGGTTTCTGAAGAAATTTGCTCTTTGAGGAAATCATAATAGACACTTGTGCAATCAAACTGGATTGCCTATGCAAAAGATCAGTTTGAGCTATAGCATGGTAGAGAAGTATGGGTAGACAGAATATGGGTAGACAGAAGGTATATATTCAGAAGTTTTGAACTTCAAATTCCAGACACACCTGCCAGCAGGGTCAATGGCCAGGAATGCTGGGAGTTGAAGTGCAAAACACCTGGAGATCTACAGTACCTTCTGCCCATCCCTGGTCTAAAAGGTCCTGGGTGCAAAAATTCTGCTAATATCCACTCATGGAGTATTTGTACCACGTTTTCAATTGTACTGATCATGTGATGGCAAGGATCACATGGAATTTGAGTTTTGTGTGAAGGACTTACCCTACCACTCTGCAGAATGGTCTCAAAAAAAGAGCCGGAAGGATGCTTACATTGTGAATGCATTGCATGGTTGCCTTGTGGGATCTATTGTTGCCCTGCTACTTTACCCTTGTGGCCAAAGTAATGTGTGATCAGTTGGATTTAACCTTTGATCCACCAAGGAGCATTTTCATCACAAGACACTGGTTGAGAATGCCTAATTGCATCACTCCATTAAAGTTGTCATGGATCTGATTGCAGGCAACAATCTGTAACTATCAGGGGAGCTTTGGAAATCAGGTTGGGTAACTTTGACTTCATCACTATCTCAAAAGAAAAGAAAAAGTCATTGGGATAAACATCTTGTGGGAATGCGTCCCGAAACACAGCATAGAGATGAGAGAGATGTAGCTTTTTCTATTAGTTTGACAGTAGGAGATGGCTCTGCAGATTTATTTCCTGTTGTTTGTTTGGGAGGGAGAAGAGAGAACATAGGAAGCTGTCTTCTAGTGAGCCAGATCATGAGTCCACCTAATCCAGCACTGTCTGGCAGGAGCTCTTTGTGGTTTCAGGCAGGGATTTTTCCTAGCCCTACCTGGAAATGCTGGGGAACGAACCTGGGACCTTCTGCATGCAAAGCAGGTGCTCTCCCACTGAGCTACTGCCCAGGCCAGCTACAGACTCAGCCATCACTCACCACATGGCCCAGTGATAGCACATTTGTTTTGCATGCAGAAAGTGCCAGGTTCAATCCCTGGCATCTATAGGTTTTTGTTGTTTTTTTAAGGATCAAGTAGTGGATGATTTGAAGGACTTCTACCCTAAGACCCTTTTAAAAAAATGCTCTCAGTCAAGATACTCAAGGACCAAATTCCAGTTTGGAGAAATTCTCAGGAGTTGCATTCCACTAGTGGTCAGGGGCAAAAATGCCAGAGTATTTTAGTTTAAACCCCCTATTGCCAGTAACTAAGAAGCATTTCAATGCTTTGGAATATTGGGGAAATGCAGAAAAGCTGGGAAACCCCCAAACCATCAAGTGTTCTGGGAAAAGGGATGAGGCCACAGAAGAAGTTTTGGCTGTCTGGGGAAATAAAAACATAATCTGAATGCATCTTACCACAGTGGGGGAATGCTGTGACCTTGACATTCAAAATACGCTTGTTTGCATTTGTGTTTTTCCTCTGACTGCATTAACAATTTAACATCAAGTGACTTAGCTGCCGATCACCCTGAAACAAATCATTGCCTTCTAGACAGGATAGATGGAAGCAATCCACACTAGTACTTCAGGTTAACTGGGAAGCAGATTGGGGTGATGGTCTGTATTTAGGGGGTGGCATTTCAGAGACTGTTGGCCCATGTATGAATATTTCTTAAGAACACCTGTCATCTGGCCAAGTCACTGGCTTTCTATATTACACTGCTTCTGCACACTGAATTACTATTGCTATAACCATCAAATGGGTCAAAGCATTAATCATAGGTGCCTTTGGAAATAAACCCCTTTGCTTTAAACAAAAGGGGGAGGCTGTCCTGTGTAGATAAAACTCTGGCTGCAATGCTATGCACAATTACTTGTGAGTAAACCCCACCAAATGTAGTGGGAGGGACTTACTTCTGAGTAAACATGCAGAGGATTGTGTTGACCAACATCCATGGCAGTTAAATCAGAGAAAAAAATGTATGCAGAATGCAAGAGGTGGATTAACATGGTTTAGGGCAATCTAGGCCATACTAGCACTGGGCTGAATGGTTGGTGGTTTGGTAGGAACACATGTAGACTTGGATATTGGTGGCCTGGCATATCTATTGGTGTAACAACAGTGAACATGAAGCAGTCATGTTTGCTATGCAAAGAGTTGGGTTGTCTATAGGGCAAGAATATCTATACAGGACACTAGCTTCTGGTTTACTGGGTGGAGGAAGCCTCAGGGTCTCAGTCGGTGATTCAGCAATCTGTGGGTGCATTTTGTGTGTGGGTGTGGGGTGCAATCATGTGTCTGGGGAGTGTATATTGATGTGCGATTAGACAGTGACTGGAGAACTCGAAATCAAAGAATCATGCATGCATGGGCACACACACACGCAGACACACACAGCTCTGATTCACATTTTGAAATTCCTACAGGGAAGGCAATGTTGTGTAGGAGTTAGCATCAAGCCCTTCCGTAGATCACTGCATCTAAAGAGCTCGCGCATGTTTTGCATTTATTTGCTTTCTGAGAAATCAAGGTAACGATGAGACTTCCCACTATGTGCACACATAAACAAAAATGCATGCACACTTGTCACATTTTACAATCTACACTGGATAATTCCTTGCTGGAATTTTAGTTTTGATGTGCAAAACAGTGGCTCTGTGTGTGTGTGTGTGTGTGTGTGTTGTTGTTGTTGTGCATATGCATGCAAACAGCATAAGAACATAAGAAGAGCCATGTGGGATCAGACCAAGGTCCATCTAGTTCAGCAATCTGTTTACAGTGGCATCCGTTCACACAGTGGCCTCGCAGCTGCCCATGGGAAACCCACCGGAGGACATGAATGCAACACCATTCTTCCCACTCATGTTCCCCAGCAACTGATGTGTACAGGCATACTGCTTCTGAAACTGGGCATAGCATACAGCCATCAGGACTAGTAGCCATTGATAGCCTTCTCCTCCATGGATTTGTTCAATCTCCCTTTTAATCATCCCAATTAGTGGCCATCACTACATCTTGTGGAAGTGAATTCCATGGTCTAACTATGCGCCATGTGGAAGATGTGCTTCCTTTTCTCTGTTCTGAATCTCCCACCAATCGGTTTCATGGGATGGCCCTGGTTCCAATGTTACAAAAGAGGGAGAAAAATGTCCCCTGGCGTGTGATTGAGGGGTTTTCTTCTGTGTGCGCTTTGCTTGAATTCTGTACAGTGCTCAGGCATGCCTATGTCAGGTGGTAAATACATATCAAAATTGCAATTAGGATTGTAGTACTAACCCGAATGAGGACTATCAGGCCCATAGCCAGAAATGTTGATGGGAGGGGACCCCATGGGACAAGGAATCATTGAAGAACAACCAAAAACCAAAATACAGGGAGACCAATCTGTTGAGGCTGCAATCCTGTACACACGTGCCTGGGAGGAAGACCCACTGAACTGAACGAGAGGGACTTCTGAGTAGACTTGCCTAGGATTCCACTGTTAGATAAAATACAGTCCGTAACGGTGGTACAGATTTACTTTTTTCCCACAGACACCCACACCCACACACCCTAGTGCTACAACCCTAGGAAGTGTTTCCACATTAAGAAACATACAAATGGTGTGTGCTGGGAGTGGTGCTGGTCCCCATCACGGCTGGAAATGTGCTATAGTCAATGAAAGGGTAGGGGGGCTGCTATAGCCTTGGAATCGTTTGTACGCTCAGGAGTCCTGGGATGCAATTGCTCTCCGTTCTGCTGCGGAGGGGGTGGGGTGTTTACTGCATGCCTGCCTCCACCGGGAGTGAACACAGGCTCCATGTATTTCAGGCTTCCTGAGACCATGAGCCACTGCTACGCGTGCCTACTCAGAAATAAATCCCACCGGGTTCTATGGGACCTACTCCCACGAAAGCGTGCACAGAGGTTGCAACCTCAGTAGTGGAGGCTGGCGGCTCCTGTTGCAGCGGGGCGCTGCCTCCGCCCTGGGTTTCGCTGGGAACCCGCCAGAACCCTGAAGCGAGCTATCCAAGGTGCTGAATGCATTGGGGTGAGCTGATCCAGCGCTTTAGATCGCTCCTTTAGAGTCTTGAATGAAACCCGGAATGGGTTCACCACCCTACCGAAATAGGAGTCACCAGCCTCCACCGCGCCTCGATCTGGAATCGATCCGTCAGCGCGGATCTCTCGCAAGCCGCGCCGTGGCATCTCCCCCTTCCTTCGCCAGGCCCTGACAGAGCAACCCCGGATGGCTAAATTCTTCCCTCCGCCCTCCCTCCCTCCCTCCGCCCTCCCTCTCGCTCTCTTCGCAGACGGTGCGCGTCCAGGGCAACGACATCTCGCACCGGCTGCGGCTGTCGGGGGTGCGGCGGCAGGACGAGGGCGTCTACGAGTGCCGGGTGTCGGACTACAGCGACGAAGACACGCAGGAGCACAAGGCCCAAGCCCTGCTGCGCGTCCTGGCGCGCTTCTCGCCGCCCGACGTGCAAGCGGCCGAAGCCGTCTCGCACATCCAGAGCAGCGGGCCCCGCCGGAGCAGCCCGCCCGGACGAGCCACCGCGGAGCCCGGCCTGGGAAGCAAGCGCCTCCTGCCGGCGCAGGGCGAAACCGCCGCCTCCTCCTCGTCCTCTTCGGCAGCCTCCGTCCCCGCCGCCTCGTCGTCCTCGTCCTCCTCCTCTTCTTCCTCCTCCAGCACCACGACGGCGGCGCCCGCAGCGGCCGCGGCGTCGTCGGCCTCGCCTCCCCCCGGCAAAGCCACCATCCTGCGCCAGCAGCACGGATCAGGTAGGTGGAGGCGCAGCGGCACCCGGCGGGACGCGGCGGGAAGCGCAGGGAGCTGCCCGTGGTGCTGCAGCCGCGCGGGATTGGGCAGCGCAGGCCAACCTGGACCCTCTCCTGCCTTCGCGGAAAGTGGGCTCTGGAGCAGGCCTCTGGCAGAGCTGGGGAGGGCTTGCGGGCGGCTTTCCTCCCCCAAACGATATCTTTGCCCCCCCCTTGTTTTTACAAACGAATAATTAAAAACAAACAAACCGCTTTTCTATTTTTGACTTTCAAAGACCTGCAAGCCAGATGAACTTGACCCCCACTTTTTTGGCACCCCCCCCCCAATTGTTTAGCTACGGGTCTGCTCTGGAGGCTTGCTGGTGAAATGCAGCTTGACTGGGGGCGTGGGGGAGGGGACACGCACACTGGTGCCAACTTGGCAGTTTGGTTTCGGGTGCAACTCTATGCATGTTTAGTGGGGAGCCCTACAGCTCCCAATAATGGCTAGGAAATGCTGGGAATTGTAAGATATTGTTTTTTTCTGTTGAAAGAGGCATAGGATTACATCCTTAATTTGTTCTTTCTCCCCCTCCCCCCTTCATTTCTAATGTTCCTTCATCATGTTTAAAATCACTTTTTTGGTGGTTTGTGTGGCTATCATAACAAATTCCCTCCAATGTGGAAGAAAACTCTGTGTGTGTGTGTGTGTGTGTGTGTTTTCCTTCTTCGATTGCATTTTTGGCTGGTGCGAAATTTGAATTCAGCCTCATATAGCTGGAAAACAAAAGGTGGAAAATAGCGATTTAGCATTTTGCCCTTGAACATTTATTTTTGGTGGTGTGTATATGTATTCTCTGCTTTGGAAGAGCAGGCTTTTATCCACTGTTTGATGTTGTGTATTTTGGAGTGTTTCTCCTTCAATTATGTACTTACATTGTGACTAGTGCGGTTTCAAAGCCCTTACTTTGTCCTAAAGACTGTACTTCTTTATACTGAAGAGCTGGAGGTTGTGAACAGTTCAATTCTTGCTCTCTAATTGACGTTATGGGGATGATATTACATGCCCATGTTACTAGATTGTTCTAAATGATTACAGAGGTCATTTATGGGAAGCATTTTCGAAATTCCAAAGCACAATAGAGTACTACGCAGTAGTATTAGTAGTTTTGTGCAATCTGTAGGAAGCAGAGTGTTTTCTTATATAAGCTGTCATAACAGCTCTAAAGGGTTGTTCTGAAATGGAATTAT
The DNA here is from genome assembly GCA_029215795.1 of Anniella stebbinsi. Classification (NCBI taxonomy): domain Eukaryota; kingdom Metazoa; phylum Chordata; class Lepidosauria; order Squamata; family Anniellidae; genus Anniella; species Anniella stebbinsi. The sequence continues at coordinate 15,065,194 of JARDYH010000007.1, forward strand.
GTGTATAGGACTCTTATCTCACTGCAGGCATTTGCAATGGGAAAGCATTATCTATGTCCAAGGTAATGTTTTCTGTTGAGGGCTGAAGTACCTTGTGAGTAATCTGTCAAGGGCCGTGTGTTAGTGGCTGGTGAGGCCAAACCGAGCAGTGGGTGTGACCAGAGTCAAAATCCTTTTTCTGTGATATGGTAGGTTTTGCTTTAACCCCCATACTTGATTCCTGCATTGAGCAGGGGGTTGGAGTTGATGGACTTATAGGCCCCTTCCAATTCGACTGTTCTATGATTCTATGATTCTACTTGAACTGACAGGCTTGCCATGGGAGATAAAGAAGGGGAGATCTAAGTTTGCTGGGGAATTCACAATTGTGGGAAAAGTAATGTGCATGAGGAAGTTTATGTCTTTGCAGCAGATAGTGGGAGTTTTTACAGCCCTTGTAAACAGTTATGTACACAAGCACAAAGTAGAAATGGCACCTCTGGTTTATGTGCTTTGAAGATCAAAACTGAGAAGTGTAAATATCAAATAATTCTTGTCTATTGATCATCCATATGAAAGCCGGTACGATGGAATGGCTAGCAAGGGCATGAAGCTCAGAGCTAGGAAGTCCCTAACTATGAAAACTCACACAGCGGTCTTGGGCAAGTTATTCCTCTCTTAATCTCAGCCATATCTGTGATATGGGAATAGCAATGCTGACCTTTTCTCCAGTGTTGTTTTAAGGAATGGTAGGATATTGAGAGTGAAACTATAGAACATATTCTTTGAGCTAGGAAGTCCCTAACTCTGAAAAGTCACACAAGGGCCTTGGGCAAGTGATTCCTCTCTTAATCTCAGTCTCATCAGTGATATGTGAATAGCATTATTTTATTATTTTATTATTTATTGCATTTCAATAATGCCCAATAGCTGAAGCTCTCTGGGCAGTTCACAAAAATTACTGATTTTCTATTGTGCTGTTTTAAGGATAATGGAAGCAGTACTATAGAATGTATTCTTGTGGTGGTGGTGGTGGTGGTTTTTGTAGACCCAACAATATACAGTTCTTTCTAGACCATTTCATAATATGGGAGTTTCAGCATTTTCTCAGAGTTCAAGCCTGGTCTGTTTACGGTCCCCAGGAAATGCTTCACGGAGCAGCATCTGGCATGCAACGCTTACAGGGCTATAGCCATACGTTGTCATAAACTGTCACAACAACATTTAGCCAGGCTCAAATCATGTCTGGGTCACCACTCATCCCCCACAAACATAGAGCAAGAGGCCATGTCTGGCTGTATCAAGCCTGGTATGCGCTGTTGTTTCTGACAGCTGAGCGAACTGCAGTGGAAGGGCATCAAGTCACATACGGTGTGAAACTGCCCCATCCTCTGTGGGGAAAATATCATATTTGTATCTTTTTGTCCTCCAGTTCCCATCAACAGGGTTCAGACCTTCTGAGTGTTTGCTGCTATAGCACACAAGGATGGAAAAGCAAAAACGATCTGATGACTTGAGGAGGCAACTGTTTCTCATTACATGGCTTCCTTCGGAAGGAAGGAAGGAAGGAAATCACTCACTGGGCCTGTTCAGACAACACACTAAGTCTTGGTTAGGTCGCTAACCCTTTTGCAGCAAATGGTTAGTGAGCATGTTTAAAATGTGGTTATGTAGCCACCATGGTTAGGAATGGTTCACACAACACACTAAGCCATAAAGTTCAGCTCAAAATGCTTAACCACCATGGCTTAGCGTGTTGTCTGAACAGGGTCACTGGGAAAGGGAAGTTGGCAGGATCCCAAAGTATTTCATGCAACACTCTTGGGTTATTTATTTCTTGCATTTCTGTACTGCCCAATAGCCAAAGCTCTATTACATCACATTTTTAAAAACTGTTTTAATCTTATGGAAACTGCCCAGAGAGCAGTTTACTGGAAGACTTTGTGGCTCTTAATGGCACCTAGTAAGTAAGGGCTAATATGAGCATTCAGTGGACTAGTAAAATAAAAATAACATTAACAATATACATCTTCCTGCCTAGCTGTTATATTCAACCTTATGTGGACTGCCTGTTGCTTACCTAATGCAAATGCCCTAATGAAACAGCCAAATCAAATTGTAATGGGCATGGTGCCATGCTAACAGATGGGCATAAACATTTGCGGCTAAAAGAGCATGTCAGATATATCTGTTAGGGCGAGATCCCCGGTCCAGATAATCTAGTCTCGTCTAATCTATCTATCACACTGTTCCATGTCTCTGCTGATTTTACATGTTCGTGAATAGGGGACACCTTGTTAACAAGTATTTCAAAGTCCGGATTAATTGTTGGACTGAAAATGTCACAGCCAATGATGGAGAGGTTATTTTGGGCCATGAGTGAATCAACTTGGAAGATACAATGGATAGAATATTATGATCTAGGGGAATATAATGGGGGCCAGAATATGTTTTGAAGGCACATGACACACTCACCCTATGGCACATGGTGCAATAAGCCCATGTAAGCTGCCTTCAGTTTCATCTTGAGGAAACTGTGAGATATAAATGTAATAAACAAATCAACGGACAAACAAAACTTGGAAGAATTTTGGACCTGGGCTGGGAAAAACCCAGGATCAAATCCCTGCTCAATCATGAAGCTCATTGGACATTTTTAATTAAGTTGAGGGTTTTCACTGTCTCAGTTGGTGGTTGTTAAGGCAGAATTGTGGTGTGGCGGACATGTCATCCCCAGTTCTTGCAAGAAAGGATGGAATATAAATAAATATCGATCTGGATGTAGAATCACAGAGTTGGGAGGGTTCCTCCAAAGGTCATCTTGTCAACTCTCTGTCAAGGCAAGAAATCTTGATAAGTGGCATTCCAGTCTCTGCTCAAATATCTCCAACAAAGCCATTGTATGGTCCCTGAGAGGGCATCCCAGGAACCATGGGATGGTGTGGACTTCCCCTGAGGCCATAGACACAGCTAAAACCTCAAGAGAGAGAGTCTGAGCAGGGGATTTCAAACCCCACCCCTCCCAGCTGTTGAAACCTAGGAATAGGGACAGTAAGGAAGGCAGGAGGATGTGACAAAGAGCCAAGAAGGGAGGGAAGAGACAAGGTTCCACTAAATTCACAAGCTTGAAGGATCCATGGGAAGGGCCATAGTTCAGTGTGACAGAGCAGCTGTTTTGCATGCAGAAGATCCGAGGTTCAATCCCCGGCTTCTCCAGGTAGGGCGAGGAAAGAATCCTACCTGAAATCCTGGAGAGCCATTGCTGCCAGCCAGTGTCGACTGTACTAGGCTAGTTGGGCCTATGGTCTGACTCAGTATAAGGCAGCTTCCTATATTCCTCCCTATCACTCATCCTGCCCACAGGAATGTAAGTGACTTGTCTAGATGAACATTGTTTTTCAGGTGGAACAACAGACAAATATGCCCTAATCTTTCTGCCTGCACTGCCTGGCTCTTGCTGTTTTATGGGTCATGACCAGCACTTTCAGTTCTGCCTGGAAACAGACCAAACCAGAAGATGCTGTAACAAGGGAGTCACATGCTCCCTGTAACCGGACCCAGTCAAAGGTCTCATTGCAGTATTCTGGACCAGCCGAAGTTTCCGAACAGGTTTCGAAGGCAGCCCCACATAGTGTGCATTACGCTAGTCCAAATGGGAATTACCTCCCACACCTGTCTATTCTGTCAGCCATTTTGGATATTGGTATTATTTTATTATCTGTCCTTATAGGGTGAATCCGCACCTTTAAGGACCATGGCTCGGTATTGTGCTAGCACCTCTCGACTCGGCATTGTCCTATTTGGAAGCATTTGCTTGGCTTGTTTAGAGACAACCATCTGTGGTGACTCAACACCTGGTGGAATCTGAGGGTAGCTTCTAACATTATGCCCTGTTCATGGCTCTGCCGAAGAAATGCCTGCTCAAAATTTCATTAATTAAATGTTTGAATGCACTTGCCCAAGATACTTTTCATTATCTATATCCCGCTAAGTATTTCAATGAGAAAAGTCTTGGAATACTCCAAGGAGCCATCGTTGCTCAGTGATGGAGTGTGTATGTGGCATATAGAATGCCCATGATATCACCTGTTAAAAATAAAAATTGGTCTAGGAAGTATTGAGAGCTTTGCAGGAGGGTCCACAGCTCAGTGGTAGAGGATGTGCTTTGCATTCAGGTTCAATCCCCCACATCTCCAGGTAGGGTTAGGAAAGAATCCTGCCTGAAACTCTAGAAAGACACTGCCGGTCAATGTCAACAATACTAGGCTAGATGGACTGATGATGTGATTCAGTATAAGACAGCTTCCCCTTGACCTGGAGCTGAAGAGATAGCAATATTGGTACCTGGTGAGCCTCATCGAGAAGATCATTTCACAATTGGGGGGGGGGGCACCACTGAGAAGGCCCTCAGCTTTGTTGCCTTCATTCAAGCCTCCCTTGGAGTAGTCACCCAGAGGAGAACCTTAGTTGCTGAGCATAGTGTATGTATATGTTCAAACCAGAAGAGGGACTCCAACAGATATTGTGGTCCCAAGCTGTGTAAGACTTTATAGGTTAAAACCAGAACCTTGAATTGGGTTCAGAAACCTCAAGGCAGCCAATGCAATGGAATTTTATTTCCCTAACTTTGATTGATTGATTGATTGATTGATTGATTGATTGATTGATTGCATTTATATCCCACCTTTTTTCCTCCAAGGAATTCAAGGTGGCATACATAATCCTCCTCCTCTCCATTTCTATCCTCACAACAACAACCCTGTGGGGTAGGTCAGACAGAGAGTCTGTGACTGGCCCAAGGTCACCTAGTGAACTTCCAAGGCTGAATGGGGACTAGAACCCAGAACTCTCAACTCCCAGTCCAATACTCTAGCCACATTACAGCACACTGGCTCTCACTTTGCCAAATAAAACACAAAAGGGTGCAGGGCAATTTCATGATATAAAACAGACCGAGGCCTCAGCAGCTATGCTATTACTTACACTAAGGCATAAAAGAACAGAGCGGATATTCAGCATCAATGAAAATCAGAATCGGGTTCTTAAATGTCACTAGGTGATAAACATACAAAAGGAACTTCTTCTTACAAACGCATCACTAGCGTTTTAAAAGCCAGGCCTATTAAGTACTCCCTTGGATCTCAGTAAGGTCAAGTGAGGGAACAAGCTTTTTTTCTAATGGGATGTTGATTAATTCCTAGACCAGAGCATATAAAAATGTCATTAGAGTCTACAGGAGGAAACAGATAGCCAATGGGGTTTCTTGATTGGGAAAGTTAGTGGCAGGCAGGGGTTGCGTTTGGCCGTGCTTCATTCCCAAAATGCAGTTCATGAGTTCAAGGGTGCCTGGAATACAAAGACTCTGCTGTGAACACACACAAAAAGAGATTCTTCCATAAGAACACAAGAAGAGCCCTGCTGGATCAGACCAAAGGTCCATCTAGGCCAGCACTCTGTTCACGCAGCGTCCCCCCAGCTGTCGACCAGAAACCCACAAGCAGGACATGGTGCAAGAGCATCCTCCCACCCATGTTCCCCAGCAACTGGTGCACACAGGCTTACTGCCTCAGATACTGGAGGAAGCACATAGCCATCAGGGCTAGTAGCCATTGATATGTCAGAGATTGTGATGCACTGTGCTCTCTGAGCATGAACAGAGTGTAAGCACACAGCAGCGGAATAACAGCAGAGTTCACTGGTAGCAGACAGATGTCCTGGTAGCCAGAAAATACTCAGACACAGCAGTGTTTCAAACTACTATACTAAGTTTACTTTACAAGTATATACAGAGAAGAAAAATATCTTCAGCCTTCTCAGCCAACAACATAACCAACCATAAACCACCATCTAGTATCATCCACCATCCACCACAACGTCCCACACTGTTTCACCACATGCTGTACCTTTATAGCACTGTGGACCTATCACAGCGTTGGCTGCATATCTCCCCACGTGTTGCTATGCTTTCCAGCACACAGAGAAGAAAACTAAATGACCTTGCTCTTTAGTGCTCACCAGCTGCCCTTCATTTGGCAACTGTACAGAGTACTTGAGATATCAGTCATCTCATGTCTCTTGCTTTTTGCTTAGTTGCAGAAAAAACCTATTTGCTTTACATTTAAACCAAATAAAATCTTAACATGATAACCTTCTCCTCCAGGAATTTATCCACCCCCCTTTTAAAGCCATCCAAATGGGCAGCCATCACCACATCTTGTGGTGGTGAATTCCAGAGTTTAACTATGCACTGTGTAAAGAAGTGTTTTATCTGTCCTGAATCGCCAACCAGTCTTGAGATCCCATGGAGGATCCCAACCACTTTCATCCTGAGGACCGAAATTCATTTTAGAGATGCTCTAAGAGGCTGCATTATAGTGGCGGGCAGGAGAGAAGGCAAATGGGGCAGGGATAACCTTCCCCCCCAAAAAAAAATACCAACATATTTTAGCTTGAAGCTTTCACTGACCCTGTTCAGATGACACACTAAGCCATGGTGGTTAAGCATTTTGAGCTCAACATTATGGGTTAGCATGTCGTGTGAACCATGACTTAGCATGTCATGTAAACCATTCCTAACCGTGATGGCTACATAACCATGGTTTAAACATGCTAATTCCATTTGCTGCAAAAGGGTTAGTAGCCTAACCATGGGTTAGTGTTTTGTCTGAACAGGCCTACTTCCAGTAACTAAGCCTTAGGAGAGGGATTAGAACGGAAGCAGGGAAACTGCCCCAAAGCCAGGAAGCCACCCATTGTTTGCTGGTCAAGGGAGAAAGGGAATGGGGCCAAAGGAAGCAAACATGACCATTTGAGGATTCCTGGAGGGCAGGCCACATTTGACCCATGGGTCTTAGTTTCAGTAGCCCTGCTTTAAAGACTAAGGATGCAATTCTATGTGGATGGCCATAAGCCTCTGAACTTGGGCTTGCGGCCATCCAATGCAAAGTGGAAGAAGCAGTGATCTTTGCTTCCACACTTCTCCCACTCTGCATTTCAGCTAGACAGGCTTTTTGCCCATCTAGCTAAGGTGTCAGGGAGGGGAAGGAAGCTGGGGAGTCCAGAGGATTCCTTGTTAGTCAGCCTTCCCAGGCCCCTGCCCGCCCATGAGAACACCCCCTTCACCTTCCCTCCGAGGTTGCTTTTGCTACTGCAGAGAGGCAGACAACATGGTTCTCTCCTTGCCGGCTGCAATGGGGAGGGTGTAGTGAACTACGGCTCCTGGGTGTGAGGTCAGAACACTGTCTCCATCCCCAGGATCCAAGAATCTGAACTATCCTCTGCCCCCATCCCCACCCCCCAGACTCTATCTAGGGCCAGAGGATTGCTCGCTAACAGATTCATTGTGGCAAGCACTTTCGTGGATTAGAGCTCTTTTAGTGTTGTTCCCAGTTGTCAGATTACGTGCATAGTTATATATATATATATATATATATATATATATATATATATATATATTACAGGAATGCAAGAGGAGAAGGTCTCAAAAAGTACACGGAAGATAATTCATTCCCTAATACAGTCGTGACTCTTCCTTGGGGGTGACTCTGATTCAGCTTTTTCAACGAGAAGCCAAAACAACTTATTTTGAGACGGTATGGAAGACAGTTTTGGTTTCTGCCTCAAAAAAACCCCAATTAGCATTGCCCCAGAAGAAAACTTAAAATACTCGACATGTATGAGGCAATTGGTTATCTTCCGTGTATTTCTGTGGCCTCCACTTCTTTTGCTCCTGTATTTGGCAACTTCCTTTCTTTTTCCACAAATACGTATAAAAAAACTAAATGCAGCAGAGCCATGAGACCACTTGGCAGATGGTACCTCTTGCATTTCATCATACTCATTGCCATTTCTGCTTCCAAAGTCCCAGGGATTATTTGGGAGGGTCTGACAGCTAGGAGAAGGGGTGAGACCTGGCAAGGTGCATCAGCTCCTTCAAAATCTGCTTCTTTCTTGATTGCGACACTTTTGTGGGCAGTGGCCTTGGAAAGGGGGAGTCATTGTCTGCTGGCTTCTCTTGATGTCAAGAGTGCAGAGGCTCAGGCTGGGGTTGAAGGCAAATCCAGCCCTCCAGGCTTCTCCACATGGCCATGCCCCTTCCCCTTGACCACAACTCATTTCCCAGCTTCTGTGCAATTTTTCCCTCTATTCTAAAAGGTTGACATGACTCTCCATAGTTCCTGGCAGAAAGATCTTTAAGCTAAAATATTTTAGTCCCTCCCTTTCTACTTTTGGCCACACCCACCATTGGAATGGGACCCCTAAGAGCACAGGTCCTCCCATCCCATAATTAACAGTGGGTGGGATGCAGCCAAGGAGGAGTTCTTGGCTTCAAGACAGACACAGGGTGGTGATGGAGGAGGAGGAGGAAGAGGAGGAGGAGGAGGCAAAAACTCCCTCCCTCCATCTCCTAGGCTGGGCAAGACAGGAGATGGACCAATGGTAGATCAGCGGTGGGCAGGATTCAGACTTATAGGAGCTCCTTTGTTTTTTTAAATAAAACCACAAGATCCACCGAACCTAATGCAAAAAGCATTCCTCTAAAATTAGAGAATTCTCAGCCTAGGAATTTGTTTTAAGTAGCAGAACTGGATGGAGCTCCCAGTCCTTTAATTCAAAAATCCATTCTCAGTTTCCCTAAACTTTCTTCTTTACAGCAGTATAATTTAGGATTGGCTGGGATTGGGGGTGGGGAATCATTTTGTAGCTGCTGTTTTTATTCAACTGGGAGGCAAAAAAAAATACCCTTTGCCATTCTAGTACAAATCACCCAGTAGATTCTAAACTACCTTCTGTCTACCCCTGGGGTGGAACGTTTCACACTTGAGCAAGAAGGACCTCCACTGTTTGTATGTTAGCATTCCCCAACCTGGTACCCTCCAGATGTTTTGGACTGCAGCTCCCGTCAGCCCTAGCTAGCATGATCAATGGTCAGGAATTCTGGGATTTGTAGTTCAAAACATCTAGGTCAGGGAAGGCTATGTATGTCTACTCAGAAGTAAGCCCCACTGAATTCAATGGGAATTACTCCCAGACAAGTAGATACCAGATTGGAGCCTTTAGTTATGTGCTGGGCAAACATAAGGGCAAAGAAGGTTTATGCAGTAGTTCTTGGAGCAGATGAAAAACACAGCAATGGCATCTGATGGAAAGTGGATATTCTGAGAGCTTCGGAAAGGACATGGTGCATTTATTTTTCCACTTCCAAGTCTCTGACAGCATTGTATTAGGAGCAAGATGAATTGAATATGTGTTTTTAATTTAAGGAGTGAATCTGGTGGGACGTTCAAAGTGATGCTGGCCCATCGCGCTCCTGCAAGCCAGGCAGATGACAAAACAATTGTGTGCATCAATAATAAACTACTCTGTAGGGGTTGCTTTGGTAAAATGCAGTGGTGTGAGTGAAATGGGGTTATTTGTCACAACAATCCTTAACAAGGGTTATTTATTTTATTTTTGCATTGTTGGGCTGTTCCCAACTGGGAGGCGATTGGCTGTCATATCATGAACAGCAACTGTGTTTGAAAGAAATGTCTGTGGGCAAAGTAAGTATGCCGCCGTTAGGCCTGCTATAGTCCGAAGGCACATGATGCAGCAATCTCACTGAAGCTAAGCATAGGGTGACCATATGGAAAGGAGGACAGGGCTTCTGTATCTTTAACAGTTGTATTGAAAAGGGAATTTCAGCAGGTATCATTTGTATGCATGTAGTCCCTGGTGAAATTCCCTCTTCATCAAAACAGTTAATGCTGCAGGAGCCCTGCCCTCTTTTGTATCTGGTCAATCTAGTATAGCTCCTGCAGCTTTAACTGTTGTGATGAAGATGAGATTTCACCAGGTGCTGCATGCATACAAATGACACCTGCCCTTTGGCACTTAGATCATTAAAAGCCCTTAGCTCATTAAAAGCTGAGCTTTCTTGGATTAAACCAAAGAAGATATTTTAGTTAATAATAACTAAAATAATCTTTGCAATCTCTGAGCTTCTTGATCACAGCTGAGTTTCTTCCAAGTCTTCACCTCCATTGCAAGTCATTTCAGGTGACCACTGCTAAATCAAAATGGATAGACCAACATACCTAGCAAGTTTTTGGCAAAGGAGCTTAAATTAGAGTGACCAGATAAATTCCAGGTCAGGGCTCATATAACTTTAACAGTTGTAGAGAAAAGGGAATTTCAGCCAGTGTCATTTGTATGCAATTAGTTCTTGGTGAAATTCCCTCTTCATCACAACAGTTAAAGTTGCAGGCACTATACTAGAGTTACCATATACAAAAGAAGGCAGGGCCCCTGCAACTTTAACAGTTGTGATGAAGAGGGAATTTCACCAGGAACTAATTGCATACAAATGACACTGGCTGAAATTCCCTTTTCTCTACAGCTGTTAAAGTTACATGAGCCCTGACCTGGATTTTATCTGGTCACCCTAGCTTAAATGTTTTTGGCAAAGCCAGAATGATATGCCTGAATTTGGATGAATTTGGGTTTAAGGGCAATGCAGAGATATGGAGAATGAAATTATAACTCCAGAGCACAGGAAAATACAAAATCTGCAGTGGTTTTGCTTTTATTCTGTATTTAGCAATGTGCTCTGAATTATGACAATTAAAAAGAAAGGTCTCACTTGAATTTCTTGGCTGAACTACAATACCTGAAGCTGGCACGGGTTCTATGCCACTGCAGCCAATGGCTGAATTCAGATATCACATCAAACCATAGTTTATACTAACTATTGTTAAGAACCCATAGCATGGTTTGAATTTTGAAATGTACAACAGGCAAACCATGGTTTAGAGTGGCTTTATCTGCTTTCATTTTCCATCTGCTCGGCACTCAGCTTCACAAGTTCATTTCTATCTCCATGGTGCGACAGCCTTTTTGAGTTACAGCAATATCCATCCATGTGGTGCCACAACCTCTTGGCGTTACATTTTAATGCAACCAGTGTATTGTATGTTCCTCTCAATTTTGTATGCATTGAACCTGAACAACTGTAATGTATTAAAGAGATTCATTATGGTAATGAAGCCTCTGGTAGTCGTTGGCTGAGCTGCCCTGATGTCACAGAGAAATAGAAGGGTCTCTGTGATTGGTTCTAATCTGACAGATGGGCAGAAGAGGCATGAAGTCTTAAGGAAAGAGGGAAAGGTCTCAAAAGGCAGCAGACAAGGTAAGCAACAGAGGATAGGAAATGAGAACTGGAAGAAAAAGTGGACATGGAAGCTGGCTTTTTAGCAAATAAGGGAGTATATGTTAATAATAAAAGCAAATACATAAAGAGTATCCTAAGATGAGTAGAGAGGAGAGTTGCACCCAACCATAAGCTATTGAAGAGAGACAGTCTTCAGATATTGATTTGAGATAACCACATTTTTAGCTGCAGAGCTCTGTTCCTATTATGTGTCTCAATGACAAATGTTAGCTTCAAGCTGATATAACGTAATTCTTAGGCAAGTAGCTAGGCCACACCTTTTTTTTTCCTATGCAGGCTGATGCTGGCAGCCTGGATTCATTGCAGTTGTAAGAGTCTCCATCAAGATCACAAAGTTTTGCCTATGGATATTGTATACATTGAAAGGGCAGCTAGATCCATCCACATGTCATTGCATGGAGTACCTGGCCTGCGGAAATAATTAAGTGCAGATATCAATTGTGGGTCCTGCCATGGTACCGGGGCCCTGTCAATTGCCCAGTGATGCCAGGTGCTGAATGTAGCAGCTGGCATCAAAGTTTACAAAGAACGTTGCGCATTACAAAGTGCTATATAAGTGCTGAATACATTGCATTCTCCATGTGCTGCTTTCCAAAAGTCAGTTTCATGTGCATGTATTCCATCCCTCAGTGGATTCTAGATCTCCATTCATGACAAATGCCTTTTCCTCCCATGGCTCACCAAAGCTGGTGTAGCATAGTGGGTAACAGACTGAGCTACAAATGAGGAAGCCTCCAGTTTTGAATCTCTCTCTCTCTCTCTCTCTCTCTCTATCTATCTATCTATCTATCTCTATCTCTCTCTGCCTGCAGTGTAGGGGATAATAATAGGGTTTTTGCAAAGATTACAATTAGATGTAGTCATAGGATAAGGTCCTCGTATGGATCAGTAAAATTTAAACAGGAAGCAGAAATCTGAACAAATGAACCGTTTTCACAGTGCAGGGATGTAAATCGTGAAATTCCTCCAAGGTTCTGTATTGTAAAATCATGCTTTTTAACTTGCTCATAAAGGATCTGGAGTTAGGGGTAAGCAGTGAGGTGACCAAGTTTGCTGATGGCACCAAATTTTGGGGGGGTCGTGTAAACAAAAAGGGACAGCGAGGAGCTCCAAAAAGATTTTTCCAAAGTGTGTGTGGAGGTTGTTAATTAAACTGGCAAATGCAGTCCAAAGGAAGTAAGTATAAAGTGGAGCAAAGCAATAAATTGGAGCAAAACATTGGAGCAAAGCAATAAACTCTAACATCACATACACTGCATCTGGCAGACACCAGGTTCGGTAAAGGCTGGTATACAGCATGCCTCTATACACCAGTTGCTGGGAAACAATAGCAGGAGGTTCTTGCTCTTATGTGCTGGGGGGGGGGGATTCCAATGCATCTGATTGGCCATGGAAGGAGACAGGATGTTGGGCAAGATAGATACAAAGTCCCCATAGCCATGTCCCCAAGGAGAGTCCAAATATTCAGGCAGCCTGTGCTGATCCATAACAACAAACCAATTCTAGCAGTTTTATCTCCACCAGGACCAGGTCTTTTCTAAAGAGAATGAGTCTAAGCTGCCCATTCAAGACCAAGCCAAGAATATTTTGCATTACAATAGAGATAGCTCACCATGACATATTGTTGCTAGGAAAATTCATTCTCTCCCACCCCCGGTTACTGTAAGGATTGCAGCTAAGCTCAGGGGGAACAGGGAAGTTTGAGTGGGGTGACAGATGATGTTAGTATCCCTGATCATCAAAAAGTGCCAGCGTTGCATCCCTGTGAATCCTGGCTCCACTACACCACTACTGATGCAACACTGAAATCTGCATGGAGCCCACCAGGACTGAGCCTGCTCATCATAAATATGTAAGAGCCATGCTGGATCAGACCAAGGGCCCATCTAGTCCAGCACTCTGTTCATACAGTGGCCGACCAGCTGTTGACCAGGGACCCACAAGCAGGACATGAGTGCAAAAGCACCCTCTCACCCATGTTCCCAGCAACTGGTGTGGATAGGCTTACTGCCTCTGATACCAGAGGCAGCAGCACATGGCCATCAGGACTAGTAGCCATTGATAGCCTTTTCCTCCAGGAATTCATCCACCACCCTCCTTTTAAAGCCACTCAAATTGGTGGCCATTGCCACATCTTGTGGTAGTGAATTCCGCAGTTTCACTATGTGCCGCATGAAAAAACACTTCCTTTTATCTGTCCACAGGCTCCTTTCTTCTTCTTCTTCTTTTTAATCTAGTAAGGGATTAGCCAGTCAGGCATGGATGGGGTTATAGATACTCATTTTGTTTTTCTTACTTTTTAAAAAAGTAAACGAATTGATGCTTATTCCTCCTATGTAAATGTGTTTAGCTTCAGGACAGCAGAGGCAAATTCCATTTTATTCCTGAAGTCACAATGGTGCTGTGATTTAAGTGAGTTTAAAATGCGAAACAGTCCGTGCTCAGAGTATATATATTTTTAATCAGGGCTGCCGAACAGCCTTGGGAGGGGGTTGTTGTTGCTCTGATATATCATAAATGTGGAAGCTGCTGTAAGGCATGGAATGGCAATGGGGGGGGGGGGGGGGGAGAAGAGAAATATTAATGGAACTACCCTTGGTGTTGAACCCTCTTACCCAAATAGCACCTCGGATAGTTTCTTTAGAGTTCTGGCTGCTTCTGACTAAAAACCCAGAGCGGATTCACAGCTCCACCAAACTCGGAGCCAGCTGCCTCCACTGGCTGTGTGTCTAAAAAGTCGCAACACCACAAGGCAATTTTAAGTCCAGGGTCTGAAATTACTAGCTGCCCCACAGCCTGTAGCAGTGGCACAAACAAGCTCATTTTCAAAAGGAACTACTGCTGGCTGGCAACACACTTGGGAGAGCTCCCGCTTTGCATGCAGAAGGTTGCAGGTTCAATCCCCAGCTTCTCCAGGTAGGACAAGAAAAAACTCTTGCCTGAAACCCTGGGGAGCCACTGCCAGTCCGTGTCAATGGTACTGGGCTAGAGGGACCAATGGTCTGACTCAGTATAAAGCAGCGTTTTACATCCCTTCCTAGGTTCCTCTTTAAGAGCTGAACCATCCAAAATGGGTCCCCAAATTTGCCACTTATGAGTGGGGAAGTGCATTCTTGCAGGGGGTGGCCATTTTTGTTCACCACTAATTAAAAGGCAGTAGCGCCGGGGGGGGGGGGGGGGGAATGTCTGGCAAGCCACTGCAGTCAAAAATAGGCAAAGCTAAGCTGGGCTTGGGAAAGGCTGTATGCTCCTAGAAAATGCTCCGCAGGTACCCCTGTTTCTTTGCACTCTCCTTGCTGTTCAGAGAGTGCTGGTGGTTCCATTGGAGCTGTACAAAAGTGAAGTGACACAGAAGGTTTATGACCCTTCCGTAGATAGGCAAGACAGGGCACGGAGGAAAGGAGGAAAGAGACTTGCAAGTCTGTCAAAGAGGGGAGTCATTTGGCGGTGAAAGAGCAGAGAAGGTCAGGCTGCAGTGGAGCGAGAAAGCTTTGCTAAGGGCATAGCTATCAGAACAGGAGAGGGAACAGGCTGGAGGAATAGAAAAAAAGGATGCTCCAGACCAAGGTGAAGGTGAACGGCGGAGATGCCATCAAGGCAAAAAGGGGCCAGGAGGGAAGGGCAAGGGACCAAGTCAAGCTCTTCCCAAACCACTTTAAATGCCATTGCTTACAACCAGGGAACATTTGGAGCTGTGGTTCTATAGCAGGGGCATTGAACATCTTTCAGCCCCAGAACTGAATCCCATTTTGGAGAAGGTCTCAGGGGCAGCATTTCAGCAGTGGGTGGAGCCAAGAAGAAAAGGGGCAGGGACAAAATAACCCGAAATCCCAACATATTTTGGCTTAATCTCTTACTGCCAGTAACTAAGTCATAGGAGAGGCATTTCATGCTTTTAGAATAGGGGAAAGAACATGCAAAAGCTGGGAAAACTCCAAATGATTGATGATTGATGGGAAAGGGGTGGAGCCAGGGAAGGTGGGTGGAGCCAGAGGAAGGGAGCATGATCATATGGGGAACCCCAGATGGCTGGATTTGGGGCCCCAGGAAGGCCAGGTTTGAGGTTTTGCAGCCCTATTCTGTAAAGTAGCCAAGAACGTTTTATCAAGCCGTTTTCAGAACCCACATGACAACATAGCTATTGGATGGGCCAGAAACTAGGTGGGCCAGATACCATAATATTTAAACAGTTTGGGGGTTTTCTTCAAGCGTATTTAAGCAAACTTGTAATGTAGATCCGTCTGCAGACAGAGAACCACTTATGCAGAGCAGATAGGACCAAAACCAATAGTCTGGCAACATTACTGCAAAGAGATGGACATTGTACAGTTGTACTTAAAGCTGCAATCCTGTGAATATTGACTTGAGCATTAGACCAAACAATGATTTGCATGCATGAGTGATTTGCATCACAGGTATGCCATGACAGAGAGAACTTGAATTGCATGTCACATCATCCAAAATTGGATGTATCTCAATGGGGGTGGGTGGGGTCAGTTCACATGTGCAGATGCCAATCATCAAGAGTTACAATCATCGAGTGACATATGCATTGGCATGAAGCAGAGTGTAACGTGCTCTGAATGGAATTCAGGTTTGGTCGGTCTTTCAGAGGTGGCTAACGCTTAATGAATAGCTTAGATGACCTCATGGAAATCCGTTCTGTTTGTGATGTCCTGTTAGCTGAACTATGTACAGCTTAAGTCTCCGTCATAATAGCCTTGACATTTTCAGCATCTCTGAAATAACCTTAACATGGGTTTTGAGACTGCAGCCAGCTAACCAGTCCCGTTTATTTCAGTGGATTTCTTTCCACAACGCCTGGCCTTTTCTCCGAAGATACGTGGGGGCTGTTCGTGATTCATCAGTGGTGAGAAACACAATATGCAATGCCGGCACTGGGGTGGGGGTCTTGGGCAAGGGGCCTCCTTCTCGCATGGATTCTTTGCTATCTCATTTCTGTTCACTTAGCCTCTCCCTCTGGGCCCAACCCATGCAATTGTCCAGAGAGAGTGAGAGAGAGAGAGCATCAGGGAAGTGAAGGGAGCTGCTCTATCTCATTACTGTTGTTATGGTTTGCATTCTCCAAGAGGTGAGTGAACAGACATTAACAGGGAGGAGGAGGAGGAGGAGGAGGAGGAGGAGGAGGAGGAGGAGGAGGAGGACAATAATGACCACAACATGGAGTCTGCAGGCATTGATAGTGAAACTCCTGCAGGGCTTCATGCCTCAGCAGATGTCTCCACGATGCCTACTCCTGATGCTGAGCCTGATGCTATACATGCCCAGAAGTAGTACCTTTTTATTCTTGCTTCAAAATATACCACTGCACAGGGGATCCATTGCGTGCTTATTGCCACACGGGGAATCAGAAAGCCATTTTCCTCCAAGTTGTATTGGCTGGAGAGGTTCTGCAGGTTATTTCCTCCTGTCCTCCATAGGGTTGCAGGATTTCACCATGGCCAGCAGATAATCTGGGGAGCTGTGTGTATTTTACGTATAAAGTAATGATGGGCGAACCCGCCCCAAATGAATTTATTTCCCCAGAAAGTAATAAATTCATCCACTTGAACTCAGGTAAGGGTTGTCCTTTAAATCAGAACCTCGTTTGAGCTTTTGCACAAGTACAGTATCAAGTTGCAGACACTATACTAGAGTGACCAGATACAAAAGAAGGCAGGGCCCCTGCAACTTTAACTGTTGTAATGAAGAGGGAATTTCACCAGGTACGAATTGCATACAAATGACGCCGGCTGAAATACCCTTTTCTCTACAACTGTTAAAGTTACATGAGCCCTGTCCTCCTTTTCATATGGTCAGTTTCTGATGACAGTAAGAAGTCTTCAAGGAGTCTTGATAATATTGGTTTATCTCTCTACTCCTATTCTATCTATCAATGTTCCATTTTAGTTCTAAGAATAAACATTCATTTTTTGTGCTCTACTATTAAAGAATTGCCTCTAGCATTGTTCTTTAAGAACACACAAATTCTGACTTCCGCTAACAGTCATGACATCACGCACCATCCTTTTCTGATTGGTTGTTTCCATGCGGCCTGCCTGATTAACATTTACTCGCCATCACAGATCGCTACATAGAGAGACAATGGCGCCGCTCTGTCCAAGCACAGCAGTAGTAGGATTTCTCTGCCTTGAGGAAACAGCATGTGGGAATCCACCCTTGCGTTGGCTAATATGTACCTTTCAATGAGAAACGGGGCTCAGGTGCGATTCTCTTTTTCACACACATGGCTAATCCATAGTTGTGCAACCCTGGACAAAGCATTATGCAAAGCTTTTAATTTTAAAAAATGGTCTATGAAGAAAGGAGGCCCAGCAGTATTCCTGCAAGGTGGATTCTTGGAATCTATTTCAGGACTCCATCAATTCGATTGTGCTAAAATCTAATAAAAGTACTGCTGACCTGGAGCTGAATGTTATCGATTGAGAAAACATTTTTATATTTTTTTTAAAAAAAGAGAGAGGGAGAGAGAGAGAGAGAGAGAGAGAGAGAGAGGAAAGGAGAAAAAAAGAGTTGATTTTTTTCTGGCTTTTGTCTTGAGTTACACTGAACTGTGAATGTGGGATGAATCAAGCATTGTTCTTATCTGTGGATGAGCACTTCTAAAAATGGTCCTTATGGAAAAAGACATGGAGGTTGGTGGATCCTATGTCAGGGTGATGGTAAATCCCTTCTGGGTTTCAGTCAGAATCTTAAAGGAGCTATCCAAGGTGCTGAACCAACTTGGGGAATAGGGTTGAGCACTTTCAATAGCTCCTTTAGAGTTCTGACTGGTTCTGAAAGAAATCCTGCCCCACTGACATAAGAGCCACCAGCCTCCACTTGTCGGATCACACGGACCACCATCTGACCCACCATCATCCACTCTGGCAAACAGCCTGCATCTCATGCAGAAGTCTTCTCCAGACCTGGGACATAAGAACAGCCCTACTAGGTGAAACCAATGGCCTTTCTAGTCCAGCCTTTCTCATAGTGGTCAACCAGATGTCCAAAAGGAGGACGTGAAGGCAAAAGCCCTCTTCTACTGCTGTTCCTCGGCTAATGTTATTTGGAGGCATGTTCAGAGGCAGCAAATTCCATAGGTTAACCACTGGTGTAGTGCAGCCAGGGCTCATAGGGAGGTGGTACCAGCACTTTTTTATGAGCAGGAACACTGATGTCATCTGACACCACTACCCTCAGACTTCCCTGTTTCCTCTGAGCTTTACTACAATTCTCTCAGTAGCAGAGGGGAGAAGGATGAATTTTCCCAGCAGCAATATATACCTGTGAGCCATTCCCTGTTGCAATACGAAGTATTTTGGCGTGGCTTGTTCTGGTGGAAAGGAGAACTGCTACAATTGGTTTATGGCTATGGATCTACACAGCTGCCTGCATTTTTGGATTCTCCATGGGGACGTGGCTTATGGCGACTGTCTATGTATCTAGTCCAGCATCCTGTCTTTATATACTTTAGATTTATTCTTGTGCTGTTCTTTGGTTGTTATTGCATTCTTTTAGCTTTTGCTAATCCACCCAAGTAATGCCTGTTATTGGGCAGATTAAAAATATAATTAATAATAAGCAAAGAAATATATACGAGGGAGACCTGTAAATTTCCCCAGGGAGCATGTTCCACAATTTAAACAACATTACAGAAAAGGCCTTGTATCCTCTGCCTACCTGCTGTGTCTCCAGTGGCAACAGTACACAGAGCAGGGCCCTCTGAAACCATATTGACTCAGCACATTCATGTGGGAAAATGTAGCCCTTGAGATATGTTTATGTTCACAGAAACATGAGCCCTTCAAATGCAAGGCCCACGTGGACCACCAGCAGGAGACTTTGTGGTGGTAGAGGTGGTGAGGGAAATCTCTAGCAGTGGTTGGCTGAGCTGCCCTGATGTCACAGAGGGGTTGGGCAGGCAGAAGGGCCTAAGGAAGGAGAAAGAGAAGCGGGGGGGGGGGGGGGCAGGAGAGGAAGGAGTGAAACCTGAAATTTAATACATGGTGAAGTTGCCCTCAGGGTTCTACTAGTGGGCTTCTTTTCCCTAGATGATCTCATTTCTCTTTTTAAGTTGCATATTTCATTCAGTAAATGTAGTCTCTTCCTGTGTCCATAGCTGGTAATGAAAAGTGTCAAGGTGAATCTTGCTTCTTGTGGCCAAAGGAAAATTGGTTCATGTCCTATTGATCACGGAATGCTGGAAACAAGCCACACAGTCTTTCATTTTCCTTAAGAGTAATGGGTGGATGAAATCCATCATCTGTCAAAGAACCACATGTGAGATTAAAGTGTGTATTAATTACAGATACTCCAGAATGCAAGCCCGTTGTCCTGCTGCCTTCATGTCCCAATCCAGATAGGGAAAAACCAAAAGGAGGAGGGCATCCAACTCAGGGCAAAAAAGGAGAGAAGCAGGTTCTCAGAATGCTAAAGATACCTTATTTCCAATCCAGATAGGGGTCATTTCTGTACCAAATGTTTATCAGGTTTCAGTGCACGTATCCCTAGCTGGTTAGCGAAACATGTGTCAGTCCCATATGCCCGATTCCCCAGGTTAATCACATGTGTTGCTCTTTTAAAAAAGTTAAAATCTAACCAATCATCTGTTGTGGGGGAGGGAGCAGGGACTGGATTCAGTGTCCCCAGATCTGTCTGTCCACCAAACAGTCAATCAACAGAATCTTGGCTTAAGAAAAAAATTAAACCTCCTGCCATTGCATAATCAATAGGAATAGAAGATAGAACATTGCTCTGCATTTTGCATTCTCTTGTTCCTGTAAATAAATGACTTGGTTTCTAGACGTATTATGCAATCTTCGTGCTTTTTTTTTAAAAAAAAAAATAAGATTTTAACTCCAAAGTGCAATAAAGAATTCTCTGTGACTGCTAATTCTACATTAAAATGTGATATATGTCCCAATAATTTCTGAACTGCTGCAAAAACTAAACCTCTCTTTTCTTCCCCTCTGTTTTTCCCCTCCCTTTTCCCTCACCCCTCTTTTTTTCTAGGTACAGAACCTATTTACGCTACAGATCCACTCCTCTGTACATTCCTGTTAATGTTGCATAAGCTTGTACACTTATTCTTAAACCACTGATGGACTTCTTTCTCCCATAATCCTCAGCCAAACGAAAAGGAACCTACATAAAACAAAATGGGGGGAGGAAAAAGGAAAGAACCCTCAATGAGAACTAGTACCTTAAAGATGGACAGACAGAGACTGGAAAAGAAGCATGACACATTCTACAGGGGGAGGGGTAAAGCATATTTTTGGGGACATTACACAAAGGTCAGTCACCTGAAATAATGCATCTAGTTTCAAGATTCTATGGCATAAATGTCCTATTCCACACAAGGTAGCTTTTATTTCTATCTTTTACTTTTCCAATTTCTTTTTTAAAACAAAAAAACCCTTTCTCCGAGAATTAATTTTGCACGAACTGTTGAACAGTTGCTTTTATGAAGATGTGTGAAGACGGGTGGGGAGGAAGCTCTCCTAAAGAAGAGCACTATTTTTAGTAGATTATTGTAGTTAGGCATTATTATTATTATTATTATTATTATTATTATTATTATTATTATTTCCTCTCCCCCTGCCCCTCCTCTCTTTTTTAATTAAATTATTTCTTTTGAAAACATTGATTTTTTAAAAAAGGCACATCTTACCATAATGAATATTCACTGTCGATAATATTTATTTTTAAATAATAAAAAAAGATTGGAAACAAGGTAAGACATTTGTTTATAAACCGTATTGTATATTGCTGAATAACAGTTGAATAAAAAAAGAAGAGATTTTGAAATAATGTTTCTGTACCAAGATGTGAAAGTCCAGGTCTTCACACTGTGATGATAGATTTGCTGGAGCATAAAATTTCCCAGTGTAGCAGGAGGTCCAGGAATCATTCTTGCCCCTTGAAAAAAAACCATGGGCCACACCTCAACCCCCATGATGCCCAAAAAACAATGGCATCCAGACCAGCTATGGAGCACTGAAAGGGTCAAAAAGGCTTCAAAATAGCCACTTTGGGCACCATTTTTATTTTATTTATTTATTTAGAATTTGGAGGGAAAGCAAGGGTGGTGAAGGACACGTTTGCCCTTCCCTTGCAATATTTTTTTTCTCCCTGTACACACACACACACACACACACACACACACGAGAAGGACTAATCTATCAATTTCTCTTTCTCTCTGTTTCTCATTTCCCCAATCTGTCCCAAACATTTGGCTTTTTTTAGTCATAAATTCAGTTTCCATTTTTTAATTGGCAAACTCCATTGCAAAATTCGGTGAAGTGTGAATTTTGAAGCATAACTGAGTTTTGCTTCATGCGTTGGTTCACAAGTGCAAAATTAGGTAATGCAAATTGAATTGATTTCTCCCCTATCTCTAACACACAAACCCTTTTGGCTTCATGAACATCCCCTTCCTCTTTCACCTGGAGTCATGATGTTCATTGGTCCTTATTCTAACCACAACCAATTGGCTCATGAGCTAGTTTACTGAAATCTACTCCGTGGAGCAAGGGGACACCACCCTCTTTCTGGATGATGTCATAAGACAATCAAGGAGGCATTGGTACATGGCACATGGCATTGGCACATGGCTACCGACTAACTAGCCATGTCTAGTATGGACCATGACATCAGTGAACCACACTAGACACTGCCAGCCTCTTCACAACTGTGCAGCTACGCAGTGTTACATTAACAGCCTCCATGCTTTCACTGCCAGCCTCTGCTAAAGACAGCATGCCTCTCTTTCTACTGCAGTAGTGCTTGGTAGCATATCTTCCAGGGTTCTGCATCACAAGCCACCCCAAATATAACCTTAATCAAGAGCCTGCTATACACCCCACGGTGCTGTGTGTACATTGCTCCTATTCACTTCAGTGGATATATCAGCCCCATCCATCCGTCAGGTTCTGTCCACAGTGCTGTTCCTTCTGCTGAAGTAAATGGAGAAGCCCTTCTGGGTGGTCCATTTCAATGTGAGCGTCAGATTAAGCATTTGACTGCAGCACACAGCCTTTGCTGGTGCAATGATAAATAGTAACAGACTTTAATGCTATGATGCTAAAGGAGACTAAAACGGTTGTCATCAATCTGCCTTGTCTGTATATGCAGTGAAAGTACTAGTAGACATCCCCAGATTTACTCCTGTCGGTTAGCAGCTTGGTTGATCGGGGGCCCACTTTGATGTGAAGATGAAGGGCAGCCGGCAAGCAACCTTCAAAACAAAACTGTAAAAAGAGATGGGATCCCGCTGTTTGTACTGTTTTGGATTGGCAAGTAGAATGACAGATGGCATCCCTCAAGATGTGGCTTTTGACCCAGAGGAACCAGTTGCTCACCTATGCTGTAGCTTGCTGCCCATTAAGAATGTAGGGGCAGAATATATATATATATATATATATATATATATATATATATATATATAATTAGGGCCAGCCCTACCATAAGGACTTCTGGTACAAGCTGAAACCCATACAGCACCGTTTTCCAACCTGGTGCCCTCCAGATGTGGTTGGACTATATTACCCATCACCCCCAGTTAGCAAAACCACCCCCTTGGCATGCTGGCTGGGGTGAGGGAAGTTGTAGACCAGCACATATAAAGGGCAGCCAGTTGGGAAAAGTGGATGTTGAGCTGTTCTGGTGAAATGTAGCAAGATGCAAATCAGGACCCCAGACAGTTCCCTACAGAGCAGGATTGGGTAGGGATGTCCAGCCCTAGGAAATCTGGCCCTTTGGCACCTGACTCAGCTTGCATTTATAAGCCAAGCCACAGGTCTTCCCCAAAACTCTGGGGACTTTTTCCAGGTGTGTGTGTGTGTGTGTGTGTGTGTGTGTGTGATGTTTTTGGGATGTCATTTATACAAATTGCACCCACGATTTTGTGAAACTTTAAAAATACAGAAAAACTGCTAATTGGCCTGATTCACAGCAGACCAAATTGCAGGAGGCTAAATTAAATCCGGGGGAGACAAGCCGATGAAATCCTGTTGAGTTTCACCTCCTGGATGGATTCCTCCAACAACCCGAGGATTCGGCTGGCTTTCCATGACTCAGTAGGAATCTAGTCATGTAGCTGCAGCACTGACCTGGAACCAGCTGAAACATTCTCTACTCCTGTAGAGCACGGGTAGGCAGATTTTGGGCTTGTGGGATCTCTTTTACTTTGCTTTGGGGTTTGTTTGTTTGTTTGTTTTTACAAGAACCCCAAGATCTGCTAATCAGAGCCAGGTATAAAATAGTGGGGTGGGCAGTGGAGTCAATTACCTATTGCACCGTTTGAGCCATACTCACTGGCTGAATTCGGACAACACATTAGTCAATGGTGGGTTGAGTAGCCAACTCACAGTTGGTTATTTTGTGGGTACTCCCCACACAACATATTCCTACACAACTGTGGGTGGTTGGGACTGGCGTTGAGTGGACTAATAGTCAACCCAGCATTTGTCTGACACAGCCCCTGCCCCTCTCCCCTCCCTCCCTCCTCCCTCGGGCCTCCCAGTTGTATCCCAGCAGCCTCTGCAAGTTGCACCAGTTGTAGCAGAGTGGCAGCTGCCACTTTGGTCGCTCTTGTCACCTGCCTCTATGGGCTCGTGTTTTAACCCACTCACCACACGCCATTAACCCACTCATCCCTCCACACAACACTTTAAACAACTGGCTTCAAGCTAAACAACTTGCAAGCCAGTTGTTTCTGTCAGTTGCTTATTTAGGTGGGATAGCATACCATCAGTAGTTTGTGAGAGGCGTGTTACCCTCCACACAACACAATAAGCAACACAACTGACGATTGTTCCCCCCCAGTTGCTTAATGTGTTGTCCAAATTCAGCCACTGTATATACAACTATAAATCTACATCTGACATTATAGATAAAGGATTCTAACACAAAACTCTTAAAAGGGGCCTGCAGAGCTACACAACGACCTGGTTAAAGACAACCTATTCATTCTTTCATAATACAGGTGAGGACCAGTGAGTCTAATAGATAAGCAATTAGCAAAGCCATGGGAGAGATTTTAAAAAAGAGAGAGAAAGATTTTCAATGTTACTTACTATTGTTATACCATTGAGAGACAGAAACCCTTGATGATCTACTGCAAATCAACAAGGGATCTGCCAGATGATCCTGATCTACTTTCTGCCTGTGCTTATTGTAGAGAGCTGTGAGCAAAGCCCCAACTCCCTTGAAGGAGCCTGCATGGAAATGAAAGGGCTTGAATTCTATTAGACAGATGTGTGTGCTCCGGCAGGGTCTCATGGCTCCTATGCTTTCTGGGCTTCTGATAGAGGAGGGAAGGGACCATAGCTCAGTGAGAGAGCCCATGCTTCGGATGCAGAAGGTGCTAGGTTCAATCCCCAACATCACCAGGTTGGACTAGGAAAAGCTCCTGCCAGAAATCCCAGAGAGCCTGCTGCCAGTCAGTGCCAATAGTACTGGCTAGATGGACCAATGGTCTGACTTGGTAAAAGGCAGCTTCCTGTGTTTCTAAAGAAGGGTGGTTCTCCAGGGCTGCAAGGGACTCAGAGAATGAGTCATCTCAGTCCAAGTCGGAGGGTACAGCTACATCCTCCATCACCAGGGATGGAGGCCCGACTACCTGTTGGGTATCTTTCTCCATGGAGACCTCTATTGGGGTCACCACTTCAGAGACTACCCTCTGGTGAGCTTTACATACCCAACTATCTCCATCCTTGGAGTTCTTGCTTGGCCAAGAAGGGTCAAGGCTCCACTTGCCAGGACAGGCAGAGCAAGGCTGCTACCACCTACAGCATGTTTTCGGATACAAGTCAAGGCATCACATGGTGAACTGTCAGTTTATGAACTTTTTACCCAATAGCAGGTCGCCCTTTGGATTTTCTGCCTCTGGCTTCAAATTGTTGTGGACCGTTTCCCATTACGTTTTCCTGGCACTACTGGCATCTGGCCTTCCAACAGGGAACCTGTTTGTTCTATAATTGGATCACCGCATCACGAGACTGATATGAATGGATCTTACCCTGCTGGTACAGGAATATGGGAAGCATGGGTTTTGTTCCTTTCCAAAAAGCAACAAGGTGGTGCCAGCCCTCACCAAGCCATAGTTCCCAGAATGCCATTTCAAGAGCACTTGAAACCCATGTGAGAGTCACTGGCAGAACACACCTCCCTCCCTCCCATCCCTCTCTCTCTCTCTCTCTCTCTCTCATATTCCTTGACAGAGCACCTAATTGAGGAGCTGTTGGGGTCGCCCCCATACAATGGGTGACCAGTTTGGTTGTATCCACAAACAAAATGATCTGAAGGTGGCAATAATCGTGAGACTTGGCTCCTACAAAAGTCGCAGGCAACTCACGGGCAAAGAACCGACAGATCCCCACTACAAACCGAACTCTCTCTCTCCTAGGAATACGCACAAGAACTGCAAAACTCTTCCAAGGCTGCGGCCCATCCAGCTCAGCATCCGCTCTTCAAACAGAGGCCCGAGCAGCCGCCTCGGGAAAGTTCACCAGCAGGTCACGAGAGCAGCGTTGTTCACCTCTTTGTGGCTAATCCTCAGCATCCGACAGCCTGATTTAGACCATCTCTGAAAATGCCACTTGGGCTTCTGGCTTTCTAATGTGTTCACCAGTATGTGTTCACCCAGAAGAGACCCCTGGGAAACGGAATGTGTCTCTGAACATGTGAATCATCTACCATGGCTTGTGCACTCTCTGTCAGTGGGAACAGGGTTAGGAATAGAGGATAGGACTTTGCCTTGGCTGAAAGAAGCCCTTCTTTCCCCTCCCCCATCCCCCCTCCAAGTGCATTCACTTTACTTTTACTAAGCGCAGGTTACAAACTTCCATGTATATGTGGGAAAGGAAAAAAGGCTGCACATGGGGAACAGATTGAAAGGGTGTGTTGGAACCTGCCTTCCTCAACCTGGCACCCTGTGTTGGACTACTACTGCCATCATCCCTAGCCAGCATGATGGGGATTGTAAGCCAACACAACTAGAGGGTGCCATTTGGGAAATACTGGTGTAACCTGTATGTGTGATTTATGCACCATTTGGAGGACCAGAAGGCAGCCTAGTGCATAAAGCCCCCAGCGTTACTCGCTTGCAAAATGTTTTATTTAGCCAGCTGGGGGATAGCAGAGGAAGAACAGAGAGCTACATTTCTATGCTGGGTGTGGAAACAGGAACTTCCCTCCTTTAAGGGCCTGCTTAGTTTCTATGCTGGATGCCCAAGAGGGATGGAACACATCATTGGATGTTTTAGCTTAGATCTCTTGCTCAACCAAGCCTTAGGAGAGGAATTTCAACCTTTGAGAATGGGGGAAATGGCACAAAAGCTGAGAAACCAGGTGGCTGAGGGAAAGAGGGTGGGGCCAGGGGAAGGGGGCAGGGCCTCCTGGGGAACTCTGGAGAGCTGGGCTTGGCACCTGGACTGAGGCTCAGTGCCCCTGAACTAGCCTGGTAGCTGTCTATGACCAGGAATTCCACCTCCACCAGCCCACTGCCTTGTATGGAATTCAGTCATGGCTGCCAGGCTAGTGCAGGGATGCTTAACTAACAAATAACTAATAAACAGATGGATATGTCTTGCTCAGTGTCAATCCTCTTTCAACCCAAAGGCCAAATTCCATTTTGAAGATGCTCTCGGGGGGGGGGGCATTCCAGGGGGGGCGGGACCAAAGGCAAATGAACTGGGCCCAAAATACCAAAAGTATCGGCATCTTTTAGCTTAAAGACTTTACTGCAGTAAGTAAGCTGTAGGGGAGGCATTCTGGCCTTTTAGAATAGGTGGTTGGGGAAAGAGTGTTGACATCTGGGGAATCACAAGCAGGCTGGATTTTGACTGCTGGCCTGGGGTTCCACACCCCTGCACTAGGATATGGCAACTTCATCTCGTTCACAAAAACGCAAGCAATCTGGTCTCCCAAGTTGGTAACCCTGGGAATTCCAGGACGTGCATCCACCTCCTTCGCTTTGCACATTTACTGCAGAAAATCCTGCTATTTTACTGGTAGAGTGATGAATAAAACTGTCACGTAAAGCATGACTTGACAATCAGATGTTCGATGACAGACCATGGAGCTTATTCCATATCCAGGGCCGTTTTACCATGCTAGCCTATACATGTCGACTCAGAGGTAAGGCCCATTTAGTTCAATGGGGCCTACTCCCAGTTGAGTGGATATAGGTAAGCAGCCTTAGCAGTTCAGGTGGGGAAAATATTTGTGAAGGTACGCATTCTGCCTTACCCTTAAGAACATAAGAAGAGCCCTGTGGGATCAGACCAAGGGTCCATCTAATCCAGTACCCTGTTCACATAGTGGCCAAGCAGCTGGTGCGCAGGAACTCGCAAACAGTGGGTTGTGGATTCCTGGTCAACAGCTGGTTGCCATCTCTGGAGGAGCTCCAGATGAGCTTTGGAAGAGTTGCCATCTCTGGAGGAGCTTTGGCTTCTCCCAAGACCTCTGGACCCTTTGAATCCAACCCTGTCCTTTTAAATTACAGGATCTGGTTAAACACTGATTCAGTCTGCCTCTGAATGAGTCACATGGCTAGAGATG
Source organism: Anniella stebbinsi (assembly GCA_029215795.1). Taxonomy (NCBI): domain Eukaryota; kingdom Metazoa; phylum Chordata; class Lepidosauria; order Squamata; family Anniellidae; genus Anniella; species Anniella stebbinsi. The sequence goes on from JARDYH010000007.1 coordinate 15,092,948, forward strand.
AATAAATTCTCCTTGACTCTCTATTTTCTCTCTACATTTACTCTCTGCGTTTTACTCACAAAATCAATTATCTGCATAAGGGTTTGACATCAATTAAGGTGTGTGTGTGTGCGCGCTAGGAACCATATGTAATAATCAAGAGGTGCGTCTTCTCCCCTCCCCCCCCCCACAGCCTTTTATCACATTAGAAGACTGGAGGGAGAGGAGAGGCATGAATCCAAAGCAATGGAAGGGGGGAATTTTATTTTAATCAACAATGAAATCAGAATTCAACTGGGTGATGCGGAGGCAGCACACTTTAGATATTAAAAAAGAGAGACTTTGGAAAGGGTTAAACTAGCCTTGCCCCAAGCTGGTACTCTCCGGATGAGTTGGCCTACAAATCCCATCATCCCCAGCTAGCATGGCTGTCAGGATGATGGGAATTAAAGCCCAACAAGTCTGGAAGGAGCTAGCTTTGAGAAGGCTGGGCTAAACTGATGTGCAAAGAGTGGATGCAAGGAAGGGCCATGCCTCAGTGGTAGTGCACAGGACCTGTATCAAGGGTAGGCAAGGTTGTGCATGTGCTGATGGCCCAAAGCCCAGGAGGAGCCCACTGACAAGAGACCCTGCAGTTGCTCCTCCTTCTCACCACTGCAAGACTGCTTGTTCTTTTGCCTCTTGCTGTGCCCCACACAACAGTGGTGGTGAGAAGGAGGAGCGCGAGATGCCCCTGAGTGTGGATTAGCAAGCTGTGTGGACAGCCTCTCTGTCTAACCTGGTATAAGACATTGTGCTCTGTTGTTCCCAAGGATCTAAGGCCTAAACTACGTGCCCCATTAAACACATTACCTGCAGCAGGTCCTCACCTTTTTCTTGACCTCTAAATAGCTATGCAGAGCCCCAATCTGGATTGGGACCACCATGTGTGAGATGGAAGGTTTAAACTTTCCCACCCAGCCCCTTCCTTCCCTAAATTTCCTCACCTTTCTTGGGCGCTAAAAAAGGAGGGTACCTCCACTGATGTCACCGGAACAACCTGAGAGAGAGCAAATGGCCCAAGAGGACCCAGTGACTTTAAATGGACACTTTCTGACAGAGTGAGGATTTGAAACCAAGAGCCTATCCACACACACAGGATAAAACACTTTGGAAACATTTTGAAAACTGTATATGGAGTGTGTCCTGGGCCCCAACAGTTCTCAAAACTGTCAGCCTATCTACACTACTGCTTTTAAATGGTTTAAAATGATTTATAATGGTTTATAACATTTTTGAGAACTGCTGGGGCCCAGGACACACTCCATAGACAGGTTTCAAAACGTTTTCAAAGTGTTTTATCCTGCTTGTGTAGATAGGCTCCAAGTCTCCCCAGTCCTGCAGAAGCCCACATGTGACTCTCTGTCTAATTCCATGTGGCCTGTGCAATATTGCTTTTATTCCCTTAACTGTGGCTGCTTCCTTTCATGTTGTTTACACACACACCTGCACACACATTGAGAGAGCATTACTTCCTCTTTGTTTGACTGACTGTGTTTGCAAAGGGCAAAAGAGACGTACGGCGCTTCTGCCCTCATTTTCACCCACAGAACCTTGGGGCCAATGTTGCTCCTTCGGAAGATCTCATGCTCCTTATTGAGGTGCAGACTGTCACGGCGCATTAGGAGCAGATGCCATGCTCTGTGTACAGCTTTACAGGGGCTTTGTGTTTTGGGTGTGTTTTCTTCCCCCTGCTTCCCATCATCTTCAGCCCGGAAGGCCTTTCAGAACCTACCACTAGGTTAGAAGTACCTTCGATGTGCCCCATCAAATCAAAGTTCCACTTAGGCGCCGGGGACGGCATCTAATTCACAAGGACACCGTGGGTCAAAAGAGGTCGCAAACATCAGCAAGAACAGCCGGATTACAGGACATGGCAATCAACATAGCAGCCTGTTTCTTGATGGGTGTGCACGCATGCATTAAAAGCACGCTGCACCCATGCTTTAGCATCTATATTGGTTCCTTATTGCCTTTCCTGCTCAATGCAATGCACTCTTATTAAGCTGTAAATCTGTACATAGCTTGGGGCATGTGATACTTAGAGTGAAGGCATCGGTACGTATCATTTTAAATGTGAAAGAGGTGGCCTTGTGGCAACTTCACAGCCCTGAAATCACACATGTAGACTTTTTTCTTTTCTATTGCAAAGAGAGCTCTGGGAAGAAAAAAAATGTTCCCACCATAGTTCAGCGGTCAAGGAAAAGCTAGTTATGACAGGCACTGCTTGGCTAGTGCCTACGACATCACCAACTTGCCTCCCCCATCCTCTCAGCAATTTCGCAACAGTTCTAAAATTATTATTATTATTATTATTATTATTATTATTATTATTTATATAGCACTTTATTACAAAGCACTGTGCATAAAATAGAACAGGTCAGCAGTTTACAAAAAATACAATAAATACAATAATCCTAATAGGAAACTTTCACTGAATTAAAAGAATATAAAAATGAAAGCTTAAGATAAAAACACATACAATATATACAGTGGCCATCACAAGGGTCATCACTATGCTCTATCTCAGAAACATCCAGCCAACCCCCTCTGTTAAAAAAGGGGGGGTTCAACCCTTTCTTGAACACCTCCAAGCTCTCGGTTAACCACAGTGGCAGGGGGAGCAATTCCACAAGCGGGACAAGGTTCTGGAAAGCCTGCAGCATGTTTGTGAATTTAGGGAGAGAGGATAAACAGAAAAGTGAGCATAAATATCCTACAGGGAGATGCCAGGGATCGAACCTGGGACCTCCTGCATTCAAAGCAGGCGCTCTGCCCCTGAGCTACAGCCTCACCCAAAAGAAATCCATCACCCAATAAGTAGGGTGACCAGATAAAATCCAGGTCAGGGCTCATGTAACTTTAACAGTTGTAGAGAAAAGGGAATTTCAGCTAGAGTCATTTGTATGCAATTAGTTCCTGGTGAAATTCCCTCTTCATCACAACAGTTAAAGGTGCAGGGGCCCTGCCTTCTTTTGTATCTGGTCACTCTAGTATAGTGCATGCACCTTTAACTGTTGTGATGAAGAGGGAATTTCACCAGGAACTAATTGCATACAAATGATACTGACTGAAATTCCCTTTTCTCTGCAACTGTTAAAGTTACATGAGCCCTGACCTGGATTTTATCTGTTCAGCCTACCAATAAGGGGCTCAAGCCCACGACCCTGAGATGAAGAGTCTCATGCTCTACTGATTGAGCTAGTCAGGTGCTTGGGTAAAGGAAGCTTGTCATCTAGCCCTGAACCTGTTCAGTATAATCTGGGGCAGGGAGGTGCATTGTCAACACTGACTATTTTTGGCACATTGGCCCCATCCCCACCCCCTTTGCCTTTGGCTCCGCCTACAACTGAAATGTAGCCCCCAAGAGCGGCTGAATTCAGACCACAGGCTGAAAAAAATCAGCATCAACCCCTGAATTTCTGCCAATATAAAACAACGTAAGAAGTCTTTTGAAATAGTTTGGAATTTATTTATTGAATTATTACATCTATATCTGTGTTCTTTCCTCCAAGGAACCCAAGGCATCTTACACAATCCTCCTCCTCCTCCTCTCCATTTCATCCTCACAACAACAACTCTGTGAGGGAGGTTGGGCTGAGAGTCTCTGACTGGCCCAAAGTCACCCAGTGAGCTTTCATGGCCTACTGGGGCCGAGAACCCGGATCTCCTGATTTCCAGTCCAACACTCTAACTACTGCACCACACCGGCACGCTGAGAGAGTAAAGGACAGGGAAAAATGCCTGAATTCTCTTTTTTGCCCCAGTGGTTTTAACATTAAGACGTCAGAATCCAATTCGACTAGAAACTGGCAAAGAAGGAAGGATGCTTTGTCTGAAGTTCACAGGTCAAGGGGAGGGTGAAAGAGGATGCTAATTTGCAAGCTGTATCAACAGCATCTCTTCACTACACAATATATTTCAGGCTCAACAGAGGTCACCTGAGTTCATTTCTCATTATCCCAGAAAACCAGGCAGTTTTCATTGCAAAGTCCCCCAGTACTTTTATTTAATAATAACAATAAAGAAGGAATGGAAAATGTGATGGGATCAAAAATGTTAATGCCTTAATTAGTGCTTTTAGCCGAGACAGATTGGCAGAGCATGACTGCAGGAATATTAATTCAGAAAGTGCAACACACAAGTTTGAAGTTACAAGACCCTCCTCGGCAGGGTAAAATGTAATGGGCACACGCCAGCAAACATACAGCGCAATCCTATATATGTCGACTCGGACTTAAATGCTATTGAGCTGAATGGGGTTTACTCCTGAGTAAATGGATACCAGTTTGCAGCCTTTAAGCTCTTTGACATTCCACTAGTGACGTCAGGAGAATTAAATTTGCAATTAACTTTCTCCCGCTGAAATCAATAGAACTCGAACCTTGTAACCCTGTGCATCTAGTCATCAGCTCTGCTGAGTTCCATAGAGCTTTAGAGGCTGGGAAATGCCATTCTTTTTTGACTCAGTGGAGTTCCCTGATGGCTCACTTTGTGTCTGCATGCTGAGCTGCCACAGTTCCCCGGACTCCAGGAACTTCTTTGTACATTTTGCACAGGTTCTGCAGTGTGTACAAATGTCTGAACAATTTATGCAAATTACCGCTGAATTGCTCAGGCATTTGTGCAAATTGCAGAACCTTCCCCCTGTACTCCAAATGCATAGGATTCCTGGAAAATCTGCAAACCGGCTTGACTTGCTCCAGATTGAGTCGGTCATTGCAACAGGAGCCGAAATGAAACCTGAGGGCGGGGGAGGTTGAGCCTATGAAAAGTCCAGGAACTCCACCCTGCCAGATGGATTTCTCCAACATCCCTACCTATACATCAGCCAAAAAGAGGAATGACATCCCCCCCAAAAAGGGCACGGATTGGTATAAAACCCTCATGCACTAATTTATATGTATAGATACACATTTAGACATAATGACTGTTATTTAGGTAGAAATTCAGTACGTCTTGCCATACTGGAGGAGACTGGGACCAGATGATCAGTGTGCCCGCTCAGCCTGATGCTCTTCAGGTGCTCCCTGTTGATGGGCAACTTCAAACCCCCAGCTCTGTTTTCTTCTGCTTCTGTATCTTTAAACTGGACTTGGATTGGGCAGCCCTTCACCTAATAGAGGAAGCCTTCAAACAAAAGACCATCCTCCGTAAAGCAGGGCACCCTAGAGCTTACTGCTGTGTAAGTGTGCATGGGATTGTGGCCTAAAGTGCCTAACATTGGGGAGGGGATCCTCTGTATTAAATTTCATGCTCAGTGGTCTATTTAGGTAATGTTACATTCTAGACTTGATGGTCTTATGCTATCTCCTCCCCCTATTCTGGGCTTAATAGTATTACCTTTAGATGGTGATGTGTATTACTTCCTTACTTCAAAATAACCAAAATAACCTGCTACACTGCTCTCCTGATGAAAATTTTCCCTCCCCGCAAATCCTAAAGCTGCTCCCATCAGATTCTAATGGCAGCTTTGGTGGAGGGGGGAGAGACCAAGTGTAGCATGGGAGAGAATGCTCCTCTGCCTACCATAGGCTGGATCCAGATCTAAGTTGGATCAACTGCACTGATGGAAGACTTCCCCGCTCCCTCCTTTCCACAGCAGCTTCTCTAACATCCTGAAAATGCAGCACAGAGAGTTAGGAGACCCTCCTGAATAGGATGAGCTATGGTGTGTGGGGAGGGTGGGAATCCCCAAAAATCGAGCAGAGGGGACTCCTGTGAGTGGAGCCCTTCTTCTCACATGAGTTCCCTTCCTTTCACGTATGTGCCTAAAGAGCACTTTGCTTGTTTGTTTGTTTGCTTGTTTGTTTTTAGAGCAGAGGAAATGTGGCATTTAATTGTGAAAGTGAACGAAAATACTTTTTTCCACTTACACAAGAATATTTCCAGTATTCTGCTACACCACAGTGCCACCTAGAGGTAATGTAGCATTAGGATGTTTTTATGATGTCTTAATGCAGTTTTAATAATGTGTGCCATGTTTTAATCAGTTTTACGTATTTTATCATATTGTTGTTCCCCGCCTTGATCCAAATGGAGAGGCGGGTAAGAAATTAATTATTATTAACATTATTATTATTATTATTATTATTATTATTATTATTATTAAAGCTGGGAAGGAAATGCTCTTTGTACAGTGCTCAGATCTCAGTTCTGTGATGAAACCTGAAGTAGATACAGCAGATTAACAGCATCATGCAGAAAAGCCCGTAATGTGTAGTTTGCTGCTATTTAGAGTAAACAATGCCAAGCAAGACAGAGTAATAATCTGAGTTAGTATACGGCAAATTCTTATATAGCTGTATTGGGAGTGTGTAAAACATGAGCTGGCAGTCTGGAACTGGACTTGGGTTCCACAATTTTCCATCTATGCCATGCAGTGGAATCCTAAACATCTTTACACAGAGGTAAATCCCACGGTGTTTATCCAGGCTTATTCCCAGGTAAGTATGCATAGAACTGCAGCCTTCCAAGATGGCAACAATTCTAGGATTCTCCAATTCACAGGCGCTGCAGATCAAAAAGCCTCAGTGTGTTCATTCATCCAAAATTGGTTTTTAAAATGTTAAGAAGAGCACGGTTTTATTGGGCCCTTCAGGTGTCTCATTTCCTTGCCCGACAATCCGAAGCACAGAGAGAATGCAACTTCACACAGGAGACATCCAGTCATTTTCTGTTTTGCAGAAAGGATTTGTCAACATGGTCGTAAATGCGCATGGGCGATTCCAGCAAGTTTTAGGGATCATTACCCGGGGATAATTTAGAACCTCGCCACGGCGGTGCAAGGCCGGGAAGAGCGCACCACTCATGCTCACAGCCATGAAAAGGCCATGTGTTTCATACTATGCATCTCGTTCTATTCGGTGATCATCTGCTGTTGCTGCCGTTGCCTCTGCCGCCGCTGGCATTTGCAGCGCGCGAGAGAGAAAACAGCCGTCTGATTTGTTGCTTACAATGGGAAAGCCAATGAAATCATGAAAGGGAACATTGGAGCTGTTTACCTGGACACTGCAGAGTGTTTGACAGCTGCGCATGGGAAGGGCGAATACTATAAAACTTGGTCTTTGAAATTCGTTCATTCCCTTAAGTAGGCCTACTGAGATTATAGCCTTCCCAGCCACTTCCTGCTCATGCAGTCATTTGGAAGAAAAAAACAAGCTATAACTAGCAGAGTGAGGGATGGTTGAACATGGTGCCTACAGATCCATTTATGTAACGAGGACACGCATGCAGGATCACGACCGAAAGCCCTGTTTACAGACATTGGCTCAATTCGGACGACATGATAGTCAATGGTGGGTTGACTAACCCTAACCCTCACACTAACCCTAGGGGGCACTTCCCACACAACATGGTAATAAATAATCATCTGTGGTGTGGATGAGGATCAGCGCTGAGTTGACTATGGCAGCATTCGGATGACACAATAGTCAAAACAACTGATGATTGTTTCCCCCCCACCAGTTGTTTATTGTGTCGTCCGAATTGAGCCGTTCAGTAGACTGTGCAAATAGGCCCAGCACTTTTACAAACTGTATGCACACGGACATGGCATACCCTTTGTTTGTAGGGTGACCTATGGAAAGGAGGACAGGGCTCCTGTATCCTTAACAACTGTATAGAAAAGGGAATTGCAGCAGGTGTTATTTGTATGCATGCAGCACCTGGTGAAATTCCCTTTTCATCTCAACAGTTAAAGATAAAGGAGCCCTGTCCTCCTTTTCATATGGTCACCCTAGCATAGGGTTTCTTTACTGAGGGTCCTTCCAGATGGAGGGCTCCTACTGCTACCAATTCAAACAGAATATTGTATTTATTACCTGGCTGCACTAATAAAACAATACCATTGAAAGTCTTAAAATTGTATTTTTATTTGCAAACTGCTTTTTTATTATTTAATATATTTATTGTATTCCCCTACTGCCTTTCTGGAAATGAGTCATGGCAGTTTACAAAAAGGCAGCTGGGGTTTGTTATGAAGAATGATAAATAAATATATTAATGGTGCAATCCTACTGTATGCATGTTCAGGGGGGGGGGGGGAATCCTACAATTCCTAGCATGCCCCAACATGCATACAATAGGATTGCGCCTAAATAAATAAATGCTAAATTGAGATAATATAAATAATAAATAATATGGTAAATTGATATGGCACCTGTTTAAAAGCTCTGAAATAGGAGAAGATACAGCCAAAGCATCTTCAGTCTCAACTGCTCAACCTGTCTTCCTCCTCTTCCTCCCTTAGTGAGTAGGACCCTAATCATGCAAAATCAACATCTCACCCTTTTACTCTCTGAAATGTATAACGTTTCGCCGTGAAGGACCCAAAGTCTATAAAGTCAAAAGGGATCTTTCGTGCTCCTTGCAAAAGGGCTTGATTCAATCACAAATGTGTCCCAGCGATGTTTAGATTTTCTTGCGATGCATTCGACCCAATATAAACCGCAGCACTTCCATGGATGATTCCCACCGGTAAATCATTTACACTGTTCATTCCCACCTAATTGGGGTTCAATGAAGTGGGTAATTCAAGTGCTGCAAAGCTGGAGGATCTAAAGAAAGATTTAACTACCCTTAGAAAACAGTGAATGGGAGAGAAAAGTGCCTGCTAGCAGTAGACCGGGTGTGGGCCCCCTACATCACAAGCACCGGGTGCCCATAGAACAGGGGTGTGTAAACTCAGGCCCGTGAGCCAAAACTGACCTGCTCAGTGTTTCAATCCAGCCTTCTTCATTTCCTCAGATGGCCCCCAGTCCCTTCCTCCTGACCGCTGACTGGTGGAGGCCGCCCTACGTGCAGTATCTCACCCTTTTTTAAAGATTCAAGTGCCTCTGCAAAGGCTTAGTTACTGACAGGAAGGTTTAAGTTAAAATATGCTGGCATTTAGGCCCTGCCCCTTTTGCCACCCCCCTGCCCACCATTGGAATGTGCCCCCCAAGAGGGTCTCCAAAATTGTGTTCAGGCTGAAAGAGCTTTGATGGCATTTCCATCGGCCACAGACATGGGGACTTCAATTCCAGCTTGGCTCTTCTGCACTGTATGGAGTTGCTTTCTCCCTCATTGAGCAGACTAGAGATAAAAGCATGTCAAAGCACAACGGACTATGAACAAGCTCAGCGCCATCAGGTGGCATTGTCTGGCAGCTGCCCAGAGCCCCTTTTCAGTGTTCCATTGAGTGCTGGCCAGCCAACATTGTAATTGTGTGCAATGCCCTGCAGGAACATCCACCCAACCAACCCTCTCCAGACATAAATAAAGAAGAGAAGGACAGGGGCTGATTGCTCCCCTGCCCAATGGGGAAGGGAGCACTCAGAGGTCCTATGCCAAAGCCCCCCACCCACAAACCTAGAGCTGTACTTGGCTATGATAATGCACTCTACAGTGTAAGGTCAGGACACAGGTATGTTTGTACTAAACTTTATGGAATAGTAAGTTCACCTGCTGTTTTCAACAGTAACTATGTGTTTATCATAGAGTCTAGTTCCTCCTTAAGATTGGCCTCTTAACTGAGCAGGACAGACTTGATATATTTGGAAGAAAGGACAAAGCAGATGTGAAAATTATGATGTTCCCCTTCAGGTTCAACTTGCAAACACAGCTTCCAGATGTGCTAATTTAAACATTTCAGAAGTGAAGTCTCAATTATTAACTACATTTGCAAGTGCTAATTGCAAGTGTATGCATATGCATTTGTGAAATGCAGGACGCTTTGTAAGAAACATCAACTCAACGGACACTCACCTGTTTACTACACTCAGGTTCTTTCCATTTAATGAAGGCTGGCAAAGAGATAGTATATCTTGAGTTGTTTGAAAAATGGACTTTCTAAGTGGAACATACAAAGGGTTAGAAGATTTCAACTCAAAGATTTCATCCCCTCTTTCATAGGCTTAAAGACTTCCATGTTGTCTTGACTAAGAATGTACAATGCAAGTCATTGTCTAGTTTGTATCAAAGTTTAATTCCTTACCAAAAGCATTCCATTAAATTGCTATCTTCTTCCATTGCAATTAGCCTCAAAGTTGACTAATATAATTCTTTTCCATAATGAATGCACAGTATTGCAAGACTAAATACCATAATGTCAACGGATCTCTTTCTACAGTCTGTTTAGCTTCAATGATTAAAATGATTTATAAGGTCAGCCCAATGACTTAGGGGGATTAAAGTAAATCATCTTGCAATGGAGGAGGCTCAGCTGCTCTTGAACTTTCAACATCAAGGGACAAAAGCAAAACTGGCATCCCAAGTAGCAGAGAATTTGTGGTAACTCGGTCCAGATAGGAAAGCAAACGTTGCAATCATTGGTGGGGGGAAATCTTGCTACAGAAATTGCTATTAGGAGGAGGAGGAATATTTCGCCAATGTTTTAGAGGTTAAAATCCAAACAAATTACTGATAACTGTTCAGTTCTGGTACCCAAAACAAACTCCTGGGCTAAGAATCCTTTAATTCTAAGGGCACACCAAGCTCCCGTTACCAGATCTTTAGGTTATAGTCATCATAAACCTAGTAGATCCTGCAAGACTGAAATCTGCCCATCCCTGCATTATATTTACCGGCCCAAGACCTGAGATCTGTTGGAGGATCCCTTCTCTGTGCCCCACCAACACGAGATATATGCTATGGTGGGACTTGGGAGAGAGCTTGCTCTGTTGGGGCACCCCGGCTGTGGAATGCCCTCTCCCGGAAGGCCCGACTGGCGCCGGCACTGGCTTCATTTCGGTGACAGGTTAAGACATGGCTTTTTAATAAAGACTTTAATAGCTAAATCCACCAGTCTGCACACTGTCTTGTTTGAATTGGATTTTACTGTTTTAAAATTTTGTACTGGTTTTAATATATGAATGCTTTAATTTGTTTTAAAATTGTATATTTATTCTGTTTTATATGTATGATTTTATCAGCACGGCGCCCTGAGATCCTTGTGATATAGGGCGGGATATAAATGTTCAAATAAATAAATAAATAAATATTTGCTGTGGCGAACAATGCAACAGTGAGTGGTCCCAGCCATGATCAGACACACCCAAGCATATTAAATATAACTTGAACCGGTCCTACATGGATTCGGCAGGCATACCGCCTGCTGCCCTTTCTTAGATTGCTGTGGCACATTTTTTTTCAAGCCAGCTTGGCCACAGAAATAGCTGCTAGGAGAATGCCAGCTATACCCATCGTGGTCCAGTTCACGATATCCATGCAAAACTGTGTATTTAATCATCCAGAGTTGCAAACATCTAGAATTGCAAACATCTACAGTGAACTGTCATCATTAAGTCATTGCCTTCTAAGGAGTTTTCCAGGCGATGTAAATAGCTGTAATCCCACAGAGACATACAGAATGAATGGGAAGTGTTGTGTAATTTAGTCTGGGGCAACTGGTGGCTCATCAAGCCAAATGCACCAGGCATGAACTTGAAGCAATGCCTGCCTCCATATGTATTGACGTATACATTGAGATCTTCTGTTGAGAGCCTCCTGCGGGTTGCCTCACCATTTGCAGTGAAGATGGCTGACAGAGAGAGGTCCTTCTTGGCAGTCATGCACCAGTTGTGGAACACTCTTCCCAGAGAAGTTCACTTGACCCCGCACTTGTTGTCTTTTCAGCTTTTTCCCAAAGCTTTTTCCTTTATTAGGACTTTATTAGGTTGCCACCTGCTAGGTGGAAGCCTCCAATCTTGGAGGCTTCCAAGATTCTTATGTCCTGCAAGGCTGCTGCCAGCAGGTCAGGAAGAGCTATGGGAGATGATTCTTGCTTCTGCATCCTCATTTTCCCCCTCTAGGCAGACCTGTGAGCCCATCTAAAGGAGTTGAACTGCTGGGGCAGGGCTGGAGAGGCCATAGGATTCTGAAGATCCTGGCCTCTCCTCTCTCCTCCTTGCCCACTGTAATGTCCCCTTATTGACCTCCACAAGCTTATCCAAGATCACTTGGTTCTTTCCACAGTGGCTGCAAGAGATCAGGGTCAAGGGAGGGAACAGAAAGGAGGGAATCCGAAACATCCTACGTCCCTGGGATGCTGTACCATAGGATTTCACACTTAGCTATATGTTTAATTAGGAACAAACCAAGGTGTTTTGCTGGCTGAGGCAAAGGACAACAAGCTCCCCCTATTCCATATACAGAAGATAACAAGACTTGCAGCTGAATCTGAATTCAACACTGGTGATGGGACAGTGTCCTCTGCCATATTTGAGGACATAGACCACTAGTTTAGGCTCAGGGCAAGCCACAGACAGGAATGGTTACAGGAACTGCTGCTTTCCTTACACCCACCCACAAGATCTGCTGTCTGAGGCAGCCACTTCACTCTGCCTTATGGTAGGGCCTGCCCTGTTTTTAATCTTGCAGTTTTATAGTGGTTTTATGACTTTATGGCTTGTTAGTTTATTCTGCGTGTATAGAAGTGCGTTTTTAATTCCTTCTTGTAAACTGCCCTAGAAATAAGGTGGAAGGATGGCATACAAATACCGTGAGTAAATAATAAAATTATTATGGCCTGCCAGGCACTCGAACACATACATTTTCCTGTCCCAAGCAAACATCAAAATTAGGTTCAGTGAGTCCCTGAAGGGCTGCCACATCTTTCTGCTGGGTCACAAGTTGGCTAGGTCAGGTATAAAGTGAGATGGATGCTGTTTCTGACCTTAAAAGGGCTTGTTGTTTAAACTCCCATGTTCTGTTTCTGGAGTCTGAGTGTACACTTTGGAGCAAGCACACAGCTTTTAGGCTGCAGGAGCAGAGCAGATTGCTTGAGTTTTGTTCCATTGTGTAACACAATTGAGCAAATGTACTGACAAGAGGACGAAAGGAGAAAGTAAAGTGCCCTTATGGAAACATTAAAATTTTAAAACGTTTTGTTAGGCGCCCTTCGGAGTCAACGTCACAGTCTTCTCTCTCGACCTTAACCTGTCTTCATCCCATTTGCCTCAAATGGGGTCATATTTCCACCAAGGGAATTCAACTGGAACTAATTGTTTTATTAAATAATCTTTTATTTGGGACCATTTGCTCCTGGGCGCAGAGACAGAGAGGGAGAGGGAGGGAGGGAGGGGGGAGAAAGAGAGAGAGAGAGAGAGAGAGAGAGAGAGAGAGAGAGAGAGACATGGATAAAGGACGAGGGGGATAGAAGAAACACTTCTTGTTATGTCTGTAGCAAATCTAGGTCAGACATTCAGAAAGAAGTGTTAGCAAATGGGTTGCAATCAGGTTGAAAGACAAGTGAATATTCTTCCTCGAAGGTGTAGATGGGGGGCGCTGGGAGGATTGAAGGAAGGGAAGGAAGTAAAATTAAAGGGAAATTGCTTGGCTGTCTGAATACCAACACTCTTGGGAAAACAAAGAATCTATCACGTTCACAAAGTGAGTCTTCTATGAAACAGCGAAGTTGTGAAGCTGCACTATAATGACTGAAGGCTGCATTGCGCTACAATATCCTAACTGGGGGATCAAAAACACAACCAGAGGCATCAGCTGCAAGTAACCCACTGAATCAGATGCTGAAACACACACAACCGCACAGTGTATAAATGACCACCTAGGACAATGGGGTAAACTGACTAACACTATATAATATAATAATAATAATAATAATAATAATAATAATAATAATGATTTATTTCTTACCCGCCTCTCCGTCTAGATCGAGGCGGGGAACAACAACATAATAAAATACATAAAACTAATTAAAACATGACAAATATTATTAAAACTGCATTAAAACATCCTAAAACATCCTAAAAATTACACTGGATATGCCTGCCGGAAGAGAACAGTCTTTATAGCTTTCTTAAATTCTAAAAGACTGTTAAGTTGACGAGTCTCCTCCTGCAGGTCATTCCACAGTCTGGGAGCGGCAGAAGAGAAGGTCCTCTGGTTAACAGTTGTCAACCTAGTCTTGGCCGACCGCAGTAAGTTCTTCCCAGAGGACCTGAGCGTGCGGGGCGGATTGTACGGGAGAAGGCGATCCCGCAGGTAACCTGGACCCAAACCATGTAGGGCTTTAAAGGTAATGACCAACACTTTATAATTCGCCCGGAAACTAATTGGCAGCCAGTGGAGCGATTTTAAAGCTGGCGTAATATGGTCACTCCTAGATGTACCGGTGACCAACCTGGCTGCCATATTTTGAACTAGTTGACGTTTCCGGACTAGGCACAAAGGTAGCCCTATGTACAGCGCATTGCAGAAGTCGAGCCTCGAAGTTACCAGCGCGTGCACCACCATCTTTAGGTCTTCCAACTCTAGGAAGGGGCGCAGCTGGCGTATCAGCCGAAGCTGATAGTAGGCACTCCTGGCCATCGCATCTATCTGGGATGTCATTTGGAGCGACGGATCCAGGAGCACCCCCAAGCTGCGAACACAGTCTTTCAGGGGGAGTGTAACCCCATCCAGAACCGGTTGACACACCTCCAAACCCAGGTTGCGGCCTTTGACAGCAAGCACCTCCATCTTGTCTGGATTCAGCTTCAGTTTGTTTTTCCTCATCCAGCCCATTACCGCCTCCAAGCATTCATTCAGAGGAGACACACTATCCTTAGCTGACGATGTTGTCGAAGGCATAGAGAAATATATTTGGGTGTCATCAGCATACTGATAGCACCCCGCCCCATGCCTCCGGATGATCTCTCCCAACGGTTTCATATAAATGTTAAACAGCATTGGGGAAAGGATGGCACCTTGCGGTACGCCACACAGCAGCTCCTTCTTTGCAGAGCAGCTATCCCCAAGCATCACCATCTGGAACCTGCCCGAGAGGTAGGACCGGAACCACTGAAGCACAGTGCCCCCAATTCCCAATCCCCTCAGGCGTTCCAGAAGGATACCATGGTCGATGGTAACGAATGCCGCTGAGAGGTCCAAAAGTACCAACAGGGACACACTCCCCCTGTCAATACCCAGGCGTAGATCATCCGCTAAGGCGACCATAGCAGTCTCAACTCCGTATCCTGCCCTGAAGTAAACACAAAAGTCACAAATCAGGAGTGAGAGGTCTAACTGCCTGGAGGTCTACAGTTTAATTAGACAATTATAAAAGATGTTCCCAAACTTTTTAAACTCAGTGGGGCTTACTTCTGAGGAGGCATGTATTGTATTCCACTGTAACTTGAGAATAGCAGTTGGCCCACCCGTAAAAGTTAGTAATGCCATTTTGTACACAACCATGCCAAATTTCAAACATTTAACCATGGTATCCCGTCTCAGAATTGCATGCCAGAGGCCCAATAACCAAAAGAAAAAGAAGATGAGGGAGAGAACAGCCTATTTGGATTCAAATGAATTGGCTCAGAGTTCCTGCTATTGGTAACCATTTGAGATTGTAGGCAGGGGTGTAGAATGTTAATCCATTGGACAACTCAAAATTAAACCCCGGCAACTCAGAAGCCGGTAGGGTGGTTATGAGACAATGCCGCTGGACCTTATCTATCACCTTCTCTCTCAATCGTGATCTCGGCCACTGGGTCAGATTTGGTTTGGACCAGAGAAATGAAGTTGATTAACAGTGCAATCTATGTGTCTACTCAGAAGAAAAACTCATCAATTTCAATGGGGCTTACTGCCACCCCCAAGTTGTAATCCTAGACCCCAGGATCAGAGTACATGTTGCCCTCCAAACGTTTTGACCTACATCTCCCATCAGCCCTAGAAAGCATAGGGGATGATAGGAGTTGTAGGCCAAAACATCTGGAGCGCAACAATACCATTGCTATACCCATTTACATGGAAGTACACCCAACTGAACTCAATGGGTTTCACTTCTAACTAGACATGTATAGAATTGCACTGTAAAGAGCTATTATCATTAGCCTCTTTCCTCTGTTAGATAAAACCCACTTTTTTATATATATATTTTAATGTAGATATTAGAGTCTGTATCCTCTTGGCCTGATCTGGAGCCATGATTCTTGAGGTTATATTAATAAAAGGGCACAGTTTGCTGGATCCTTACCAGACTTGAGCAAGGAAATGAAGGCTTCCTAAAATGTAGGTGGCAAGTTATTTCATTCCAGTGCTTTAGTACAAAAGTATAAAATAATCTCTGGTCCCCTCTAGAAGAATTCGGTTTGGCGCCTGGTTGCCCGATTATGCGCATTTTATCGCAATCGCTTTATGCCTAATTCCTATAAACGACAGGCGGTGAAGCTCATTACCAGCAGTATGAAACGCGCTTTAAAGTTGTTGACATGCAGAGAATCGCCGCGATAAATTAAAACTCGCTTTTTAACGCTCATTCGATAATGCGCATAATCGGACAGAAAAAGAACCTCAACTCCCAATTTGTGCTCCGCTCTTGTAGAGGTAATTTTTTTAATGCGGCTTGAAAGACCTTTCAATCGTTCTTGTAGAGGCACCCTCAGTCAGGGAAAGGCAAGGCCCCAAATCCCTGATACTGTTTGACAGGGACAGTATCTGGACTTTCCACACTTTTGTATTTGCTCACTTTTATATTTATATTTTTAATAATATTTTATATTGTCATCCATCAGCCAGAGAACCAAGGGCCACTGGGAGATTGCACCCCCTTCTTTTCAGAAAAAAAACCCATCATGACAGAGGGGAGCATTCAATGTTAGTCCTACTCAGAGTAGACCCATTGAAATTATTAGGATTTAAGTTAGCCATAATATCCTAAGTCTCATTCATTTTAATGGGTCTACTCTGAATAAGACTAACAGTGGATACTGCCCATACCTAG
This sequence comes from Anniella stebbinsi, assembly GCA_029215795.1. Taxonomy (NCBI): domain Eukaryota; kingdom Metazoa; phylum Chordata; class Lepidosauria; order Squamata; family Anniellidae; genus Anniella; species Anniella stebbinsi. The sequence goes on from JARDYH010000007.1 coordinate 15,109,671, forward strand.
CCCCCTACATTGGCCAGAGAAGAAACAGTTGCAGGGAGATAGTTTAGCCCTTTCCTTCCAGAAAGAACACCTATAAGAACTTTGAAACTAAGAACCGGGGTGGGAATTCTGCTTTTTCCTCCTCCCTCCAAAACCCCTTTCCTTTTGTGTCATCACTTTTAGTTTGTAAGCCTGAAAGAAGGGATGGTCTGTTGTTATTCTTTGTAAGCCACTCTAGGAGCCTTTTTTGGGCGAAGATCAGGGTAAACTGCTTTTAATTAATTTATTTATTTATATTGCAGTTTCTTGTAGGTTCAGTTTGTGGCTCCTTCAAGAAGGATAATGACAATCCTCAAAGGAACTGCTTAATGTCTGCAATCAGACAGGCCTGAATCACGTTTGTACATTCTGGACTTTTAAAAAATGCTGTTGTTTTTATTGTTCATTGCTGTCTTTGGCTTATTATTATTATTATTATTAACATTTCTATACCACCCCATAGCTGAAGCTCTCTGGGCAGTTTACATAAGATTGTAAAGATTATAAGATTTCTGTCTTTTGTTGGGAAAGTCCTGCATCAGCCTTCCCCAGCCTGGTGCCTTCCAGACAAGTTGGACTACACTACCCAACATTCCCCCAGCCAGCCTTGTAATAATAAGGTTCCTGGTCTTCAGTGGAGATTTTGCAACCATTAATCAAAAGATGGCCTTTTGGGTGGAGCAGAGTTATTTGGATGGATGGATGAATGGAATGGAATGGAATGGATGCCCCCATTTTAAATTCTTATCTTACCCTGCCCTCTAGTGAAAAAATGCACTGGTTACAGCATCATTCAAGTCTCGTGAAAACTACGTTTGGATAAAGGAGAAATTAGCAATGAGAAGCAGAAATGCTGGTAGTAGTTGCAATCACGGGACAAAATTTGCAGTAGCCAAAAGGCGTCTCTTCATTTCCTCTGACTTCCAGATCTAAAGAAAGAACCTGAAGAGGAAGTGCCATTAAATTATAAGGTGATTTATAGCTGTGGTTCTTCCTCTTTGCCACCAACACAGCAGGTTTGTTCAATACTGCACAGCTTTTACTGATCTGCATACCTGCACCGAGTATGACAATAATCCCTGCACAGGTAGAACCATCAGAACTGCAAAACGTAATACTCAATTAAAATTAATCTCTCTCCCTCTCTTCCTCTCAATTTGTCCCCAAAACCTAATATTTCCATAAAGTCTTTAGATTAACACTTTCATTTCCATCAGCCTGCAAACCCAGTGGTGACTGGCTTTGTTCAGGGTAGATGCTTTCAGTTGCTTTTCATTTTGATGTGAATGGTATTCTTCGATCTACAGCGATGTATCGGATAGAGAGCCAATCTAGTGTAGAGGGTTAGAGCGTTGGACTGGGACTTGGGAAAACAGGTTTCTATATCCCACGCAGCCATGAAGCTCTCTGGGTGACTTGGGCCAGTTACTGACCCTCAGCCTAACCTACCTCACAGGGTTGTTGTGACAATAACATGGCGGGGGGTGAGATCATGTAAGCCACCTTGGAGGACAAAAGGTGGAATATAAATGTAACAAAATAAATAAATATTGGACTTGGATTAGATGACCCAGGGGCCCATTTAGCCATGAATCTCATTGAGTGACCTTAGTTCAGTTGGAAGCTCTGTCCTTAACCTACCTCCCAGGAGTAGCTCCTGTGTATGCCGCCTTACCCTCCTCTCCCCCTCACCCCTTCACTATTCCAATCTGTTCCTTCACATCTGACCTTACTCCCCGCCTGTGACTGGCTGACCTACTCTGATGTCACAGATGGCCTGCATTGCAAAGAAGCCACTGCTCCTATGGGCATAGCTAATTATTCCTGGGCAGCCAGGGGTATCTAGCGACAGGGAAGGTTTGGAATCTGAATGCCACCAACCAATTCTGTTAAATATGCTTACTTCAGATTTGTCCAGATTCCATGGGCTTTCAAACGATACCTTCTTGCATGGATCAGATGAGCCATTTTGGAGATAACTGATGACAGAAGACAGTCAACACATGATGTGTATGCTTGACTGTGACAATACTGTTCCTTCCATCAACCTCATAACTATGTTTCGCTGCTATATAACCCTCCACCTTAAGGAAACACACAAAGAAACCTGAGTATCTTTCATCCAATGATAAATTCTACCTCTCTTTTTTTTTTAATAAAAGTGTGAAATTGCTGGAAGAGACTAGCTCCCCCAGGGTACCAGTTTAGCTTGGATCATTGGATTTACAGCCCAGTATCACCAACGCTTATTTGACTGCTAATGCCTTAAATGCTTCACAAATTACGACATAAATCCAATGAAGGAGCGCTCATGTCTCCAAAGACCTATACCGCTTATCTTGATTTTTCATTCATGAAAATTATGCTTTGCTTAATGTTGGCAACAATTCAAAGAGTTAATTCAAAGAGAGAGAGATCCAAACTGGCTGTGACAACATTGTGAGTTTTCTTCCAGGAGACAGAAAACATTCTGCAGGGCATACTTGGGAATCCGCTGATCTCCATCACAGATATGTAACTTCCGTCTCCAACAAGAGCTACTTATCTTGTGCCACATTCTAAATGCTAAAAGCAGAATGTGTTTTCCAAGTTTGAATCCTTGGGTAGCTGAAACACTGCCATCCACACACAATGCAGAAGTATTGGCCCCGTTCAGAAGACACTTTAAACCATGGCTTTAACCACAGTGAATAAGGCTTTTTGTCTTTGTCACCATGGTTAAAACCGTGGTTTAAGGTGTCTTCTGAACGGGGCCATTGGCAGGTTTGGGAGGAGTGGAGGCTGATGGCATAAGGAGGTGAATCAGAACCACCCAAGGTGAGAAGTTCTGCGAATGTTAGAGTTCTGGCTGAAACCTGGAGCAGTTTCATCGCCCTACTGATATCGAAGCCAGCAGCCTCCCCTGCGTCCTAGGCTAGACTGACCACATGAAAAGGAGGACAGGGCTCATGTAACTTTAACAGTGGTAGCGAAAAGGCAGTTTCAGCTGGCATCATTTGTATGCAATTCGTACCTGGTGGAATTCCCTCTTCATTACAACACTTAAAGCTGCAGGGGACCTGCCCTCTTTTGTATCTGGTCACTCTAGTATAGTGCCTGCAACTTTAACTGTTGTGATGAAGAGGGGATTTCACCAGGAACTAATTGCATACAAATAAAGCCAGCTGAAATTCCCTTTTCTCTACAACTGTTAAAGTTACATGAGCCCTGTCCTCCTTTTCATATGGTCAGCCTATCCTAGGCACACTTGTCCCTTTATTTATTTTTAAAGAAAATGTTGACCCATCCCTTCTGTTGCAATCACAACACTGCTACTTACTTGGGAGTATATGCCACTGAACATAGTGGGACTTACTTCAGAGTAAACATACAAAGGATTGAATAGCACATGGACCTTTGGTCTGATCCAACGGGGGTCTTTTTTTAAAGCTCTGATGAAGGATCTCATCCTGTTGGGTTCTCGGCTGCAGGATAACAACTCCTCCATTTCCTTACAAAGAAAGACAAGAGGAAACGCTGCGTGTTGCGTGACCCACCCTGGGCACAGTATTGTGGCCTACGAATAAAGCCTTCCCTTCATTTTCATCCCCCTTCCTCTGTCTCACTGGAGTCACAATTTAGATTTTAAGCTCCCAGACGTATACTTTGCAAACTGCCATAGATAAGCCTTCTCCAAACTGGCACCCTCCAGATGTGTTGGACTTCAGCTCCTATCACATGCCTGGGGATGATGGGAGTAGTCATTCCATAGAACTTGGAGGACGCCAACCTAGCTTTCCTCCACCTGACACCCTCCAGATGTTTTGTATTACAAAACCCTGAATCATTGATATGCAGGTTGGAGATCTTTAAAAAAAAAAAAAAAAAAAAAAGCTCCTGCGCGTCTGGTCCCTTGCCAGTTCTTATGCCCTTCACTCCAGCGAATACGCATGCGCTGACGTGCGTGCCTATCATGCTGTTCGAAAAAAACAGTTAAGAGTTACAGTTCCGTTGTGTACAAGGCACATTTCCGAGTTATATTTGACGCTGTTCCCCCCCCCCCACCACCACCACCACCGTAGGTTGTAAAATTGGCTGCTGTCCGTAGGAAACAGCGCGGCGGAGAAATCTAGACATAGAAACAAAAGCAGAATCTAATCCCCTTCCTCGCTCAGATATCATTTCGTGTGGGAAAACTCTGGTGCTGGTGGAAGGAACCACGTGCTCTAAGCAGGCCGCGTTGTCCAGCTTTTTGAGATTTTAAAACCTTTTTCTTAACGTGATGCAAATGCATATTTTTAAATGTTTAAAAATGCAACGGTGCTGCGAATGCACAACCCAGTATTGTTTCCCCCGTAGTATAGAGAAGGGAGGGAAGCTGTGGGTAATTTCATGACAGCCCTGCAATGTAGTGCAGTTTTATTCATCTCTATCTCTACGGTGACGACTCTGCCAAACACACAGCTGCGCGAGGGTAAAAAAACAAAACTGTCGTTTTACGTCATGCTTAGAATTTGACGTTTGCGCTTTCTTTTTATTGGTGGGTTTCCTGCTTCTGCCTCTCTCACTCTGAGCCTATCAGTGAACGGTAGCGGCGCATGCGCGTTTCATTCCGCGTATGAAGGAGGAGAGAGTGAGCTGCTCCACAGCGACCGGTCGTGTCTTCATCTCCGCTTCTGCAGGCAGGAGGGTTTGGCCGGCAAGATGGAGCGTAAGTGTTTAGAGAGAGTTCGGGTCTACTCGGGACCATTAATCTGTTCGCGTGGACGTCGATTTTACCGTTTTGCTCCAGGCTAATCCGGAGTGACTCTGGTTCTGGCCTTGCAGTTGTTAAGGCTGCCCCCCATTTGACCTATTTTGAGAAGTGGGGTGGGCTTGCGTTTTTTTGCCGCTCTTTAACACACGCTTGGTTCCTTGATTGCAGAGTTAAGCCCCACGATTAATCCGGAGTGACTCTGGTTCTGCTTTCACAAAACGGTGGAAGGGGTGGGCTAGCTTTTGCTACTCTTTCACACGCACACGCCTCTGATTACGGGCACCGCAGAGCGGGTAAAGACTCCTAATCCGTGTCTGTCGATCTTGCGAATGTAACCTTAAGGTGGCAGATCCTTTCAAAGTGCAGACCCGAGGCAAGCTAAGTGGGAGAGCAAGAGAATTCAGATGATCTGAATTCAGGCACCAGCTACTCCCCCTCCCATGGGGTGCGGGGGATGGATGCAAAGTTCCCTCCCTCCAAACAACAACTTTATTTCCCTTCTGTTATCTAGTCTTCCCCTTGGAAGTTTGCAAAACTAGAGTTATTGTTTCAATGCAATAACCTTTAAAATAAAATCCAGTTGGGTTTTGATGGCTGATTTGGGCAACTGTATCTACCTAATCATATATATATACTAATGGTAGCCTTATTCTGCGATTGCTGATTCTTATGTAGCCCAAATGGGACCATCCGTACACAGGTATCAGCAGGCTTTGGTGGACGTCCAAGTTCACAGAAGTATATAAAAAAAAAAGTTAAGGGGGGGGGGGGAAATAAGGTTGTGAAACTTCCAAAGGAAACAACCCAATAAAGGCTGAATATGCTCGGTGACCAGAGGACATTGAGTATCTGTTTGGTAGCTGGGAAGAAGTGGGAAATCTGGGAGGAAGGGGATTGGAATGGAATAGTTTAGAAAAGGACACAACTGGCTGGAACCCCTAACAGAAGTTCTCCTGTGCAAAAGCTGGAAAACAATAAGAATATAAGAAGAGCCAATGCTGGATCAGACCAAGGGTCCATCTAGTCCCGCAGTCTGTTTACACAGTTGCCAACCAGTTGTCGACCAGGGACCCACAAGTAGGACACGGGTGCAACAGCACCTTCCCACCCATGTTCCCCAGCAACTGGTGTAATTGGGGAAAGGGGTGTATCCAGGGTAAGGGAGTGTGGACATCTGAGAAACTCATAAGGGCTCATAGGCCTGAAGTTCAGCTCCCCATTTTTTGTGATAGTGATCTTGTATCCTGTGACCAGGAGCAAGTAGTGTTCCATAATCACAGCAACTTGTGTGAACAGCTGTTGTTGGCACAAGCAATGAGATTTGCCGTTTGAGGAGATTTCTTTTTAAATAGCCTTCACGTAGCAACAAAAGACATACATTTCTGTTAGGAGCCGGCTGTGCTGAAAAACAGGTAACTTAAGATCAGAAATGAAATAAAAATTCACAAGTTGGAGGCGGTTGTCATAGTTTGGCATCAAAAAATGTGTTATTAAGTGCAACTCGGGGACAGTTTGTTGCTTTTCGTATGCAAATAGTGTGGATTTTTAGACCAGTCTGTTTCTGTAACAATATAGTTCTGTATTGCACTTAATTTTGACCACAAAGGTCTGTGAACTTTTTGTTTGGAAAGGATGCACTGTTTTTGAAACAACAACCAGTCTTTTGTATGGAAACCCCTCCCTTTCTCTTCCAGGTGTGTTATATAGACGGCTGCCTCAACAAACAGCAACACTTCTTAACATCCAGGTACTTTCTGTTTGTTGGAACCATATATATGAAAGCAATAGTTGCATGTGAATTGAAAGCATTTCTTCTGTGTCTGCTTGTCAACCGAGGTGTATAATGAAAGAGGGTATGTATTAAAATGAAGTAGTAACAGCAGGATCTTATACCTGTCCACTTGTGACTTCAGTGAGGCTTACTCCCAGGTAAGATAAGATGTAAGGCATACTGTTTCCCTCCTGATTACATTGAGATGTATTGATAGATTGATTTGATTTCTACATTGCCTTTCTACCCAGAAACGTTTTCAGCACCTTTGCAAACTTCGGGGTTCCCTCAAGCCTGCTCATACCCCCCCTCTCTTGTACGTGGGTTGGTGCTGCTTTAGCTAGGGAAGGACTGGCACTCAGGAAACTGAAGTTTGCCTTTTAGCACGAGTGTTGAATGAAGCATGGATGCTCAGAGCAAAAATAGAATAATATGGAAAAGTATATCGCTAAAGTACAGAGGTCAGAAATGATGGTTAGTGTCTCCAAGGTCAGGCATTTTAAATTGGCCAAAATAGAGGATGCAAGGACATTTTGGTGACACTTGCCTAGATTTAGCATTAATGACTGAAACTCATTTTTGCAGCCCCAAGGATCAAAGGAGGCTGAGGCCTTTGTAAAAGCATTTCTGAAGCGCAGCATGCCCCAGAAGAGCGATGAAGCCATCCAAGACCACTTAACCCGAAAAGCTGTCGTCCTTGAACACTTCCACAAGAAGAGGAGGCGGCAGAAAAAGAAGAAAAAGAAAGGCTTCTCTGCCAAGCAGAGGAGAGAGATGCGGCTTTTTGACATTCAACAAGAACAGCAAAGGTAATTGTATAGGATTTGTCCCGTTTGATTTGTGAAGGGCTAGGAAAAAAATGGGGGGGGGGGAATGTTATGGGGGAGGAGGGTATTCCTGGCCTTTACATCTCCAATGTGCCTTCTGTAGAAATTTTTGAATTGGAATAGTTTCCAGTGTTTTTTTCTGGTAGCCCAAAGTATTCCAGCCAAAATATAAAGCACAACTAGGGCATAATCCTATGCATGTTTAGAGAGAGAAAAGTCCTACAATTCCCAGCATTCCCTGGGGAGTGTTGGGAGTTGTAGGGCTTTTTTCTGTCTCAACATGCATGGGATTGTGCTCTTAATGTGGTTTATATATAATAATGCATCTCTCAGGGAGGGGAGCTTCCCATCATGTTTAAAAGAGGCGGTGGTAAGGCCACTTCTAAAAAAGCCCTCCCTGGATCCCCTGGACCTTAATAAATACAGGCCAGTATCAAATCTTCCATTTTTGGGCAAGGTGATCGAGAGAGCAGTTGCTTTTCAACTCCAGGCAGTCTTGGATGACACTGATTTTCTAGACCCATTTCAAACCGGCTTCAGAGCAGGATACGGGGTTGAGACCACTTTGGTCGCCTTAGTGGATGATCTACGCCTTAGTATCGACAGGGGGAGTGTGTCCCTGCTGGTACTCTTGGACCTCTCAGCGGCTTTCGATACCATCAACCATGGTATCCTTCTGGAGCGCCTGGGGGAATTGGGAATCGGGGGCACTGTGCTTCAGTGGTTCCGATCCTATCTCTCGGGCAGGCTCCAGATGGTGATGCTTGGGGATAGCTGCTCTTCAAAAAAGGAGCTGCTATGTGGTGTACCACAAGGTGCCATCCTTTCCCCAATACTGTTTAACATTTATATGAAACCGCTGGGAGAGATCATCCGGAGGCATGGGGCGGGGTGCTATCAATACGCTGATGACACCCAAATATATTTCTCTATGCCTTCGACAACATCGTCAGCTAAGGATAGTGTGTCTCCTCTGAATGAATGCTTGGAGGCGGTAATGGGCTGGATGAGGAAAAACAAACTGAAGCTGAATCCAGACAAGACGGAGGTGCTTGCTGTCAAAGGCCCCAACCTGGGTCTGGAGGTGTGTCAACCAGTTCTGGATGGGGTTACACCCCCCCTGAAAGATTGTGTTCGCAGCTTGGGGGTACTCCTGGATCCGTCGCTCCAGATGACAGCTCAGATTGATGCGACGGCCAGGAGTGCCTACTATCAACTTTGGCTGATACGCCAGCTGCGCCCCTTCCTAGAGTTGGAAGACCTAAAGACGGTGGTGCACGCACTGGTAACTTCGAGGCTCGACTTCTGCAATGCGCTGTACATAGGGCTACCTTTGTGCCTAGTCCAGAAACTTCAACTTGTTCAAAATATGGCAGCCAGGTTGGTCACCGGTACACCTAGGGGTGATCACATTACACCAGTTTTAAAATCGCTTCACTGGCTGCCAATCAGTTTCCGGGCGAAGTATAAAGTGTTGGTTATTACCTTTAAAGCCCTACATGGTTTGGGTCCAGGGTACCTGCGGGATCGCCTTCTCCCGTACAATCCGCCCCGCACACTTAGGTCCTCTGGGAAGAACTTACTCAAGCCAGCCAGAACTAGGCTGGCGGGTGTTACCCAGAGGACCTTCTCTTCTATGGCTCCCAGACTATGGAATGGTCTGTCGGAGGAGGTTAGACAAATTGACAGTCATCATGAATTTAAGAGAGTCATGAAGACTGTCCTCTTCCGACAGGCCTATCCAGATGAATTTTAAGATGTTTTTAATGTTGTATTTTTTCTCTTGTTTTTAAAAATTTTTAACTGTTGTGATTTTTATGTTTTAACTTGTTGTTGTTCCCCGCCTCGATCCGGAGGGAGAGGCGGGCTACAAATAAATAAATATTATTATTATTATTATTATTTACTTGGAAGCTATTTTTCTTGGTATATCCATGAATATTTCAAAGCATGACCATTTAAACAGCTCACGGTGCCCTTATATTGTTTAAAGTTTAAAGGGGTGTAAGGACTACACCAAACACTGTTGTCATGCTAATTTTAGCATGTACATTTAAAAAAAAATTAAAAAGTTGTACATAAGTGAAAACATACACTCCAGTACATTTGCATTTGTTACATAACACACTTCCTGAAGAGACAGGTCTGCAAAGAGCTACCACTTTGAAACTGCCCAGCTGGACTGGCGTTGTATCCATTCAGTTATGAAATAATTTTATAAAGCAGTGCCATTTTAGAAAGGAGGGGAAGAAAAGTGTCTGTGGAACGAAGCAGCGGAAAGGTTTTTTGTGGAAAATCCTGTCCCCTGCCTCACTGAATGTAGGTCCTTGAAAATCTGATTTGTCGGGTGTGGTGCAGGACACAGAATAATGGGCTCAAGTTATAGGAAGCGAGATTCCGGCTGGATGTCAGGAAAAACTTCCCAGTGGTTAGAGCAGTATGACAATGTATTCAATGAGCTAGGGAGGTGGTGGGCTTTCCCACACGAGAGGCATTCAAGATGCAGCTGGACAGTCATTTGTCAGGGATGCTTTAAGGTGGATTCCTGCATTGAGCAGGGGGGTTGGACTCGATGGCCTTACAGGCCCATTCCAACTCTACTATTCTATGATTCTATGATTTAGAAACCATGTTTCCTCCAAGGCACTCAAGGTGGTGAGCAGAATGTTTCCCTCACCCTTCTTATATTTTATCCTCACAATTACCCTGTAATGGAGGTGAGGCTAAGGCAGAGCAACAGGTGGGAGAGCCCACCACTTCCCTAGGTAATTGGTTCCATTGTCGTACTGCTCTAACAGTCAGGAGGCTTTTCCTAATGTCCAGCCGGAATCTGTTTTCCTGTAACTTGAGCCCATTATTCTGTGTCCTTCACTCTGGGATGATTGAGAAGAGATCCCAGAGATCTCCCCTGTGTGACAACCTTTCAAGTACTTGAAGAGTGCTATCATGTCTCCCCTCAGTCTTCTCATGTGATCGATTTCTTGTTTTGGGCTGCTTCATGGAGCCGAAAGAGGAGAGAGATCTTATTTTTTTAAAGTTTTGGGTTGACAGTCGTGTCACTGGTTCACACAGTTGTGATAACAACCACTACAATTTAAAGTGATGTGAGTGGATGATCCGTCATGGATCTAATGTCTCTGAGAACTTTGTACCAGTCTCATAATTATATTATTGTGTGCGTCTGCTCTTTTTATGTTTAATTTGGTTTTGCTTGTTTTTATTACTTTGTAAACCATTTTAGGATTTGTTTCAAAGGGAAAGTCATATATAATTATTATTAATAATAATAACTTTCAGAATGCCTAATTTCCCATCAGATGCAATGCTTTGCAGTTCTGCTACTCAGTTCGCATATTCAACTGTCCTCAAGCATAGGGAAATTGGTTAAAGTACAGACATATGCGAACAAGCCCTGGTCATTCCTTGGCTTCCTAACATTAACAGCAGCCTTGTCTTTAAAACACTTGCCTGAGTGCTGATGGCCAGAAATTGCATGCAAACTCTGGTCCTCGGCATCCCTTCCCACCAGGCTGGTGGGAAAGGGACGGAGCAATACATCCCTCCTCTGCACCCAGCAAAGAAGTGAAGCGGCCTGCATTAGGAGGGACTGAGCTTGTCATCCCTCTTCTGCCAGCCCACAGCGGTCTAATTAAAAAAAAAATGGTTTGCAAGCTAATCACTTTTGTGGTCTTATGTACAAGGCTGTGTATTGCGCAGTGTTTAAGAACTCATAGCCCTGGCCATTGTTTTATACCTGGCTCGAGTTGATGGACTGCAGGATTCTAGTAAAAATTAATAATAAAGTAGATCCTGCAGAGCTGGTGTCTGCCTGGTCCAACTCTGTATAAGATCATTTCCCCAGAAAATTCCAGATTACCCACTTAAAACTCTTCTGGAATGGCCCTTGGCCACTAGATGGCATCTTCTGATCTTTCTATTCTAAGGTGCCTATTCTAAAAGGGGTGATATTGCTCCCAAGTGGAAAGTCTTCCTTTAGAACCAAATGGAATTCACTTTCCAGGGCTGTACCACTTTCATATCGGAGGTTTATATGCAGGGATTGGTTTATTTTATGTAAAAGCCCTTTTACACAAATGGTGACCGCAGAGCTGCCATTTACACAAGATTGCAGGCATGAATGTACTATCTACGATGCCCTGTCTATTATGACTGTTGGCATTGATCTAGGCTCTCATGCCGAGGGCTCTCTAGCCCCGCTATCAAAAACCCTTTAATTAGCGATGTTGAAGTTTGACTCTGGGAGAACAAGAGCCTTACCACTGAGCCATGATTCCTCCCCTTAGATTTAGGCAGCTAATAACCATAGGCATAGAAAAAGGATAAGGTGACACACAGCCTGAAAGTCCAATAAAAATTGAAAGCCAGCAATAGCCATAATGAACGGTCCCATTGTAAGACCTGAGTTAGAAAGAGCATGAAGTCCTGTCTTTGCCGCTACTTTGGGAGGATGTGCTGCTTACACAGTTGCATCTACACTAAAATCTAAGCTTTTTCTAGTGGTTGGGTTCACACAACGTGACAGCCCAGCTACAAACCATAGTTTGTTAACACGAACGATCTACAGTTCACATCCCATGATTCAGCGACAATCCACACTCAACTCATTCTCAGCCTTGAGTGTGGATTGCTGTGTTGTGTGAACCCAATCATTGGGGTTGTTCACATGATTTTAATTCCTGGTGTGTGCCAGATGCCATTTCCCAATGGCCTGCCTAGGTGTGGCTTATCATGCTGTCTAAACCCAGGTGGTGTGGCTTGTTTGAGGGACAAACAACCCCCAAATAACCCATGGCCTGTTGTAAGGTTATTTGAGATTTGTTTCCCCCTCAAACAAGTCATACAGATGACAAGACAAGACTATGTGGGTAATTAGGGAAATGGTGCCCAGCACGTGCCATGAATGAAAACAAGCCACCATGGCTTATTTAAGCCACAGTGGGTTGTCTTGATCATGCGAACTGGGTCATTGACTTCTCTCAGGATCTCTCACTTTTGCCCAGGAGCTGAAGAAATGATTTCAATGTGAGCCTGAACGTTGCCTATACAAACAATGAGATGGATCAGTCTCGGATTTTATTATTGTATTTTTTATCTCTCCGGCAATAACATTCTATTTGTAAAACAGTTAAATCAGAAGGAAAATGTTTCTTATCCTAAACAGAATATGCTTAATTTGAAATATTGCTGCTCCTGGAAAATAAAAAATCTTTTGACTTTCTCTGTAGGTATGAGATATTTGTACCATTGCATGAACTATGGAAACAGTACATCAGAGACCTCTGCAATGGACTCAGGCCGGATGCGTAAGTTTATTCAACTTAAGTAATTGTCAAATCACTTTTTGCAAGTAGAGTGGTGAGAGAGGCCATTCCTCAGAAAGTCAGGATATTGCTCCCAAGTGGAAAGTCCCCCATTAGAACCATATGGAATTCACTTTCCAGGGCTGTACCACTTCATATTGTAGATTTATATGCAGGGATTGGTTTATTTTTAATATGGGAGAGCATTTAAACCGGGTACCTCCTGCCTATAATCTCAAATGGTACAATTGTGGAAAACCTGTTTGACGTGATTTTTCTCGACATTCCCTTTGCCTCAAAAATCCTGTTCTTTGGGGGTAATGTAGAAGTTACCAAATAAGCCTGTATTGCGTTTAATCTCTGTACAGCACATAGTAAATGTTAGGTGCTTTATAAATGATGATCAATAATAAGGGTAAAAGAAAACTGCGAGAGCATTGCTTTCTCCTGGAGGTACACGCTTAAAGGGGTATAGCTGGGATGTTGGGAGAGCGTAAATGTCCTGATCTGCACCCCCAGTTTGGTACAAGAATTTTTAGAAATTGTGAGTATTACCTCTTCTTTGATGACTTCTAGACAGCCCTCCATAAGCTTTGTTCAGTAGAAGTGTCTGTGCTTTGAAATAATAAACATATAGAATCTTGTACAGATGAATCCTATCAGTTGTGTCCTCGCCACTCAGAGGCTTCCGAGTTTCCGGTGCCCTGCCAGGCTGAAGCCAGCAGGGTGCGAGGAGTGGTGGAGGAGATCTTCTTCTCCCCATCCTCTGCCCTTCCTGATTTTCACTAGACAAGCTTTTCAGACCATCTACCAAGGGACCATGAGAGGGAGAGGTAAGGAGGCTGGAGGAGGCTCAGGATATCTCGTACCCTGGCCTCTGTGGTCCCTTTCTCTCCCAGCCCACTGGAACGCCCTCTTTCCTCCTCCTTCAAGGTTGCTTTTTCAATCTTGGAGAGGCAGCTGGGACAGGAGATCTAGGGTTGGCTCTCTGACCCCCCTTCCGAGGTTGGATTGCTGTCTCCGACTCCAGAAAGATTTAAAGTATCTTCAAAGTGTTGTCTTGACGTGTTAATTTTGATTTATTTTTTAATCCTTTGAAGAATTTTAATGTATGTGTGTTTTTGTGTGTGTGTTTTTATCAGACAGCCACAGATGATTCAGGCCAAATTGCTTAAAGCTGATTTCCATGGAGCTCTTGTTACAGGTATTATTTCTCTTTTCCTGTGCATGGTCATTTTTTAATCTAGACTTGACCTATCCCAAAGGTTGAAAGTCGCCTGATCCATTTAAGCTTTGTTGACTCTATGAACTTTTGGCTGATCAGTCAGGGCAAAGTTTGCATGTGAAAAATGAACAGAAAATTGTGGCATTTCCCATCTGTAGTTTTCATAAGTTCTTGTGTTAAAAGAATTAATCTACTACGCATTAAGTAGTAGACAAGTTCAGCTATTGGGCGGTATAGAAATGAAATGAAATAAATGAATAAGTTCTTGTATGAAAAGAATTAATCTACTACCTATTCAGCCAATCTATGTCACAGTTCAAATGTTACTGTTTGGGGCTGATAACCCTGTTCTTGCCTCCCTCCCCTCCTTCTCCATATACCTGGCTTCAGAGCTTAAATCACTGTTCTTTAAATCACTATGGCTGAATTTGGCCGACACAATAAGCAACTGGGGGGTGGGGGAAACAATTGTCAGTTGTATTGACTATCGTGTCGTCTGAATGCTGCCATAGTCAACTCAGCGCTGATCCTAATCCACACCACAGTTGATTATTTATTACCATGTTGTGTGGGGAATACCCCCAAGATGAACAACTGTAAAGTTGATTATTACCCCACCGTTGACTATTGTGTTGTCCGAATTCAGACTATATCTTATAGCACCTAAACTGGGAAATTGTAATTTAAGCGCGATGCTGAGATCTAAAATGCATTTTCGCCGATTTTTGGAAATAAAAGGCTCTGGGCAGTATCCAGCGGTGTCATTCCACAAAACTCAGATCGTGCTAGCAGATTTCCGCTGACTCCATTGCACGAGCACTTGTGCACTATGCTTGAACAACCATAACTCTAGTTGGATTCTGCTCTTGCGCATGGTTTGGAACTTAGTTTTACGCTAGGTCAACGTGGTTTGCACTGGTGGAGTGACACAGTTGGATACTGCCCTAAAAACTTTGGGAAAACGAAAAGGCCTTCACCTGGCACAGAAAAGGCCACAACATGGACGCCAGGGGAGCCTCTCTGGGGATGTCATTCCACAAACAGAAGCCACTATGCAATTGTGCCAGGTAGATTATTGCAATGTTTCATGCTAAAACTGAATCCCTGGCATTAACGATCTGGCTTTTGTTTGTTTTTTATAGTGACAAAATCTAAATGTCCCTCCTACGTTGGTATCACAGGCATCATCCTACAGGAAATGAAACACATTTTCAAAATTATCACAAAAGAAGACAAGCTGAAAGGTATATATGGGACACATCTTACTCTCACTTGTTTCATTCTTGGGTTATGCCGAATCGCCCAGTGATTCACGCCTCCTTTTTCAGTGATGGCTGTTCATCTCGTTTAGCCCTGAAAGCCTTAGCAAAGGCTCCCCAGTTAAGAGCTGCCAAGCCATGTTTCTATTTCATTTTTAAATAAATACTTCCGTTGTTTGTGTTTTATTTTGCTGGTAAGCTCCTTGGGGCAGAGAGCTATCCTCTCATTCCTTGTATTTATTTATTTATTGCATTTGTATACTGCCCCATAGCCAAAGCTCTCTGGGCGGTTTACATAGGATTAAAACAATTAGAAACAATATACAAAAGTTAAAACAGCAAAAGCATGCAATATACAGATACATTTAAAACCACTGTAATAACTTTAAAAAGCTGTAAGCCTAAAAACAAAAACAAACCCAGGCTCCTCAGATATTGCCAAATGCCTGAGAGAAGAGGAAAGTCTTGACCTGGCGCTGAAAAGATAGCAATGTTGGCGCCAGCCGGGCCTCGTCAGGGAGATTATTCCACAATTGGGGGGCCACCACAGAGAAGGCCCTCTCCCTTGTTGCTGACCTCCGAGCTTCCCTCGGAGTAGGCACTCGGAGGAGGGCCTTAGATGTTGAACGTAGTGTTCGGGTAGATTCATGTCGGGAAAGGCATTCCATCAGGTATTGTGGTCCCAAGCCATGTAAGGCTTTATAGGTTCAAACCAGCACCTTGAATCGGGCTCTGAAACGTACAGGCAGCCAATGCAAGTGGGCCAGAGTAGGTCTTGTAAAGCTTCATGCACAAGGAAGGTGCTATATAAATACTATTTCCTCCCAAGACTTTGTGGGTTGGATCCAGATTTAGTCATACTTAGACTCATCGAAACCAGTGGGAATTCAGTTAGTCAGGACTCACTTGAGCCCCACCAATTTCAGTAGGTTTACTCTTAAGTATGATTAAAACTGGATCTTACCCATTATATACTCTAATAAGCAGCTGCTACTTTTTCCTCTTGGGTTCTCTTTCAGTTATTCCGAAGCTGAACAATGTCTTCAGCATGGAGATCGATGGCTTTGTATCCTATATCTATGGTAGCAGGATCCAGTTCCGTGCCAGTGAGCGTTCCGCAAAGAAGTTCAAAGGAAGAGGAACGATGGATCTTTAGCTCTTCTAGAAACTCAGAAACTGATGTGTGTTTTCCAAGGGATGGGAACTGTTCATAGCAACACATAACAAGTTGAGATTTAAAACAGAGTTGTGCGTACCAGAAGAAACACTCATGCCATGTTAAATGAGGTCTATCAGAAATATGGCCCTCCTAGCATACATGAATGCTTCTATGAACTTCAAACTTCCGCTTTGATACCTTATAAATTATTCCTTTTTCTCAGTTTTGTTAAACTTGTTAAATAAAATCCTTCCTTTCTTTCTGGAGTGATGTCAGTCTGTCTGTCTCTTAACAGTTTTCAAAAAAATCTCTGGGCCGTTAGGATTCAGTGTTTCACAGTAGCAAAATGTATTCAGATTGCATATTCATGTGACTATCTCATAGACGTCCATACATAGTAACAAAGCAAAAGTCTTTACAATAGGAAAGCAGGGCTCTATGACTCTAGCTTGTCATGGGAGAGACAAGCCAGAATTCCCAGTAAGTCAGAAGTCTTTTTCAAAAATACCCGGCTTAATAACGGTCTGCAAACTGGACCAATAATGTCACTGAGGAAGCTAGAGACGTCTCTTACGTTGCTGACCAGTGACTTTGTTCAGTATTCTTTCCCCCCTTTTGCTAGCAAAGCTGTATTCTTTTTTCAGGGGATACAGGTGAGGCTGTTTCCTGCAGTTTTGCCATGTTCTAACTACTGCAAACGGATGCTCTGTTCAATGCACTTGCCTGAGGCCTTTGCTTTAGCTCTGGGTTATATCACTGATGCTGACTGAGCAAAAGATGTCCAATACCAAAATGATAGGTCGGCAGCTGAAAAACAAAAATAGCTGCTAGGACTTACATAAGAAGAGCCCTGCTGAATCGGACCAAAGGCCTATTTAGTTCAATACCTGTTTCTCACAGTGGCCACCAAGATGCCGTGTTGTTCGGAGGCATGCTGCCTCTGATCCTGGTGGAAGCAGAGTGCCATCATGACAAGTAGCCATTGATAGCCTCGTCCTCCATTTCTTTGCCTAATCATAATCAGTGGTGTAATGGTGAAATTTGAAGTGCAGGTGCTCATCATGAAAGTCCCCGTGGCCACATGCCCAAGGAGAGTCCAAAGATGTGGGCGGTTGTGTGGATCCATATCAACAAACTGGTTCCGGCAGTTTTCACCTGTTAGGAGCAGGTCTTAATTGCCCATTGTCTTAAGACCCATTAAAGCTAATGGGTCTTAATTGCCCATTCAAGACCAGGACGCCCCAAAATACTTCGCATCGCAACAAGGAAAAATATGGTGTTGCTGGAAACATTCATTTCACCCCAGCTACTGTGAGGATTGCAGCTAAGTTCAGAGAGAACAGGGAAGTTTGAGTGGCGTGGCAGATGACATCAGTGTTCCTGCTAATAAAAAAGTACCGGCACTGTGTCCCTGTGAGCCCTGGCTCCACTACACCACTGATCTTAATTAGTACATCTTAGTAAGAATGGTTAGGGTTGCAGTCTTAATCTGGTATATATATGGAGCAGAATGGATGGGAGAATTATACTGGATTGCTTCCAGCTGCATGTGGGCCATCTCATTTTTAAGTACTCCCTTATTGTTGGTTTTTTCTTTTATTAAAAAAAAAGACAACCTTCCTGCAAGAAGAAAATTAGCACAGCAAGGAACAGGCTGAACTGCTACCTTTCTCCCTGCTCCACTAGTTTTGAGGTGATTTTTTTCAAGCATTGGGGGAAAAAATGGTACCACCACCCATTCTGCCACCACATTCGTAAACATAGCCCTTGAGGAATGTACAGAAGCACAACTGATTTATATACAGTGCCTTGTACAATTATTCATCCTTCTTTGACTTGTCCACATTTTGTGTTACAACCTGGAATTAAAATGGAGTTGATTGGCATGTTTCCTATTTGATTTACACAACATATTTAATATTTTGGAGGTGCAAAATATGTTTATTGTGGCACAAAAGTGAACTAAACAAAATCAAACAAAATACCCCAAACTACTCTTGTGGCACCTTAAAGATGTGGATGCATTCTTAGCTGTTTCTTTTGTTCCCCTCCTAGCAAGGATTACTTCCAGTCGGACATAACACGAGTAAAAAAAATATATAATTTGAGAAAGCAGTTTTGTGGGGAAAGGGGGGTTAGCAAAGGGTTCAGTTCTCCCTACTGATACACTCACAATATATACCTCCCAATAGCCGAAGCTCTCTGGGTGGTTCACAAAAGTTAAAACCATCAACACGACTCAAAAGTCTAAAACCGTATAAAAACACAATATAAAAGCACAACCAGGGTAAAACTGCACAGCAATGCAGATTTAAAATAGAAATTTAAAATACAGGTTTAAAACAGCAGAATTAAAAGAATATGATAATAAACTGTTAAAATACTGTGAGAATAAGAAGGTCTTTCACCTGCCGTCGAAAGGAATATAATGTAGGTGCCAGGCGAACCTCTCTAGGGAGTTCATGCCACAACCTGGGTGCCACAGCAGAGAAGGCCCTCATACACACTCACACACATCACTGTATAGGAATTTGTGTGCAAACCTCACTGCTGTATAGGAATTTGTCTGCAACCCTCACTGCTTCTAGCTCATTCTTTAACTACATTTTGAAAATTCTACATTTAACATGCACTCCTTTTAAGAGCGAGATTCAAAAGAACAGTGTTCAGTTGTCTGTATCTCTTTGTATTAAAATTGGAGGGGTGGTGTTTTACGTACTAGCATAGTGCGCAAAACTGCATGAATGATTATGATGGTTCTGGGTTTTTGAATGATAACCTAGTAAGGAAGGGTATTGTTTGCATTTTTCCCTCCTCTGATTTCTGAAAAAGGTCTCTTTTTTCATAGTTTAATGGGAAGGTGTTTACTGCTGAATGTATTAACCTATCAACAGCTACAAAAAAAAGAGAGAGATTATGTAAATGTAGCCCATCTTCTATGGCTAGAGCACCTCCCACGTGTTTTATAGGGCACTCTGTTGAACCGTTTAAACTCATATGGCTGTCTTCAAACAGAGATGGAAAATAACTCTTTTGATACTCCTATATGCAGCACCGGTTTCCAAGCTTTGTAATGCAAAGTTTATTCCATTGTTTTCTCTTGATGGTGCACAAAGGGAGGGGAGTGCCCTTCGTTCCAAGCACAACTCTCAAGAGTAAAATGTGTGTTTCAAAGATTAACTGTACTGAATTTTTTTTTAAAAAAAATTACAGGCTACACCTTGACATTGAAATGAAGGAGACTAACAGGGCATTCAGTGGGATAGGATTATACATAAGGATGAGCCTGAGCATGTAATTTCTTTGTAACAATAATGGCCTATGCATAAAACATTATTTTTCAGAGCTTCCCCACCTTAAAATTGGTTTGAGCCCTATAGCCTAAAGGGATAGAAGGGCAGACAAGGTGCTAAAATTTACAGTATTTTTGATCAGCAAAATGCTTGATTTTCATTACTGTTTGTACTCAGAAGCCTCCAGGTGCAACACAACAGTAGTAGAGCCCTGCTGGATCAGGCCAAAGGCCTTCCTGAACTTGCGGAAATTTGCATTTGCACAATTTCGTACTTGCAAAACTGTGCAACCCCCCCAATGTGTGAGGCCCCTCATAAGTTACGTTTTCATGCTTTAACCTACAGGGGTAATGCCTTTTTCATTTATGTATATGTCTATCACTAAATTTGTGTAAACTTCTAGAAAGTTTTTTTAAAAAACGGTT
Organism: Anniella stebbinsi; assembly: GCA_029215795.1. Taxonomy (NCBI): domain Eukaryota; kingdom Metazoa; phylum Chordata; class Lepidosauria; order Squamata; family Anniellidae; genus Anniella; species Anniella stebbinsi. Next base: position 15,129,704 of record JARDYH010000007.1, read on the forward strand.
CAGAAGTCTGCAGAGTTTGTGCTATTTGAGTAAAGCCGCTGTGCTGTGAAATCCACGGATCAGATTCATAGACATCTGAACTCATTTGATTTGTTTCTGAATTTCTCTGACATCCTTAATCCTCTATCATAACTTTTTTTTTAAAAAAATCACTTGCTCTGCACTACATTCTAAAAAGGGAAAGGGAAGGGTTGAAGCCTGATTAACTGTCATGCTAAATACTCTTTGGCTGAATTTGGACGACACGATAGTCAATGGTGGGGTAATAATCAACTTCACAGTTGTTCAACTAGGGGGTACTCCCCACACAACATGGTAATAAATAATCAACTGTGGTGTGGATTAGGATCAGCGCTGAGTTGACTATGGCAGCATTCGGATGACACAATAGTCAATACAACTGACGATTGTTCCCCCCCCCCAGTTGCTCATTGTGTTGTCCGAATTCAGCCTTTATTTTGGAGGAAATTCCCAAGAAATGCCCAACCAAGGGTAAGAGATTTTTTTATAAAAAAATCTACAGCACATTAGCAAGGACGCTGATGTCATCTGCCAACCCCTTTGGAATTCCCTGTACTCACTGAGCTTAGCCGCAAACGTCACAGGAGTTGAGGGGGAAAAGAATTTTCCCAGTGACAATTTATTCTGCCCTGTTGAATTCCGACGTATTTTGTGATGGCGTGGTCTTGAATGGACAATTAAGACACATTAGCTTTGCCCCCCCCAAAAAAAAAACCCCCTGCTAGATCTGATTTGATGATATGGATCAACACAGTGGCCTGAATGTTTGGTCTCCCCTTGTGGGCGCGGCTACAGGGCAGAAATTATGAACACCTGCCCTTCAAACGTTACTACACCATCGTTGGTTGGAGGACGGAACTGTCAGCATCTCACAGCCTGTCCGTCGGCCTTTAAATTAGCCTGCTGCCCCTCAGGTGTGGTGGTGATGGTACGGTGTTTCTAATGTTGTTGTAAGGCCCAACTGCCAATCTGGTCAGCTTCTGGGTGCGGAATGGGAGAAGGGGGCACCATCTTGTCCTTTGCCTTGCACAGCAAAATGTCTTGGTCCCACTCTGTGGATGCCCCTTAGATTTGCTTGATGGAATTATAATTTGCCATATTCATTTTCTATCCCAGTCTGAACTTCACTAACTTTGAGTTTCTTATTTTTACTGCCCTAAAACCTTGAGATTGTCTATGTTCAGTAGGCTGCCTACTAAGATCCCAAGGTCTCTTTCCAGAATGGTAGCAGGCAATTTTCTTCCTCATGTGAAGTTAAGGTTGTTTTTCACCCCAATGTCCATCCTTTTTCCGTACAGCGCACAGTTCCCCTTGAACAATGGCTTGATTCTAATTTACCTCATTCTATGATGTAACATCTAATTAGGACATCTGTTAAATGCCTATCATATTAATTTAATAGGGGGAGGCTAATAGAACTTTATTGGCACAGTCCAGTTAATTAACATTATGGGCCTTTAATGGATGTCTTAAATCGACATCGTTAGTGAAGATGCTATACAAATTAAAGACAGGCCTGTGTTTCATTGGAGTGTGAAGGACACACAATCTGTTGTATGCATATACAACTCAATTTATTACTAACAGTCACTGATAGATGTTCTTAAAATATACCCCTTACAAAATATGTTGCTAAACTTCGGTGATGTGAGAATTCAACCTGCACCATCTACACTGGGGGGGGGGGACTTCCTAAATGCTAGTAAAGAACTGAAACAAGACACAGTTTACATTTTTGCCCCATAAAATGCCCCCTTTAAATGATGATATTCACACTCCCTTTTTGAAGCGGTATAAAAATGCTTCCAGTGTAGAGTATTGGGGAGAGGAAATAGATTATGAATCTCCTGTTGTAAAGGTAACCAAGCCAAGTTGCCCATGTCCCAATCACTCCAACACAGTAGAGGCAGAGACCTGGTTTGTACCTAATGCGAAGCCACCGTGGGTGAATTTTGTGGCCACCATTTTGAATATTTGAGGTGCAGAGGGGGGTGCAGTAGTTTCTCATTATGTGCGAACCTGATGAGCATGGGTTGTTGGGATAGTTGACAAGCCGCCCAGAACCCATGAACTGTTTTAGGGCTCCAAATAGGGCTCCAAACAACTGAACTGTCAGGAACGCCTAAACTGTAAGGAACCTCTGGTTTTGCCAGTTTATATGGAGCAGGCATCAAACAATTTAAAAACAAACAAAAGAAACCATCAACATTAGTAACAAAGAACATTATTTATGTCTCCGCTAGTCCTCCTCAAGCAGACATAAAGCACCCATTCCCATAAAAAGTTTTAAGAAATCATTTGGAGAAGTAAATACATGAACACCTTGTCTTGAACATATTATTCATCATGCTAAAATAAAACGTTCCATAATCCATTTTTTCTTCATTTGTTTTCAATTTTTCGGGGGGGGGGGGGGGGTCAAAAAAAAAGGATGGGAGGGGAAATGGGTAAAAAACAGTTTTTCCTGAATTTTTGCATTTTTTCCCCAAGCCTTCACATATCTAGGCAGGTGCCCTTCCTAGTCCTACCTGGAGATGCCAGGGATTGAACCTGGTACCTTCTGCATACAAAGCAGGTGCTCTGCCACTGAACTATGGTCACTCCACTAGCACAGCATCGTCTATTTGAAGGTCTGTCCAGTCAACGTCTGGTTTACTGAAAAAGGACCATCCAAAGCAAAAGATGGGGCTTGAATTTGCCCATCAACAGCACCTGGTCAGCCGGCTGAACCAAGTACACAGTTTGCCTGGTCACCATCTTCCACAGTGTGCTGAGCTGTACTATTTCTATTTAAATTATAACCGTTTCTAAAGTTGCATTTATACATATACATGGCAATATGCAAAGTTTAGGCAAATTGGTGCCATCTTTTTTTCCTCTTTGGGTTATGCATGTCCTCTTTTTGGCGATTCACAAGCGACCACCCTAGACCAAGGGCCTGTTTTCATTTTTACAAAGTTACTGGCTGTAAAATAGACAGGTACTTTGCCCAGCTGTTTTTGCCTGCAGTCCAGCCCTGCCTACCACTGAAAGGTGCCCCCTCCCCCAGGGCTTCTCTGAAATGGAAATTCACTGAAACCCCTGATTTAGAGGACTGCTCTGCAAGTGATCTTTGAAACAGACCAACGATTCACCAACTCAAAACCAGGCACCTTTGCGACAAACGCAGGTCCACCGTGTCACTTCTGCAAACACGCAAAGACAGCTACTTGATTCTCCTTACCCACAAGTAGGCTGGAACAGAGCTCATTAAATAGTATTATTGCTTTGGGGAAAGGAATTATTTAGATGTTATATGGCAGAATCACAATATGCTTCCTGTCTATGTGATAAGCCCCGATATAAAGAGGTAGAAAACAAGATTCCGTTCGCTTGCCGCCTGCACCGCTAGTCACGTCCGCGGTCTAAAGGATTATTTCAAAATTATGGATTTGGAACGGTTCATCCGAGTGGCTAAAGCTGCTCACCGAAGAATTCCAATGATGTCGCCACTCTTGAACACCCCATTAGGTGGCTGCCTAATTAATGTAAATGATCGTTATGTCTCACTCACCGAGGGTTATTTTACTCAAAGGAAAATCTACTTGCTGCCACAGCGGCCATTTGAGGGGGTTTTATAGGAGCACTTGCGTTGCGGTTACCCATTGAGTAAAAGGTAAGTAGCCATCCTAAATAATGGAGATGGAAGGCTTAATTGTCTCAGTAACAGATTCGGCTGTATTTTATTCCAGGAATTAGAGTTTGATTGCAACCCTGTGATAACGAGGAGGGAAGCGCCATTGGCAAAGGAAAGTCTTCAGCAATCCAAGCCTGTGAGAAGCACACCAGCAAAAATGCATTTCTTTTTTTCAGGAAGGAAGCAAAGGTGTGAGAGAGAAACAAAAAAGGGGGAAGAGTTCATTGTACACCCACAAATTAAAAAAGACCAGACCCCCTCTTTCCTAAGCCACCCTTTTTTTCCCCCCACCTGCCATTTGGTTGGTGGCTTTTTGGGTTTTGTGCAGTTTTTCCCCTCTTCTAACAGGTTGAAATGCCTTTCCTAACAAGCTATGTTACTGGCAGTAAGAGCTTTAAGATAAAAGATGCTGGTATGAAGGTTTGAGGCCTACAGAGGCAAGATAATAAACTCAGGCCTCATAGAATCATAGAATAGTAGAGTTGGAAGGGGCCTATAAGGCCATCAAGTCCAACCCCCTGCTTAATGCAGGAATCTGCCTTAAAGCATGCCTGACAGATGGTTGTCCAGCTGCCTCTTGAAGGCCTCTAGTGTGGGAGAATCCACCACCTCCCTAGGTCATTGGTTCCATTGTTGTACTGCTCTAACAGTTAGGAAGTTTTTCCTAATGTCCAGCCGGAATCTGGCTTCCTGTAGCTTGAGCCCATTATTGCATGTCCTGCATTCTGGGTTGATCGAGAAGAGATCCTGGCCCTCCTCTGTGTGACCACCTTTCAAGTATTTGAAGAGTGCTATCATGTCTCTCCCCCTCAATCTTCTCTTCTCCAGGCTAAACATGCCCAGTTCTTTCAGTCTCTCCTCATAGGGCTTTGTTTCCAGACCCCAAATCATCCTTGTTGCCCTCCTCTGGACATGCTCCAGATTGTCTGCATCCTTCTTGAAGTGTGGTGCCTAGAACTGGACGCAATACTCAAGATGGGGCCTAACCAGTGCCAGACAGAGGGGAACAGTACCTTTTGCGATTTGGAAGCTATACTTCTATTAATGAAGCCCAAAATAGCATTTGCTTTTTTTGCAGCCACATCACACTGTTGGCTCATATTCAGCTTGTGATCTACAACAATTCCAAGATCCTTCTTGCTTGTCGTATTGATTAGCCAAGTATCCCCCATCTTGTAACTGTGCATTTGATTCCTTTTTCCTAGGTGTAGCACTTGGCATTTATCCCTATTAAATTTCATTCTGTTGTTTTCAGCCCATCGCTCCAGTCTATCAAGATCACTTTGGAGTTTGTTTCTGTCTTCCAGGGTATTAGCGATCCCACCCAATTTTGTGTCGTCTGCAAATTTGATAAGCATTCCCTGCACCTCCTCGTCCAAATCATTGATAAAAATGTTGAAGAGCACTGGGCCCAGGACTGAGCCCTGCGGTACCCCGCTCGTTACCTCCCTTCAGTGTGAAAAGGTACCATTGATAAGCACTCTTTGAGTCTGATTCTGTAGGCAACTGTGGATCCACCTAATAGTTGTTCCATCTAGCCCACTTTTCATTAGTTTGTGAATCAGAATGTCATGGGGCACTTTGTCAAATGCTTTGCTGAAGCCAAGATATACTATATCCACAGCATTCCCACAGTCCACAAGGGAGGTTACCTGCTAAAAAAATGAGATCAGATTAGTCTGACAGGATTTGTTCTTGGCAAATCCATGCTGGCTTCTAGTAATCACTGCATTGTTTTCAAGGTGTTTACAGATTGACTTCATTATAATCTGTTCCAAAATTTTCCCAGGGATGGATGTCAGACTGACTGGACTGTAGTTCCCAGGTTCCTCCTTTTTGCCCTTTTTTAAGATAGGGACAACATTAGCCCTCCTCCAGTCGTCCGGCACTTCCCCCGTCTTCCATGATTTCGCAAAGATAATAGAGAGTGGTTCTGAGAGTTCTTCTGCCAGCACCTTTATTACTCTAGGTGTAATACTCTGGGAGTAACTCCTAGCAGCCTGGAGTTTTCTGTTGAGAGGAGGTATCCCTGAGAGGAGTAGTTTCATTTCTCCAGTTGAGTTTCCTTTCCTCAAAGTGGGAACTTTACTTTCTGTTTTGGGGGAAGAGGGTATAAAAGAATGAGAAAGCTAGCCAGGAGACAGACCAAAGCCAGACCAGGGCCAGAGAAAGACCAGAGCTTATGGGAGGAGCAGAAAGAAGCAGTTTAGGGGGAAAGAAACTTGTATTTTTGCAACTTTTATTTTCTTTTAATGCCTTTGTATCACTCAGCTCTATTGACTAAATATCTTTAGTTGTAATTTGCTTGTTTTACTTTACTAGTAAACTGCTGTGTTAAGACACAACTGTCTTTTTGAACAGGGTTTCAGTATAAAGATTAATTTGTGTAAGAGTCTTTCTTTATTGTAAATAATTTCTTATATTCTTTGAAATTAAGTTTCTTAATGACCTGGCATGGACAATATGACAGCCTATCATATAGGCTGACCAGACCCCCCGGGGTTTCCCGGTCCTAAACGGGAAAAATGGGCCCGATCGGGCCCCAGGGGGCAACCTCCGGGAAACAGCTCGTTCTCCTCCCACGAGGAGGGGGGGGCGGCGCGGCGCGGGGGGGCGGGCGGCCTGCACGGGGTGGGCGGCGGCGCGAGGCACTTACCTGCTGGGGCGTCTTTTGAATATGCAGCTCCCGGCCAGGCTTGTCATGCCATCCAAACCCAGGTTGCAGGAGTTATTTCAGGGTTAAAGAACTCTCACACAACCCTAAAACAAACCAAATGTTCATTAGCGCTAATGCACTAATTTGCAGTAATGCATATTTGTGGTGAACTGCCCAGAGAATTTCAGCTAATGGGCAGTATAGAAACATAATGAATAAACTAAATTCTCATAACATCCATTAAAAAGAAATCTGATTCTGTCAGTGAACAGACAATGGAGTAAAAGACACCCCAAAATCCACAAAACACAGAAAGAAACAAATTAAGTATTTCCCTAGTAGTGATCTTTTCCATTCCATCCAATGAAATGTTCTGTGTAACTCAGGGTGCCTCTACAAGAGCGATTTAAGGCTCTTTCAAGGCACATTACAAATTTTACCTCTACAAGAGCGGAGCGAAAATCGGGGATCAGGGCGCTTTTTATCTCTGATTATTCGCATTTTCAAATGCGAGTTAAATAGTGAGTTTTAATTTGCCACGGGAGTTAAAGCGCCTTATGGTCATGTAAACATGCGATTCTCCGCATGTAAACAACTTTAAAGCATGTTTCATATAGCCCGTAATGCGCTTCACTGCCTCTCGTGAATTGGTATTAGGAGTAAATGCGCTTCTCCGTATATGCGTATAATCGGGCAACCGGGCGTCAAACTGAAATCTTGCAGAGGGGGCCTTAGAATCTGTTCCATGAAACAAGAATTAGTTGGGTTCAATAATAACACATTTTGGCAAGGCTATAAGGTACAAGGAATAGAGATGAGGCTTGAGCAACGCTCTTATAATGTGAAATACTGATTCCTAAAACTGGCATCAGATTATTAGTCTTCCTAAAAAAAATCAGCTTCCATTTAGTTTTTAGAGTAGTGAAGTTGTCCTGATTTTCACATCTCCTCCTAATCTTGTGGCCCACTTGGCGCATAGGTGCATTCCTGCCACAAGGTGGCATAGCCTACCAGCAAAGCAACCTACACCAATCTTCTAATAATCCCGTAATTCTAGTATATAATATTACAGAGCAATTTTAAGTATAATTTAGCAAGTCACCCAAATAATCCTTGGAGGGCTTATGGAAATAAAGAGAGAACACATCAGACCCAAGACACTTTTTAGCTGTCACTCATACTAGAATCTTTGGAAGGCAATGAACAATTTCAATGCCTGTTTAATGGTGGGAAGATTTTGAAATACACCATTCTTTAAAATCTTCACCCTGTCTCTACATGGAAAGGTCCCGGGGCTCATAACTGCCTAGGAATCACACACGTCATTTTAGGTCTGCCAACGAAGTGGGGGATAAAAGAACAAAAAGGTTTAGCCAGATTCGTTTGTGCTTTATAAGATCACAAGGCCCTATCAGAAAGTGTCGACAAGAGAGGCGTTTTATTTAAAATCTTCTTGTTCAAATCATAGTACTCAAAGAGGTGTCTGTGCCACAGAGACCAAACATGTTTCCAGTAATTTTCCTCACAAAAAAAATCACATGAATATGTCACCATGGATCTATCTATACCACAGAGTTAAACAGATTGAAAGCACACTCCTATGCATTTCTACCCAGGAATATGTCCTACTGAATTCAATAAGACTTACTCCCAGGTAAGAAAGTGGTTCATGTATCTTTTCACCTATATCACTACTATGCCACTGCGGCCCCTATGTTCTCCTTCCCCTGCAGTTAATTTTTTTTATATTTTTTCATATATATATATTTTATTTCTGCACAAATACAAAAGTACAGCAGCCTGAAACTGCGCAATTATGGTAAAACAACACGCTATGCTTTTCCCTAAGATCATATTAATCAATATAAGTGAAGAGAAAACATTACAATTAGTTTTTGGAGAAGTTTGTGGTCAATGTTGGCATGGCGAGGGAAAGCTGACATTGTTCTGGTCAGGAAACCTAGAAATGCCTACTCAGGAGAAAGAACCATAGAGTTGAATGGGACTGAGTCCCAGGCATGGGGGGCGGTAGCCTCGCTCGCCTTCTCCGTGGGGTGTTCGGGTGCCCTTTCTCCCTCCCCCTTCATGGCTGTTCAGTTGAGTGGAGAACTACCCCACCCTCCTCTTTTGTCAGTGACACCCCGCCACACACACACACAACAAAAAATAGGATGGTCTGATATAGCGCAAAGACAGCAATACATGGGACGAGCAGCTTTATTGTGCTCGGAGGAGGGAAATCGGACTTTCCCCACTCCAAAATAAGATGGAAAATGGAGGGGAAGAGGCGATATGAGCGCAGGACAGGGACGACTTCATGTGAGTACTGTGCTGCAAAAACATATACCAGGCATGGCAAGAGGGCAATAAATTGCTGGTGCGATGGAACTCATTGACTTGATAAGTTCACCCTTGATATTGATTAGATCAAGTTCATAGCCAAGTTTAGAGTTGTTCCCAGGTTTTTCCATTTCTAGTAGGGTGACCAGATAAAATCCAGGTCAGGTCTCATGTAACTTTAACAGTTGGATTCCAATTCCCATGAGCGTGACTGAGAGTTGTTGTCCAAGCTGAGAGTTGTTGTCCAAGTTGCGGAAAGCAAAGCTAGAATTATTATCTTAACAGCTTGCATTCGCTCAAGCAACATAACCTGTCAGTTGGAATATTTGTTTTTATATTACCAGGGTGATATTCCCTCTTCATCACAACAGTTAAAGGTGCAGGTACTATACTAGAGTGACCATATACAAAAGAAGGCAGGGCCCCTGCAACTTTAACAATTGTGATGAAGAGGGAATTTCACCAGGAACTAATTGCATACAAATGAAACTGGCTGAAATTCTCTTTTCTCTACAACTGTTAAAGTTACATGAGCCCTGACCTGGATTTTATCTGGTCAGCCTAAGTTCTAGTCCAACATCTAACCACTAAAGGAGGGAAAAACCATCTTTACCAGTCTTTCTTCTTCTGAAGTCTTTCAGGTTCACAACAGGCTCCTTTATACAGCGACCAACATCGACCACGTGATTTGGAATTGGAAAGTTCTGCTCTTGGCAATGCTCCGTAATGTTAAATAAAACATCACCATCCAATGCCAGAATTATAACACAACACTGACTTTTCACACTGGAGAGATGCTGTGATATCCCAGCAATAACTTTAAATACTGGATCATCTCTGACCATTTGTAAAGCGAGGTTACTAGGAGATAGCGTGGGAGACGTCCTGGAGGTTGATGAAGTCATGTAATGGACCTGTAAACTTCTGTGAGTGGCCAATCATGAACATTTATTTATTATTTATTTATTGCATTTATATCCTGCCTTTTTTCCTCCAAGGAACCCAAGGTGGTGCACATAATCCTCTCCATTTTATCCTCATAACAACCCTGTGAGGTAGGTTGGGCTGAGAGTCTGTGACTGCCCCAAAGTCACCCAATGGGTTTCCATGGCCGAGTGGGGACTAGAACCTGGATCTCCCGACTCCCAATCCATGACTTACGTCAACGTTTGATAATGAGTAATCAGAAATAATAGACAATTTGTCATCCTGTGATGTTTTCCCCAACATTGCCACCTGACTTAGATCATCTCATCCTGGCTAATATTAGGGCTGGCCCTGAGTTTACTACCTGGGCTCCGCCCACACAGTTACAAGAAGCCCACCCACCTGCCCGCAAGGATCACTTGATGCGTGAATCGAGCCAGAGCGAAGAACCTGAGTGACAAAAGAGCCGTAACGGAGAGCCATGTCGTTCTACAGCTTCAGCTGCCAACTTCATTTTCCTCCAATACCAAAAGCTACTTAGCTTCTGTGCACTGAATCCTTTTAGTAATAAGCAATAAGACAAGTCTAGGGAGAGCCATCTAATCTTAACTCCAGGGAGTCATCATCTAATCGCAATCTGGGGGTGATTTGAAGCAGCTCATCTGAACCAAATGCCTTTCTACCCTTCGCTAGGAGTGGTTTTATTGCAAGACAAGAGAAGCCCATTGAGCCTTATTGCTTAATTAAAAACAAATTCCCCAGCAATTCCCCCTCCCTCCCTGGGCTTCCATAAAACTGCAGTAGCGTGGCGCTAGTCGAAACTCATCCATTAACGGATGGTAAATGCAAATTTACAAGGAGGGCTACAAAGCCATTTCTTTACCACTTGGGGTTAAATGGAAAACCATTTCCTATAATCTGCCCACTGCTGTGAGCCAAGAGGAATAAATACAGGAAAGAGAGATTCATTGTTCAGTGATTGGGTTTGGTTCTCCAGCGACGAGAATTTAGGAGTTCCCTTCTACGCAACAGGCACAGAAAGGCTGTTCACATCAATATCATATCCTTTTCCAAACTTAATTGAATAGATGTAGGGCTGTGTTTACAGAAACAGTTATCTCCACTTCACAGAGTGAATTCTATACTGCAGGTCACGGTGCAGTGCCCAAGAATACCACAAGAGAGGCTCTAAGCCACCGAGATGGGGGCATCCATCGCTCCATGCCCAAACTCGAGAGGCACTATGCCACTTTGAGGTCAGACTATAGCTCAGTGGCAATACACATGTGTTGCATGGACAAGGTTTTAGTTCCGTCTACAGGTCAAGTTGGGAAAGGCCCACCTGAAAAATAATTTTGCCACTTCTCTGGTTTTCCAAATGTCGGCTGTAGAAATGAGCCCTGTTTTTTGTTGTTGTAAATGTTGTTGTTGTTGTTGTTTGATAGTGTGTTCAACCATGGACCCATAGAGACAACGCGAAGCATCAAACCTACCAAGCAACGATAGACGTAGGTTTCAGTTCCAGGTCCTCTGCATCTGGTGGCAGGAGGCAAAAGGCAGTTAATTGCCAGCAAGAGGAGGTCTCCTGGTTGCAAGCATCGGGCTTGTAGACGGAGAATTGTTTGTTTAAACAATTCCATGCCACCTCCTCACCATGATGGACTTCAAGGGGACTGAGAAATCCAGTGCAAAGCAATGCAGAACTAACATGCCAAATGACGACTCAAAAATTAAATTGCAACCTAGAATGTACAAATGGCAGGAAGAAGGTAGTAGTGAACAGGATATAAAGAGCAGGGCCACAGAAAAAGAATTCAGCCAATGGGACGTGTCAAGGTTCCTTCTATGTCCTGGACCCCCTGAGCTACTCCTCAAGTATCTATGCCTCCTTTAGAGTCCCACCTTCCTTCTTTTTATCTCCCACTTCCCAGTAATGTCAGGTTTTGGCTGTAGACGGTAGGGGTGTGCACGGACCCCCCGGATCGGATCGGGACCCGGATCGGGACCTCCAATTTTGTCATGGATCGGTTCGGACAAAATCGGAAGCCCCCCGGACCGGATTGAGTACGATCCCGATCCAAAAATCGGAAATTTTTGGATCGGCCGCCATTTTTTCCCCCATAGACTTGCATTGCAATGCAAGTCTATGAGGAAAAAATGGCGGCGGGTGGGTGAGGGGGGCCTAACTCCCTCCCCCCCCCGGGGCCATCTGCTGTGGACGGCCCCGGCAGGTAAGCACCCTCCCCCGCACTCCCTACCCCCCCTGGGGCCGTCCGCTTCCATCCGCTGGCGCCCGCGGGCGCCAGCGGATAGAAGCGGACGGCTCCGGGGGGGGGGGTAAGCCCCCTTCCCCGCCACTGCTTACCTTTTAGGGCCATTCGCTCCCGTCCGGCGCCGGCGGCTACCGCCAGCCGGCTTTGCGGCTTGCTCTCGAGTAGCGCGCCGGGTGATCACCCGGCGCGCCACCCTGGAGCAGGCCGTGGAGCCCGCTGGTAGTAGCCGCCGGCGCCGGACGGGAGCGGACGGGCCGGAAAGGTAAGGCCCCCCTCCCCCCCTCCGCGTGCCCCCTCCTCCCCTCCACTCACCCCCTGCTTACCTTCCCGGCCCGTCCGCTCCCGTCCGGCGCCGGTGGCTACTACCAGCGGGCTCCGCGGCCTGCTCTCGAGTAGCGCGCCGGGTGATGTCATCACCCGGCGCGCCACCCTGGAGCAGGCCGCGGAGCCCGCTGGTAGTAGCCGCCGGAGCCGGACGGGAGCGGACGGGCCGGGAAGGTAAGGGCCCCCCTCCTCCCCCCCCCGCTGTCCACTTTCATCGGCGGGCGCCCGCTGGCGCCCGCCAATGGAAGCGGCGGTGGGTGCCAGTGGGCGCCCGCCGATCCGCCGAACCGGTTCGGACCCTTTTCGGATCGGTTCGGACTGGATCGGCGGATCCAGCTGTTGGATCGGAAATCGGATAATTTATCCGATTTCCCACTGGACCGGACTCGGATCGTGGATCGGGTCCGATCCAGTGCACATCCCTAGTAGACGGCCCTATTCAGAAGACACTTTAACCCACAGCTTTAACCAGGGTGAATAAGGCAAAAAGCCTTATTCACCATGGTTAAAACCGTGGGTTAAGATGTCTTCTGAGCAGGGCCGACATGGTGTGAGTAACACTCTAGATACTTGCTAGTAAAGTCTGCTAGTAAAGTAAAACAAGCAAATTACAACTAAAAGTATTTAGTCAATAGAGCTGAGTGATACCAAGGCATTAAAAGGAAATAAGAGTTGCAAAAATACAAGCTCTTTTACTCTAAATTGCTTCTTTCTGCTCCTTCCTAATCCTCTGTCTTTCTCTGGTCCTGATCTGGCTTTGGTCTTGTCTCCTGGTTGGCTCTCTCACTCTTTTATACCCTCTTCTGCCAAAACATAAAGTAAAGTTCCCTCTTTGAAGAAATGAACCTTAACTGGAGAAATGAAACTTCTTCTCTCAGGGGTGCCCCACCTCCCAGCAGAAAAACTCCAGGCCTCTAAACCCAACTTTATTACCTTACCTCTGTAGGCCTCAAACCTTCACAGGCAATTTCTTGAAGTAGTTAGGTTAGTGAGTATCAACAAAGGTCCCCTCTAGAAGAATTCGGTTTGGCACCTGGTTGTCCGATTATGCGCATCTTCTCACGATTGCTTTTACACCTAATTCCTATAAACGACAGGCAGTGAACCGGCAGTATGAAACGTGCTTTAAAGTGGTTGAAATGCGGAGAATCACATGTTTACATGGTCATGATGTGCTTTAACGGCCACGGCAAATTAAAACTTGCTATTTAACGTGCATGCGAAGATGCGCATAATCGGAGAGAAAACGCACCTAAACCCCCAATTTGCGCTCCGTTCATGCGGAGGTAAAAAATTTAATGCGCCTTGAAAGAGCTTTAAATCGCTCTTGTAGAGGCACCCTTATCTGTGCTGGCCTATGAGGAAAGGAAACTTCCTTAGCTGGTGTCTCTATCTTTTCCATGGGTAATGGTGCGCAGGCTGAATAACTGCCTGACTTCAGTTCACAACTTTAGGGAAGTCCCATAACTCAGTGGTAGAGCATATGTTTTGCATGTAGAGGGTCCCAGCTCATTCCCTTGCATCCCTATCTAAGAGAATCAAGTATCAGGTGTTGGAAACACAGGACTAGATATACTAATCTTCTGACCAGGGATAAGGTAGCTACCTGGACCACATCCTCCTATCCTGGCAGCTTCTTCATTGCAGGCCTAAATCTGTGTCAAGTTTTATTCAATGCAGTTCTTTTATGTACCTCTGTGAAGGCTCTGTCTATCACAGTGAACACATTTACAACTTTTTAAATTAACTGATTATTATCATACACTTGTCCTCTGCAATATTTTTTCAGTTCTAATATTTGAAGTAGCTAATCTACCTAAGTTTTAGTGTTTGAAATACCTAATCATTCATCACGATTTCCCTTGTATAATAAAAGAACACACACTGAATATAAGATTGCTGTTTAAATAAGACGGGAAAACGAAGAATGAGAATTCAAAAGAGGAATAGGCACAGTTTTTTCTTCTCTGGAGAGACAAAGTGAGAAAATGCACAATAACTTGCGTTTTCTGGGCATGAGTAAAGTCAACTCATCAAAAAGTGTTGAATACTGCTTCCAAGCTGGCAAATTTGAAACCTGATTTTTGACACTGTGACAATGTCAAGTGTTTAAATTTTACAGATGAATCATGAAAGGCCTCAATATTAATGAGGTGCATAAAATAGGTAATATGATATTGTAGTCTTTGATTGCCAATGATGTAGGCTAGCTTTCTAGTTACACAGAACCTTTTAGACTCTGCCTGTCAAATAATTTTGTATTACGCTACACCCATATGCCCTTTCATTGCTAGGAGAAAGAAGGCAAATGGAACTGGGCATTTTCAAATACAATATGGGCAGCCCACTGTCCAAAGAGCTTCACTCACTTTCCCCTACCACCCAGCTGATCAGCCATCAGCTGAGGAGCGGGAAATAGATTGCTGTATCCCTGCTGCCAAGGGCTGCCAGGAAAGAGCGACCAGAATCCGAATCACAGGGGTAAGGGCAAGTATAGACTTAAACTCCCCCCTCTCCTGATCTCAGAGGGCAGATAGGGGAGTATTTACATGCCGATATGTGGCTTGTTTGTATGTTTTAATCAAGATTGTTTTTTCTCTCATACACACATCCTAGTGGGGCTGGATCAAAGACCTTTTCTGCAAGAGGCATTCATTGGTGCACTCATCTCATTCCCTATCCACGATTGTTTACAGGTTGTTTAGATGACATCATGGCCCTCCAGTTTCACTTCTGTTTTTAAAAAGCACTTTCAACAAGCATTTTTAGAGTGAGGGAAATAAGTATTATTTCTGAAAGAAGAAAATGCTTTTTCCACTTGTGTATTTGCTCTATTCTGCTATACCACAGTGCCACCTAGAGGTTATGTTATATATACATAAAGCAGGCAAGAGCAGTGGGAATGTTAGGGAGTTGCTGCAGAATACTAGAGAGACAAAGATCTAGAAATCAGAAGCCAGGACAGGAAGTGCTGCAGAAGACCCAGACCCCATGGACAAAAGAATTGGAGCTGAAACCTAGACATTGTACTGCTAATGGACAGGGATAAGATAGATATTGGCTAAAATAGGGAAACAGTCTAGACTAGATTTAAACGGATGCATTTTTCCATGTCCCAATTGCTCTTATGATTAATTGCTAAAACTATTTTAAACTCTGTTTTCCCTAGAAATATTATCACTATAACTGTTAAAACACAGCTTTGCACAAACTTTCATAAAGTAAAATCTAAATTGGTTATTGGTTTAACTTTAATCTGATGCCTTGATGTTCATCTCACACCTAATTGCCTTCTCAAACTAACACAGTACAGTAAATTGGCTGGGTCAGTAGGTAAATTACAGAGATTAACGCCACATTCCTATACACCCTAACCTGGGAGTGAGATTCCCTGAATTCAATAGGATTTACTTCTCCGGACACATGTAAAGGATTGTGCTGTACAGGGCTCTTTTAGTGCAGGTTGTCAGGAAATAGACTTCCCCTTAGCCGCAGTGGGAAGGACCCCAGGAGGGGTTCAGTTAGTTGGTTTGCTTGCCTCCCATTCCTTCTCTAGGTGCAACCTATCATCCATCACAAAGAGTTGTGAAAAACAAGAAGCAGCCTGTAGTTTTTAGATAAAATGCAGCCACCGTTTCACAGCTTTTCTGAACTGCAAGATGGAACATAGTACAGCAATTTGTCCATCCCAGGCTATACATATTTTGCTGACATTACAGCTTTCCAATAATTGCTGTAATAATAACAATCAGCACCCATATAGCCCTCATTTGAGCGTTCAGAGCAAATGTGTAACCCATCAGATGCGGCCCACCAGCCATGCATAACATCCAGCCAAGGAGGTCCATAAACCTCCTGTTCATGTTATCTAGCAGTGGAAAAACAAGGGAGACACAACGTGGCTGGCAGGCCATAGCAGATGGCTGGCAGGCAGGTTGCATTCCATTTGGTACGTCTGTGACTCTGGCCTTCACCGTCTCTGTAATTCTTACAACAACCCCATAAAGCAGATCAATATTACTTTTCCTCATATTGCAAATGACTGGGACAGGCCAAGACGGAAATATCAGTGACCAGGTTTGCATGATCACCACAGCCACAGTGGGTTGCAGCACATACCAGCAGCCATTTTGAATATACAACCCCCGGCAAAGGAGTTCCCATGGTTTTCCATGTCATCCGAATCCCAGATAGTTTGTTGGAAAGGGGAAACCACCTTCCAATAACCCTACAGGCCGTGGGTTATTCGAGAGTTGTTTTCTCCTGCAACAAGGGGATTCAGATGACACGACAAACCGTAGCGACCTCCGCCTGTTGAGTATTCAAAATGGCTGTAGCACACACCGCAACCCTTTGTGGCTTACCTAAGCCACGGTGGACTGCAGTGATGGTGCATACCGGCCTCGTAACTTGCCCAAGGCTGCAATCCGCACAGTTACCTGGGGCTAGGATTAACTTCCATTGAACTCAATGGAGTTTAAATGGAGCTTAGTTCTATGTAGACATGTATGGGGTTGTTCTGCCAGGCAGCCTAATTAGAACACATAGGTCTCTTGTAAGCCAGAGAGTAGAACGCATCTCCAGTTTTGCTAAGATAAGGGTTAATGCGACATTTTTCTCCTGCTGTCTGCCTTACAAGGGACTTGTGTGTTCTAATTAGCATTAAAGGCAAACCTGACATTTACAGTTTAGAAGGGGAAATTGCCATTGCTTCTCCAAGTAGCTGTTCGTGCAACCTAAATCTGTTTGCATCTAGCATGACTTAACTCAGCTTTCACCAATGTGGCACACTCAAAATGTGTTGGACTACAAATCCCAGCATTCCCAGATGATTGGAATTATAATCAACATATCTGGAGGGCTTCAGATTGGGGGGATTATTTTATTATTATTTATTACATTTATATACCACCCCATAGCCAAAACTCTCTGGGCGGTTTAAAAAAATTAAAACTTTGGACATTAAAAATCGATATACAAAAGTTAAAAACATAAAAACAGACAACATATAAAAACAGTGTACGTTTAAAACAGCTGCGAACTCTCAGCCAGGCCTAAATATAGTTATGGGGTCAATTATAAATTCAGTATATGCAGTTAAATGCCTGGGAAAAGAGGAAAGTCTTGAACTGGCGCCGAAAATATAACAGTGTTGGCGCCAGCGAGCCTCATTGGGGAGATCATTCCATAATTGGGGGGCCACCACTGAGGAGGCCCTCTCCCTTGTTGCCATCCCCCGAGCTTCCCTTGGAGTAGGCACCTGGAGGAAGGCCTTAGATGTTGAGTGTAGTGTATGGGTAGATTCATGTCGGGAGAGGCGTTCCATCAGATATTGTGGTCCCAAACCATGTAAGACTTTATAGGTTAAAACCAGCACCTTGAATTGGGCTCAGAAACATACAGGCAGCCAATGCAAGTGGGCCAGAGTCGGTTATATATGTTCAAACCTCTTGGTCCGGGTTATTAATCTGGCTGCCGCATTTTGCACAAACTGTAGCTTCTGAACCATCTTCAAAGGCAGCCCCATGTAGAGTGCATTGCAGTGATCTAACTTGGAGGTTACCAGAGCATGGACAACTGAAGCCAGGTTATCCCTGTCCAGATAGGGGCGTAGCTGGACCATCAACCGAAGTTGGTAGAAGGCAGTCCGTGCCACTGGGGCCACCTGAGCCTCAAGTGACAGAGATGGTTCTAGAAGAACCCCCAAGCTATGAACTTGCTCCTTCAGGGGGAGTGCAACCCCATCCAGAACAGGTTGAAGACCCTCCATCCGGTCAGCAGAAACACCCACTGACAGCATCTCAGTCTTGTCTGGATTGAGTTTCAGTTTATTAGCCCTCATCCAGTCCATTGTCTCAACCAAACACCAATTCAGCACATCCACGACCTCACCTGATGAAGATGAAAAGGAGAAATAGAGTTGTGTGTCATCAGCGTACTCCAAAACTCTGGATGACCGCACCCAACGGTTTCATGTACATGTTGAACAGCATGGTGGACAAGACTGACCCCTGCGGAACCCCATACTGGAGAATCCACGGGGCTGAGCAATGTTCCCCAAGCACCACCTTCTGGAGCCGACCTGCCAAGTAGGAGCGGAACCACTGCAATGCAGTGCCTCGCACTCCCAACTCAGCCAGTCGTCCCAGAAGGATACCATGGTTGATGGTATCAAAAACCGCTGAGAGATCAAGGAAAATCAACACAGTCACACTCCCCCTGTCTTTCTCCCGACATAGGTCAGCATACAGGGCGACCAAGGCTGTTTCCATGCCAAAACCAGGCCTGAACCCAACTGAAATGGATCCAGATAATCAGTCTCATCCAAGAGTGTCTGGAGCTGGCCCACAACCATTCACTCAAGGACTTTGCCCAGGAATGGGACATTTTCCACCGGCCAATAGTTATTAAGATTTTCTGTGTCCAGGGAGTATTTCTTCAGGAGTGGTCTTACTACTGCTTCTTTCAGGCGGCCTCGGAAGGCTGATTTAACTTAATTTAAGTTGTATTCCTAAATACACTTATTAGAGAGTAAGCCCCATTGAAAACAGTGGGACTTACCGTATTTCACTGATTCTAAGACGCACTTTTTCTCCCATATTTACGTCTGTAAAAACGGGGTGTGTCTTAGAATCGATGGCATCTTGCAATTGCTGGATTTCTCCCGCTGCATCGGCAGGCTTCAGTACTGGGAAGGAGGCCACGATCTCGGGATTTCTCGTGAGATCGCAGCCTCCTTCCCAGTACTGAAGCCTTCCCAGGCCAAGGCAGCAGCAATCAAGGTAAGTGGGGACTTGCGAGGGGAAGGGGGGACTTGTGGGGCCCTAACCCTCCCCTTCCCTCCATTGCCGTCACCCATCCTCGCTGCTGCCACCGCTGCTCTGCACCGCTGGCAACGCTCGCCTTGGCCTGGCAACGCTCGCCTTGGCCTGGCAAGGCATCGTTACTGGGAGGCCAAAGCAAGCACTGCCAGCAGTGTGGAGCAGTGGCAGCGGCAGCGAGGATGGGTGATGGAGGTGATGAGGGAGGAGAGAAGGGTGGAAGGGGTGCTGAAATTAAGGTGTGTCTTAGAATCAATGCAAAGCTTTTTCCATGTTGGTGGTCCTGAAATTAAGGTGTGTCTTACATTCGATGGAGTCTTAGATTCAATGAAATATGGTACTTCTGACTAAACATGCACTGGATTAAGAATAGAAGAAGAGTCCTGCTGGATCAGACCAAAGGGCTATTTAATCAATCACCCTGCTTCCCCAAATGGCCAACCACAGGGAAGCCCCCAGGCAGGACATGAGGACAATTGGACTCTCCTACTGATTGTTCCCTAGTGACTAGTAGAGCATGCTGTCTCTGATCCTGGAGGTAGCACATAGACCTCAAGGACTAATAGCCGTTGATTGTGCTACAATGTCTGAAGAATACATTGGCTGGGTTCGCACAACACACTAACCCGCACTCAGTGGTTGAGTCTGGTTTGTTGTTGAACCATGGGTTGTTAAACCATGGGTTATCGTGTTGTCTGAACACAGCACATTTTCTGCACGGTGGGTTATTAACCATTCAGGGTGGCTTTTTTTTCTTCTTGAATAAGCCACCTTGAAAACCCATGGTTCATTATTAGGTTGTTCAGGGTGGTTATCAATCCACCTTGCATGATCTTTGCCTTACTGTTCTCTCACCCTACATTTTCCACTAGATGGGCTTTTTTGCCCATCTAGAAATGCTGCTTCAGAGAGGGAGGTAAGTTGGAGGCTGGCAAAGCCTCAGGATAGCTCATATCCTAGCCTCTCTAGTCTTCTCTCCTCCCCTCCCACTGAAACACCCTCTTTTCCCCATCTCTGAAGCCAAGTTCCTGACCTCAGACACCAGCCTGACCATCGGCTGCAAGGGAGAGAGGGTTGGATCGCTGACCCCCCTTCAGAGGAAGGATTCCCCAGTATCCTATGGCACCTCAGCCAATCTCTAGAGGGCACAGGATTGCTTCATAAATCTAGAGCATACGATTATCTAACTGGATCTCTGTTTATGAGGGGCTCTAGATGTATATGGAGACCTTGGTTAGAATATAACTGTGCAGCATCCCAAGCATACAAAAAAGCATGCATTATTTCAGATTCACAATCTTGAAGGAAGTCATGAGGCCCTACAAGAGGAAAAACAAGCTCCAAACACACAATGATTATGCAATAAATCTGTTGTGCAGAAAGGTACCCAGCACATTCATTTATCCGTGTATTTAGAGCTTGCTGTTTCATCTGAATAAAATTCCAAACTCATGTAACACCAATACAATAAATCAAGAATTTAAACCAAACAACAACACCATATAAGAGCAAATTAAAAGAGCTTAAAACATCTACAAACACAGAGATATGTTAAAAAAAAAAAACACCAGATAGAACTGTAGGTTAACAGCATTCAGATGTTAACTCGGTACATAAACTAGAAGCAACAAAGAATCTACCAAGGATTATAGGTCGTCAGACATAGATTGGCAGTCTTGATTATACTGTTGCTTTAACTCTAAAAAATATACAGAGCTACCATATTATTAGTAACAAAGAGAACACTAAAGCATAGAAAAGAAACATTTCAATCTAAAGGCAGATCCATCGGTCATCATTAAATATACACAAGAGCTATTGTGGTTTTTTAAAAAGAGGACCAGGTCAGACAAACATACTTTTAATACAAAACTTGCTGTTTCTTGATCCCACGGAGTGAATCTGATTTCCCCTGCCTTCACAATGAATTTGACAGATGTATTTGCTAGCAAATCAAATACAGATTCAGTCTTTTGTCTTGCCGCTTGTCCCCTGTGCTTGAGAGAGGCTGTCAAACTTATAAAATACCTTTTCAAGTGCTGCTTGTAAGTTTCTTGATTCAAAAATTTGTTCATTGCCTTATTTATTTTCAACAAAAATGCTAAAAAATGCCATCCAAAACCTGGTTTGTGACCTCACAGGCACCAGCCAATCAGTGCTATGCATGGCTGGCTTCCACAGCAAAAACATAGATTTCTTTTTTCTCTGAGCTTGATCCCAGAGAGCAGTGTGTTTGTTTCAACAAAACACAGTGAGTTGCTTCCACAGCAGTACCGCTGCTCAAATCCTGTGTGTTTCTATGCTCCCAGTGATTTAAATGATAGAATGGAGCAGGATCCTATAAATTAGCAGATGCTGGTGGAATCAGCATAGAGACCAGTCTTTCCATCCTGGGGCAAGATTTGTTGCATGCATACCCTCCTATCAGATGCTTATATAGGTCCTTCTTTAAAAGGAAGCTTCCATACTTTCCACAGGGCAGCAGAGTTTTAACTGGAGCCATATATTTAGCAGGCTGCTTACTTCCATTGTAGATTAAAGGAACCGCCTAACTGTCTGCAGCTACATTAATGGAAGACCTGTTCTTTCTTCAGCAGCAAATGATGCTAATCTTGGAACTCAAAATGCTTCAATTTGCACTAGTTTATATAATACGATCTGTTGTGGGCAATAATTTCCAGAGATGAGCTATTGAGTTGTAGCAAAAGAAGAAGTTAAAGCTCTATATTAGAAGAACGGGACTACCACAAGGATCCTGAATAGAACTAAAATTAAACACAGTCAGGATCTAGCCGGGAAAAGTCTGCTCACCAGCCTTTACCTATGAAACTGCCTTATGCTGAGTAGCGCTATTGGGTAGCTTAGGGAGCAATCCCATGGCTCCTAGTCAGCGACTGGGGGCTACAGGAGATGTCAGATTCTTGGATCTGACCTCAGAGCTTGAAATCTGTGCTGCCCACCCCCTCCCCTTCACAGCTGCCATGGAAAGATCCATGCAGGCTGCCTTTCTGAGGTCAGGAACACAAGCTTGGAGAGGCAGTAAAAGAAGGTTTCCGGGGGGGGGGGAGGGAAGGGGACTGGAGAGGCCGGGATACAAGCTATCCCCAGCCTCCTTCCCTCCCCCTCTGACGCATTCCAGCTAGATGGGCAAAAAGGCCATCTAGCGAAAATGTAGAGCGGGAGGAGCGGGGATGTGAAGATCACCTCTGCCGCTCCTTCTGTTCTGCATCGGATGGCCTTAAGCCTCCAAATCCTGATAAGATTGGTCCCTTAGCTAAGGGATTTTCTACTTTGGCTTGCGGGAACACTCTGATGACTCAAACGTAGGGTTGTTGGCGCTCCTGCTTGCCAAGGATGTTTTGAGCCAATCTATTGTTGGTGGTGTTGGTGTTATTATTATTGGCAATATTTTCATACCACTTCTCATTTGAAACAAATCCCAAAGCATTTTACAAAAGAATGCAAACAAACAAAGAACCACAGACACAATAGTTCGATGAAGTTGGTGCAAAGCTAGCTCATGGCTGGGGGTAAGCCAAAGTCAACAGATATGATTTCAATAAATGCCTTAAACGCGCCAGTGTTGAGTCCCATCTAGTGTGGTGAGTCAAGAGGTTCAACGAATTTCTCTTCCTCCAACAAGGTAAGAATAGGAAAAGGGGGGGGGGGAGAAGGGAGAAGAAACTGAAGACAAAGCAATAGTCTAGCAAGGCTGAGTCTCACTAGAAGTGGTGCAACGCTAAGCTTTGACATTCGGGCACACATCATGACCAACCAAGTGGTCCCAAGTGTCCATAAATGCAAGTAGCTGTTTTAATTTGTCTGTGTGTGCAAGCTTGTAGCCAGGGGTGGGCAAAATTTTCTCTGCCCCCTATTTTATTTTATTTTTACAAAGAAAAATTTTAAAACAGTTGACAATTTTGTCATTAAAAGGCCTGCAATTGCCCCCTACTATTTTGGGGGCAGCTCCCCCAGAACTTTTAGGATGTCTATGAGCCTCTGTGTGTGTGTGTGTGTGTGTGTGTGTGTTGCATCTAAACTCAGAAGGAACAGGGAAGTTTGAGGGGGGTGGCAGATAATGCCATCATCCTGCTAATCAAAAAAATCCCAGCACTTCTATCCTGTAAACCCTGGTTCCACTACACCACTGCTCACTAGAATTGAAAGGAAAGAAAAGGTGAAGGCGACAAGGTATACTGAGTGAACCTCTCCTTATACAAATCAAAGATGGGACCAAACCTTTATGTCATTTTGGAACTGGGCCCAGAAACAGACACAAGAACTTTCCCACCTTCCCTCTATGCTCAGAATCTTCCTGGAACAAGGATAACCAGTGTCCTTGCAATTTTGTCATCATTTTCCACTGTCACACTGGTCTCATTAGTTGGCTGCCTGAGGCAAAGAACAAGATGGCGCCCCTCCCATTCCATGTACAAAAGCCTTTAAGTCTGAGCATCTTTCTTTGCTGGTGCATGATGCCTGAAGAAAGCAGACTAGATCAGGAGGTGTAGGGAAGGTCACGCAGCACAACTCTGGCTCAGGGTCATAAGTGAAAGCTTTGTAACTGAATGGAGATTTGAACTACTCAATCACAATCTAACCATGACACTGTGCTGGCTCTTCTGAAGACAGCGGTTTAGGGTAGCATCCAATGTTAGTCCTATGTAGAGTAGTCCCATTGAAATGAATAGTTAGCTGTGACTAACTTAAGAACATAAGAATAACCATGTTAGTCCAGCACTCTGTTCACACAGTGGCCAACCAGCTGTCGACCAGAGACCCTCAAGGAGGACACAAGTGCAACAGCACCCTCCCACCCCTGCTCCCCAGCAACTGGTGCACATAGGCTTAACTGCCTCGGCTACTGGAGGTAGCACATAGCCATCAGGGCTAAGTCACATTCATTTCAATGGGTCCCCCCAACTTTTGGACTAAATGAATGGGACTTAAGTTAGCTGCGACCAACTTAAGTCTCATTCATTTCAATAGGTCTACCCAATTTAGGACTAAATGGCTTAGATTAGTTGTGACTACCTTAAATCTCATCCATTTCAATAGGTCTACTCGACGTAGGACTAAAAGAGCAGGAGTTAGATTAGTTGTATCTAACAAGTCTCGTTGGGACTGCTGCTGTACACCCCCTAGGCTTTCATGTTGCTTTCCTCCTTTCTATATTTTCCCCACTTCTCAGATTTCTTCCCCCAGGTGGACGGAAATCTCCGTCCTACGTAGATTTTCAAGTTTCCCCGCTCCTCCCCACTTCGCCTCGTCTGCCATTGATGGCATCGCTTTTATTCAGCTTTGTTCTTCTCTTTTTCTTTTTTTTTCTTTTTTTCCCACCCGCCCCACAGAACTCACCAGGCTCCGACTTGCGCCTTGTGATTGGCCGTCGTGTTTCTTGGGGGTGTGGGGGAAGGACGGACGGAGGAGGCGTGGTTAGCATGGAATGCTGACACATGAGCGTTCCAGAACCGGACGGTCCGGCTCCCGCGGCGACGCGCTGATTGGCTCGCTTCCCGACAGAGGGGGAGGGAATGGAATGCTGAGGAGTTTGAGCGTTCTTGAGATACTTGACTTGACTTTATCCCCCCGCCAGATCAAAAACCCAGCCTGGCTGCGGGCGGCGGCGCTCGATGCGACGAAAAAGCAAAGGCAGGGCGAGGATTATTGCAGCGCGATCGTATGCCCTTGTCTTACTCCGAAGTGAGCCCCGTTGAGTCCGGTGGGGCGTATTTCTAGGATCTGAAGGCTTGTTGCCGCCTCGGCCGAAAGGCTGCTGCCTCCCCAGCTACCCTTTAGGATCAAAGTGCTGCTGAAGAAGACACACACACACACACACCCCACTCCGAGATCCCTTTAGATCGACAGATTCCAGGCATCTATTGGTGGGATCGAAGGAGCCGCGGAGACCAGACTGGGAGAGGAAGCCGGAAAGTCACGAGGAGGTACATGCATGGCGCTGCTCTTGTTTGACGATCACCGCCCTGCACACCTTTTTTTGCGGGGCTTAAGATTTCATGATTGCTTGTAAAAGTTTTCATACGTTGTCAAGCTGCTGCAGAACTTCAGTGCAAACTTCTTTCAGAACGGTCATCACACTCGCTCTCTGTCTCTGGCACAATCTACACCAAGCAGGATATAGCACTACAAAAGCGGTATATAAAAGGCAGGAGCCACACTACTGCTTCATAGCGGTATTGAAGTGCACTGACAACTGTTGGGGCCCATAGATACATACCACATACTGCTTTCATAGTGCTATATATCCTGCTTGGTGTGGCTCCTGCCTTTTATATACCACTTTCATCCTGCTATATCCTGCTTGGTGTAGATTTGGCCTCTGTCTCTCTCCCTGTTGGCTCTTGAAATAGACTTAAACTCAACATCAAGAATTCCTCTCGGCGTGTTAAAAAAATAAGTGTGTGTGTGTGTCTGATGGGAGAATCTGAGCTTTTGTCTTTTGTGATTATCTGCATTTGTAAATTTTAGAAAAGGGTGCCCAGCATTTTTTTTTAAAGGGAGGGTTGTGTGGTATGTATTATTACATGTATATATCACCTTTTTCTGCCCATGCATTTGGACGAGAGGGTGCTGTTTCACTCGTGTCCTGCTTGTGGGTCTCCCATGGGCAACTGGTTGGCCTTTGTGCAAACAGAATGCTGGACTAGATAGACCTTGGTCTGATCCAGCAGGGCTCTTCTTGTGTTCTCATTTGATGGAGCAGACGGGCTCCACGAAGCCGTAATAAATGTGTTGGTCTTTAAGGTGCCATGAGGCTCTTTCTTGCCTTTACTTCAAGGAGCTCCAGTGACAGCCGCGGCCCCGCCCATTCTGTCCTCACAACAGCCCTGTAAGGTAGGGTAGGTCGAGTGGTAGTGACTGACTCAAACCAGCATTTGATTTAAAGTAAAGAGACCCATTATATCCCGTTCTGAACTTGGGAGATTCTCTAAAAACCTTAAGGTGTGCCTGACTCATTGTGTATTTAGTGGTGATTCCCTTGGTGAGCACGTTAACAAACAGTGAAACTACAAAATGCTCCTGTCAGAGAGAGTGAGGAAACAGCTAGGTGATTAAAAAGTTAAATATGAGTCAGCCGCTCACACTGAAAAGTAGGTGACAGGACTCGAAGGGCTGAGTATCTTAATGATACTCTTAAGTTCATACTGTAGTGGGATGATAGAGCCCTGAAGTAACCTCTGTTTACATAGGCTGACCATATGAAAAGGAGGACAGAGCTCATGTAACTTTAACAGTTGTAGAGAAAAGGGAATTAAAGCCAATGTCATTTGTATGCAATTAGTTCCTGGTGAATTCCCTCTTCATCACAACAGTTAAAGGTGCAGGGGCCCTGCCTTCTGCTGTATATGGTCACTCTAGTATAGTGCCTGCAACTTTAACTGTTGTGATGAAGAGGGAATTTCACCAGAGACTAATTGCATACAAATGACACTTGCTGAAATTCCCTTTTCTCTACAACTCTTAAAGTTACATGAACCCTGTCCTCCTTTTCATATTGTCAGCCTATGTTTACATCAAGAGGACTGGCGCATCAGAAAAAAGTTTCCATAAATGGCCCCTTTGAAATAGGGCTACTAGTTTGAAACCAGCATGGTTTGGGTGGGGAATGCTAGGAGTAGTAGGACTTTTTTCTGTCTACATGTAGATTGGATTGCACCTTTAGAGTCTTGAGTGTCTGTTTTAAAGAACAGGATCAGCACCAGTAGTCGTAGTAGCAGCAGCACAATAATACTAGTAAATAGAGAACTCTGCTACAACACTTCTGTTGCTTAGAGGCTAATAGATGTATTGTGGCACAAAGCCGGCTTTGTCAGATTCTTTGATAATCATTATTCATATTAAAATTTATGTGTTGCACTTCGCTGGGAAAAAAAATAGTCCTGAAGTGACTTACATGCGCAAATACAGAAATGCCAAATTAATATAACAGAAAAAACACCCCAGATCAGTATTATAAACCGTAATCAGCACAATGACATAAATGAAAAGAAACACAATGAAAACATAAGCTTAAAAAAAAAAGTACAGTTCAAAAAGTGCCTGGGGAAATCGATACGTCTTTGCCTGGTGGCCAAAACACTGACAGTGTCATAGAGGCGAGGAAATGGTAAATAGTGGCCAGATTGGCCATGGAAATGTAAAAGCTAGCTAGAGTCCGTGAAGATGAGCAGAGCAATGGAACCGCCATAGCAGTGATTGCTGTTGATACTGGGAAGGAGGGAGTTAAACAACCATCTTGTCTGATTTGTGTGTCACGGCTCCTGTCGTGTGGGAACGAATCGGGGTGGAGCGGGGCTTGCGGGTCCCTCGGCTCTTTGCTGAAGTCAAACTATGAGCCCCTGTTTCTGTTTTGAAATGATTAGCTGCTACTCATGGCTTCCATGCGTTTGGAACAACTGCAGCATTTGGCATACATGCAGTCGTGTGGCTAGGCCTGAACTTTGGGGCTGGGGTCCAAAGCCCCACAACCGGGAAGGGGGGGGGGGGGGAAATGACCACCTGGAGAACAGCAGATTTATTTATTTATTTATTTATTGCATTTTTATACCGCCCTATAGCCAAAGCTCTCTGGGCGGTTTACAAAAATTAAAACCATGAAATCATTTAAAAAAATATAAAACAAACCACAATCTAAAAACACAAAATAACATACAATATAAAAACACAACCAGAATAAAACCAAGCAGCAGAAATTAATACAGATTAAAATACAAATTTAAAACAGCAAGGATTAAAATTGAGTTAATTTAACTGTTAAAATACTGGGAGAATAAAAAGGTCTTCACCTGGCAACGAAAAGAGTGCGAAGTAGGTGCCAGGTGAACCTCTCTGGGGAGCTCATTCCACAGCCGGGGTGCCACCGCAGAGAAAGCCCTCCTCCTAGTGGCCACCTGCCTCACTTCCTTTGGCAGGGGCTCACGGAGAAGGACCCCTGTAGATGATCAAATGATGATCAGGGAAGTGAACAGGCCTGATGGCAACATTGGACCAGCCCAGGACCCATTGGGACTGATACCGGTTGCTGTAGCATCCTTTCTTTCGCCTTACTTTCTCCTTACTTCTTATTTTATAGTCAGGGGCCAGCCAGCCCAGCATGTGCACTGTTATCGACACTTATTTAATTCTTTGCTCATCGTTCCAAACATATTAGGATGCGCATTTCCAACCAAGGGGTGCGGTCCTATGCGCGCTTAGACAGAAAAAAGCCCTGGAACTGCCAGCGTTCCCCACCCAGAATATGTAAGATTGCCTTCTACACATGCATGAGGTTGCACAGTAGCTGTGCTTACTAGTGTCAGGGCAGCAGGAACAAACTCTGTTCTGTTCCTGTAATTATGATGGCGCCATGGTCGAAGTGGCTTTAGAATGTGAAACTGCACACGGTCAGAGTATACCAGTTGCATGGGGAACATGGGTGGGAAGGTGCTGTTGCACCCATGCCCTGCTTCTGGATTCCCGATTGACAGCTCGGTCGGCCACTGTGTAAACAGAGTGCTGAACTGGGCGGACCCATGGTCTGATCCAGCAGGGCTCTTGTTATGCTCTTAGAGTATTTCTTTTTTTAAACCAGGGATGGCAAACCGTTGGAGTCTTAACATATCCAGAATGTAGACGCAGTTGTAAAGCATGGAACGGGGCATGGGGCAGGGAGGCAGGTGTGTGGCAGGCAAACAGACGCGAAATGTGAATTATGTGCTTCATAACTAAAGTGATGCACATGGCTTTCTAGAGAGAGTCTTGATACGACATAGGGATATAAAATTCCCTAGCTGCTATGCTGCACCAATGGGTAACTGGTTCCAGGGGGATGGGGCCATCACGAAACAAGTGCTGCACCACCGACCCAGCCTTTGCATCTGATTCATTTCAAAATAGGCGCAGAGGCTGAAGTTCTGGGGCCAAATGACTCACATCTCCTGAAAGCCGGAGAGCTCCGGAGAAGTCACTCTTTCACGGCTAAAGCTAGCCGAGGGATCCTATCACTCTTGTGACTCAGTTCCAGTCCCACTTGGTTCCCAAGGAGTTTCTTTTGAAACTGGTGGAGCTGCACACACCAGAGAGGGATTCCTCCCCCAGCAAGTGGCAGAACGATGCTGTTAATCATCGGCCCCAAGTGTCGCACATGCGCACACACAGAAAATTTGAGCCTGGGCTCTGCTTCTTGACTCACCAGATCTCTGAACCCATGCCAAGCCACCCATTCTTTGGAATTCGTTCAGAAATATTTCAGAAGTTGAGCAAGAAGAGGATTTGGGAAATCTGTGCAGACTTAGTTCCTAATTTTTGTTCTCAGACAAAGCTGTGTTTCCTGATCAATCTGGAGTAGAAAAATTAGGGAGGGAAACCATCTTTTTTAGGCCTTCAAGAAGTCCACAAAAGGTGCCTTGGCTGTCAGTAAAGAGCTACATGTGTGTATGTGTGTGTGAGAGAGAAACACAATTCTGTGCAAGGGCATAAATTACAAACACAGAATGTAATCCTGGGTGCTGGGAAGAGAACTCAGCATTCTGGGATTTTTGGCTTCCCCCCTTCCCCCCCCCCCTTAAAAAACCCTCACAAGCTTCTAGAACATTTGACTTGCAAGTATGTTGGCAATTTCTAGGGAGACTACAGGCATAGGATTTCAACCTAAATAAATAACATGGATATCTCATCTGCATCATTTATATGGGTAGCAAAATTCAGGTTATTTTGGTATAGGGTATCAATGTTGTTGTTCTTAGCACTGACTATCATTTCCAAAGTCTCTATGAATACTTCTGATTGAATAATAATTTAGAATGGTGTGGAGCTTTTGGCTGCAGCAGCACACCGTTGGCTCAGCTTGGACTTGAATTGCATATGAACATTGTGGAATTTCACGTTGTCTCTTTAGGGAAGGAAACCTGCACTTCTGGAGTCGCTATTGAGAGTGCCTTCTGACTGGGGATGATGAGAGTTGTAGTTCAACTCATCACTCTGCCTGCTTCCACTCTCTGCCCACTAACTCCCCAAGCGAGCCATCACACATGATTGCTGTAGCTTGGCTAGCGGCCCTGTCCTATACATGGCTACTGAAAAGTCAAATCCCCATTGAGTTCAGCGGGGCTCACTCTCAGGTACATGGTTACAGCACGGTAGTCTAAGAAGCTGTGCGGTGAAATAAAGAAGGTTATTAGACTCTCTTTGGATCCGAACACAACAGGTTGGTTAATCGAAAGTGAGGTATATGAACAAAATACAAAGAATGTAGAACTGCAGGTTTTCTGAAATAAATGGAGGAAATGCCAGCTCTTCCTTGCCTTTCTTGACCAAGCTGGTACTGTAGACAAGTAGGTCATAACTTCACTTGGTGCAGATCCTTTGAAGCAAGAGGTCCGTGTGGACTCCAGGTTTTGGGGGGGGGGGGAGCTTGGGCAGGAAGATGCCTTCAGTGGCCCCCCATCCCTCAGTGATTCTACCGTCTCACTGCCATTGATGCCCACTGCTATTTCTCTTTCTCCTCCTCCTCTTCCTCCTCCTCCTCCTCTTTGCGCCCACTTGCTTGCTTGACAGGAGTAGAGCCAGGGAGCAAGGAGGCCGTGGCAACTACCACTCCTCCTCCTCACCGCCACCATTGTCTGGGCCAGAGCGAGAGGCAGGTGAACAAGCAGGTTGCAGTGGAGAAGAGGAGGAGCAACTCAAGGGAGCTCTTGTCAGCGGGCCCCTGCTGGGGTGTGGGCCCTGGGCAGGGGCCTGACCATGCCTACCCTTGACAGATGGCCCTATAGAGGCAATAGCTGAGCTGGGAATAGCGGTTTCTCGTTGGCTTTCCAGCCAAAGGTGTAGCATGGAATCTACGGTGCTTATGAGCTGGCTCCCGACAAAAGCCACTTGTGAGAAGACCAGAGGGTTCGTTTGGACAAATCCCCTCACCTGCTCAGTTTACGAATGAGGGGAGGGCTGCTGGCTTTGCTCCCTTGCAGCTGCACATTCGGCTTCGGTGAGGAGGGCGGTTGGGGCTCTGTGCATGCAGATGTACCCACTTAGGCCCCTTTCATACTGTGGGTGAACTGGGGGAGGGATTGGCCAGCAGGGATGCTGTTTGGGGGCACAGCCCCTCTTTCCTTCTCCCCCGGCCCCCCAAGCACCAGACCCACGCGCAACACTGAACAGCCTAACTCAGGTAAACCTTCCCCGACCTGGTGCCCTGGGGTTTGGTGCCTTGCAGATGGGTTGGACTGCAACGCCTATTGTTCCTGGCCATGTTGGGGGGATGATGGGACTTGCAGTCCAATTCATCCAGGTCAGGGAAGGCTGCCTGAGGTTGTGAAATGGATATGGTGGCATGACCTGCATCAGGTTATTGGGAAGGGTGTAACGAGAATAAATCACTGCCGTTGATTCCAGTCAGGGAGGAAGGAGGCTGGTGCCAGAGTGAGACGAAGGCCAGATGTTGCCTCCTAGCACTCTCACATGTTCCTTCCTGGCATGGGGTGCGGAGGGGGAGGCGTTTATGCCTTTTCCAGTGGCTGTTCCTCTCCTGGTCCCAGGGACTGCTCTGCTATGTTCCTGCATGGGAGAGGAGGAGAATCTCTTTTAAATTCAGTTTTGGAGAAATTTCCAGGGGCCACATTTATGTGGTGGGCGGGGCTGGAGGCAAAAGGGGTGGGACCTAAAACACAAAGCAGATCCAGCCTATTGTAGCTTTGGGTGCAATCGTGTCAGGATGGCCGTAAACCTCCGAACTCAGAGGTTTATGGCCATGCAATGTAGAGCAAGAGGAGCACTGGAGGCGATTTTGCGCTCCTCTCTACATTTTGGCTAGACAGGCTTTTTAGCCCATCTAGCTGTGGTGTGTCAGAGCAGGAGGGAAGGAGCCTGGGGAGGCCTGAAGATACATCATAAGCTGGTCTCCCCAGTCCACACCCCTACCAGGCTACCGGCACACCCCCTTCCCCTCCTCTCCGAGGTCGCTCTTGTGAGCTCAGACAGACAGCTGGCATGGTTCTCTCTGCTCTGGCGGGGAGCGGGAGGGGAGGTTGGATTCCTGGCTCTGAGAGCAGAATGCTGTCTCTGACCTCAGATCCAGCAATCCAAACTATCCTATTCTCCCCCCCCCCCAATACGATGTCTAGGAGGCATAGGATTACTCCCTCCAAGGTTTCATTGCCAATAACTAAGCCTTTGGAGAGGCATTTCCCCCTTTAATAATGGCAGAAAAAACTGCAGAGAAGCTGGGAAACCACCCAATGATTGGTCGTTGAGGGAAAGTGGGAGGGGCCAAGGGAAGGGGGCATGGCTATCTGGCAAACCCCAGCGGGCCGGATTAGGATTCCAGGCGGGCCGGAATTGGCCCCGTATCTGAGGTTCTGCACCCCGGTGTATGGAATAGATTCAAAAGACTAGAAGACTATGCTGATTGTTATGTGCCTTCTCTTGTCCCAAAGAGCAACAGCCATCAATGTGCAGAAAGCTCCCAAGTGTTCTTGAACAGGCTGTGTAATCTCTGAATCCACTCTGGTGTGACAAATGGGCCAATTTTGGAACACAGTCTGTTCTTTTGCTGCAAAGCTGTATCCCCTCTGTGTCAGTGTGAGTTTGTTCTCCTAGCATCGCCTGTTGTCTCTCTCTGTCTTAGAGGACTTTGTGTTCAGTTATTGTAGCAGAAAGATGTGCTTCACTTGTGGCATTTCAAAAGTGATTATTCCGTTTGGCTGGCTAGCAAACCGAGGCGATAGCAAAGTGGTTTGGATCTTTCCCATTGAAATCTGCGCGTCTAAGGCTTGAAGAACTATGCCACTTTTGGAGTAAGCCCCATCGTACTCATTGGGACTACTTCTAAGGAAGGATGCGTGGAATTGTGCCGTCAAAAGACCTTAGCTTTGGCGGTTTTCTGCTCTGGCCTTCAAGTTCTTCTCTGCAGCTGTTAAGACCAAAGTCTTCATTTTTTCCCCCTTTTTTTATGCAATAAATTTTAAAACAAAGATTCTCTGAACTCTAAATCAAGGCTCTAAAGTGTGTTTGGGAGAGAAGAGGTCTGCCTGCCCATAACTTAAGAGGTTGGAGGGGGGGGAATAAACGCAAGCCCTGCAAATGACTACCAAAATCCAGATAAAATTATTGCTGAAAGCTGAATTAAATTTGGTCAGGTTTGCTTTGAAAACTGCTGAGTCACAATTTGGCTTTACTATCAATTCCCTCTTCATTCTGATCTAATCTGGTTCGCCCAGGATGGGAGACAGTTTTGAGTTAACAGCTGGATTCTGTATTTCCAAACATGGGGGATCAACCATTGTATGCTGCTTTCTTGTTCCCGATGGTCCTAGGAGCACTGAAGCCTGAAACCATCACATGGCCTTGTAGAGCTCAATTAGAATGTCTCCAAACCCTCCTCTTCCATATCATCATCATCTTAAGATTCTGACTAACTTGCAGACTTACTGGCTACTACATTCAGTCAACCTTTCCTCCCGCCCTCCTCTTCCTACCCAGCTCCGCCAACCTGCTTTGTGTAACAACTTGCTGGATGAAGAGATCGTGAGATTTCGAAACTTGCCCCTTTTTTGTTTGTGATCTACAAGTTGGCCTAATAGAAATATTTTTTCTTGGCTGCCTTTTGCTTTTTCTATCTCTTCTCCCTGTTTCCTTCCCCCCCCCCCGCCCCTCCTGTATCTGGATTTTCCAGTGTATCCTACTTCTCCTACTTAAGACTTCTCTGAATTTTAGGTTTTCTCTGAAATCAACGGATTGGTTGTTCTGCTGACTCAAGATTCTGCTGTGAATGGAACTAGCCATCCATCCAACCTGGGCAGATTGCCTCTTCCCGTTCCACCTTTCACCCAGTGCTTTGCCCTAGCTGCATGAAATTGTGCAATCTTTTTGTAGGCCAGTCATGGGTTTATGCAGTGCCTC
Source organism: Anniella stebbinsi (assembly GCA_029215795.1). NCBI lineage: Eukaryota > Metazoa > Chordata > Lepidosauria > Squamata > Anniellidae > Anniella > Anniella stebbinsi. Next base: position 15,163,637 of record JARDYH010000007.1, read on the forward strand.
CCAAGCTGCCAATTGCAGCCTTAATTAGGATGGCTTAGCCTTAGCTTCTATCAACTGTGGGCGACTCCACCGACTCAAGAGTCATGTAAATTCTGAGGAACACAGCAATTGTTTACATGAGTCTCTTTTCTCCCTTTCTGATTGGAATTTTCTAGGCAAAGGTGCAGTCCCATCCATGGTTAGACGGGAAATAAGTCTTACAACTCCCAGCATTCCCCAGCCTGGGAGTTGTAAGACTTTTTCCCATCTAACCATGGATGGGATTGCACCCTTAGTGTGTTATATTACACATGAAACTGGTTTAACTGTTCTGCCTTCTCCCTAACGACACCAAGAGCTTGTAGGTTTTAGAGCATGCTGAGAATTTTTGACTCCCGTGACGTATTTCTAAAACACAACGGGTTCCTTGGTTGGGAGTTATGACAATTAAATGGGCTTGAAACTACTTTACCAAGCGGTCTCCAGATGTTTTGGACTGCAATGCCAAGCCATCATAAGCAATGGCCACTGTCCTCCTTCCACCACCCTATGGATTGTTTGTATGCCTCTGAAACCCTCAATAACACATCACACATCCAATGGAGCTGGATAACGTCCTTGAAAGCTTATGCCGGAATAAGTTGTTTGTAGTCTTTCTGGGGCTACAGGGCTCCTTTTTTTCTTTTTATTATTGTGTTACATTTACACACCTGTTCATCATTTTGAAAACTTTTAAAAGTTGAAAAGCAGGGTAAAAGAAAGATTCCTGGGATGAGCAATCCTATGGTGCTAGACAGCTTCAGGGGGGGTGGGGCATAGGATAGTTCAGATTCCTGGATCCGAGGTCGGACTCAGCAGTCTGACTTCAGACCCAGGAGTCCAAGATCGCCTCCCACTCTTGGCCAGTGTGGAGAGAACCGCACTGGCTGCCTCTCTGACCTTGCAAAGGCAACCTCAGAGGGAAGGTAAAGGGGGCATTCCCAGGGGAGCGGAGCAGAAGGGGCCTTGGGTGCTTAGCTCTTAAAAGTTTGGGTTTGGATCCCTGCGTATTCAACCCAGTTAATGCTGAATTAGGGTTGCCGCCTCTTCCCCCCCCCCCCCCCCCACATCTACATGGCAGGCAGGTACATCATGGACTTCTCCATGCTGGGAATACCTGTACCTGTTGAATTTGGCTGGTACAGATGGGTGACAATTTTCTTTCAGTTCATTTCTGATAAGAATCTCCCAAAATTCGCAAAATACGTATTTGGGAGGGGAAAAAAAGATCTAAAGCATCTGAATGCCACAGAAAGCGAAAACCGATAGATTTGCCCATCGCTACTTAGAAGCAGCACCTCACGTGGAGGAACCTGCCCCCCTGTCTTTCATCCTTGGCTCGCACCAAGGCATGCAATTAATCTCATGATGTGTAATGCTCAAAACATTTATACTATAAGGGAGAAGTCCGCAAAAGAGTACTGTGTAACTAATCAGCCCCATGGATTCTTTGATAAAAGGTTACTGCAAGCTTCCTGCCAAGTGCTCTCATGAAAACAACCTCTCTATAATAACTATGAAAGGTTGGCTCCAGCAGCTCCTTACTTTCTTCTCTCTCTCTCTCTCTCTCTCTCTGTCTCTCTCTCATTGGAGTATTACTGCCATATATTCGTACTTCAAAGGGCCAACTGCTCAGAGGAACTATGACTTTAGTTTTCTTCCAAATGGCTTTCATGCTTTTCTCTCCCTTAGCTCAGGAATGTGCAAAAGGCATTACATTCATGATAGCATAAGTAAAATGACTTCATAGTGGTTTTCTTTTTGCCTTTTAAAAGATCAAATTAGGCCACCCACTGGTGGCAGGGAAATCAGTCAGTCGCTACTACAAGCCTGATCCTTAAAGCAGCCCAGTCTTTAATAAGTACTGCTGATGGAGACTCTGTGATCCTTAAACTGCGTGTGCTTAGTCATGTTTGTGGTCTTCTTTAGAAAGCTGGTGTTGCATGTACAGATTTTGTAAAATCCATTCCATCTGAATTTCATGGATTATCAGGTGCCTTTTATTCCATTATTTGCTCATTATCGAAATTGAATTTCCAATGATAGAAATCTGATTTCCAGAATTGCCGCAAATTCGCACTTGCGAAAATGCGCAATTTATTTATTTGTGTAGTTATTTCTGGCTCTCCAAAATACGAAATTCTTTCCCCCATGTGCATTTTCGTGGGGGAAATGCACATTTTCAGCCAGAGGTTGTTTATTATTATTATTATTATTATTATTCATATTTTTCTATGACTAAATTTGTGTAAAATTCCGGAAAGTTAAAAAACCGATCTGCAAGTCTGAAAATTCCATGCGACTCAGGAAAATCCGGTCTGCTGCAGAATCTGTGGGTCCAGTTCATAGAAATCTGAACTCATTTGATTTCGTTGCAGATTTCTCCAACAATCCTAATGCATGGGATGCACCCATTAGAACATCCTCATGAATTGGGGGATTGGTTTGCTAGGACTCAGAGTCTATGGGCCATCACATTTGGTACTTGCGAAGGGATGCTTTCTGCAGAGGAGATTCGCTTGTGAAAGGCACGGGGTTGCCTTTCCATGTAGCATGTGCCTTGGATCACGGATCATGTGCACGTGTCATTGGGAAGCATTTAAGGGGCAACATACCTTTTATCTGCTGGCAGCATGTTGCGGTGCACAGTGGCATTGCTAGCCTTGGGCTCATGGAGCCTTAGCCCCAAATCTGGTTTTTGTTTCAAAGTTTTACTATCAGCTCTTTTCGAAGACAGATATTTACGAATCCCTTTCTCTCACAGTGTGTGTCCCTGCCAATCGGGCATGGATGAAGCCGTTGAACATGTCCTTATAATATAGACGGTATAGGAAGGCATTTGTTCCCATTATACTGCTACAATTTTAACAAACTTTCCAGTTAGATCTGATAAGTTTTATTCCTCCCTTCTTTCTCTCAGACTCTACCATCGAACTCAATCTTAACGTGGCAAAATTTTGCACCCAGGTATGTTCTATTAGGAATAAAATTATTAAATTCATTATGATTCACTCATAACATTAGACACTCTCTTTGAAGTTGGTTTTGATCCTCTATTTCATGTGTATTTGTATTTGCCGTCTATATGCATTTTTGTATTCGCCAGTTTCAATTTCATATTTTGTATTTCTAGTGTTTGCTCTATGACCGTAACTAAATGAATGTATGTATTTTATTGATTTAAACTATTTCTTGGCCTCCTTTCTGGACAGAAGCCCTCCCAGCACGTATTACAACAATAAAACACATAACCATTAAGATATTAAAAGCAATAAAAACATAAGCACAATAAAAACATAAACAGCAGTAAAAACCAACGATAAAACTAGCAACAACAGCAATAGTGTCAGGAGAAGGCCAAGGGAAAATCGTAACTTCTGTTTTTTCCTCCTTGCTTCTAGGTGACGTATCGAGATGGTCGACCACCTAGCTAATACTGAGATTAACAGTCAACGCATTGCGGCCATGGAACACTGCTTTGGGACATCCGGCCAGCCCTTGGCCGTGCCGGGAAGGGTCCTCTTGGGTGAAGGGATCTTGACCAAAGAATGCCGCAAAAAAGCCAAGCCACGGATCTTCTTCCTTTTCAATGACCTCCTTGTGTACGGCAGCATTGTGATCAACAAACGGAAGTACAGCTCCCAGCACATCATCCCCCTCGATGAAGTCACCTTGGAGACGTTGCCGGATACCTTGCAAATGAAGAACCGGTGGATGATCAAGACAACCAAGAAGTCGTTTGTTGTTTCTGCGGCCTCCCAGACAGAGAGGAAAGAATGGATCAGCCACCTGGAGGAGTGCATTCGCCACTTGCTGTCCAAGACCGGTCGGCAGCCCCCCACGGAACACGCCGCACCCTGGATCCCCGACAAGGCCACCGACATCTGCATGCGCTGCACTCAGACCAAGTTCTCCACGCTCACGCGGAGGCACCACTGTCGGAAATGCGGCTTTGTGGTGTGCGGGGAATGCTCACGGCAGAGATTCCTCATGCCCCGGCTGTCCCTGAAGCCTTTGAGAGTTTGCAATCTTTGCTACAAGCAGCTGATGGCAGAAGAAAAAAAGGAAATGGAAGACCAGGTGAAGGCCATGCCTCCTCCGCTGCCTCACTACGATCCTTCCAGTGGGGATGACAGTGACCGATCCGACGAGGACAAGCTGGAACAGTGGCCAATGGAGGCAGAGTTTTACACATCAAACGTGGCATGGTCGTCCTTCCATAGGTGACCTCTGCACAATTTGGTTCATTTTAGGGGCCATATTCTAAGGAATACAGAGAGCAAACACTTGCCTTGATTCACTTTTCAGAGGAGTAGCTTTAATGATGTTGTTCAGCTCCATGCATTTTCCCAATCTGCGAATAAGGGAGAAGAAATTATCTTGGACTAAAGGCATCAGGGTCTGCTTGACTCCTCTTAAGGAGTGAGTCATTTTTCTTGAAGTTTGAGGCAGAGATGAATTGGATCCCAAACAGGACAGCTGTTGAGCATTTCTGAAAATGTTGCGCCTTTTCATTCGGCCTTTCCCAGCCTGGTGTCCTTTTGGACCATAATTCCCATTATCTCTGTCCGTTGGCCATGCTGGCAGGGCAAGATGGAGTTATGGTCCAACGAGACAATCTCGTTTTCCATTCCGGAACTGTTGAGTTTCAGCTTGGGAATTTTGCAGGGTTGCGCATTGGAACACACTGTGTCTGCTGGAGAAATCTGTCTGTTTTAGAACTGGAAGTCAAGTTCTGGATTCAGACATCGAAGCTATGAAATCCAGGGAAGGGTCAACTTCACAGTGGTATATGGAAGGCCTTTGATGAAGTACTCTGTGGAAGTTAATCAAGGGTTTGTAATAGTATTATATTTCAAGGATCAAACCATTTATACTAGGTTTTTAACAGAGGTTATTTGGATCAGCTTGGTGCTGAAGTGGAGGGGGGAAGCCAGAAGTTGGATGTTGCTTTGCCGACTTAATTTTGAGTTGTGTTAGAGATTAACATTAACGGGACAGTTTTGGGGATGGATGTTTGGAAACAAAGGCTTGTGGTTCAACCTAAGGCACAATCCTATGCATGTTTAGATGGGGGAAAGTCCTACATTTCCCATCATGGCTGGCTGGGGAATGCTGGGAGTTGTAGGACCTTTTTCTTCCTAAATGTGCATAGGATTCCACCCTTTATGTGAAACAACCAACTTCTTAACTGTGGTATTATGAGTGTTACCCTGTACCTTAAAATTTTGGCTATGCTTCCTAGCATCAGTGCCTTCTGGTTTTATTTTATTGTTAATATTCAAAATAATAAAAGAAACAAATAACCCAGTGTGATATAGTGGCTAAAGTGTTGGATTGGGAGTTGGGAGATCCGGGCTCTAGTCCCAATTCAGCCATGGAAACCCACTGGGTGACTTTGGGCCAATCACAGACTCTCAGCCTGACCTACCTCACAGGGTTGTTGTTGTGAGGATAAAATGGAGAGGAGGAGGATTATGTATGCCGCCTTGGGTTCCTTGAAGGAGAAAAGGCTGGATATAAATGCAATAATAAATAAATAAATAAATAAATAAATAAATAAATAAATAGCATATAACCCAGGCACTGACTCATCACTGCAGCTTCCCCAACCTGGTACCCTCCAGTATTTTTGGACTTCAACTCCCATCACCCCAAACAAGCATGGCTGATGGTAAGGAATGCTGGGAATTGCAGTCCAAAACACCTGGAGGACACTAGGTTTGGCAAGTGCCTTGTTTGTGGCAGGCAGAGCATTTTAGCCTGAAGTCATAATGTTTTCACATGCCATAGATAAAGATGCATTTTAAAACACTAAAATAATTGGTAGACAAAAGACTGGTCTGTAGGTGATATTGGTGTGTCTTGGGGTGAGGGGGGGCACCCTGTTATTTTCATCTATTATGACCCTCTTCAGACAACACACTAAGCCATGGTTAGGCTGCTAACCCTTTTTCAGCAAATGGTTAGTGAGTGTGTTTAAACCGTGGTTATGTAGGCACCGTGGTTTGGAATGGTTCACCTGACATGCTGAGTCATGGTACACATGACACGCTAAATCAAATCAAATTTTATTTGCATCAAGCGAATAGCCATTGCAATTTATAACAGTAAAATAAACATGATACAAAAAGCAGACAGTAAAATGTCCCATATTCAGGGGTGGGAATCCTCAGCATAAATATACTTGGTGGCACCAAGCAAATAAAAGCATTAAATGCAGTTAGAACTGGATTTGGATGCTTAACCACCCTGGCTTAGCATGTCATCTGAACGCACATAGACAGCCACAGCTGAAATAGATTTGAGAACCTGGGAATGCAGCTTCTACATAACTGAACTATGGGCGTAGTTAACAGGTTTGATGCATATTGTTTTCATGCAATCCGGAGGGCCATTTGCTTCTTGTTTTCTCTGCTTTGGGCACTTTTAGCAGCTTGTTTTTCGAAGTGACATCTGCAACTACAGGGGCTAGAAAAGGACTTCCTTTTTGTTTTTGTTTTTTTTCAAATTAAAAATTGTAACCAGGGATTACAAGCCACAGAGGCTTCATGATGCAAGCATGTCCGTACAGATATACACAACCCCAGTTTGCAGGTAATGCTAGGCCAGCCTTCCTCAACCTTCTCTCCTCCAGCTGTGTTGGATTCCAATTCCCATGAGCGTGGCTGAGAGTTGTTGTCCAAGCTGAGAGTTGTTGTCCAAGTTGCGGAAGGCAAAGCTAGAATTATGATCTTAACAACTTGCATTCACCCAAGCAACAAAACCTGTAGGTTGGAATATTTGTTTTTATATTACTAGGGTGACCAGATAAAATCCAGGTCAGGGCTCATGTAACTTTAACAGTTGTAGAGAAAAGGGAATTTCAGCCAGTGTCATTTGTAGGCAATTAGTTCCTGGTGATATTCCCTCTTCATCACAACAGTTAAAGTTGCAGGTGCCCTGCCTTCTTTTGTATATGGTTACTCTAGTATAGTGCATGCACCTTTAAGTGTTGTGATGAAGAGGGAATATCACCAGGAACTAATTGCCTACAAATGACACTGGCTGAAATCCCCTTTTCTCTACAACTGTTAAAGTTACATGAGCCCTGACCTGGATTTTATCAGGTCACCCTAATATTACCATGCATGTTAACTTTTTATTCTTGGTGACCAGCGGTGTAGTGGAGGCAAGGTTTGCTGGGATACAGGGCCAGCACTCTTTTATTAGCAGGGATGCTGATGTCACCTGTCACCCCCCCCCCTCAAAATTGCCTGTTCCCTGTAAGTTTAGCTGTACTTCTCATAGCAGCTGTGGAAAAATGAATTTTCTCAGCAGGAACATTGTTGTTCCTTGTTGTAATATAAAGAATTTTGGGGTGGCTTGACTTTGAATGGGCAATTAAGACCCACTCACTTTACAAAAGACCTGTTCGTGGAACTGGTTGGTGATACGGTGTTTGGTGACACACCTGCCTGAATTCCTGGCCTCTCTTGGGGAGGGGGGGTCTGTGGCTGCTGTCACAAGGAGTGCCCGCATTCCAAAATTTGCCACCACACCGCTGTTGATGACTATTAGACAACAGCATCTTTGGTGCTGCAACTTAGTTTTTTTACAATCACATCATTGTAAGGCATTATATTTGGTTTTTGTACTCTTGCCTTTTTCCCTAACCTGTGCTCCTCCTCACCCCTGTATCAGTATGTTTACACGACAGCCTTCTTTTTTGTCAGCTAATTGTGTCCTCCCATCTTGATTGATGCTTAAATTGCTTCTTCGATATTACCCCGTTTCACTGTAATTCGTGTTTTGAGGAATCTTACTGAAGATCAGTATTTCACTATGGGAAATAACACAGAATATGTAAGCCCAATACAGTTCTGTACCCCTTGCTACCCCCAGCTTCTTCCCCATATGCCTAAATATGCCCTGCTGGAAGATCTCCCTGTGAAGGTTCCTCCTCTCTCAGCTGTTATCACAAGCAGACTGTACAGAGGGAAATGAGAGGGGAAACCATTATTCCACCAGCCCTGCTGAAAACTTTTCCTCTTCTCTCCCCATCGCTTTTTCCTTGTGTGTCATGACTTTTTTAGATTGTAAATCTGAAGGCAGGAACTGTCTTGTTTAATTTACTACATTTACTACATTTACCTTCTGGTGAGTAGCAAGATAAAAATACTAAACACAAATAAAACATGTATGGATTTGAGGGATTTATCTTTATCATTCTGCCTATGTTTGGGTATGCACATTACTAAACGGGAGTGTGGGATAGTAAAAACATGACTAATGGGGAAACTATCCAGTCATGACTAAAAGCCATGTATTACTTAAAAAACAAAAAAAGCAAGGATCTTCCAAAACAAATAGCCGGTCGTGTGATTTTGATTTCAGTGCCTTCCAGTCCATTGTGGGTTGAGCAGGCTTTCTCCAGGCACTAGGAGAACATTTCCAAGTTGGAAAAAGACAAAATTGGAGAGTGTAGATGAATGAAAAACAGCCCAGTCTGATGTTTTCCTCTTGTCGAATTTATTCTTTTCCAGCAGGCTAAATTTCCCCAAGTTTTCCATTCTCTGCAGCGACCTGTGTCAACTGAAATGGCATTTTCTCGCCCCGCCCTACTTCCATCGTGGACAAACGATATAGGACTTGCCAGCAGAAGCTTTAGCTGAAACAGATGTTTCTGGTTTTAAAGAGCAATGAAAAAAACCCTCTTTGTGTTGTTTTCCTCCTTTTTTCTGGCTCAAAAATGAGTAGCAATGGTGTTTATGTGCTTTGTTCCCGTGATGCTGCATGGGCAGCGATCGTACTTAAATCTAAACTTGTCTACAATTAGAAGTCCAAGGCCCTTTCAGGCCCTTTCTCCTTGGCCCCCAGCCTAACTCCCCATCCAAAAAAATGCTTCTGTCCACCACCACACACATACTAGGAGATCCCTCGTCCACATTTCCCTAATTTTGTTACTGAGAAAAAGGAATGAAGTTTCTAGTCCTGTGGAGATGTAAAAAATGTGCACAAGCAGTATTTCTATCCAATGGCTGGGTAAGAATAAAGCTCGCTTCCACTTTCCAGGGTTCTGCCCAATGAGTGTAAAGACCCTGGAATGCCTTTAGTGCCTGTGCACATTTCCTTGTATCTCCACAAATAAGAGGACTAGGAACTTCATTTAAAAAAAAAAAAAAGTCCGAAGGTGGACATTCAGGAAGGAGGCTGAAATGTCCTGACCGGGGTTGGGGTGGGGTGGGGGTTGAGTCCACGGAGCTCTTTGCAAAAAGTAAATATTTGATTCTTTTATCTCAATGCAGTTAAATAGCTTTGGAACACACGAAGATACCTGTATTTTAGTACAGCAATTTTGCACTTGATCCTTCCCATTCCAATCCCAGATATAGTGATGGATTTTGGAAGAAGCCAAGTAAGCTATGGCTTAGGCCTCATATTAGACCTCTAAATATGTTGGAGATAACTAAGATGGAAGATAACTAAGATGAAATCGCTTTTGCTTAAATATGTTGGGAAGTCTGGTGTGACTTACAGCAGAGTTGCCTTATATAAAGTGTGGCAACATAGAATTTAGTATCAGAGGCAATAAGCGCAAACTAGAGCTAGTTTAAAAGTGTAAATCAATTTATTAGTGTTTTTAGACCCACCTTCAGAGAAAGCTATCCAACACTGTTTAGCTACAAGCACCCCCTAACGCTGCGTGGTACCTTTTCGTGACCCTTCCTATTACAACGTAACACACTTTTTTCTCATAATTTTTATGGCATGGGGCCTCTGAATTGTGATATGGCTTAGGGCCTCAGCCCATCTTAATCCGGCCCTGCTCAAACAGGTGAAGGTTTGGGGCGCCTCACAGCTGTGGTTAAAGGCCCGGCTGTCTCAGCGTGAAAACAAAAGTAAGGCCCCCTGCCTCGGCTGCTTTCGTTCATGTGCAAGCCAAGCCACAGGAAAAGAGCAGCGGGGTGCTGAAGATTGCAAAGGGACAAAGCTGCTGTTGTGGGTTCTTACTGGCACAGTGCTGGGTGTTAAAAGTTCTCCACTTCTGCCTCAGCAGGTGAGATGCTACGTTCCAGCTCCTCAGCCCTTCGCTCAGTTGAAAAACACAACCCCCGTGAAACACAAGTGGGTTAAAACTAGCCTCACGAGCAAAAAGCACAAACCAACGAGCCATCTCAAGTTAAAAGGTGCCGTTATTTATGAGACCTTCATAACTTCAGGGCAGGCAATCAAATGGTGATTCAGATAAAGTTGCGCGGTAACCGTCGTCAAGACATTTCATACTGGGCTTCGCTTTCTCTCGCGGCTTCAGTTGCTGTGCTGCGAGGGGAGCAGACCTTTTCTCAGCCTGAGGACCCAATTCTGTTGAGGGCTGCATCCCAGTGGTGGGTGGAGCTAAAAGCAAAGGGGGCAGGGCCCGCAATTAAGCCTTAGGATTGGCATTTCAACCTTTTAGTATGGAGGGGAGCCTGCACAAAAGTTGGGAAGCCACCAGGCAATTGGGGAGGGGCATTGTAGGCTAGTGGCTCAGATGTCAGTGGGGCAATGAATCCGCTCTGGGTTTCTGCCAGAACTCTAAAGGAGCAATCCAGGTCATAGCTTAGGCTCTTGATTACCATGCTACACAGCTTGTCTTCATGAAGAAGGCCAAGGTGTTTGGGCAGGTAAGGTTATTTCATACACAGAAAGGGATAAAGAGAGTGAGTGAAGTCGATGGCTCCAAATAGAAAATTCCATTCAATACAGAAATGCTGGAAGCGCCTGTTTGAAAGACATTTATTTATTTGCATTTCTATACATTTACCATCCAATGAACCGAAACAACTTGCCAGTCGTCAGTGACTTTCTTCATGGTAGCGAGATGTAACCGTTCTCCCGATCTGGAGATCTTTCAAGGGAACCCGGGTTTTGTGCTGAACATAGCTAAAAATAGCTAAAAACTCCACTTTGTAGCCCTTTCCTCCTCCCGAAAGCACTGACAGCGTTCCAACCAAACCGTTGGCAAAATGAAGTTCTAGCCTGCTGAACAGTGAAACCCAATGCTTCGGCCTAAACCAAAATCAACAGAGACTTTGCTCAAAGAGAACAAAGAGTAGGCAGAGTCTAGTGAGAGCAAGAGAAGCAAACACTCCATTAGACGGTCAGATACTTCAATGCCACCAGTTCTGACTATCCATTAGGGCTGTGCATGGACCCCCCGATCTGCTCTGGATCCCGAACTGGGAAGTCCAGATCAGACCTGATCCAACCCATGTCAGATCGGGCCTGATCCGATCTGCCTCAGATCTGGATCCAGATCCACTCCAGGTTCATGCAGAGCCCTCCCTCCCCCCAGTCACCTTCCTTACCTGCAGCCTCCTCTGAGGTGGCCGGACTCCTCAATGTCAGCCAGCCGCTTTCCTGCTTGCGATGGGTGATGACATCACCCGCCGCGACCAGCAAATGCAGCGCTCTAACTAATTGGAGTGCAGCATTTGCCGGTTGCAGTGGGTGACGGTCGCAGCAGGCTCTACACGGACCCAGAGTGGATCGGCCTAATCTGCTCCAGATTCAGAATACGGATCAGTGCACAGCCCTACTATCCATTATATTGGGGAGCAGGGTTGTTTTTGAACGTTCTTGGCCACGTGTTCTTGCAGGCATAGATGCACACATTCCAACCTTATGTCTCACATGCAATGATGTCTTTTCACACAACAGCCCTTTGACTTGTTCATCCATGTAGAATAGGGGTGGGGACCCTCAGACCCTGGGGCCAAGTCCAGCACCTCCAGGAGTCCCCAGAAGACCCCATCCCCTTCCTCCAGCCAGCCTCACCTGCTTGCTCCAAACACTGATTGTTTTATAGTTGCCTGCATTTGTACAGTTTCCCCCTATTCTAAAAGGATTTGAATTACCCTCCTGAGACTTCATTCATTAGAGTAAGAACTTTATACTAAAATATGCTGGGGTATTTTTCATAATTTCAGCCCTGGCCAGCACCGGAATGTGCCCCCCAAGAGCTTCTCTGGAATGGAATAAAGCCCTTGCGCTTAAAGTTCAGCATGTTGGGAGCTGTAGAACTCCCCCCCCCATCTAAACACGTACAGGATTTTGCTCTTACTGTGCCTTGGAGGTATGGGGCAGAAACAAAGGGTCCCAGATGCAATGCAGTTTGATTGTCACTTCCTGTTTCCAACAGAGGGCAGCCCTTTGGATGGCGATGAGTTAGGTCGGTCATGTGTCCTCTTTTATACCGGACAGTCCTCTCTTTGTACAGCTGTTGAGTCCAAGTCCATCAGAAGGCAGAGCTGCCCCATAACAGCACCTGTGCTACCAACTGAACAGGCAAGCACACAGGTCACCTGTTCACAATCTTCCACACTATGGTGAGATGTACTGTATTTCTATTTAAATTACAATAATAATGTCAAAATTTGCAACTATACATATAAATTAGCATGTGCAAATTTTATGCAAATGCTTGTCCTCTTTTTTGATGATGCATTTCCTCTTCTTGGGCAATTCATAATGGGCTATGGATATCAGGGAAATGGAGCATTGCACCAGCTGTATGTGTGAATAAAGTGGCTCCTCTTTCTATCATGGTCCAACTCCATCTCTGGTTGAGAGATGATGGTGGTGATGATGATGATTTACATTTATATACTGCCCCATAGCCAAAGCTCTCTGGGCAGTTTACAAAAATTAAAAGATTGAACATTAAAAATCAATATACAAAATTTAAAACCATAAAACATAAAAACAGCTAACATTTATAACAATTTTAAACTTTCAGCCAGGCCAAAGATTCTGTTAAAAACTCAGCTTAAGCTGTTAAATGCCTGGGAGAAAAGAAAAGCTTTAACCTGGTGCCAAAAAGATAACAATGTTGGCACCAGGCAGGCCTCATTGGGAGATTATTCCATAATTGGGGGGCCACCACAGAGAAGGCCCTCACCCTTGTTGCTGTCCTCCAAGCTTCCCTCGGAGTAGGCACCCGGAGGAGGACCTTAGGTGCTGAGCACTATGGGTAGGTTCATGTCGGGAGAGGCATCCCATCAGGTATTGTGGTCCCAAGATGTAAGTCTCTTTCTTACTACCCAAGTGGCAGCTTTCAAACGGAAACAGGAAATAAGGGTTATGTATTACTCTGGTCTCCCCCAGTACATACACGTACACACACACACACACACACACATCTCCCTCCGGTGACTTATGTTGAAACTAAAAGCAAAGTGCATTTGTCAGCAAGCAGCCTGGCAAAATCCTTTCCAATCACTGAATGGCTTTGGATTCCCACCGTTCCTCCTTGCAAAGTTTGAGATGAATTTATGCTTCTGTCTTTCCTGCATTTTAGCAGCTCTCATAAATCACACTTAATGGTGGGCATTAGCAGAGAGCTAACAGCAATTATATGACGGAATGTGTGTGTTCTGGCCTGCAGCTTGGGGAGATGCATTGATTTTTATGACCTCTTGAAACGGAAAGATGAAATAGATTTAAATTCCAGAAACAAAGCGTACCGCTCTGTTTTTATTTGTTTTCCTTTTGGATTCTCCCATCCCGACTAGCAGAACCTTTTGTTAATTCAGACAGTTTTGTAAGAATAAGCAATTTGACTGTAAAGCCCCAATAGATTAATGGCACCCCCACGGATAGAGGCCGCATGCCTCAGAATATTAGGTGATGCAGGATGCCATCATCTTTGTAGCATCTTTAGCTGGCTGCTGCTTGCTTGCATTTTGCTCCAAGCTGGCACTGAGGTTTTGTGGGGCTTGATATCCAGCACTCTCTCAGCAAGGGAAACCAACGTATGAGTCAGCAGCATCAGTGATCTGCTTCAGTAGCAGTGATCTCCTCAGAAGCCTGCCTGAAAGCAGAGCCACACGGGATTGAAGGAAGGAAGCCAAGTCCCTTCCCTATTCCTCTTTTGTATCACTTGCTACAAGCAGCACCTTCCTTTTTGGTTGAGGCCCACAGTCACCTCAAGCCAGTTTTCTGCCTGGGAAAGGCAGAACCAGGACGGCCAATGGAGCCACGTATATTCCTTGATTTCTCTACAGTTGGTGACTGATAGCTAAATGTGCAGATTGGCACTCATATAAAGCACAGAGTTTCATTTTAATACATGTATTAAAATTTAGACCAGCAGGTGGTGCATTTCAATTGGAAATTTACACTTAACGGAATTAAACACAAAAGGGGGGAAATAACTAAGTCTCCATTTCGTTTGCTCTGTAACCTTTTAAGGGGTTTATAGTTCGTCAAACAGGGAACCAAAGGAAAGGACTGCCGGGGGGAACGGGATTTCGGCTGAAACAGAGACAAGCAAAACACAAAACAAAACCAATAGCACAAAACCACACCATCTGCCTGCTAAAAGTTCAGCTTGACTCTGTCATACCCAAAGCGCTACCAGGTTAATAACCATGGCTGGAACAGATGGCTTCTTGGTACGAATCTGTTCTTCTCCCCAACACTCAGCTCTTCCTCAGCTGTTTGCGAAAACTGCTGGCACAGCGCTTCTCGGTTTCCAAGGCAACACCTGTGGGCCTGCCCGGGACTTGGCGCTGAGACTCTGCAGCTGACAAGAGTTATGGGAGTCACCATTTTAACAGTGCAAAGTCAGAATGCTCTCTCTCTTTCTCTCTCTCACACACTTAGGCTGCCTCTACAAGAGGCATTTAAAGCTCTTTCAAGGCGCATTAAAAAATTTACCTCTACAAGAACGGAGCGCAAATCGGGCGTAGAGGCGTGTTTTCTCTTCGATTATGCGCATTATCGAATGCGCATTAAACCGCGAGTTTTAATTTGCGGCAGGAGTTAAAGCGCCTTACCGCCGTGTAAACATGCGATTCTCTGCATGTCAACAGTTTGAAGCACGTTTCAGTCCTCCAGTAATGCGCTTCGCCGCCTCTCGTACAGAGGTATTAGGCGTAAATGCGCTTCTGCGAATATGCGCATAATCGGGCAGCCAGGCGTAAAGCCGAATTCTTATAGATGAGGCCTTACACACACAGCCTCACCTCTATCCCCAACAAATATCATTGACAGGATGATGAAAAAGGTGCAGCCATTAAGCTACTGGTCAGAATTGTCACAGAACAATTTAACTGGCAGCATTTGGGGGGGGGGACATAAGGGCTAAGGTACCTATACCTCATGCTAGCCTTTCCTTTGGCTGGTGCAGTGCCCATTGACACTGCTCTTCTGTCTTTAATCTGTCTCAACCTTGGACTGTGCAGTGAATCGGTTGCATGTGCACCATCTGGCACACTGGATTCTGGGTTCTAGACACATTAGGGCTCTCACATGGGCTATCAGCATGCATTCAAAGGGCAGGGGGTCAGAGGAGAACCATATTTTTACTCGATTGCAAGCAAGGTAATGAAAGATAAAGAGGTACATAATCCACATTGAGCAAGCAAACAGGGTTCATCAGGTTGATTCGGAACGTTTTTTTGTCTACTCTTTGAGGCCAGTGCTGGGCAGATGTCAAGTTTATGGGATCTACTTTGCTTTGTTTTTAATCATGACTTTTTGTTTTATTTCAAAATAAAGGGTCTAACCATTACTTTCGGAGAGATTTTTTTTAGGCCAGGGGAAATGCAGCATATAATTGTGAAAGTGAAAGCAAGTGCAATTTCCCCCTCTATTTACCCTATTCCACTGTTCCATAGTGCCACCTAGAGGTTATGAAGTGGAAAAGCAGGAAAGGAAACTCTCTTCGTCTAGTGCTCAGATCTCCATTCTCCATAGAAATCACAATTAGATAAAATAGATTAGCAGCCTTGTGTAGAAAACCTTGATAACTGTCTGAAAAGCAGGATAAAACACAGTAAATAAAGAATATAAATCAATCCATGCCATGTGAGGCTGTCCACTGTGTTTTTCTAGCCAACCGCTCGGCTGTCACACAAACATATTTTTAAGAGCCTGAGAACCCTAAAGCTCAGGAAAAACTCATTTATTTGGATTCAAGTACTATAGGGGCAGGGGAGGTACATACTACACAAATACAGATAAGCAGATTGCTTTACTTTGCATTTAAAACATACCTTGTAACTCTGAACTTCCTTTATCATCTTTTTCAATCAAGGGTAGAAGCAAAAAGGAACAACACTAACAAAGACCACCAGGAATGGAAAGGGAGGCCAAAAAAACTAGGACTTGCGCTCCCACCCAACCCCACGCACAGTGCGTCTCAGGTGGAATTCACTTTGGTGCATATTTGCTGCGCTTATGGTTTCTTCTTCTCATATTGGATTTCAGCTCTGAGCTCATTGGTGATGTAGTTTATGACCACACCTAGCAACTTGGCTTGAAGGGTTGAATGCGCCATGACCAGGGCTGTGATCTGAGCCAAGTCAGTCCAATCAAAATCCTTAAGAATAGCATAGGCATCCTTGTATAGCCGCTGCTGCTCCTTGGGAGGCAATTCCAGGAGAATCTGAGGGATAGGTTTAAATTGGCCAGTAGACATCTTGGCGCCGACCAAGCCACCAACTGCACCCCCTAGATAAGAAACACAAAGGTGCCTTTTAGGAAGCCCAGGGCACTGCCAGGTGATCCTGAGTCAGAGCCTTGGTGTCATGCCTTACCTGGAGGATTCATCGGATGAGGAAGAGGAAGGGGAGAGCTAGCACAGTGGGCCCCAGATGGAGTCAGGTGGAGAGCTGGAGGCTCCAGCTGACAACACTCCCCTGGAACCATTAGAAGAGCAGCCTTGCTCCTCCAGTGTCATTCATGGACTCCCCCAAATGCAGGAGGTAGAGCCAGAGATTATTTATCCCTCCGAATGGCGTGAGCAGCAGAGAAGCAAGAAGAGCGTTCCAGAGGGTGGGTGCCATTACCGAGAAGGCCAGTATATAGCCATCATGACTAGTAGCCATGGATTGCCTTATCCTCCATGAATTTGTCTCTAATCGCCTTTGAAAGCTATCCAAATTGGTGGCCATCACACACCTCTAGATGACACGTTCTTAACACAATCACTCCAGACTTTAGTTTACTGTGAATTTGTCTTCATCGTTCCTCACATAAACACTCTCGGCTGTTCTTAACCCTGTTGGATTTGGATTCCGGCACCTACACAGTGCTCCTCATACAGCCTTACGGCACATGAGTTTGCTAATGCTTTTCTTTGATGACCAAGATATTTTCCAAAAGAGCCTTCCTTTTCACAAAGAAACACTCAGAGAGTGTTTCTACGGCCCCTAGATAGAAGATGGGGGCCCACTGGATACTTTGGGTTGTTGGAGCCAAGGCTGGAGATAGTGCTGTGACCTCAGATGCGAGAATCCATGCTCTGCCCTGTCCCCCTTCCCCCAAAAGAAAGAACCACGTTGGCTGCCTCACCGAGGCTGGGAACTCCCCCTCTGGGACGCTCCAGCTAGACTGGCAAAAACGCCTGTCTAGCAAAAATGCCGAGCGGGAGGAGTGGTGGAAGTGATTATTGTCTCTGCTGCTCCTACTCTGCGATGGATGCTTGGCAGCCCTCACTTACCTATAGCGATGCCAAAGGGGCCTCCCATCACGCCTCCAAGAAAAGCACCCAGCCCAGCCATAAGTGCACCTCGTCCCGAATGCATCAGGGCCGCCTTCATGCCCCGCACTTCGGACACATGGCCCAGAAGTTGCATCACTTCATTCACACTGATGGGCATCTTGCCTAGATCACACCTGCAAAGTTCCTGGAAGAGAAGATGCCATATCTGAAAAGCTGCGGAACGCATTCTGCCATTGGGCAGAGCGAAGCGGCTGCTTCAGGCCACTGATTTTGGCAGCAAAGGGCAAAAATTATTTATAGGAAGAGGTAGGAAGCAGGATCATTCCATCTGTTCAGCCGAGAGACCAGCATTTTTGTCTCTTTGAACTGTTTCCATGCCAAGAATACCACCAACAATTTTAAAGCATTACGTCTGCATTACAGCTGACCATTATAAGAACCTACAACTCCCATAATCCCCAGCCAGCATGGGGGTTGTAGTTAAACACATCTGTAGGGCACCTGACAGGGAAAGGCTGTACTATACTAACAAAATCATTTGCCTGTTCTTCCCCTTTGCTATGAAAATAAGCATTTGAAATTTCAAACAGAAAAATAATCAGAAAAGTAACCCAATCCAACTGACCACCCACCCGCTGTCCTGTTTTGTCTCCTTCTGCTGCAGTAACACTCTTTTCTTGTTTTTAAAATTTTAAAACTTTGTGATGCTTGTATTTTGCATTGTGTTCCCCGCCTCGATCCGTAGGGAGAGTCGGGTTATAAATAAATATTATTATTATTATTATTAAAAAATAACAAATCCAAACCTGCCTTCTTTAACAGAAAGCCCAACGAAAGGTTAACGCTGTAATCCTATGCCCGTTCTCCTAGGAATAAACCTCACTGAACTCAAGGGGACTTAATTCTGAGTAGACACGCATAGAATTGTGCTGTTTGGCAGGTAATAACTAGGTTGACACATTTACCTGGGAGTAAGTCCTATTGAAATCAGAGGGCCTTACATCCAAGTAAACAGGATTGGGATTGCGCTGTAAGAGCAGAGCAAGGCAACACTACAAACTCAATGAACCATTGTTTTAGGGCGTGATCCTATGCATGTTTAAACAGAAAAAAAAAGTCCAACTCCTAGCATTTCCCAGCCAGTGGGGAAAGTTAGGTGTTGAAGGACATTTTCTGTCTAAACCTGCATAGAATTATCCCTTTGCTAAATGATATCTAAGAGGTTTCCCAGAGCACTTACTTTACCCAAGAATTCCTGCGCTTCAGCCGCTCCTTCCAAATGTCAGGCCTCTAAATGGAATTTTTCAGGGAGATCGTTGCTTTGGCGCATGACTTTGTAGAAAACTCGCTTTCGGTTTCGCAAAGAGCTACAGCTGATCATAGTTCATCCTTCAACCAGACAGTCCTACGCTGACCTATCTGCACCTCCATCCAGCGCAAACCTGTCAGCCGTACCTTCTTGGCCTTCCATAAGCATGCTGTTATCTCTCTGCCCTAATTGGGTAACTTTCCTCTGTATGTGACTTTGGCCCTTTAGCTCTGTCAACCCTCATCAGGCCAAAGGGCTTCTCCTCCCCTTAATGATCATCACCAGTTCTGCTTTCCAGCTGTATACGCCTGGAACTCCTTCTCAGAAGTCCTATGAGAATGCCAAACTCTCCCTCCTATCTATCAAGCCTTTTACTTAACCTCTTCATCCCCAACCGTCACTGGTGTCTTGCTTTACCCTAAGGCCATCTTCCTCCTCTGGGTGTTGCATTTTTTATTGTAAAACCCTTGGGGCAGAGAGCTCAGCTGTTCTCTTGGTTGCTACTCTGCAAATGGCCATGTTAAAGTTGCAGGGGCCCTGCCTTATTTTGTATCTGGTCACTCTAGTATAGCGCCTGCACCTTTAACTGTTGTGATGAAGAGGGAATATCACCAGGAACTAATTGCATACAAATGACACTGGCTGAAATTCCCTTTTCTCTACAACTGTTAACGTTATATGAGCCCTGACCTGGATTTTATCTGGTCAGCCTAATGTTCAGGGGTCCTTCTCTGTGAGCCCCTGCCAAAGGAAGTGAGACAGGTGGCTACCGGGAGGAGGGCCTTCTCTGCTGTGGCACCTTGGCTGTGGAATGAGCTTCTTGGAGACGTTCACCTGGCACCTACATTATACTCTTTTAGATGCCAGGTGAAGACCTTTTTATTTTCTCAGTATTTTAACAGCTTATTAGTCTAATTTTTGACTTTGCTGTTTTAAATTTGTATTTTAAATCTATATTGCTGCTTGGTTTTATCCTGCTTGTGTTCTTATATACTATGTTTTTATACTGCTGTTGTTTTATATTTTGAATAATTGTTAAGGTTTAAATTTTTGTGAACCATCCAGGGAGGCTAGGTATTTTATTGTGATGTCTGTTCTACAGCAATCCTGCCCATGTTAACTAAGGAGTAAGTCCCACTGTACAGGGGAGTGGAACCTTAAGGCTGTCACCCAAATCTGGCCCACCTGGAGTTTTAATTTGGCCCTCCAGGTTCCATGGCTCCTCCCCTTGGCCCACCACCTTTCTAAGAGACTGAAATGCTTCTCCTTAGGTTTAATTGTGAGCCAATGTGGTGTAGTGGCTAGAGTGTCATGCTGGGAGTTGGGAGATCTGGGTTCTAGTCCCCACTTGGCCAAGGAAGCTCACTGGGTGACTCTCAGCCCAACCTATCTCTTACGGTTATTGTTGTGAGGATCAAATGGAGAGGAGGAGGATTGTGTATGCTGCTGCCTTGGGTTCCTTGGAGGAAAAACGGTGGGATATAAATGTAATAAATAAATAATTACTGGTGGCAAGAGGTTTAAATTAAAATATATTGGTATTTTTGTGTGTGTGTCTTAGCCCTGGTCTTTTTGCTTTTGTCCCTGACTGCAACTGGACCCCCCAAGAGCTTCTCCAAGACTGAAGGAAGTTCAACACCTCTGCTCTGATAAGTGCATTCAGGATTGCAGCCTTATGTTGATATAATTGGTATGGGGTGCTACACATTTTATACTCTTTTAAATATCTCCCGTATGGCAGAGGGTTTATCAACCCAATGGCAAAATCTCTCTTGAACATTCAGAATCAGTTCAATTAAAGCTTAGTCCACAGTTGTTTCTGTGGGACATGGTTTATGCAGAACCCAGAGGCTTGCCATTGGAGGCACCTGGGAAGTAACATATTTGACCAGATTAAAAGATTTCATAGCAAATAATAAGAGTCTACTCATATAATGAGGTGGTAAACAAAGTTCAAACCAGGCTTCTGCTATATCAATACTCCAAGAAATATTATAGAACAGGTTAGGAGGGGGATTGTGAAAGGAAACGAAGTATGAAAAAGTATGTATTACTCTTATGTAGACCAAACAAGGGCATAACAGATCTCCATGTGGGCTTGAACTATAGCATCTGTTGTACTGTTTTATGTTGTGCGTTCTAGAAAAGCAGAGGAGGTCTGAGAGGACAAGAGTTGGCAATTTCCACACAGGAATACATAGGTTCCCATTTCTCACTGCTGGATCTATTTTCCAAGGCTCTGGATCTATTCCACAGAGCCCTAAGTATCAATTGGTGCCAACAGAAGGTTTCTTCCTCTGCTTAACTGCCATGGAGGGAGCAAGTTTCAAGGGGGAGGGAAGGTTTAACTCTTCCCTTCCAAAATGCAGCAACACCTTTCCATGGCAATACAGCTGAGGGAGGAAAATTCATTGGTATGGGATGATCTGGAGCAGGGGACATATTAACTGAAGAACTTAATTTGAGGTGGATGAGTCATGAATTGGCTGGCTTAGCCACCTGTGAAATTTAAATAATTCCTAGTTATTATTTCTAAATTTTTATAAATAACATATGCAGATTTTATGCAGATTTGTGCCATGTGGGCCCCAAATCTTTTCAGTGCCTAGCAACACCCCTGCTCTTGCATCTCCACCAAACGAGCCTCTGATGGCGGTACCAAGAGGAGGGTCTCCTTGGGAAGATTTTAAAACCAAGGTAGACTCATATGGAAGAATATAGTCTTTTATGAGCCTGCCTGTGGCTTAAGATTTTCAGGGGAGGCCTTTCTCTTGGTACCACTGCAATTTAGACAGTACTCACAGAATCAATGTAAGGAGCCATATTTGAACTCTCTCTCTCTCTCCCCACTTCCTGTTTGTTCTGCCCATGTGCTCTGGCTCTGATCATGCAGGGAAGGACGAGTCATGTGTGTTTGGCCAGCAGCAACAATGAAAACAGAGTAGAGAGCTTGGTGCGCACGGACAAAGGTGGCCAGGCTTCCCATTGACTTCACAACTGCACAGTTGGTTGGAACTTAAATGCAAACTTAAATGCAAACTGAAGGCTTATCTTGTGTGGGAGATATTTCTCCCAACAGGTTGACTAAGGAAATTCTGTTTAGTCCCTGCCCTATATTGCAGGCTAGCATGGAAGTATGAAGAGGGAAATGAGTGCTCTACACACCCTTCTCCTTTCTTGATATGCTCAGGAGAGTTCAACAGGGAAAGTGCAGAAGTCATGGGGTGAACTGTTCTCTCTTGACCCCATACTAGTTACCAGTGTTAGGTAGCTTAATCTTTATCCCCAGATGTAGCCAGACAAGGCCAGAAAGGTGGCAAGTTGGCCACCCTGCTGCTGAAGGACGTTCCAGCTGCCTGCCTCTCATTGTTCCCAGGCTCAAATCAGATACCCTAGAGAAGATGGGTAGAAGGTAGCTCAGGATTTACTGATGTACCTGATGTAGAGGTGTACAAAATTGTGCATGGTGTAGAGAATGTGGATAGGGCGACATTTTTCTCCTTCTCATAATACTAGAACCCAATGGGGTCATCCCATGAAGCTGATTGGTGGGAGATTCAGGACAGATAAGTACTTCTTCACACAGCACATAGTTAAAATATAGAATCCACTACCACAAGATGTAGTGATGGCCACCAATTTGGATGGCTTGAAAAGAGGATTAGATAAATTCCTGGAGGAGGCTATCTATGGTTATTAGTAGGGGTGTGCACAGACCCCCCGGATCGGATCGGGACCCGGATCGGGACCTCCAATTTTGTCACGGATCGGTTCGGACAAAATCAGAGGCCCCCCGGACCGGATCGAGTACGATCCCGATCCAAAAATCGGAAATTTTTGGATCGGCCGCCATTTTTTTCCCCATAGACTTGCATTGCAATGCAAGTCTATGAGGAAAAAATGGCGGCGGGTGGGTGAGGGGGGGCCTAACTCCCTCCCCCCCCGGGGCCGTCCGCTGTGGACGGCCCCGGCAGGTAAGCCCCCTCCCCCGCGCTCCCTACCCCCCCTGGGGCCATCCGCTTCCATCCGCTGGCACCCGCGGGCGCCAGCGGATAGAAGCAGACGGCTCCGGGGGGGGGTAAGCCCCCTTCCCCGCCACTGCTTACCTTTTAGGGCCGTTCGCTCCCGTCCGGCGCCGGCGGCTACCGCCAGCCGGCTTTGCGGCTTGCTCTCGAGTAGCGCGCCGGGTGATGTCATCACCCGGCGCGCCACCCTGGAGCAGGCCACGGAGCCCGCTGGTAGTAGCCGCCGGCACCGGACGGGAGCGGACGGGCCGGGAAGGTAAGGGCCCCCCTCCTCCCCCCCCCCGCTGTCCACTTTCATCGGCGGGCGCCCACTGGCGCCCGCCAATGGAAGCGGCAGTGGGCGCCAGTGGGCGCCTGCCGATCTGCCGATCCGCCGAACCGGTTCGGACCTTTTTCGGATCGGTTCAGACTGGATCGGCGGATCCAGCTGTTGGATCGGAAATCGGATAATTTATCCGATTTCCCACTGGACCGGACTCGGATCGTGGATTGGGTCCGATCCAGTGCACATCCCTAGTTATTAGTCCTGATGGCTAAGTACAACCTCCAGTATCAGAGGCATTCTGCCTATGTATACCAGTAGCTGGGGAACATGGGCAAGAGGGTGCTCTTGCCCTCATGTCCTGCTTGTGGGCTTCCTGTCAACAGCTGGTTGGCCACTGTGTGAACAGAAAGCTGGACTAGATGGACCCTTGGCCTGATCCAGCTTGGCACTTCTTAAGTTCTTATGTCTGTGGGTTTTGTCTCTAAAATGAAAAACAATTAGCTGTTATGCAATCATGCACTATACATCAGCATTCCTCGACCTGGTTTACTCCAGATACATTGGACTACAGGACCCATAAGTCCAACCCAGCACAACCATTGACCACGCTGACTGGGAATTACGGGAGTTGAGCTCCAATATATATGGACAGCACCAGGTAGGTGAAAGCTGCTCCACAGGTATAATAATCACACTGAAACTCAGGAGTTAATTTATTTGAATTCAACTACTAGGAAAAATACTAACGATAAAACACACATCTCAACAGTCTTGGCTCTGCACATTAAAGAAGGCAACTTGTGGCTTCAAAATACACATACACACACACCAAGGATGGACAACAAGAAGAAACAAAATTAAATTTTATGAAGGCAAATGGCACTCCTGCGAGCAAATCTACACGTAAAGGAGAAATAAAAGACTTGAGAAGAATTCATGACTAACAGGGAGAGGAAAGCTCGCCTCAGCTCCTACTTCTACAGTTGTTAGAGGAGAACTGAGTGGCAAGAGGCCCAGCCTCGCCCTGCTTCTTGCCTCCAACACAGGGGGCAAAAAGCTGAGGGGGAGGAACATTCTCTATGCAGACCCTTTTCAGTCCCAAGGGCCATATCAATTGCCTGCTAGGGGGCAGAGACTTAACATACACACACAGACAACTCTCACACTCACCTCAGAAGCACAGAAGTTTTCTTTCTTTCTTTCTTTCTTTCTTTCTTTCTTTCTTTCTTTCTTTCAACATTTCTATTCTGCCTTTCTGGAAAAAAACCAGTCAAGGTTGTCTTGCGGCCACTACATGAAGGTACTGAAGCCTCCTCCATTCCACTTCAGCTACCCCAACACGATCACCAAAAAAAAAAAAAGTAGGAAAAAAATGATCTAGGAACACCATTTTCCTCCCCATCACCACCAATTTGGGGGGTGGGGGTGGCAGATGCTGGGGTTGGCCAGATAGGGCTTGGGGGATTTCCTGCACAACATGAGCTGCACTTTTTGCACCCCTGCTCCTGGGGTTCTAGAAAGTTCCATTCTACAGCCTGCACAGCCACATAGAACGGCAGAAATGTTCTAGAAAATCATTAGCAGCAGCACAGGTAGCCTTAGGTTGCATAAGGGCTCATTCGAATGAGAGCCATTTAGCTATGAATAGGAGGGAGATGCTAAAAGAGCGAAAGGAAGCATCACACACTAAAATGTGTTGACGTGGCAACAAAGGGGACGCCCTAATTCTCCCAATTAAAACGCCTTGTGCAGCTATTCTGTTCTTCCTTCCTTGATGGAAAAACGGTGGAAGAAACAATGGAGGGAAAACACACGAATGGAACGCTACATCCTCTGTACCCCCCACCCCCAGTAAAATTCCATGAATTAGGCAAGGCGGTTGCAAATTAAAAGTCTCATCTGGAAGCACCCAGAAAGAAGATCATTGCATTTTGCAGTGCAGATTCAATAAATAATAAAGGCATATGCAACTCTTTTTCCTTGGCTACAAAGCCACTAAGAGGAGTTCAACTCCCAAACACCACGAAACAGCCCTCCTCGCCCAGGAATCTGCTTATAATGTAGTGTCCAAAGCGCTGTTAACAAGTGTTGATTTGAAACTGATGACTGTCTGCTACTCTGGGAACCCATTTTAGGGTGGAAGAGTATAAATATAAGTAAATAAAATCAAGAAATCCAAAGCTAAGACATGGGCAACTTGTTGACCTAGCTATTATTGTGTTAGGTTAAGCCAGAACCCCATGGTGGACTGCTCACAAAGGTTTCTTTAAATAGTCATTCACAATACAAGAGGTAGGCAAGTTTAAGCAATTTGTCCAGCATAATTCCTAGGGGTTTTACAAAGATGGACGTACCCAAGATTACACAGCAAAATATTTCAAATGCAGTGCAAGAAATGTTCTTCACCATTCGTGGGTTATGATGGTGACGTTTTAAAGTTGTCTTATTGTAATGTTTGGTCTTTGCTGTATTTTGTTTTTAATTTTTAATCTATTCTCTTGCCTTATTCTGTGTATAAATCTTTCCAGTTTTTCAGGAATGTTTGTAGCCCTTATTCTGACCTCTCTCTCTCTCTCTCTCTCTCTCTCTCTCTCTCAGCTGGTTCTGATGGTCCCAAGACTACACAGCAAAACATTTCATACATTGTGCAATTACCTATACCTAATGTAAGTCAACCAGTACAATCAGCCCAGTGTTCTTCAGTTAGAAAATCAGATGAACCTGACCCACCTGCCAATGACCATGCTTCCCGGGAATTATGGAAGGTGCAGCCCAACACATCTGGAGGACACTAGGCTAGGGAAGCCTGCACTATATTTGGGTCGCAGCCAACAAATTCCTTTATGTCAGCCTATCTTCACTGCCATCAGTAACTGTGGAGACTACGTCTGAGATGCCAACAGCTACTAGAAGGATAGATGTTGGGGCATTGCTATAATAGGACAGAAATGGGAAACCACAGGTACAGGCCCATCAAGCCAGTTGTGATCCTCTTCTGAGCTCTCTTAGACATTTGGCTGCTGTGAAGGTTTGAGGCCTACAGAAGCAAGGTCATAAACTGTAGGGAGAGGATATCCCTGAGAGGAGTAGGTTCATTTCTCCAGTTAAAGATTCATTCCCTGGATAAGTTTCATATCTCCAGTTAAATTTTATTTCCACAAAGTGGGGACTTTACTTCCTGTTTGGGGGAAGAGGGTATAAAAGAGTGAGAGAGACATACCAGAGCCTCAGACCAAAGCCAGAGAAAGACCAGAGCTTATGGAAGGAGTAGAAAGAAGCAGCTTAGGGTAAAAGAACTTGAGTTTTTGCGTTTCCATTGTAATTGGCTTGTTTTACTTTACTAGTAAATGGTTGTGTTAAACCACAAGTGTCTAAAGTGTTACTAACCCCATGTATATAGAATGAACCTGTTTCTGAGTAGGGGAAGGTGAAAAGAAGGAAGGTCCTTAAAGAGTTACTCACGGAGTCCAGCTCATAAGAGCCCTGACAGCAGCATAGAATGAAATTTTAATTGGGTCCTGGATTGACTTTGGTTGATTGTTTAAAAACCGCTGGGGAAGGTCATCTGGAGGTGTAGGCTAAGGAGTCATCAATATGCAAATGACATCCAGCTCTACCTCCCGTTTTCGTCAAACCCAGGTGAGGCAGTGGCTGTGCTGAATCAGTGCCTGGGCACAGAAATGGACTGGATGAGGGCCAATAAATTGAGTGGTTCATCTGCCAGGCTAGGTGATATTCAACCCCTTCTGAAAGGGGGTTGCACTCCCCCTAAAGGATCAGGTTTGTAGTTTGAGGTTGCTCTTGGATCTAGCATTGTCATTTGAGGCACAGATGAACTCGGTAGCACAGAGCACCTTCTATCAGTTTGGGCTGATATACCAACTATACCCTTATCTCGACAGGGATAGCCTATCTACAGTTATCCATGCTCTGATAACCTCTCGTCTGGATTATTGCAATGGTACTGGGTGGTATATAAATGTAATAAATAAATAAATAAATAAATAAATAAATAAATATCTGCTGTCTGTCTGCTATTTCTTTACATGCTTTTACGTAGAGTTTTTCTGAACTTTGTATAATGTATTTTAATTGTTTTTAATTTCTGTGAATCAACCACAGAGCTTTAGCTGGGGGAGGGGGTATAGAAATATAATAAAAGAATGAATGAATAGATAAATAGGTATCGGTTGTCTCTCTGTGTTATTTGTTTATATGCTTTTTACGTAAATGGTTTTTGTACTTTGTATAATGTATTTTAATTGTTTTCAATTTCTGTGATTACCCAGAGAGTTTCGGCTGTGGGAGTGAGTAGGGGTGGAGGTATAGAAATATAATAAATGAATGAATGAAAATGAATTACGTGGGTCTCTAATTGAGAAATGGGGGTGTCGAAGTGAAATTATATATGGCCACATTCTTGTAACTAAGTAAAATCAATTATCTAGATAAAGTATTCTTCACTGGAACACGTTACCAAAAGAAACACACCCACCCAAATCCACATTCTAGTCTCCATACTGGATTTCAGCTTTGAGCTCATTGGCGATGTAGTTCGTCAGCATGCCTAGCAACCTCTCTTGAATGGCTGCATTTCCCATGACCAGGGCTATGAGCTGCGCTGTGTCGGTCCAGTCCAAGTTGCTAATGATGGCGTAGGCGTTGTCATAGAGCCGCTGCTGCTCCACCGGAGGCAATTCCAGAAGAATCTGCGGGATGGGTTTGAACTGTCCGGTGGTCATCCAGGCACCCAGCAAGCCACCAACAGCGCCCCCTAGAAAAAGCAACAGGGAGAAGCATTTTATCCCAGCATATGCACAAAAGGTGCCCAACCAAATCCAGTGATTTATTTACAGTGCAGGGATACTACTTTGCACACCTTCTGAAGTGGATAAAGAACAGAGGACTTGGGGAACCTCAGGCCCACACAGCAAATCTGGCCGACCGGAATTGCAATCCAGAAGGCATTGCCCCCTTCCCCCACCCAACCTGGCTTCTGTGTAGTATTTTCTGTGCAAGAAGCCCAGAGGATCAGGTTGGGACTGCAGGCATTTGGCCTGCAGGGCTGAGATCCAACATCCTTGCTATAAAGAAACCAGTGGAGGCTGTTGGCTCCGATTTCGGTGCAGCTGTGAATCCATTCTGGGTTTCATTCAGAACCAGCCAGAACTCTAAAGGAATTACCCAAGGTGCTGCACCTCAGCCCTGAAATAGGTTCAGCACTTTGGAGAGCTCCTTTAGAGTTCTGGCTGGTCCTGACCGAAATCCAGAATGGATTCACAGCCGCACCGAAATTGGAGCCCTCAGCCTCCACTGAAGCAAACACTCACTTACCTACAGCTATGCCAGGAGGGCCACCCACCAAGCCTCCAACAAAAGCAGTTGCACCTGCCACAAGCGCCCCTCGCCCAGAATGCTTGAAGGCAGCCTTCATCTTCCGCTCTTCGCACACACGGCACAGGAGCTGCATCACGTCATTCATGCTGATGGGCATCTTGCCTGGCGCACCCCTGAAAGAGTTTCAAAAGAAGCAATACCTGAACACGGGGAATGAACCTCTTTCAGCCTGAGAGGAGAATCCAGTTTTGAAGAAACTCTCGGGCTGGTCAGATCATTATCTGAGAGGAATCAGAAGGTACACCTTTGGGAACCAATCTACCAGAGTCATTGTGGAGAACCCTGGAGGCCTGGAATTGAACCCTAGGAGAGCCATGGGCCTGAGGTTCTGAACCGATTTATTCAATTAAGCCCTAAGGCAAGGAACACGTGGCCCTACGTGGAGTTGCAATTCCCATAATCTTTCACCATCAGCTATGCTGGCTAGAGCTGATGAGAGCTGCAGTCCAACCACTTCCAGAGTACCACATATTTCCTACCTCTGCCCTCAGATACCACCTACATAGCTGCCCCTTCAGATGCAAAACCTCAAAATGCAACACGGAGCAATTCTGTTTATATTCCATCTCTTGTCTCCGAATCCCAAGGCAGCATATGTTGTCTGCCCAAGCAGTCTTCTGCCCAAAAACTCAGACAGCCCCGACTGGCCTAACTTCAGCAAAACTGCTGCATCATGTGCCTCCAGCTCATGCCTTAATCAAGAGACCATTGTGCCAGTAGAGGACACAAGGAGAAGACAAAAGTCAAACTGTCCGGGCCATGTGTCATATGTCACTTCCCATTTCTTATACACAGACACATAAACAGAACTGCTGGTTGTTGTTTCAATGTTTTCCCAAACAGCTTTTCAGACAGATACGTAAATCCCACCTGGGCCAGTGTGTTTTTCTAAAAAATAAATGACTGTTCGAGCATGCTTAGAATCAATTTCTCCCATTCTTGGACAGGGGGAAAACAGTTGTGGTTTTTCAATAGAAAGGAAAAGGCACTCTTCACCTGCGCAAAGGCGTGCTTAGTGATTACGGCTTCCTGTTCTCTAGCTGTTTATTCCTCGGATTGAAGACAGATTCTAGTACTAGGTGGGTTCTGACTCAACTTTAGCTCAGATTCAACCTCAGAAACAACATCAGGCTATTGGCGAAGTTCTCACATCAGCGGTCCATGAAATGGCCTACCCAGACCATTATTTAGAACAGACGGAGAAAACCTATGACCTACCAGCTGACCACTGGCTACACCGATTGAGGCTTCTGGGAGTTGGAGTCCAACAACATCTGGAGAGTCACAGGTTCCAGAAACTGATCTAGGATTTAAAAAATTGCACTTTCTGTCATATGTATTTTTGTTTTAAAGTGTAATACACCCCCCCTCTTGGTGTGCTCAGATGTTTTAAAGTGCCACTCAGTATTGCTGGCCATGGGCCATACGGGTTGGAGGGCAAGCATTTGAAGGGCACCAGGTTGGGGAAAGCTAATGAATGTAAGAACGTAAGATGAGCCCTGCTGGATCACACCAAGGATCCATCTACTGCAGCATTCTGCTTACACAGTATCCAAGCAGCTGCTGCCCACAGGAAACCTACAAGCAGGACCAGAGTGCAACAGCATCCTCCTGCCCATGTTCCCCAGCAACTGGTATACATAGGCATACTGCCTCTGATGCTGGAAGTAGCATATAGCCCTCAGGACTAGTAGCCATTGACAGTCTTCTCCAGCAATTTGTCCCCTTTTAAAGCAATCTGAAGTGGCCATCGCTACATCTTGTGTCAGTGAACTCCATAGCTTAACTAGTGTAACAGGATGCTGCTGTTAATATTACTATAATTATTTCTACTCTTATTATTCTTTACACCCACATTCTTCTGAGGCTTCTTGTTGATGTCTGGTGCGTTAGAAGATTTAGGACACAATCCTTTGCATGTGTACAGAAAAAAGTCCTACAGACACAAGTCCTACCAAAAGTCCTACATTCCCCACTGCTGGCTGGGGAATGCTGGAAGTTGTAGGAGGATCCCCCACCCCGTCTAAACATGCATAGGATTGGGCCCCTACTAACTCAGTGTTGCAAATAATTATTTGGCGGTAGTCCCTACACTCCTTATCTGTGTCATAAACTGCTTTTGTCCACCTCACCTCATCTCACCTCAGGGCTGCTCTTTACTGGCACTGTAAACCAGAAGTATGTTGTTAAGAATAAGCTCAAGGTAACACAATGCTTTATTTTTTTCTGCCCAGTAGAAGCCCACTATGGGAAGGCACAGGAGTCCATCAATCTCCATCATCTCCAGTCAAAGAGAACCTCCTACCTGAAACCAGTTTTAAAATCACTCCACTGGCTGCCAATTAGTTTCTGGGCAAAGTACAAAGTGTTGGTTATTACCTTGAAAGCCCTACATGGTTTGGGTCCAGGTTACCTGCGGGATCGCCTTCTCCCGTACAATCCGCCCCACACGCTCAGGTCCTCTGGTAAGAATTTACTACAGTCAGCCAAGACTAGGCTGACAACAGTTCTGCCGCTTCCAGACTGTGGAATGACCAGCCAGGAGAGATCAGCCAACTTAACAGTCTTCTGGAATTTAAGAGAGCTATAAAGACTGATCTCTTCCGGCAGGCCAACCCAGTCGAATTTTAAGACTTGGTTGATTTTAATGGTGTATTAATTTTATATGCTTTTAATCAGTTTTATGTATTTTATATTGTCTCTATGATGCTGTTCCCAGCCTCGATCCAGAGGGAGAGGCGGGTAATAAATATATTATTATTATTATTAACAGGCCTGGGCTAGATGGACCCTATGTTTAGATACTCCTAAGCAGGTTTATTTGGAAGCATGTTGCACTTAGTTCTATTGCCTTTACTTCCAGGTAAGTATGCCTAGGTGTTTAGCATCAGGGCAACAGCCCTAAAATCCATTTTATTTCTATAGTCATGATGGTGCTATGGTTTAAGTGGGTTTACAACGCGAAATTGACATGCATAGAGTATTTATTTTCTTCCTTTCTTATCAGGGCTGGCAAACAGATGTCTTTGTGGCCACTGGCCAGCTAAAGCGCTTCCCCACCACCCAAAAGTCTATTAAAGCCAGGGCCTAAAATTACCCATCTGCGCCACCGGCGACCCTTTTGGGAAGGCTGCGTCTGTCTCTCGGTCACCAGGAGCCGCCCCCTTTTCGGTATAGGGGGGGAAACCCTCGGAGACCGGCATCAACCTCGCGCAAGGTCCCGATCTCCGCCCAGGGGCTGCGCATCTCTCCCCAGATCCACCCACCGCAACGGGGGCTTGCCTTCCTCCCTTCTTCCCTACCTCGGGGCGGGGCTGCGCGCACAAGCTTCGGTGCCGCCCTGCTGGCTAGGCCGCTGCCGAAGTCGCGCCCGGAGGCTCCGATGGCGCCGGCGCCGCGCTCACGTGCGTTCGGGGCTGCTCAATGGGCCGAGGAGAGAGACACGTCAGTGGGTAACGGGGAGGGGCGGATCTCGATCGCTTGCCCTACCTGGCAGGGGCCGAACTCCGGGCTGGAGGAGGGCGGAGCGGGAGCGCCCAGCTCCTGGGGTTTGGTCCGATCGCGCCCGTGGTTTGGGAGGAGCATCGATCGGTCGAGCTGTTGAGCCGCCGGTCCGAGCTGACAAATGAAGCTCCCCGGGGATATTTTCCCAAGCAGGGCACGTGCGCTGTTAACAGTGGCGCCACAGGCAGAAGTTCTGCAGGTGAAGAGTTTTCTGGCTGCACCTCCAGAATTCCTGCTAGGTTGTTAAAAGGAGCAGGCGGGCAGCTGCGGAGGAACATGATTACTCCTTCCCCCGTCCGCCTCTATTCAGCCTTTTCGAATAAGGAAGAAGTCGCGCAAAAGCAGAGAAGGCACTGAACAACCCGTGGTGTGGGGGAAGGGGGCGGGGCCAAGAAAAGGGGGCGTGGGAAATCCTCCATCCACCTGTTTAAGAGAAGCAAAGCAGGCAAAACTTCCAAGAGCTGAATCCCCCCCTCCCGTTTCCCCTTGCAGGAGCGAACTACCTCCATGTAAGCTAGACTTGGGAGTGTACATTGCCTTGACCTAGATGCCACAACCAGAGGATGTATCTGTGTAGAAAGAGCAGCTGCCCCAAGAAGTTCTGAACTGGTCTTTCAATAAAATCTTTAGCTTTTTGAATTCATGGGAGGGTCATAGATGAGGTTGCCTGAGGCCTCTGGAGTTCTAAACCACTGGTCAGCACTAGGTTTGCTTCCCCACTTTAGGGATGGGGAAAGAAGGGGTGAAGAAGGCTGAGTATTGGCTATTCCTTTCCTGCAAGCTGCCAGGTAGTTGCACTTCACAGCTGCAGCCACAGTTCCTGCTATACTTCTACTGCCTAGGTTCTCAAATCCCTGTGCTGGCTTCTTCTCCATTCCTGGACCCTGCATAAATTCATCTTTACCTTCAAAGACTTCCATGACTTCCCTGCTGCTGCATCCTGTTCCTCTCCATTACAAATCCTGTCAGACTAATCTGATCTCATTTTTTTTCATCGGGCAACCTCCCTTGTGGACTGTGGGAATGCTGTGGATATAGTATATCTTGACTTCAGCAAAGCTTTTGACAAAGTGCCCCATGACATTCTGATTCACAAACTAGTGAAAAGTGGGCTAGATGGAACAACTATTAGGTGGATCCACAGTTGGCTACAGAATCAGACTCAAAGAGTGCTTATCAATGGTACCTTTTCACACTGAAGGGAGGTAACGAGCGGGGTACCGCAGGGCTCAGTCCTGGGCCCAGTGCTCTTAAACATTTTTATTAATGATTTGGATGAGGAGGTGCAGGGAATGCTTATCAAATTTGCAGATGACACAAAATTGGGTGGGATCGCTAATACCCTGGAAGACAGAAACAAACTCCAAAGTGATCTTGATAGACTGGAGCGCTGGGCTGAAAACAACAGAATGAAATTTAATAGGGATAAATGCCAAAATGCACAGTTACAAGATGCACAAAGAAACAAAATGCACAGTTACAAGATGGGGGATACTTGGCTGATCACTACGACAAGCGAGAAGGATCTTGGAATTGTTGTAGATCACAAGCTGAATATGAGCAAACAGTATGATGTGGCTGCAAAAAAAGCAAATGCTATTTTGGGCTGCATTCATAGAAGTATAGCTTCCAAATCACATGAGGTACTGGTTCCCCTCTATTCGGCACTGGTTAGGCCTCATTTTGAGTATTGCGTCCAGTTCTGGGCACCACACTTCAAGAAGGATGCAGACAATCTGGAGCATGTCCAGAGGAGGGCAACGAGGATGATCAGGGGTCTGGAAACAAAGCCCTATGAGGAGAGATTGAAAGAACTAGGCATATTTAGCCTGGAGAAGAGAAGATTGAGGGGAGACATGATAGCACTCTTCAAGTACTTGAAAGGTTGTCAGACAGAGGAGGGTCAGGATCTCTTCTCGATCAACTCAGAATGCAGGACACTGAATAATGGGCTCAAGCTACAGGAAGCCAGATTCTGGCTGCACATCAGGAAAAACTTCCTGACTGTTAGAGCAGTACAACAATGGAGCCAATGACCTAGGGAGGTGGTGGGCTCTCCCACACTAGAGGCCTTCAAGAGGCAGCTGGACAACCATCTGTCAGGGATGCTTTAAGTAGATTCCTGCATTGAGCAGGGAGTTAGACTCCAAGGCCTTATAGGCCCCTTCCAACTCTACTATTCTATGATTCTATGATCCTGCATAAACTCTTACTTACCTTCAAAGACTTCCATGACCTCCCCAGTGCTGCACCATTTCTCTGTTCTTAGATCCCAGCACATCCCCTGCCTTGGCTCATTCAGCTCCTCTACCCTCAGCTCTCCAGATTGCACTTCCCTAAGAAATGTTGCCCTTTCTTCCTTACTGCCCTTTATGCCCGAAATGCTCCATGAGGCTACCTCCAACTTCCTTCACACCCCTCTTCAAAAATACACCTTATCTGTGGGCATATTTCACTTTTAAGTATGTACAACTGGGGAAAAAAATACATTTTATCCCTGTTTAGTCCTGACTTCATCTCCCTTGCTTTCCTTTGTTTTCCTCCCATGTTGAATTTATACTGTCAGCATTTTGCAGGAGATGTTTTCTCTTGTACTCTGTAAAGCACCACATATATTGATGGCGCTATAAATTAGAACTCTTCTGTTGCCTTTTAAGCCCTGGTTCCAGACGGCAACTACAAAAGCCTCTGAATACTTGCCATTTTATGTCACTGCAATTGGTTATAACAGAGAAAGCCCATTCCAACCCTGTGGGATGTGGCACAGCTGCGCTGCACATGGCTCCAGATAGAACATACCAAAGGCAATTATAAAAAGCAACATTTAAAAAAAAATGGTTTCCCAATAGCAACACACTACTTAGTTTGGGAAGGAGATGTATCCATGTTGACACTTCAGCCCTAATGCAGGCCTGCAAGACTTCTAATCCAACAAGCTGAATGAAAGCCATCAGTTGTGTTTGGTGGTCCGTAAAGGAATAAAGTCCCCATTTTCGAAACAAACATAATTGCTTCAGAATGTGTGCTGAGTTCTCTGATCTAAGAGGACATGCAAAAATAAGAATGTAAGAGGAATATGACTGTGTTGAGTCAGGTAAAGAGAGAACCACCTCTAGGCTTTTGTACAAAGAGATACCAATGGCTAGAATTTGCTCAATGGCTTTTGATGGCTGATGGCTAAGGGGCATTACGCACAGAGGCTAGAGAAAACCATGTTGGAAGTTGGACTTAGAACGTGGCAATGAAAGAAACAACATTTTTTGCAACCCGAGGGTAACAAGACTCTCGGGACATCCGGGTGCTTTGGGAGAAATGATGCTTTAAAGTTTGCCCACGTTCAGTGTGTGTTATTTGTAAATGAACAGATATTGCCCCCCCCCCCCCGGTAAAAAAAAAACACCCATAAAAGACAGTACTGTGTCCACAGCAGGGAACTGACCCTGGAAAAAGCTCCCCCTGGAGCTTTCTACCACTAACGGAAGCAGGGAATAGAAAACAGTCTCAAATATTTTGAATAAGTTAATCAGAAATTGAGGCACGCTTCCAGCAGGCCGCATTTGTTTTTCTTCCTTTTAAAGCTGTCTTTCCTTCTGCCTTAACAAGCGCTTGCCTGCTTGTGGTTCAGTCTCAACTCTTGCCTTATGCTTATATATAATGATGGTTAACATTAATATATTAATACTTATAACAGCCCTGTAAATTATGTATGTAGGCTTACCACCATGAGCTCCATCACACCAGCAATTTAGTGCACTCTCACCATGCCTGGTGTGCAGATTTGCAGAATGGTATTCACATGATGCCGTGCCTGTCCTGCTAACACCCTCTTCCCCAGCCTTTCCTAGAACACTAAAAGTCTGGATTATTTAAGCATATTAAGCGTATTTAATATGCCCTAAGCTTCCATATAGTTTTAAAGGAACTGGGGGCTTGAATGGATTGCATCAATTCCTGGCAGGGAAAAGCGATCTCTCCCAGCAGTCTGCTCCAAGCCTCCATATAATACCCAAAACTTGCATCCCAGGCTCGAAAGCCTGTCATTCCATTTTTGCCCAGGAGAAAGGCGGTTTGGTTGAAGTACTCATCTGCCAGGACCTGACAGGAGGGAGAAAGAGAAGGGGAGGGGTGGAGTGGAGAGGAAGAGTGGAAGAGCAGCTACTCAGATGAAAGGGATCATAAGCTTGACACACTTCTGCATCAGAGGTAAAAAAACCGCAGAGGCAAACCGGGGGGGGGGGGATTAGGTGTGTTAGAGGTCCATATTGCAGGTGGAAAAAGAGGACCTGAAGCTGGGAGAGAATGATTTGCTAAAGCTATCTAGCACTTTCATGGACTAGGGCAGGGGTGGGCAGAAGGTAGCTCTCCAGATGTTTTGGATTTCAACTCCCAGAAGCCCCTGTCAGCATAGCCAATGATCAGGAATGCTGGGGATTGAGGTCCCAAATCTACAGAAATCTACGTTCTGCCCACCCTTGGACTAGGGGATCTTCTGATTTGCAGTGTCTTAACAACTATAATATGATAGTGGAGTCTAACAATACATTCCTAAGTATGTTTACTCAGAAGTAAATCTCATTGAATTCAGTGGAACTTACTACCTAGGGAATAGGAATCAATTAATTAAAGGGACAATTTAGGAATGCCAGGGCTAAGACATAACAGGAAGTAGCTAATTAAAGGGATGGGAGCTGAGCAGCATACACACTTGTATATTGGGTGTAAGTTCCATTGAATTCACTTGTACTTATATCCGAGTTGACATGCGTTGGAAAGTGTGTTTTACAGTAAAATTATGTTTTACTGTATGTTTACTCAGAAATCATTTTCACATAGTCTAATGGAGATTATTCCTTAGTGAATGCATTTTGGGTTGCATCCTAAAGCACTTTTGATACATTAACTCACAAATGTTTACAAAAATCCTGTAAGGCAATTATTCCCTCTGTAGTCCAGTAAGAAGGATATGCCAAGAGTTAAACAATAATGATAACTAAGATTACTTAGTATGGTTAAGAACTAAGAATAGATTTGAACTGGGAACATCTACAGTTTATGTTGTTAGCCACTATGTTACACAGTTATAAAGTAACAAAAAGATTTGTAAGGTTCAGGGTGCCTGTTGTTACTTATTTAAGAATTAAAGGTTACATTTACATTAGCTGTTTTATCTATAATGGATGTAATGTGTTCACTCAGTTTATGGAGAATCCAGACATTGCTGCCAGATGGTTGCATTCCAATGGTTTCTGTTTTGTTCTCTCATCTTTTTAAACATCTGTCTTATAGTGACTTTTAAATACTTAGAATACAATTTCGGTATCAGTCTGTCTAATTTCAATGGGCAAAGCACTATTTGGAATTCTCACAACTACTGGCCCTTTAATCAGTCATTTCCTCCTTGCTGGATCTTTTAAAGTGACTTCTGTTTCTTGGCTATTGGTGCTTTAATTAGTAGTTTACTGTTCATACTCTGAGTTTTAATTAGTTCCTGTTCTATGCCAGCAGGCCCTTTAGTTACTTGTTTCTTCTTTTTAGCTAAAGGAATTGCTTATCCATGTTTTGATTTTAATCACAATTCCTCTGGCTAAAGTAAGGAAACCAGGGAATAGAAATCGACTAATTAAAGGAAAAATTTAGGAATGTTTGGGCTGAATAGGAATCAACTAATTAAAGGGACAGGAACCTAGTATCATAAGCCTCTTTAGAACAAAGGGAGCTAGGAGGAAATTAATAATTAAAGAGCTGGGAGAAATGGGACCTTTAGTGAATGGGACTTATTTCTCAGTAAATTATGATTTTGCCTGTGGGATGGGATATTTTTTGTCTAATTCTAGGGAATATAATAGTGCTATATTAAGTGCCCTGTTGGACCACCATTTAATTGCGCTTCCAGCTGAAAACAGAAGAGCAACATCTCAGCAACACTAAAAGAACTAGTGTAGAAGCAACCAAGGCCAGAAGAGGAGTTTTTAAATGCAAAGTGTTTGGAACACCAAAGGATGCAGAAAAGGAAATGAGAATGATGCCTTTGAAGTTGCTTTTATTATAGCTCCATCTGGTGGCTGCGTTAACGTTTAGCCCTATATTATACCTGCCATGGCTCTGAGTGGAAAAGAAGCCTTGAGTGCACAATCTCTATGCACACTTCCGTTCAAACGACATGGGACAGTGACAAACCCACACCTTCAAACACAGCTCTGTCCCAATAACATCTTTCAGTGTAGTGTGACGTTAAAGTACCAACAGGGCAGATGGGCAGGGTATGTGAGGACTTCCTCCTCTTGGTGCTCTTTCTTCCATTGCCTGTGTGCTGCAACCATGCTGCAACTTTTCATATTTGCTGAATGAGGTTTGGGAGAAAAATGCCCGAAGGAAGGGAAAGGTTTGTGGTAGGAAAAATGGCAGCTGAGAAGAGTCCCCCCCTCTCCTTTTCTCACTCCCTTTACTGATGCATTCTTTTGGTGCTTTAAATTACACTCTCCCCCCCCCCCCGACCCCCCAAACTCCTTAGACAAGTTTGGATCACTTGAAGAAATCAGTCTCCCAGCTTATATAGTGTGCCGGCCTTACTTTAGAGCAGGGATAAGCAACTTCTGGGGTCAATATCCCCAATGGAAGCTGCCCCACTGAAATTGGGCTGCATTTGCCCTCAAAATTCGGTGGTGCAGCAGCAAAAAAGACACACTTTCCCTTTAAAACAAGGCAAGAAGGGAGAGTGTGCCTTATAAAGCAAAATTGTACCCCTCTGGGCTTTACTTTCAAATAAGCCATGCACTCCCAGCATGCCTTGCTTTAAACAGAA
Organism: Anniella stebbinsi; assembly: GCA_029215795.1. Lineage (NCBI taxonomy): Eukaryota > Metazoa > Chordata > Lepidosauria > Squamata > Anniellidae > Anniella > Anniella stebbinsi. Next base: position 15,202,430 of record JARDYH010000007.1, read on the forward strand.
AATGGGGGGGGGGTTGTCAGAGGGACAACCACATAAAAGATGGGGGCACATGCTGCCCACCCCTGCTTTTAAGTAAATATCAAAGAACTCAATAGGGCTTTGCTTCCAATCAGGTTGTAAGAGTGATCTAAGTATCATGGAACTTTAGGGTGACCCTATGGAAAGGAGGACAGGGCTTCTGCATCTTTAACAGTTGCATAGAAAAGGGGATTTCAGCAGGTGTCATTTGTATGCATGCAGCACTTGGGGAAATTCCCTCTTTGTCACAACAGTTAGAGCTGCAGGAACCCTGCCCTCTTGAGCAGATACAAAAGATGGCAGGGCTCCTGTAGCTTGAACTGTTGTGATGAGGAGGGAATTTCACCAAGTGCTGCATGCATACAAATGATACCTGCTGAAATTCCCTTTTCTATGCAGCTGTTAAAGGTACAAGAACCCTGTCCTCTTTTCCTTATTGTCACCCTATAAACATGTTAGCTTTGTTTTCTGCTTCTAGTTAAGCTCTGCTTAGCTTGCAGGTGGAACCACAACAGTCCTCTTTATACCATGATATGGTTTAAACAAATGCTGGATGTAACCAACTTAACCAGCCTCCTGAAATAACCACTTCTGTGACAAGGCATCAACCCATAGGACCAGGGAGCTTGGATTCAACCAGAGGTGCAAGGGGATAGCTTATTTTTTTCATGGCGCTGCTGGGATGCAGTTCCAACTAGAATGCTGGTGCACCTGGTTGGCCATTGAGGGAAACGGGATGCTGAATGAGATGTGCACACAACTACTATATGGATTGTTCCGCCGGAACATCCTGGGATGTTTTTATCATTGGTCCATTAGAGATACATCACAGGGGAGGGATGTGCCACATGCGATACAGTTCTGGTAAAGCTGCAATGTTCAGATATCACATGTCTCGACGATTCCCAATGAAAAATGCCTTGCACACAGAAAGTTAGCATTTTAGAGACAAAACCGGCCTAAAACCCTTCTCTACAGCTACCCACTGCCACCACCAAAAAAACCCCTAATGAACAAAACCAAATTCCTTCACCTTTTCCTCAAATAATTTGCTTTCAGGATACTCTATAAACTTTCACACTTTTAGACCAACTCATCCTTTGGACAAAGTTTCCAGTGAAGTCCTTGGCGCTAGATGTATTGCCAAACCAGCTGGCTTAAAGGCTGCAGCGCTGTAATGATACAAATAACTAAATAACCTCTTTTAGTATATCTATCAAACAGTAGATGTCTCCCTTTGCTTGTGGCTGTGTGATGCGCCTCTCATGTGCGCTAGGCAAACATAGACAGCCAGTATTAATTTTTCTTTCCCAAGCTAACATTCCCATCATGCTTTGTAGAAAATCCACAGGGGAGAGAAGATAACGTTGAGTACAAGCACTGAGAACAGAGCACCATGAAAGCAACAAATTATAAACTCCACCGAAGAGGGAGAGATATTTTTTTTCCCTGTCAGTAGGATCACAGGCCTGGTACTTCAGTCAAAGCCTGCGTCTTTGCCAGCAGGTTCAAGAGAAGCATCTGCAAGCACTAAGTGATTCCTTTCAAGCGAAGATTCTCACGACGGCGACAGCAACCGAACGGATTACAGGGCACAAATAGCAGGAAAGAAAAGCTGCTTCGAAATAATACAGCCAAGACAATGGGGTTACTGTTCCAGTAGCAAAGCAAAGCACAGGAGGGGATTGCCATGAAAGGGGAGTGTGATATTTGCACACCTCAGAGGGCTCTCACGTGTCGTAGAATTTGGCAGGACTCGTGTTTCTCTCGCTTGTTACTCTACCCCTCGAACAATAAGGCTAAACCCCACATGTGTACGAGCTGGTTGTGTACTGGCAAAAAAAAAGAGGAGAAATTCTCCTACTTAATCACACTGCATGCAAAATCAAGAGAACAAAAGGACTCTGCAATGCTTCTCTTACCGTTGGGGAGATAATTAAGGATGAATGAAATATTGTTCTGTGGATTGGAAATGAATGTGAAAACCTTCTTAGGAACAATTCTGTTTGTTATGTTTGGGCTAAAGTCTACCCTCCTCTGCAGGGTTGTGTGTGTGTGTGTATGTTTGTATAAAAATTTGCATAGTATTTAAATAAATGCTCTACATGATGGCAAACTTTGCTTTATTTGCATGAATACACAAAGCTGTTTCCATTATTATTGATATAACCTGGCATCGATAAAAAAAAGAGACAAAGAAAAAATTAAGAATATCCTATGCTACAGGGCCTAGTAAGGAAATTTGTTCTTTTTGATCCACTACACACTTCTGCTGGTGCCGTGGTACAGAACCTATTTCACCCAGAGTGCCGGTTTCCATTTTGGGGGACACATCCCATTGGTGGGCGGGGCTGAAGGCAAAGTTGGTAAGGAACACAGCAAGCCAATCAAACTGGAGATTAGTTGGGCATAGATATCTCTACATGCATTCATACACTAGACAGTCCACCGTAACTATCATGGCCTCCTCCAAAGAATCAGGAGAATGGCAGTTCAATAAATACTGAGAATTCTCTGCTGGAGTTCCTTAGTGCCCTTCAACCCTCAGAACTACAATTCCCAAGGAGCTCTGGGAAAAGGAAATGGGCATTAGTGTAGTGTAGATATCTGTAGTGTAGATATGCTCATTTGAGTTATTTTCCGTTATCATGGCTTTAAAAAGGCTCATCTCTTTCTTGAACACCATCCGTCTCTTTAAGCCTGGAAAATGTGTGATCCACCAAGGCAAAATGCAGCTCACAGCTAAACATCGTGGCCTGCCACGTGTGTGTCAACTTACCATGGTTTGCATGCTGCATTTGGCTTGGCAGGTCACAAGTTGGCCATATTCCCTGCCTTGACAAAGTGTATTTCCATTTGAACAACATGAAGAGATATCCTTGCAGGGAAAGTAGGGGCCACCATACATTTTCCCAAGGCCTGTTTTAGAGAATGGTGCACATTCAACACTTACAGGGATTCAACCTGTGATGGATGGTGCTACACTCCTCCTGAAAACTCAGGCTCGCAGTTTGGGTGTACGTCTGGATTTGGCTCTGAACCTGCATGCCCAGGTTTCAGCCGTGGTCAGGAGTGTGTTAGTGCAGCTGGGCGAGGTTGACACACACACCAACTGCACCCCATTCCTAAAGATGTCTGATCTGGCCCCTGTCACCCATGCCTTATTTACATCCCGTTTGGGCTACTCGAATGCACTCTACATGGAACTGCCTTTGAAAAGTATTTGGAAACCTCATCTGGTCCAGAATGATGCAGCCAGAATGTTAACTGAGAGCCAATTACAAGAGCATGTGACTCCCTTGTTACAACAGCTTCACTGGGTACTGGCCTGTTTCCAGACACAATTCAAACTGCCGGGTATGATATATGATACCATATATGGCTTGGGACCAGGCTCTATAAAAGACAGCCTTCTCCCATATGAGCCTATCCAGGTTTTTAGGCCTTCAGGAGAGGTCCTTCTTTCGGGACTAACACCTTCAGAGACACATTTGGTGGCAAAGTGAGAGAGGGCCTTCTTGGTGGCTGCTCCCAGGCTGTGGAACTCCCTGCCGAGGGAGGATCGGTTCATTCCCTCTCTGCTGTCCTTCCACCAGTAGGCAAAGACATTTCTATTCAAGAAGGCTTTGGGCATGTAGGCAGGTCTGTTGGGTCAGGTGCTTTGTTTTGTGTGTTGTGTCACACATATCATCACACATGAATGAGCCTCAGACTCATGCCCTCTCCTCTACGCACATGCTTCTTCCTGCCTTGATGTAATTAAGGATGGGAAGTCACAGATTGATATTCTTATGCGAATCTGAAAGGGAGTATATGCAAACCAAAAGCTCAGGCATGTAACACCAAACTAAACCCTTTTCCACCAGTGCCCCTCCAACTCAACATAAACTAAACTCTTCTGATAACCCTAAAATTTTGGAAGGCCTTAACTTCTCATTTCTAAGCTCAGGGCATGCTGCTACCAATTACTCATCCTGGACTCCAGCACCAACCAAATTCAAAAGGACAATCCTGTCTGCTGCGGGAACATGTAATTAGATGAAGAACTTTAAGAAGTACAAGGCGGGAATTACTCCCGGGTCCATAGCTGTGGGGAATGATGGCTAATATATATGGGGCACATCAAGAATGATTGTGTAACTTAAAAAGGACATTCCAGTTGATGTCATTCCAAATTCCCACTGTTCAGAGAGAATACCTTGGCAGCTTGCTGCTCTATTGCAGTCAGCTCAGGATTGAACTACGTTAAACTGGAGTTCTGTGACTGGAACTCCCAATACATTTGTCTTCTTCAGGAAGCAGCTATGAAGGGCAACCTGGGCCATGGTGTAGGGAAAAGGGCTCCAACCTTTGCCCCTCGTGCCACAATCCCGATACACATCCCCTCCACTGCAGCTTTAGTTATGGAGCAGAAGACAAAACTGCCCCCCATATCCTTTCTCCTCCATGGCTAATAGCAAATTCTTGGAGGGAGGGAATCAGGCAGGAATTGATGCAAGGACAATGGGTCAAAACTCCTGTAGCCCCTATCTAATCCAGGCACGCCCAACAGCTGCTGTTTAAAGAAAACTACACTGAGAGTTCCAGTCATGGAACTCTGATGTAATGTGTAATTTGAACCTCAGAAGGTATGGTTCTAAATACATGCGTGTACTGACTGCTGTTGCTGTCTACTTCATGAAAGATAACCGATACGTAAACCCAATTCTCTCTCCTCCACCACTAGCAGCATTCAGTGCCCAAATGTACTTTGCTGTGTTAGGCTGCAAGTACAGCGCTAATGAAGTCACAAGAGTGCTACTTTCCTCATCTGCTGCCCTCCCTCCAAGAAAGCTGGTATTTGGCTTTTTCATCCACCACCTTGAAAACATGCTGAAATATTCCACAATACGTATAATGAACGTAATAGAGTTTAACATTGTTTTAATAACTGCAAATATTATTACGTGACCTTTGAGGTCTGTTTTGCAATCCAGTTCAAGTTTGTACTGGAGCCGGTGCCCATCCTGGCCCAAAGGCTGACATTTTGGATTCCCTTCTCCCTGCAGTTTCAGGTTAGATAAATGCAGTTGTGTTGTCTGCAGCTTTACAGCTCTTGCTGCTTCTAACTCTTCAAAAAGAAAATTAAATACATTTCTTCCATATACCCAAAGGAATTCTGCCAGCTTGTAAGTGACTTTTTGAACATGTCAGTCTGGGAGAGACACCTGAAACACCTATTTCGTAATTTCTCAATATCACTAGGGTGTGCTATAGCTCACAAAATCTCACGGAGAGGCAGCATTATAAGTCATCTTTTACCACATTACTCGGCATTTTAAATTCAGTGAAAATAACTTCAATTGAATGACACGTCTACATTTAGAACAATGTATGTTATCTAGAAAGGATAAATGGGATTAAATTGTATTTATCAGCTCACTGCTTTGTTTGGGGTCTATCTTTTCTTAAAGCTTAAGTGTTCAAAGCACATTACATATATTATCTCAATAATCCTTGCAAAATAAAGTGAATGTATTTGTACAGAACTTCACAGTCATTGCCATAGTAATTCTTAGAACACCCCTATAAAGGTGGGCCAGTGTTATTATTCCCACATTGCAGGTGGGGCCTGGACTTTGAAATAATAGTGTCTTGACAATGCCTACTTTCCTCATCACTCACCTCGCTTGCAAACCAAATGACATTTGGCATTCCTGCGGCAGCAGGATCAATACAAGTTGAACTGCAAGCTGGATGTGCTAAAGTAGTCACATGAATTACTTCGCTACTTGCTGAACTCTGCAGATTCATTCAACCCATATTTCACAAAACACAAGTAGGATTGTATGAACCTACCGAGTGCAGTCAAAAGGGAGTGTGGAACGTGGATGAACCGAGAAACAAAGGGGGGTCCTCAAAATCAGTGTGGCATAGGTCCCATCAGTGTAGTAAATTAATACTGAGTAGACAGAAGCAGAAATATGAGGTTAACAAATACACTTCTGCCCTCCTACAAGGCCTTCCATCATCAGAGGTCCGGCAGGTAGCAACTAGGCGCTCTACTTACAGAATTTGCTCTTAAGGAAGCGGGTCTGGTGCCAATTAATGACTTTTCAGCACCAGTCTTTTTAAATGTTTTGCTTTCTCGTACCTTTTAACCTGGTGAAATGTTGTATGCTGCCATGTTTTATTTTTCATTCTATTGTCATGTATTTGTTTTATATCTTTTTCTATACAAACCTCCCTGGAAATAATTATTGAAAGGTGGTGCATAAATTAATTACGTTAAATCAATAAATTGTACAGAGTAGAATCCTGATAGCTAGAGCAGAACTAGGATTTATATATACTAGAATGGCATTAGTCTGCTGCTTAATTAAATAGGTGACTAAAAAGGCATTGCCCCATAGTCAGGCAGCAGATTTAAATTTATTCTTTAAACACACAAGCACTTAGAAAAACTGCATCATCTTTGAAAAGGCATGCCCCCTCCCCTTGTATATGGGAAGATGATGATGTTTCCCCACCTTAAAACTATTGTTTTGAACAGGGCATTGGAAACATGTGGTTGCAGGTTAGTGTTTCTCACCCGTTTTAATCTATTGTTCATGAAGATTTAACGTGCAATCCTATGCATGTTTAGAAGAGATAAGAATCCTACAATTCCCAGCATGCACCAGCCAGTTCTTTAATTGGGTGACAGCCTATGTGTGTGTGTGTGTGTGTGTGTGTGTGTACACACACACACACACACACACACACACTCTTTCACGTACATACACACACACACTTTAAAAAATAACAATAGCAAGTTTCTGAATTTTATATTTGTGGGAGAAGGCTTGGAAACATGTGGACAGAAGATGCTAAATGGTTCAAAACCAAACGTAAATGTAACATGGGCCATGGAATAGATGCAGCTATCAGTGATGAGGGCTCCCCAGAGTTCCCAAGCTTTATTATTATTGTTATTATTAATTATTATTATCATCATCATCATGCTGTTTCACTTTCTCATTTTTATTAAGACACTGCCTTTCGATCTTCATTTATTGGAAAACTAAAGATGTTTACTAAAAATAATTTTGGAACCGCTAAAAAATGCAGCCTTTCGTTTCTACCAGCTGGGCCTGTCTGCTTTGGAACTGACACCCTTGAGAGTTACAAATAGGATTTAAGGAAAGAAAATGGTTTATGGGAGGATGACAAACAGCTTCTATTTTTAATGCTCATTTTACCAAAATATTGTGCAGAGCCCTCTTTCTTTGTGAAAGACCTTTACTTTAATTGTTTTGTTGTTGATTTATTTCCCTAATATCATCTTTAATTGTGTGATTGGGGAGAGACCTGATACACACTTATTGTTGATTTCAGGCTACCTGTATTAGGCTTTACTTTTAAGTTTCTTAGCAAGGTCTTTCCTTGCTCTGTTATATGAAGAAACAGCAGTTAATTTGAGCTCAGGCCTAGTCCTATAAGCATAATTAATGTATTAGCATCCATATAATTAATTGGCTAAGATTTCTATACTAGGGTAAAAGCTCTAGTGCATATTTACTTGAATTATCATCAAGACCTGTGAAAGGACAACAAAAAAGCCTTACACTATGCACTCATTCCCCACACAGAGACAGTAACACCCAGTCATTCAGAAATATTTTAAAAGCAGAGTAAAACTGCTTTAAATTAATAAATCGTGGAACAGTGTGTCCTGTTTCCTCTCCATCACCTTCCACAGCATTTATAAAAACTGACCTTAGGAATGAAATTGACATGACCAGAAGTGCTTGCAATCCAGTCTAGTCAATTTCTCCACTGCACTGTCTGGCTTGTACAGAGCTAAAAGAAGTCCCTGCTGCAGTTAGAAAAGAAGAAAAACAGAGCAAAGGTATCTGCCTCTAACACAGGCCCCCTCCACAAGAATGCGCCTTTGGACTGTGTTTGAGTCCACTCATGTGAAGATGAGATATTTCTATGAGAAGTCCTACACCAGATAAAAGGAAGTACTTCTTCAGACAGCCCATAGTGAAAACTATAGAATTCAATACCACAAGATGTGGTGATGGCCACCATTTTGGATGGCTTTAAAGGGGGGTTGGATAAATTCCTGGAGAAGGCTATCAAAGGCTACTAGTCCTGATGGCTAAGTGCAATCTCCAGTATCAGAGGCAGTAAGCCTATACACTAATTGTTGGGGAACATGGGTGGGAGGGTGCTGTAGCACCATGTCCTGCTTGTGGGTCAACAGCTGGTTGGCCACTGTATGAACAGAATTCTGGACTAGATGGACCCTTGGTCTGATCCAGCACTGGCTCTTCTTGCATTCTTATGTTCTTATATTGTGCACTCTTTGCCTGGGATAACTTCCTACAGTTTGTCACACCTAAAACACCCAAAAGCACAGGAAGTTTCAATGTCAGAATGAGAGGGGGGGCAGAGAAGACATGTTTGAATGCATCTTCCTCTTAAAATAAATCCTTGATGTGGGCCAGGTAGCATGTCATTTCTCCTAAATGTTTCCCTGGCAAGCTGGCTTTCTTCACGCAGGAAGCTATAGTGTAGGTAAGTATTCAAGCAGGGAATCCCACCACCTACTTTCTGAAGAGGCAGTTTCAGAAGAACTGTACCTGCAAAGCTATGTATAGCATGTAATTGGAAGTCTCCAAAGCAACCACCTAAACAGCAGTAGGTTAATAAAATTTGGGAGACTATGGCTATGTATAAACTTACTCAGCAAGTGCAGCAAACAAGGAATCCTGACTTTAATAAAGATATTCTGGCACCACAGTTTCCATTTATTTCCTATGTTGAAGCCCTTCAAACTTCAAATTCCAACCAAGGATATTTTTTTCTGACTCATACAAAAATAACACACACTTGCACACACTCCTTTTATATGCTGTCTAAATTGTATTTTTATTTTTTCATTAGTTATTGAGCTCCTACTTAGACCATTTAACAGTAGATGTACCATAAGCATATCGGTTAGAGATTAAGCATATTGGTTATAGATTAAGAATTACAATTAGTGAATTCTTTTGTTTCTTTAGTGATATTGATTTATTTAGTGATATTGATTTATTATGTATTTTCATCTTCTTTTTGTTGCCTTTATTTTGTTGCCATTATTTCAAAATAAAATAAAATTTCATGATAAAAAGGACTGTACTACGTGTATTTTCTGAGCATTTCATCTGGCCTGTGACCTATTAAAACATAAGGCGGTGGTGTGAATAAAATGAGATAAACCTATGGATGCCACTTTGAGCTCAGGTAGGAGACAGACTTTATAAATAGATAAAATTATCCCAGTCATAGACTAAAAAAGATGGTGAGTATAACTTTGCAGGAATAGAAGTGAAAGGAAAATCTAATCTCAAATTCAACACAACCCCTGCAGATGTACAGTTTTTTGGGCTTCATTCTTCTATTAACATTTAATGTGGTAAAATCTCCACAAATTATCATCCCTCCATATCCATATGGTGTTTCATCTGTAAATGTTATAAGAGGTTGCACTTACTGTGCCAAGCCAAACTCAGATCATCAGAGTAAATATCAACCACCAACAAGGAAATTCATGGATTCAAAATATCCACTGCCCAAAACTCTGCGTGCTAAAAATTACCTGGCGGTGACTCTAATGTGACAAATGGTAACATGTGAATCAGTCTTCATTTGGCGAGGGAAAAGGCTGCAGAAATCTGCAGGTTTTCTCTTTGCCCTTGGCAATATTTTCACACCTTCCTCTGGCCTAGAAGCAAAGCCCCTTTGCAATTTTGAGGCATGAGAATTTCTGTACTGTACCCAACAGATTTATGTTGCTGAACATGCTAATGTCCTTTGACCTGCTTAAAAATAAATATGACCTACCAAATTGTCATTTTTATGGGTATTTACAGCTGAAGCACTTTGTAAACTTAAGAACTAATTTTCCCCAAAGGAAATCTGTAATCCCTTAGCCTTGATAAACTGTTGAAAATGGAAACCTGCTACCAGACCTTCCGATTCTCCTTCATTTCCAGCAACATATACAGATTCTATGGACTAAAGATCTGTTAAGTTATGCTTTATTAGAAATGTTGTTTGTTGTTTCCGATGAAAGGAATTCACCAGCATACAATGGCAAACCACTGCATTCTGCAGCTGGAAATCCTTGTAAAGGACAATATGGAAACCAAAGGACACATGGAGGCTCCTCCTACCTGGCATTTTATTGTGCCTCAGAAATATGCAACCCCAGCATTTCCCTCCTTAATTTTCTAGTCCTCGTGGCTAAAATGGCAACAGAGTTGAAAATGTAAGGGCAGTGTGCTTAAAGGGGCAAAGTCAACCAGAGTGCACATAAAAAGAACCCCTTACTTCAAAGCTATTGTTTTAGGCTAGGGGAGCAGTAAATAAAAAATCTTCAATCTTCAAACTGAAGATGTTATAATTAAGGACAAGGATCTAGCCCACCCTTTCTTAGTAGGGTTCCCTCCAGATGTGCTGAGATGGCAGCTCCCAGAGTTGTAGCCCAACACACGGAGGGTACCAAGTTGGGGAAGGCTCATCCAGCCTCTTCTTCATCCTAAGGATGAAGTGCCACCTCTGCAGACCCAGAAACAGGGAAGCTGGGCTGTTATAGATTCCAAGTAACTCAATGCACAAAATGTTTCAGATCCAATAGAATAAAAATTCCTCTGTTAGTGCCATTAGGTGCCCTGAGTCCCATTCTTGATAATAAAATAAATAAATATAGAATGCAATTATTTTAGAAGTATAAGAAGCTCTGACACATGAGTATTTATTTATTTATTTGGTATCTCACTCTTCCATCAAAATGGCATTCAGGGTAATAAAATGAAGAAAAAAACAAAAACGTAAAACAGTCATAAAAATAAATTAAAAACACATCAATAAAAGAAAAAACTGTACCCAACCCAGCAGAACCCCCTTCAGCAAGATATCAGCTTAAAGTCCTTATATGTCAAAATGGCATATCTTACTTATGCTTCTTTTAAAAAAATAATAATCAATAACTTTGAGCCTTGCTGCCACAGTTTTTAATAAGGTTCTCAATTAGGTTCTCTTCCGCATCATCTCTAAAACCTTTTAACTGCTGCCTCTAGAATAAACTCTATTGAAAAGAAACTCAGTAGCTGGTTTCTATGGCATAGGCATAGGATTGCCATCCAGGCACTAAAAATAAGATGTTCATTAACAAGAATTATTTACAAAAGTGAATAAAATGTCACCCCTCAATAACAGGTTGAGATTATTTAAAGACTGTTAAATTAAATATAGTTTCTTACTATTCCTAAATTGAGTCTTTCCCAGCTAAATAAAAGCTAAGCTGTTTTTCCTTCAGATCAGATTTCCCTAAATTCCATACCACAAACAGGAACAGGTTTAAGAATTTCCTTAAACTTCCTTATAAACAGGAACAGATGCTGTATACCAGTCTTCCTCTGTCTCTAGTTCTTCCTGCATCTTTTGGTTTCTAGGATGATTCTAATGTTTTAAGGACTACCTGCTGAAGCTCCCTCTGGTCCAACATAGAAGAGGAACCTAACATGTGATATGTATAAACTTGGTTTGCTCATCAAATTATCATGTTTGGTAAATTAAATGTAAACATTTATTTAGACAATAATTACAAATTTACTGTGTTTACTTTAAAAAGTTTTGAATGACAGTTTTATGAGCAAACCAAACTATACATAATATAATTTATGTTCCTCATGCACCTCTCCCCAGCCTGATACCATCCCGATGTTTTGGACTACAATACCCAACTTTCTGGAGCATTTGGCTATGCTGCCTGGGGCTGCCTGGAGCTGAAGTGCAAAACATCTAGAGGGCACCAGGTTGGGGAAAGCTGTCCTTAAGCAACAAAGTGGCTTTAGATCTGTAAAGATCACTCACACACACACACACACACACACACACACACAGAGTATTGCTTATTTTTTTCATTTCCCCCCAAATTTCAATTTTTCCCATGGCTTCAGATTTCCAGAAATTTTACATCTCTAACGATCGTTCAGCCACACTAGACACCATCACACTAACACTTGTTCATGGAATGGACACTGGAGTGCAGTCCCCAACACGGGCAACAGCAATTCTATCTCCGGCTATAGAAACCCCAATCTTACTAAAAGAACCAATACATTTTAGGCTATGGATGCTATCAATTCAGGGTAAGAGATGGCTATACCATGATTTTCCCAAACACTGGGCTCCACAATGGGATCTATTTAACCACAGGCGAATCCCCTCACTTGAGGCCCCTCAACCTCTCAGACAACAAAGCCCATTGTCATGATTTCTCTGTGCAGAGAGTACTCCACCACTCAAATCTGACTGATATCGCCTTTACCTGGAGTTTCTTCTAACCATATGAACCCATGTTACACTCAATAGAAACTGCACTATGCAAGACTAAAGTGTGAGAATAAGGACAGATCCTAGCAGACAAGAGGCAGCTTTCCGACATTTTTTAAAGGCCAAATCAAAAGCAATCAACACCCAAGAAAATGCTGCTGCGTACGCTGGGGTGATAGTTTAGGATACTATAACGAACCTGGAAAGTGCTGCAGTGTTTTAATGTAAATTAACACAAGATAATCTCTTTGCATATTTAAGCAATGCACTTCAAATTAATTAATACATATTTAAGAGATGTCTCCTTGAACAGCTGTTATTTACTTCCAGAGTTTCTCCACATTAACACTGGTTGCTTTGTTCTTCTCCAAAGTTATTCATGCTTCTTACAGCACTTAAAGAACTTGCATGGTGTAAAATTGAGCATTCTTTTCTCCCAAAGAGATGAGGCTTTCTGATAACTTAATATTTTAACATTAGACATTCAAGCAATTTTCCAAAACAGAAAAGGTCAAATCCTACTTACAGCATCTGTTTGCAACAGACAAGCAGATGCTTAACACTACTACACAAATACTTGCAGCAGCGAACATGATAAAGGGGAGGCAATCAATCTTCCCCTGTGGATTTTAAAGTCAGATTTACTTTGATGCTAGCCCACTAAATCCCACAGTTACTGTTTTGTGTCTCATAATTTAAGGCCAAATTATGGGCCTTTCTGCGCTTTTAAAGTGCTCGGATGTGGTACGTGGAGCTGCTGTAATTGAACAGAGATGCCATTAAGTATTTGCTGCATGTTCTAAACATCACACATTCAGGAGATGGATGCTTTTCCAGGTGTGTTGCCTTCTTGCTCCTTTGCAGTTCATTTAGACAATGCTGCAGCATGCAAATGCTTTGCTTTTCTAAAGAGTTATCTCAACTGCAGTCTTAAACTGGTTTAACAGACATTCCCTCTCAGCAGGGAACCCTGGGAATTGAAGTTCTGAGCAGGAGTTGAAGGGAAGAGGAGACGGACAGGAACTCTTGTCAATTCTTAGAATCTTCACCAAACTACAAATCCCAGGATTCTTTGGTGCTTCTTTAACTACAACAGTTAAACTTGAATAAAACCAGTATCAGTTGTGATGTAGTTATTTCCTAAATGCAGAATCATAAGGCTGGAAGAACTCAAAACCAATCCCAGCCTTACACTCCAAGGTTAAATCATCTCACATCAATCCATCTTGGACTCCACAAGGTAGATTAAAGCAGCTGCCTCTGGTAGACAGATTTGGGGCACCGTTAAAGTGTGACAAATGATCAGTTATTTAAGATGATGATGTTGTTAATGCAGGGGTGGGGGCACAGTTTAATTTATATCCTGCCTTTGTTCCATGGAACATAAAGCACTATCTGCAGGGTTCGTAGGCGAACACCCACCCAGGCGCTGACCAGACCCAGACCTGCTTGGCTTTAGCAAGATTACTGGGCCATGTGCCTTTAGACCACACTTTGGGATTCTCAGCACTTTGTGCCTCAGGGATCAAAATGTCTTGAAGTCCCCATCTCAGATAAACCCACATAATGTGCCATATGCAAAGAATAGGAGAGAACAAGACCACACTTAAATGCCTGCAGCTGCAGAAGACTTTAAATTTAGTTACTGCATGACCGCACTAGGTGGAGCATAATGATTTCCATAATTAGGGACACAATATAAGCAATGGATGAGCTCACATTCTTGTACTTTTGTTGAGGCGATGCAAAACACATGTAGAATTCCTGCTAAGATGTTTTATACGCATCACAGGACATGATCTGAAGGCAGCAGCCACCTTTTTGAAGCTAAGCAGGTTCGGGCCTCGAATCTGCTTGGATGGGAAGCTTCTGAGGAGCCCACGTATGCTTGCCTTGAGCTCCATGGAAGAAAGGTAAAGCATAAAAACAACAAACAAACAAACAAATCTAAACAAAGCATAAGATAGAGATCCATACCAAGGAGCTAGATATCCCTCATTTTGAGGCACTGCCCATGACCCTGCACTATACTAGACATCCCTTATTGCAGAATGGCCCACATTCAAAATAGTCCCGGCATGTTTGGCACAGGTTAGACATGCCTATACATTTTATCACCCAGTGGCTGCCATGTCAAGTGATGAGCTGCACATGTGAAACAGCCACCACAGACAGAACTTTTGTATTCTGAGACATCATCTCATTTTCTGTGACTTTTCACTGAAGGCAGTTCACACATTCAGCTAGAAGCCATCAAACAACGAACGCTGACATCTACTTCAGACGTTACAGCTGCAGCACAGACACAATGCTGGCACCCAGACACGGTAGTAATTACTTCATATAAAACTGATTAAGATGCTGGGCTCCACTCAAACCATTTTATCTCAACAACTCCAGTGGCACCAGCAGTGATCACACTTTGAGTTAAGTGAGTATAAAAGGAGGAATCAAGTGATCTTATTTTTCCTTGTTCACTTGCATCAATGTAGTAACACATTACAGCTTCACCTTCCCAATAATGAATGAATGTGACTTCTAGCAAGTCAGCATCTGTAAAGTCACAACTATCATCAACCCTGAACAGTCATTATCAGTGTCGCTAATTCAGTTTCTAAATGCCTTCCTAGAATTGTGTTTGTAACACTTGAAAAACATTAGGCTGTTTATTAGCTGACGTCTAGAGCTCCAATAACAGGGTTTCTCAAAACGCAGTTTCAAAGCTGGTGATTAATTTCATCAGAAAAAAATGCAGCATGACCAGAAAACTTCAGAAGTGAGGGGCAGAAGGGTGGGGTAAGGCTCCAGACAGAGAAGAATCAAAACTTCTTCCTAACCATGGAATGCAAGAACTGGTGGACTGCCCAGATCTACTTTGGCTTATTTATTTTTAACTCTAACCCCAATCAGTGCATCATAGAGCCAGCTGCAAAATGGTGGCTTAGTAGGAAGAACCTGCTGAAGCCATGAATCACACACTGAGGTAATACAAGTAAGATTTTATATCTGTTACCACAAAGCAGGGATTCTAACATCTTACTCACGGAGGGAAATAATTAAAGAATACTTTTTAATTTTTTGCTATTGTTAACAAAATTGAGAGTCTGAAATCCTTGCTGATCTATTGCATGAAAATCTTTCAGCGATCTGTAAATAGATCTGATAGAATTTACCTTCTTCTCAGTCATTTAAAGAATTGCACTGTGTGAGCTTTCCGTATAATGTGCTTTTATACAACTTTAAGTCTCACCTTCCCCCTGTATTTTTTTCTCCCCAACAGACATAGAACAGACATAGCCCAGCACCAACAAGTGAATATATCCAGCCAGGACAGACTTGGAGATGGCTTAGTAGCAAGCCTCTCAGGCCAACCCCAGCCAAATGACCTAGAAAGGTATCAGAGCTGATGGTACTGAAGGCCACTGAAAGGTCCAGGAGAACAAACAGGAGAACACTCACCCACCCCTCAATACATCCATTTCCTAGTGTAAAGCATCTATCAGGGCAACCAAGGCTCGTTCTTTACCAAGACCAGACACAAAGCAAGATCGGAACAGTTCTAAATAACTGATTTCAATTTACCTGGAGTTCAGATGTCACCACCTTCTCAAGGACCTTGCTCAAGAATGGAACAGTACAGGGCAATAATCAATGGGAGAAGCATGTATACTTTTTAAAGATGCGTACAATTGATGTGTATATATTTTGAAAAATACACATGAAAACATGTACGGATTTTCATGCAAAAAGAAAAAAAAAGCTTGCAATTTGATAGGGACTTTGAG
The DNA here is from genome assembly GCA_029215795.1 of Anniella stebbinsi. NCBI lineage: Eukaryota > Metazoa > Chordata > Lepidosauria > Squamata > Anniellidae > Anniella > Anniella stebbinsi. The sequence goes on from JARDYH010000007.1 coordinate 15,218,584, forward strand.
ATGGAATTCAGGGAACTTTGCTGAGCTTTTGCCAATTTGCACATCCCTAGTTTGGATGCAGAAGAATTTGCACTGGGTAATTTCAGTGGATCTGCTTCTTAGTGGATCTCTGCAGTTAGGATTGCTCTGCCCACAATAGTAAAGTTTCTTGGCACATAATTCATTGCAAAAAAATTATTTTCCACATCTGTTTACCAGATTTTTTGATTGAGTTCTCTCCCTTTCCCTCCTCCATCACTGCAACTCTGTAAATATCATTCCCATTTGCCTGAACTTCTGGCCAGCAGGTAAGGCAGCGATTCCAAACGTGTGTGCCAGAGCACACTCATGTGCTGCTAAGATGGACCACTATTCTACATATCTCAGCGTGGGCAAGACCTGCAACATTGAGTCTCTTCTGGCATCAGCCTAGAAGAGCAGCAACACCATCCTGAGAGAAGCAATAAGGTCGTAACATGATTCCCTGACAAAAGGACTGCTACAGCTGCCAGGTGAAGAGGAACCCCAGAAGCATCATCACTGTCCGGAAAAAAACAGCCTTTACCTGACTGGTTGAAGGGCAGGGCGAGACACTGGAAGACAATATTATCTAGACTATTCTGCAGCAGCAAGGTGAATGAGAAAGATCTGCACGTAGAGTTAAGTGTACTTCCAATGTTTAATCTAGGGGGGGAAAACACTTTACCCCAAGTATCAAACATTTGGGTAATACCAAGGTAAGGCATTTGGTAAGGTTGTACTATATGATACAACTTGAGCAGCATAAGGATTTTGTATGTTTGCAGCAGATGCTAACGATTTCACTCTCTCAGTTTACCAGTATGATCCATGAACCGCTTGACACGATCTGGATCAATGCTATTTGCCCAATATCCTCCTTTCTTGAAATAGGAACCAATTATCAAGGCATTTGCACCCAGGTAGTTCTTTACATTTTCCAGAGTGACTCCAGATCCGACCAGCACTGGAATCTTCACAGCATGTCTAACATCTAGAGAAAGTGAAATAAGAAAACACAAAATAAACCTTGTAAAGCAGGCAAGTTGAAACCACAGTTGTTTTACACTCAACAGTACCATATGCTGCCCTAGTGTTACATGTTCAAGTATGGATTTCAATTAATAGTTCCACCTTTCTTGAAGGTTTAAGAGATACAGGCCCTGTTAAAATGTACATATCACAGCTTAATAAGCAGAGATATGCATGAGCCTTGTGTCTCCCTGTTTCATCTTCCACTATGGTTGAAGACTTTCTACATTAACCATAGTAAGTCTTTACTTGCAAACTGAGGAACTGTGGTTACCAGAACAATCCAGGATCTTACACCAACTTCAAACAGGGGTTCAATATTCTGGTTTGTTCCAATCCTGGTAACCATAGTTCACTCTTCCTTTCTCACAGTATGCTGTGATTAACCCAGAAGTCTTAAACTAATCATCCCACTTATAGCTAAGCGATTACAAAGACTGTCTTAAAAGTGGTCCCAACAGAGATACATCTACGGCTGATATCATGACCACTCACACTAAGGAGGAGGTGGACGTCTGGTTAAACACGCTCTAGAGAAATCAAAGAAGTCTCAAAAGTATCAGTGCAGGCATAACACTAGTTCAGTCGTTAACTAAAACTCAGGACCTGGGAATGGGGAGCAGTGTTGTGCACCTATACACCCCACTTACTGCATGCAAAAGGATTGTGCACTTTATTACCCACACAATTACCCCAAAAAATGCAAAACAGAATAGAATAAAATACTAAGTGCACAAAAGGGGGGAGGGAAAGGGGAGGACCAGTTTGGAAAAGTAAAGCTCTGAGGGAGTGTTTGCATAGACAACATCCAGCCACCATCCAATATGCACAGAGCTCTGTTCAGGCCCAGCAGGGAATCAGGAATCTGCTTCTTTGAAAGCAGGCAATACAATGCCTTCAGATTGTCTAAGATCGGTATAAATACCAGGGGCTGGGCCTTTTGTCCTTGCAGGTCAGCAAAGAAGACCTCCCTGGTGCTGAAGTCAACCTGCCCACTGTATTTTTTAAGTTATTTGAATAATTAGAAATAGCCAGCAAACATGTCAACAAGGGCGTAGAGCTCCTCCGCTCCCACTTCCTATGACCAATGCCAAAGACACACAACAACGGTTGGAAACTGATATAACATGATCTCACCCTCCTCACTTTTCAGTTTAGCTCGTAAAGAGACAAGCAATCAGATCAAAACACAAATTGGCATAAGCCGTTCAGTGGGCTTATTTTGTAATATGATGAAAGGAATCCAATTGTGTCTACACTTAAGCAGCAGCAGGGGTTCCAATGGCACAGACAGGCTCAATTTGCTGTCATAGAACTCCGTAATAAGACATTAAAACCCACCCTTGTTTGCTTCACTTTCACCATTCAAAATTGCAGCATGAGGATGCAGCTACGTAGGTTACCTCTGAGAAAAGTCAAGTCACGGAGGAAACACTGAGGCACTATTACAGTATAGGCTCCCTCCCACCCCCCAATATAGGCATACAGCAGCATTATTTGATGGGTTGCTTTCTTAATCTTTCCATTATCCCACTTTCCAGGACTTCAAAGGAGAGATTTAAAAAATCTCAAGTTTGATTTGTGTTCTAAACACCCTAATTTTATGCCAAGGAGATTACATTTCTTCCAATTTATGCATATTACAGAATATGCATCTTGACTATGCACTAAGTATTTCTGAGGATTTAGAATGCTATGCAATGAACCTGGGTGGTAAAGGCCAAATAAGAAGGGAAGGATGAGAAAGGAGACAGGGAATTGGTCCAAACTCTGTTTCCCTAGCTGCTGGGAGTCCTCCTCAAGGCTCACTTTGTTTCGGAGCCATCAGTTCTTTTTCTTCTATAGCCTAGAGAGCCAGAAACATCTATTTCCTTACCTTTAAGCCCTCCCATAATTCCTGACTCCCACTGGCCACGTAGGCTGAGGGTGACAGGGGCTTGAATAACATCTGGAAGGCTAAAAGTTCACCACACCTGATTTAGACTATATCTTATTACAAAGAAAAATGGCTGAAACTGCAAAATTAGGCTGCACATTGGGAAGAATTTTGTAATTGTCAGAGCAGTGGCGCACTGGAATACATTGCCTAGAGTCGAGTGATGGTAGATTCTTTAGCAGTGGAGGTCTTGAAGAGCATATTGGATACATGGTTGGATTTGGTTAGATCAGGGATTGGAAACATGTGGCCCTCCACATGTTACTAGACTGCAATTCCCATCAACTCTAGCAAGCATAGCCAATGGTTAGGGTTGAAAGTTGTAGCCCAACAACATGCTCCCCATCCCTCGTTTAGATGGATTCCATCCTTTAAGACAGAGGGCAACGGGGATGCTCAGGGGTCTGGAAACAAAGCCCTATGAGGAGAGACTGAAAGAACTGGGCATATTTAGCCTTGAGAAGAGAAGACTGAGGGGAGACATGATAGCACTTTTCAGTACTTGAAAGGTTGCCACACAGAGGAGGGCTGGAGTGCAGGGCACGGAATAATGTGTTCAAGTTACAGGAAGGCAGATTCCGACTGAACATCAAGAAAAAAATCTTGTTAGAGTAGTATGACAAATGGAACCAATTACCTAGGGAGGTAGTGGGCTCTCCCACACTAGAGGCGTTCAAGATGCAGCTGGACAACCATCTGTCAGGAATGCTTTAAGGTGGATTCCTGCAGGAGGTTGGACTCAATGGCCTTATAAGCCCCTTCCAACTCTACTATTCTATGATTCTATAAATTAACTAGATGGCCTCTTACAGGAACTATGCCCATCCCAGAAGCCCAAAACACACAGCCCTATGAATCCTGCTTATTTCAAGGGGTTGGACTAAATGATCTATGAATCCATGAACTGGATCAAAGAGATCCAATAAGCTATCCATGTCTATACCAACAAATCACATCAGAGAAAACAGCTTACTTCCTGACATCTTAGGCACCCACACTGTCCTAGAACATACACTAAAATAACTTAATGCATTTGTAATCAACCAGCAAAACCAAACTATCATTGGTGTCCAATAGTTGACATTTGCACTCCATTCTTGCAGATGTTGTTCCTCCTACTGGAATGTCAGTTCCCAAGCTAAATTTCCTATTTCTTCCCATGTTAAGACTTATGCTTTTAATTCACCTTCATTAGAAATAACCTTTTTTAAAAAGGTTATGAAGAATGTCATCATTCATGAGCTACAGCTATCAGGAATGAAGCCCTACTATCTTTTTTTTAATTAAGAGAAATGAGAAAAACATACACCCACTTATATGATTATCCGCTTACTGTGACAGCTGCTTATACCAGACAAAAATGCCACATTTGCTACAGCAGGCTATAGCAAGGATACTAATGGTAACATCCACCTTTTTTATACTGAATAAAATGGGTTCAGATTACATCGTACTACAGGAGAGCTGAAACTATAATTGTATCACCTGTCACGTTTAACACAGAGACATTTTCAACCCTTCTCCTCTTTGCATAATAAACACACACACAAACACACACACATATATAATGGATACAAACTGTACCCAAAAGAACTTTGATCAATCTTGGAAAACTCAACACGAAATCAGTTCATAACCTAGCAGAGGCTCTTCTCTATAGCAAAAGCGAGTTTATATACCTCTTCAGCCATTACAATTCTCACCTTCTAGTTCCTTGGGATCCGCTTCCAGTCCAGTTGCAGTTCCAGTCAGTACAACACCATCAGCCAGAAAGAATTCAGCAGCCTTAGCAGTCTCTGCTACACTGACATCAGCTGTCAGGGCATGAGCACTGTCAACAGCAAGAGAATATCCTATTTACTTTTTGCCTGTAGTTATTTTACTTAATTTTCCAACAATCCTCTTTTCAAAATAACTTCAGGACAGGTTTTCAGTCCCGAAGAACCAGAAGGAGATGAGCATCCAAAGCAGGTCACGAAGGACAGAAACACATTCTCAGGATGAAAAACAGATTAACTGACAAGAAGCCCGACATGTTTCAGGCTGTCCTTTATTTTAAGACCTTCTGCAGGCAGTAGAAAGAAGTGTCTGTAATTTTTTCCCCATCAAAAAGATTGTCTCCTAAATTAATCTATTGGTGTTGCATCGGGATTCTTGTCAGTAAATCTATTTTGCAGCCCGAGAATGTGTTTCTCTCCTTTGTGACCAGGTTTTCAGTCCCATCAGAATTTAAGAAAACAGAGAAAGGTGTGTTAGGATGACCTATTTAGCTAAGAGCAAAGTGCTCACTGTAGCTGCCCCCCACCCCCATCAATGTACTTGAAGTAGTTTTCAGAGATTCAGTTTGTCCAGTTATAACCATGTGGTAGTTTGACAGCAAGGACAAGTTTTTAATATATTCCCACATTTTGTCCTAGAATCCATTTTGCATTCCTTGATTTTGATAAAGTGTCCCCAAGTTCTCATTACTTTAAAAAGCAATGTTATGATACAAAATGTGTAGCTAGCATTAAAGGAGCCCTTAATAATCACAACCTGCTGGAAGATTCACTTGTTGAGCATGGGACTTTTGTCACTTGAAGCGGTATCCACACACATTAACTGCAAGCAAAAACTGGAATACTATTACTGAAATGAGTTTCCAGCATGGATCACTTTGCTAAACAGAAAAGTCTATCAAACAGAGGTCCTGAGCCTGTTTTTAACGTGGATCTTACTTACCTGTGTTTCTTTTTAATGTCAGCAAAAACCTGAATGTGTTCTGCACCAATTTGCTTCCGGTATCTCAGTAAGCTGCCAGCACAAGCATTTAGAATCCCTTCATCTGCCACATGACAAAAAACAAAGCCTTCTGCTCGAATAAAGTCAAGACCTACAAATGGTAATAAAGATTACTGTGATAAAACTGAATGAGGGGCATGCAGAAACAGTCAGTCATGGTCAGTTACCAGATGATTCCAAACTCAAAATGGGATATAGGGCTGTATTAGTATGTTGAGCATGTACACAGGGGAGCCAAAATTAAATAACTGCTCAGTCTTGGTATCTCCTGCATGACCTAAGGCAAGTCACCCTCTCTTATGCCAGGGGTGGGCAGCACAGTCCTGCTGAATTTGGGGCAACCCAGATTTTAAAAAAAAACCTAAAGGGAAAAAATGAAGTTCATAGCTGGCGTGGAGTGCCCAAAGAGTCGTATTTAGCTTGCTTGCTGTCTTATTCTAACCTAACTTGCACAGTTGTTTTAAGATATAAAAGTGCTAGTCCACAGGTCTCTTTCTGACTCCAGAAAAGACCTCTGCACATTAATAAGAAGGAAGCTATTCTTCTTGTTTGCCCAAGGACAATCACCAATCACCCTAAGTGAGCGGAAAATTATGCTTCTGGGACAATGAGTAAAACAGAAAAAAGAACCTTCAATGCCAGTGTGGTGTAGTGGTTAGAGTGCTGGACTGGGATTGGGAGATCCAGGTTCTAGTCCCCACTCGCCATGGAAGGTCAAATTGGGTGACTTTGGGCCAGCCACAGACTCTAAGCCTGATCTACACCACAGGGTTGTTGTTGTGAAGATAAAATGGAAAGGAAAGGAAGAGGATTATGTATGCCGCCTTGAGTTCCTTGGAGGAAAAAAGGTAAGGTATAAATGCAATAAATAAATAAATCCTGTCTGACTTTCCAATATTTAGCAGTCACTATTCTCCCTTTGCAGACCATTTCTATAACCCATTGTTTTGATGGTTTAATAAAGATTCTTCCTTGATGTAACAGATTTTAGACTGAAAGGATTCATTTATTTATTAACAATGTTTCTATACCACTTCTTATTTTGAAACAAATCCCAAAGCAGTTTACAAAAGAATAAAAACAAACAAAAACTACACACACACACACAAGCATTATGAGGTTGATACAAAATAGCTCATGGCTGGGGGAAAGCCAAAACAAACAGATTAAGTTTTCTACAAATGCCTAAAACATGCCAGCACTGAGGGGAGGTCATTAAACAGGGTAGATGCCACTGCAGAGAAGGCCCATCTCTGTGTTACAACCAAAAGAAAATCCATAGACCACAGCACAAACAACAGGCCTTCCCCTGAAATTTTAGTGGCCTGGGAGGTTGGTGTAGGGGAGATGTTCCTTGATGTATCCTGGTCCAGAATTGTATAGGATTTTGTATACTAATACCAACACCTTAAACCTAACTTGGCTAGCAGTCAGTTTAGATCATTTAGCACAGGCATAATATGTGCATGGTGGGGCACTCAAGTCAGGAAAATACTTTTTGCAAAACAGACCATTGGTCTATCTAGCCCAGTATGATCTTTTCTGACTAGGAAAATCACTCCAAGGTTTCGGGCAGAGAGATTTCCCAGGCCACTTTACCGGAGATCGATAACCAGACATTACATGGACAGAACTTACAACCTTCTATACAAAAATAATTCATTGTTCCACTAAGCTACAGCTCCACCCTGAAGTAGAACTCCTGCTCCATACCTATGTTGGTGTTATTATGCTCTAATGAACTGAACTAGCCGCTAGCTGCATAGCACTGCAGTAGGAAAGCTATGGGGCACAGAATAGAAAAGAGTAGCATTTAACTTTCATGTAGGGCACGCTAATTGTTATATCAAGAAATCACATACACAATCCTATGCACGTTTAGACAGAAAAAGTCCTACATGGCTGGCTGGGGAATGCTGGGAGATGTAGGATTTTTTTTCTGTCTAAACATGCATAGAACTGTGCCCTAAAGAAACATTATGTGTGTTGGGGGGGTTAAACTCCCCCAGTCATGGTTGGCGTGTTCCCAAATATCATCAAGAAAATAGCAAAATGATAGCTGCAGTGTAGAAAGCATCTATATTTGTAACTTTATCACCTCCATAAATGTTCCTGAGGCTCAGTAATAGGCATCATTCTGTGCGGCCTCAAACAGATGTAGTTAATTAAATCAGGATCTATGCACAGGAAATTATGCACTACTGAAGAACACATGGTACACCTGTTAATAATGAAGCAGTTGCGAACAAAGCTTGGCAAACCATTTCAGACATGGGAGAACTCTGCTGTTCCCACTCAGAAACAAGGACGAATCCAGACAGACTGCAATTCAAGCCAAGCCAATGACATATATATATATATATATATATATGCCATTAAAAAGCAAAAAATATGTTCTGCTACAAAGCAATACATCAAATAAAAAAACAGAAAATAATGCTGAACTCTGCAAAAGTGTTTCCTCAATGTGCTTGCTGGCTCATAGATGATAACTTTATTTTTACTAGCATTGGTATCTTTCTCACCCGAATGTCTTCATTTTATCCTTCTCCCCTTATTTTCTTCCATTACTATCTTCTATCGGTCCTGCCTAGGGTCACTCTCAGAAGCCCAAGAAGAATCCAACAGTAGAGAAATAGGATGTGTGTGTAGTATTGGAATATTTGAAAGAGTAGATGACCAGATGAAACTATTGGGAATCTGTTTTGCACCAAACAGAACGGGCAAATTAACCTGCAGGAATAGTGTGGTGCAATGTAAGGTCTTTAACAACGCAAATTAAGGCTGATATGCTGCAAACACATAAGAAGTTTGAGTAGCACTGCACTGAACCTTAGAATGAAGCGGGATTTTTTTCCAGAGTGGATTTTTACTGCAGTAATAGTTTTACGTCAAGCCTTTAGTACAGCAATGAAAATGGGCTTTGGTTGCCAGTTAACCAGATGGCAGGGCAGCCTTTAAACTGGCAGTTTCACATTTTGGAACCTTCAAAAAACAAATCACAGTTCAGTTAAGATCTAGCTATAAAAAATGTCCTCTTTAAAAATAAAAAACCCTCAGTCAAGGTTTTAAGATCCAATTTGAGCTGGCATTCTGGGAAGTAAGAGTAATTTTCTCATGAGTCAGGTTTATACAGGTTTCTTTTTTAAAATGTGTATTTGTAGATATTGCTTTCAGAGCCATGAATAAAATGAAAAGCATAAAGAGCACACATAATTACACCTTCAGATAGTATAAGGCCTCAACTGCTGGTTGTCTGTCTGCTATAATTTCTGGAAAATCTTTATCTGTGGGCTTTTAGGAGGGCTCTTTTCTATTAACGCTGTTTGATGGGTGTCTGGCTCTCATCACTCCAAACTAAGGAAGATCACCCTTCTTATCGAATAAGGGTCACACCTCGTTTTGGATCCACTGGAAACATGCAATCCGGTTTCAAAAACACTTATTCATAGCACATGCAAATTGTCTCTCTGCCAAAAGGAATTAAAGGAAACATACAGGAAGGTTTATTTGTGGTCGCAAATTGAGAGATCTTGTATCTACAAACCAGCCCAAGCAAAAATACACATTTTTATTTGTATACATATGGCAGTCATGGACACTGGTTTGCTCTTTGGCTTGTGCAATAGCAGGGCTGGACCAAGATATTTTGCTGCCTGAGATGAATAATAAAATGGTAGCCCCTCCCATTCCACATGCAGAAACAAACGTAAGAGATGGCTCAACATTGCTAATGAGACGGTGTCCACCACCACATCTAACAACAGCAAGCTAGCTTAGGGATGCAGGACAGGCTGCGGAACACAATAGTGATCTTTGCTAAAAGGTCTGCAACAAGACTGATTCCTAGCTAAGGGGAAGAACTTTGCTCTACCCCACAGACCCCACTCTTGCCTTTCTTGCTTTTCCCTACTGCTTGCCAATATCAGTGATCTCTTTCCTTTCCTTTGCCATTCCACATTTTGCTGTTTAGGATTATCGTCTAAATGGTTTTGATTTACGAATATTTGTTTACACCCCTACCCATTGCTAAGGTCTAGCGCAGAAAAAATGTTTAAGAAAAAGATCTCAGAATGCATGCTCTCCTCATTTCCAGTTCAAATTCTCTTTCTTCCCTTGTCAGTTTAACCATGGCTTAGCATTAAATCTGCACTAGTGCCAGTCATGGTAAACACACGCCAGGTTCCCTCTTACCTAGGATTTGCAAACCTGCCTGAGAGGTAGCACCTTTGTATAGCAGTAACCATGGTTAACATAAATGAAGATGTAATGTTAAATCATAATTAACACTAGCAAGGGAAGGGAAGGAGATATTTCTGTTGGAAGGGAAGCACATTGTCCCAAAGACGACCCCCACAATTTGCAAAGCAATGTTTTCAGCAAATTAGCACTGGGTGTATTTGGTTGTTCTAAATGGAGTGTGTTGTCAGCTGTGAGAGAAGGGCATAAGTGTGTGCCAAATGGAGTCCATGGTTAGCTGTCAGAAGAGACTGGATAATTGTGTTTGTTAGTTTATGCATGCTTAGGAGTCTTACAGCTACCTGAGGCTCTACATGTTTACTAAGAAGTAAGTCCCTTGGATTCAATTAGTTTTACTTCTGATTAATCACACATAGGATCAGGCTCCAAGGATGATGTGAATTACTAGAAATCTGTATTGGAAATTGCATTGATATTGAAAAATATATTCAGAAATCATTTTTTTCAAAATAAATCCTAAGGCAGAAAAAGGGCAATTTCATTCAAGAAGTCTTTTCTAAAACCACAAGAAGAATGTTAAGGAGAAAGGAGGAAATACAGCTAAAATTATAGAGTGCACCTTAATATGAAGACATATCTGCTGTCTAATCAATTCTGCTTATTGACTGAAGATCCTAGTTGTTTAAGTAAACCAAAGCATTCATCTGCAACAGCGAAGGAGGAAAAAAATGGCATTACCATTTTTTGAAAATAAAATATAATATGAAAAAGTAGCACCAATCTAGGAAACAGATGTTAGGAATAATAGACTATTCATCTGTCACAGAAGGGATTGTATAAAAGTAATGTATGCTTTCAGTATTAATCACCTATCTTTCTTGAATAAGACAAAGTATAAATGAAATGCTAAAACCTTTAAACCAGCATTCCAGCAGACTTGGCGCAACTGGTATTATTAATGCTCATACTATAACGAAAGCTGGCTTTATGTTTAAAATATGCTTTTTTGCTTTCGCTTGAAATACACTAATAAAGCAAATTAGAAAAACATTTCTCAGATCCACAGCATTCTTATTAGTACAGTTAACTCAGACGCACAACACATTGCAAAGTGCTTAATGCTTCTCCACAATGGCCCTGTGAATGAGGTAGGCCACTACTGACAGAAGAAAGACTGAAAACTGTAACTATATCCAGCACCACTGAATGGCTTAGATGAACTCAGATTTGAATCCAAATCTAAGATGGACACTAGCCACTGGCCTATGGAAGTTCTTGTTAAGTTCAGGTTAATTTAATTTGTTCTTAATTGAAATTTCATTAATTCTACAGAGGTGTAATATAGTTCATTACAGTAGATTACTGTGATATCCTGAGGTATAACTGGAATTAGATGAGTGATCATAATGATTTAAAATGAATCCCTTGTACCATTTTATTGAACTAAATGGAAGAAAGCCATCATTGGTTATTTATTATGAAAGAGGGTTAAGCTGGTTATGGGAAGAGAACCTATCCTAAGACAGAACAGGAAGAACTAATAACGTGTTTTCCTCGACAGCAGCAAATCCCAACCTTGGATCCCCAGCTGTTGTTGGACGAAAACAACCATCATCCCTGATCACTGGTCATGCTGACTGGGGATGATGGGAGCTATAGACAAACAACATCTGGGGACCCAAGGTTAGGAACCATTGCTCTACAGAATAGAAAGCATCCATAGAAAAAATCAAAACTGAACAACAACACTGTTTTACTATCTATCCTAAACATTTCTCCCTTTTCAGAGCTAACCATGGCTAGCAGCAGAGTTTAAACACCCTAGTCAAAGCTAACCCTACTTAGCATTAATACTGGTGCTAATAAAATGCTGCATCAAGGTTAGTTCTGAAAAGGGCTGGGAGAAGTAGGATTCATGTGCAAGAGGGAGGGATGATTGTGAGATCAGGAACATTATGCCTGCTCTGTGTCTGTGAGCTGGATGCTCATACGTAGAGGTATGGAGCCTAAATTTCCCTCTTGGGTTTTTGAAAATCAGCAGATATGCCAACATCATTAGAGAATGGAAGCAAGGGTAAGTGCACCATCGAAAGCAAATGAATAGGGGCACGCCTCAAGTTGATGTTAGAATGCAATTTACTTTGTGAAGACTATCCAATGCATTCCAAACATATGTCCTCCAACGGAGTAAAGGGCAAGTATAATTTGGCCAGGTTAAACAATCCATAGTTAGTCAGGGCCATGCTAGAGTGAGTGAGCACGTTGCCTTCTGCACACTCGCTGCTTCCGTTTTGCATCTGCTTTGCTAACAACCCAGGAATGCCTCGTTCCTCGACTGTTTGCCGTGACATATGAACCTGGAACTCTTGTGTTGCTGAGGGAGGAACAACCCTGTGTTTAACTTAACAACAAACCAGAGGTTAAAACTCTCTCAACAACCAAGGGTTCTGAGTTTGCATGGAATGATAAATGACCCAGGAAACGAGCATTCCTGGGTTGTTTACGAAAACAGATGCAAAGTGGAAGTAGGCAGCAGGGAGGAAGCAGGCCATCCATTCAGTCCAGCATGGGCCTGGCTATCTATGGGTTGTTTAACCCATAGTTGGTTGTTACACATGAGCCGGGTCTTTAAATGAACTGCTTTTGCTATACTATAATAAGACCCATGAAGTCCCTTCACCCCAGGGGAAGTCTACAGTAAAAACCAGATAGACGCTCTTTACCACAAAAATCAGTACTTCTCAGTGTCAGCTTGAAGCCCATCCCTTCCTTCACTCTTCTATATGCTAACTCAACTTTTTTTTCCCTCTGAAGAAGGCTGGCTAGGGAAATATACATTACAAGGAACAGAAAATGCACACTGGTTTTACAGAAAAGTTCTGTGGGGTGGAGAGGGCCCAAATCTTGTCACCCTGTTCATATTCATTTACCGTATAGCTCATCAAATGACAAATAACTCCAAATCGTTTCACTTACCTGCAGCAAGAGCAACTGCTACAGCCTGTTCATTTGCAGCACATAAAATCTGAACACCCACGGGGAGAAGGGGACATGTCTTTTTCACTGTGGTACAAATGACTGCCATGGCCGCAGTAATTTCTGCACCAACATCGAATGTGTATGGCCGATCATGCATATTTTCTACAATCAAGCCATCCTGTGGTAATACATTCAGAGGAAGCCTATTAAATTCAGAAGAGCTGCTCAAAAATAAACAGAGGACTTTGCATATAGTGAAAAGATTTGTAAATAATGCTCAAGGAATTTGCATTGTAATCACATAGCAGGCAGCACAGCACAGTATCTATCCACCTAGCAGAGAACCTGAAGCTTTATATTATATCCTGAGATTTCTCAGCTTCAACTTTCACTATTAGCAATGAAGAAATCCACTTGGATGTAGGTGCTTAATTAAGCACTGGATTGCTTAATTTGCTCACATTTCTAGTCTGCATGAATAAAAACCAATAGGTTTATTTGCAAGACAATTCACAGGACTCATGGCAAGAGAATGGGGAGGTAACTCTCTTCCTCTTCTGCTCTGCTTCCTTCACCTACCATAATTAGTTTTAAAAAACAAAGCACGCACTCCACTTTTATTTAATCTAATTCTCAATCCAGACTTGCCTCTACTATTTCAAATATCCCTACACACTGACATGGTTCATACGTCACCAAGAAATCGTGGTTAACAAACTGTGGGTTGCTGAAAATGCAGTAGGAGCAAGCGTGCATATTGGTTCCCATTTACCCGCTTTCACTGCGATAAACAACCCAGGGATTTCCCTTCCCTGAGCTGTTTATGTGACATCCAAAGTCAGAACTCTGGGTTGTTGAAAATAAACAATCCTCTGATCGTGTCCAGTCCATAGCTGAGCAGATAGGTCATCACAGATCTCCTAGGTAGAAGTTCAACACTGTCAACTGGACTGCATCGTCGCTCCACTTCCACATATTAGTAAGTAATACAAGGAACTAGAATCATTCATATTTGTATTCAGAATTGCTTAATGGATACTTTTCTTCTTTACTGACTCCTATAAATCAACACTGCATCCTTATGATTTAGAGCACACAGCTACACCTTTTACAGATAAAACTCTAGATAGCAAACCGTCATTATTTTTAAAACGTCTTTATATTCTTCTGACAACACTTAGGTGAAAATATAGGAATGCCTCTTATTAAAAAATTTAAAATGAAAGCCTCAAACATTATTCCTTTGAGTATAGCCAATTGTGTATACTATTTAAAGACCCATTAGAAAATCAATACAATTTTACATTTTAGTGCTACAGCAGCATCTTCCATCAGTAGAAAGAACCTAAACCACACAGGCCTCATTAAAAAATGAAAGCAAATTTGCTCAAAAGAATCAACCTCCTTTTCTTTTTCTAAGATATTGTTTGTTTTCAGTATTTTAGCACGATGCTACTCCACACCAACCTTGAACAAGTGAAGACTTAGTTGTTATTACATTTCTATTCTGCTTTTGTCCCTTCTTGCAAGGAACCGAAGTTGGTTCACATAGTCCTTCTCCTCCTCTCCATATTATCCTCACAACAAGCTTGTGGGGTAGGTTAGGCTAAGAGTCAGTGACTGACCCAAAGTCACCCAGTAAGTTTTATCACTGAGTGGGGACTAGAACCTGGATCTCACAAATCCTAGTCCAACACTCTAACCGTGACACCACAGTAGCTCTCAATACAATTCTGGGTACACCACACCATTAAAAAAAAAAAACCACCTTTGGGTACTATCAAATAAGTTCATACTCATTTGATTTGTAGGAAACTTTAAATTAGGAGCGAACTGATTCACACAGCATGACAGCCCGCTGGGAGTTAGTTGTTTAATGATTCCATAAAAGCAATAATGTCTGTACATTTATCCCCTTAATAAAAATAAAAGCAGAACCTGGAAAAATTGAGAGGGTTCTAAACTCCTCTGAATCAGTAACTGCATATAATCTTGTCATGGCAATTTTGATTGTGTTTGGCAAAACAAGCATATAGCAGCTACAATTTTTCAGCACAGATGGCATCATGTCTGAGCATTCACTTGTTTTCATTAATATGCTCCAACATTATAAATCTTCCATATTTATTATGTTCTTTTAAAAAAGAATCACTAATGCATCAAACAAGCCACCTTCTTAAAAAAACAACAACTGAGGATTTGCTTTCATCACTCATACCACTTTGAAACAGCAACGTACTTGTAATCCTTTCTATTCCACTTCCCAGTTTCAGCAAAAAAATTAAAGGGGCTAGGGAAGAGTTATAGCTACAAAAAAAGGCAGCGATTGATAGACCAATTGCATTAGTTTAGACCTGCTCAAATCAGTGGAAATGCACCAGTGTTAAATGGTATGTCAATTGTGTGAAAGAATGCTAGTCACAATATAGGATGAAATTGAAAAACTACAGTAGGGCTATATTTTTAAAGGGGCCAATTAAAATGTGACAGAATAGTGAGCAAACTTGTGAATTCTCCAGAAACTCAATGTTTAAAAAAACAAGTGGAAAACTGGGAGCGATGTAGTTGCCCCTGTCCCAAGACTGCAGTTTATAACAATCCTAGTGTGAAGTCCTAGGCATGTTTAGACAGAAAAATGTCCTACATCTCTCAGAATTTCCCAGCCTTGCTGGCTGGGGAATCTTGGGGGTTAGAGGACTTTTTTCTGTCTAAACATGCACAGGATGGCACTCTTAAATAAGAATGCAGGAGGGGTTTTGCAGACCTAGTTGGATTTGTCTCTCAAGGTGAAGCACGTGAACGGATGCTTTGCTTTCCTATTTTGGGGCCTATAAAAATCTAGCAGTTGTTCAGTTCTCTTTCTTTCAAGCCCTTCAGAACGCCTGAGAGGCAGAGAACAAAAATAAAGAGCAAGTCTTTATACGAACAAAGCTGAAATTTAATTTGTAGGTAAAATTATTAGGAGCCAATTTGGAATATCATTACGTAGTGGTTGGAGGGAATTATTTCACTGATCTAAAATGCCGGAAGCTGCCAATGGTTCAACTGTTTTTCTCCATGGAGCTAATAGCAATAATAATAATATTGTTTAACATTTTGTATATTTATATTTTCATGCTGTATTTTATTATTTTATGACTTGTTGTAAACTGCCCTGAGAGCTTTGGCTATTGGGCAGTATAGAAATAATAATAATAATAATAATAATAATAATAATAATAATAACGGGATTTGAGTTGGGTGAAACCAGCCTTTCCTTTCAAAGCAACATAAGAAGATGTTAAATAGTAAAAATCACCACCACTACCTGGAACTCTAATCACAGATCTTCCATGATACATTAAGTTTGGTGTTTGGTTTCTTTTCTTTATACAAATCCTGCATCCCTACATCTACCTGGATCCCTCAATCATCCAATAACTAGTTTTAAACTGCACACAAACAATATTTGGAATAGCATGCAAATGTTTCAAATTCTATTTGCCTGTTCCATTCACTGCTTTGCAGCTGATTCTCACAACAAAATTCCATGGACTGACAACAGCAGCATCACAAACCATGGCATTACTCCAGTGTTATCCAAACATTATTTTGGCGTTGCAGGCAGATATACCACAGCCTATATTTTAGGATCAGGCAATTACTAATTAATTATTCATTTAGGGCACAATCCTATGCATGACTAGACAGAAAGAAGTCTACAACGCCCAGCATTCCCTAGCCTGCTATGCTGACTGGGGAATGTTGGAGGTTGTTGCACCTTTTTTTTTTTTTGTATTTGATTTGTTCCCCACCTTTCTACTAAGAAAAATGGAAAGGTTGGTCACAATGATAAATAAAACTTGATTAAAACAATAAAACAAATGCATTAAAATGCAACAACAGAATAAAAACAACATCCAGCCCAACAGACCTGCTTACACACCAAAGTCCTGCTCAAATAAAAAGGGATTTGCCTGCTAGCAGAAGGACAACAGAGACGAAGTGAACCTCTCAGCAGAGAGTTCCACAGCCTGGGAGCGGCTACCAACAAGGCCATGTTTCATATTGCAACCAAATGCACCTCCGAAAGTGATGATATGGAAAGAGGGCCCTCTCTCAAATGTCTTGAGATCCAGGCACACTCATGTGGGAGAAGACAATCTTTTATAGAGCCTGGTCCCAAGCCATATAGGGCATTATAGATCATAACCAGCACTTTGAATTCTGCCCAGAAACAGACCAGTAGCCAGTGCAGCTGTTGTAACAAGGGAGTCACATGCTCTCTGTAACCAGCCATTAGTCCATTAAGGGGCGATCTTATGCATGTTTAAGACAGAAACTGTCTAAATATGCATTAGATTGCCTTTTCTCTGAAGGGTAATGTCATTTTTTGGCACTACTTGGAACTGCAATTCTAAGACCATTGGCCGCTTCCTCTTGATTTTGACAATAGCTTGAAATACATGATAATTTGAGCTAATGTTCGTTAAATACACACGCGCGCACACACAGAAGAAAGAAAGACCCAAAAACCCAGTGTACATTACAAGACATCAGTTCTATAAAATCCTTAAAGATGCAGGTGTATAGTCTAACTGTATATGGTATTATTCAGCTGCACAAATTTAAGGCATGTAGCCCCAAGCAGCGCCTGGATGGGAAGCATATGTAAGCTGCTCTAGGCTCCTTGGAGACAGAGTGAGACAAAATTATAAACAAATAATACTAAGTAACCGCATGTATTTGCAGAACTAAATACCTAAACATATAACACCTTCTTCAGCTGTACTTCAAGGCCAAATGTAAATCTATAGCATTTCTATTCTGGAGCTTATCCCTTATTTTCCCCACACTTGATTGCAAGCCATTTCTCACCCATCCCTCCAAACATCTTTCCTACTTCATCTCTTCACCAGCTCTTTACATACATTGTTAGGTGAATTTGGTGCCATCTTTTGCCAACTTAAATTTAGACCCCTTGCCTGACTCCAGCTGTAAAGTAGTGTGAATTTATGGACCTATACAGAATGCCTACGGACAAAAATGATCTGCTCCAATAAAAGATTCAGCCAGGAAAGAATACCAGAAGCAGAAACCATTGGTCTGTTTCAGTCCTGCTTGAAGACTAGTTACTAGGGCATCACATCACTGCCATGCCAGCAATTTATATTTTTTAATACAGGCAGGTTGAAGTAACATGTGGCAATGCAGGGATACAAGGTGCAATGGAATGTATAAAGCATATTTCCTGACCTTTTAAAAGGACATGTACCCCGTTAAAATCTGCCGACCATTGGAAATTACTGCAACACCTAGGGACCAGTGGAAATTCAAGTCACTAGTACGTGACTGTTGTTGCCTCTGGCTCAAAGTGGCCTTTCAGGTCTTGCCTTCTAAATACACACAGCAGGAGACAGCTTGCCATCAAAAGATCTACCACAGGAAAATTGTGGTTGGGCAACAGTACAGACAAGCGCAAGTTGCACTTGTGTGCACTGATTTTTAGTACGATATGCTACACTGCCCTGCAAAGTCTTAACACTGCACCACAACAGCCAAGGTGTGAGCATCAATATGATAACAGGAAGATGGCTAGAACAAGCATTGTATGTGCGTAAAGAGATGCATGAAGTGTTTTATAAGGACAGTCAGACCATTGCCCATCTAGCTCAGTTTGTTGAATGACTGGCAGTAAATCTTCAAGATCTCAGGCAGAGGTCTCTCCCACCCATTACCTGAGATTCTTGAAGTAGACATCAACCTGAAGCATTACACATGCAAAGTCTGAGCTCTAACACTGAGTTAAAAGCCCTCTTAGTGTGTTTGGTCCACATCTTGGTGAATTCATCTTTAAAAACATAGCATTCAACTTTAATGACCCTATGAGAAAAAGCAATTGCCCTCCACACCAGTTATTTGTGGGGGAGAGGGGTGGAACTACCTTTCCCCATAAATCACATCTTGGATCACTTTGAAATCTGAATTCTTTTATTAAGTTATTTTTTAAATTGCATGGATATCTTTGACAGAGAGAGACACATTCACTCATGCTTTATTAAGAATATTATAATTAGATGGGTTTTATCTTATTTAACGCAGCCTTCCTCAACCTAGTACCCTCCACATGTGTTGGACTACAACTCCCATAAACTGCTACCAGCATGCTGGCTCAGGATTATGGGAGTTGCAGTCCAACACACCTTGAGAGCAACAAATTGGAGAAGTCTGCTTTAATCCACGGTAGGTAGCTCGAATAGGTATCTTCACGTGTCTTCCAACTTTCAGATTATATGTTCCTGTGAGTTTTAGATAATGTAAACTCCCATGAACCACATTCCCATGAGGAAATGCTCTTCATGAGGATAGATGAAATACATTTCTTTTTTTAAAAAAAATCACGCTGTATCAAAACAATGCTGACAATATCCCAGTAACCTATTTGCCCAGACTTCTAGGAATTTGAGGCATTCTTCTAGGGATCAGAAACATTTTTTTAGTTCTGAGAACAAACGCGATATGCCAAATTAGCTTGAAAATTTAGCTATGACGGTCATCAAACTCAGCTTATAAACCTGCTTCATGAGTCTCATAGAGGCCAATCTAAGATATTCTACAGTGAAGTGACAATTCCAGATGAAGCCCATTAGGGAATTCATGCAATAACACGACAGGACATGACTTTGCACATATTATGTTACATACTATGTTATCCATGCAAACGATTTGTTGCATCAGAAGACAGGTGGGCAATTGAGTCACCAAGCATGTCAAATTTCTAATATGTCTTTCTGTTCTGAACAAAGTTAACTAAGGCTATTTCACACTATTATTTACCAAAGATGAACTTAAGTTTTAATTTCTAATGTTCCATCTTTGTGTTTCGCAGAAAGTTCAACAACATACAATATTAAAAACTGTGAAATTTCAAAAACATGAGAAGAGAAAGGAAGACATATCTTACAATTCCTGCAGCCCTATATATTTCAGCTTCTCGACAGGCTTCTTCAGTGATCTGAGTCAATGGCAACATACTCCCTGGTGTTCCTGAAAAGACATAGAAGCCCCTCTAGATCAGGATACACACACAAAGGAACTTTTGGAACTTATGGATATTTTACTAAGAAGCAAATGACAACATAACCTCCCCATCAGATGGCTGAACAGTGACAAGAATAAACTTGTCACTGTTGGTCTCATCCCCTCATATAGTCGCCTTATATATTAAAACTATTAAATCTCCATTACTGAAAAAGTAAATAAAGCACATATCCGGGCAAATGACAGTTCTTCATACGGACTAGCCATACATGCACTTTCTACATCTAGAGTATGATAAAGATCTCATTCAGATGCAAGAATAACTTATGGGACATTTACCTGGCAGTGCTTTCACATGGACCATCCCAACGACCACAGAGTTCAATCTCCCAAAAAGCTGCAAAAACTTCATCATTGGACAGGGGGTTAAGAAGATTTCAGATGGACTCTCTCTAATAAACAGCTGACAAATCAACTAAGATTTCTTTAATTGGGTAAGAGGCCAAATATGAACACCTACAAACGAGAATGGTCAGTTTATTATTTTAAAAAAGTGTAAGGTCAGAATGTGCCTTTCCGCACAGGCGGTGTCTTCACCCTGAGCAAAATAAGATCTGTTGCTAATGGTCTTTGCCTTCTTTGTTTGTAAGCATACACAGAGCAACAAACCTTGTTTTGCTCAAGGATGTGCATGCATGTCTGTGAGGGGAAGAGGCACCAACAACCTGCGCAGAGGCACCAACAACCAATAATATTTTTGGAAATGAAAAACACCAATCCTACAAGAGGCTCTCTCCCAATTCTCATTCACTATCCGAATGGGAATGCACACTGAATGAGAATGCACACTGAGGGTGCCTCTACTAGAGCGATTTAAAGCTCTTTCAAAGTGCATTACCGAATCTACCTCCACATGAACGTAGCGCAAATCGGGGGTTGAGGTGCTTTTTTTGTCCGATTATGTGCATTATCGAATGCACGTTAAATACCGAGTTTTAATTTACTGCAGGAGTTAAAGCGCCTTATGTCCATGTAAACAAGCGATTCTCCGCATTAAACACCTTTAAAGCGCGTTTCATACAACCGTTAATGCGCTTCACTACCTCCCGTGTAAAGGGATTAGGTGTAAAAGCGATTGCGAGAAAATGCGCATAATCGGACAACCGGGTGTCAAACCAAATTCTTGTAGAGGGGACCTGAGTATGTGCACTCTCTCTCTGCACATACTCAGAGGCACAGAGAGCCGGAAGGAAGCAGTTATTTTTAAAATTGGAGGGGAGGGGACCAAAAGTGCCAAACTAACAATCTTTCAAAATTTACTCAGCCGCATTATGTAGCGGCCGGTTAGGGTGTCAGACTTGAGAGATCCAGGTTCTAGTCCCCATGAGTGACTTTGGGCCAGCCATTGACTCTCAGTCTAACCTACCTCGCAGGGTTGCCGTGAAGATAAAATGAAGAGAAGGACCATTTAAGCTGTCTTGGCTTCCTTGCAAGAGGGAAAAAGGCGGAATATAGATATAATCAAATACTGAAATATGCCTTAATATAAATTATTATATTATTATATGGTGCCTATATGAAAAGGAGGACAGGACTCCTGTTCCTTTAACAGTTGTACTGAAAGGGAATTTCAGCAGGTATCATTTGTATGTATGCAACACCTAGTGAAATTCCCTCTTCATCACAAGAGCTAAAGTTGTAGGAGCTATACTAGAGTAACCAGATACAACAGAGGGCAGGGCTCCTGCAGCTTTAACTCCTGTGATGAAGGCATTTCACCAAGTACTGCATGCACACAAATGACACCTGCTGAAATTTCATTTTCTCTACAACTGTTAAAGACACAGGAGCCCTGTCCTCCTTTTCATATAGTCGCCCTATATTATTGCATAAAATATAAATTATAAAGAAAAACATGTGTACTGTCACATTTATATCTGTAAATATAAATATACTATAAATGTGACAACATACATGTTGTTTTTCTTTATAATTTATATTATATGTTTATACATAAATTTATATAAACATGGAATTTATATAATTATTATTATTATTTATATAACAACTGAAATTAAGAAATATTTATTTTATGACAGGGTCCTCTTCCTTCTCTCCATGTTTTCCCCTCACAACAACCCTATGAGGTAGGACAAGCAGAGAGAGAGAGAGAGAGAGTCAAAGCGATTCACCCCAAGGGAGCTTCATGGCCGAGCGGGCGCTTGAACCCAGGCCCGCCGAGCCCCACACTCCCTTATATCGGGCACCGAGGGCCACTTTCTCCCTTGGGGGGAGTTTATGAAGAAGAACCTTTTCCCCTCAGCAAGGAGGGAAAACGGCGGCCGCTTCCCGCTCAGCCGCAACGGCGTCCCCTCGTTAGCCACGCCCCTCGCAGGCCACGCCCCTCCCTGACCGCCGCCATCCCATTCCCCTCCCCCCACCCCACCCGGCGCTCGCCTGGCCGCTCACCTGGATGGGGCCCCCTGCGGCCTGTACCTGCCCGGAGGCCTTCCTGAGGGCAGGATGGCGCCCCGGGGGCAAGAGACCGAGCGCCAGGGACCCCCCGCCGCCGCCGCCGCCGCCGCCCCCTCGAGGCTTAAAGGCCCCCCGGCTCGGGGCCTGGGCCCGCCTCCTGCCCTGTGCGCGAAAAGGCCGCGCTGGCCCGACTCGGGATCCGCCGCGCTGTGAGGAGGCGCCCAACCCAGGCGAGACGAGGAGCCCGCCTTCCTGTGTCCCGCCCGCCCGCCAACGCCACACACGCACACGCGCCGGCCGCCCGCCGCCGCCGCCGCCGCCTCCTCGGGTAAGAAGGATGCCACACGCTCGCCTCCCTGCCCCCCCCCCCCTATTTGGGGAAGGGGTTGGCGAGGGGCTTCCCAGGGAGTGCGCCAGGGGTGTTCCAAAGTGTGTATGGGGAGGGGGGGGATGGAATGACACGGGTTCTTCCCCCACCCCTTTCCCACTCTTAGGTGGTTTAATGGGGGGGGGGGAGCTTTGCAGGTAGCAAAAGAGGTAGGTGGTCTTCTGTCTCCCTTACCCCCCCCATGCATCATTTTTGCATTTCTGGTTTTGGAGGGGGGGTGTTGTAGGTCAGTCTTATTCTGGGGCCCCTATTGGGGTGGTGTTTTGTTATGGTTACGTTGGATTTATTTTGTATTGTGGGTGGGGAGAGTTCCTGGTCGAGAGAGGAGAGGGTAAGTAAAGCTTTCTCATGATGGCTTTTCACGTGGAATATTTGGGATGGGTGCAAATAATGGGCGA
Source organism: Anniella stebbinsi (assembly GCA_029215795.1). Classification (NCBI taxonomy): domain Eukaryota; kingdom Metazoa; phylum Chordata; class Lepidosauria; order Squamata; family Anniellidae; genus Anniella; species Anniella stebbinsi. Next base: position 15,241,790 of record JARDYH010000007.1, read on the forward strand.
GAGGGTGATATTCCCTCTCCTTATCTGGTGCTTCTTTGTGTGTGTGCTAATATATATCTACATATCAGTGTGGGTTTGCATATTAATTTTTCAGGGGTGGGGGGCTTTTCCCACCACCCCAACTACACAATCCATGTATCTCCCTTGCTGTTGCTCAACAAGGCTTATTTGGGCCTGCAGGTTTTCCTATTAGACATCCTCATCTTCTTTCTTGTTGAGATGCAAATCAATATTTCTTTCTCTTTCAAAGCCTTTATCCTAAAGTTGTACTCTCTTTTCTTATGCATGACCATTGCTCTACCTTTTTCTTCTTTTTAATCAAGCCACCCTCACAACTTAGATACTTGCTTGAACAGGAAGCATTTAATGATTCATTGCTGCCATTTTTTTCTTTCAGGTTACAAGTCAGCCTTGTCTTGACCTCTCTAGGCCACCACCATGCCCAGTGAGAGGTGAGTTGCATATCCCTCTGCACTCCGCCCCTTTGCAAGTCCTGCCGCAGGGGGAGTTTGTAGGCCTGGAACTCCCTTCAGTAAATCCTAAAGAAATCTGTGGCATTGAGCGCTCAAGAGCATATAACATTGACTGAATAAATTTAACCACCTCGTTACAGTGATAACTGGGGTGACAAAAGGATATATTTCACCCTCTTCTCCTGGCTTTATAAATGTTTTCTTAAGTGAAAACATGAATGTATATGCTTGGCATGAGATGATAGGCCCTGGTCTCGGTCTCTTTGCAGTGATCGCAAGGACAAGAAAATGCTCACCGAGGAAGAAGGTACTGCTGACTTTGCCGTTCGAACCCGCAAGAGGAAAGCTGACGTCGTAATAGTAAGTGTTAGGAATGGAATAGGATTCATTAAAAGTACGATTCTAGGCATGTTTAGAAAGAAAGCCTTACATCTCCCAACATTCCCCACCCAGCATGGCTTACTGGAGAATGCTGGGAGTTGTAGGACCCTTTTCTGTCTAAATATGCATAGGATTGCACTCTAAGCAATCAAGTCATGTTGGTGTAAATGTAAACCATCTCCTTTTGAAGGAGTGGCCTCCATTTGAAGGAACATCCCCACCCCGAAAGGCTGTTCAATGGAATTGATTACTCCTAAACATAGGAGTACTTAATTTATTGATCAGTTCTTTGTCTGTTATTTCATGCTGGTCAAATATACCTTGAGGTCAAGAATGCCACTGTATAGGTGGTAGCTTGCCTTTGTTTTATTTCATTATGGTGCTGTTTATTAGAAAGGGGATTAGTAATAGCTGCTCGCCCCTGTACCAGTCAGGGTCAAATCTAGGAGCTTTATACAGAGTCAGACCATTAATCCTTCTAGCTCTACACTGACTCTCCGGGATCAATGGCACTGACTTTCCAGAGCTTCAGACAGGAGTGTTTACCAATTCTACCTGAAGATGCCAGGTATTGAACCTGGGAACTCTTGTATGCACTCTCCCACTTAAACTCTTTTCAGCAAATCGCTGATGAACCAAGCTTGTATTGGTCACCTGCTATAGCTACAAATATCTCCAAAATAAAAAGTTTAAACTAAAAAAAAAAGTATCTCCAAAGAGGAATGCAAGCAGTCCTGTCTAAGATCGCCCATCTTGCTTGCTGCAGGAACCAGTGAGCACTCCCTCCATGTGCTGGTTGTCTGCTCTGTGAAGGATTGGACTTGGGCCTAGAAACTTATTAACTTCTCTAAAATTTACTTAATTGTTTCACAATAGTGATTAATTTGTTTTTGTAGCTAGTGTAAGTTTAAGACCTGTTGATGGTAGAGGCATATCTCTTTGTTAAAAGGGAAATTATTTGACTGATCAATTGATCAACTTTTTTTTTTGACTGGTTAAATGCCCACCCCCTACCCATAGGTACTTGTTATAACAGTTGAGATTATTCCAGTAAATTAGAAAATGGAGATTATTGAGATTGTTCCAGTAAATTCCAGAAATTAGATTCTTTCCTGTCTTGCACTCCACATAAGTAATAATAATATTCTACAGAAGTCATCATCATTATCATCATCATCATCAATGTGCACCATGGATATTATAAACTCCTTAAACTGTTACATTTGCACTTTAATCTTGGTGAAGACAATGCGCTAAGTGTGATTGAATAAGTATGCTAGTTTATGGATTTTAGTCATAGTTAACTGGACAGGTCTTCTTCCAAGAATGATGGTAATTAATCTGTACTTCAGTGACCACACCCAAAACGAGGCTGCTAATATAGAGTAGTGAACCCATAGTAGTCACAGTCTATCTGTGTAAATGCCACATTTTAACTGCCCTATTATGTTAACAAATGTTCGTGGACTGCCTTGGGTGCTTAAAATGAATTGAGGGAGGGGTTTTCTTCCAGAGCCATTGTTTTTCTATGCATTGTTGACTACACGTTTCAACCCTGGATTCATTCTTTTCCATGTAGTTTTTACAGGATCCAGATGAAGACACTGCCAAAATAGAAATGATCAAGAAGAAACAGAACGAAAGCCAGGTAATTTGGACGGTCCTGTCCAACAACAACCTTGGGCACCTTTAATACTAACACATTTATTAGGGCATCAGCTTTTGTGCAATGGAGTCTACTTCATAAGATGTATGAAGTATTTTCCTGAGTTACAGCAGTATATGCATGGTTATGGCCGAGGGTGGTGTGGGTATTGTAAACAGTAATATTTTAATAATCTATATAGTTTTATGGATTCCCAAAACACGCTAGCTCAGAATGATGGAGGTTGCAGCCCAACACATCTGGAGGGTAGCAGGATGTGGAAGCCTGTGCTAAATGATCTCTGTAAAGCCATCTCTTTGCTTAATCAGGAGGCTCAAGTCAGATAGTGTGTACTTTTGTAACTGCCTGGAGAACAGGAGTACAGAAACTCTGTCCTAGTCATGCGCCCTTTTCTCTGGCCACTGATTGTTGGGTGGTGGCTTTTGGGCCTCTTTTTTAATAAGTTGAAATGTTTCACCTAAGACTTAGTTACTGGCAGAATTTTAAATTGGCAGAACTTTAAACTACAGTATGCTGGTATTTTTTGCCCCTCCAAAATCTTCTCTGGAATGCAGCCCTTCTAGGGAACCTTGTCGTCTTGATCCTGTCCAGTATAATATTAACGTTCCTCCAAAGGAAAATCAAAAATATTTTGGTTTTGCTTGAAGGAATGCCCTCTTGTCATTTCCATATTTTTGCTGTGCACAAATATGTAGGACTGTGTAACACCCCATTTTTGTTTTAAAAAATATCAGTATACAATGATGAGATTTGGCTGAAGTTGAAGAGAATGTATTGGCTTTCTTTGTCTTCTGTGACAGTGTTTGGGGTGGTAATTAGTGATCGGGAAACATAGCTTTGGGTTCTTTTAGTGCAGGGGCTAATCCAAAATCTGGTACATCTCACCAGTTACGGCAGCTGGAGGTCTGGAGGCTAATGCTACCACAGCAGATGGGCTTTGTTTGCGGTGGATTCTGTTTGCTACAACTGCCTATTCCAGTTGTCAGTCAACCTGTTAAATGTTCACTTTCTGGACCCTTCCCCACAAGGAAGGAATTTCCTTCCCTTCTGGCTTCCTAGGCGAGATACAGGATTGATTATTCAGATTTGACAAGGGAGGGCTACCTAGCTTTCATCACAGTATCTGTTTTTCCCCTCCACCTGACCCATTTTGCAAGTTGTGAGTCATCCATCAACCAACCTAAGTTTCAATCAAAATAAATGACTTGCTTTTTTCTTAGAGCTCCTTAAATATTACATGTCTAGGTGAACATGTGAAACATCTGTGTGTAATCCTAGAAGCATGTAAATGTATGAGTGAGGGAATGTGTCTTTTACAAACATGGCTATTGAATAGATCTTTCTTGAGGGTACACTTGTGGTGGCACACTCAATATTTTTCCCATGTGTGTATGCCTTCAGTTTCAGGTGTGCCATACTTGAAGTTATCAAGCAGAATTGCAATTTTCTGTCTAGCTTTGCAGAATATTTTAGATAATGTGGGGATTATAAGAAAAATTTACATAGCTGTAATATCCTCTCCTTTTTCAGTACGAATAGTACAAATTTCCAAAGCACAAGTTGTATGAAGCATAAGTTGCATAAAATATATTAGCCTTGCATCTCTCAAATGAAGCTTATACCTGCAGGATCGCCTTCTCCCATACAATCCACCCCGCACACTCAGGTCCTCTGGGAAGAATTTACTGCAGTCAGCCAAAACTAGGCTGACAACCATTACCCTGAGGACGTTCTCTTCTGCCGCTGCCAGTCTGTGGAATGGCCCTCCGGGAAAGATTCGCCAACTTAACGGTCTTTCAGAACTTAAGAAAGCTATAAAGACTGATTTCTTCCGGCAGGCCTACCCAGTCGAATTTTAAGAGTTTTATTGGTATTTTAACAATGTATTAGTTTTTATATGTTTTTAATCAGTTTTATGTATTTTATATCATTTGTTTTTAATGTTGTTCCCTGCCTCGATCCTGAGGGAGAGGCGGGTAAGAAATAAATATATTATTATTATTATTATTATTATTATATAGAGAAAGTACTTTACTGTAACAATGTATTGTGCTGGTTATTTTGTACGCTTATGAATCCAACATTTTGATAGTTAATCAGCAGCTCTGTAGTTTATGTTGTAGCATCCCATAAGTTGAAAAAAACAATTATAGACATGTTGAACATTTAAAAAACAAACAAGCCACCAAACCCCATATTAGTTTAATACCTTTATTAGTTCAACTAAAAGATCGCCAAATAATGTGATCCAAGTGTTGCCTTCCCCTGATTCTCTCCCCCTGCAGCATTGAACCCGGTGCTTTGGCATGAAATTCATATCTACTCACCTCTTATCTGTAACACTGCTTTTTTCATATAGAGTGGGATTTTGGCTTGGACTTGCTGAGAATCTAAGGCAGGTGCTTGTCTGTGGAGGAAGCACTTTTCAATACTGTGCTATACTGTAGTAAAAATAAACTTGCCTATTTGGGATCAGCTCATTCTGGTTTTGCCCCCATTGAATCTTTTGTTAACGGTGCCTATAGAAGATGTGCTTTTTGACTTAGTGGCAACTTCGTTGAGACCAGAAAGGCAGAGGGGATTAAGCTGCACTTGAATCAGAGTCTTCTTGAGTGTGTTTTTTCCAGCTTGCCAAAGCTGGAAAGACCAAAGAGCAGCACTGTGTGTTCTGTCAATGCTACACAACTGTTTGTTCGGTATCGATTGTAGTGTGAGGTCTTGTACTGTCACAGGAGGGAACTAGGGATTATGCCCAGGGCAGCTGTGACGATGACTAATTCAGATGTTTTGAAGGAAATGGACACTATTGGACACTGCTCAGGAAAGTGGGCTAGCCTGAAGGGAAATCCCTCCTAATGCTAAATATGGATTTTATTGTAAGCCGCCTTGTGAGGGCTCCTGCCCTAAAAGGCGTCCAAGAAATGTTTCGAATAAACAAAGAAATAATATGCTGCCAGTAAAACTACCATGCCTTTCAAGTGGCACATACTATCTGTCCCGTTCTGTCAAAAGGCACTAAGACAGCTTATCGGATCTGTACCCATAAGGCGTCACTGGAAAGCTTTTGGTGTACGACTGCAGCAGATACGGTTTCAGATGCCTGCAGTGCTCAGAATTCAGATTCTAAGGTGCTCATTGCCTTCTTAAGTCCTCGGCTGCATGGAATAAGAGTAGAGGTACTGATCGCCTTCTATTCGGCACTGGTTAGGCCTCACCTTGAGTACTATGCCCAGTTCTAGGTACCACACTTCAGGAAGAATGCAGACAAGCTGGAGGGGTTCAGGAGGGCCAGAATCTCTTGATCATCCCAGATTGCAGGACACGGAATAATGGGCTCGAGTTACAGAAAGCCAGATTCTGGTTGGACATCAGGAAAAACTTGCTGACTATTAGAGCAGTATGACAAATGGAACCAATGACCTAGGGAGGTAGTCTGCTCTCCCACACTAGCAGCATTCAAAATGCAGCTGGAAAGCTACCTGTCAGGCATGCTTTAATGTGGATTCCTGCATTGAGCAGGGGTTAGACGCAATGGCCTTATAGGCCCCTTCCAGCTCAAGTATTGTATGATTCTATATGATTCTATAATTCTATGCCTTCTGCCCAGCTAAAGAGATTATGGCTTCCTTCGAGCACAGGTCCAGTATAACATTAAAATAGATAAAATTCAGGGACATAAACATAGAACAGACAAAGAAGCAAAAGGGGAGGGAACACAGATTTTCAGGAGCAAAGCTTGTTGACCCAGGACAAGATACTAATAGGTCCTTTGCTTGATATAAGTTTTAAGTACCAGTTTAACTAACCTGACATCCTCCAGGCTTTGCTAGAAAACAAATTGAGATGTGTGTGTGTCCAGAAAGATGGTATGGAAAAGGTTTTGGTTTCACATTGAGTCATAATTTTCTCAGCTCCCCCAACCCCCCCAGTAACTTTCAGTGGTGGAGTTGTAACAGACATTCACACTTTCGAACTGTTTCCCACGTAAATCCTTGTTACATGTTTTTCAGTTTAGTGGAACAAATAGCACATGCAATTTTCACTATGATTAAGCACTGAGCTGTGGTTATTACAAGCTCTGAAAATAATTCTAGAAGAGGCCATTGTTCTGAAAAAAAGTTTTGCAGTATTTGTGTGTACACAATAATAATAAAAAAGAATGACACAAGATGGGTTAAATTATTATTATTTTGCTGAAGTGTGTGGGTGCTTACACTGCATTTTAAACCCTCGCTGCAAAATATGAGCAGCTTCAGTTATCAGCTTGAGGTTACTTATGTTGGTGGCTTTTACTCATTTCCTTGCAAGTAGTAGTTAAGCTAATGTACTTCACGTTTGTTTTTTTGACATGCTAGCTTCACATGAGTATAATTTTTCAGAGCATACTATTCCAGAATGTAAGGAATAACATGGATGCCAATTTTCATTTGGCATGTATTTGTGTGTGTGTAGACTAGCTGTACTGTAATCCTGAAACCGCCAAATTCATTTTTAATGTACGTCTTATGCATGCATTGAGTAGTAACAACCCTTAAAAAAAGGCAGCCAGCATTCGTGTGTGTGTGTGTGTGTGTGTTCATTACCGCAGGAATTCAGAGAAAGCAGGATAACTGTTTGGGACTTCCATCTGTTTCTTCCCTACCTGAAGTCCTAACTTCTCTGTTTCTTGATTTTTCACTATCAAGGATATTGCCATCAGGTGGAAAATAAGCAGATGGGATTCTGAAACTGAAAGCCTGTCTTCCTTGACGCAGAATATATTTTTGTGTAGCAGAGCAAATGTAATGTTGCAGGTGCTGTTTCAAGAAGGCTACTTGCTGCCGTGGCGACCATTTGCCTCTTCCCTTGAAGCGGCAATGACTTCTAAGAAAGATATGTGTGCTCAGCTATATGGCAGTTTACCTTTCACAATGGCTAAAACAGTTGTCTTGTATAAGAAAATAATTACTTTAATTTTTTAAAAGCTGTTTCATGGAGGATTTATCAGCTGTTCAATAAACGGCTTTATAACTGAACCCTAATGTCCATGCTTTTTATTTTTCCTTCAATAGCCATCTTCGAATTGTGATGCATGTACACATCCCCATACGCTGATCCCCACACCAGACAAAGAGGATGAGCTGGGGAGTCCAAGCACCTCTCCTTTCGTACACCAAAGCCTTTCTTCAGCTAGAGATTCACCATTGCCTATTTTGGGGTAATTTCCCCTCCCCCCCCCCCAGTTTCACATTATACTGTTTTGTTCTTGTGTGTGAAACTGAGCTTTAACATAGCCTCTTTTTTTTCTTTCTGTAGCTGGGCAAATAGGGATGAAGTATGGAAAAGCATGCTCAACAAAGAACAGACATATGTGAGGGATAGACTATATATGCAAAGGCACCCGCTCTTGCAGCCTAAAATGCGGGTAATTCTCCTAGACTGGCTAATGGAGGTAAGACTTTCTTGTTTATCCGACGTTTCAAGCAAGTTATGCATGAGTATACAATTTTGATCAAACTCTTGTCTTGAAGCATTCCTTTGTTTATAACAAGTTCCCAGATGACAAATATCTAGCCCCACAGATTATTATTTTTTATTTGCTCTCAAGGCATGCAGAGGTATATCTATACTTCGCTGGAAGGATGGGGGAAACTTAGTTTGGCAAAATCCTGTAGGGGTGCTCCAGTATTCTCCTGTGACTCTTTGTATATGGTTACGATACATTCTTGGACACATGTATATCTGACGTGTACCTGTGTCCTGGCAGTTCCTTGCTTAGGAACAATGGATGATTGGAGAAGAATTAGGCTTCCCTCAGCACCCCTTAGTCTGTACTCTGGTGGGAACAGAGCTACCTATCCAGTAGAGTTGGATTAGAATACTAGCACATTAGCCAAATTAACAGGAGGTAATGCATATCACTTAGGGCCTTCAGTCTGGATAGTAATGCCTTACTGCTAGATTTTCTGGAAGGAAGCAAACCAGAGATCGCAGGAGTTGAACAACAAAGAGAGCCGATCAAGATGGAGGCAAAAGAAGATGGTATAAATGTGAAGGCCATCCCCCAAAAAGGAGAGGAAGGAAAAGGCAGGGGTTGCAACCTACCCTTAAACTGCTGAGAGTGTAAATAGAGGAGGAGTCTTCAACAATGGGTTAGATCAGGTATTCCTAGCAGGGCTTCCAGTGGGCAGGTGTTTGAACATGAAGAGCTACAAGAGAGACTCGAGCAAAGTGGCTGCCAGCAAAGCTGCTCTCGAAATCACACTAAGCAAACGCAATCAAGGGCAATTATATTTTTAGAAAACAAAAATACTCGGTGTCAACTGCAAAAGAAGTTTCCTGGGAAACAAAAGGGGTGGAGGTGCTAGGGCTGACTTTAGAAAACTGTGGTCATAGATAAAAGGTGGGCGGAGTACTAGGATGGATGGTCACAAAGACGCATGGGACTCCTCAGTATTGTCAGTTTATGTGTGGCATGGTATTGACCTGATTGCATTTGGGTGTGGGAGAAGATTGACATAGCATGTCCAGGAGATTCATGTGGATGCTGATTCTAACAATCAGGCCCCAGTCCTGGAGCTGTTAGCCATTGCCAGTGTAATGGCCGTAGGTAGGCAAAATGGAGGTGTCAAGACAAAATGGAAGTGACTTGGCCACATTTCATTCACTGAATGTCATCATATGCAGGAAGCCATAGAAGTGCCCTCAAGAGAAAAGCCTAGTTGTGTCATAGACCAGGTGAACTCAAATCTAGTCTGTTCCCTCAAATTGTAGTCCTGTGGAATTCCAGTGATCGCGGAACGATGCTAACAGGCAGAGTAACTTTCTTCTCTCTGTTGCAGGTTTGTGAAGTCTACAAGCTTCACAGAGAGACCTTTTATTTGGCACAAGATTTCTTTGATCGGTTCATGGCAACACAACAGAACATCGTAAAGACACTGCTGCAACTTATTGGGATTTCATCTTTATTCATAGCTGCAAAGCTTGAGGTAAATTGAGCCTTACCCCACAAAACTAAACCCACTTTCTAGGAAATAATCCCTGCTGAACACAGTGGGACTTACTTCTATGTAAATGTGGATTGGATTGTGTGGTTCAAAGTAAAAGAGAAGCTGAAAAATACTTGGTGGCAATCTTCATGTGGATCACATTCCTTTAAATATGATGAAATGCAATTTGAAATCTAAGAAACCTCCTCTTTGGACTGCTCTTGGAGGTGCTTTCATGTTAATGCTACAATAAATGACTTCCCTAATCAGTTGCTACAATAATCTTTGAATATAAAAGAGAAGGTTTTTATGGAGTCACTAGTAGCAGAGGCTGGTTGTTCAAAACTAGCAAAACCACTTGCAGTTATGTGGCGAGGTAGCCCTTGTCAATAGAACTGCATTGAGGAAACATCTTTAGATTATAGACCCTGCAGGGGCTAAAGGAGTGTAATTGAATTATGCAGCTAACATTTCACAGCAGTCCATGGTATCAAAATGTATTCCATTAGGTTAAAGGAGGTGGTAATATTTTCAGTCCTAACCTCGTACCTAAACTGTACAATGAAAAGGCTTTAGATGTGCCACGTTTGAATAACTATAACAGTCTTACTCTTCCAGGAATTGTTTATATCTTATGGTACTCTGAAAAGACACGAGGCAGTGCACACCATTAACATCTAAAAAGGGTGTTTGTTGATCATTAAAATTCAATAAAACGCAACAGAAGTTGCTATCCTCATTGCTTTATCCCAGCGATCATACTTTTTTCATCTGAACCCAAGAAACAGACACTCGCCCATGCTGCATTTACAGCTGGCATGCTAGCAGATGTGTGATAAACGTTTTGGTAAAATGTATCTTTGTATTCATCTTGTATGGAAATAGATGCTTTTTTCAATAAAAAAAAGTTTAATATGAGCGCGTACAAGGCCTCGTAGCCATAATTCCTTACTTTCACTTGCCTTACCCACTGGCTGCTAATAGCCTGAAAAGCTGGAAAAGAGCAAGTCTGCATGTGTTCTCACAAATTGTAAGTGAAAGGCCCTGTTGTTTTCCTGCCTTGGCAATTTTGACATTAGAGGCTATGATCCCTGACAGATCTTGTGTTGCTGAAAATAACTGCAATACGGAAAGTTGCTATCATGTTATATTTGCAGTTGCTGCTTGCCTTAATTGATCAGAGCTCAAAAATAAAAACTGTCTCTATCAGAGTTGTTCTGTTACCCAAAATGTAGACATTGATAACTGTCAGTGTCTGAAACCATCTGGCTTTACCATTTCCTATCGTTTTAAGCACCATTGTTGACAAGCGTATTGATGCCTGTCTTCTGTGTTTCAGGAAATCTATCCTCCAAAGTTGCATCAGTTTGCATATGTTACAGATGGAGCTTGTACAGAAGAAGAAATTCTTAGTATGGAGCTCATCATTATGAAGGTAGGCATGACATAGGATCTTGCATATGTGTTTTGCAAGGACCAAAATAGGAAGTATCTGTATGGACAGCAGCATCCTGCTTTTGAAAAGCTCGATTCCCTAAGATAAAGATGGAGAATTGTTTTTCTTTTAAAGACTGCATTGCCAGTTGTCAGGGTCCCCAGGCTGGTGGTGAGCAGGGCCGCCCACTTGTCTCTCTGGCTTGAAAAGAGGAGTCACTGTGCCCCTCCTGCTGCTTGCTTGGTGTCTGTGCTTGCTGCAGAGGAAGGGGCTTCCCTTCCTCTCCAGCCAGCACAGAAATAGCAGGGCCAAGGAGAAGATAGGCCCGTGGCCTGTGGATTCCCATCCTTGTTCTTAAGACTTTCCCAGGCTTCTTAATACAATCAAGATACGATGAAAAGTCACCACATTTTGTCGCCAGAAGCCTGCGCATTAGCCGGTGCCGTGTGAATCTATGCCAGTCTTTTATCTTTTCAATAGCTGTGTAAATAGAAATCTCCTCTCCATCCTGAGACTTCTTGAACAGCTTAGTTCAGCACCTAAGACACTGGGTGTCGATGCATCTTGGTATATTTCATAAGTCCATTGTGAAACGTCAAATGTTGCTCTGGTGTACTAATTATGTAAATTAACAGTATGTTCTTGTAATTACCTGGTAAAGCCCAGCACTAAATGCAATTTGTGTATTCCAAAACTTAGAATCCAGGGAGACTGCTTATTCTTACCCTTCCTAGCTAAGTGGGGATTTGAATCTGAATCTTCCCATGTCCTATCCACTACACCACTGTGGCTTTCTGTTCATACTTACACGTTCATATGTTCACATATGAATCTGCCGTGCACTTAGCTAGCAATTGTGCTGTAAACTCTTAACTGTGCTACAATCGTGTTTACAGAGAAAGGCAAGCAAGTGAAGTGTGCTAACTGGGGTGCTAAAGAAACCCACTTTGTCCCCTGACATTGCATGTTCTTTTCTAGGCACTCAATTGGAATTTGAGTCCCCTCACAGTTGTGTCCTGGCTAAATATATACATGCAGGTTGCATATCTAAAGGAGATCTATGAAATGCTACTGCCGCAGTATCCCCAGCAGATATTTGTGCAAATAGCTGAGGTAAGATGGCTTCTACGTTTTTAAATGTTTCCCCTGTCGCCTTAAGAATGGTCTCCTGTTAAGCTTTCCGTCTTCTCTCGTTAGCTTTTGGATCTCTGTGTGCTGGATGTTGGCTGTTTGGAATACACATATGGCATACTGGCTGCTTCTGCTTTATATCACTTCTCCTCTTGCGAGCTGATGCAGAGGGTTTCAGGTAAGCCACATATTTTTTTAATTTTTTTTTACCTAGAACAGCTAACTAAAAGCATGATTTATGAAGGGTTTTTTCTTACTTTTCTAGGTTATGAATTATGTGACATAGAGGACTGTGTGAAATGGATGGTTCCCTTTGCTATGTCTATCAGGGAGGTAGGGAGTTCAGTGCTCAAACACTTCAGAGGAATTCCTTCAGAAGATTTGCACAATATACAGACGCACATAAACACTTTTGATTTGCTGGTAAGCATCATGCTGACTGATATCTCAGTGGAAAGTGTCCTTTATTTCCTTTTTCTTTTTGAGCTTGAGAATAAATTCTTACGCATAAGAGACAGGAAACTACAGTAAAGCATGTTGTTAGCCTTGTTACTTCTATAGCCGGCATCAACTTCAGCATATTTCTGATGCAAAAAAAATGTTAGTGACTTCTTAAAAGAATTTGATCTCCGGTTGTAATCCTTAAGTCCCTTCATGGACATATTGGTTTCTCAGAACTGATTCTCACTTTGTTTTGTGCTTGAAATATAAAACATGCACGTATGTATTTTCTTGGCACTTGTCCCTTTAAAATAAATGAGGGAGGGTATTCTTTCTTGCTTGGCCGCATTTTAGAAGGGAAAAACCAAAAGGAGGAGAGCATCCAAATCAGGACAAAAATGGAGAGAAGCAGGTTCTCAGGATGCTAAAATGCTTTATTTCAAAGCCCTAATGCGTTTCAGCCTGTGTTGTTTTTTAAAGCCTTCAGGGAGCTGTAATATTAAAAATACATTAAATTACGTTTGAAGGGATAACACATATCATAGATAAATTTATATATATGTTTAGAGGTTAGTTAGGCACATTGCCACAAAGGCCTATGCCCATATGTAAGGCTTTTTTTTAAAAAAAAATAAATTACAATATGAAGGCTCTGGGGCCTGTCCACGTTACACATTAAAACTTGTATAAATCATATAATTTTTTTTTAACAAAAGTATAATATACAAATTCTTACTTGATAAAGAGATGTCTGCAGAAATACTCCTAACAAGATGATAGTCTCCTATGATAATTACTGGCAACTGGGAAATGAAGTATTTTAGCATCCTGAGAACCTGCTTCTCCCCTTTTTTAGAAGGACAACTGCCAAAGAGTATCCAGGTGTGTGCACTTCACCTCTGAAGTGGCTCTTGTATATATCTTTTTTTTCTACATTCGGGATGGGGTGGTTTGCTCCTGAAATCTAAAAGCACAAGTCTTCTGTACACTTGAATGCCAAGAGGGAATGATTAACTGTTTGTTCATCTCTGCTAGGACAAAGCTCAAGCAAAACAGGCCATGTTGGCTGAAAAGAACAGAAGTTCTCCTTTACCCACAGGGGTCCTTACCCCACCCCAGAGTGATAAGAAATTGTCTCAGTCATCCAAACAACTATAAATCTGCAGTCTGCCCAACCTGAAGACCTCTTGGCTTCAAGTGCCTTCTTCATGATTTGTGATTCTCCTTCTGGGTGCGACGCTGCCAGGGACTGCTCGAAAGCCTTATAAATTCTACAATGGAAAGTCTTCACACTTTTCTAATGGAAGAAACTTACACGATGAAAACTATTTTTTTTATTGTACACTTGTTTTTAAATGAACTGTTCGAGTACACCAGCCACCCCAAACATCAGGCATTTGCTTGGTTTGCTGCTAAGGAGGTGATACTTGATATGCTGACTCGGGGAGGGTGCGAGGAGAGGTGGGGGGTTGTGCCCTCTGCTGTTCTGGGGCACTAAGCATGGAAAGGCGAGCCTCTTCTCACACCTTTTGAGTTTACAACTTGATTCTTTTTTTTTTTAAAAAAAACAACACTTTGTATAAATGCTCTTACGTGTCTAATTTTTAAATAAAATGCTGTCAGTCGTGTGTTTTGCAGTCTTGTGTTCATACGTTATAACTGGACGTTGGAGGACAGAATGGTAGTTCTTTTTGACCTCCATGAACAGTTATTTTAATCTATTTGTTCAGTGCCATCAGCGCGCATGGTGCTGCGCATGGTGCAACCTAAAGGTCTGTGTTTCCCCCATTTACAGCTAAGAGTTGCTCTGGGAGAGGGAGATGACTTGGATCAAGGTGGTGATGGGGAGAGAATTAGACCACCCTCCGTTCCCTAATCCATATTGAGTATCACCCCACACAGCTACTTTTTAGAAAATGTCTGAAAATCTCTTAAATGTAATACCTAGTTAGGCCAGGGGAGGGGAACCTTCATCCTGCAAAGGACTGTGAGCCCCCTGTGGGCCTTGCCCCCTCCCCAAACCTCATTCCCTTTGGGGACAAGAATCCTCATCACAGGGTGAGCAGCACAAAGAGGAATTCCCCCACACCAGTCTGTCATGCAGGAGCCAGCCTCTGCAAGCATCTTCTGAGTCCCTTCCCACACCGCCAGTTCCCCAGGAAGCAGGAGCCTGATACAGTCAGGGCTTTCACTTCCCCTGCCATTCATGCCCTGGGACATGAGCAGCCCGCCTGAGCTAGGGCTTGCAGGATCTGATTGGACATCAATTGTGATAGATTTCCACAAGCCAGAGGCCATGACCAAAAAGGCCCTGTCTCATGCCTGTCAGCCTAATTCTTTGACAGATGGGTGCACAAACTGGGACTATGATGTTGAAGTTCATGTAACCTGGACACACGCTGTTGATGGCTTTAAAGGCCAGGACCAGCCCTTCAAACCAGGACCAGAAACACATTGGCAACCGGTACAGCATGATCCAACTGCCTAGCCCCTACTGGTGCTTGAATGACCACATTTCATACCAGTTGATGTTTCCAAACCATCTTTAAAGGCAGCTCCACATAGAGCACATGGTAATCCAGCCTCGGTGTCACCAGATAACTGAAGCAGGGTCTGACCTAAGTTGAGTAATGCACCTACAATCAGATGAAGAATATGGTTTTCCATGTAAGATCTTTTGTAGTACATGGCAAGCAACATTCTGGATATGAGGTTGTCTCCCAGTATGATGGAAGAACCACATATTTTTCCAGTACAAGTTGCTCTCTTAAAACAGTTGAATGCCTACACTGCCTGTGTCTTACAAATATCAGATTTCCAAAAGGAAACAGTAAATTGGACAGGAACAGAATGAGTCTAAATGTCAACTTTGTCAGTGCAAAACTGACAATTCGATTAGTAGCTGCTACGACTGCAGAAGATCGGGCATGTGTTATCTTTAAATTCTCATGAAACCCTACTGCATTATGACTCAATGGATTGTTGCCGTAAATGCTGGTGGCCTCTTTTTGGACTTCTCCTTTGTGCATGGGAAGTCTGCATGTGACTTTTGTGTCTCGAATGTCCATGGCATTAAATCAACAGTTAGTGCTTCAGCAAGCGGCACTCCTCACTCCTTTGAATTGCCTCTCAGATTTTATGGGGTAATAAGAGTTGATTTGGTATCTCCTGCTGAAAGGGCAGGCTCCCTGCCCTAACCAGCAACCTTGGCTAGACGTGGTTACTGCTATTACACAACAATATGCAAAAATAAATCTCCCACTGGTTGGATGTGAGAGAAGCATCTATATATTTTTGCCATGTATGTCTGCTGTTTTGACCTGGTGGGGTTTTAAGGGAGCTGCCGGTGGTAGGTAATCTACCACGCAGTAAGCATTTTGAGTGAATGGCCTTTGAACCTCTTGTTGCATCAATTCCCAAATACAGCCTGGGGCACACAGTCAGCCATGAGAATTAGGTGGATTAAATACAGTCTGTGAACTCCCAACAGTGGCTGCCCGCTGCACAATTCACTGCTCTTACCCTGACGTCTTCCAGTCACTTTCTGTTGAGGATAGGATCCTAGAGTTGGAAGGGAGCTTGTAAGGCATTTAGTCCAACTTCCTGCTCTGTGCAGGAAATCCGCAGAAACAACAACCTCTGCTTGAAGATCTCCAGCTAGGGAGAACCCTCCATCCCTCTAGGAATTTGTACCTGTAAAACGCTCTGCAAACATATTTGCCTCCTTCATACGATGCAACTTTATTGCATGTGTATCCCTTTCCATCCTTCCTCTAAAGGGCTCTTTGTTGTATGGTTCCTGGACAAAACACTTTAAGGCTGCATCTTCTTAGGGTGCAATCCTATGCATAGTCAGGGGGAAAAGTCCTACAACTCCCAGCATTCTCCAGCCAGCCATGCTGACTGGGGAATGCTGGGAGCAGTAAGATTTTTCTTTCTTTCTACATATCCATAGGATGGCATCCTTAATGTGTGCGTTTGTCTGGGCCCTTTCGCTGCCTCTAAAAGGTATTTTTGTGGTGGTACCCTCCTGCCCCCACATTTCTGATCTTCCATATGGCAAGCTGTGAGGTTCATAGGCTCATTTTTTGTTGCTTTTTCTGAAGCGAAGCAGCTGGAGCCTCTGAAATGTGAAGAAGAAGAAGGCTGGCGCAGAACTAAGTATAGCCTTGGCTGGGAATTTAAATATTCACTCGCCGCCGCAATGCCAGGGAGCTAAAGCATTTTCATGTCTTCAGAAATTGAGAGGCAGCTGCAGCTGCTCTCTGCAAGGTTTGCAGAATGATCTCGCCCCAGTTGAACAAGTGTAGGTAATATGGACGTTTTCATGTATCTTATGGGTTAAGTAGAAAGCGTAAGTGTTTTAATCCTCTTTATAGAACACCACTGAACCTGTAAACTTAGTAGCAATTTGGAGCTGCAGGGGATGGGGGGTGGGGAGAGAATTCTACAGGCGTTTTTATGTTTCTTATCGACAATTTCCAGATACCGCAAGGATAAAATCTGAGCTGACAGATAGTATGTGCTAGTCTAGAGCTATCCGAGGTAGGGATTTACCATGAAAATGCAACATTGGCATCATTGGTACTAGGAGGAAAAGGGGTAATTGTCTAGATTGGGCATTATTAGAAAGACAACGCTAGCAAGGGCTTTGTTATGTGGCTCCTTGTGGAGGTGCAATGCCTTATGTGCTTAACATATTAGATAACTAGCAGACCCCTTACGGTGGGCTGGTTCAGAAGTTTTGTCTGATCTCTGGCCGAACTGTTCAGAAGTGATCACGTGCCACTGCAGTCATCCAGCAGCAAAAGCATTTGAGAACTCTGATTGTGTTTAGATATAGTGCTAAACCATAGTTGAGTGTGCTGAGAATGAGCTCAGCCTCTCCCTTCTACGGTGCAGCATTTGCTTCCATTTTTCATTAACTGCAGCTTGCCGTGTCACCCAAACCCAGACAAACGGTGGTTAATCTTAACTGTGGTTAGTAGAAACAAGCCAACTTCAAACCATAGTTTGCGAAGCTGGCTGGTTTTCACTCACCACGGTTCAGGGTTTGGATGATACACTAAACCACGATCTAAAACAGAAGCAGATGCTTCTGATCTGGAGGGGGAGGAGAAGGTGCAAGCCCAGGGGGCAGGGAGGCGGTTAGGCTTATTCTTGAAATGCTAAACCAAGAAGGGGTCTCAAAGATTTGCCACTTGATGCCACTTGAACAAGCGGATTGAAATGGTGAAGAGGAGGAGCAACTCCAGGGAGACTCTTGTGGACGTGCCCCTGCTGGGTTGTGGGCCCTTGGCAACCATGCCTGTCTTTGATGCGGTCCTCAGCCACTGGCCTGTGGTTCCTTTTCGTCTTCCTTCTGAATCAAAAAGCTACCATGAACTTTAGCTTCTTGCCATACATTTCATGAAAATATTTCTTGTTTTCTCAAGTTTACATCTCCCAAGCGTTCACGGTTGCTATGAGGCAGAATGCCTGAGAGATGAAAATAAATCTGTGTCATTTTATTTCTCCCTCCCTCTCTCTCTCTCTCCCTCCCCCCCCATCCCTTATGTGTGAAGTTCATTTCCGCTTATTTCTCCCACACATACACACATATGCACAGTTATGCAGGCTTGGTAAAATACTTACACTCTTCCTCTGATGCTCTCTCTGTGAAGGAATACATATGTACAGTACTCTGTTCTCGAAAGACCATATGCTCGGGTTTGTTAACTTAAAATACCCCAGCAAAGTGAATGCTTGAATTCAAACAAACTTTCCCTCTTAAAATACCTAAATTCACATTCAGGCCCTAAAACTGGACAAAGATTACTTTGGCTTATACTTATTTCCTCTTTTCTTTTTTGCCTACTATGCCACCCAAAATGAATCTTCAGCATAACTAATATAAAAAAACTTACGTTTCTCTTTACTTTGGTTGTCTCCCTACCAAGGAACCGGTGTGTTTCCTCTACAGTGATCATATAAGATGGGAATTATTTGGTATTGCTGCCTCCTGTTAAAAAGGCAGCAGAGAAAATATAAAAGACAAAACAGACTGAGCATTTTCCATTCCCAAATGCACACAAAAGGCTAAAAAAGAGACCACAGATTTCTTTAGTGAAGGAAGGAAAACCACTTTACTCACAAATATTTTTGCATAAAGATGCATGTACAGAGTAGGGTTTCTGCCCACCTCTGCCATGTAAGGCATGGATAGGCAGAAGGTAGGTATCCACATGTTTTGGGCTTCAACTCCCAGCATTTCTAACCATTGGCCATGTTGACAGGTACTTCTGGGAGTTGAAGTCCCAAAGTTCTGGAGATCTACCTTCTGCCCACCCTT
The DNA here is from genome assembly GCA_029215795.1 of Anniella stebbinsi. Classification (NCBI taxonomy): domain Eukaryota; kingdom Metazoa; phylum Chordata; class Lepidosauria; order Squamata; family Anniellidae; genus Anniella; species Anniella stebbinsi. Next base: position 15,260,616 of record JARDYH010000007.1, read on the forward strand.
GGTAGAACAGATATGGTTAGGCGTATTTGTGAGTCAGGTGTTTTTTTTAGCTAAGCCTTTATTTGTTTCTAGTGGCATGCAGTTTGCAAATGCTATTTTTGTTTTAAAATATTATTATGTAACACTGCAGGGGAATAGGGTGGCCACTTATACATTGCCAAAATAAAAGGAAAGAAAAAGAAAATCTTTGCATATAATGTGCATAATTTACATAAGATTTGCATAAAATCTTTGCATAAAATGTGCATATGCTAATTGATATAGAAAGAATGATAATTTAAATAGAAATACATTTCAACTTACCCTAGAGGGGAACATAGGAAGCTACTTTATACCAAGTTAGACCGTCGGTCCATCTAGCCCAGTATTGTTGATACTGTTAACCATGAACAACCCAGAGTTCGCAACCCAACAACAAACCATGGGTTCTCTTCCTAGGTTGTTCATGGGTGACAACCCATAGTTAAAGTGTTGGTTATTACCTTTAAAGCCCTACATGGTTTGGGTCCAGGGTACCTACGGGATCGCCTTCTCCCGTACAATCCGCCCCGCACACTTAGGTCCTCTGGGAAGAACTTACTCAAGCCAGTCAGAACTAGGCTGGCGGGTGTTACCCAGAGGACCTTCTCTTCCATCGCTCCCAGACTATGGAATGGTCTGTCGGAGGAGGTTAGACAAATTGACAGTCTTCATGAATTTAAGAGAGTCATGAAGACTGTCCTCTTCTGACAGGCCTATCCAGATGAATTTTAAGATGTTTTTAATGTTGTATTTTTCTCTTGTTTTTTTAATTTTTTTTTAACTGTTGTGATTTTTATGTTTTATATTGTTGTTGTTCCCCGCCTCGATCCGGAGGGAGAGGCGGGCTACAAATATATATATTATATTATTATTATTATTATTATTATTATTATTATTATATTAAACCATAATGCATGGTTCACACATAACAACAACCCACGATCCAACAACAACCCACGATTCAACAAGCCATACTTAATCCCTACTCTGGATTGTCGTGACATGCAAACCAGGTCAAAGCCAAACCATTAATTCATCCAGCACTGATCCACTGCAACTCTCCAGGGTTTCAGGCAGATTTTTTTCCCAGCCCTATCCAGAGATGCCAGGGATTGCATGCCAAGCAACCCTTCCCTGCATACAACACCCAGCATTCCCTCATGACCGCCCACACAAGTACAAAGCAGGCCTGATCCTACTTAGCTTCCCAGACCAGACAAGATCAAGCAGGCTCAACTTAGTATAGCCTTTGATGACCTTGACTAGGTCGCCTCTGTCCCTGTTGTTCACTCTGCCGTCCAGGATCTTACTATTGATGGACAAATCCCCAGCCCCTGCTCTACTTTCTTAGGGTTCTCGATTGTTAAACTGAACTCGGACCCCTTCAAATGAGGAGCGAGCTCTGTAAAGTAGGCCACACAGCCACCCTAGCCGGGGACAAAAGTTTTCTGCATAACTTCCAATGACAGGCCACATCAATTCATCTTGCGTACAATATCCTATCTACTGTCTGGATAAGAGAGAAACTCGCCTCGGCCAGAGAAACATTAACATTTCAGTTAATAGGACCAGCCGCACCGCTGCGGAGTCTGAATCCAGCTTTGGTTACTTATTAATGAAGCCGCAAAGTGCCTACACTTTAGACTTCACTTAGCTGAGGGGAGCCTTCGAGCACCAATTTGACTTCTATTAAATGACTAATGGCTATTGAGACATAATGTCCTCGCAGCAGATATCACATCCTATTTAGTATTTAATGTTTAAATATTTAATTAATTAAACACTGCCAAATATTTAATTAAATGCCATCAAAGCCATCCCGACACTTCCACTCTGCATAATGCAAAAAGAGAGAGAGAGAGAGAGAGAGAGAGAGGACGTATGGGGTGGGGGAGGGAGGGGCTGCTCTCCCCATCCCTTCTCCTTCGTTAATAGCAGGTTTGTTTGTTTATTTATTTGTTTATTTGGCCAGATGGGCCACTCGAATAATTGAGCAGCAAGATAAATGCTTTGAAAAAGGCAACCCACCCTGCAATATATAGAAATAGTCAAGGATGAATTCTCTCAGGCTACTAGAGGGATCAATAAAGAACGTGACACACTGTGGTAAAGAAAGTACTAGAAGGATGAATGAAATAAGTTGTTACAAAGACAAGATGGTGTCGGCCTCTTTATGAGAGGCGAGAGATAGAACACACCCCATGCATTGCACATGATGCGTTATGAACACATTAGGCAACTCTGTATAAACGTGCAGGCTTTGTTTGGTTTGCAAGGCTTGCAGGGGGGGGGAAGGGGAAGAGCGAAGAGATGGGATTCCTTAGGGTATCAGAAGGTATGGATTGAGATGCCAGACCCGGCTACAGTGACACATGCCTTAGTTACATCCCATTTGGATTACTGTAACGCCCTCTACGTGGGGCTGCCTTTGAATTGTGTTCGGAAACTTCAGCTGGTTCAAAGAGCTGCAGCCAGATTGTTGACCAGGGTTGGTTACAGGGAGCACACAATTACCCTGTTAAAACAGACCCACTGACTTCCGGTCTGTTTCAGGGCACAATTCAAAGTGCTGATTATCACCTATACTGCCCAATTCAGCTCTGGTCCAGGTTATCTGAAAGACTGTATTCTCCCATATGAGCCTGCCTGTGCTTTGAGATTTTCTGGGGAGGCTCTTCTCTCAGTCCCATAAGCATCCCAGGCATGCCTGATGGGTACGCGGGAGAGGGCCTTCTCCGTGGCAGCTCCAAGGCTCTGGAACTCCCTTCCTAGGGAGGCCAGGCTGGCTCCCTCTGTGCTACACTTCCGGAGGCAGGCAAAACACTTTTTATTCCATCAGGCTTTTGGAAATACTCTGGACCTGGGTTAATGTATGGTGTTGGTTTTTGTTTTTTTAATCTGTTACTGTTTTTTAAATTTTAAAATGTTTTTTAATTTTATTGCAGGTTGAATTCTATTTTAACTTTTGTAAACTTCTTTTTATATGTTTTAATTGTACATGTTTTAATCTTGTAAACTGCCTTGAGTCCTAGCTCTGGGAAAAAGGCGGGATATAAATAATAATAATAATAATAATAATAATAATAATAATAATAACAACAATAATAATAATGGATTGGACAAGAGATGAAGACAGGGCTGTTCGCACATGCATGCCTGTGACTATTTTTTTTTCTCATTTAATCAATCCTTGAGGACTAGCCGCTGAATGTGTGAATGGCCAATGAAAATCACGGTGTTTGCGGAGCGGGATGACAAAATGAACGCTTCCTTCCTGATGTTATATTCACAATGACGCTCATTCGCAAGTACAAGTCATCACTTGTGCTCCGTACCATTGAGGGGCTCGTACACTCAGGCACAACATCTGGAACTGTTTAGCTTAGAAAAGAGGGGAGTGAGGGGAGACATAACAAGAGGTGTACAAAATTATGCATTTTATGCAGAATGTGGATAGGGAGACATTTTTCTCCCTCTCTTATAATACTAGAACGCAATGAGGTCATCCCATGAAGATGATCAGTGGAAGATTTGGGACAGACACAAGGAAGTCCTTCGCAGAGTGAATCGTTAATTTATGTAATTCACCTCCACAAAATGTAGTGATGGCCACCCATTTTGATGGCTTTAAAGAGGGATTGGACCAATTCCTGGAGGAGGAGGAGGAGGAGGAGACCAACTATGGCTACTAGTCCTGCTGGCTAAATGCTACCTCCAGTATCAGAGGAAGTAAGTTTTTGTACACTAGTTGCTTAGGGTGACCACATTTGGGAAACCAAAAAAGAGGACCCTCAGTGGGGTGGGGGGTGGGAAAGTGGCTTTCCGGGGCCTCTGGAAAGCATGTCATTCACCCCCACTGCTTTAAAGGCCCCAATTGGAGCAGAGGAGGGGAAAGTGTGTCATTCCCGCCCTCCACTGCTCCAATCGGGTCCTTTTCTATAATGTCCAGGAATGACATACTTTCCCCTGTAAGGTCCTGATTGGAGCAGTGGGAGGGAAATAAACCACCTCCAGAAAGCTCGTAAT